>CM047001.1:2400000-4800000 GCA_025698465.1 Gossypium longicalyx | reverse complement strand
CGACTGATTAACTAAATTAGATTGATTCGGTTAGTTAATTCAGTATTAACCGAAATTTAAACATCCATAACTCTTTCTAGTAGCTTGGAGCTTTTATTATTAACTGATAAATAATGATATATTATGTATCGAACTTAACTCTTTTTAAGTGATTTGAATTTAAATCCCTTTTTGACAAAAAAAATATTGGAGGGCGGAAGTCAAATGAGCCTTTCAAACTTTTTTTTTAATCTATTTTTAAATTTAAGATTTTGTTATATAAATCAATCAATATATATATATTAGATTTGGTCACACCTATAATGTGGGTGAAAAACGTACGAAACAAAAATTTTAATAATAACATAATAAGAAAAAATCGTTTTGGTTGAAATGGTAAAATTAAAAGACATATCACAATGTTTTGGGTTCAAATTTAATTATGTGCAAAT
Source organism: Gossypium longicalyx (assembly GCA_025698465.1). Classification (NCBI taxonomy): domain Eukaryota; kingdom Viridiplantae; phylum Streptophyta; class Magnoliopsida; order Malvales; family Malvaceae; genus Gossypium; species Gossypium longicalyx. The sequence continues at coordinate 4,799,569 of CM047001.1, read as the reverse complement.
TTTTTTATGAAAAGACAAAATTATCCTCAAAATAATATCTATTACTTAATAAAAGTGAGGAGCATTTAGTAAACTCATTATTGAACCGATTAAAGGTGACACCAACCCATTAAAACACTTAAATATAATAATATATTTTAAAATCCAAGGCACGTCGTGATAGTTGCTTACCACGTCTCTTAATCAAAAGGATTCAATCTTGCTTATAAAAATGTATCATATTTGTGACTGATCATTTTTTTTCGTTCGAGAAAAATTAAAAATGTTCAAATAAAATGTTTTTCTCGTTAAATTTTGTTAAATTTATGAAACAACTTACAATTAGAAATAGGAAGCAAACATCAATTTCCTTTACAATTCCCCCCTTAAAAAAAGAAAAAAAGAAAAAGAAAAACAAAGAAACTGGTACTAAAATGAATTGTCCGAAAAAGACTGAATGGTCCCCTAGCAAGCAGCTGTCATTTGCATAATCTTAATTGTCTTTTTCATATTTTTCCTTTAAAAAAATTACACTAGTAATCACTAAATTTTGGTTAAAATAATATTTCAGTCACTAAATTTTAAAAAATGACTACTCAGTCATTAAATTTTACGAAAATTCAAGGTTTAAGTTGTAACAATAAATTGTTTAGTATTGTAAGTTTAGTGACTGAATTATCACTTTTGAAAGTTTAGTGACTGAAATATTATTTTAACCAAAGTTAAGTGACTATCACCGTAATTTTCCCTTTTCTTTTTTATCATTACAACATAAACCAACCTTGAATCGTAGCTTTGTTACGGCGATATTTGTCTCTACCTATTTGTTTTAAGTAAGAACAAATTAGCTTGTGATTAAAATTGATAATAATAATGTTAAAGCTTTAAACACAAGTCATTAATATTTAAGTAAAATATTAAGCTCGAATTTTGTGAACTATCGGCGTTAATGCAAAAACTTACAACACAAGTCAAATAATTCAACATTCCAGCTCTCCATTTGCCTTCAAATTTTCATTTTCTTTAGCCCGACAGTAGAGAGATTCCAGCTAAAAGAAGAGAGCCCCCTTTTCCCTTTACTCATTTCACGACCATCTCGTCTCTCCCTTCACTTCCTCCCGCTCTATTTTTATCTTTTATTTTATGTTTCTCAGTGAAGCATACTTTCAAACAGTTTACATTCTTCAATAGTTTCAATGTCACTCATTCTAGATCCAGCCCTTTGATAATAAAAAAAACAGAAGAACCCAAATCCAGTTTCTCTGGACTCGTGAGAATTTAAAACAAGAACAAAAGAAAAATGGGTGGTTTAAGAGAGTCATGGTGTTTTTGCAAAGGAGTAAGCAAGACGGAAAGAATGAAGGGCACCATTTTCTCAAGTAAAGCTCCGGCAATGGCCAGAATCACCGGCGCCGCCGCTGATGGAATCTCTGTTACCGGATTCCTCATCCACCGGAATCTTCTCTTAACTACTCACGTTAACCTCCCTTCCGTAGCTGCTGCTGAGAGCTCCGAGATCCGGCTCCAAAATGGCGTTGCTGCCACTCTCGTACCTCAAAGGTATGTTTTTTTGGTTTATAATAAGGGAAAAAACGAGGGATTATAATGCCGTTTACTTTATGTTGCTATGAATTACTATTATGGAAATGGTATTGAATTATGATAAATTGATTAAAGAAACGTGGGTCAAGATTGATAGCTCTAGAATTGGTAGAATTCTCAACTTTGAGATTTCATTGAGGAAATTAATTTGGCTTTACCTTTTGTGCTTATATTTCATGACATGTCAAAACTTCTTAGTTGTAAAGTTTACATTATTTAAAGAACATTCTTTCTTGATCTTTGTTATCATTTTCAAGCTTTTTCTTTATTTCTTTCTTTCTTTTTTTGACATTTCACCGACATAATTTTACTTTGATTCTCTACACAGTGCTATTTATGCTTCATTTCACCTAGTAGTTAAATTTTTAGCTCTTTAAAGTGTCATAATACTTCACCTTAACTAGAAGATATGCAGCCTAGGCTTCATTATTGGATTTTGATGGATTAGTATAAGGTGCTGATGGTTTTGTTTAATTTATTTAATTTTGAAAATTTAATCCCTGTGGGTACAAAGGTGTGATAACTATCTCGATCCCACAACGTGGGTATGGGGTGAACCCCCTTGGCCAATAGACAATGGGGTTTCAGTGCTGTAGCACATCAGCATCATTAGGTGTCACTCCCAAGCTAGTCCTAAAGCCTTACTCTTTCTTTTCCATATGTGTCACACATGACACGACATTATCCTTTGATTTGTTCACCTATATGTTAGATAATATATAAAAAGGTATAACAAGTATTCAGTGATAACATGTTTTTCTACAGAGGAAATATAAATGTATGTGAATATGTTTTTCTACAGAGGAAATATAAATGCATGTGTATATATGTATATATAATCATCTGTATATATGTATATATAGTCATCTGTGCGTCTTGATACTGTGATCAATAATATACTGTTAACTAGCATTTTCATTGTCTCAATGCAGTGGTGATGTTTCTTAATTTATCAATCCTAGCTAAAATGGAAGTTTATTTATTTTTTTGATAAATAAAATGGAAGGTTATTGATAATGGTCTGTGGGACTATTCTCTCCATGACTTTTAACACCTAATGATGAAACAAGCATCTTGGATTGGGTGTATTATTGATAACTCCTATCTCTTGATTATAGAATTATTAGTTTTATTTCTTAGATTGTACGTGGTTGTTTTTGGTGCTTGCTCTAATGGTACTTTTTGGAAAACTTATATGATAATTTGGATTTCTTCTAGATAGTTACTTCCTTTAGGGGTTTTGACCCTTTTGTATGGATCAGAGCGGGAAGTTCTCTTTCTACCTCTAAACCTAACCATTGATGCACCTGGACATTTTAATATTTCCTTTGCATATGGTGTCTTGCCTTTGAACTCCATGTTTCATTATTGAAGGCAAGTTCTTTCCCTTTGGAAGTCGTCAGGTAGTGGTGACTATAGCTGATATGCTCGTTAGTTCACTAAGTCGCAGAGACGTTGGAAACTCTTGAAAATTGATTAGAAATTGGAAAGATAGTCTAATGCCTTCGGTCTAATTGGTTTGTCCTAGTTAAGTTGATGTTATGATTGTTCTCTAGGCTGACCCGTTTTGTGGTTTAAGAGTTTCATGATTGAGATTCCTCTTGTAATTTACTGATTTTATGTATGGTCTAAGGACAAGGTGGCAGAACTCCTGAAATATTTCTTTCTTTTATTTAGCATGCTTCGAGTTTAATTCCTGTCTTTAATCTGGTTGCAGGTTTTTCATTACCAGTTCTGTTTTAGATCTAACAATAGTGGGCTTAGATGCCGTGGATGGAGAATCAAATACCCAGGGGCACCAACCTCATTACTTGAAGACGTGTTCTAAACCAAATTTGTATCTAGGAAGTGCCGTTTACCTTCTAGGTTACACCGAGAAACAAGAAGTGATAGTAGGTGAAGGAAAGGTGGTGATTGCCACGGACAATCTCATAAAACTGTCAACCGATGGAATAACATGGAACCCTGGCTCTGCCGGATTTGATTCACATGGGAACCTTGCATTCATGATCTGTGATCCTATGAAGCTAGCTACCTCTCCTAATACCAAGTCATCTGGGACTTCTTCTTCATCCTCATCATCATGGAAGAAAGATACACCTATGCAGTTTGGTATTCCCCTACCTGTCATTTGCGATTGGTTAAACCAACATTGGGAAGGAAGTCTTGATGAAGTTACCAAACCCAAGCTACCAATTATTAGATTGATGTCTTCAGGCCAGAAGAGTGAGCATTCTTCTGCATCCTTTACAATGCGCCAGGTTTTCAAGTCAACAGGAGACGATAATGACATCACACCATCTTCATCAAATGTAATCACAAAAACTAGGGATCAACCAGGACCCAGCTCTTCTGCTGCAGTGAACACTATCGAAGAAGAGACGCCATGTTCTGATCCACATACTGCTCATGTGCAAGGAATTCCAACTCCTGAAATATATGAATCCCCAAAGCTGACATCAGTCCCTCTTAGGAAGAAAGAGACCACCCCAGTCCAGCTTTTGAATATAAATTTTCCTCCCAGGGTTGTGAAAACTGCTATAGTTTTGGAGCCTGCCAAACAACAGCTTCTGAATTCAGATGAGAATGCTTTGAAGGAGCTTCCATCAGAAAGCCCATTGATTGAAGATCATATCAAGAATAGGGTACAGATAAGTCCTAGTGAGGATGCTGATGTTGCCTCGATGGCATCTGTAAATGGGGCCCAGAGTGAGGTTCAGTCTAGTTCATCTCCGGTTGAACAACGTCCGGAGATGTATAATGGGTACAGCAGTGAGGGGGAGACCATGTACTCTGCCGAAACTGCTGAGAGTAGAAACTACACAAGTCCTAGAGAAGGGAAGTTTCAGCAAGTGGGAAGGAGCCAGAGCTGTGTGGGTTACACAAGATGGGGAGCAGTTCAAAGAAATCCGGTGGCTCGCAGGGCATTGCTAGAAAAGCAGAGGAGCTTTATACATGGAAAGAAGACTTACTCACAAGGGGCAACTTCTCAAAGAAGTAACGACTACTTCGGCCCAACAGTTTCCTCAATCATGAAGAAAAGAAACAACCCAGAGCAGCCACCAAGCAAACCACGCCAAAGCATCGTTCATTCATCCCCAAGATGGCATTGATGAGTATGATAGGAAATGAGGCCACCAAGCTAACAACAAATATATATATGTTTACACTCCTCTATAAAAGAAAATGCCTTTTATTATTTGCATATAGTGCAAACTAATTTGTCATGACACTGTGCAGACTGATTCAAGATGAAAAGAAAAGATTCAGCTACCGTACCATGTAGTTCTTATCATTGATCCAAGTAACCACATTGCTTATACAATTGCATTTTCAGGGTAAGTAGCTTTGACAACAACTATTTTAAGCATAAATGGAGACTGCATTTTCCCTGGAGTTATTGCCTCATAAATCAATGAGAAGTTGGATGGGTTATGCGGTTATAGGATTCATTATAAAACTTCTTGGAGTGTAAATTAGGGGGATTGATCTCTAGTTAAGTGAATTTGGACTTGAATGTTCCTCCTTTCCCTTATATCCATCTCCAGGATTTCAAATGGTCAAAGCAGGTCTCTTTAAGTAGCATCCTTACAATTTGAAGTCCTGTTGTTAAAGTTGGAGTATTTTCATGTCATGTTAGATTAGAATTTAGGATTAGGGCTTAGGGGTAAAAAACAAAAAGGCCTGCTGAGGTAACTAATCAAAAAAATTATCCACTCAAACATACTATAAAACTAGACATGTCAAGTTCCAATATTCAGAAAAGGATTTGCTTAACCCGTGCCTCTAGGCATTAATCAAGGTTTTTTTTTTAATCTTTTTTTGGTCAGGCCATGTGCAAATTAAGCACTAGTTAACATTCCCTTCAAGATATTGTTCCATTGACATGCAAACTCCATTGATTCTGCTTCTTTTCAAGGCAGTTTGTACTATCCCTGAAATAAAACAACAATCATATCATCAGAACATAATTTAGAAGAACAAATAATAGCAGTCACAAAGCTGCCGTATATCAACAGAATACAAGGAATACCATCAAGGTTCATACCACTACAATGAGTAAAATGCTTTAGGAAAATAGCAGAGCAACATATCAAACATTGATTTGGACACAACCCTCATTCAAGAAAATACAGCATCCAATTCCAAGCACATGAGAAAGAATAAAAATGCACATATTTGTTGTACAAACAACATTTTAAGTTTTAACAACCTACGATTTCATTTTCTTTCGCTAATGGAAATTTAACATTAAAATAAAGAAATGTAATAGTGAACTTACAGTTTGAGCGGAGCTCATATTTAACTGGCAGAAGGAAGGAAGACCCTAAATAGTTCCTTCAGAGTGACTTTTTTCCTGCAAGTTGGGCATTTTCTCTGGACAGCTATTGCAGCTTTAATGCATGCCTTGCAGAATATGTGTCCACACCTTGTCGACATCTCCTCGGTTAATGGACCCATACAAATTGGACAATTGAAGGTTGGAGGTGGTTGCGGCTTTAGAATTTCCTTGACCTTCCAATAGAATAGTTAATGAGACTTAAAACATTCATAGATATAACAAAACACAGAGATGCACCTGCGTGAAAACACTGTATGGACAAAATAACAAGAGATGTCCAATCACAACGTCTTAGATCTGATGACCAGCCAAACATGTCTTTCTTGAAAAATATTTTAAATTACATCTTCTGAATTTGACTAATGAACTAATGCAAGAGCTCTTACAATAAATTGCGGCGTGCTTTCCAAATTAATGTAATGATCACAATTGATAACTGTTTGGCTCGGAGGAGGTCTTCTATGTTTGTTCTGATTATTATTAGTTGACCTAGTCAGCCATCCTGGAAGGAGAGAGTTGTGAGATACACCAACTTCAGACATATAGAGTAATCTAGGGTTTGAAAGATAAATGAAGCAAACAAACAACCACCATTTCCTAAACTGGTTGACCTGGGCAATTACATAAGTAACATAAGATTGGACCAGACCCCAAGCAATAGCATCTACTTCAGTTAAGGTCGTATTTGTTTTATCCTACTGCTTGAGCCATCGACTATCAGTAAACCCCACTTTCGAAGCCCCGAATAAGGGCAAGCAGCTAGCTGCAAAAACCAGAAAAATGCATATATCTACTATTATCCCCTCAATAAACTAGTACAGACCACAGAGTTATCAACTACATCAGTAGACTACAAGAGTTTAAAGCTCAGTGCTCACTAGTTCTTACTACAAACCATCAGTTTCAAACAGAGGATATCATAACACAAATTAAATTCAACAGTGCTTGCAGTTTTATTTGCATTTTTTTATTGCAATTCAAAAAAGTACATAATTTTGATCCATCGGCTTCTTCTAATCACTTACACGGCAGATGATTTCACCTAGATTTTGCCTGGATTAAGTGTGTTTGGTTAATTGATTATTCTGTTTCTAATTTGTACCCTTCCAGAAATTCATTTGCAGAAAGTGCACACAGGTTCCTTTCCTACTCTTGTAAATCATTTGATAACTAAACAATACAAAGTACCTGAACCTAGCCAGGGATTGAAATGAACAGGACATATACCTCCATATTCTCAAGTTAACAAACAAGTCAACAATGTAATTAACAAGGAATATTTTGACTTCATGCAGATAAATGGAATGAATTTACAAGGTGGTGCATCAAAATAAGCTTTGTTATGCAACAAGAAAATAGCAATCTAGGTAGCATGACATAGAAAAGGAAATATTATAAATGTCTTTCGCTAATAAATAAAACTACCTGAATCTACATCAACAACAGTCCTTCCACTGCTCCTCCTTGAGTTGTTTTTAGCCTGACATAAAATCCCAAGAAAATTAGTGACACTCGTGATTGAAATGAATCTATAAAACAGATTTCACGAGCTGTAAACGTGAAGAAAGAAAAGAAGCATACCTCTGCAAATGCTGTAGCAGAAGTTTCAGTTACATCATCATCAATAACTTCAACATCAATAGTAGCAGGTGATGCAAGATGTACGGGTTGGCAGGCCACTTCCTTGAAGCCAACCTGTTCTGAAGTACCCTCCTGTTCTATGATTTCACAGGGAGGAGCATTTAGATCCAGCACTACCTTCCTCCATTGGTATCCTCTAAGAGAAGGACCCCTCGATCCAATAGTGTTCATGTCTGTTTATGGTTTCCTATGCACTACCTAAATATCACAGCCTCACTAAAACCTAAAAGACAGCTAAAAAACAACTTTCTCAGATATGTTTCACCATATATATATAATAAAATTTTCACTAAACACATATCAATTCTTTTTCTCGGTTGTTTCACGAGAAAAATAACAATGGACGGTCTAAGAAACTTGCTAGCATTTACACATAAAGAGTTCAATCTGAATAATAACACCTCCAAAGTAAACAAAAGAAAAAAAATCCAGAAAATGCACAGGCCGGCACTTCATTCTTCAATTTAAAAAAATAAAAAATAAAAAAAGGGACAGAGATATTTTAGCCCCAAAAGAATCACAAACTTTGCTACCCTCAAAGTCTAGCAACAAATGAGTTGAACTATTGATTGACATGTTTCCAGTTGAATTTTGTTCATTAAAAGAAATATGAAAAACTACAGGATATAATGAACAAACACTTGACATGAAAACCATTATTCTAAAACGGGGTTAAATCTAATCAAAATTCAAACTCGAACCACTGGCAAGAAAGAAAAAAAAAAACAGCAACATTAAAAAACAGATAGAACACACATCAATCGAATAGGCAAAATGCAAGCTTTAAGAAACCCTAAAAACAATGGAACATGAATTGATAGTACTTCCGATCCTTAAATCAAAGCTAATAGGAATAAGAAAACAAATTGATAAGAGAAAGAAAGAGAGTTGAGAGGTCAAAATCTTACCTTGAAATCCAGGGCGAAATACAATCGCTTTCAAAATTTTCCAGTCAAAACAAACAAAAAATGAAAATCTCAGAAAACGAGTTTATCTCAGAAAACTTCGGAAGGTCTCCCTGTTGAAGTTGTTAATCTCAAGTAAAATTGAGGGAAACCGCAACGCACGAACAGAGGTCACATCATGTTTGTATTCCAGGGATACACTACACAGTTTAATTATTTAAATAAAAGGGTAAACTAGACCGTTAGTCACTCAACTTTCATAAATTTTCATTTTGGGTACAAAAATAAAAAATTGCAAATTAAGCATTACTATTAACAACCATTTTCATTTTAGTCACTCAACTTTAATAAGTTTTAATTTTTGTCACCCATCGTTAATTCAATGTTATTGTATGCTCATTTTAGTTACCCAAATTTAATAAATTTTTACTCATTTTAGTTACCCAAATTTAATAAATTTTTATTTTTATTTCTCATTTTATCTTTTTAAAAATTAATGTTATTATTATTTTTAAAATTAACTTTAGGCTATTCTGTAAAAGAGAAAAACTTGAAGTTTTATAGGGAATTACCCGAGTTTTATAGGGATTTTTTTTATCTTTTTAATTTTCTTTATTTTTTTTCCTTTTTCAGAATTAACTTTATGAGTTTTTATAAGAAAAATAAAAATAAAATAAAATTACTTTTTTAGAATTAATTTTAGTTTTTTTCCCAATAAAAGAGAAAAGCTAGGGTTTTATAGAAAATTACTTGAGGTTTTTATATGGAAATAGTATTTTATCTTTTTAAAAATTTATTAAAGTTGGGTGACCAATTGTGTAGTTTACCTTAAATAAAAAAAATCATTTTTTTTATGTTTAAAAAATATAAATCATATTTCAAAAGTAATAAAAAACTAAATATGGCAAAAATAATTATATAATAAATTTATAAAATATTAATAAAAACCTTAAAAATAATCTTGGATGAGATGGTGAGGAGGTAGGAGTAAAAAATAAAAATGTTTTACGTTCAAATCCATTCATTAATTAGATAAGAACATTAACATTGCTAGAAAGACACATTACTTCAATAGATAACCTAAACGAGTTTATAATCCTGTAAAAGAATCAAATTGAGCATTTGATTCAAATACTTAGAAGGATTATTATCTTGCCTACAATTTCAATTGGAGAGATGGCTAGTCTTGGCTATCGGAGCAGTTGACTTCATGCGTAGAGACATAGATGTACTCATTGAAAGAATGATAATACATTGGACTGAACCTAAGTTGAATTAATTCTAAATTCGTTTGTGAATTCACTTGTGACGTTTATGGTATGATTTACCTAAATCTTGAGTTAGTCACTGACCATGTATATGTAACTCATGTGCTTTGATATAAGTGGAGGCTTATACTCTAAAGATGATTGAGTCCATGCCAGTATGTTGGGTACATGACTTGTGTATGACATGGTTTTACTAGCAACAATGGAATTCATAGCTCGATTAAAGAGGTAATGATATCCTTTCATAGACATTATGTGGATTGATAAATATGGAATTTGGCCACAGATTGCTCGTTCTTGAACGAGCAATTTATCACAATCATTTGTTGAAAGTGATCATATTAATCATTAAGAAGACACAATTGTGACAATAAGATCAAATGTGATTGTATTGAATGAACAAATTTAACTCAAAAGAATCAAATATATTATATGAGAGTAACGCACACATGATGAGCTCATTAGATAAAACATTTGGATGAATTGCTTTCTTAACACGTATACAATAAGGAGTTTTCAATTATGATACTTCTTGTGGATTGAATCCATGATTAAGTAAATTGAAAATTACCGGAACGATACTTTTGGACATAATTGTAATTACTAGAGCCTAATTATATATGTCTGATTGGTCCTTCTGCTAGCTCAACAAAAGCTTGATCGGACTACATTTGAATTAGAAGAAAATTCTACAACTTCGAAAATAATTTAATTGAGTCGATTTATTCAATATGGAATTAAATTGGAGTGTTGTGAGAATAATTAGAGAATTTGATTAAAGAATTTTATTAAAAAATTAATTTTGGAAAATCTCAATATTTTTGGAAAAATTAATTTTGATCAAGGAAATTTAAATTAATCAAATTAATTAAAATAAATATGATATTTTGAAAATTAATTTTCAAGTCAGACAATTGGCTCAATGGGTAATTGAATTTGAAAATTGGACCTAAGATTGAAAGCTGAAACTAAGAACCCAAAAATCGAGATCGAGACCCAAAATTGGTGGAATCGGGCCTGGTATGTAAAATCGAGCAGATGGTCCAATCGATGGCTGGACCAAACCAGTTGGGCCGTTACTGGCTCGGACTGAACTGGCTCGAGGTGCCATGAGGATGTTGCACCTGTGATGGCACCATTGGACACAACGATGCCGACGATGATGTTGATGACGACATTTCGATGGCTAAGTTCTTCAATGGTTGAGCAATGGAAGAATTATATTTCTACTGGGACTCTACCAGATAATTTGATTTCAGATTAACTATTTCAAAAATAATATTATTTTAATAGTTTTAATATTAAATTTAATTTAATAATTTTTTAATAGTATTTTAATAATTTAATATTAAAGTGATTATCTTAATGTTAAATTTAATTTAATATTTATCTTGTAGATAAATATTCTATTAAATTAATAAATTTAATATTAAAGTGATTAAGTTTAATTATAGTTGAACTCTCCAAGCTCTCCTTATATAAAGAGAGTCATGAATCATTATTTTTTACACACTTGAATTCAAGATAAAGTTGTAGAGAAAAAATTCGTTGAAGAAATTATTTCAATAGATTTCTAGAGATATTTTTCTTATTTATAACTTGGCCCAGAAGTTTAGAGAAATTATGAAATTACTCCATTGGTAATTTTGTGGAAAAATTTTTATTCGAAGTGAATCTACATTCGGTACACATGAGCTTAAGGATAGCAGATAAGTTTACTCAGCTGAAGTGTTTATCCTAGACGAATCGAAAAGATATAATTTTGGTTATGTATTTATTATTTTAGATATCACAACCAAGTTCTAGTTTTGGAAAAAAAAGTAAAAAAAAAAATTCTTTTTTTTTTTATTTTTCGTTGTGTTTTCCAAACCTGATTTTCCAATAATTTCATCATTACATTCCATATCAATTATCAATAAGCAAAGTGTATGTTTTATAATCCCTACTAACTGGACACGAACTCAAGATGGATACACGAATCATCCATCCATCATATCCGACACTCAGTGCCTTATCGTACATTCGAAGTATGATATGTGCTCCACACCTCATCGATATAAACCAAAGTATATAAATATGCCTAGCACCTAGACCTGATCATGGATCAAACCATCTACCCAGGCCAGAAGACTCGCCTAAAAAGTGGGAGGATTTGAGAAAAAATATAGACCCAAAAAATGGGCTTAGACAAAAAATAAGGCCCATGTTCTAAATGGGTCAAGCATCGAGCAAGATATTTTTGGCCTAAGCCCGATTTTGACTTTTTTTCTACTACTGTTAGGTTGTTTTGCTATCATTTTATTATTATATTTCTATTATTCTGTTGTTACTGTATGAATATTGTACAACTCTTGTTTTATTGTTAATTTTGCTACTATTTTAGAGGCATTTGCTTGTTAAGTTGTTATTTAAGTATAAAGACTTTTTTTAATGTATTTTCAATTTGTCGGGAAACATTTATTTTAATGTTTTTAGTGTATTTGATGTTTTATATGTTCTTAAATTATTTTTATATAAAAAATCTAAAAAAATTAATACAGGCGGGTCTTGCCGGACTCGAGTTTAGCCTTTTTTATCTAGGTCGGGATTGGGTAAAATTTTAGACCCATTTTTTGGGTTGGGCCTAAGCCTAGAAAATGGACCTAAAATTTTACATTAGCCCGGCTTGAACTCAACCCGGCTCGACCCATGACCAGGTCTACTAGCACCTTTTCAGTACATCCAAAGTATAATATGATCTCTACGCCTCATTAGTATAAATCGAAGTAAAATCTCGTACACTAATCCTATGGTATGCCAACTATACCCGACTCTATTTGAGATCGCTAATAAGGTATTCGATGTTTCAAAGCATATAAGATTCACATGTCACAAGCCATTACATAGTAAATTCATTTCATACTTAATCATTTGTTTAACATTTCATATCATTACTAGATTTCTATTTCATGTGCAATCTACATGGTAATCTTACACATCAATGTTTTAGTTGATCTTCTATATGTCATTTACATATGAGTCCATATTTTTAATTTCAATTACCTCGTGTATCTCATGATCATATGTTGACATATTTATATCAAGTCATCATATTCATATCATCATTTATGTTATCATAACATATTTCATCAAGTAACAGTTTCAATTAAATAACAAATCATAGGTAAAACTTATTTTTTATGAGACAAAGCACCAAGTTCATCTTACTCAATTTAATAGTTAGTCAAACTATGAGCTAAACAAGTCATGAAAGCACAAACTGGGATAGGCTACTCGTCTATGGCCTTCGCTATTCCTTTATTTTGCAATGTCTCGACGTTATCTTTAACTACATACGATAATTCGATTATAAAAACAATATTAGCTTTCATACAATCACATGTAACTACATTAATTAAACATAGTTTTTATTTTATTCATTTTAGTCCCTATGTCCAAAATGTTCATATCTTTCGATATTTAGTATCGAATCAAAATTCAATTTTTTATTCTTTCACTAGAGAACTTATATTTTTAATCTATAGTATAATTTTTTAATAACTTTCAATTTATTCAATTTAGTCTCTAATGTCATAACATTAACTATTTAACTTAACTTTAAATTGAAGCTAAATTCACTACTTTCTAACATTTTTCTAACATGATCTAAGCTTATCACTCATAAACCTATTATTACCATGCTTGATTTCACCGACATCCATTAATGGTAACTTAACCTAATGTTTATGGTAGCTTCACCAAATTTCTTTCTTTATTTTATAATGTTGGACCACAATGTGCAAAAGAAAGAAGATGATCTTTTACTCCCCCCCCACTCTCTCTCTATATATTTATCTTTTTTTATGATAAAAATAGATAAGTACAATTATCTAGTAATATCCAAAGGTTTTTCTGTAAATAGTTGTTAACCTTTATTTCTTACAAATGCCATCTTGGTAATGGAGTCAGCTTCTAAGTTCTTTTCTCTGGGAATATAGACAAGCTCCCAATGTCCTACTTCCTGCAACAGCTTGTGAATATGTCTGATGAGAGCTGAAAAATATGTCAATGAGGATGCTCCATGGATGGCTTGAAGAACCTCCATACTGTCCGTCCGGATCAACACTTTATCACAATGTTTATTTTGTAATAGAAGCAGACTATCTAGAATACCCCACAAATCAGCATTGAAAATAGAGCATTGACCTAACCTTCTGTTAAATCCAAGAATCCACATCCCTTGATCGTCCCTAATCACTCCCCCAGCAACAACATCTCCCGAGTCAACCTTAATTGCACCATCTAAATAGAGGTGCGTCAAATTTTCTGTCCTATGTAAAGACCTCTATGAAATAGGCATTTTGTTTATATTAATTAAATACTTAACATGTTTCTTGTCCTTGGTCAAATTGCCAAGTAAACCCATGTGCATTTTTAAATTAAAACTCAATAATGATTAAAATTTTACAATTTAGTCCATGTATTATAATTAATTGTTTTCTCAATTTAATTACTAGACCAACCGCTAATATATTTTCAAGTTAAACATGTAAATTCTTTTATTTATCATTTCAATAACTCAATTTACGAAATTGAATCTCAAAATTACATTTTTCAACACTGGCTAAATTTGAGTCGCTATAGTGAAGATCAAAACAAATAAAATATACCTCTAAATGAGCAAATTGAGGATGTGGAAGATGCCCTACATTTAGTTGTATCCTATTGAGGTTTGTACTCAAGGGATTTATGAATAATACAAGTTGTCTTATGAAGACCTCACATAAATACTTGAGGAAGACTTACAACTCTGTAAAAGACTTGCAATAACACTAAAGTTGAGTTGTGAGTCTAAAGGTGATGTATGGGTATGAAGATGATCTATGTCGTGACTTGTGTAATAACGATAAGATACTTACGGCCTTGAGTCTAAATTATTTTAAAATATAAGCCCAAAAGAGTCAGGCCAATGGGGTAGGCTGGGTTACATAGCCCATGAACACCTTTTTTAACCATTCAAGGAGTAAATAACTTTTTTTTTGAAAAATTAGAATATTTTTGCATTTTTTATTTTTTTCATAATTTTTTATTATTTTTAAAATAATTTTTATATAAATATGAATTTTTTTATTTTTAAACTTTTTTATGTTGTTTTAAAGCATAGGATCAAATTAGCAAAAATTATAAATATTGAAGGCTAAAAAATATTTTAACATTTGTAAATGTTAAATTAATAATTTTAACGGAAAATTTAGGCAAAGGGTCAATATTTTCAAATCAGAAAAAGTACAGGGAATCAATGTATTGAAATTTAATTATAGGGACTAAATTTTAAATTTCAAAAGAATAGAGGGGTCTCTAGAAATTTAAACCAAAAAAAGGGCGCCATTCCATTCTCTCCAAGTCGGTTTAACTAAAGAGCCGTTGGGGGGCGGGGGACGTTTATAAAAGCAGAAGAGTTCGTTCTTGAATTCCCTGTTTGAGTTTCACTTCCCTCGTTGAAATTGAGATCACCCCCACTCATACTTGCTTCCAAAGTTTTTCTTCAATGGCTTCACTCTACGTTAGATCCCATCGTGTTTATTTAGTCAACATCATATCCCAAGCCCAGCGCCGTGCAGTACCTCCCCGTTTGATGGAAATCGTGTTAACCATCAACGTTGGCTACTGTTCCAATTTGACCCCCACTCATCCTTTATTTGACCCCCACTCATCCTTTCTTCTCACAACGAACCCTTTGTTTCCGTCTTACCCATCTGCAACACCGCGGCATGCTTTGCCAAGTTCTTGCTCCCACGCTCGCGGGGCTCGGAATCAACCCATCCTCTACAGATTGTCAAAGGTTCCTTCAACAAATCATGGAAAGTGGACTCAGATTTGTGAATGGGACGTTGAGCAGGGGATATCACAGTAAAGCCTTGCATCTTCAGTCTGTGATACTTGTGGGACCCAGGACGACCAACCAGGAGTCTTTGATGACCGCAGCTGCTTTGGCCATATCTGAGTCGGAGTTCGAAAGCAATAACTACGGCATGGTAGCCGCTACTGAGTCCTCTGTAAAAGAGATGCTGAAGAGGTTCAAAGTAGAAGATGGTGAGCAACAAGACTGCATGGTGTGCTTGGAGGAACTAGGGGTTGGATTTGAAGCGTCTCGGATGACTTGTTCTCATATTTTCCATGGCGATTGCATCGGAAAATGGTTGCAGCAAAGCCATTACTGCCCTATTTGTCGATTTGAGATGCCGACTCATTAAACAGATAGATGACGACTCTGTTTAGTGCCTAACTTCTTTATTCATTCGTTCATTTGTTTCTTGTAGAAACTCGTATTTAGTTTGTTAGTTGATATACCAAATTCTTTTTACCCACAAAAGGGTTAGTAATATAATAAGACAGAGAAATATTCATTCTTAATGTTGACAGTGTTAGTCAACATTTCCAACAAATTTGCATTTGCAGCAAATTAGATTTTTATTTATGAATCACTTTAAAAAAGCTAAAAAATATTACTTCAAAGTAACCAGCAAATGTTTTCATTTAAAAAGAAAAGAAAAAAACAAAGTTACAATTACCGTCACTCATAATCCAAAGCCAAAACATATTCTCAATATTCTCAATATAACATAACATCACCAACACTTCATTTACTTATACTTACCTATTTAACTCCATTCATTGATTTACTAAATATCACTACTAATTGCATGCATACAAATATATATATATATATATATATATATCATTCACAATCATATTTGAAGTTTAACTCTTTTCTAATCTAACCTTATACATGCCATATAACCATAGGTTGTATTATAAAATCTACCGGAGAAATTTGGATAGTGTGGTCCAATATGTTAATCTAATCTTGCAATCTCACGTTAATCTACAAGAAACATTAAACAACATGAGTAAGCTTGATGAAGCTTAGTAAGTTCATTAGTTTTAAAGTTAAATCTTACCAAACATACTATAACAAATCATAAAACATGCAATTCACTAACACTTCCTGCCAATCACAATTTCAAATGATGAATTCACTGATTGAGCTCAATATCAATAACTACTTAAATTCTATCACTTTAATCCATATGAAACTTACCAATCATTGTCAAATTAGAAAATGTCTTATGGAATTGAGTACATCGTTTTCTTGATGCCATTATCCAACTATGGTCTTACACGTATATTTCCATAGCCCTGTCATAGTCTTACACTCGTAATGCCATAACCCAGTTATGGTCTTATCATCAGGATGTCATAGCCCAGCTATGGTCTTACACATATACATACATATACTGCCATGATCCAACCATGGTCTTAAGTTCACGGTGTCATAACCCAGTTATGGTCTTTTCACTAAAATGCCATAGCCCAATTCTAGTCTTACATTTAAACATTGTCATGGTCCAACCATGGTCTTATCCATCAATTCTTCTTTTATCACAGAACGATCGTACTCAATCCTGTGTTCCACTTAATTTGAACTTTCAATTCGATTTTTATATTATTACAATAATCATAATTTCATAAAAAAGATATGAAATAAAAAATTATATCATTCCTAAATTAACAATTAATCATAAAAGTTCAACCATATGAACTTACCTGGGATAGTTTGTAGAGGTTGTAGAAATTCAAGGACTAGTATGTTAATTTCCCTTTTCCACATTTATCTTCGGGTTCTTTATCTATAATATAAAATTATTCATTCATCAGCATCTAATTCAATTTTAATTCACTTCACAATTTATGCCCTTGAATTTTTGAAACTACACATTTAACCCAAATTTTACAATTTTTATAATTTAGTCCCTAATCAATTAACCCATCAATTGAGTTAATTTTTCTCAATTAACATTTTACCTAAATAGTATAGGATATTTCACATCCTTTGACATTCATAATTTCATGCCAAACCCTAATATCTAATCTTTTTCACAATTAGGTCCTAAAATCAATTTCTTTCAAAATTACTTAATAAAATCATAATATAACAAAATTAAAGCTTCAGATCCATGTTAATTCATCATAAATATCTATAACTCATCAGCGGTAACTTTCAAAATTATACATAGAATAAAAAATTAATAAAATAGATAGTTGGACCTAATTGTAAAAGTCTTATAAACACAAAAATTACAAGAAAAAGGCAAGAATTGAACTCACTTGTAGCAAATATAATGAAAAACAGCTCAACAGGACTCTTCAATGGTGCTTTTGGCTGAAATTTTATGAAGAATTGTCTAGATTTCTTTTAATTGTTATTTTATTTACTTAATTTTGCAAAATTTCAAATTTTACCCTTATTTCACCAAATTTTCAGATTTTTTTCTTGCTAATGCCGCCTCGGCCATCCCCTTTGGGTTAATTTTCCCTATAAGCCCTCCCTTATTTGTCACTTAAACTATTTAATCACTTTAGCAAATTTTTCACCTTTTCCAATTTAGTCATTTTTAATTAATTAACCATCAAAACATTAAAATTTTCTAACGAAACTTTAATACTAACCTAATGGCACTCTGTAAATATTTATAAAATTATTTACGGCTCAGTTTATAAAATTGAGGTCTTGATACCTCGTTTTTAACCCAATTTACTTAATAAATTTTTTTAAATCACAAAATTCACAAGTTTAAAAATATTTCTAAAATCATACCCTTTTTCGAATGCACACACGAGCGGATACACGAGCTGGGATATGGCTGTGTCCCCCTACTTCAAATTTCCACACGGTCTGGGCTAAGTCACTCGCCGTGTGTTTCCCCCCTTTTTTTTTTACTTTTTCCAAAATTTTTTGATTTATCTCGAAATGGTCCTTGAATGTTCCCAAACTGTTTTTTGGGCTCCGTAGGCTCGTTTTAAGGCTCATAAGTATTTTTATGCTATATTAAAATTGAACTATTATTTATTGATATTAAGTAGTATAATTGTTCTATATTGAAGATAATTGTTATGTTTTGTACGGTAATACTCCATAATCCTAATTCGACGATAGAGACGGGTGAGGATTTTACAATGACGCTTATTTTAACATATAATTATAATAATTAAATTTTATAATTTAAACTAAACCCTCAAACATTTATTAATGAAGCATTTTAATTAATAAAAACCAATACCAATTAATTTTTATGGTTTTTATGATTTAGTCCTTATACCTTAATTAACTATCAAATCACTAAAACCTTTGGGCCAGAACTCGTTTCACCTATATAATAACTCCGGGATCAGTTTGTAAAAATGAGGTCCCGAAACCTCATTTTCCAAAACGACTAATTTTAGGGTCGAACCACTTGTACTTTAACTAATTGTCCAATTAGAAAATTTATCATATCAAAATTTAATTTAACACTAATATTGACTAGTAAATATTAAATAATAATATTTACTGGACTCACTCGTCGGAATTGGGGTCTCAAAACCATAGTGTGTCGACACCACTTTGGAATTGAGTTGTTACAAAAACATAGTTTTTATTTTATTCATTTTAGTCCATGTATCCAAAATGTTCATATCTTTCAATATTTAGTATCGAATCAAAATTCAATTTTTTATTCTTTCACTAGAGACCTTATATTTTTTACTTATAATATAAATTTTTAATAAGTTTGAATTTATTCAATTTAGTCTCTAATGTCATAATATTAACTATTTAACTTAACTTTAAATTTAAGCTAAATTCACTATTTTCTAACATTTTTCTAACTTGATCTAAGCTTACCACTCATAAACCCATTATTACCATGCTTGATTTCACCAACATCCATTAATGGTAACATAACCTAATGGCTATGGTAGCTTCACCAAATTTCTTTCTTTCTTTTATAATGTTGGACCGCAATGTGCCAAAGAAAGAAGATGATCTTTCACTCCCCACTCTTTCTTTCTCTCTCTCCCTCTATATTTATCTTCTTCTTTTTTGTGATAAAAAAACTAGATAAATTAAGTACAATTACCTACTAATATCTAAAAGATTTTCTATAAATAGTTGTAAACCTTCATTTTTTACAAACGCCATATTGGTAATGGAGT
The DNA here is from genome assembly GCA_025698465.1 of Gossypium longicalyx. Classification (NCBI taxonomy): domain Eukaryota; kingdom Viridiplantae; phylum Streptophyta; class Magnoliopsida; order Malvales; family Malvaceae; genus Gossypium; species Gossypium longicalyx. The sequence continues at coordinate 4,779,818 of CM047001.1, read as the reverse complement.
CAGCTTCTAAGTTCTCTTCTCTAGGAATATACTCAAGCTCCCAATGTCCTACTTCCTGCAACAGCTTGTGAATACATCTGATAAGAGCTGAAAAAGATGTCAATGAGAATGCTTCATGGATAGCCTGAAGGACCTTCGTACTTTCTGTCCAGATCAACACTTTATCACAATGCCTATTTTGTAATAGAAGCATATCATCTAGAATATCCCATAATTCAGCATTGAAAATAGAGGATTGACCCAACCGTCTGTTCAATCCAAGAATTCACCTCCCTTTATTGTCCCTAATCACCCCCCCAACAGCAACATCTCCTGAGTCAACCTTAACTGCACCATCTGAATAGAGGTAACTTTCTATCCTTCCTGAAGGCCTCTGTAAACTAGGCATTATGTTTATATTAATTAAATACTTGACATGTTTCTTTTGTGGTCAAATATTAATATAGTTATCGGTCAAATTGCCACGTAAACCTACTTGTATTTTTTAAATTAAAACTCAAAAGCAAGTAAACCTACTTAACATATTTTTTTGAAAAATTGGAACGTTTTTATTACATTTTAAATTATTATTTTAGAAAGTATTTTTATTTTTTAAATTTGAATTTTAAAGATTTTTTCATAAATTTTTATTCTTTTTAAAAGAATTTTTATATAAAATATGAAAATTTTGATTTTTAAAATTTTTTATGTTGATTTAAAGCATAGGATCAAATTAACAAAAATTATAAACATTGAAGGCTAAAAAATTATTTTATCATTCGTAAATGTTAAATTAAAAATTTTATCGGAAAATTTAGGCAAAGGGTCAATATTTTCAAATCAGAAAAAGTACAGGGAATCAATGTGTTGAAATTTAATTATAGGGACTAAATTTAAATTTCAAAAGAATAGAGGGGTCTCTAGCAAGTTTAAACCAAAAAAAGGGCGCCATTCCATTCTCACCAAGTCGGTTTAACTAAAGAGCCGTTGGGGGGCGGGGGACGTTTATAAAAGCATAAGAGTTCGTTCTTGAATTCCCTGTTTGAGTTTCCCTTCCCTCGTTGAAATTGAGATCACCCCCACTCATACTTGCTTCCAAAGTTTTCTTCAATGGCTTCACTCTACGTTAGATCCCATCGTGTTTATTTAGTCAACATCATATCCCAAGCCCGGCGCCGTACCGTACCTCCCCGTTTGATGGATATCGTGTTAACCATCAACGTTGGCTACTGTTCCAATTTGACCCCCACTCATCCTTTCTTCTCACAACGAACCCTTTGTTTCCGTCTTACCCATCTGCAACACCGCGGCATGCTTCGCCAAGTTCTTGCTCCCACGCTCGCGGTACTCGGAATCAACCCATCCTCTACAGATTGTCAAAGGGTCCTTCAACAAATCATGGAAAGTGGACTCAGATTTGTGAATGGGACGTTGAGCAGGGGATATCACTGTAAAGCCTTGCATCTTCAGTCTGTGATACTTGTGGGACCCAGGACGACCAACCAAGAGTCTTTGATGACCGCAGCTGCTTTGGCCATATCTGAGTCGGAGTTCGAAAGCAATAACTACGGCATGGTAGCCGCTACTGAGTCCTCTGTAAAAGAGAAGCTGAAGAGGTTCAAAGTAGAAGATGGTGAGCAACAAGACTGCATGGTGTGCTTGGAGGAACTAAGGGTTGGATTTGAAGCGTCTCGGATGCCTTGTTCTCATATTTTCCATGGCGATTGCATCGGAAAATGGTTGCAGCAAAGCCATTACTGCCCTATTTGTCGATTTGAGATGCCGACTCATTAAACAGATAGATGACGACTCTGTTTAGTGCCTAACTTCTTTATTCATTCGTTAATTTGTTTCTTGTAGAAACTCGTATTTAGTTTGTAAGTTGATATACCAAATTCTTTTTTAACCACAAAAGGGTTAGTAATATAATAAGACAGAGAAATATTCATTCTTAATGTTGACGGTATTAGTCAACATTTCCAACAAATTTGCATTTGCAGCAAATTAGATTTTTATTTATGAATCATTTTAAACAAGCTAAAAAATATTACTTCAAAGTAATCAGCAAATGTTTTCATTTAAAAAGAAAAGAAAAAAACGTCACTCATAATCCAAATCTTTACATCAAAGCCTTTCAGTTAGTTTGATCATGAAGGAATTAACAACGCCAGCATCCAACACAATCCATGAAGTTTCAAAAAGCTCATGGAAGAATTGAGCTACGGTTTCCTCGGCAGCTTTCCTGAATGCAAGACCGAACGCATTCCCTTGAAGTGCTCCAAGACGAGGCTTTCCGCAGACCCCAACAATCAACACCTTAGATGGCTCTTGCAACATGCAAGCACAAAGCAAAGGCTTCAACCTCCTTTCTCCTTCAAGGCATCCATTAGAAAGTAACAGAACTTGGTGCGGGCCTTGGGGTGACCCAACAGCTTTGTATCTACTGAATCTTCAAGCTTCACCCACCTAAACTTTCACCCACTATTTGTTATTGCAGCACTCCCTTGTCTAAGAATAGCCCTTTGTATCTTGATCGCCTGTTGCATTCCGGATTTCATCTTATCAAGATTGCTTAGGGACAGCGCATCATATGCCACCCCAAACTGCTTCAATGCACACAAGCCATCTGATTGCACGAACGATTCAAGCAGTGCAGTGACCCCATATACCATGTCAGCAGCTGAAACCCTCGAAGTATAACCATGAAGACGCAAGAAACTTTTGTAGTAGAAATCATTAAGCCCATATTCAGGCAAAATTTGTTCGAATTGATTTTTCATCCTCTGTTTTACTTCATGATTCATGTACTGAAACTTCTGCTGGCAATCCACAAGTGCAAATCCCATCCTTGCAAGGAGAAGCTTAAGCTTTTTCATGCCATTATCACTCCAGGTCTTCAACTTTGGGGCAATGTATGAGGAACACAGCATTGAATCAAATAAATTCCACTCTCTTAACGGCATTAGTCTTGGTTCTTCTTCATAGGCAATTCTTGAGGAATCAGGTGCTCGAACCTTGGTACCGTCTTTAAGTGTCACCGAAGTAACGCATCCAGATTCCCTAAACTGTTGCTGAAGCTCCATAACCCCTCACATCTGTTAGCCTCTCATGAACAAACTGATCCGTAAGTGAAACACAAACCAGCCACAGCAACTCATTTGTGTTTTTCCTCAAACAATGCGACAAATCATACATCAAACACCCTGATGGCTTCCCATGGAATGTTCCCATCCGATAATACTCCCTTTTCAGTTTCTTAAAATGCCGGGCCGGTGGCTCTTCTTCACCTTCTCAAGACAGTCTTCTTCTTTTCCTAGAACTATCCCTGGCTCTCCCTTCCACCTCTTCATCCTCATCATCACTTTCACTATCTTCATCTTCTTCGCCATCCAACTCCGAATTCTTCAAACAATAGCTAGCATTTGCCAACGCCATAACTTCAAAATCATAGGCGAGATCAGCCAACCGCTCATCATCATTAGTATAAAGAACAACATCTATAATAATTAATTTTAATTTATCAATTCTAAACATCTTTTAACAGCTTATTACAACAATATATCAATTCTATTTTGATTTTATAAAAGTTTCTTAAAATTTTACATTTTATTCAATTTAGTCTCTAAAATTGAAATAGCTATATCTTTCAATTTTAAACTTTTTTTTTCAATTTGATGTCAATTTCACCCGTGTACAGCCATCTAAATTCAATATTTATAGAAACTTTATGTAAATTTTAAAATATTTATACTTTAGTTCCTAAACTCAAAATTAATAAATTTTACTCTACAATTTAATCCCTATTTCATCTCCAAGCTTAACAACTAACATAATAGCATCAAAAAAACTCCAAAATTCATTAATGTTAACATTTAAGATCTTTAACAATTTTGAAACTGAAGGTACAGTTTAGCTGAATCGAGTTACAACGATTTTAAAAACATAAAATTTAGGAAAAACCGACCTAGAAATCACTTACATGCATGGGATGAATGCTTGAAGATAAAAAATGGCTTCCCTTGGTTCTTTTATGCAAATAGTGAAGATAAAAATAAAAATAGAATATGACTGTAACAATCTATTTTTCAGTGGTGTCAAAAACAGTGGTTTCGCGGCCATAAAGAATTTCGACGAGTGAGTCCGTAAATATTATTATTTAATATTTATGAGTTAAATATAGTATTATATTAAATTTTAATTTTATAACTTTTTCTATTTGAGTGAATAGTCAAGTTCAAGTGGTTTGCCCGTATAGTATTATAAAATGAGGTGTTGGGACATCGCTTCTATAAACCGAGCCCGTAACTATTTTATTGAATATTTATAGATTGATTATATTGGGCTATTGAAATTTGGTTTAGAAATTTTGACGTTTGGATAACTAATTAAGGAAAAACGACTAAATCGTTATAGTTACAAAATTTAAATTTTATTGATTTCTATTAACTAAAAAGCATAATTAAATATTTCTAAAGGTTTTAAACAGTAAATATACCATTTTTAAAAGTGTTGGATGGGATTATTTATTTAAAAAGTAATGTTTATTATATTATAAAACATTATATTATATGTTATATAGTTAATAAAATAAGAAAAGAAATGAAAAAAGATAATTCAATCATCTTCTTCACCTTATAATCGAATCAAAAAGGGGAGAAGGAGACCTAGCTCACATCTACCTTCAAGCTTCAATTGGTAATTCGTTTTTTATTGGTTTCTTATAATATTTATATTTTTGAGATCGTTGTAACTAGGTCCAGCTAACCCATATCTCTGTTTTCAAAACTATTAAAGATTTTAAAACTTGTCATTGATGAATCTTAGATTTTTTTATAGAAAATGGTAGATTATTAAGCTTAATTTTTAAATAGGACTATTTTGTAAAGTGATTTTTAGTAATTTTATTGTTAAATGATTAAATTGTTAAAATAGTAAAACTTCTTGGAATGATTGTGAAATTTTGATAAATGTGGGTTGAGTGGGGATTATATAAAATTTGGCTAGCATAGGTTTTTATTAAATGTGATTAATATGTAAATTACGAGTTTAAGGACTAAATTATAAAAAAAGTGTAAAGTTTAGGGATAATTTTGTAAATTTTCATTAAAGGGCTTATAAGCTTAAGTTTAATTATTTGATATGTTCCAATGGATTAATTGAGCGAAAACTATTATTTAGATCAAGAAACGAAGCAATCGGATTCAAATCGTGGAAAAACTAAATTAATGGATTAGTTGTTGGCCTTGTTTTCGTAACTGTTTTTGTCTAGGTAAGTTTGTAACTTGATTAAATCAATTAGTAGTTGTTTCGGTTGTTTAATATCTAATTGTTTATATATGAATTGAGTTCGTTGGCTTGAAGGAAATGATTAAGACCATAGTTGAAAGACACTATGGCACTATACCAAAAAAAAAATAAGACCGTAGTTGAAAGACTTTATGGCACCATACTAGAAATGAGTAAGACCATAGCTAAAAAACGTTATGGCATCATGATTCTATCGAGTAAGACCATAGCTGAAAGACACTATGGCATCATGAATCAAACGAATAAGACCATAGTTGAAAGACACCATGACAACACGAAGAAAAATGAATAAGACCATGGTTGAAAGACACTATGGCATCAAGTCGAGAATAAATAAGACCATGGTTGAAAGACACCATGACACCCTCTGATCATTTGTTATTCAGGTAACACATTTCAAGTGAGGTATGTATTGTAAGTATGAATACGAGTTAAACGCCTGACTAGTATAGTTTGATAATGAATGTTAATGCCTTGGTGTGATTATAAGCTTCATATATCTATAAATATGTTAACTCGTGATGTTGTGGTATGTTTAGGGAATTAAATGGTTATATAAGTATTTTCTAAGTATTCGATGTTATTTCATATGATTCAACGGACGATTTAAGTTTTAACAAATGGATGAGTATATGAAAAGAGCTATGTTATTGATAATATGGAATGGAAATGTAATATGTGTAATTGAATAGAAATTAAGGTATTTAATGGAAAAATGTATGTATGCATTGGTTCATGTTAATGAACATATGAAAAGGAAAAATATGGAGTAAAAAAGGAAACTAGTTGAACATGTGATGAATTGTTGTATATTGAAATTCATTTCATGATATGTACCATGTTTCATAGGTTAATATATTTTTAAGTATATCTACTAACAATGTGGAATGTTGTGAATAGGAAAGGAAAGTATCCATAAGATTTGTGATCAATAATTGAATGGTTCATGGGTGTCGAAATTACCAAATATAAATTCTTACGACAAGATAACACTAAATAGCAGTATAGAGCAGTAGGGTCGAATCCACAAGGACTGATTATCCAATTTTGCCTTTTTTTTGTTACCAGAACTATTGTTGCGGTATAGTCATGCCACGACCTATGCGTTGCAAGCTGAAAAATAAAATGGGGGTTAAGTTGATAGAGAAAATAAAATAAAATAAAATAAAATAATATGTAATGTAATAAAATGAAAACATATTCGAAATTGCAAAAATAAATTTAAGCAAATAAAATAAATGAGTAAATAAATATTTTAAAGCTTAGCCTTATCTTTAGTACACCCTGAACTTGAACCGATCCTTAAAAGAAGGTTTTTCTTTCCAACTGATAAGGTGGGTATAGCGATTAAGGACGCCTCAAACCACCAAATTTTCCTCTTGTAGTCAGTTTCAGCACAACCTGAAAATCGACCCTTGTCGAATTTCTAACCACGTAACACGTGCCCGTAATTTAAGACTTTGATAGCCTTGCAACCTGAAAAGCCCAATTCGAATCAATGGCCTCAACCGTGTGGGTCGTTTAAATCTGATCACTATCTCCTTTGACAGAATCCAACTAGCTTTTTCCACTTGAACACACCAATTTGTTCATGGGATTTTGAATACAGCACGGCCGACTCAACTTCTCAACTATACGCCAAACGATTCCAACTCAACGCGCGCTTTTTGGATTGAAAATTGAATCAACTTTAAGGGACGAATTTGTACTATCACATATACCAGAGAGATAGCGAATACCGAACTGCAAAGTATTTAGTGTGGGTTTACATCTCACGATTACTTTTTCGCAACGATAATAGGACTAAAGCTAAAAGGGACATAGTTAATCATAAAATAAATCACGCTAGATGGAGTACAGAAGTGGCTTTTAATGGAAATTGTGGAAAGGGGAAAGGGGAAAGGGCTTGGAAGGCAAATTAACCAAATTATTGAAATTGGGAAAAAAAATTGGCAGAATGTCAAATGCTTACTGATGCTGAAATTGAAAAGGCCAAGTCTGCCCAGTGGTTATAGCCACCAGGTATTTTTACATACTTCTAATGCTAAAACTTAGCTAGATTTTTCCTAAATATTATCACTAGATAAATCAAATTTTAAAAATCAAATTTAAACTAATTACAAAATTTTAAGAATATAAAAAATAATTTGATCTTTATCCAACCAGCTTCTTTAATCTTTAACCCTTCAATATTTATCCAACCAACTTTAAATCTTCAACCTTTCTATCTAGCCTTCTTCTTTGCTTTTTGTTTCAATTAGCCCATTGTATGTATGAATTTGAATTTTGGTACACCAATTTCATTCCTGATAAGGAAAACCCAAGTTTAGTAGCATCTTATTCAATAATTAGCCAAAAATAAATGTATTAAAAATACGAATTTATCTTACTATCAATGGTTTAGTCATTTTATGTTCGATAAGTTTACGTTTAAGATTTATACGATCTTATTAAACATTATTGCTTATGTTAGTTGTTTTCTTTTCCTGTAGATTATCAAAAAGCTCGATTGGTTGGAATCGCGTTGAAGCACGATCACACTATCCATTCGTCATATCGGTACTTTTGGTTAATGGTTATAAATGGCATGTAATAGAAGTTTTTATGTTATTTATCAATGTGATGTGGTTTAAGCTTATTTACCTATATGCCTTTAATGTTTGCTTATAAATATAAATACGTAAGCATATATTTTGGTCACTTGTGAATGCCTTGAGATTTAGATGGCTTTTGGTTTATTGAAGTGTGAATGAACTGGTTAAATGGTAGGTGTGTGATGTGTAACAGCCCGCTTTTTAGTGGTGTCGAAACAACAGTTTCGGGACCATAAATTTTGATATGTCAATCCATAAATATTAGTTGTTTAATATTTACGAGGTCATTAGTGTCATATTAAATTTTGGTCTAGTAATTTTAATGTTTAGATAGCCAATTAAGTAAAAATGACTAAATTGTAAGAGTTACGAAAGTTAATATTTATTAATTAAAAGTGTTAAATAGCTATTAAACTTTGAAGTTGTGGCTTTAAATGATAATTATACCTATTATAATTGTAATGGACGACTAAGGACTAGATTTTTGTTAAATTTGCATGTTTTATTAAAGGGAAAATAAGTAATCTATTAAATAAAACTTAAATTTAATATATGCAAGAATAGTATCATCTTCCTTAGTGGAATTCTCCACCTAAAAATCAGAGTAGAAACATCATTGAAGGTTCTTGGTTTTGGCTTGACTAAAATCTAATTGCATGGTATGTAAATTCTTGTCCATTTCTTGTAATTTTTATATTTTTGTAATTGTTGTATTGATATCTAGCTAGTTTAGGGACTAATTTATGAAGTTATTAAAGTTTAGAAAAATTACCATTGATGTTCTTGAATTTTTATCAGCATTTTTTGGAGACTATTGTGTTATATTTACAGTGTTTCTGGCATGTTACCAGAGGCAGATGTAAAGCCTTTGGGCTTGTCACTTGGTGCCGAGGCGTGTTATCAGTTGGTTTGGCTCATTTGAGTATTTGGGGTGTTTTGGATGGATAATTGTATACTCATGTAACACTCTTAACCCTTATCCGTTGTCGGAACAGGGTTATGGAGCATTACCGGACTTTACAGATTAATTACGAACATTTCATAATCTTTAATACATATATCATAACTCATTCATAAAACATTCATATGGTCCCTTATATGGGCCCTCGAAGCCCAAGATAGGCGTTAAAGTTAAATCAGGACTCAATTGGAGACTTCAAGAATTTTTCGCAAAATGTCAAAAATTTTCTTAAAAACAGGGGACACACGTCCGTGTGGCTCACGTGTGCTAGGCCGTGTGCAAAAACCTAGACAATTTGTTTTGAAATTTCAAAGTGCAGGGGACACACAGCCAGACCACATACCCATGTGCCAGGCCGTGTATCATACACGGCTGAGACATACACCCGTGTGGACGAAAATAGGCCATTTAAGGCCACTTTTCTCACCCTTTATAATATCAACCTACACACAACACTCTCATATACCAATATATCTCAACCAAGCAACCAATACAAGCCAAAACATATTCTCAATATGACATAACATCACCAACACTTCATTTACTTATACTTACCTATTTAACTCCATTCATTGATTTACTAAATACCACTACTAATTGCATGCATACAAATATATATATGTATCATTCACAATCATATTTCAAGTTTAACTCTTTTCTAATCTAACCTTATACATGCCATATAACCATAGGTTGTATTATAAAATCTACCGGAGAAATCTGGATAGTGTGGCCCGATATGTTAATCCGATCTTCCAATCTCACGTTAATCTACAAGAAACATTAAACAACATGAGTAAGCTTGATGAAGCTTAGTAAGTTCATTAGTTTTAAAGTTAAATCTTACCGAACATACTATAACAAATCATAAAACATGCAATTCACTAACACTTCCTGCCAATCACAATTTCAAATGATGAATTCACTTGATTGAGCTCAATATCAATAACTACTTAAATTCTATCACTTTAATCCATATGAAACTTACCAATCATTGTCAAATTAGAGAATGTCTTACGAAATTGAATACATCGTTTTCTTGATGCCATAGTCTAACTATGGTCTTACACGTATATTTCCATGGCCCTGCCATGGTCTTACACTCGTAATGTCATAACCAAGTTATGGTCTTATCATCAGGATATCATAGCCCAGCTATGGTCTTACACATATACATATACTGCCATGGTCCAACCATGGTCTTACGTTCACGGTGCCATAACTCAGTTATGGTCTTTTCACTAAAATGCCATAGCCCAGTTCTGGTCTTACATTTAAACATTGTCATGGTCCAACCATGGTCTTATCCATCAATTCTTCTTCTATCACAGAACGATCGTACTCAATCCTACGTTCCACTTAATTTGAACTTTTAATTCGATTTTTATATTATTACAATAATCATAATTTCATAAAAAAGATAAGAAATAAAAAATTATATCATTCCTAAATTAACAATTAATCATAAAAGGTCAACCATATGAACTTACCTGGGATAGTTTGTAGAGGTTGTAGAAATTCAAGGACTAGTATGTTAATTTCCCTTTTCCACGTTTATCTTCGGGTTCTTTATCTATAATATAAAATTATTAATTCATCAGAATCTAATTCATTCTAATTCACTTCACAATTTATGCCCTTCAATTTTTAAAACTACACATTTAACCCTAATTTTACAATTTTTACAATTTAGTCCCTAATCAATTAACCCATCCATTGAGCTATTTTTTATCAATTAACATTTTACCTAAGTATTATAGGCTATTTCACATCCTTTGGCATTCATAATTTCATGCAAAACCCTAAGATTTAATCTTTTCATAATTAGGTCCTAAAATCAATTTCTTTCAAAATTACTTAATAAAATCATCATATAACAAAATTAAAGCTTCAGATCCATGTTAATTCATCTTAAATATCCATAAATCATCAATGGTAACTTTCAAAATTATACATAGAATCAAAAATTAATGAAATAGATAGTTGGACCTAATTGTAAAAGTCTTAAAAACACAAAAATAACAAGAAAAAGACAAGAATTAAACTCACTTGTAGCAAATATAATGAAAAACAGCTCAATAGGACTCTTCAATGGTGCTTTTGGCTGAAATTTTATGAAGAATTGTCTAGATTTCTTTTAATTGTTATTTTATTTACTTAATTTTGTAAAATTTCAAATTTTACCCTTATTTCACCAAATTTGCAGATTTTTTTCTTGTTAATGCCGCCTCAGTCATCCCCTTTGGGTTAATTTTCCCTATAAGCCCTCCCTTATTTGTCACTTAAACTATTTAATCACTTTAGTAAATTTTGCACCTTTTTCAATTTAGTCCTTTTTAATTAATTAACCATCAAAACATTAAAATTTTCTAACGAAACTTTAATACTAACCTAATGACACTCTGTAAATATTTATAAAATTATTTACGGCTCGTTTTATAAAACTGAGGTCTTGATAACTTATTTTTAACCCAATTTACGTAATAAATTCTTTTAAATCACAAAATTCACTAGTTTAAGAATATTTCTAAAATCACACCCTTTTTCAAATGCACACACGGACGGATACACGAGCTGGGATATGGCTGTGTCCCCCTACTTCAAATTTCCACACGGTCTGGGCTAAGTCACTCGCCGTGTGTTTCCCCCCTTTTTTTTTTACTTTTTCCAAAATTTTTTGATTTATCTCGAAATGGTCCTTGAATGTTCCCAAACTGTTTTTTGGGCTCCGTAGGCTCGTTTTAAGGCTCATAAGTATTTTTATGCTATATTAAAATTGAACTATTATTTATTGATATTAAGTAGTATAATTGTTCTATATTGAAGATAATTGTTATGTTTTTATGCAGTAATACTCCATAATCCTAATTCGACGATAGAGACGGGTGAGGATTTTACAATGACGCTTATTTTAACATATAATTATAATAATTAAATTTTATAATTTAAACTAAACCCTCAAACATTTATTAATGAAGCATTTTAATTAATAAAAACCAATACCAATTAATTTTTATGGTTTTTATGATTTAGTCCTTATACCTTAATTAACTATCAAATCACTAAAACCTTTGGGCCAGAACTCGTTTCACCTATATAATAACTCCGGGATCAGTTTGTAAAAATGAGGTCCCGAAACCTCATTTTCCAAAACGACTAATTTTAGGGTCGAACCACTTGTACTTTAACTAATTGTCCAATTAGAAAATTTATCATATCAAAATTTAATTTAACACTAATATTGACTAGTAAATATTAAATAATAATATTTACGGACTCACTCGTCGGAATTGGGGTCTCAAAACCATAGTGTCTGACACCACTGGAATTGAGTTGTTACAAAAACATAGTTTTTATTTTATTCATTTTAGTCCATGTATCCAAAATGTTCATATCTTTCAATATTTAGTATCGAATCAAAATTCAATTTTTTATTCTTTCACTAGAGACCTTATATTTTTTACTTATAATATAAATTTTTAATAAGTTTGAATTTATTCAATTTAGTCTCTAATGTCATAATATTAACTATTTAACTTAACTTTAAATTTAAGCTAAATTCACTATTTTCTAACATTTTTCTAACTTGATCTAAGCTTACCACTCATAAACCCATTATTACCATGCTTGATTTCACCAACATCCATTAATGGTAACATAACCTAATGGCTATGGTAGCTTCACCAAATTTCTTTCTTTCTTTTATAATGTTGGATCAATGTGCCAAAGAAAGAAGATGATCTTTCACTCCCACTCTTTCTTTCTCTCTCTCCTCTATATTTATCTTCTTCTTTTTGTGATAAAAACTAGATAAATTAAGTACAATTACCTACTAATATCTAAAAGATTTTCTATAAATAGTTGTAAACCTTCATTTTTTACAAACGCCATATTGGTAATGGAGTCAGCTTCTAAGTTCTCTTCTCTAGGAATATACTCAAGCTCCCAATGTCCTACTTCCTGCAACAGCTTGTGAATACATCGATAAGAGTGAAAAAGATGTCAATGAGAATGCTTCATGGATAGCCTGAAGGACCTTCGTACTTTCTGTCCAGATCAACACTTTATCACAATGCCTATTTTGTAATAGAAGCATATCATCTAGAATATCCCATAATTCAACATTGAAAATAGAGGATTGACCCAACCGTCTGTTAAATCCAAGAATTCACCTCCCTTTATTGTCCCTAATCACCCCCCCAACAGCAACATCTCCTGAGTCAACCTTAACTGCACCATCTGAATAGAGGTAACTTTCTATCCTTCCTGAAGGCCTCTGTAAACTAGGCATTATGTTTATATTAATTAAATACTTGACATGTTTCTTTTGTGGTCAAATATTAATATAGTTATCGGTCAAATTGCCACGTAAACCTACTTGTATTTTTTAAATTAAAACTCAAAAGCAAGTAAACCTACTTAACATATTTTTTTGAAAAATTGGAACGTTTTTATTACATTTTAAATTATTATTTTAGAAAGTATTTTTTATTTTTTAAATTTGAATTTTAAAGATTTTTTTGAATTTTAAAGATTTTTTCATAAATTTTTATTCTTTTTAAAATAATTTTTATATAAAATATGAAAATTTTGATTTTTAAAATTTTTTATGTTGATTTAAAGCATAGGATCAAATTAACAAAAATTATAAACATTGAAGGCTAAAAAATTATTTTATCATTCGTAAATGTTAAATTAAAAATTTTATCGGAAAATTTAGGCAAAGGGTCAATATTTTCAAATCAGAAAAAGTACAGGGAATCAATGTGTTGAAATTTAATTATAGGGACTAAATTTAAATTTCAAAAGAATAGAGGGGTCTCTAGCAAGTTTAAACCAAAAAAAGGGCGCCATTCCATTCTCACCAAGTCGGTTTAACTAAAGAGCCGTTGGGGGGCGGGGGACGTTTATAAAAGCATAAGAGTTCGTTCTTGAATTCCCTGTTTGAGTTTCCCTTCCTCGTTGAAATTGAGATCACCCCACTCATACTTGCTTCCAAAGTTTTCTTCAATGGCTTCACTCTACGTTAGATCCCATCGTGTTTATTTAGTCAACATCATATCCCAAGCCCGGCGCCGTACCGTACCTCCCCGTTTGATGGATATCGTGTTAACCATCAACGTTGGCTACTGTTCCAATTTGACCCCCACTCATCCTTTCTTCTCACAACGAACCCTTTGTTTCCGTCTTACCCATCTGCAACACCGCGGCATGCTTCGCCAAGTTCTTGCTCCCACGCTCGCGGTACTCGGAATCAACCCATCCTCTACAGATTGTCAAAGGGTCCTTCAACAAATCATGGAAAGTGGACTCAGATTTGTGAATGGGACGTTGAGCAGGGGATATCACTGTAAAGCCTTGCATCTTCAGTCTGTGATACTTGTGGGACCCAGGACGACCAACCAAGAGTCTTTGATGACCGCAGCTGCTTTGGCCATATCTGAGTCGGAGTTCGAAAGCAATAACTACGGCATGGTGGCCGCTACTGAGTCTTCTGTAAAAGAGATGCTGAAGAGGTTCAAAGTAGAAGATGGTGAGCAACAAGACTGCATGGTGTGCTTGGAGGAACTAGGGGTTGGATTTGAAGCGTCTCGGATGCCTTGTTCTCATATTTTCCATGGCGATTGCATCGGAAAATGGTTGCAGCAAAGCCATTACTGCCCTATTTGTCGATTTGAGATGCCGACTCATTAAACAGATAGATGACGACTCTGTTTAGTGCCTAACTTCTTTATTCCTTCGTTCATTTGTTTCTTGTAGAAACTCGTATTTAGTTTGTAAGTTGATATACCAAATTCTTTTTTACCCACAAAAGGGTTAGTAATATAATAAGACAGAGAAATATTCATTCTTAATGTTGACAGTATTAGTCAACATTTCCAACAAATTTGCATTTGCAGCAAATTAGATTTTTATTTATGAATCATTTTAAACAAGCTAAAAAATATTACTTCAAAGTAATCAGCAAATGTTTTCATTTAAAAAGAAAAGAAAAAAACGTCACTCATAATCCAAAGCTTTACATCAAAGCCTTTCAGTTAGTTTGATCATGAAGGAATTAACAACGCCAGCATCCAACACAATCCATGAAGTTTCAAAAAGCTCATGGAAGAATTGAGCTACGGTTTCCTCGGCAGCTTTCCTGAATGCAAGACCGAACGCATTCCTTTGAAGTGCTCCAAGACGAGGCTTTCCGCGGACCCCAACAATCAACACCTTAGATGGCTCTTGCAACATGCAAGCACGAAGCAAAGGCTTCAACTCAGCTCCTTTCTCCTTCAAGGCATCCATTAGAAAGTAACAGAACTTGGTGCTGGCCTTGGGTTGACCCAACAGCTTTGTATCTACTGAATCTTCAAGCTTCACCCACCTAAACTTTCACCCACTATTTGTTATTGCAGCACTCCCTTGTCTAAGAATAGCCCTTTGTATCTTGATCGCCTGTTGCATTCCGGATTTCATCTTATCAAGATTGCTTAGTGACAGCGCATCATATGCCACCCCAAACTGCTTCAATGCACACAAGCCATCTGATTGCACGAACGATTCAAGCAGTGCAGTGACCCCATATACCATGTCTGCAGCTGAAACCCTCGAAGTATAACCATGAAGACGCAAGAAACTTTTGTAGTAGAAATCATTAAGCCCATATTCAGGCAAAATTTGTTCGAATTGATTTTTCATCCTCTGTTTTACTTCATGATTCATGTACTGAAACTTCTGCTGGCAATCCACAAGTGCAAATCCCATCCTTGCAAGGAGAAGCTTAAGCTTTTTCATGCCATTATCACTCCAGGTCTTCAACTTTGGGGCAATGTATGAGGAACACAGCATTGAATCAAATAAATTCCACTCTCTTAACAGCATTAGTCTTGGTTCTTCTTCATAGGCAATTTCTTGAGGAATCAGGTGCTCGAACCTTGGTACCGTCTTTAAGTGTCACCGAAGTAACGCATCCAGATTCCCTAAACTGTTGCTGAAGCTCCATAACCCCTCACATCTGTTAGCCTCTTATGAACAAACTGATCCGTAAGTGAAACACAAACCAGCCACAGCAACTCATTTGTGTTTTTCCTCAATCAATGCAACAAATACATCAAACACCCTGATGGCTTCCCATGGAATGTTCCCATCCGATAATACTCCCTTTTCAGTTTCTTAAAATGCCGGGCCGGTGGCTCTTCTTCACCTTCTCAAGACAGTCTTCTTCTTTTCCTAGAACCATCCCTGGCTCTCCCTTCCACCTCTTCATCCTCATCATCACTTTCACTTTCTTCATCTTCTTCGCCATCCAACTCCGAATTCTGCAAACAATAGCTAGCATTTGCCAACGCCATAACTTCAAAATCATAGGCGAGATCAGCCAACCGCTCATCATCATTAGTATAAAGAACAACCAAATTATGCAAATGAATCGGCCTATGACTATCAACAACAAAAACCCTGGCAGCTGACCCTAACTTAAGATCCTCCTGGAGGTCACGGTGGCACCCCCAGTTTACCAAAAGCATAGTAACGGGCTCCTCAGATGAAGAGCTCAATTCAGAAGCAGCTTATTCTCTGATTTCTTGAAAAGAAGACACCGGATAACACGAGTACCGGACTGAATCAGATTCAAGAATGTGGAAAATGATTTTGAGAGCACATAGAGAGTCAACATCAGACGTTGATGGAAATACGAGTAAAGGCGAGAGAGACGATGCCCTAAGCCTTGCGCAAAATGACTCCACTCTTCCCTCCCTCACCATTTTCTTTCGTTCCCCTCAATTTCGGTACTGAGATTGGATGAAAATATTGAAACTTTTCTCTGGAAAGTAACAAAAACTGAGGCTTTGTTGGGGAAAAAAAACCCTTAAGAACCAGAAAGAAAATTCCCTCTATTTTTTCACGTAATTTCGCTAGATTGCATCCTAAATCCATGATCTAAAACAAACAACTCGCAGTATAATTTGATATATATTAAGCTCAATTGAGTACCAAAATTTCATAAAATAGACGCCATTCTAAACAAACAATAAAATGAATATTGTTTTTGAAGTACCTGAGGTCGAAGAAGAAAAGGAAATGGTGAAAATGAATATTGTTTTTGACAGCGTTAGTCAACATTTCCAACAAATTTTCATATCATTTGCATTTGCAGCAAATTAGAATTACCTGGAATCAGGTTGTTACAAAAATGTTCATGTATCATAAATATTAGTCCATGTATCCAAAATGTTCATATCTTTTGATATTTAATATCGAATCAAAATTTAATTTTTTTACTTTTTTCAGTAGAGAACTTATATTTTTAATCTATAGTATAATTTTTTTAATAACTTTCAATTTATTCAATTTAGTCTCTAATGTCATTCCATTAACTGTTAAATTTAACTTTAAATTTAAACTAAATTCACTACTTTCTAACATTTTTCTAACATGAGCTAAGCTTGTCACTCATAAACCCATTATTACCATGCTTGATTTCACCAACATCCATTAATGGTGACTTAACCTAATGGCTATGGTAGCTTCACCAAATTTCTTTCTTTCTTTTATAATGTTGGACCGCAATGTGCCAAAGAAAGAAGATGATCTTTCACTCCTCACTCTGTCTTTCTGTCTATATATATATATTTATCTTCTTTTTTTGTGATAAAATAAGTTAAGTACAATTATCTACTAATATCTAAAAGATTTTCTATAAATAGTTGTAAACCTTTATTTCTTACGAACGCCATATTGGCAATGAAGTCAACTTTTAAGTTCTCTTCTCTGGGAATATACTCAAGCTCCCAATATCCTACTTCCTGCAACAGCTTGTGAATATATCTGACAAGAGCTGAAAAAGATGTCAATGAGAATGCTTCATGGATGGCCTGAAGAACCTTCGTACTTTCCGTCCATATCAACACTTTATCACAACACCTATTTTGTAATAGAAGCATATCATTTAAAATACCCTATAATTCAGCATTGAAAACAGAGCATTAACCCAATCGTCTGTTAAATCCAAGAATCCACCTCCCTTTTTTGTCCCTAATCACTCCTCATGTAGCAACATCTCCTGAGTCAACCTTAACCGCACCATCTGAATAGAGGTGAGCCCAACTTTCTATCTTATCTGAAGAACTCTGTGAACTAGGCATTTTGTTTATATTAATTAAATTCTTAACATGTTCCTTATGTGGTCAAATATCAATATAGTCCTTGGTCAAATTGTCAAGAAAACCTATTTACATTTTTTAAATTAAAACTCAAGCAATTAAATTTCTACAATTTATTCCATGTACTATAATTAACTATTTTCAGAATTTAATTACTAGATCAACTGCTAATATATTTTCAATTTAAACACATAAATTCTTTTATTCATCATTCCAGTAACTAGATTTACGAAATTGAGTCTCAAAATTACATTTTTCGACACTGACTAAAATCGAGTCATTACAATGAAGACCAAAACAAACAAAATATACCTCTAAATGAGCAAATTGAGGATGTAGAAGATGTCATGAATTTAGTTGTATCCCATTAAGGTTTGTACTCAATTAATTCTATAGGAGCATTAGTTTGTGATCAAGTTTGTAGGCAACATTAGAGATTTAATTGTATCCCTCAAGGGATTTATGCATAATACAAGTTGCCTTATAAAGACCTCACATAAATACTTATGGCTAACGAAATGTAACAATAACTTGAGGAAGACTTACAACTCTGTAAAAGACTTGCAATAATACTAAAGTTCAGTTGTAAGTCTAAAGGTGATGTATGGATCTGAAGATGATCTATGCCGAGACTTGTGTAATAACAAAAAGATACTTACGGCCTTAAGCCTAAATTATTTTAAAATATAAGCCCAAAAGAGTCAGGCCAATGGGACAGGTTGGGTTTAATAGCCCATGAACACCTTTTTTAACCATTCAAAAAGTAAATAACATATTTTTTTGAAAAATTGAAACGTTTTTGCATTTTAAATAATTTTAAATTTTTTTAGATGATTATTTTAGAAAGTATTTTTATGTTTTAAATTTGAATTTTAAAGATTGTTTTTTTCATATTTTTTATTATTTTTAAAAGAATTTTTATATAAAATATGAAATTTTTTATTTTTAAAATTTTTATATTGTTTTAAAGTATAGGATCAAATTAACAAAAATTATAAACATTGAAGGTTAAAAAATTATTTTACCATTTATAAATGTTAAATTAATAATTTTAACGGAAAATTTAGGTGACGGGTCAATATTTTCAAATCAGAAAAAGTAAGGGGAATCAATGTGTTGAAATTTAATTATAGGGACTAAATTTTAAATTTCAAAAAGAGTAGAGGACTCTCTAGCAAATTTAAACCAAAAAAAAGGGCGCCATTCCATTCTCTCTAAGTCGGTTTAACTAAAGAGCCGTTGGGGGGCGGGGGACGTTTATAAAAGCAGAAGAGTTTGAATTCCCTGTCTGAGTTTCACTTCCCTCGTTGAAATTGAGATCACCCCCACTCATACTTGCTTCCAAAGTTTTTCTTCAATGGCTTCACTCTACGTTAGATCCCATCGTGTTTATTTAGCCGACATCATATACCAAGCCCGGTGCCGTTCAGTACCTCCCCCTTTGATGGAAATCGTGTTAACCATCAACGTTGGCTACTGTTCCACTTTCACCCCCCCTCATCCTTTATTCTCACAACGAACCCTTTGTTTCCGTCTCACCCATCTGCAACACCGCGGCATGCTTCGCCAAGTTCTTGCTCCCACGCTCGCGGGGCTCGGAATCAACCCATCCTCTACGGATTGTCAAAGGGTCCTTCAAGAAATCATGGAACGTGGACTCAGATTTGTGAATGGGACGTTGAGCATAAGATATCACTGTAAAGCCTTGCATCTTCAGTCTGTGATACTTGTGGGACCCAGGACGACCAACCAGGAGTCTTTGATGACCGCAGCTGCTTTGGCCATATCTGAGTCGGAGTTCGAAAGCAATAAATACGGCATGGTAGCCGCTACTGAGTCCTCTGTTAAAGAGATGCTGAAGAGGTTCAAAGTAGAAGATGGTGAACAACAAGACTGCATGGTGTGCTTGGAGGAACTAGGGGTTGGATTTGAAGCGTCTCGGATGCCTTGTTCCCATATTTTTCATGACGATTGCATCGGAAATTGGTTGCAGCAAAGCCATTACTGCCCTATTTATCGATTCGAGATGCCGACTCATTAAACAGATAGATGACGACTCTGTTTAGTGCCTAACTTCTTGATTCATTCATTCATTCATTTGTTTCTTGTAGAAACTCGTACTATTTAGTTTGTAAGTTGATATACCAAATTCATTCTCAATGTTGAAAGTGTTGGTCAACTGTTGGTCAACATTTCCAACAAATTTTCATATCATTTGCATTTGCAGCAAATTAGATTTTTATTTATTGAATCATTTTAAACAAACTAAAAAATTTAGAATTAATAGATTAAGTCCCATTAGAAGTTCACTTCTCAAAAACAGCAACCAATGAGAAGTTGAAGGCTAATATCTAATTTCTCCTATTTCTCGATTTTCTTTCGATTCATCCAGATTTCCATCTATAACCATTTATTTTAATTTATCAATTATAAACATCTTTTAACACCTTTTTACAACAATATATTATTTCTATTTTAATTTTACAGAAATTACCTAAAATTTTACATTCTATTCAATTTAGTCCTTAAAACTGAAATAGCTATATCTTTCAATTTTAAGCTTTTTTTTCAATTCGATTTCAATTTCATCCTTGTAAAGCCCTCTAAATTTAATATTTACAGAAATTTCACGTAAATTTTAAAATATTTATATTTTAGTCCCTAAACTCAAAATTAATAAATTTTATTCTATAATTTAGTCCCTATTTCATCTCCAAGCTTAAATACTAACATAATAGAATAAAAAAACTCTAAAATTCATTAATGTTAACATTTAAGATCATTAACAATTTTCAAAACGAAGTTACAGTTTAGCTAAATCGAGTGATAACGATTTCAAAAATATAAAATTTACGAAAAACCGACCTAAAAATCACTGACATGCATGGGATGAATGCTTGAAGATAAAAAATGGCTTCCCTTGGTTCTTTTATGCAAATGGTAAAGAGAAAAATAAAAATGGAATATGACTTTGCTTATTTTAACATATAATTATAATAATTAAATTTTATAATTTAACTTAAACCCTCAAACTTTTATTAATTAAGCATTTTAATTAATAAAAAACAATAACGATTAACTTTTATGGTTTTTATGATTTAGTCCTTATACCTTAATTACCTATCAAATCACTAAAATTTTTGGACTAGAATTCAATTCACCTATATAACAACTCCGAGATCAGTTTGTAAAAACGAGGTCCCGAAACCTTATTTTTCAAAACGATTGATTTTAGGGTTGAACCACTTGTACTTCAATTAACTGTTCAATTAGCAAATTTATCAGATCAAAATTCAATATAACACTAACATTAAATAATAATATTTTTAGACTCACTCGTTGGAATTGAGGTCTTAAAACCACTGTTTTTGACATCACTCGAATATGATACATAAACCTAGTCTTCATTTTATTCATTTTAGTCCATAGTTTTTATTTTATTCATTTTAGTCCCTATGTCCAAAATGTTCATATCTTTCGATATTTAGTATCGAATCAAAATTCAATTTTTTATTCTTTCAATAGAGAACTTATATTTTTAATCTATAGTATATTTTTTTAATAACTTTCAATTTATTCAATTTAATCTCTAATATCATAACATTAACTATTTAACTTAACTTTAAATTGAAGCTAAATTCACTACTTTCTAACATTTTTCTAACTTGATCTAAGCTTATCACTCATAAACCCATTATTACCATGCTTGATTTCATCAACATCCATTAGTGGTAACTTAACCTAATGGCTATTCTTCTCTCTCTCTCTCTAGGCATTATGTTTATATTAATTAAATACTTAACATGTTTCTTATGTGGTCAAATATCAATATAGTCCTTGGTCAAATTGCCAAGTAAACTTATTTTCATTTTTTAAATTAAAACTCAAAAGCAAGTAAACCTACTGAACATAATTTTTTGAAAAATTAGAACATTTTTATTACATTTTAAATGATTATTTTAGAAAGTATTTTTATTTTTAAATTTTGAATTTTAAAGATTTTTTCATAATTTTTTATTCTTTTTAAATGAATTTTTATATAAAATATGAAAATTTTGGTTTTTAAAATTTTTTATGTTGTTTTAAAGCATAGGATCAAATTAACAAAAATTATAAACATTAAAGGCTAAAAAATTATTGTACCATTTGAAAATGTTAAATTAATAATTTTAAAGGAAAATTTAGGCAAAGGGTCAATATTTTCAAATCAGAAATAAATCAGAAAAAGTACAGGGAATCAATGTGTTGAAATTTAATTATAGGGACTAAATTTAAATTTCAAAAGAATAGAGGGGTCTCTAGCAAATTTAAACCAAAAAAAGGGCGCCATTCCATTCTCTCCAAGTCGGTTTAACTAAAGAGCCGTTGGGGGGCGGGGGACGTTTATAAAAGCAGAAGAGTTCGTTCTTGAATTCCCTGTTTGAGTTTCACTTCCCTCGTTGAAATTGAGATCACCCCCACTCATACTTGCTTCCAAAGTTTTTCTTCAATGGCTTCACTCTACGTTAGATCCCATCGTGTTTATTTAGTCAACATCATATCCCAAGCCCGGCTCCGTACAGTACCTCCCCGTTTGATGGATATCGTGTTAACCATCAACGTTGGCTACTGCTCCACTTTCACCCCCACTCATCCTTTCTTCTCACAACGAACCCTTTGTTTACGTCTCACCCATCTGCAACACCGCGGCATGCTTCGCCAAGTTCTTGCTCCCACGCTCGCGGGGCTCGGAATCAACCCATCCTCTACAGATTGTCAAAGGGTCCTTCAACAAATCATGGAAAGTGGACTCAGATTTGTGAATGGGACGTTGAGCAGGGGATATCACTGTAATGCCTTGCATCTTCAGTCTGTGATACTTGTGGGACACAGGACGACCAACCTGGAGTCTTTGATGACCGCAGCTGCTTTGGCCATATCTGAGTCGGAGTTCGAAAGCGATAACTACGGCATGGTAGCCGCTACTGAGTCCTCTGTAAAAGAGATGCTGAAGAGGTTCAAAGTAGAAGATGGTGAGCAACAAGACTGCATGGTGTGCTTGGAGGAACTAGGGGTTGGATTTGAAGCGTCTCGGATGCCTTGTTCTCATATTTTCCATGGCGATTGCATCGGAAAATGGTTGCAGCAAAGCCATTACTGCCCTATTTGTCGATTTGAGATGCCGACTCATTAAACAGATAGATGACGACTCTGTTTAGTGCCTAACTTCTTTATTCATTCGTTCCTTTGTTTCTTGTAGAAACTCGTATTTAGTTTGTAAGTTGATATACCAAATTCTTTTTTACCCACAAAAAGGGTAATATAAATAAAAATGGACAGAGAAATATTCATTCTCAATGTTGACAGTGTTAGTCAACATTTCCAACAAATTTTCATATCATTTACATTTGCAGCAAATTAGATTTTTATTTATTGAATCATTTTAAATAAACTAAAAAAATTACTTCAAAGTAATGAACAAATGTTTTCATTTAAAAAGAAAAGAAAAAACAAAGTTACAATTACCGTCACTCATAATCCAAAGCTTTACATCAAAGCCTTTCAGTTAATTTGACCATGAAGGAATTAACAACGCCAGCATCCAATACAATCCATGAAGATTCGAAAAGCTCATGGAAGAATTCAGCTCCGGTTTCCTCGGCAGCATTCCTGAATGCAAGACCGAACGCATTCCCTTGAAGTGCTCCAAGACGAGGCTTTCCGCAGACCCCAACAATCAACACCTTAGATGGCTCTTGCAACATGCAAGCACAAAGCAAAGGCTTCAACTTAGCTCCTTTCTCCTTCAAGGCATCCATTAGAAAGTAGCAGAACTTGGTGAGGGCCTGGGGGTGACCCAACAGCTTTGTATCTACTGAATCTTCAAGCTTCACCCACCTAAACTTTCTCCCACTCCTGATGCACCCACTCTTTGTTATTGCAGCACTCCCTTGCCTAAGAATAGCCCTTTGTATCTTGATCGCCTGTTGCATTCCGGATTTCAGCTTATCAAGATTGCTTAGGGAAAGCGCATCATATGCCACCCCAAACTGCTTCAAAGCACACGAGCCATCTGATTGCACAAAAGATTCAAGCAGTGCAGTGACCCCATATACCATGTCTGCAGCTGAAACCCTCGAAGTATAACCATGAAGACGCAAGAAACTTTTGTAGTAGAAATCATCAAGTCCATATTCAGGCAAAATTTGTTCGAATTGATCTTTCATCTTCTGTTTTACTTCATGGTTCATGTACTGAAACTTCTGCTGGCAATCCACAAGTGCAAATCCCATCCTTGCAAGGAGAAGCTTAAGCTTTTTCATGCCATTATCACTCCAGGTCTTCAACTTTGGGGCAATGTACGAGGAACACAGCATTGAATCAAATAAATTCCACTCTCTTAACAGCATAAGTCTTGGTTCTTCTTCATAGGCAATTCTTGAGGAATCAGGTGCTCGAACCTTGGTACCGTCTTTAAGTGTCACCGAAGTAACCGCATCCAGATTCCCTAAACTGTTAATATGCTGCTGAAGCTCCATAACCCCGGCTTCATACCTCTCATCTGTTAGCCTCTCATGAACAAACTGATCTGTAAGTGAAACACAAGCCAGCCACAGCAACTCATTTGTGTTTTTCCTCAAACAATGCGACAAATCATACATCAAACAACCTGATGGCTTCCCATGGAATGTTCCCATCCGATAATACTCCCTTTTCAGTTTCTTAAAACGCCGGGCCGGTGGCTCTTCTTCACCTTCTGAAGACAGTCTTCTTCTTTTCCTAGAACCATCCCTGGCTCTCCCGTCCGCCTCTTCATCCTCATCATCATCCTCACTTTCACTATCTTCATCTTCTTCGCCATCCAACTCCGAATTATGCAAACAATAGCTAGCATTTGCCAACTCCATAACTTCAAAATCATATGCGAGATCAGCCAACCGCTCATCATCATTAGTATAAAGAACAACCACCTGATCATTCTGATCACTCAAATTATGCAAATGAATCGGCCTATGACTATCGACAACAAAAACCCTGGCAGCTGACCCTAACTTAAGATCCTCCTGTAGGTCACGGTGGCACCCCCAGTTTATCAAAAGCATAGTAACGGGCTCCTCAGATGAAGAGCTCAACTCAGAAGCAGCGTATTCTCTGATTTCTTGAAAAGAAGACACCGGATAACACGAGTACCGGACTGAATCAGATTCAAGAATGTGGAAAATGATTTTGAGAGCACATAGAGAGTCAACATCAGACGTTGACGGGAATATGAGTAAAGGCGAGAGAGACGATGCCCTAGCCGATTCCCTAAGCCTCGCGTAAAATGACTCCACTCTTTCCTCCCTCACCATTTTCTTTCGTTCCCCTCAATTTCGGTACTGAAATTGGATGAAAATATTGAAACTTTCTCTGGAAAGTAACAAAAACTGAGGCTTTGGTGGTGGAAAAAAAAAAACTTAAGACCCAGAAAGAAAATTCCCTCTCTTTTTTCACGTTATTTCGCTAGATTGCATCCTATATCCAAGATCTAAAAGAAACAACTCGTAGTATAATTTGATACATATTAAGCTTAATTGAGTATCAAAATTTCATAAAATAGACGCAATTCCAAACAAACAATAAAATGAAAACCAACAATACAATTGGTGATCTAATACAAATAAACCTGAAATTAAATATTGCTTTTGAAGTACCTGGGATCGAAGAAGAAAAGGGAATGGTGAAATTTCTCAGCGTTTTTCTTCTCTTTTTTTCTTTTTTTGAAATTCAGATCTGAGAGAGCCAAAGAAAAGAGAGTGAGAAACGGAAGGGGGAAGCGCTGTCTTTTTGCTTTAGCTTGTGATGTTCATTTGGTTTTTGAATTTTGGTGGAACTTTTTCGTTGAAATTTTGAATTGTTTTTAGCGACCGCGAAATTTTGGCGCTCTTCAGTTTCACTGACGCCGTAGGATTTTTATTTTTTTTCTTTTCGATCTGTTTTTGTTTGGTTTTAAAAAAAATTTCAACGGTCAGGATTTGATTGCCTTCGCGTCCAACATGATTAGTTTAAAACAGCAAAATATAAAAAGTAAGTAACGTGATAGAGTTTCGATTGTCTATAACTACTAACATGCCTTTTTTTTTATAAAAATCATCTAAAAGTTTTGATTATTTATGACAATAAACTATCTTAAAAATTATATATGTAAATAATTCGTTGAATAATAAATCTCGGTGTCGTTATTGATATTGATGATATCACCCATAATAATCACCTAATGATTAGTCTCTTGAAATAAAAAATATTTTTTTTAGGTGTTGCCGTTGACATTGGCGACATCAATTTAAGTACACGTATACCCACTTGTTTAAGATACATGTATTTGTTGAAAAGGGTAATATTTTTAATAGGTGTTATCAATGTCAACGACACCACCAAAAAAATTTTAAAAAAAAATATTAGTGTTGCTGTTGACATTAACGGCACCTGTTAAAAAATATTTTTTAAAGAATACAAGTATTTTAAACTGGTGGATATATGGTGCCGCCAATTTCAACAATGACACCTAAAGAAATTAGTTTTTTTATTTTCACGAACTAATCATTGGCTGATTCTAACAAGTGATGCGGCCAATAACAATGACGACACTTAGATGTATTATTCAAAACTCATCATTTATTTATATAATTTTTAAAATAAGTGATTTGGTCAATTGTAGTTTTTTTTCTGGTTGACCAGTCAATAATTTCAAACTTCCAAGCAACTGTACAATGAATGTACATAATTCATCATACATCGGCAGGTCAAAAGCTTTGGAAATGGGATTCAAAGCTTAATTTTACTAAATCTGCTTGAAATCTTTTGGGAGAGAAACTGGGTTTTTGTAAGTTAGAAAAATATAAATATATTTATTTTTGTCCTTTTTTAGCTCTTGCAATATTGAATAATTATATTAGATTTCAACTGAATTTAAAATTAAATTTGATTGAATTTTTATATGAGAGATAAAACTTTTTCAATATTGTCTTCTTCGTTCGTAAAACTCAAAACATTATTTAAGTGTATTCAAATCTCGATAAAAATATATTTATATGGTAAGCGTTCAAGTAAGATCAAATTTGGATCTGATTAATATAATACTAAAATTATACATGCATAATTAAGTCTAACTCAAGAATATATTTCTCAAATTCTATCCAACTGGATTCAACTCAATTAGTTAATGATTAAAATACCCTAACTTTACTATGTAAATCGTATTATATTGAAGATATTTTTTTATCTATTTATATATTTTATATAAGAAAATTAAAAAAAAATGTATATACAAAATCTTCAACATTTATACTTTACCATTGGAACCAGATCTTGTTTATTTTTTATATCAAATTTCTATAAAAAAAATATTTATTTAAATAATGGCAGAACCATAAAAAATTGTAAAGAGTAAGAATTAAACTATATATTTTTATGAGACCTAAAATACAATTTCACTATTTTAATACCTTATACATTTACAATTCTTCAAACGATTAAATGGAAATTTATCATTTTGAGAGAGGGCAATGTGTAATTTTTTCATTTACTAACATAAAATTATATAAAACTTAAAGGACTAAAAATTAAAATTCACATTTTAGGGGCACAGAAGCCCGTCAACCTCCTCCCGCCATCCCATTTTTCCCTATTCAACCTATAAATAGGAGAATAATACGCTTCAGTGCACTCGAACTCACGTCCTCTTATTTCCTCCAAAATAAGTCATTTGGTCAAACCCATAAACAATGTTTATACTAATTAAGCTAAGACTCAATCGGCTAACCATTAAATAGTTATAATGCATGCACAACATAGAATCTTAACAATTCTGACCAGACAAACGAGTTAAAAATCATCAACCATCATTAGCCAGACAGTTTTGAAAGCTCAACAATGGACACCATACATTTAGAATACAAATAAAAGAATATGCGTCTGCTGTTTGATTTTTTTTTTTTTTCCTCCAACCAAAACATAATTGCGATGTGAAGTGGTATACAAAAATAGATAATCTAAGAGAGAAAGGGAAATGTGCAAAAACATAAAAAAAAATGTTCAACAAACATAATACTATGTTTGTCATTACAAGAAACACACACACACACATACATAACAAGATAATCCGCAACTGCAGTGAAATTACTCTGCTCTGAAGGAGCCTTCAATGTATTTACAGTGTTCCACGCGAACTGATAATGAATCTGCAAATTCACAGATCTTATTTCCTCCAAAATGGGAAGCAACAGCTCTGGGGGAAATGAAGAAATACAGAATTAAACGTTTAATATGTGAGATTTTCAGAAACGACGATTGAACTGGTTGATGAGGTTCCCGAACAACGTACCTTTGCACTGCTGTTAGTTGGCTTCCGATTGCGGCCAGTGTTGTATGGAGATTGCTGACCAGGCATGCCTGGTACCCTGCCTCCGTTGTTCCGCTCTTCTCGCACCTGA
Source organism: Gossypium longicalyx (assembly GCA_025698465.1). Lineage (NCBI taxonomy): Eukaryota > Viridiplantae > Streptophyta > Magnoliopsida > Malvales > Malvaceae > Gossypium > Gossypium longicalyx. The sequence goes on along the minus strand of CM047001.1, from coordinate 4,751,380 downwards.
TTAAAAATGTGAGTGTAGCCATCAGCAGATGACGGGTTATTCTCATCCCAGTCACCGAATTTTGGAACAGCAGCAGCTTTATCAGGCTGTCACACCAGAAACCAGATTATTAGCAACAAGCCTAAGTCACAAAGAGCGAGACAGACATAATGCATTATCAATTCCAAGGAAGATGTAATCATGATCTAAGACAGGGAAGGCTTTCGTGAAGGAAGTGCCATGTAGGCTGCCAATCATGAAGACTTTCAAGTTGTTGATAAGCTATGCATATGATGGGAATAAGAAAGATGATTACACTTTCATCGCCTTTACTTGGCCTCAATTTGGATCTCCCAGGAGTACCATGGCTGCTATCATACGAAGTCTTTCCTTCCCATGCAGGTGATGCCATGCTACCCCTCCCTGTTCCCCGTCCAGGGTGGAGTGGTGATTTATCTATGCTGTTTTCAGATCCAATACTTGTTCTCGTGGAACGTTTCTGGGCTTCACCAGAACTTACTCCACGACCATAACGAGAAGGTGTAGAGTCTCCAGAAGCTCTGCGGTTGACATTCTCGTGACGAGCTGGAGAGTCAGCATATTGTCTGAGGTCACCTTCTTCCCTGCTCCTTCCTTGTTCGTGTCCCCTCCTTGCAGGTGCATGTCCTATTGGTTCATCCGATTCTGGCTTTGGTCGTGAAGCAGGGGGAGCTCTATTCGGAGCTCCGTAATCTTGATGTAATTCCGGACTCTCTTGGGGATCGTTTGGGTTCACAATCTTTCCTCCACTGCGACCCTGACGTGCCTTATCGAAATAAGCTGTGTAAGGAACGTTACTTTCACTCTCCCAATTGCCAAACTTGGGTACATGAGAACGTTGCTGCAATGGCAACAAAAGCTCGTTACAGATAAAACACAAACAAAATTCCCCTCCATCAACAATGAGGATTAAGTTTAGCAGATCAGAGATGGGGCAAAAACAAAATATTTACACTTTATCACCTCCAAACGAATCAAACAAGGAAATAGTGAAGTAGTTCAATTGAAAAGGGAGGCTGGAAACAATATTATTATTGCTTTAAAGAAATCAAACAAATTTTTTTTTTTACTGATGAATGTAATAAATTGTATTACAATTATTGGGTTTTTTTTTTTTAATTCAATCAATTTTCGAATCAAGCCGGCCAATTCATGGAACAGACATACAAGGTCAACCAATTCATCTTCCATGGGGGAATTCAATATAATTGAGGAAACCAAGTGTACACTAAAGAAAGCTAACATTCCAACATGAACTTATTAGGCATGAGAATTAAGTAATCTAATCATGCTTCTTCATAAGATTCCAAAAGAGTTTTAGTCACAAACAAACTATAGAAGATCGGAGGAGATCGAGAATACGAAAAGTGAACAGTAACATGGCTTAAAAGTTAAAACCACAAACTCCATAATTCTCGGCGTTCTTTTTGTCTTCGGCAAATTTTCTCAGGAAACAAACAGAAGCATAGCGAAAACTAAACCAAAGCAAAAACAACAAACGACAGAGAAAGAAAAGGAGATTAAAAGGAGAAAAAAAAAACTTACTGCCATTTATCTCTCGAGCAAACTTGAGAAAGATAACCCAGAAAAATCAGTTTCTTTTGGTAATCAAACAAATTACAAACAACAACCCAAAAAAGTTCTACGACCAAAAGAATCTTTCAACACAAATTCAAAGACAAAAAGAGAGAGAAATAAGGGAGAGAGATGAAGAGAGCTTTAAAGAGAGAGGGGGGGGATATCAACCATTGACCGGCGCCACCGGTAATGTTTGACCATTCTTCCCCCTCTCTCTCTCTGTAAAAATCTATGCTTCCTCTCATTTTCAGATGTCTCTCTCAAAGTCTCTAAAAACCAAGTCGCCGTAGGTTCACTATCTTCCAATTTCGATTTCTTTTTTTCTTTTAACAATATTAAAATTATTTTTCTCTCCTTCCACGCCAAATGTAATAAAGATTCCCAGATCACTGCTGTCATTCGAGACGGGAAGGTATAAATTTGGTGCTGCAGATAGCACTCTTTTATGTAATGATTCTTTAAAGGGTTAATTCCATTAAACACCATCCAACTATCGCATAAATTTTAAATTGATCCTTTAAAAGTTTTAATTAATTCCTCAAAATATCACTATCCTATCAACAATATTCTTCCATAGTTCAAATGTATATTTAAAACTTGTTAAGATTTTTAATTTCTAAGCGAATAATTAGGTTGACAGAAGAGCTTAATTTGTATGATATTTATATTTTATGGGCCGAATTAAAATATTTTAAAATTTGAAGACTAATATAAATTTTAAATCATAATTTAAAGACATATCATGCAATTAACTCTTATCCTAAATTTAATTATATTTATGTTATAAATTAATAAAAGAAAATTTTTCCTCCTTCATACTAAGACCCCCTTTGGATGCAATTGATCCCTGCATTCAGATTTCAAGCTAAAATTTACTCCAACTGAAAAGTGGCTTAGTTTAACTTTCATTGGAGATGTGTTATCTAAACACATAAATTTATTTTTAATATTTATTTTAACATAAATTTTAATGATTATTATTTAAAATAAATATTTTTTTCTAAATATAAATATCATTTAATAAGTTTTAATGACTATTATTTAACATAAATATAATTTTGATATATATAATTAATATTTTTTAATATTTTTTATTAATCAATGTAAATAAAATTTAGTTATCTTTTATATTTAAATACATATTTTAATCTAATATCCTTATAATAGTCATTTCATATTCTCACCTCACCGCTATAGCTGTGTTTGAATCCAAACACACACCATATCGTTGTTTCTAATCTCATTACTATAGTATCTAATTTCATCATCACCGTTATTTTTAACTTCACTGGAAGTAAACACATCGTCCATCCAAACTAAGCCTAAAAATAACAATGAGAAAAATCAGTTTTTGGCTTACCCTAATCTCTTCCTAATTTTTATACATTCTGCTCCAACAACATCTTGAACTCCATTTTATTTAAAATTTTCTCCCTCAATCTTTTCATTTAAAAAATTGAGTAAAACAGGATAGGAGCAAATTATTCGTAATCCGAACTCCGAGGGGGTAGGTGGGAAAATTCCCCAATGTATAAAAATTAACGCGAAGAAATTCAAATTAAGCCCAAACTGAGTCTTATATTTAACGCCGTTACTGTTAGTGGCGGCTGACTTGTTCATAATAACAGCTGGGAGTTCGCCTTTCCCTACGGTTAATAATAATGTTATTATTTTTAAAAAAAAAATTCATTTGTCGGCTTATGTCCAGACATTCCAGATTCTCTATTTCTTTTCTAGGTATTTATTCCTTTTCAAAATATTGCTTAATTTAGTTTTTTTTCCCTTTTTTAAACTAAATTTTCAATTTAATCCTTGTTTAAGGCTTAAGCCTTCATTTTTTTTATATATATTTCTTAAAATAAGCACATGTTGTCCACTTCTAGATTATTATTTCATAATAATATTAGTATGGTTTCACCCACGCTTCGGGTTGGGTTAATTAATTTTTTATTAATTAAATTATAGTTTAAAATTTTAAATATTATAAATTATTCCAAAATTTTGTACTCTTTGTATATTTAAATTTAAATTTTTATAATTTTACTTTTAGGAATTTAGTCTCTCTACTTTTCAAGTTTAGAAAGTTAGATCCACTTGTTAACATTGTTAAAAAAGTGTTGCGTTGGTGTGGTATTTTGAGAAGAAAACAAAAAACTTCATTCCTATGTAGGAAAAAAATAACACTGTAACGAACTTGAATTTACTAAAGAATTTTAATGGTACTAACAATTTTTAAAATTCCATATCATCATTTTAATTAGAATAAAGTATTTAGACTAACTAATTGTAACACTCCTCACCCGGCTCGGTTGTCAGACTCGAGTTACGGAAAGCTACAGCAAACACCAAAATATTCACGCACAAATTATAAAATTGAATTCAATTTAAACTATTAAATTAATCCAAATTCATGCACAATAGAAGTTATTAGTAAAACAGAGACTAAATCAAGCATACAAACATAGTTCAATAGATTCGAACATGATTGAGGACCAATCTGAAAAATTTTAAACCTTTGGAACTAGGTACCGATACTTGACCATATGAACAATTTAAAAACAAACAGAATGCCATCTAGGAAAAAAAATTAGTCTCTATACTTATCAACTTTAAAAAGAGGTCCATTTGTTAACATTGTTAAAAAAAATTTTACGCTGGCGTGGCATTTTGAGAAGAAAAAAAAAACTTCGTACCCCATGTAGGAAAAAAATAACAATGTTATGAACTTGAATTTAATAAAGAAATTTAACGGTACTAACAATTTTTAAAATTTCATATCATCGTTTTAATTAGAATAGAGTATTTAGACTAACTAATGTCATTATAAAAGCTAAAATTAAATATTAAATCTTAAATTTGAGTGAAATATAATGATCAAATTGAAATTTAACCATTCTTATAATCTAAAAAATAAAGGGACTGAAATTGAAATTAACTCAAGGCGTTAGAGCCTACCTTTTATATATAATTGTATAGATATTATAGATTAGATTTTAATGTGAACTTAAAACAAAATTTTCTTTGCAATTGGAAGTTAATTTTTTTAAAATATATATATATATTTTTTATCTTGACAAACTTTCTTCAACCATTTGAGAAGGGGAGAAATTAGAAAAAAATTCTAGGGCTAAAATTAAATTGTAATTTTTGTAATAGTGAAAATATAATTTTTACCAAATATTTATTATTTTTGGAGGACTAAAATATAAATTTATTTTTATTAATTTAAAATTATAAAAATTTTAAAAGAATTAAATAGTCTTCCCCTAACTACCCCTGCATTTGAGAATAATGGGAGTTAAATTAGTCAATGCGATTATTATATAAACTCTATTATTGGTAAAATTTCAGTTTCCTTAAAAAAACAATGGTAAGAATTAAAATTAAGTCTAATTTCAGAAAATGTCATTTTTTTAAAAAAATTATGAAAATAGGTTAAATTTTTTAAAAATTTATAAGAATGGGTCGGTTTTGATAAAACGCTTTCAGTATTTTCAAAATTTCAGTCTATTTTCGTAATTTTTTTTAAATGACATGTTTTGGTATTTCAACCTTAAAATTATTTTCTACGCAAATTAATATTGTAATCCGCCTCATCATAAAATTTTAATTAATCTATTTTATTTGTTATATAAATTTCCAAATTATATAAATTATTTTTAAAAAAATAGTTTTTTTTCATTTTTTTAAATATATTATTTATACTAAATCTTATCACACCCATAATGTGAATAAACGAAAATATTTTATATTAAAAGTATATTTATAAAAATATTTCAACAAATAATTATTAATGGAGTGACAATATGTTTTATATAAATTTGTTGCTTTTGTGTTCAATTATTTGTTAATGTTTTTCAATTATTTTATTTTAATGTTTTCACAGTTAAGCTGGTGTCGAGTTGTTTCGTGATCAACCATTTTATATATAGTATAGATAAAACTATACGGCAAAGTTTGTTTCGATTTTACTTTATGAAATAATTTCACTCAAGAAATAATGTTGAATTAATCTTATGGATAAAGTACAAGAATAGTCACCCAACTATTCAATCTATTATATTTTGGCCATCAAACTATTAATTTTTTAGTTACCTAACAGAACTCTAACCGGGCTTTGCTTTGTCAACCTAATAACAAATTTAGTTCTCTAATATTTACACATTCTATCACTTTGATCTTAAATATAAAAAATTTAACAAATTTAGCCCTCAATATTTATAAGATTTATCATTTTAGTCCTATTTATAAAAATTAAAAAAAAACTTAAATTTTTAAAAAGTAAATATAAATGATAAAATAAAAAATTTTAAAAAGTAACTATAAAAATATTTTAAAGGCATTTGTACTTAAAACGACTTTCAACAATATCTTCTACTTTGTTATTTCTTTCAATTGACAAAGTTAGAAATATCAAATGTACTTACAATCTCTCCAATACTTTAGCTAGAAATAGTAAAGACACGAGAATGCTAAAGCTTGGAACTGATATTATCTTTGCAATAAAGAGTAAGGCCGTTGGTGTTGGTGTCGTCATCCCAATCATTTTTTGGGGTTTATAAATTTGTTAATTTTGAGCTTCTTTGGAGGGTTTTAATTTGAACTAGATTGACAAATTTTGTAAACATTGAGAGCTAAAATTGTTGATTTTTTTTTAAATTTATGATCAAGTTGATAAAATTATCTAAACATTGGAGGTATAAATTTATTATTATGCTAATAAAAAAAATCCCTCTTTAGACTTTCATTACTAAGTTAACGGCAAAAGTGACAAAAATATTTAATTTCAAAAAATTGAATGACTAAATTGAAAAATAAATAATTCGGTGAACAAAATAGAACAAACTAAATAGTCGGATGACTATTCTTGTACTTTACCCTAATTTTATACGAAGAACGTTGAGAAATTTTATTAAAATTTTTAACTTGTAATTTTATAAAAGCAATGTATTTAATAAATATATATTTAAGACATTGAAAATATGACTAAGTTTAGTCATGGAAAGAAAAATATTTGAGTTATAAGTTTTTTATTATTATTAAAAATAAAAATAATGTAAGCATTGTGTATTGATCTATAGAGGCGAATTTAAAAGGGCTTGCAGGGTCCCGGCTCCCCTAAAATAAAAAATTATTATTTTAACCATTTAAAAAATTTTAAAATTTTAAATCAGTAAAGATAAAATTACATTTTAACCCCTTAAAATTATGAGAATTTAATTTAATTCTTTAAAAATTATAAAGATATAGACTATTAAAAATTAAAATTTTATTTCAGCTCCTAAAAAAATTCTCTAGCTTCGCCCCTATTGACCTGATGATCAGAGTGTTTATCATCTCAAGTGTGACTTAAATTCGAGTCGCACTAATCACATTATTGTTAGGGCTTTATCCTCCTTTATAATTCAAAAAATATATATTTTATAAAACAATACATTAATTTTACTTAATTCACATTTTTATCTATCAAATATTAATTTATGTTATTAAATTTAAAAATAAAATTAAAAAATTAAAAAATTAAAAAAAAAAGAAGAAGAAGAAGAAGAGAGAGACGTAACTGTTTTAAAAAAGCTTAGTAATCTTCATTTATGTTGCAAGCTGTTTTAGAGAAAGGGTGGTTGATGTGACTTGTCCGCATTGCCAGACTTTTTCCTTTGATTGTACTACTCCAATTATTATTCATTTAATATCAACATAAGCTGTTTTGGCCAAAATCAAGCGTATGTCTAGGTTTAAAAGAAAAAGTAGGGTTTTTTCTTGAAAAAAAAATGAAATTCGTCAATTATGTAACACTTGAATTTTACGGTTAAAAAAATATATTTTTGAGTTTTCCTTTTGTAAAGTAGATTCGTAAATATTTTTAATAAATATTTACGAAGTTAATCGAGCAGTTAATTAGAATTTATTTAGGTGAATTAATTTAAATTAAAATTAATTAAATATAAGGATTAAATTGAATAAAGTGTTAAAGTTTAATTATAGATTAAAGAAAAGTTAAAAAGATCAAATAGAAATTAGGCCTTTTTCTAAAGTTGAGGCGGCATATGCCTAATAAAAATCGATTGTTATGTTTTTAATATATATATATGTAAATATATTATTTAATTATAAAGTATATTATTATTGTAAATTATATTAATTAAATTATATTATTATATTATAAATAAACTAAAAAGTTAACAAATGTACGATGCATATGATGACATGTGGAAAAATTAAATACATATATTAGTAATTATTACTTATTTATTTATTATTTAAGTAAATGATATTATATTATATTATTATTTTTGTTATTATATTAAACTAATTAAATAAAGGAAATTAAAAGAAATAAAAGATAGAAAAAGAGACAAATAGAAACAGAATAGGCAAACGAAATTGAGAAGAAAAGAAGGAAAGAAAGAAAAGGGAAATTTAGGGTTATGAGGTTTCAAGCTTAATTGGTAAGTCAATTTAAGTCTTTTTTTTGTAATTTTTGAGTTTTTAGAAACGTAGAACAAAATATTTCATGGTTTATGTTGAAATTTTGGAAGCTATTAGATTTTTAGACATTGATTATGTTGAATAAATGAAAGAATTAGGGGATTGTTTTGATAGAATTGGAGGTTAGATTGTTAATTTTGTGAAGTCTAAGGACTATTTTGGTGGATTGTTTCTTTGTGCTGAAAATTTGAGTTGAATTACTAAGTTTAGTGAGTAATTAAAATATTTTGTACCATGAGTTTTGTTAATATTAGCTTTCAAGGAATTTAATGCTATAAAGTAAATTAGCATGGTGGTAAGTTATAAAATTCAAGAATTTAGGGATTGTTAATAAATTATATGTATAATTGGTTAATTATAGAAATGGTAAATTCAAGGATTAAAATTGTGAATTAATTGAAAGTATGAGTTGCTTTGAACCTTGTGGAATAATTGGTTGATAAGATGGATTAAATTGTATAGGATGTAAATGTTTTGGGGTAAATGTGTAAAAGTATAAATAAGTAGCTAAAGGTATTGAAATTGAATGGTAGTGTATTGATAATTTTTAATTGTTTTAATTTCTATAGTTAACGTTGTGCCGGAAAACCTCGGCTAAGAAAGAAAAAGACAAAGTCAACGAGGGTTAACTCAAAAATTACGGTTTGTATTTCTATAATCCGAATTTATTTATTAATTGTTATATTTTAATTTAAATGTTTATGGAAAGAAAATTTAAGGTAAGTGCAGTTTATTTGATATTGAATTGAGTATTTGTGAAATTATGATTTATGTGATATTTGAGCATGGGTATTGAATTTAAATTGAATTGGTATTTAATCTGAATTTTAATTATCAGTTGTTATTGTAACACCCCCTGTAATGGCCTAAATTCAAAATTATCGGAACAGTGGTTTCGTAACCACAAATCCGATTTAAAGAGAAATTTATTTCAATATTTTTACATGAAAATTGATATGATAGGAAAATCGTATGAAAATATTGATAGAAAAATTTTACCGATTTAGTGGTTAGTTAGAAAAAGAAATTATTGAAGAAATTGGGTAAAAACAAGGTATCGAGACCTTTATCTCGTAAAACCGAGTCAAAAATAATTTTATAAATATTTATGAAATGTTAGTAATGTGGTATTAAAATTTCGTTAGGAAATTTTAATGTTTGGGTAGTCAACTAAATGAAAAGGACTAAATTGTAATAGGTGTAAAAGTTGCTAGAATGATTAAATAGCTTAAGAGTCTAATGAGAAAGGATTTAAAAGGCAATTAGACCCAAAATTTATTTGGGCTGGACGGCAAGGGCATTAAATCAGCAGGGAATTTGATAAATTAAGGGTAAAATTGGAATATTGCAAAATTAACTAAATAAAGCTAGGACTAAATACGAAATATCTATATTTCTCTTCATTTCTCTTCAATTCCAGCAGCTAAAAACGCCATAGGAGGGTTCTCTAAGCTGGTATTTCATAATTTTTGCACCAAGTGAGTTAATCCTTGCCTTTTTCTTGTAATTTTTGTGTTTCTAAGACTTTTACAACTAGGTCCTACTATTAAATTCATTAGTTTTTGATTTCATGGATGAAATTGAAAGTCACCATGATTGAGTTCTGTAAGTTTATGATGAAATAGAATGAAATTAAAGTTTTAATTTATTTATGAGATGATTTTATTAGGTAATTTCAATGGAAAATTGATTTTTAGGACCTAATTGTGAAAATGTTTGGAATTAAAGTCTATTTCTGAAACTATGATTCCTAAAGGCTGTAAACTAGTTTAAGGTGATATAATAAAGTGTTAATTGAGAAAAATAAGCTCAATTGAGAGACTAATTGAGTAGGGACGAAATTCTCATTTATTAAAAGCTTAGGGGAAAAATGGTAATAAACAGTTTGCACTAAAATAATTTGGACAGCAGCAGTACACTAACTTTGAAAAATCACCATAAATTGTATAAATCGAATTAGAAGATGAACAATATATGGAATTAAAGCTTATTGAGTCTAGTTTCTCGTAGAAGAAATAGTGTAAGCAATGGATTTGTAAATTTTGAGATATAATGAATTTTGTGAGACAAGGTCAGAATGAATTCGGGTTCCCCTGTTCTGACTTTGAAAAATCATAAAAAATTAAATAAAAATAATTAGAAGCTTAAATTTATATGTCTAGAATCCTTAATTAGTCTATTTTTAATAGAAATAAACTAGAATATCATTTGAATCCTGAATGAAGAGATAATTAATTTTTAGTGAAGAAGGGTCAGAACTGTTAGACAGCAGAATAGGGGTGACTTTAAAGAATAAACTGTACTGATTGGCTAAACCAAAAATTCTGAAAATTTTATGGTAAAAAGATATATGAGTCTAGTTTCAGGGAAAATTAACGGAACTTAATTTGGAGTTCCGTAGCTCGAGTTATAAATAATTTAGTGGCTATGACTTAAGTAGACAGCTTTGAATGAACTATAAATAATAGTTGAATTATAGAGAATGTTGTATATGAACATGAAATGTATTAAATTGATAATTAAATTTATTTATTTAGATCCAGAAGATTCAAATACGAAGCTAGATCGAGGAAAGGAAAAAGTTCAGGATTAGTAGATTTTTTGTGCACAAACAAGTATTAAGGTAAGTTCATGTAACTTGAATTATATTATTAAATGCTTGAAATGCATGTTTTTGATATGAATATGATTTGAATGTTCATTATATGAAATTTTATGAAACATTGATATATTTGATAATAAAAAAAGGAAAGAAATCTCAGTTGAATGAAAGGAAAATTCGATGGATCTCTGGAAAATGAATTGACGGTAGAAGGATCAAGCCCAGACGGGTGATCCTATCCTGATATAGCCCTCCCGAAGAATATGTGGAAAATGGATTTAGCCCGGACGGGTAATCCGAATTAGGGTCTGAATTTAGCCTGGACTGGTAATTGGATCCAAGCTCATTAGAGTAATTGTCGTTGTGGGATTTAGCTTTGGATTGGTAATCCCGACAATACTCTATGAGTTTATATTACTGAGGATTTAGCTGGGACTGTAATCCCATTTGTAAGGATGAGGTTCGCGGGAGTGTGCTCTTTGAAATGAAAATGTGCGCACATGAATATGAATTGTGGACCGAAATTGTACACTAAAAGTGTACCTCTGAAAATCCATCGAAATTCCGAGAAATTCAACGGGATAAATATGGAAAAATAACAAGGAAACGGAAATCATGGTATTGATGAGCTCATCAATCATAGTATATATTAATGGTACATGCAAATTATTGTACTAACTTGAATGTTGAGTTTGTGCATATTAGGGTAATAATGCATTGAATGGATATATAAATGTTTATTGTATTGTATTGAAAATATTATGTAAGTATAATTCTTGTTACATGAGCTTACTAAGCATAAAGTGCTTACCCTGTTTCATTTTCCCCTGTTTTGTAGTGTTAAGAGCTCGGAGATCGGATTTGGTCGGAGACACATCACACTATCAACCTCAGGATTTCGGTATATAAAGAAACTTTATTTTGGAAATCAATGGCATGTATAAGCTAATAAAGTAAATGATTTTGTGAAATGAATGTAGAGTTAGCCATTGGTATGGTTAACAAACCTGGTTTTGGGTATGTGATGATGTTATCTTATAAATATGCATGAATATATTTGGAAAATATGTTGAATTGGTTTGGTTGATGTGGATTGGTCTCGGTTTAAAATTTACAGGGAATGTTAGATATCTATAAAAGGGGATATATTGAGTTAAAAAAAATTTTAATTTGTAAACTCTGGTAATACTTCTTACCCTATTCCGGCAATGAATACGGGTAGGGGTATTACACCCCCTAACCCTAAACTGTCGTCGAAACAGGGTTACGAGACATTACCGGATAATCGAATAATTTACGATTAATATTCAAATAATTATCGAACATATTATAATATAATCGTAAGTTATCTAAAACTTTTGCTAATTAACTCTTCTTCTTCTTCTTTTTTATAAAAATTTTGACAGTATTTCTGCTTATTTTTACATAAAACCCCTGCAAAATTCAAACCCAAAACAATCTAATATCAATATTCCAACCAATGATTAGATATACTCAAATACATCCATTTTTTATCGGAATAATAATTTAATACCTTAGTTTAAACAATATAACATGTTATTATATATGTATAATTAATAACTTTTATTTCATTTCAATTATTTAATACCAAATTTACCATTTCATAACTTTATATCATATTTATAATCCAAAACATTAAAATCATTTATATACAACAAAAATCATTTAACTTAAATTTATATACATAATTTATATTCAACTACCTAGTACATGCCACTTAACAAAATGAAGAAATACATCACCAAAAATCTTCTTCTTGGAGTTGAGTTTATTTTGGATGCTGGACTGGATACAAAACTCTAATGACCTGCGCACGAAACAACCGTACGCTAAGTATTTCATACTCAGTAATATTACTATAAATCAAAACTATTTAACATTAATAAATTACAAACATCAACCATAAACTTTATAATCATTTAAACTAATTATATATAATTATACTACTTCTTAAATCTTAAATCTTAAATTCATATTTCATTTTTCACATACTAACTCAATTCATAGTTTAACTCATACATTATTTCTCATACTTTTCAATAGTGCCAAAATAATTAATCTCATTTTCAAAATTTCATTTCAATTATTTACCCTATTAATAAGACTTGGACTCTGATAGATACGCGGATTCTACCCAAACACACCAGAATATCCAACCCAAACACATCCGGAATTATATAAATCTTCCATAACACACCAGTATAATATAGCCTCCCAAAAACACCAATAAGGCATTAAATGCCTCTTCGAATAAACCGAAGTATATAATAACATAAACATATTCTCGACCGAGCTACAAATCTCCTCATCACATCACAAATCCAATGGCATGCCATTTGTATCAAATCTAGTCCGACAAGTTAATAGGGTATTATTTCACTTTTCCAATTTCAATTTCACTTCCAAAAAAAATTTCAATACTCAATCAATTCAAACATCTATTATCATAATTCGTATACAAATTAATTTTCACACATACTCATATTTAATTTCAAACATAATACTTACCTTATCTTAATTATTCCATAACAATAAATAATAAATAGTTTGAGTTATAGTAATACAAACCCGAAAACTAGTTTACTCCTCAACGATCTGTTCTTTTCCTTTGGATATCGATGCCTCGTTTTTCTTGTTAACAAAAAAAAAATAGTAATAACAATTTACATTATTAATTACAGCATTAATTTAAATAATTTATTAAATTTCTACTTAATTTATGTCTAATGTTCGTTTGGTTGCAACTCCCAAACTTACTTCATACTTCATTCGGATTTATTACTTTATTGTTCTGGCTTCAACAAGAACTTCATATTTCATTCGGATATATTACTTTGTTGCTCTAGATTCAACAAGAACTTCATATTTCATCCGAATTTATTACTTTATTGCTCTAGTTTCCACAAGAACTTCATATTTCATCCGGATAACTTAGTTCTGTTTTTTTTTCTTCATGTGTGAAAAAACCCAATAAAACTCTTGCTAGTTGAAAATTCATATATTTATTTCATACTTCAATTCTATTCATTTTTCTTCCATATTCATCCTAATTATCAAGTATTCATAATATAACCCTAATTTAAAATTTCTTTTAATCTAATCCCTCTAATACAAAACTTATAGCTTACCTTACAATTTAATCCTTTTTATTAATTCTAACTTAAAATTTATTCAATTTAATCCTTAATTCATCTTTTTCTTCAACATGAGCTTTGTTTAAAAGCTTATAAACTTTCAAACTATCAAATTAATTTCATCAAAATCTTGTTTTAAGACTTCTAAACATCGAAATTAAGGAAAGGGACTTAATTTAACTTACCAATTAAACTTCAAGCTTCAAATCTTCAGTTTTCCCTTTTTATTTTTCTTTCCTATTCTTTCTTCCCCTGTTCGAACGGCCTCTGTTCTTTCTCTTCTTCTTTTTTTCTTTATTTCATATCTATTTACTTTATTTTAATTTGTTTTCTATTTAATTAATTAATAATTATAAAATATCTATTTAATAGCAAATGTATATATTACAATTGTATCCCATATCCACCCTACATTTGTCTTGATCTAATCTATTTCATAATGTAATAAATAATATAATTTATAGCTTAATAATAATAATAATAATAATATCTTTTTACTTAAATTTTAAGTAAATAACTAAATATATTACAAGTGTACCTATTTAATTATTATTTCAATACACTTGTATACTTCATCACCCTACACTTGTCACACAAGTAGATTATTTATTTATTTATCTTTAATTCATATTATAATTTAAATAATATAATAATTATATAAAGTAAGAAAAATCTTACACTTATGCAGCCTCATTCTATAGTAAATGGCATATTTGCTATTTTGGCCCTTTTTATTTTATTTTAATCTACAATTAATTTTTTACTCTTTATTAAATTTAGTTCTTTTTATTATTTACACTAAATTGAGCTAATTTCACTTAATTAAAGCCTAATTAAACACATTACTAGGCTCACAATTATTCCTAATAATTATTTTCGAACTTATATCACTAAGACGGAGGCCCTATAACTCATTTTTCTGGTGCCTGTGAATTTTGGGTCATTACAGTTATATTTTGGTTTATATGTTATTGTAAGTAATTAAGGTAAGTATTAATAATTGTTATTGAATTGAATTTATATGAATATATGCGATTGATGTGAAAATTGAATATTGGATGTATGTTATATTTGAAAATATATATTGATTGGGAGTGTGATGAAATTAATATGAATATGTGATTATTGTGAAATTTGAATATTTGTTATTGAAAAGTAAAGTGAATTGTATTGAATTGAAAATATATATGACTAACTGAAATGTGTATTGGTTGAAAAATTGAAAGTGAATTGAAAACCCTATTAACAATATTCGGGCTAAGTCGGATATAGTTGGCATGCCATAGGATTAGAAGTGTTTAGGGATACTTCGACTTTGAGTCGATGAGGCACTATAAGTGTCGTACTGTTAGTTCGATTTCGAGTCGATGAGGCACCATGTGTGTCGTACTGCTACTGTTACTTCAGTTTAATCCGATGAGGTACTAAGTACTGTACTGTTATTGTTTACTTCGGCAAAGCCGATGAGGCACAGAGTGCCATACTAGTGTGTTGGTTGGATCCGTGTATCCATCAATGTCTTAGTCATGTTAATAGGGGTGAATAAAAGTACTGAATGACTGACTGTTACTGAATAATTGATTGTTACTGAATGATATTGGTAAATTGATTGATATTGAAAAATATTGACTGATATTGTTGGAATAAAATGAATTACTGATTGAAATGTGAATTGTTGAATATTATTTATTAACATTGAACAATTATATAATTATGATTGTTATATGATTTTTAAGTGAATGTTATATTTTCATATTATTAAGTGTCCGGATTATAGAAATACCACTGAGTTTATACTCAACGTACAATTTATTTCCGTGCGCAGGATAAGTTAAAGTCAGATCGTTGGATCAGCATCCCAGGCCAATCCCGAACTCTAAGTGGAAAGGTAGGAATTGGTAATGGTAAATGGTAGGAATTGGCTTAATTAGTATAAATTTGAACTATTTGAAAATGTATGTGAAATACTTAAAAAGATTCATCATATAGGCACATAAAATATCTAATTTGACATGTTTTGAGTAGGTTTGAATAAGGTTTAAAGCAATTGAGTGAATGGCTATTGGAATGTTTGGTATCTTAAATTGCAGGGCTGGTAAATTTGTTGTTTAAGGCTCATTTTGAGTCCACACGGCCTAGCACACGGGCGTGTGGACTGGCCGTGTGAAAACTGCACCTTAATATTTTCAAGTCAGAGAGTTACACGGGCTCTCAACATGGCCATGTGATCTAGTGACACAGCAGTGTGAATCACACGGGTGTGTGGGTACCATTTATAAGGAAAATTTTAAAATTTTGAGAAAAATTCATAGTGATTTTAAATTACTCCCGAATTAATTTTACTGTTCATATTGAGCTTCGAGGGCCCATTAAAGGGACGATATGTTAAATTTTTTATAAGTGTAAACAATTATTTTAATTAATGACCGTAATTGAACTATATTGACTGGTAATGCCCCGTAATCCTGTTTCGAGGACAGATAAGGGTTAGAGGGTGTTACAGATTATAAAGAGAAAACGTATAAATGCGTCTTGTAGGATGCTTTCTCAAGTGAAGTGGCATAAGACTGGTAAAAAGCGCACCTTGTAGGATACACTTTCAATTGCCGTGGAGAAGAAAGGGTGAAAATGTGTCTTATAAGGCCACCAGTGTAAGTTATAGGGAGCATAACATCCGTTATTAACAATCATACATTAAAACCCAATATTACTTGTGGATTGCCCACTAGTGTAACTTGATAGCATGCCCACTTAAGTGTTTTCAACAAAGAACTTTGATGTTCTAAAGTCGAAATCAAAGGCACTATAGGACGTCGGGTTGGGGTCTCTAAGTTCGGGTTACCAATTAACCCCGACTGTATGCCAAAGTTGTAATTGATGGTTGAAATGGATAAATGTCTTCCCGTTGATGATTCTAGTATTTTTCGATATAAGCTTTGTAATAACACTGTGAAATCACGGCACAACCATGTGGTTGAAATTTTGCTTCATATTCCAGAAACAAAATTATTTGAACTGTTGTTAAACTCGAACAATCTTCCACAACGTCGACAACTTGGGTATATAACTCTAGTATAACATTTTCACTAAAGCAATACTCGCATTACTTTGACTTTTATGTCGTCTTTGAGCTCAATTGTATCATATTTAACAAGCCTCATTGACGTTAGATATCTATATTTCAAGCTCGAAATTCTCCTTCGACTTGAAGTCAGTAATTTCCTTCTAATTCTTGACCGAAGCTCATTCAATTTTATGGATTGATTAAAAGCAAATTCTATTAATTGGGCTGATATAAAAACGACCCTAATGTCAATTTCACGAATTTGACTGTCGTAATAAATAAAGGCTCTAATTCGTCTACTCATTTTCGCCAAAAAAAAAAACCTTGTTTCACATGTTTAAAACAAAAATATTATACACAAAAATAAGTATTCATTAACCAAATTCAAACAATGACACTTACTTGAACTAATTTACTTTGTTGGATTGATTTTTGAACTTCGGATTTTTAACATCAACAATCTTCTCCTTATGCAAATCTTTTGCTTGAAATTTAACTATGAAAACCTCTTCACATCAATATTCATTTTATAGGAAACTCTACTCTCGAATATGAAACATAATTTCAAATTGTTGGAAAAGATTGGCCATGACAAGTAAAAAAAAAACGCTTCTAACAACAAGTGGTTTTTTGAAAATTTTTTGAAGATTCCTATGGTGTCACAAAAAGATGGGATGTAAATTTTATCCTGGGATTCTCGAGTTTCAGAAACTTATCCCGAGATTCTTGGTTTTTTCAGAATTAAAATTGCGGCACGTCACTTGAAAGTGTGTCCTACAAGGTACGTTTTTGCCTTCTCTCTCCAAAATCGACCTATTTCTCTAATTTTCAAGAAAAGTGACCTAAATCCCTAATTTTTCTTTTAAATCGACATATATACCTAATTTTGTCAAATTTTCACTTGAATGTAGTAAATATTTTAATTTATTATCAAAATATGTATTCTAAAAGATATTTATAAATATTACAATTCAATACTCAAAAGAAAAGTACTGTAAAATACAATACGTAGGATCTCGACATTAGTAAGTATTATGGCTAGTTTGACATTACTATTGTAATTGAGAAGTGTTTTTGAAAAGCTCAATTTAAAAAAATGCTTTTGGAAAGTGTTATGGGAAAAGAGATGTGAAAATGTGTAGTTTATGTGTTTGACATTGCTGTAAAAAATCGCGATGGAAAGTTAAAATTTTCATTTCAGACATAATATTGAGAATTAAAAAAATTAATTTAAACCATGCTTAAATAATTTAATATAATTATACATAAAATATATTTTAAATACTTTCCAATAATTAATAAGCTATTTGTAAATTTAATTATATATGAAATATATTAAAATTTTAAATATGATAATAAATCATATTTAAACAAATTAATATAATTATATTTATAAAAAATATTTAAATAACATAATATAATGATACATAAAATATTTAAATTAATCCTAATTTTAAAATATATTTTAAATAGCTAATATAAATAAAGATATTTTAATTATTTATACTTCAAAACGCAAAAGTCAAGAGCTAAAAACACATGGCTCTAACTTTTGTATTTGGGTGAAAAAGTGTTTTTCCACAAAACTTTCAACCCAAAAGCCAGTATTTGGCATGACTTACGGGTTTGAAAAGCACATTTCCACCCTTAAAAGCATTTTCGAATGACAAATAAGTTAAAATATGGCATAAATCTTTATACTTTTTGAAAATTTAAATTTTAGTTTATATATATTTTTTAAGAATTTAACCCTCGTACTTTTTAAATTTTAAAATTCAGGTTCAACTGTTAATACTGTTAATTTTTTTAGTTAAATTTAAGTTCATTATAACATCAATTTTTAATTATACAGCTACCAAGTGAGTTTACTTTTACAAGATATCACCCCAACAAATTTAACAAAAAAAATCTAAAAAATAAAAAGACTAAACTCTTAAAAATAAAAATATGAGAATTAAATTTTAAATAATAAAAAAAATATGACATATTTTAACCAAACAAATATTATTTCCAAATTTTCTTTGAAAATAAAATAATTTATAAAAAGAATAAAATTATTCTATATTACTTATTGAGACCTATGAGTATACAATATAAACTTCACGAGTGGAGGTAATTTTATTTTTTAAATTATAAAAAAAAAGGTAAAATCCTAATCATAACATATATGACTTAAACTCAAATCATATTTAGAGCGATAAATACCCTAATCACAATGTAAATACGCTGATGGACGGGTTAAGGTAAACTTTGGCACACTGATAGAGGATTGAGCTAAACATCCTTGCATTTATTTTCTTTCTTTTCAAAAGGGAGTGTACATTTTTTAATATAAATATTATCACACGTGACTCGGGATAATAGAATTTTTTTTATACATAAAAAAAAATAAAAATTGTTTGACTAAGAAATAAAAAATTATGACTGGTTTAAATAGATTTTTTATAAATAAATTATAAATAAGGCTGGCTTGTTTGACAGAATGCCACTTGCTCCGCTTTACAGCCCACACATTCGTGTCGTGCACTTATTTATTTAAAAAATTCCAATAAATTATTTAAACATATTATTTTTTGTAATTGCTCATAAATCGGGTTAGATATGTATCAAATTTAGGTTCGGGTTTGATTTGAAAATATATTTAAAATTTTAGCTAAACTCAATTCAGATAAAAAATACTAAACTCGAGTTTGACTTGTTCTGTTCATATTAAATTTCTTTTATATAAAAACAAAATTAAAAAAAATAATATATCAAATACACTAAAAACATTAAAATAAATATTTTTCTTAACAAATTAAAAATATATTAAAAAAGTCTATACTTAAATAGCACTAAGATAATTACAACTTAGCAAATAAATGTCTATATAATAATAGTAAAATTAATAATAAAATAAGAGTTATATAATATTTAAACAATAACAATACAATAGCAAAACTACAACAATCAGCATAAGGGAAAAAAATTAGGTAGATTCGGGATGGGTCAAGCCTGGTCGAAAAAATTTGATCAGAGATTCGACTCGTTTAGAAAATGTATATTATTTTTTTATCCAAACTCATTTTTTAGACTTATATTTTCACTCAAATCTTCTTATTTTTCAGACAAGCTTTCGAACTTGAATAAGCGACGCATCCCATAATTAAGTCTAATATAGATGATGTTGTTATTTAATTTTTAATGATTTAATAAAAAAAACATAATAAACAAATTTCCAAAAATCATTGCAATGAAAATTATTATAAATAAAAACGAAAAAGTAAATGCTACAAAAGTTGATAGAATTTATTTTCTTACATTTTATTTAAAAACAGAACATGATAGCAATTTGTTGGCAGACATGAGAGAGGTTGTCTGAATTTTGACAACCATTTTTGTTTGGATTTTTATTACATCTATTGTTTAATGTTTAGAAATGTTTTCATAATCAAATCACATCGGCCGGTTAATTTTATCGACTTAGAAATTACATGTCCAACCCAATTTAAACGGTGACGTATTATCGAAATTAATCAGAACCGAAAAGCGAAAATAGGGAAAACCGGTTAAAAATAATTAAAATAGGAAAGTTAATTAATGGCTGGAGTTAATCTAGCACCAACCTAATTGATAAATAATTTAAAATTAATTTTTTATAAAATAAATTATATTATAATGATAATTTTTGTCCTTTTTATATCTTATATAAAATAAATAAAAATTCACCGTAATATAACTTAAATCTAAAATATTATAAACTTTAGAAGCTAAATGTTACTATTTCAATAAAAAAATTTATATAAAATTTTAATAAATAATATTTTTACATATTCTTTTTTATTTATATCATAAATGTGTCATATAACAATGAGAAATTATTTTATGGACTATTCTTACTACATTATTTATGGTCTCTTTTCAATTTTTTAACGATATTTCAACAATTTTTTCATTATTATTTTTTTACTTTGAATCCCAAACTCTAAACTCAAACCCTGAACTCAAATTTAAACTTCAAAGTTCGATATTTAAAATTCGAGTTTAAGATAAAAAAAATACCAAAATTATGTACCAATAACATAAAAATATTTACTGAAATATTATTAAATAGTTCAACAATAACCATCTACAAAAACAACAATAAAAAATAAAACTTACCTGAAATTTGTTTGAATTAGACTCATAGCCAACTTATAAGGTTTACGCAGAACCCATTGCGTTATTGTTGCCTTACTTCTATTTTCCATGTTTTCTCACAAGGAAACTATTATAATTAAATTATGACGTAGTTTCTACGTGAATAAAAAAATAAAATATATTTCTTAAAAGTTGATTAAAAATTAATATTTTAATTGAAATGGTAAAATTAAAACTTTAAGGGTAGTAATGTAATTTTTTTGTTCGATGATGTCTCTGAGTCTATTTATTTTATATGAAAATATAAAAAGACAAAATACACATTTGCTAATATTTATTACTTTTTAAAAAACATGTCTTTTTATTCATTTTCAAATGATTCAGTGTCTAATTAATTCGTGAGACCAACTTAACCAATAACTTAAACATAATGTAGATAGATGAGCTAATGCAATGCAACTTGTTTAGGACAATTATTTTATACATTCATAGTGTAATTAAAGAATCATACAAGCGAGATTAAGAATCTGCCAAGCACTTTTAAATTAGATGGATTATTTTGACATAGTTTACTTTTATTAGTATTGGTGTGTAGTTTCGTATTAAAAGGCTCTCTTAGGAGAATTTAGTTAAAAGAATATCAAATTTCCAAGTAATTTGAGATTCCAAAATGATAATTTCTCATTTGGAGAATAATTTTACATTCTCAATAGTGTTAAATTTTCAAAATTTCAAGGGTAATCTCAATACCACGTTTTTGTAATATAATGTAAGATTATCGTGAAAATTCAAGGGTTTAGAAATTTTTATCCAGAATTTAATAATCTCTTTATAAGTTCTGATGATATCTGTTCTTTTTGACACAATACTTAGAATTACCCATAGTTCTTTCCCACCTCTTAAATAGGAAGATGATGCACTTCAGCGCACTTGAACCCACGTCTTCTTGCATTAACAACAATGTCCATACCAATCGAGTTAAGACTCAATCGGTAACCTTTTAACTAAATGATTAACACCTTAAACTAACTAATAGTATAAAAATAGAGAAATTAAACCCAAAATTTAACCAAAAACCAGAATAGAGCTGTGTGTAAATTGTAATGCAAGCAAGCGAGAAGTTGGAGAAAGACAGCAAAGACATATAGAGACAGTTGGATTCTTGAAATGGCGAATGCGTAATTCAATCCGCCCAGTAGTTTTACTGCCGCTGCCTGCATTTCAATTGGTTTGGTCATTGGATTGGTGGTACTACCTAACTTTGTCAATGCGTGAATATAGGGAAGCTTTACTTTTCTCCGATCTACAATTACCATAATCTCCAATCTCCCAATTCTTTCAAATTCATCTACAATGTGTTTTTTTAAGGCAAAAGGGTCCATTTCTTTTAGTTTTTATTTAGTTTGAAATTAATTTTTTTGGGTATAATAACTTATTTGACCCTCTAACTTTATAAACAAATCGTTTTAGTTCTCTATTTGAATTTTTTTTTCTTTTTTTTAACTCTTAAACTTACACTTTTTTAAAATGTTAAATGCATTTTAACTTTAAAAATTTTAAATTCAAAAAATTATAAAAAAACATTTTTAATATTTTTTAAAATTTAAAAAATTAATTAAATATTAACATATTATCTACACTGCCTTAATATAATTTATGTTTTAACCTAAAATATTGTCTTTCTTTTCATGCCCGCCTTTGCCTAAAAAGCAAGCCCATTGGCAGCATACCACACTCCATTAATAATCCCAATGCTTGGTCCCTTTAACTTACATGAATCAATCGACTTAGCTGTGTGAAGTTTCTTGAAAAGAGCTTCTTGCTTTTTACATTAGGGCTAAATGTATACATCTTTTAGCCTTAAACCCTCCTTTTTCAAACATAATTCCTACTTCACTGAAGTGGGTTTTTGGAGAAACTAAAACCCAATTACCAGAATCAAAGATTCCTACTAGTTTCTTGCTGAGTTCCAGATTAAGCTATTTTTTTTTTTTTTTGGTTCATTTTGAGAGTTTGGGGAGGCAGGATGATTCAGTTGTTGTTTTTGGTCCTTTTTGCGGAGGGTGCAATGGCGTTCCTTCTATTGGTAAAGATTGGGCCTTTGAGAGAGCTGGTGATAAAGAGTATAGATCAGTTAAAGATGGGGAAAGGTCCAGCTACTGTTAAAACTATTGCAGGTACTATGTCTGTGATTCTTTTATCCAGTCTCATGAGCATTGTTAAGATCCAGAACAAGGGTGCAAAGCTTGGAACCATGTCACCTATGGATCAGGTTCTTTGGAGGACACACTTGCTTGAAGCTTCACTCATCGGTATCATTCTGCTCTTCATTTTTTCATGCCTCTTCTGGTTCATGCACATGTTAGTAACTTAGTAGTTTATGCACTGACTGTTGAATTATTTGCCTTTATTTAGCCTCTACTAACTACAATGTTGTTGGGTACCTTTGATTTTAAGTTTGTGCTTCATCAGTTAAGCTTATGTTTTCTACGAATTTCCTAAGTTTTAGATTGTAAATAGGTTCCGATCAGGCTCGACTCCAGATTTAGCCAGACCGCAATGTGGCTATTCGATACCTAATACTGGAGAGTCTCCGACCGAAAAAAGATTGGCCTAACTCAAAATGTTGTAGTTAGTAGAAACTTTAGCTAGGCAATTGACAAAACTGAAAACTGAACTCCTAAAATCTAATGAACCCCAGAAAGGACTCTGGAAATCCTCAAAATGTTGATGTCGAAACTTAGAAAACTTTGCAGCCAAAGACAACTGCAGGGCATATAGGCGAGACTGACCACCGTTGAATAGTTTGAGTTGTCTCTCTGCATTGGGAAAAACATTCTTAATCATGAAATCCGGTGTACATAAGCTGTAAACTAATTACATTTAACAATTAGACTCATTATGTTGATTTCTTCAATTCGGAATGCTTTAATCTTTTAATGTGATTTTTGTAAGTGGCACTAAAAGAAGAGTTAGTACTTAGTAGTCTTGAACTCAATTCTGTATGTCAGCTGAGATAATCACTGGTACATGATGCATCATATGCTGTTCAAGCAGTAACGTATAGCTTTTTGAAGTCTGTGATAGAAAATGGTCTATTTGCTTGATAAGTCATTAGGGCATTTTGGTTAATGAAACTGAACCTATATTAATAGTTGGAGATGTGGATTTGAACTCAAGACCTTTTGGAGGTTAGGTGTGGCTAGCTTCATGCCGCTACCTTTGCCTCCTCCATTCTTATATTTTGTATCTTGGTCTTGCAAATATTTGGTTATTTCTGTCTTATGTAGTTTGTTCTGCTCTTCATCCCTTGTGCCCACAAACCCACATATGCACCAATGAAGTATCATTTCTGTTTGTTCCCATACCAAGAATCTCTTGCTGGATCTTTTAATCAGTTTACTGTTGTCTAGATTTAATTGAGTCACCAGGAATTTGAGAAATTCACGGAGTGATAATTGTTGGCTTTCCAGTGGAAAATTGGAGTATCCAAAACTCTACAATTATGAACTTAACGCTATTATCCATTGGTACATTCTACAAATAACACAAGATACATAATCTAGCATTGCTGCTTTTGTGGAGCATATAGAATTTGAGGCAGTTGGGTTAAATAAGCTTATGCCTGTAACATAGCTAACAGGACTTTTCTCAGTATGAGCTCTACCAGGTCTTGTAGCTAGTATGCTCTACCAGCATGAACCCTTTTGTGACTAATTGTTAATTCCTGATTAACTATGTAAAGGTTATACATACAGTGGATATCAAATTAAAGTTCGGATGTCTCATAATGAAACCCTTGCTTGAAATTAAACTGTTTTAAGCTTTATTACCATGCAATGAAAGTAGAGTTCAAGGTGTTTGCAAGAGTTTTCTCAAAATTAACCCAATTGTTTTTGGTTGAAAAAATAGATGACTTTTCTCTTGATATATAAGAACGGCATGTGACATCCATTAATACGAGACCAAGATGGGGATTTTGTATTGTATTGATTAGCAAATGGTCCTTTATTAACATTACGAGGTTGTATGCTACATATTGTAAACAAACATATTATAGTTTGTTAAGTGGTCAATAATAAAAACTGAATGACATAAATACATAATAGATACTAAGGATTTTGGCTAGTCTTTACGGCATGGTACATTTTGAATGTTAGTGATTTTTCTGACAAAAGCTTTAGTATGTTTCTAAAAGTTGAATCTTTTCCATTACCATCTGTGAATTTCAGTTTGTAGCTATTGCTGATCCTAAAGTGAAGAGAATTGCTTAATCATTGATCATAAACTGAATAAGCTTCATGCCTGTGATTTCGAGTGAAATGATTTTTCTATTTCTATCCCTTTAATGGTATTGATGTGTATTTGTGCTGTCTGAACTTGATCTTGTAGGTTTTACTCTATTTCTCGGTTTCATAATTGATCGCATGCACCATTATATTAAAAAACTTATTGGGTTGAGGAGTAGGGTGGGATCTTCTAAAGAAGAAGCTGAACGTATAGAGAAAGAGAGAATACAGCTTAAAGAAAAAGACGACAAAGCCTCCAAGGAGATAAAGCTACTGAAAGAGGAAATCTTTACTTTGTCAGAGAATTTGAAGAAGCTGAAATCAGAATCTGAAGAGAAAGACAAGAAGATCGAAACTGCCGAAGCGCACGTTGCTTCTCTACAAAAACAATCCGCGGATTTGCTACTCGAATATGATCGTTTATTAGAAGATAACCAAAATCTTCAGAATCAAGCTTTAGGGTACAAAAGTTGAGGCAAATTTGAAGGGGTCAGATAAAAAAGAAATGTGTTTAGGGTACTGATTAGGCCTCTGCATTGTTGAAATAACTGAAGTTAACTTTATTAAGAATGATTTAATTTAATGATCAGAAGCTAGTTAAAGAAGCAATCATCAATATATGATCATATAAGGAACCCCATCATTTGACTATGAAACTCATCTCACGGTCTAAATTATCCAATACAGTTGCTATAGCTTTATATTCATGGTGGCTTTTATCTCCCATAAGGAAAGCATGGAGCTTCCCGTTCACATCCAATACACTGTATCCAGGTACTTTCCTCTTCCCCGAGTCTTTCATGAGTTTCTTTACAACAGCAACTTCATCCCACATGTTTCCCATGGCGAAGAAGTTCGAGACCAATGCATGAATTCCCAAGTCATCTGGATTTAACTTGAGGACTTTCTTTGCTGCCATTTCCCCGATTGACAACTTCCCGTGATTACGGCAGCCAGACAGGAGAGCCACCCACACAGCCACCCCGGGTTTGTTGTTCATAGACCCTATTAGTTTATAAGCTTCTTCCACAAGTCCCGCACGAGCTAAAAGATCGACCATACAAGCGTAGTGCTTCTCAGTTGGTTGGATACCATATTCATTTACCATGAGATTAAACCAGTATTGACCTTCGTTAACCATTCCCGAGTGGCTGAGAGCTGAGAGAAGTGACGCAAAAGTTGCATGATCAGGTTTTAAGCTCATTTTTGTCATCTGGAGGAAGAGTGATAGAGCTCTCTTCCCATGCCCATGTACTCCGTAGCTAGCAATCATTGCATTCCAAGAGATTATATCTTTAGAAACTATCCGATCGAAGATTGCATGGGCGTATGAAAGTGATCCACATTTCGCATACATGTCAATCATTGCTGTGCCAGAAACTGGTTCCAAATCAAGCCTTCTAGTGATACATCCATGTATGGATTTACCCAATTTTAACAACCCGCATTGCGAACATGCCAGAAGAGCACCCACAAGAGACATCGAGTCCGGCTTAAATCCACAACCCTGCATCTGTACCAACAACTCCAGTGCATTCCTAGCAAAGCCATTTTGAGCTAAGACAGATATCAATGCACCCCAAGAAATATCATTCTTTGCTGGCATCTTGAAGACATGCAAAGCATATTCCAAGGATCCATTCTTAGCATACATATCAACAAGGCTAGTCTGAACCACGACGTCCATGGAAAAACCTTTCCTAACCATATATCCATGAATTGTACGTCCCAACTTCGAGTCCCCGAGATTTACGGATGCTTGAATCAACCCCAACATCATAACACTATCTCCTTCCATCCCTTCCATTTGCATTTTTCTATACGAATCAATCGCCTCACTTGCCCGTCCACTCTGCGCCAGCCCTGTTACCATAGTAGTCCAACAGACAAGATCCTTTCTTGGCATCCCGTTAAACACTACCATTGCCTTATCCATTTTCCCACATTTGACATACAAATTCAAAACGGAAGACGCCACAAACACATCCTTCTGATATCCGAAATCCACTGCTTTACGCCAAATCTCCTCCCCCATTTCCGTGTCCATCAAGCTAACACAGGCCTTAATAGCCATGGTAAAAGTGGTGCTGTCAGGCTTAATGCCTTCCATAATCATCTGACGATACAAATCCAGAACTTCTTCTGGAAAACTTTTACGAGAATAGGCAAGGATCATTGCATTCCATGAGTCTACCCTTCTATTAGACAATTTATCGAACACTTTGCGAGCTGACAATATATCACCAACTCGCGCATAAGATGCTATAAGATTGCCAACGGAGTTTTTATGGCCGGTTTGGATCATCAAGGCGTGAATTTTTGCTATGGGTTTCTTGTCTTTGCAGGCTAAGAGCAGAGGTTTAAGATGTTTTCGCCATTTAAGAGACTGCATTGCAAGTTAAGCTATAGCCGTTGCATAAAAGACAACTGCAAAAGGAGCTGCACTCTAAAAATGGTATTGGATGAGACATGAAAAAGAGTAAAAGGACAAAAAAACAAGCATGCGCCGTCTGTGGGAATCGAACCCACGACCACATGGTTAAAAGCCATGCGCTCTACCGGCTGAGCTAAGACGGCATACATCCATCTCATTCATTTGTTTATATTTGTTCGGTATATCTAACACAAGACCAACTTCAAAATTCCAGAGCAGTCTTAAGTAATTTCCGAAAGCAAAGCAGAAGAAAGTGCAGCAGCAGCAGCTTCTACAGCAATGGCCGAAATCTCAGAAGCTCAAGACTCCGATTCCTCCAAATTACTCGACAGTGATAGTAAAGCACCACAACGACCCGATTCTGAACCCGAATTCGACCTAAAATTGATGCGTAAAACCAAACCCGGATTGAAGCGCCTCTTTCTTACCTTCTCCGTCCTCTTCTCTTTCCTCCTTGGTTCGCCTCCACACCTCTGGCATAGCTTCATCTATAAATTCCCTTCTTCTTTTTTTCCTTAATAAATAAACAAATCTTTAATTTAATTTAATTGCAGGTTTCCCATTCTTATGGAAATCAGTCGAAATCTACCGTTCTCCTCTGCCGTTTCGCGAAATCGACTCGCTCTCGACTCAGCTCCGATCCGACACTTTACTCTTTCCGCTCCATTTCCACGCCCTTTTCGTGGGATTCGATTCCGATCCGGATCGCCTCCGTCGGTCAATCCTCTCCGAAATTACAAAACTGACCTCTCAAAACCCTAAATGCTCCGACAACTACACTCTCTCCGTCACCGTGGACTTAGGTTCCCGTTGCCTCCGAGGCCCAACCTCGTCCCCGCATTCGAGTTCTTACCAGTGCGGATCGGTCACTGCCGCTGATTTTGTCCAGAACGATGACGTGGCGGTCGATGAGAGGTTGGCGTCGGTTTTTGGCGGGAAAACCAAGGATTATAGTGTGGCGGTGGTGAAGGGTGGGAGTGAGAGAGCTGTTGTTGGGAAGTATAGGCACGCGTGGATGGTGGTTGGCGATGGCAGCGATGTGGGGATGGCAGCGGTGAAGGTTGCGGAAGTGCTTGTCAAGGTGTTCTTTAATGGAGGGAGAGAGGAAGGGTTGATCCGGAATGAGTTTATGCCTGTTGGAGCCGATGGAAAGATTGTTCTTTCCTTCAATTTGCTCAATGCGGATCCCCATGATTGGGTTTATGATTGGTATGAGGCTTTTTCATGCTAACCTTTTCTCCTTTTTACTTTCTATAGATTTGATTGATTTTTGAAAGCTTTGTTGGTCTTGTTTTGATTCTGTTTATGTTGAAAATCTTTAGTCCATGAAGTGTTTGATAGAATTATGCTAAACGAAACTCACTATAGTTAGAATGTTACAGTTCTTACTGCATTTTGCTCATATGATATTTCCTTGTATCTCTGGTCTGCAGGGATTTTGAAAAGATTGATGATACCTTGTTAACCCCTATGATAGAGGCTTTGGGACCTGTGGCAAACATCAGTGTAGAGAGTCAGGTCAAGGGTCATCTTCTTCGTTTCAGTCTTATAGCTTATATTCAATTTTATTCTGATTGGGGTTTCTTTGTTCTCATGTATAGGTTTTATACCATACACCAAAGGCCTCATTCTCTTATTGGAATCAAAAGTTGGAGAGCTATGTCTTTAGCACCAAAGATCTTCCTTTCTTTGTATGCGTCTTTAAATTTTTTTCTGTTCTGTTTCTGTAGATCATTGATAAAAGAATGCTGCATTTTAATTGGATTTATGTATGTTTCTTCAATTATTGCTTTCTGGCCACATGAAATGTCAGACATGGAAAATAATGGAACTTCTCATGGTTTTAACAGGTAAATTCCAATGAATGGCACTTGGATACTTCAATTGCAGCTGGTGGGCGATCAAAGATATTGCAATTTGCGGTGTATATTCTTTTGCTCAATACTTCTTTTATCTCTTAAATGTAATGATTGCATTTATTGAGTTATAGGATGTCTATAACCATATGGTTTCATCATTTTAATGTATTTTTGGTTTAATATCCACTTTTGGCGAAGATGTTGGTTAAGAATATCAGCCAGATTTGATATTTTCTTGTTCCCTCTCATATTTGTGAGTTGTTTGCATGCCTCTTTTATTTTCTCAAGCTGTTCACTATTCTCTTTGTTGCCAGATATGTACCATCTGCAAAGGAATGCCCTCTTCTTCTCCAGCTGCCAAATGGAGAGATTTCTAAGACAAATGGCTTTATATCTCCAGTTAGTTTTCAAGCCTTTGCTATATTCTTGCCTTTCACCACTAATTATTCTGTGAGACGGGTTATCTTATTTCTTCTCATGAAACCTTTTAGATGTGGGGAGGTGTTATTGTTTGGAATCCCCAAGGCTGTTTAAAGGATTCAGAATACAAGCCCAGTGCCAAGAACATAATTCCCATACAGGTTAGATGATACATAACTAATTCAACAAAAAAGTTGCTGTTCCTCGTAAACACACTTCCATTTACGTGCTGATGCAGTAAATTTCCAGAGAAATTATTATTTGTGACTGAAAAGTTCATAAATCAGTTCTGAACCATTTAATTTACGGATTTATTGCCATCCAGCTTGGACCATGGGAAAGAAGGGTATAATTGAATGATTAGAAGTACATGTTCTGTTATAGTAGCAGGTGGCTTCAGTTTAGTTTTCTGTAATTCGATGCATGAACATTCTTAAGCAGGAACTTGAGAATATGTTTGAAGTATTCATTGGGCAATTCCGGCAACTATTTGGTTTCAAATCTTTGAATGTTTACACGGGTGCATCAGGCGATTGGAACCTTCTGCCTAGTGAAAGAGGTTTTACCGAGTGGTAAGATAAAATCCTATGCAACTACCAAGCTATGCCTAATAGTTATATCTTGTAGTTCCAAAAAAATAATGGGTTAGACCAAAACTGATCTCAACTTTGTAGTGGTCTAATCAGCAAGCTTGTTCTTTGTGGTTGCTTAAGCCTTAACTTCCATCCAAATTTTCTTAAAGAATAAATATAGTATCAACTTGAGCGGTTATTCATTCTGTATATGTGGAGTTTTCTTAGTTTCAATTCTTGTCCAGGGAATTGGACGTCTTGTCACGGCAACACACGTGTTTTAATCTTCATTCATGTGCTACGACACTTGGATCTCTTTCAAGATTGGTATGTCATTGGTTTTAAAGGACCATCTGATTCAATAAGACTTCTTGCAACCAATGACAAGTTTTAATGCAGGTTCAATCACTGCCAAGGATGATTATCAAGGATGAGATAGGAAAACAGGTAAGATACTAAGTTGGGCTACAATTGCATTTGTAACTCTCTTTGAAAATACCATTGAACTATCGGTTTATGATTTTACGGTGGTGTCTTTGACCAGGTAAAGCTTTCTCTTGAAGCAGCAAAGCTGGCACTAAGTAATGCCTCTAGTGGAATGTATGAATCTTCAGCTGGTATGTTCCTAGGCTTACCTGTGGATTATCATTGTTCAACTGTATCCTTAAATAACCATCTGTTGTCCAAATCTCTTGTCAAATTAGACTCTAACAAAAAATTCACATTCTCTGGTCAGCTTCATCCAGTCAGGCAAGGTCTCTGGCAGAGGATGCCTTTTTCCACCCATCTATTATGTCTGTCAGCTACTATTCTTTTGAGCACTGCTTTGCTGTCTACTCGGTTAGTCAAAATGAAACTTTCACGTCTCTCTTGATCATATCATTAAACAGAAGTTGAAATTTTTCCTACCAAACTATGCTTTTTTATCTATTGGATTCGAATTACAAGGCTCAACGGCTTTCCTTCTATTTGTGCAGCCATTCTTTTTGCCCGTTTCGATGCATGTTGTGCTTGCAGCTCTAAGAGAACTAAAAAGATATAAGCAAGAAAAGGCCAAGTACCTAGCTTGGAAGGCTAAAGCAAACACGGCAACATAAAGTGAATCGAAGATTGCCATAAAGCAAAGGCCCCAACTGCAAAAGGGAATATACTAAGCCATGGGGTATATTCAAGAAACAATTTGGCGACAGGGTCCGAAACACAATTTTTGCAGCCTTGTAACCCTACCAATTTACCTCATGCCTTATACCATTGAAAACTTATCTAAAAGTGGTTGAATTTGGGACTATTTTTTATAAGTCCAAGTTTTGGCTATATGCCGACTGCTGTTTGATGCAAATGCAACGAATGCATTCTTTATATAATTCTTGGGGGTATTATGCTGACTTGACATCTCGATATTTAAGAGAACAAATAAAACACAAACTCATAGCGCACTAGTTAAGCTCTCAAACACTTGGATTTAGAGTTTAGAAACTTAACAAAAATATAAATTTAAGACAATGCAGCCCATATGTCAGTTTAAAGTTTCTAACTGAATGCCACTAATTGGAAACAAAAAAACATCCTACCCTACTTTCAATCTAACGATATTCCATCCTTCCATTTCAATAACAAAGTCTCGTGAAGCCATACTTTTGTTAATAAAACTTAACAAGAGAAAAAAAAAAGAAAAAAGAAAAAAAAAAAAGGAAATACAACAAGAATTGGTACATATGCAGGTTCTTATCACCCAACACACAACCTTACAATCTTGTAGGAATGGACATTAACACATCTCGAGATTCGACAGGCAACCACCTCTTGCTAAAACTCCGATTATCAGCCTCTTGACTCCAATTCCAGAATTATCTTTTTTCTTGGTCCCTGGAGATGCAAAGGAGAAGATTCTTCAAGTGTTGGGAACACAAAAACAAGTAGAAAATAGGGAAGATAAAGGGGGGGGGGGGTTCTGATGGTTGAAGGAAGCTCTTAAAAGGCAACAAGTGAAGGCCACATACATTATATAGGACTAAATAAAGGGACTGA
Source organism: Gossypium longicalyx (assembly GCA_025698465.1). Classification (NCBI taxonomy): domain Eukaryota; kingdom Viridiplantae; phylum Streptophyta; class Magnoliopsida; order Malvales; family Malvaceae; genus Gossypium; species Gossypium longicalyx. The sequence goes on along the minus strand of CM047001.1, from coordinate 4,718,753 downwards.
CACAAGTTAGGGATTTTCTACAACTCCTTCAGCACTAATTATCTGTATATCCCAAAAATTCCAGCTTCTTTTGACAAGGTCAGCATTAACTTGCACATAAACCGTTAATTTCAATAATACCTTCAAATAATCATATGCACTTAGAAGAAATTCAAGAAAATCAACCAAAATAAACAGATTTTCTAGGTCCAAGAAAAAAGGACATTCTTGTAAAGCTAAGGTATGCCTTGGCTCTTCAAAAAAGGAAAACATTTGGATGATCTCAAACTTAAAAACTAGGTAAAACAGAGGGGCCATATAATGTAATTGCATGACTGCACCCAAATTTGAGGATTTGGTTTAAAGTTACCATTGGTATGCCTAAAGCTTTTAGATCCCCATCTGTCATGTGTACAAGTGCAGTCATATCAACCTGCAGAAATTTGTTTAATTTGTGTAAAGCCGTAAAACAATAAAAGAGGGGTAAATTTACACTAAGAAGCATAAACTACATACTTCCTCAGCTTGAAAAGTGATCGCATATTTTTCAAGACCCAAGGACTGGAGGAAGCCCTCCACGGATGTATCAGCCTGCATGTCAAAGCACATGGCTTAGACACAAAAATTATAACAACAAAGCGCATACTGGCAACACTAATGTCATAATTCAATAAAAGATGGGGGAATGCCTCTTATGTTGGATACAACCAAAGGAAATATCAAAGTGCAAACTCGGGCACATTTAGAATTCCATTTAAGAGAAAACCAGAAGCCTTTTGTTCACTTTTTTTTTTTGCATATTCCACACGATCCATAGCTGGGCATTACACATCATAACTCATAACATGGTTTATTTCCCGCTTATTAAACTTTCAAACTGCCAACACTTCAAATTCCGATTTCACATAAATGTTCGGTCACAATCCAGAGTTGGCAGGTCAAATTTTCACTCAGCTGACTTCATTGTGCATTCCAAACCAATGTAAACAAGTCCTGGTGACATGCATGCCATGAAGTGGCAGGTGTCTGAACACACCCCAAAAAAAAAAAAAAAAAAACCAAACACAAAAAATACAAACTGACAATGTCAAGTTCACTCAGATCAATTCAACATGCATTGCAAAGAAGCCCTAGGGATATGCATGCAATCAACATAGCAGATCTCTACACCCCTTGCCCACAACTCAAAGTTTATAGGTCAACTTTACTCAGTTCACTTCACCATGTAATGAAGCCATTGTAAATAAGCCTAAGGATATGCATAACATTACATGGCAAGTTTTTGAACGCCTTCTCCACACACACAGGCATACACCTAGGACAGGAGGAACAGAGATGATAAAACAGAGGTTTGATGTATCATGCTTTTCATATAAACAAATTAATAAACACAAACATACAACATATAAGGGAAGATGCTAAAAGGCAAAAAAGAGCACAAGTTACATACACTTTGCTTAGCCTTCTTTCTTGCTGGAGTATTTGCAGCTCTACTAGGCTCTGGTTCAGGAGTTTCAACTGCTACGATTTTCCTGGCTGGTTGGGCAACCTTCACTTTTTGTTTTGGTGGACCAGCATTTATTGGCTGTGCATTCATTGTTCCAGATAACTTTTCACGAAGATCACGGACACCTGAGAGAGTTCCCCTTCCACTTTGAGACACATTTTGCAGACTTTTCCTTTGCAACTTCAACCGAAGATCTCGAGCATCGACTTTACGATCTTCACAAACCATTAACACACAGTCAAAACTAAATAGAGATGATTTACTTGCATCCAACTACAGCAGCAATATTTTAGTTGCATGTGATTGTGTCAGGCAATCCATACTTGAAACATTAGGTCCATCTTCTTGGTAAAGATCATGTTCCCACCTGTCATCTTGCCTCTGTCTGCAAAAGATATGGCAAGAAGTCATTCACAGATTAGGAGAATTAAGGCACAAAGTGCAAATGAAACAAACTCAGCTTCTCCCTTGGATGGAAATAAGGTGACATAAACCAAACCCAACTGATCTGAGCTAATATCAGCATAAAAATCTATCGCCTTTAAATATATATTACCAAAATTGTTACCTAAGAGGCAAAACCACATGCTTACAAACTCAAATCACAAACAGCAAAGTTCATAATCAACACAACAAGCTCACATAAGATTATTGTAGAAGGTCAAAAGACAAAAATCATATAAGTAAACTGGCTGCCCTTTCCTCATTTTTCTTTCTTAACACTAGGTTAAACAGGACTCAGTACTCCATGGTTTAAAAAAAAACTCATAGTTTTCAGTGCAACCAACATACATTGAAATGAAAGGTAAAACTTAGAAGCTCCCTTTCCAGCTCCAGTTCACAATTACTCGGGACCCAACCCCTTTCTTCTTCTACGCATCATATACTTGATTTTATAGAATTAGGAACCCAAAAAGACAAATCTAACTCCTGAATTTTGCGAATTCAAATAAATAACCATTTATTCAAATTGTCTTGAACTCCAGCTCAAAACTTTAACATCATATTAAACTCAAATATTCATGGCAAACCCCGCTACGAACTTGATTCATCATCCAAAAATACCAACACAAAGGGAAACAGTTTTTTTTTTCTCCCGAAGCACAAGGGAGGGCAGTTAAATTACTGCATTTCAAGTAAAAAAAAATTCCTATTAATGCAAATAAACGCAGATATTCCCCAATCATCATCCGTCGAAACAAAAAGAAAACGAAAGTAGAAGCAAACCTCTTGCCAGCGATTTGACGCCGAGGAATGAAGTTACCGGAGGGATTGCCATTGAGTCTCTCCTTCACCGACCTTTTCCCAGCATCCTCCTCCACCCGATCAGCGTACATCTCTATCAGCTAATTAAAACCCTAACCCTAACCCTAACACTTATCTTTGCAAATCACGAGAAAAGAAAAAGAACAGTAAAAACTCCGAAAGATTGGCCTTCTAGAGGACTTCCAAAAAAATTCTAGCAAGCGTGAGGGCAAAATCAAAGAATAAAATAAAAAAAACCCTAACCCCTGTTTTGTATTAAATGTAAAGATTGTTTTTGTTTTAGAAGATTGATTCTCACACCCTCCCCGCTTGTCAATTGGCGAATCCTTTTTGGGGATTTTTTTTTTTTTTTAGTTCCTCTTGGCTTTCGAATTTCGAGAATTCTACGCGAAGCGGACTGTTTGGGATTCTTTACATGTTTAAATAATGCTGGGAATTATTTTCCCTTCGGCTTCGCATCACCGCCTCGTGTCCGAGAGGTATTCATACAAAGGTAAAGATTGTAATTTGATTTTTTTCATTCAAAGAGTCTATTTTATTATTTTAAAAATTATTAATTTAATTATAATATTTATTATTTTATTATTTCTCATAATAAAATGTGTAAATTTAAAATTTACCACATAAGCTCAAGCATCATCCAACTTGAGCTAATCTTATTAGACTGGATTAACCGTTTCACCTATCAATTACATGATTTAGATTTCATATGTCTATAAACTGAGTCTGTTTAAAAAGTAAAAGGGTTTTAGTAAAATAATAAATTTAAAAAAATAGATTTTGATAAAAGAATAAAACCTATTTAAAAAAAGATCAAGCCTCGACTAGGCCAACCCGAATGAGCATAAAGATAAAAAAATTTACTATTTTTTTGTTTTGCCTATTATTTCCTTGTTATTTTTTTACTGTTTTACTTAAATTTTATTATTATGTTACTACTATTTTATTATTATTATTGAGATATTATATAGTTCTTATTTTATTGTTAATTTTATTACTATTTTAAAGGTATTTGCTTGTTAAGTTATATTTATCTTAATGTTATTTAAACAAAAATATTTTAAATTTATTTTAATGATATTAGTATTTTGGATGTATTATATTTTTAAAAAAAATTATATAAAAAAATTTAATTCAAGTCTGATCGAGTTCGAGTTTTAGCATTTTTATCTGGATTGGACTTGAACAAAATTTTAATTCCATTTTCAGACTGGGTCCAAACCTAGCAAATGGCCTAAAATTTTGATAAAGCCTGACCTCATCCATAGACGAGTTTAATTTAGATTAAAAGTAGAGAGATTAAATTTTATAAACCCTAAAAAGAAATAGTTAGGGACAAAATTAAATTTAGTTCATATAATCATTGAGTTTTAGTTTTTTTATCTGAATCAGGCTTGAACAAAATTTTAATTTCATTTTCAGACTAGGTCCAAACCTCGCAAATGATTTGAAATTTTGATAAAGCTTGACGTCATCCATAGACAAGTCTAATTTAGATTAAAAGTAAAGAGATTAAATTTTATAAACCCTAAAAAGAAATAGTTAGGGGCAAAATTAAATCTAGTTCATATAATCATTGAGTTTTGACCTGTTCCTATATGTTAGCATAGTAGTATCGAATAGATTTAATTAGTAATCCGAATTCATAATATTTTTTAAATGAAATTTTTAAGATATTTATTGGGACGAGTCGAGAGGATTATTATTATTATTATTTGGCTACACATTCAGCCAAATTATCACTGTAAACCTTATACACTATTTACAACTCTAATCTTCTTTCATCTTTTCAAGAAGACCGAAGTATGGATTTGTCAATGCAGATTTTAACAAAGAACCAGCCGTGTTAAGCGATTGCACATCGACTTTGTCACGAGGGAAAACCAAGAAATCGTCCCCTTCACTTCTCTCGAATCCGCAAAGCTCGAGAAACTTGATCCCTCCTTTCAAGCTCCCAACTCTTTCCTGGTTTGAGGCGAAGTTCGTTGTCACAAAGAAGAAAAACATAGGGAAGGTCTCGATGCGATTCTAGATAAAATTATGGAACCTTTACCTGGAATTTCGGGTTACTAAGTCGGATCTTCCTGAACTTTTCTTCATCGGGACTCCTCGCGACATTTCCGACGTAAATCAGCAGTGTTTGGAATGCTTTCTTAACTTTAGCATTGTCATCCTGGAATCAAAATAAGCAAGGAATCATGTTTGCTTTAATGTAACATATACTAGATAAAGAGTACATTAAAATGGCAATGCAGCTTAAGCCTGCAAAGTATGAAAATGGAAATGGGAAATCTGTAAATCTTCAAGATTAGAAGTTTGAGGGTAAAAGTGCCATGGAAGCCCCTGTACTAAACGTCAGATTGCATTTTACCCATCCACTAAAAAAAAGGCAAATTGGTCCCTGTACATTAGATTAAAGAGCAAACTGGTCCTTCTGTTAAAAATTGGTCTCTATATGTCTAGCACGTCACATGTCACAGTTTGGTTATTCCGTCAATCATGCCAATTTTTAACAGTACAAATAGATAGAATTTTTAATAGAATGGACCAATTTGCTCTTTAATCTAATGTATAAGGACTAGTTTGCCCATTTCCTGAGTAGAGGGGACAAAACGCAATCCGACTCCTAGTACAGGGGCCTTCATGGTACTTTTGCTGAAGTTTTACTTGAAACCAAATGTAAACTAAACCGATATTGCTTTCAAAGCAAGCAATTAGTGTCTAGCAGAATTAATGGATCATCAGTAATTTAAAAAATTCAGTGCCATAAACCAGTTTCCTCAGCTACATTTTTCATGCACATGGTCATTCATGGAGCCGATTATAACATATTATAGGCAGCCGATTCTTTAGTTCGGATTAGCTGCAAAATCGCTTACCTTGTAAGCCAGCTTCAGAGATCTTAGACATTCTCTCATATGGTCAGCCTTTGAAACAGACTTAACAGGCAAGGAACTCTGCAATTAAAACAGAATCAAGCTCAATAACATTTCCTAGCATTCCTTGTGTTTCGACATAGAATTTGAAAGATATATAAACCTTTTCTTCTTGTATACTAGGTAGACGAGGTTTCACTGCTTGGTTTTCAAGTGGCAATCCAAGTGCTCGCTTTCGCTCTAACTGTGAAGTTACAAGAATCATTTGAAGCATGAGCAATTTCGAAAACATATCAAGATTAACATAGTAAGGAGAACAGACCTTATCCAAATCTAATTTCTTAAGCACTTTCTCCCTTGCTCTTTTCTCTTCCTCCTTCTCAGCTTTTCGTAAGGCTAAAAGGCTGATAATATTATACATTCAGATGTTGATGATGAATGGTACCATTGTTTTATGAAAGTATAAGAAAAAGAGCTTATATATGGAGTATATGCAAACCGTTGTCGTTTATTTTCTTCTGCAATTCTCTTTGCTTCAAGTAGTGCTTTGCCTGCTCGAATTCTTTCCTGCAAAAAGGTGTGTCATATAGGTGGACTAAAATCGAAAAAAACAAAGGCTTAGAGAAGTACCTTCTCCCTTTCTCGTTCGAGTTTCTTTTCTTCGTCCTGGTTCTTCATGCGAACTCGATCCCTAAGAGTGAGCAGCTTAATAAGCATGAAAAGGAATTGAAAAAGGGTAATATGAGTTTTATCAAAGACAGAACAAAGTATATCAAAGAAAGAGGGCAGCCATTGATACCAAGGGAAGGCAATCAGATAAAAAAAGTTCTCAAAGGCAAACCTTAGTTCCTGTTCTTTGAGTTTTATTGCTTCTGTGATATCATTTGGCTGAGGGGACTCTACATCCAAGTTTATTACCACCTGTGTTTAATTAAACAAGAGAACCTTTTGATTACAAAACCAAATCTCAACATTTTCAATCCTTTTCATGCGAGGTATATCAATACTTTTGTAAAGGAACATTTCTTATATATGTTCAGGTTCCGGGACGTATCCAAGGGGACCGACTAGGCCTTAGCTCTTCAAAACTCTCTTAATCCGAAGTATCGTCTAATTCAAGAAATGAAAAAAAAAAAAATTGACCCCGAAAATTTTGTACTCAAGATAATTTTTTTGCTTTTGCTCTTGCCAATGATTACTACTCTAAATGAGCATCAATATAACTACATTTTATAAGATTAAAATTGAAAACCTAAAACCAAGTAGTCATCTAATGGTATATTTACCTTAAAAAGTATTATAGAGTCTCCTATATTAGGAGTTGGATTGCATTTTGGCCCTCTTACTAAAAATGGACATAGTAGATTAAATCAAAGAATAAATTGGTCCTTGTATTAAAAATTTCTATATATTTTTACTATTAAAAACCGGTGTGGCTGATAGAATAATAAGATAATGACACATGATTTGGCATGTATACCTTACGCTAACGCACAAGGAGCAATTTTTAACAATAAAATATTAATGAAATTTTTAACAGACCAAGAAACAATTTGCTTGCAAAATGCAATCTATCTTTTAATACAATAAGCTGCATAGTACTTTTACCTATATTTACCAATAAAAAGTCGATTAAAATGTCCTGAAGTAATTGAGGGAACACAATCAAGAAGGTGAAAAGCCATACCAAGGGCATTTGGTCAATGTCTGCATCATTCTCATGATCAATGAGCCAATTTACAGCACCCTCAACTGTAGTATTCCCTGCGCCAGTGCATAACAAAAGAATCATACAAAACATACCCCCCCCCAAAAAAAAATCTCTTAGAAGAAAAACATTACATGGAAAATACTGTAAATGCATCTATCACATTGCATTCAAAAAGCTCACCTGTATGATGAAGTCCTCGAACTGCTCTGGCCCGTGGGAACCCCAACGATTCAAGTTTCCCCAACAAGTTCATGTTTACTTCCATGGCCGGAACTTCTGCTGTACAATGAAAAGCGTGGGGGGTTAACAAAGAGTTAAACAAAAAGAAGAAGAAAGAATGAATGAGAACATACCTTGTTGGGGTTGCATGGATTACAGGATTCAAGAAAAAGACTGAGATTGTGATTTGAAAAAAGGGAAAGAAAGATGAGGTTTAAAGGATTGTTGAAAGAAAACCCAACAAGTTAAAAACTTGAAATGCGATGAGATCGGATGGTGAATAAGGATTTCATACATATTCCAAGCCTTAGAAAGCCCTGGCAACTTCGGGTGTGGATCTTTCTTTTTCTTCTTGCTTTCTTCTTTGGCAACAGTTTGATTCCCCATCATTATATACCTTTGGGGGGGCGCCATTGTTGTTATCTCACACGCAAAGAAATATTTTTAACAATATCGAAATTAATAATAATAAAAAAACAATTAATTTAAATTATCGTTGATTTACAATTAAAGAAAAGGGGTAAATTACATTTTTAGTCACTAAATTTTCTCTAAAACGTCAAAATTTTCATAAAAATTACCAAAAATTTCTAGCATTTGATGTATTCCTAGCTAAAAATTTTTGATTTACTAATAAGTATTAAATAAAATTATATAGAATGTATTTTTCTATATTTTGTCGGTTCATTATATTCATCGTTTCTATTTTTTTAAAGTATTTTTCAGTCTATAAGTCAACTTTTTTCATTAAGTCCACTTTAATTTTAAAATTTTGGTTAATTTTTTTTTATATTTTTAAAGAATTTTGTCTTTTTACACAACATTTGATTGGATGAGGTGATTCTTGGGGGAATTTAAAAATAGTTTTCATTAATTTAAAATATTTTTTGTAGTTTTCAAAATTAGATTATGAATTTTTAGTTTTTTTTTTATAATTTCCCAAGTTTTGATTTTTTTTAGGGTTATGAATTTTTAATGATTTTTTAAAATATATATTTTAAAATTTTTACTTTTTTTTTTGCACATGTAGCATGTCATTTATTACGAAACGTTAAAAGACCGAATTTTGAATCAACTTTAACAAAAATTCAAACTAGGATAATCAGCGCTAAGCCAGAAAAAAAAAATTTAGAGGTTAAAATTAAATTGTAATTTTTATAATAGTAAAAATATAATTTCGTCAATTTAATAGTTTCTATTTTTTATAATTTTTAAAAGATTAAATTAAATTTTTTTATTTTAAAGAGGCCAAAGTATAATTTTACCTTTACTAATTTTAAATAGTCTAAATAAAAAAAAACTCATTTTAAAGTGCTTGGGCTAGAGGTGTTAATAGCCCGGGCCGGGCCGGGCCAAGCTCAAAAAATGGGCTTAAAATTTTACCCAAATCCTACCCGAATAAAAATACTAAAACTCGGACCCGGCCTGGCCGCCCGTATTAATTTTTTAAATTATTTTTAAATATATATAATACATTAAAAATACTAAAAATATCAAAATAAATATTTTCCAACAAATTGAAAATAAATTTTAAAAAATATGTAGACTTAAATAACATTAAGATAGATGCAACTTAACAAGCAAATGCCTCTAAAATAAAAAAAATTAACAAATGCCTTTAAAATAATAACAAAATTAACAATAAAATAAGTTTTATACAATATCCAAACAATAACAACAAAATAGTAGTAAGATAATATTAAAATGGTAGCAAAATAGGGAGAAAACAACAAGAAAATAACATTCAAAAATCAATTAAAAAAGTGCAGATTTTTTTTCCTTTAGTGAAGGCCCGACCCGGGCTAAAAATACCTTATCTGAGGCTCGACTCATTTTTTAAACGGGCCTTATTTTTTGTCTAAACTAATTTTTCGGGTCTATATTTTTGTCCAAACCCTCCCACATTTCGGGCGAGCCTTCGAGTTGAGCCAGGCCGGGTAGCCCAGCCCATGAACACCTCTAGCTAGGGCCCCTGCCAGCCCCCAGCTACGCCCCTAGAGATAACATGTATGATAAAATGACAATATAGGGTTAACCTGATAAAAAATTGTACAGATACCAAAATAATAATCTAATTATAGTACAGGGGTTAAAAGTATATTAAGTCTAAAAATTTAATTGAATATATTTCATTGAGCGATAAGTAATCATTTACATTCGTACTTTTATCCAAATTTTTTAAAAAAATTAGGGCTATCAATGTCGAAATGTCGAGATATAGCCTATAAGTGTATTTTTGAGTTTTCAAATCTTAAACAAATAATAATAATTAGGAAAAATATTACAATCGACCTCAATGTCTTTGGGTTCCAACCTGTAAACCCTAAACAAAAATCTATACTAAGTTGTTCCCAAGAAAAATCTCCCACTATAATTTAAAAAAATTACAACATAAATTGGTTATAAATTTTTTACAATATAATGATATTTTTTAAGACTTATTGAGTCTTAGCTCAATTAACATAAGCATTTCTGTTAATGCAGGAAGATGTGAGTTTGAGTGTGCTGAAGCGCATTATTCTATTATTTATATGTTAAGGATGAACTTGTGTAAAAAAAATTTATAATGAAGTGCATGAATAAAAAAGGAAAGTTAATTTAGAATCATAGATATGATTGTTGTTGAAGTTAATTTAAATAACTTTAAAATATTCTAATTCAGTCCTTAAAATATTAATATTTATATTAATATTATTATTCTATCAAGTTAGCTATTAATTTAGATGTTAATGTTAATTTAAATTTGATTTGGAGCATATTTAATATATATTTAATTATTCATGTTGTTCTTACACATAGTGTTGTTTGAATCAGATCAAACTAATTGAACTGTTAATTGGCTAGGAGATTAATTCTGAATCGGTCACTGGTTGGACCGATTGAACCTAAATTTTTATCTATTTTTAATTTATTTTAAATTTTTAATATTTTTTTAATCAAGCTGATTGATCCAATGAACTAGTGGTCTAATTGGTTCAACCATCGTAACTAATTTTTACAATTAGCTCCATGTATTTTAAACATGCTATGCATCAAATTTCAACTAATATTTAACACCCTAGCTAATGACTATTAGAAGTAAATGATTGATACTATTTTAATGAATCGTAGACACCCAATTAAAATCCAGATCATATATATAATCACATTTTTTTTTGTGTTAAAATTATTATAATATTATATCATACTTTTTTTTAAATAAATTACAATAACAAAATAAAACTCGAACAACAAATTCGACTAACGCAACTTAAACTCATACCACACCTGAAACAATGAGCAGCCTTGACCATCATGGGATTCCGTATATCATACTTTTCATATCATCAAATGTTTTTTTGTGATATGTCTTAATCCAATCCTTGGTTATCATGCTGACTTGATATCTAGATATTTTTAGAGGAAAAATAAAACACAAACTAGAATGGTCACGACTATCATTATCATAGCGCATTAGTTAAAGCTCAAACACTGGGATTCAGAGTTTAGAAAGTTCACAAAAATATAAATTTAAGGCAATGCAGCACATATGTCAGTTTAAAGTTTTTCTAACTCAATGCCACTAATTGGCAACAAAGAAACATCCTACCCTACTTTCAATCTAATAATATTCCATCCTTCCATTTCAATAACAAAGGCCCGTGAAGCCATATTTTTGTTAATAAAACTAAAAAAAAAACCCAAAAAGAATTGGTACATATGCAGGTTCTTATCACCCAAAACACAGCCTTACAGTCTTGTAGGATTGGCCATTAAAACATCTTGAGATTAAACAGGCAAGGACTACTTGCTAAAACTCTGATTATCAGGCTTTTGATTCCAATTCCAGAATTATCTTCTTTCTTGGGCCCTGCAGGTACAAACGAAAAGATTCTTCAAGTGTAGGGAAGAGAAAAACAAGTAGATTATAGGGGAGATAAAGAGTGAAGGCTTAATAGTTGAAGGAAGTTCTTAAAAGCCCACAAGTGAAAGGCACATAGATTATATAGGATTAAAGATGGAATTATAGTGACTGACACAAGTTAGGGATTTTCTACAACTCCTTCAGCACTAATTATCTGTACGTTCCAAAAATTCCAGTTCTTTTGAAGGGATCAGCATTAACTTGCAATATAAACTGTTAATTTCAATAATACCTATGAATGATCAAATGCACATAGAAGAAATTAAAGAAAAATGACCAAAATAAACGGATTTCCTAGGTCCAAAAGAAATAGGACATTCTTGCAAAGTTAAGGTATGGCTTGGCTCTTCAAAAGAGGAAAACATTTGGATCATCACAAACTTGAAAACTAGATAAAACAAAGGGGGCATGTAATGTAATCGCATGACTGCATCCATATTTGAGGGTTCAGTTTAAAGTTACCATTGGTATGCCTAAAGCTTTTAGATCCCCATCTGTCATGTGTACAAGTGCAGTCATGTCAACCTGCAGAAACAGTTTGTCTTATAACGGATGCAGAAATTCATTTAAATTGTGTAATAATGTAAAACAATAAAAAGGGAGGGGGAGGGGGAGGGGGAGGGGGGCAAATTTACAATGTACATAAGAAGCATAAACTACATACTTCCTCAGCTTGAAAGGTGATTGCATATTTTTCAAGACCCAAGGACTGGAGGAAGCCCTCCACGGATGTATCAGCCTGCATGTGAAAGCACATGGCTCAGACACAAAAATTATAACTAGAAAGCACATATTGGCAAGACTAATCTCATCACTTCAATAAAAGATGGGGAAATGCCTCTTATGTTCGATACAACCAAAGGAAATACTAAAGTGCAAACTCGGGGACATTTACAATTCTATTTAAGAGAAAACTAGAAGCCCTTAGTCAACTTCTTTTTTGCATATTCCACACAATCTATAGCTCGGCATTACACATCATAAGTCATAACATGGTTTATTTCCCGCTTAATACAGATTCCAATTTCATGTAAATGTTAGTTCACAATCCAGAGTTGGCAGTTCAACTTTTCAATCAGTTGACTTCATTGTACATTCCAAACCAATGTAAACAAGCCCTGGCGAGATGCATGCCATGACGTGGCAGGTTTCTGACCCCCCCCCCCCAACACGCACAAAAAACTACAAAACTGACAATGTCAAGTTCACTCAGTTCAACATGCATTGCAAAAAAAAGCCCAAGGGATATCCATGTGATCAACATGGCAGGTCTCTAAACCCCTTGCCCACAATTCAAAAAAAGCCCTAGGGATATCCATGTAATAAAGCCATTGTAAATAAGCCTAAGGATTAAGGATATGCATAACATTACAAGGCAAGTTTTTTAACCCATTCTCCACACACAAAGGCATACACCTAGGACAGGAGGAACAGAGAAGATAAAACAGAGGTTTCATGTATCATGCTTGTCATATAAACAAATAAATAAACACAAACATACAACATATAAGGGAAGATGCTAAAAAGAAAAAAAGTGCACAAGTTACATACGCTTTGCTTAGCCTTCTTTCTTGCTGGAGTATTTGCAGCCCTCCTGGGATCTGGTTCAGGAGTTTCAACCGCTACGCTTTTCCTGGCTGGTTGGGCAGCCTTCACTTTTTGTTTTGGCGGATCAGCATTTATTGGCTGTGCATTCATTGTTCCAGATAATTTTTCACGAAGATCACGGACACCTGAGAAAGTTCCCCTTCCACTTTGAGACACATTTTGGAGACTTTTCCTTCGCAACTTCAAACGAAGATCTCGAGCATCGACTTTATGATCTTCACAAACCATTAACACACAGTCAAAACTAAATAGAGATGATTTAGTTGCATCCAACTACAGTAGCAATATTTTAGTTGCATGTGATTGTGTCAGGCAATCCATACTTGAAACATTAGGTCCATCTTCTTGGTAAAGATCATGTTCCCACTTGTCATCTTGCCTCTGTCTGCAAAAGAGATGGCATGAAGTCATTCACAGGTTAGAAGAATTAAGGCACAAAGAGCATATGAAACAAACTCAACTTCTTCCTTGGATGGAAATGAGGTGACATAAACCAAACTCAACTGATGTGAGCTGATATCAACTTAAAAATCTATCACCATTACTTTATGCATATATTTTACCAAAATTGATACCTAAGAGGCAAAATCACAGGCTTACAAGCTCAAATCACAAACACCAAAGTTCATAATCAACAAGCGCCCATAAGAAAATTGTAAGTCAAAACAAAAACCACATCAGTAAACTGTAAACTGGTTGCCCTTTCCCCATTTTTTTTTTCTTAACACTATGGGAAACAGGACTCAATACTCCATGGTTATAAAAAAAACTCATAATTTTCAGAGCAACCAACATACATTGAAAGATAAAATTTAAAAAGCTCCCTTCCTAGTTCCAGTTCCCAATTACCCAGGACCCAACCTGTCCTACGCAGCATATACTTGATTTTATAGAATTAGGAATCCGACAAGACAAATCTAACTCCTGAATTTTGCGAATTCAAATAAATAGCCATTTATCAAATTGTCTTAAAACTCCAATCAACTCATGAACTCCATCTCAAATCTTTAACATCATATTTAAACTCAAAAATTAATGGCAAACCCAGCTACGAAATTGATTCGTCATCCAAAAATACAAACACAAAAATGACTGCATTTCAAGTAAATAAGTTTAAAAAAAAAAAAGAAAGGAAATTTTCCTATTAATGCAAATAAACACAGATTTCCCATCGAAACAAACAGAAAATGAAGGTAGAAGCAAACCTCTTGCCAGCCATTTGACGCCGAGGAATGAAATTACCGGCGGAATTGCCATTGAGTCTCTCCTTCACCGACCTTTTCCCAGCACCCTCCTCCACCCGATCAGCGTACATCTTCGTAAGCTAATTAAAACCCCTAACCCTAACCCTAAAACTTTATATTTGCGAATCACGAGAAAATAAAAGGAACCGAAACACTAGGAAAGATTGGCCTTCTAGATGTCTTCCAATTCTAGCTAGCGTGAGGGTAAAATCAAAGAATAAACTAAAAAACCCTAACCCCTGTTTCGTATTAAATGTAAAGATTATTTTTGCTTTAGAAGATGGATGATTCTCACGCCCTCCCGCTTGTCAATTGGCGAAAGCTTTTTGGGGATTTTGTTTTTTAGTTTCCTTTTGGTTTTCGAATTTCGAGAATTGTACGCGAAGCGGACTGTTTGGGATTCTTTTTTATGTAAAATAAATTGGGGATTTGTTACCCTTGGCTTTGCATCACCGGCTCATGTGTTGATAAACCGGGTTGAGAATCCATTTTTAAAAAGTTAAATTAAAGGATTAAATATAAAATAGGTATATGAATTTGTATTTTTTTTATTTTATTTTAGATTGGTATTTAAACTTTTTTTTATTTACTATATTGGTACCGGATACTAACGCGGTTAATTTTTTGCTACGTGGCATCATATTATATTTCCTTGCTTCTACATTTTTTTCATTTTCTTGTTTCTTTCATCTGTTAACCCCCCTCAAAATTTTCCCAATGTTCATACATCTTTCATTTTCTTATTGTTTTTATTTCTTCCTTCTCTTTTTCTTTTTCTTACCTTTGTCTTCTTCACTCTTTTGAATCTCTCAATTTAAGGGCCAATTGCAATGAAGAAAGTTCTATTTGATGATTGTGAAATCAAATCTTACATTAAATTTTTGAGGTTCTGTCAGTAAACCCTAGTAGGTCTTGAAATTTTTGCTTAGTACAACCCTTAAACACCAAATTAGTATAATCTGCAGCTGTAGCAACAAAAGGAAGGGACCCAATAAAGATTAAGTTATAAGTTACATTTTGTTTTTCTAATTTTCGTTTTATTTTTTGTTTTACCAATCCATTTTCATGAACAATGAAGAACAACATTCAATTCAAATCTCAAACCCTTCACTATAGCACCAATATTTTCTTAAACCCATTTCTCGAATCCACCATTTCTCTTCCCATTTTCACCGTTTCTCCTTTGCTTTCACCTAAAACTTAGATTCAAAAACCACTTATTTGTGCAAGAAGAAGTAAAAGAAGAAATGGGTCTGATAAATTGACTAAGCTCGCACTCGAGTTGATCTCAATTTTGGCTTCAAATCTCAAGATTTAGTTGCTATAGATGGAGGGCTTGGGTTTTTGAACAGCTTCAATGGAGTAAGATTTAAAGAATGGAAAAAACTAACAATGAGAAGAAGAAACAGGAAGAAAATTTTAGGGTATTGTATTTTTTGCTTGTTGTTGTGTTGGGGTTTTTGTAGTATTGTGATTAAGGGGAAATGAAGCAATGAAATGGGTTTTTGACAGAAAAAAGAAGAAGAAAATGAAGTAAATAAAGGAAAAAGGGAAGAGGAGGGTAAGAAAAAAAAAGGAAATATAATTGGACGCCATCTGGCAGCATGTGATTAGCCAACACTGTCACTCATTAAAAAATTAACGGTGTTAGAGTTAGGTACTAAAATAATAGACGGAAAAAAAGTTTAAGTATTAATTTAGGTCAAAAAACTCATAAGTACTTGGACAAATTTGAATATTAATTTTATATTTAATTTAAAATTTAATTCGATTTATTATTTAAAAATAATATTTTTATATTAAATTTAATTATAATTATAATTATTAATATAAAATTATATTTAATTTTTGCACTGTTTTTTAATAATAAAGTGTGCTGATTTATAATTAACCTTGTGAGTTCAAGTCTGATCTAAATTGAATCTAGACGAATTAGATCGAAGTTTGACCCAAAAACACTTGTGTTACAATTTTAAATAAATTCTTATACTTTTTATATATTTAAAATTTAAATTATTTGCTTTTAATTCAAGCAATTTAGTTATATTAAATGTGTTACTAATTAAATTTTAAAATTTACAATTAGAATTTTAAATATTAAAATTTCATATATTTAAATTTATTGAAAAATATTGAAATTATTATTATTTGTACTTTAATTATTAGATTAAATAAATAAAAATGACTAAATTATTAAAAATAAAAGTATAGAAATTAAATTTAAAAGAAAAAAAAAAGAAGATGCATAATTAGATCTAAAAGAAAAAACGACTTAACATGAAGAAATATGATGTTTGGTCAACAAAAAAGAAGGATGTAATGGTAAATTCCCTTTATAAACAAGTAGACCTACAAACATATTTGTTTACACTTTTCTAGAGAAAGATATAGGTTACGTATGAGCTAGTTAGTCTTAGAAAGAAAGCAAGTTATAAGGGTGTTGGAGTTTTTGCTCTGAGATGCTTTCCAATGCATAACTCAATGAGGAATTTAAAGAAACATGTAGAAAATTATAGAGTTGTTCTTTGGTTCATGAGTACATAACGGTTGAATTGTTTTTTTATCCTTAGTCAACAACCTTAGTAGGTTAGTGAGCAAATTTAACAATTTGTTAGTTCCAGCCTACTACAAATGTTAGTGCTGAAAGCTATGGGTTAGAAACTAGTTAGCCATAGGTTGTCCTTTGTTAATGTAGTGAGCCTATGGCTCGTATAATCATTAGGTTTTGGCATATTAGTATTTAATTGGATCTACTTCATGATCCAAGTTCATAATTTATATTAATGTTGTCTAAATTGGACCTAAATTGGACCAAATCAGTTGGGGTAATTGTCTAAAGAGAGACAAAAAAGAAACTTCTTGACTTGTGAATTAATATGAACCGGTTGAATTGAGTTAAAAAATCAATTGAATTAGTAATTGAACCGATTTTGACAACACATCCCGATCATTTTATTCATTGGCAGTTGCACACTATAACCATTCACATTTAACTAAAATGTCATTGTAAACCTAATATATTGTTTACAATAACTCAAATCTTCCTTCACTTTTCAAGAAGACCAGATAATGAATTTTTCAGTGCAGAATTTAACATTGTTAACCAGTAAGGTGAACAAGAGAAGAAGGTAAAAGTAGAATAAAGGAGAGAAGGATGAAGGATGGGAAGAGAATTTTGTTTTGGGAGAGAGTTTGAAGATTAGGAAGACGAAGTGTCTTACGCTAGTCTTTCTAAGTTGGATACCTGTCCTAAGGTCACTGATGTTGAAGTCTGATTTGGTACTCTTGGTAGTGACAATGATACTACATCCTAGGATAAGACATTCTAAGGTGACTAGCAATATGTAACACCCCTAAAATTGATATATAATAAAAGTAGTAATAAATTGAATATTGTATAATTGATTTCTCGGTAAAATGAGAAAATGATATAAAGATGATAAAAGAGAAGATTAAGGAGTATTAAAAAATTTAATTAAGAAGTAGGTTTTAGTATATTGATTTAAAATAAGGACTAAACCATAAATATGTAAAAAGTTTTGACTCAAGTGTAAATATTCAAAATTTAAGGGATCAAAGTGTAAAAATGAGAAAGTTGGAGGACTAAAAGTGAAAATAACTCAATTTACTATTATAATGAATTGGCATGCAGAGACCAAATTGAATAAGTGAAGAATCATGAGAGACTAGATCACAATTTTGCCAGATTAAGTGATGATTCAATGATGGAATTTTAAAAGATCATAAAGGACAAAATGGTCAATTAGCAAGAGGGAGAATTTTAGAATGTAATGATGATGTTGAGGATATTTTTGTGATATTCTTAATTAATTAGTTAGTTAAATATTATTTTATTAATATTTCACTTAGATATTTATTATTATTTTATTTAGAAAATTGTAGTATAAAAAGAAACAAATGATGAAAAAAATTTATCATCCTTCCAACGTGAGTGAGAGGGTGAGAAAGAAAGTTTTCTTTCCTTTATAATTTAGTCTTTTGTCATGAAAACTCACCTTTTTACCCAAAATTTTTGAAAATTTCCTCAGACATTAAAGAGAAAAAAAATGAAGTAAAGATTCTAGAGAATATTTTCATCAATTTAGAAGCAAGAAAATAGTAGATCTGTTAAATATATATGACCCAAATTTTTTTAAAAATAAAATACAAGTGGCAAAATACAAGGCTACATAAGTGAAATTCGTATAGAAGTATACTCTCTATTTGATGTTGATTAGAATAATGTGTTCTAACCTTACTGCATTATTTTTATTTGAATTTGATTAGAGTATAGTTTTACAAACTTATAAATAGACATAGTCGTCTCTCCTCTTGTATCATTTGAATTCGACATAGTAAACTTTCTTCTCCTCTACTCGTGATTTTTTTCCCGAAAAGGTTCTACGTAAAATATTTGTGTTTTATTCTTCTTTCTTTTCTTTACGATACATTTCTATTATCGACATTCTATTTTCACAAGATGGAAGTGGAGAAAATGAGAAGAAAAAGGAAGAGAAGTAGTGAAGATGATAAAGACATAGAAATGAAGAAGAAAGGAAGAAATTCTTGACAAATGAGGTAAGTTTCATACTAAACCTACTTGTATTTCAATAGATTGAGTTAAATATGTTATGAGTGAGATGTAAGAAACCTGTATTTAATCTAAATACTAGAAATAGAAAGTATTTGATGAAGAATATAGACTTAAAACACTAAATTGGTAAGAGAGAATGTGATTTGTATTGTGAAAAGTATTAAGATTAAGAAATGAATATGTAGTTTACACATAACCATAAGTGATTAAATTGTATAGTAATCAAAAGTATCGTAATTATGTGTGATTGAATAAAAGATAGCGCAAAGAACTATGGAAAAAAATATTTTCATTAAAACATTTTGGACAGCAACATTGACTCAACTTTGAAAATTCACCAAAAATCATAGTAATTTAGTTAAAGGCTAAATTAAATATGAAATTAAATATTATGGAGTCTAGTTTTGTATAGAAGAAACGGTGAAACAAACAGAATTGTATGTTTTTAGATGTATTAGTTTTTGTGAAACAAGGTCGGAGTGGATTCAAGTTTCCTTGTTCTGACTTTGAAAAAAATCATCAAAAATTGTAAAAAAAAAAAAGGATTAAGGGAAGAAATTTATATGTTTAAATTATTAATTAGTCTATTTTCAAGAGAAACAAACGGAAACATCATCCAACCCCATACTAAGAGATAATTAAATTTTAGTAAAGAAAGGTCGAAGCTATTAAGCAGCAAAACAGGGTCAAATTTGAAGAATTTACTATACTGGTTGGCTAAAGTAGAAATTATAAATTTTTTTATGGTAGAAAGATATTTGAGTCTAGTTTTAAAAACGTCAAGCGGATCTTAATTTCAAATTTTGTATCTCAAGATATAAATACTTTAGTGACTATAACACAAGTGGGCAACTTTGATATGAACACATAAGTAAATAGTGGGATTATAGTTAATGCTACATATAAGCATGTCATACTAAAAGCTAAATATTCTAACATATATACATAAAGGATGAGAAATGGAGAGGAGGAGAATGAAAAAATAGTAAATGGATTTGAAATGTCACGAAATGGTTATAAGTGATAGAATGATTAATACATGTGAGAATGTTTAAACGAATTGATAAAATAATAAGTGAATAATTGTTAATTGATGTGATTTTGGAATCTTGGCTAAAAGTTTATGAAAGATTAAATTAATTGGCACAAGTAAGAATAAATAAGAAATATACATAAAGTGGGTAAATTATTTTAGAAAGTGCAAGTCCTCCAATGGACTTATTTGTAAAACTTTAAAAATTGTGTTAATTTATAAACTTAGTTAAATTTGATTGAATATCATGTTTTAATGAGCTCATTTAGCTCATAAATAGTTTTTTCATATATTCAATTATGACTAAAATGAGCAAAATGGTTTTCAATAATCAAATAATAAGATAAATCAACCTGAAATTTTTATAGTTGCTTTGGCAACGAATGTGACACCCCGGTACCTTGACATCGTGACCGGGTCGGGTATGGGGTGTTACACAATCAATTACCTTGGGCCTCCACATGGTCTTTATATAGTCTTAACGAAGTGTCTTTTTTCAAAGTTCATCGAGTTGAGGTTTGCGAACTAACCTTAGGTTTGCAATGTTATTGATTCTGTTGGGAGACACGTGTCTAGCTTTTTATGGGTATATTGCGAGGTTCGCAATGTATGTAGGGAGATCCATGAGATTCGTTACATGAGGTATAACAATTGCCCCTCAGGCAAGTGAAGGTTTTAAAGTGAATGTTATTAGTGCAAATTCAAATATAAATTGTTTATAAACTAGATTTAAATTATCAATTAAACAAACTAATTTAATTTTCTTCTCTATTGTTTTAGACAATGTAAATGATAAAATGATGGTCAGTTGATTTGTTAATTGCTAACTAAGCTAATAAACCTATATCAATTATATTGTTTGTCACTCTTAGTTAAGAATCTCATATCGGTCTCATCCCAGACTAAAAAATACTACCTAGATTCTCATCTCGATCTCACCTAGGCATATATATCTCCTCTTGGTCTCACTATTTGGCACAATTATATCGAACAATTTAATGATAAACTCTCATTTCGGTCTCGTCTATCTAGATTTTCCACTAGAGGTGTCAATTCTAATGTATTAAACATTTCAATAAAGTCGAACAATCAATAAACATTAACTTAATCTAACAAATAACTAATCAACGAACCATCTATTGGAAAAACGAGTTTAGAAAACGCAACAGAAAATAAATTTAGGGAAAAACTAGAGTTTTAAAAAAAATTTCAAAATAAGATATTGGTTGTGATATCTAAAGTAATAAATACTTAATCAAAATTGTATATTTTTTATTTGTCTAAGATGAGCACTTTGATTGAATAGTTTTCTCCACTATCCTTAAGCTTACATCTACTGAGTGTGGGGTCGCTTCAAATCAGGAAATTTTTCACAAAAATTACCAGTGGGATAATTTTGAAATTTCTCTAAACTTTTGAGTCAAGTTGTAAATCAGAGAAATATCTCTAGAAATTTTCTAGAATAATCTTTTAAGAGAGTTCAATTATTATTAAACTTAATCACTTTAATATTAAATTAATATAATATTTATTGATAAATATTAGATTAAATTTAATATTAAACTATTAAAATAATATTAAACTAAAATAAAATTCTCTGGTAGAGTCTTAGTAGGAGTGTAACTCTTCCACTGCTCAACCACCAATGACCAACTGCCATCGGCCACCGAGACACCACCATCGCAGTCACCGACACCGTTATGTTTGGTGACGCAAGTGTGGCACCCTTACAACCCCTAAGGACGATTCGGCTATTGCCAATTCGGTCCAAGTCAATAATGACCTGATCGATCCGGTCTAGTCACCGGTTGAACTGTCGGTCCGGTTTCACATACCAGGCTCGATTCGACTAGTTTTTGGGTCTTGATCTTGGTTTTGGGCTCTTGGGCCCAATTTACAATATTAGGTATAATTTTCAAGTTCAATTATCCATTGGACCAATTGTCTGGCTTGAAAATTAACTTTCAAAAATATTATATTAATTTAATTTTACTTGAGCAAAATTAATTTTTTCAAAAATAACTTAGATTTTCCAAATTAATTTTTCAAGAAAATTCTTTAATCAAATTCTCTAGTTGAATAATTCTTATGACAACTTAATTTAATTCCACATCAAATAAATCGAATCAATTAAATTATTCCCAAAGTCGTAAAATTTTCTTCTAATTCAAATACAGTCCGATCGAGTTTTTGTTGAGCTAGTGGAGGGACCAATCATATATATATATATATATATATATACAATTAGGCTCTAGTGATTGTAATTATGTCCATAAGTATCGTTCCTATAACTCGCAATTACTTAATCACGGAGTCAGTCCATAAAAAGTACCATGATTGAAAACTCCTTATTTTATACTTTTCACAAAAAACAATTCATCCAACTGTTTTGTCCAATGACCTCGTCATGTGTGTGTTACCCTCATATGATATCATTGCTTCCTTTGAGTTAAATTCGTTCACTCGATACAATCCTATTTTATTTCATTGTCACCATTATGTCTTTTTTAATTACTAATCAACAAATGACTATGATAAATTGCTCGTTCGACAATAAGCAACCCATGGCCAAGTTCCATATTTATCAATCCACACAATGCCAATGAGAGGATATCATTAACTCTTTAATTGAGCCGTGAATTTCACTATTGCTAGTCAAGTTATGCCATACACAAGTTATGTACCCAACATACCGGCTATGGGCTCGATCATCTTTAGAGCATAAGCCTCCACTTATATCAAAACACATGAGTTGCATACGCATGGTCAGTGACTAACTCAGGATTTAGGTAAATCACACCATGAACGTCACAAGTGAATTAATTTACAAACAGATATAGAATTAATTCATCTTGGGTCCAGTCTAATGTATCATTCTACCAATGAATGCATTTATGTCACTACTCGTGAAGTCAACTACTCCGATAGCCAAGGCTAGCCATCTCCCTAATTGGAATTATAGACGACATAATAATATTTCTTAGTATTTGAGTCAAATGCTCACTTTGATTCTTTTACGAGATTATGGACTTATTTAGATTATCTACTGAAGTAAGTTGTCTTTCTCATAATGTAAACGTTTTTACAATGCCACTTATCTTCATTTTAAACTTTAGACAATCAATGAGCTAATATTTGCTTGTAACAATTTCGTTATGCATGCAAAATATAAAATATATAAAATACAAAAGACATAATAGTGAAATGTGAAATTAACTTTATTTATTTATTTATTTATTCATTGTTCAAATAAATAGAAAATAGTTACATGTTTACTATAATATGGGCACATTTCTCAACACCATCAACAAATTTCGCACATAATCAAACTTAAATTTCAAATTAAAAAATTATCAAACACTTGGTAAGCATAAAATTTAAGTAAGGGTTTAAGAAAATGCTCATTCAATTGATGAAACTCCAATAAAATCCAATAGTTTGATCATCTTTCTTCAATAAGAAGGGAGAAATAAAATAACAAAAGTAAATTCTATTCTAAAAGGAAAAGAGAAAACTTAATCTAAAAATGAAAAGAAAAGAAAACCTAACTTCAAACTATGAAAACTAAAGAAAAGATGTTCAGCCATCAAAATCTTACTCTCAAAGCTTATAAGGTAGTATTTATAACCTATTAACATTTAACCTAACATTGAAAATTATGCCCTTCAATGAGAAATGACTTAAGCTTTTTTTAATGCAAAATTTCCCCTGTTTTGTTTCACCTGTCAAGTTTTGGTGTCGCAACATCCTCGACAATGGCACAATTTTGGCTTTAGAGGATCTTGTTGTCGCAACAACCCCTGGTTGGTGTTGCGACATCACTGGTGATGGCTCCAATTTCTCCACTTCAACACCTTCAGGGCTATCACGACCTTGAAAGCTCAATGTTAAGATTTTAGCTTGGTGTCACGACATCCTACCCTTAGTATCACAACTCTCTTGACAATAGGCTCCATGTTGATTTCGTGTTGAGGTTTTTGCATCCTTAAGGTGAAAGGATTTGGTGTCATGACATTTCAACATCAATGTCTCAACACCCACATTAGATGCAATATACCTCAAGATTTGGTCGTCATTGTTTCTCTATACAAGCTCAAATCAATCATTAGACTCCCAATGATAGTATTGCCAATTTAGGTATCAAAAGCGGTAAAATATAAGAAAAGTTATCATTAATACTAAAATCTAAGAATCGATAAAAAATATTAAAAAAACTCATGAACTACTTGAAAACAATCTCATTAAGTACTCGAGAGATCCTAATTTGACATATCAATTTATGATCGATCACCCAACACACCAGCTTTTGGTTCATTATCTATTTGAATTCAGGTTTTTACTTACATCAAAGTATATGAGTCACACATACTTAGGATTAATGTATATCATACTATGAACATCACAAGTGAATAAATCCATAAATAGATTCAAGTTCTATTCTGCTTGAGTCCAATCCAATGTACTGTTAGTCCAATCAGTCATATCTATGTCTCTATCTTCTAGGAGTCATTTGCTCCAATGCTCAAGATAAAGCATCTCCCTAATTGGACTTGATAGACAACATATTAGTCTCTAAATTAATTTTCTTATTTCCGATTAGACTAAGAACATGTTTAGGTACGTCTAATAATATAAGTAGTCTTTCCGTATTACGATCTGACCACGTAATACCGCTTAGTATTAGTTAAACATTAGATAACTAGTGAGCCAATAGCTTCTATTTTGCTTTAGATGCAAAAAACACATGAGGACATTATACAAATGATATTAATATAATTCATGAATAATTTTATTAACCAAAATGAAAATGAAAAATGGAGAAATGGAATCATTTGGAAATGAATGTGGTTTGTTCCAAAATGAAAATTAAAATGAAAATGACCTGGAAATGAATTTATGTTTTTCGAGTTAAATGAAGTTTGAAAATGGAAATAAATTATTTGGTCATAGTAAACCTGTTGAATGTAGAAATATTAAATATATTTTCTCATAACAGTAAAGTTGTCATGATTTTAACGGAATTAGAATTGGGTTGAGAAGATTATTTAATTGGAAATATAGTGAGATGTTTATTTTGGGAAATAGAAAAACAAATATAAGGTTTGATCGAATTATAAAGTACTAGGTTAAAAGTCTAGGAAGTACTTGTAATTAGACTTGATATAGGAGAGCCCTAAAAGCCCCTCATGTTAAAGGGAGAGATGACAAGCCCCTCATGTAGATGACAAGCCCCTCATGTAATTAGACTTCTAGTTAGACTAGTTGTTTGTTTTTCTAGTTGAAATAAACTTCTACAATTCAATAAGGGTTTTACTTCTTCTCCCTATAAATAGATGGCAATGGTAAGGTAATTTATACAACTTTAAGATATTTTTACTCTGCCCAAAAACAATGAGAGTTTTATTCTTTAAGTAATAAATATATTTTCTAGAATAATAGTTTTGTTGGTTTCTATTAAAAAGATAATTTTTGTTTTCATACTAAAAGTAAAGAAAATTATTTCTAGTTCTGTGTTTGATTCGAATCATTCGAGCCCACACTTGAAACAATTCATGGTACAAGAATAGTGGAGAAGGTCGTTCGTTTGAAAGTCAGGACGAAGGATTCGTCTAGATGAAAACACAGGTGTGATTTCGGTAAAAGATTTATTGCTATAAATATCACAAACTGATTCAGTTTTCAATTTTTTTATTTTTTGTTGTGCAAGAAAACTGTTTTTAAATTAGATTTTTTCCAACACGATGTGCTTACAACTTAGCATTCTTTAACTCATTATTTCCAGCAAAGACGTGAGCTTTCTCATATAATGTTGACAAGTTGGGGGCTTATCAATTAAATTATACTTCAAATTTTGGTGATTTGTTCTAGACATGAAAGCTTGAACATCAAATTCTTTAGGAACATCTTTTGTGACTATAGCTGTTGCGTTGAACATTTTCATAAAATCTCGTAAAGGCTCATCCTCGCATTGCTTGATAGACATGATGTACGCGCAAGATTGTTTCAATGTCTTATTTTCCAAGAACCTGCTCATAAATAGGTCCATCAACTACTCAAAATTCGTGATGGAATGTTGTAACAATTGCAAATATCACACTCAAGCTAAGTCCTTCAGTGTCATTAAAAATGCATTGTATTTAACATCATTCGAAGCTCTAAATATATTCATATGATTTACATAATGTGTTAAATGGTCTTGAGGGTTTCCTTGTCCATCATATATCATTTTAGGGAATTCAAGCATGGGGAAAACATCATGCCACAATACTTTTTTAGCTAAGGGCTCATTTTTATACTTCTTCACTAATTTAAAGGATTTCATTTTTTGAAAATCCTGTAAATGTTTCTATAAATTCTTCATTTTTTGCTCTAAGGTATTTTGACTAAAAAAACTATAACTATTTCCATGGTCTTCGTCATAGCTATCATCTTTATCATCTATGTCAACATCCTCATCTATTAAATTTTTATTACCTTGGCTTGCATGTTGATGATCGTGTTTAGAATGGATAGAATCTTCTTACTCTTAGGATTTTGCTCCCAGTTCATTTTATTTGCTCTAAGCACCTCAATAAGCTTTTCGTTTCTTTTATCCGTTTGTTTTTACCTATCCATCTGCTCATGGATAAAATTCTGTTGCTCTTTGTATCTCTTTTATTGGGAGGACATTTTCTCTTCTATAACTTTTATTCTTTCTCGTATGCCTAGCTACTGCTAATTACCAGACTGATGATGCTAAGACCCTTGATCTATTAGTGATGCTCTAGCGTGGTGCTGGTTCTGGAAGTTGTAATACCATAGAAGATATTGGTAAAACTAGTGGTATGGATTTTGTTGGTAAGGGTTTTGTGGGTTGATTTGGTTTTGTGAGGGATATTACTGACTAGCATGCAATGGGTCTTGGTTTGATTTCCTATTTTGCTCCTATGTTATGACCAATGGGGTGTATAACTTGATCATTAATAGGACCAAACTCAGTGCTAGGAAGATCATTGCTACCTAGATGCGTCATGTCTATCCACGCTCACCGCACCAATTATTAACCTGTGAGGTGAAGAAGGTAAAAGTAGAATAAATGACAAGGGGATAAGAGTTGGGAAGATAGTTCTATTTTGGGATAGAGTTTAAAGATCAAGAAAAAATAGTATCTTACGTTGGTCTTTGTGAACTGTTTGTATGGCTTTTTATAATGGAGGATAAACTTAGATACGTGTCCTAAGGTCATTGACATTGAAGTCTGATTTGGCATTCTTGGCAAAGACGATGATACTACATCCTAAGATGAAACATTTTTGGGTAACTAGCAATCGATTACCCTAGGCCTCCATGTGGTCTTCATATAGTCTTAGCAAAAATGTCTCTTTCCAAAGTTTGCTGAGTTAGGGTTCGTGAACTAATCCTAAGTTCACAATATCATTGATTCTATTGAGAAACATGCGTTTAGCTTTCTATGGGTACATTGTAAGGTCTGTAAGGTTTACTACATAAGGTATAATAAACATAGAACCAACAATGTTATGCAGTTGCACATTGACTTCGTCAATAGGGAAAACCAAAAACTCGTCCCATTCGTTTCTCTTGAATCCATAAAGCTCAAGAAACTCGATTCCTCCTTTCAAGCTCTCAACCCTTTCTTAGTTCGAGGTGAAATTCGTGTCATGAAGAAATAAAAAAGAAGAAAAACATAGGGAAGGTCTCGATACGATTCTACATCATATTAAAGACACCTTACCTAGGATTTCGGATTACTAAATCAGATCTTCCTGAACTTTTCCTCATCGGGACTCTTTGCGATGTTTCCGACGTAAATTAACAACGTTTGGAATGATGTCTTTACTTTGGCATTGTCATCCTGAAATCAAAATAAATTAAGAATCAAGTTTGCTTAATGTAATGTATGCTAGATGACAATACAAAAAAAAAAAAAAGAAAAAAACATGAACATGACAATGTAGCTTAAATGGAAAGTTTATAAGATGGATTTGAAGAAAAAAAAAACAAAATTGATATTGCTTTTGAACTAAGCATTGAAAGGTCTCTAAATGCTCTTATTGTGACCATTGTTATTGACCAGAGTTAATAAATTCAGTGCTATAGTTTAGTTTCTTCAGTTACATTTTCATGTATAATAATATTTTTATAGTTTTTATTATTATTTTAAATATAAAATACCAATCTAACATGTGGTACAATCCTGGCTTAAACCCTAAACCGTTAACTTTAACAGTTACTTAATTGGTTGTAATTTTAATATATATATTTAGGCATAATAATTTTCGTAGTCCTTCAACTTTACAAACAATTTATTTTAACAAATTATTTATTCTTTTCGTTTTTTTTAGCCATTAAATTTTTTTTGTCAAATTATTTCAAAATAAATGAAAAAATTAACATTTTTTTAACTTTGCTAGGATTGCATACTCATAAATTGCCACATAAGCATTTAAATTTTTTAAATTTAAAAATTCAAAAAAAACAAAAAATCATTAAAATATTATAAAATTATAAAAAATATTTTTAATATTTTTAAATTCTAAAAAAATTAATTAAATGCTAATATGTTACGTGACAATCCACATATATATCATGTTAGCAAAATTAACAAAAGATAAAATTTTCATCCATTTTTAGATGATTTAACAAAAAATTCAAATTCAAAAATTAAAAGAGATGAAATTTTAAAAAAATAATTAAAATAAATTTTTTTATAAAATTAGAGGGTTAAAATGTTATTACGCCTTTTTTTATACAATACTTGAAAGTACTGATAACATATTTTTAATCCTTTAATAAAAAGATAAACATATTTTAACACATTCGTGTTACGATAACAAATGTAAAAAATAATATAAAACCTAATTGATATTTTTTTTAAAGTTCAAACATTTAAAAAAAAAATTAAAGTTCAAACCTTTTTAATACACTTTAGCATAAATAACAATATAGATAATATACAGGGCTGAATCTAGGGCTTGGTGGGGAGACGACTCTCCTAAAATAGAATTTTTTTAATTCTTTAAAATTTTAAATTAATAAAAATAAAATTAATTTAACACTTTAAAATTTAATTTTTACTGCATTACAATTAGGCTCCTTGAAATTTGGATTATCTAATTAAATAATATAAATATAGGTACAGTCTTTATTACACCCTAATTATTTTTGTTCATTTATTTGAAGAGTGTTTTCTCGTTCGTCCATCATCATCTTCCTCCTACCATCGTCCCCCTTCTCTCCCTCTCGCGTCTCTGCAAATCAGTTTCTTTTTCTTCTCTTTTCATCTCAGTTCTCACCTGCCGCCGTGTCCGCTGGTTTTTGCCGGACCTGACGAGTCCGGGTAACGAAGATTGTGAGTTAGAGTTAGTGCTCAAAAAACTTTGCATTATAGTTAACGCACGAAATTGGGTTTCTTTATACATTCATGTACCGTATTTAGCATTGAGTTACAGTTTAGGTTCTATTTCTTATAATCAATTACCGAGCATTATTCTTTTGTATTCGAGTGATTGACAAAATATGTGTTATGATTATAGTGAAAAAGACGTAGAAAAATGGCAGAAGAACCCTTGAATGGTGGTCCAGGAGCTAAGGTCTCTGTATTTGATTATTCGGTCGAGAATCATTTTAGGGCAATGGATACTATATCTAAGCTTTGTGAAGAGCCCAAGATTGATGGTCTGGATGAAACTGATATCCGGAGATTCTCTTCTTCAATCACCTTCTTAAGGTAGATTTATATTTGTCTGTGAGCATTTAGAACTTCCATGTGTTTAAACAAGAAAAGTTTGATTGTTTCTTTTGATGTTAGCTTTATCAGTGTACTTTAGAAATCTACAACTACATGTTCCTAATTTACTATTAAACATGCTTTTAGGGAATGGAGGCATTTTGATTATGAACCGAGGATAATTAGGTTTGCTAATGAGCGAAAAGACCCACCGGGTAAAGATGTTTCTCTTGGCATAGAGTTGCCCCAATTTTCATCAGCAACTGTTCCCAAGGTGAAAGTAATCATTTTTTTTTTGGGTCCAGTTGGAGTGATCTTTAACGACAGTAGAAAATCTTCTAGAGTAGTTATTACTTATTATAGCATAATATTTTGTTAATACTGGTTGTTTTTCTTCTTTTTTTTTGAAGCAGCAGGACAGAGTATATGGAAGCAGTGCATCTGTAGAATACGGGTTAGATTGGGTTTTTGTTTTTGTGATAATAGTTTCCAATATTATTGGGTTTACTTTATGTGGTAAAAGGATGGTGTAATTTGGGTTTGAAAAAGGTCATAGTTTCATTCTTGACAAGCATACATGCAAATTAATAGACTATGAAAGTTCTGCTATTGTATAGGATTCCTCTCTCTCTCTCTCTCTCTCTCTCTCTCTAAACAAAAAAGAAACTCTTATGAACATGCCCCAGATGGTGTTTGCTCTTGTTAATCTGTGATGCATATGCATATGCATATGCATATGGATATGATATTATAAGAACTTGGGTGTTATTGTTCCTCTTATTTAAGATCTTTGTATAGGTTACCATATTTCATTTGTCAGACAAAATTTTGAGTCTAAACCTGTCTTACAAAGCTTGCTACAAAATGGTATGTCATATACATTAATTAACATTATCAAAGTACAATCTTCTTGCAGTAAGGACTTTGTGATGTATGTTGGAGGGTCTGTTTGGGCATTGGATTGGCGCCCTCAAGTTCATGAGAATCCAAACAGTCTTGTCAAATGTGAGGTACTTCACTACTTCTCCCCTCTGAAATTCTAACCTACTTGTGGGAACCTTTCTTTTGTTTATAAATTTAGTCTTCTGTATTTGAGTTTCGGTTGTTTTGCATTAAACTGTTTTATTCTCAGGATGCACGTTGTGCTAGCCCAAACCTAGTTCTACTTGGGTATTTCAAATGAAAGAGACAAAAAAGCCTAGATCTTTTCTTAGATAATGGTTTAAAAATTTGCTTGCATGCTTAATAAGTAGGATTAATAATAATCATCACCATCTTAATGCTACAATCTTGTGAGACCATCCATGTGACTTATTTTTGTTTGCCTTCTGTTTCCCAGTTTATTGCTATTGCTGCTCATCCTCCTGAATCTTATTATCACAAGTTGGGTGCCCCACTTGTTGGTAGAGGCATCATTCAAATATGGTGTGTGCTAAATGCTGGGGTGAACGAGGAAGAAGCTACTCTGCCAAAGGACAAGTCGAAACAAATACCTCAAAATACAGAGGCCGTGAACGAGAGCTCAGCGAAGAGGACTAGAGGAAGACCTAGAAAAATGCCAATAGATGAATCTCAGACTGATCAGGTTAAGAGACCAAAAGGCAGATCTAGAAAAAAAACAATTGTTGAATTTCCTGACAGTGATCCAGATGTCCAGCCTCTTGCTGTTCAGTACCCAGGCATTTCCTTTCAGCCAGTTTCTACGGACAATGTTCCTGGGAATACGCAAGAAAATGTTCCACATAGGAATCATAAAAAACAAAAAGTTCGTAAAGAGGCAACATGCACATCTGATGCAACCCCTCAAGCTCCTAAGAAGAGTATAAAATTGAAAAGTAAGACACAGGAGAAAAATAACAGTGATAGTAAAATTGAAAATGAAAAATCAGAATCTTCTGCAATAAACCAACAAATTCATTTTAACACTGGGCAAGAAGCTACTGTGTCAAACAATGTTTTAGGTTGTAATTCGATCAAGGTCAGCCCAGGTTCTCTTTCTATTCCAGGCAACATTGCCTTGCCAAGAGCTGTCCTCTGCCTAGCTCACAATGGAAAAGTTGCTTGGGATGTAAAATGGCAGCCATATCATAAACATGATTCTAAATGCAACCAACGGATGGGCTATCTGGCTGTCTTACTGGGAAATGGATCTTTGGAAGTGTAAGAGCTCTGCCTTAATTGTCTAGACTTTCTATTTTAAATTTTCTTCATAATTTTTCTACCTGTCGTTGCTTAGGACTGAGTCATTGAAGAATAAGCATCATTATCTTTATACAACACTAATAGAACACAGAAGCTCTTTAAGGGGGTTGTTCTCGTGCCATGTCTTACTTAACAGACTAGGTTGGCTTCCTAATTCGACGTCTGGAAGCATTGCAGCTAACAGCCCTGCTTGTGGATTCTTAGCACTAGCAGTGGATTGGATTGGATTGGATTGGGGAAAAGTCCAAAGAACTATATGTTGATATTAATTGTCATTTCAAGATTTCAAAATAACGGAATATCTGAAATGATTATAATAATAATCATTGTAATATAAAATCTTGAATACAATAATACTCAGTCAAGTAGAATGTTTTGGAAGAATTAAATTAAATTCTACAATATTGCAACTAGACTGGGTGCATAAGATGCTTATAAATGAGAGTGGGGCAGAAGGTGTTTGTCTAATACCTGAAATGTAGAAATCAAAGGTACCACAGTAAACATTGAAAATTAATACTTCTGTGTCATTTTTTAGAAGCCTACTTTTCCCCTAATTTATTATGAATTTTAGCTTTCCATGCCAGCTCCCCCTGTTTCTTGTTTTAAATCCGTTCCATGTCATCCACTTTTGCAGTTGGTTATAGCAATTAGTTGATTTTATGTTTCATTTAGGTTTATTATTGACAATTTCTGTTGATGTTGTGTGATTCTGCCAATGCATTGCAGGTGGGAGGTTCCTCTTTTAAATATGATAAAAACTATTTATTCAACTTCACCTAAGCAGGGTACCGACCCTCGCTTTGTAAAATTGGACCCAGTTTTCAAGTGCTCAAAGTTAAAATGCGGTGATATACAGAGGTAATTTGCAATCTATAGTTTTTCTCTATTAAATTGTTCTATATGTGTGTGTGTGCTACTTCTATAATGTTGCAGTTCTTTAGAATTTCTAAAACATGTTGGAAACAGAACATTTATCATAATGCTAAGTAGGGTTGTTCTTTGCTATGCATACAAAGAAAATGGAGGAATGGGGTGGTTGTGGACATGTGGGTTACTAAGCAGCATGGATCCCTATTTATACTTAGGCAGTTATATCACAATATGCAATGCAACATGTCTTGGTTGTTCCTGGGTGCAGTTCATCTCCATGGCGCATTCCCATTGACTGCTCCCATGTTTAGAATTATAGAAATCCTTTGCATGTGGAATGCAGGAGAATTTTTCTGTTAGAAAAAGAAAACTAAAGAACAAAATTTTGCATAAATTGCTATTGAATATCATACTTCTGAGACTTTATTGATATACTAATTATTTATTAGAACTTCCTAGATTATATGGAAAACATTGTAAAAGAAAAGAAGAATTATTTTCACTTTACACCATATGCAGCTCTATTACTAATTTCATGTAAATGGGTCTGGGTCCTTCTAAGTGATATTGCATCTTCCATGTCGAGGAAATTAATTTGTAAACTTAGAATTCAGCCGACTGATTTACTAATTTAAAGCTTTATTTGGTTGCTTGTAAATCCTTTGATTCATAAAATTCTTTAATTAGTCCTGTGACCTTTTGCTACTTTCAGTTTTCCTTTATGATCTAGTTCTGCGTTCGATTCTACTTCATTTATCACTAATTCAGAGGCTACTGTTTATTATACAGCATTCCTTTAACAGTTGAGTGGTCAACCTCACCTCCACATGATTATTTACTAGCTGGATGCCATGATGGAATGGTATAATGTTAGTTAGTTTGTTGTTTTATATACTTTTTCTTATAAATAATTTCACTTATATAGTATTTGATTTTGACTCTTGGAGAATCAATATAGTGCCTTTGCATAAAAGGAATTAGAAGTGTTCTTTTTGTTTACAAAATTGGTCTATAATCAATGGAACTTTTCCAGGAAATATTTGTAAAATATGTTCCTCCTGCATTAATATGTTGATTGAACATTTGCTGGGTTGCTTAGATTTTTCCTATTATTTCAATGGCTAGGATTATCATTTACTCTTGATTTGGTTTTTGTAGCATCAAAACTAATGTAGTTAATATCAGGTTGCTTTGTGGAAATTCTCTGCAAGTGGTTCACCAAAAATTAATGGTAACAAATTAGTCAAAGTTTTTTGGTTATTGATGTGGTTTGAATTAGGGCTTTGGTTATCGGCATCAAATCCCTAGTTGAATTTATTTCCCACTTCGTAATTATGCAGATACGAGACCTCTGCTTTGTTTTAGTGCAGATACAGCTCCGATTAGATCAGTTGCATGGGCCCCATCTGGAAGGTCAGTGATGTCTGCAGTGTTCCCTTTCCAGACTAGATTTTATATAGCTATCTAAGCAGCAATACTTTCTTCTGTTCAGAACCCATATCTTATGGGAATTTGGTGGCTAAAATGCAAAAGGACTGGCCTTTGGTAGATTTGTGCCTATCTTCCCTTTTTCTTTAAGTTTTCAAGGTTATGGGCTATCTGCCCTCCGTTGGACAATTGCTAATAAATTGGAACTACTTTATTAACCAGATCTTTTTGTCTGTCAACTATACAGATGTTTGATGCTTACTGATTGTTGTAAATAAAAACTCTAATGTTGAATTTCAGTGATATGGAGAGCTCAAATGTTATTCTTACTGCTGGACATGGAGGTGTTAAATTTTGGGACATACGGTAACCTTGATAGCATGTTAAGTTTGATCGCTTTGTATCTCAGTTATCTCTGAGCTTTTGCTTGTCATGTTCCCTATGCATTCATTTCAATTGAATCCAGATGATTGGGTGGCTTTATTCTGTTTATTAAGATTGAACTCTTTGACTGTATAGTTCGAAAGCTTAATTGAACTTTAGAATCTTCTTAAAGATGGCATATTGCATGACATAGATCAATAGTGTAGATTGACAGCTTATGTTCACTTTTTAATTTGCTATTTATGTATTTCATTTTCTTTAGAATTCATTTTAGTGCCATAAGCTTACATGATGTATTGAAGCTTACAGAGTCATAGGAGGTTCAACTGAAGTTAGAGTTTTTTTTTCTGACTGAGAAGTCAAACTAATTTCTATTTGTTTCGCTACTTGTGGATGGAATTTGGTTGATCCTCTTCAGTGTTTCCTCTAATTCATTTTTACCTTCACTTGTAAATCACTCAAAATTAGAGTAGCAATTGTTGTAGCTATTGTTGAGTAGATGATAAATGAATTGGCATTTCTAATGTTGTCAAGGGTGCAAGGCAGGGGTGAAGCCAGAAATTGCCAAAATGCAATTTTACCATTCTACTAGCTTACAACTTTACAATTTCTGGAGGGACCAAACTAAAATTTTACCTGAGGGTGCATTCTAGGTGAATTGCCTGAGGCTTTAGGCCCAAAATAACCATTTGCCTGAGTGAAGTAAGGTGTGATGTATGTGTGTGTAATAATGTAAGGCTAAGATATATAACTATGATAATGAACTCTAAAGAGTTATTCTGTTTATCTACAAAACATGCATAAAATTATTTTTCTTTATTGGCCAATATGCATGGTTTCCTTATAATCACATTTGTTGTGGTTTACTGTAATACTTGGAAGTATATTATCCCCATTTTTACTAGTGATGGTACAATTAATGGGAAGTTTAAAAGAAAAGAAAAGAGAACTTCAATTAGGTGGGATTTTTTTTTGGCTCTTATCTCCATACAAAAAAAAGCTAAGTGCACCGGATGTGTGCCTTGCCCGAAAGGGTTTGATGCGCTTGTGTTTCCTGGCGCTAAGGCGCAACCACTAGGTGCATACCTTGACAACAATAGGCGATTCTATTGCATTTTATGCTTGTTTAGTTGATGAAATTAGGCATTAAGATGAAAAGATTGTACATATCAATTTAATGCTTAACTTGATCTATGTACTTGCTTTTCTTCGGTTGATTGGGCTTATGTGGGGAATTGCAATTTTTTGCATATTCGAAGTGCTTTCCTATTTTCCTTTTAAGTTCTGAATCATTCAAAGTTTGAACTTTGTGTTTTAAAAGAATTGTAATTGTCTAGGATTTCACAGAAACACATTTACATATGTTAACTTCTAAATAGGTCTCCCTTGTTTTAAGGGGAGGGATCCTGAATTATGGGTCCCTTTTAACTAAAAGCACTGAAAATATGTTCTCTTGGTATGTTGTATTGAGCATTTATCTCCAAGAACCTACATGTTCTTTAAGAGCTCTACTCTGATGATTGTTTGCAGTGATCCATTTCTTCCATTGTGGGATGTCCATCCAGCACCAAAGTTCATATATAGCCTGGATTGGCTTCCAGAACCAAGGTAGGTTATATGTGATGTCTTTCCTATTATTTTCATTTGGAGTTGATGGTCTTCTCTTCAACTAGAATTGAGGCAACCTTTTATGTTTGTAGATGCGTTATCATATCCTTCGATGATGGAACAATGAAACTGCTCAGCTTAGTTCAAGCTGCATGTGATGTGCCTGTCACTGGAAAACCTTTTGGTGGGTCTAAGCAACAAGGACTGCACGTTTATAATTGTTCATCCTTTGCAATCTGGTGTGTACAAGTGTCACGATTAACAGGTATGCTAGGCAATGATTTTCTTACATTATTAATATTGCCTTCTGACACGAGCAATAGCCTTTCAAACTATTTGTGCGTGTAAAATTACAAATAATTTTTTCTCACTGTAGTAAAATTTGCTGTGGACCTAATATGTTGGACAGTAAGTCAAATTGTAGTTTGTTTTTTCCTAAAAGAAATATGGTGTGCAAAAACCTGAAAACTTTTGGAGTACAAGATATGCAAACAAAAGATCATGTAAAAGATTACATGTGACAACTATCCCTTTTTTCAGTTTGTGAAATATTAATTATAGATCTAGTATTTTAGCTGCAACGTTACATGCCTACTTAGTCATAGATTCTCTTTGTATTTTTTGTCCTTGCTCACAGCGGTTACAAATGTGATTTTTGACTATTAAAGTGGGATGAAGAACAACTTGATTTTCAAATTGTCATTTCCAAATTTACATTGACTGGTGGATTTAAATTTTAGGCGTGGTTGCATATTGTGGGGCAGATGGTACTGCCACGTGCTTCCAGGTGAGTTAGTTTACCTTTATTTACAATGCTTGCTATAATTTTTACCCTACAGACTTTGTTTTCAATGAGAACTCATCTTGGAGACTGTTCGAGAATTGTTCCTATGTGTTGTTTTTTGGTGCTTAACATTCTGCATTTCTCAACTGGCAGTGTAAAATTGTTTTAATCCTTTCACAAATGCTGCATATCATGAAAATCTGTCATACAACTGCTTGAAATTTCCTTAATAAAATTTAAAACCACTTGTCATATTCCGTAAGCTGCTTCTTCGGAGTTTTGCCTCATTGATACTATTGTTTCTGTAACCAGCTAACCTCAAAAGCAGTGGACAAAGATTTTTCACGAAATCGATCACCGCATTTTGCATGTGGATCCTTGACCGAGGAGGAACCTGCTGTAATAGTTAACACTCCGTTACCAGATAATCCTTTGCCATTGAAGAAGCCGAGTAGTGAGTGCGGGGATGGCCAAAGATCCATGCGTTACTTCTTAACCGAGTCACTGGGCAAAAATGCAAAGGATAGGAAAGCGAAGGTTCCAACTTCCAATCAGCGAACTTTAGGTAAGCTTCAGAATTGGGTTACTAATCAGATATTCCAACTTTCTTTCTTAACAATCAGCCAATAAATTACTTAAACATGTTGCAGCCCTTTATGATGGCAACGATCCCAGCGTGGAATCTGAACCCGGCGAAACATTGGCAGCTCTGAAAAGCAAAATGAAACCAAAATCTAAAAGTGAGCGAACTTTAGGTAAGCTTCAGAATTGGGTTACTAATCAGATATTTCAACTTTCTTTCTTAACAATCAGCCACCAAATTACTTAAACCTGTTGCAGCCCTTTGTTATGGCAACGATCCCAGCTTGGAATCTGAACCCGAGGAAACATTGGCAGCTCTGAAAAGCAAAATGAAACCAAACTCTAAAAGTGACGGTAAGAAGAAAGACAACGATAGTCAAGCATTGGCACAAGGAACCAAAGAAGCAACGAGTAAAGAGAGAGAAGAAACCGAAAAAGAAGGTGAAAGCCAAATGGAGACATTTCCTCCCAAGATTGTGGCAATGCATAGAGTGAGATGGAACATGAACAAGGGTAGTGAGAGATGGTTGTGCTATGGCGGAGCAGCCGGGATTGTTCGATGTCAAGAAATTACAGTGCGTGATGTTCATAAGAAGTTAACCAGAAAACGTTAAAACAACGTTACGAACTGTGCCTGTAACATTGTGGCAATTATGTACATATTTAATTTAATGGCCTTTCCCCTCTTTATTTCTTTTAGCTCAAATTGAGCTAGCCTTGGGAAGCCTAGTGTGCATTCCTTGAATTGAAGTGGATGAAAAATGAAAATAATCAAATAAGAAATTACGTGGCTTTAAAAGAATTAATAAATATAGTGATATACTAAATTATCATTCTATATCATCTATAAGTATATCATAGGTTTTTATTTATTTATTTATTTAAATATGAAGTTTAAAAGGTAAAATGATCTAGGGATTAAAACTTAAAAAGTAAGGCGGTTGGAATCGGATTGTTAGATTGGGAATTAGTTGAGGTATCAATTCAGAGAAGGGTATTAAACCGGTTGATTTGGGAATTGGTATGGATTGATTGAATTAGGTAAAAAATTGCTTGAACTAGACTTGTTTATTTTTTTTATGAATTTTTCAAATAATTTATTTAATAACCAGTTTGACTATCGATCCGGTTTTGAAGACCTTGCTTAAAAGACAAATATGTTATACACGAGATGGTTTTGTTATTTTAATGTGTTTAAGTGTGCTTAAATCCATGTCCTTATAAAGCTTAATATAACATTTGGTACCTAAATTTAATATATATTTTTTAAAATTTAGTATCTAAACTTATCACTTTTTCCTAAATTGGTACCTAAGCCTTTTCTTGGTCCAATTTGGCACCTGATCTTGACTTTTTTTCTTTTTTTTTTTTTTTAATTTGGCACCTAAGCTTTTTGAGCTATGCTTGTTGAATGGATATTGAAGAAAAAAACAAGAGTTTTAAGAACCCAAAATAAAAATTGATTATATTAAATTAAAAATTAAATTAAATTAAAAGTAATTAAACATTTGAAAAAGAAAAAAAATCCATGTCATTTGTCACATGTCAGTCATATACTGATTATTTTTATAACCTCGTCAAAAATAACACTTAGTATATTAGAGTAATTTGTATAACATTTGACAAGGTATCAAATTGAGAAAAAAAAGTTTTAATGCCAAATTAGGAAAAAAGTGTCAAATTTAAATACCAAATTGAATTAAAAAAATTTAAGTACCGAATTAAAAAAATTTAAACATCAAATTTATAAAAAAAAACTTAAAAAATCAAATTTAAAAAAATTGTGAAGGTATCAAAGATTATATTAACCCTTGTTGCAAGCAACAGTACTATTCATTATAGATTCTGATTATAACTGTTCTTTTTAAGACAATATTTAAAATTATTCATAATCTCTCTCCGACCCATAAATAGAAAAATAATGTATTTCATTACACTTAAACTCACATCCTCCAATATTATCATTTTATTTAAAATTTTAAATTCGATAATAGTAATAAAAATAATTCGACTTGATTTAGTTTGCCGAGTAGACATTGCGTCGTGAAAATTAATATAAATTGGAATTATTTTCTTTAAAAAATTTAAATATTTAAGTAATTATTTTATTACTAAAAATAATAATTTATGATCTGACGTACATAAAATGATAAATATACAAACAATGTAAGTTAAGTTGTTGCTATCTTATCCAATTTCACAGTAATTTTTAAATTAGAAATTTGTCTCCATCATCAAGTAAAAGGGTTTTTTTTCTTTAAAAATTAATGTTTAAGTAATCAGATTCATTTTTCATAAACCTCAAATTGTGGTAAAGAAAATTAAAATAATATCAGCCTTAAATTAAAATAAATAAACAGCAAATAAATAAATAAATAAATAATCCATCAAATATAATTAATTAAAAAAGGCATAAATACAAATTTGATCTTTTTGAATTTTGCAACTTGAGTCCTTATTTATTTATTTGGACCAATTTGATTCCATTATGTTGTTTTCTGTATTGATTTCATCTAATTTTAAGGGTTAGTGACCAAGGGCGATTCAAGTCGTGGCAAAAGGTGCCAAGAACTACTAGAGGAGGTTCAGAGAGGTGGGTTGTCAATAGTCTAAATGGAGGAGAGAATCCTTCTTATTGTTGGAAAAATCCAGTTTAAAAAATGATTTTCAGTCACAATGGAAGTTTAATATTTTTGAAAACTGAGTCGGTTTGTGATATTTATTGCAATAAACTTTTTTTTCCGAAAAGTATTTGTGTTTTTTGCGAGATGAATTTAAATCGTTTCGATTTTCAACCGAACGATCTTCTCTGCTATCCTCATATCCTGAATTGCGTCAATTGTGGGCTCGAGCAACACGAACCAAACACAAAACAAGAAATTGAATTATTACTTTCAGTGAGAAAGTAATTCCCTCAATAGAAACTAAAAAAAATTGTAATTTTCAAAAAATAGAATTTATTCTTGGAAAATAAATTTCCACTACTTTATGACAGAATAACTGTAACACAAAAAAAGAAAAAGGCACTCTCCTAGTCTAACTAGAAAGGGGGGTGATAATCCTAATGGCACACCCTAGATAATAACATTAGAGTTGCCGCCCCTCACATGTAAAATAAGAGGAACTGAGTCTCTTATATATTAGGTTCAATTATATGTATTTTCTAAACTTTTGATTCAATACTTTATAATTTAATTTAACCTAATATTTATTTTCTATTCCCAGAATAAATATCATCAATTTAGTTAATTTAATTAAATTAACTAAATTTTTTTCTTAATTAAATAATTCTCTCAACTCAATTCTAATTCTGTTAAAGTTATTATGATTTTACAGTAAAAGAATCTATAAGGAAAGATTTTAATTTACATATTCAATAGATTCATAATAATTAATTAATTTAATTTAATTTAATTTAATTTTTAAACATCAATTATTTAATTATAATTATTAATTAATAATTTAAAAAATTCTCAAGTCATTTCTTTTCTCACTAACACATTCATTTGTAAATGCAACCAATTTCTCTAACTTTATCATTTCTATTAATTTGGTTCTACATGCAATTTATTTTTGGCTTCAACGAGCCAACAAAAAGACAGATTAGACATATACGAATTAGACATATATAATTAGGGCTCAAATAATTTACAATTAAGCTCCAACTTTTCGCCTATTAATTAAAAGCTTATTTAGTTACAAAGTCATTCAACTATAGAGTATTGTGATTGAACTCTCCCTAATTACATACCATTACAAAAGCTACTCAATAGGTGCTTGTCCAATGACCTTGTCATAAGTGTGTTACCCTCATAGGATATTCTTAATCTTTTTGAGATAAATATGTTCTCCTAATATGATTTTGTTTTATCTCATGGTAACCATTACATCTTCCTTCATGAAAAGTCAATTACTATCAAATAGTAATCAAGTCATTTATCACAAAGATAAATGACTCATGGCCATGTTTGCTTTTCATCTATCATGTAATGTCGATGAGAGGATATCATTTACTCATTTGTTGGGCTATGAATTCCACTATTGTGAATGATAATACATACTACAAAAGTCGTATACCCAACGCATCAGCTTTCAGTTCTTTATCTATTTAAGCTTAAGCTTTTATTTACATCAAAGTATACGAGTCACATATACATAGTTCATCATCCATTTAGGTTTAAGGTATGTCACACTATGAACGTCACAAGTGTATAAATCCATAAACAGATCTAGGATCTATTCAACTTAGCTCCTATTCAATGTACAATAAGCCCAGTCAGCCACATCAATGTCTTTATCTTTTGGGAGTCATCGACTCAGATGCTCAATATAAAGCATCTGCCCAATTGGACTTGATAGACGACATATTGGTCTTTCAATTGATTTTCCCATTTTTTATTAGACTAATGACATGTTTAGCTTCATTTACTAATACAAGTTGTCTTTTTGTATTACAATCCGACCACATAATACCGCTTAGTATTAGTTAAATGTTAGATAACTAGTGAGCCCAAATTTACTTCCATTTTGCTTTGCGTGCAAAAGCATTGAGGATAATATATAAAGGATATTAATGTAATTAATAGATATTTTATTAAACCAGTTTGTTCAAAAAATACAAGTATACTTAGACGAAAATACTATACTACGGGCAGTAGATCCTAACACTTATTGATCTATTGTAATTTGATATGTCAAATTAGGCTCTCTATTATACTTAAAAAGCTTATTCTCAAGCAAATTAGTTTATTTTCATTACATTTATTGAGTTTTCATTCTTATCGTTAATAAAGTATTTTTGTTAGTTTTATGACATTTTTTAGACCCAAATTGATCAAATGCACCATTGGGAACTAACAATATGGTTGAGTGGTGTAAAAAGTCGAGGATGGCTCAAAATCGAAGAAATTACCTTCCGAAGTAGGAGTATTGCGACACCGAACCTTGGAATGCTGTGATACCCCTGACAGTGCTAAAGTGAAGAAAATTTAGGTCAACTCCAGTGATATAGCGATACCAAGGATGGGTATCGCGATACCAAAAACTCTAAGGCTCCTAATTTCAATACTGACTTGGGTATCGCGATATCACTGGATATGGCGATATCAAAGTTCGGGTATTGCAATATCGATGCCTGACGTGGAAAATAATGACTTCAGGGGTAGTTTTTGTCCAACACCCACACCAATCAAAATTAGGCACTTAGAGGCTTTTTGGTCCAGAATTTTAGGTTGAAATCAGCTATTTAAATCCATTTTTGGTTGAATGAAAAGGGGACTCTTTTGCTTAGGTTTTCTATCATCTTTTTCCTTAATTTTAGGTTAGGGTTAAGGTTCTTTTCTTTCCTTTTAGGTTAGGGTTAAGGTTTTTTTTCTTTTCTTTTTTCATTTTTAGTTTAAGTTTTTTTCTTTTATTTTTTAGGTTAGATTTTAGTTTTGTTGTTTACTTTCTTCCTTATTATTAAAATATTTTGTAAACAATGATGGACAAACTCTTAGGCTTCAATGAAATTTCATCAATTGAATGAGCATTTTCTTAAACCCTTTACTTTCATTTAATGTTTACAAT
Organism: Gossypium longicalyx; assembly: GCA_025698465.1. NCBI lineage: Eukaryota > Viridiplantae > Streptophyta > Magnoliopsida > Malvales > Malvaceae > Gossypium > Gossypium longicalyx. The sequence continues at coordinate 4,675,656 of CM047001.1, read as the reverse complement.
ATATTTGATAAAATGCTTGTTTGGAATTTGAGTTTGAGTATGTGCTAAACTTGTTGGATGATTGATTGTTTGATTGTTTGTTAGCTTAAGTTGATGTTTATTCTTGATTGATTGGTTGTTCAATTATATCGAAATGCTTAATATGCTAGAATTGACCGCTCTAGCAAAAAACCTAGATAAATGAGATCGAGAGGAGAGTTTATCCTTAAATAGTTCGATATAATCGTGCCAAGTAATGAGACCGTGAGGTAATCTATATGCCTTGGTAAGACCGAGAGGTAAGGTATCTCTTAGTTTAGGATGAGACCAAGAGGAAATTCCTAACTAAGAGTGGCAACCAATATAATCGTTATAGGTTCATTAGTTTAATTAGCACTCAACTAATCAATCAACCATCATTTAATCATTTACATTATCTAAAACATTAGAAAGAAAGTTTAGCTTAGTTGGTTTAGTTAACAGTTTAATTTTAGTTTATAAACAATTCTATTTGGACTTGTACTAATAATTTTTGACTCAATTAGATTAGTAATTGCTTAACTTGTAATTAACTTGATAAAAGCATTTACCCATTTGGCAATCCTTTGGGTTCAATCTTTGGGATACTTGAGTGTCCTATTGACACTACAAATATTATAACTAACATTGTATGTTTGCAGTGAAAACCAGCTCTTTAAATTGTTTCATAAAATTGTTTGTTTTTCTGTGCACAAACGCGAATGGGTCACTTATATAGGTGATGAACTTGGAGAGGAGTTGTCATGAGTCCCATCAAACAATAATCCTATCTCATAGGTTAGACAGTAAGGTTATGAGGATCCTGCAACAATGTAAATTGATGGCAAAGGCTATTTGGTAGATAGTTAGTGGTAGGATGTTATGACACGCATTGGGACATAGCACCTGTGATGAGAATCATATTTAATAGATTTTTGGCAAGATATGAGTGGTTCTCTAAATAAGCAAACCTTTAAGTCGAGCAAACATTTCAAGAGATATGGCATTGGCACATTATTGGTACAACAATTGCCCCTTGTCGAGGGAAAGTTTATAAAGTGATATTATTCAAAACGATTAGGTCTAGGACTTTGTAGTATGGTGAAGGGGTTATGAATTTTTGGCTTTGGTGATTAAGCTTGAAAGGGCAAGGTAGAAAGGCAAGCCTTGACAATCAGGCCTGAGAAGGCAAATTAGAGGCGCAAGCTTTGATAGTAGAGCTTGAGAAGGTAAGCTAGAGAGGTGAATCTTAAAGATTAGGCGTAAGAAAGCAAGTCAGAGAATCAAGATTTGTCCTACACTTGGAAAATTTTGCTTTGTTGCTATTTGGAAACTGATAGGTTTTTCTAGGGTACGTGTTTACCATGTGTGACATTTATAGTCATTTTACAACTAGTTTTTCACGGTTTGATATGGTAGGCCTTGTGTCAGTTTTTAAGTAAACACTAAAACATCATGTACTTATTGATTTTTCCATGTGCCTTTCACTGATTTGCCATTTGATACCCATGTCTTTACAACTCCACCTCAGTCGAGAGCTGTAAAAGGGGGATCGTTACTACTGATAGATAAAAACATGAATGAGATCATCTTAGGTACTTCGATGAAGGGAAATAATTCCTCCTAACAAGAAACCAAAAACAATGTTTGAACTATCGATGAACAAGGGGACCACGACAAAGGCAAAAACTTCTTGTAATGCATCTTAGGAAAGGATTTTGCCTACAACAAGTTTTGTTACCACTCTTCATGCTTTATCACCCTAAGTTTCCATAGCGGGTGATCCTATTGAAATTGTGCCTCGAACACTCCTAGGTGGTCCTCTTGCTTTTCTCCTTATGTTGTGCCACGAAGGGAAGGCAAGTTAATTGAAGACTATCAAAATATTATTAAGCAAGGGAGGTTTTGGATTTGGCTCTTAGTTAAGAAAACGAAGTGGAAGCCGTACGCACTTGTACTTTCTTAGAATGATGATCTCAATATTAGGTATTGATGTGTCCAATATTTTTGTCTCAGGAGTAAGAGTTTTTATAATCTCAAGTGGTAGAGCTCGAAAACCTTCATTCTCCTAAATCTATAGTACAAATTCGCAACACCACCTGACAGATAGGTCTTTCATTGTGCTTGTATTTTTGTGAATTTTTTAATAAATGCCTACTCGCTATCTATAAGCATATAATAACAATTTGCACTTAGCATGGAAGTGTAAGTAGATGGAACTAGAATTAATAATATATTAGACTAATAACTAGCATATATCTAGACTTTAATAAATAAAAAAAGACTCACATATAGCGAGACTTGAACTTGAAACCTCAAAATAGAATTGTTCACAAGTCGGATGACTTTCCTAGCTTGCTTTCACTTGGGCTTGGACAAAAATTTTATGTCCTCATATTGGTTCGGCCTGATGCAAATTTCAAATTAAATAACTTTAAAATTATTTTGGAGTAATATTCGGTACACTACCCATTTTTAAGGGTTGAGAGGTTAACAAGTGTCCTATATGAGTATAATACAATATTTAAAAAAAACAAATATTTTTAAAAAATAGAGACACTTGAAAAGTTTTTAAAGTACCAAATGCTAATCCAACTATTCTATCGAAATTTAATTGTAAAAAAAAAATATAAATATTAATATGAAACTTTTTAATATTTTATTTCTTTTAAACATTGGGGAGGTGGGATTCCAATCAAGCCAAATCTAAGTTCTAAAAAGAATTAAATCGAGCCGTGGTATGACTTGACTAAAATATAAACATTATTATTTGAACTAAATTGACCGGTCGAATTAGTTAGGTCAAGAACTAATTAAAACATTTATTTGAATAAAGACATTAAATTAATTGACTCGAGAAATATAAACATGTTGAATCATATTTTTTATTTATTCTCATTTTAAATTTTTAATCAAATCAATCAAACTAATTAAATTAATAAATTAATGATGTAACCGATTTGAGAATCAGAGCATAAACCTTAACCATAAACGCATTTATATCGCCCTCTCAAAAGTTGCGAAGCTTCCTCTTTGCCATAGATTTGATAAATAGGAAGGGCAAAATCAAGGGGCCCATTTTATTTTAGCCCATTATCAAATGTCAATTTCACAATTCACTCCTCCCACCTAAAAACGCGACCGCCGGCCCCCACCTTATGTTTCCACCTAAAATACTTTTTTCCAAGTCCACCACCACGCGCCTCGTTCAACTCTTCGTTTACAAGGCACGTATTTTCAAAGCTTACTCGGATCGTTGACTCACGCTCTTCAAAAAATCGCGTGAACTAATATCCCGGCAGAAAAACTTGAAAAAAAGTAAATAAAAAAGACCCAGGAAATCCCTGCCTAATTAATGACAGATTAACACAATTGAAACACAGCTTCCTCTCATGGTAAAGAGTGGGAATAGTAATTAAGAAATCCAAAAAGAAAAACATAAAAAAAGTTTAAAAAGGAAAAATATATGAGAGAGTAAAGGCCAAAAGAGTAAGGCTGAGAAGTAGCAGTGAGTGCTGCTTCCACTGCTTTATATGATATTTAAGTAAAATATTACTAGTATTTATTATTTTATTAATATTTATATCTGTGTTTGTCCGTTTAGTGAGTTTGCTTCGCTTCGATAAATAGTGAAAATAAGAAGATGAAGTAATTGTCGATCTCTGTGTAACGGCTACTTTTTAGGGTGTTGTTGTAGAAGTGAAGACTGGGATTGAAAAAAAAGAAGGGTGTTATTTGATTCAGTTTTGAAGGGAAGAAGAAGAAGAAGAAGAAGAAGAAGAAGAAGAAATGGATTACAACTATGATCAGTAAAGTTTCTTTTCTTTCTTTTTCTATTTCTTTTTCTTTTTTTCTTCTTTGGTGTGATTTTGTTTTAAAATGCATGATATTGTTTCTGGGTTTTTCTTGTTTTATAATTTTATGAGAATTTTTTTGCAATTTTTTGAGATTAATGCTAGTTTCTTTTTCCCCCTGAAGTGGGTTTTTGCTTGATTTTAAATTTTTTTAATGGGTGTGCTTCGATTTTTCTTTTCCTTTTAATTTTGGTAGTGGGATTTGTTGGATTTGTATTTGTACTGTAACTAAAATTGTAAAATTGAGAGAGTGAAGGTGTGGGCTCTCAATAAAAGGGTGGGTCACTGTGTTTTTTTTTCCTTTAATTCTTCTCATCTTTTTTCTTTTGCTTTTTGATTAGTTTAAACATCAATGCTGAAAATCATATAGATTATGATCCCCTTTCCTTGTTGCTAGATCTAAATGGTACAGGTGTCCTTTTTATTATTCTGCATGTGATGTTTGTTTAGGTCATAAATAATTATTGGATACAATGCTTCAATTTTACTTTTCTTTTTTCCTTTTGTTGTTTTACTAGTAAGGTGGAAATGTTTACTGTTTAATGTTGTTTATCTGCATAATAACTTTTTTCTTTTTACCTTATTATGTCTATTTAGTTTTATAGATTATGTTGTTGATTTGATTCCTGGCTTATTTAGGAACCCCATTTAAGATTTTGGCTTAATGCTGGTAAAATGTAGCATGGATTCCACTTTGGTAAAGCATTGGATGATTCATTGTGAAGTCTATCTGCTTTGGCCTAAATGCTTTACTCTTTTTTTGTTTATTGTTTGATTGGTGACAGGGAGCCATGGAATTGGCATGGAGATCAAAAGAACAACGATTTTGGTAAGTTAATACCTGAGATTATCTAGTTAATATATTCAAAATGACGAAGTGAGTAAAAAGATTTAAGACAAATGATTAGTGATGTCTGAACTATATTGAGCAGGTGCCTCCGAAGGTGCATGGACTCAAGTGACCTTGAACGAGGAAGACCTTTCCTACATGTTTGTTGAAGCAACCCCTGTTAAGGAATGTGGGGATCTGTCATACCATGTTACTCAAAATGGTAAACTTTGTTTCTTGATTTTCTTTGAAATCTTGTTGTCTTTGTAAGACATGTTCTTCTCGTTCCTTTCGAAGTAATACCATTGTGACCTTCAGATGATATAAGTAAGGAATCAGAGGAAAAGAGGGAGACTGCTTCACAAGTTAAAAGGCGTAGAATGCTTCAATTTGACACTCATGCAGTAGATTCTTCCCTTATCTGTGAAGAGATGCCATCCGCATTCCTAAAATCAAGGGTGAGTGCTTTTCTATTCCCAAGAACTTGAAGGAAGCTTACCATTCTTTCTGAACAGCTATCTTTCTAATTTGTTTGGAAAAGTTGACATGAGTTAATATATTGGATGAGAATCCTGATGTTAGAACTTATCAGTTAATTGTAAGTTGTTTTATTTTACTGAGAATAAAAACTCCATCATCCGCATTATTTTGTACATCCCATCTGCGACTTCTTTGCACAGGCCGACTTTGTTTAGTACATCTACTGGCTTGAGGTTGCTGATATTTTCAAATTTTATTCTCTACAGTTTATTACTTATTTAAAACAAGTTCTGGACTTCTGCCTATTGTGGTGGCCTTTGAAAAACATGCATGATAGATCTATGTCTAATTACTTCATGAGATGCAGTCAGAACTTATTAATACTGGTTAAAATGTACCATGGTTGTCACTACGTTTTGTTTATTTCTTTCTTCTTTCCACGCATAGGAGAGGGATGATATGACTGAAGAGATCTTGCCCGATGCATCTGAGTGGGTTGCTGGTTTATCAGGTATTTCATCCAAGCCCATTTTCATAGGGTTTAGGGTATAAATAGTAACCACTTTACTCAAATGCATACTTGGGTTTTTAATCATAAGAAAAAATTGCAGAAGATGCATCAGCCTCCAGTTATGATGGCCTAGATCAGTCATGTGAAGGGTGGCTTGCTGAATACTTTAATGACCCGGAGCTGCTTCTTAGCTCTGATGATATGTATGCTTCTATGGACTTTCAAGATTTTTGTTTGAATCATGTTATTAATTTGTTCTGATTGCTTTATAACGTGAGATTCAGGAATCTGATTGGGGCATCCAATGTTCAAATTGATAATTCAGGTACATGAGTGCTTTTCTTCCGAAGATATTGTATACAGTGTACTGTTGTTATCTTCATTTTTTCTTTTGAAATCATTTTGGACATCATTGTTCCATCACACACTCTCTCTCGAAGTGCACATTTTCTTAACTTTACGATGAAACTTGGCTCTGTTCATAGAGTTGTGCAATGCCCAACCTGAGTCTGGGGCTGATGCGGTTCAAAAGCAGGCAACTCGAACGCTTGGAAATGTTGTTCTCAAAGGTAACCTATCTAATCTTGTTTATTTTTATTTAATTTTGTTTTCCTTTCAATAGTTGTGTCTTGGCATGTTCTATATCCAGTATCAGCCTATCTATTCCCTGCTGTTGTTTAAAGGACAAGTATAGCTTCTATGAATTGTGTCTCTCTATTTCAAATACCATGTCCTCTAAGTAAGATTAACACTGTCAGATCGGTTTTTGTATTTTTTTTCTTCATTTAGGTAGGAAGTCTTTCATCCGAATGCCCCCTAAGGTAGCATCATCTGTTGCCTACCCATTTGCTTTCATTAAACCCTGTGGTTTCCATGGAGATGTCACCCTGAAGGATATAAATCAGCGAATCCGAACTCCGCCACCATCAAAATCGAAACAAAGCAATGAAGATCTTGCTGATGCTTTCCCTACTTCTGCTTTTTCTGGGAAGCCTGTTGTCGGCAAAACTAAAATTCGTACTGAAGGAGGAAAAGGCACCATCACAATTATGAGAACCAAAGGCTGAGTAGATAAGTGTTCTTCTAAACTTATTTTTAACTTTTTTTCTCCTTTTTAGCGCGCCCTTTGCTCTCCCCCGTGGTTAAAATCAGGTGGTTGAGTAACTCTGTATTTTTTTGTTGGACGCTTGGAATTCATAATACACATCGAAGTGTTTTATGTTTCCAAATAGTATTCTGAGGGTCTAATATTTGTCTAATACATGCTTTGTTTTTTTAAGGCTATAAATGACATGATATTTGAGATCCACCTATTCTTTTCGGTTTGCCAATTTAATGCTTTAGCTAAGCTGAATTCATGTATTCAAATAGTATTTAGATATTCTGTAGAAGCATAAGATTGTAATGTTGTGCCCCCTCATCTTTTGCTAATGCACATGTCTGTTTAACCTGTATTTGGTATATGATCACTGGGGCGATTGCATAGGTCCGGTGTCGATCTTTGTGTCTCAAAAGGAATAGGATTTGATTTTTTGAGTACCAAATTTCCAACGTAGTTGCAATTTCTTTTATTTTTCTTCTTTCCTTTCGTCGTTATGTTGGTACAGATCTTGCAGTCCGTATATATGTGTCGTATTTGTTCTAGCTGTATCATTGGAAACAACAGATTTCAGAACTTTCTCTTCAAATGGTTTTACACTTTTAGTAGCTGTTTAGTTCCCAAATTCCAGAAGGAAAAAGTAGAGGTTGTGATGAAGGCAGCTTTGGGGTTGGCCTTTGGGAACTGTATTTTGATGTGGAAACTCTTTACTTTGTTCTGCTTTAGAATGCTCGAACCTCGTGAAAGCTGCCTTAAAAGCTAAATTATATAATTTTGCCCTTCAACTTGTACCCTAAAATTGTTGGTGGTCCATGAATTTGTATTCCATCAACCAGGTTGGTACTTCCGCATTAACACCATTAATTTGTGTTGACATGGCACTACTAATCAATCCAATGGTGCCATTTGGCAGTCTCTAAGCGACAAACATAAATATATTTTTTATTTTTTATTTTTTTTATTTTTTTAAATTATGTTTGTCATTTGATGATTTGAGAGGTTATCACATGGCACCATTGGATTGGTTAATTGTGTTACATCAATGATGTTAATACAGTGATATCAGTCTAGTTGACGAAACATACAAATTCAGGAACCAACTAGGTTCAATTTAGGGACCAATCAAGTACAAAGTGACATCAATACTGCAATATCCATGGATAAACTTTGACTTACATCAGTCACAAGAAGTGTTATATATGTGTCCTGTAAGAATAGGATTTTGCTTGTGATCGAACTTTTTCAAATTGGACCGGACGGTGTTTGAATCAAACTCCGGTCGTAGACATATAACAACTGAAGAATTTCATTTTTGGTTTTTTGTCTATTAATTTTTTTCTTAAAAATAATTATTATTTCTTCTTTATTTTTAAATGCAACTTCTTTTTCTAATTTTTAATATATATTTTTATTAAAAGTTCAATTATTATGATTTTATTTTTTAAAGGAGTTAAATCAGGAATCGAGCCGGTTGACATTGATGATTTTATTTTATTCAATATTCAATGGGCTTAGTTGTACTTGCTATAAAATTACTCAATAGTTTTATAGGGGTAAGCATTCCATCGTTTCAATTTATATCTATAAACCACGTAATCGGTAAAAGTATTATAAAAGTTTCTGTATTAGAAGTTAGATTATATTTTTGTCCTTTTTAAAAAACAGACAAATTAGTCTCTATATGTCAGATTAAATAACAAATTGATTTTTTTTTTTAATTCCATTAATTTTTACAGTAAAAAGTTTATCATTGTGCATCATTATGAGGTACATATGGCACGTCATGTGTCACTGTTTGGTAATTCTGTTAATCACGCTAATTTTTAACGGTACAAATGGATGAAATTTTTAACAAAAATGATTAATATTTCTTTGATCTAACTAAGACTAATTTGACCATTTTTCAGTGGAGGGAACAAAATGCAATTTAACTCTTAATACAAAAATGTTCAAGGTACTTTTACTCGACAAACATTTCAACTAACCCTAAGTTGCTATTTTTAATATTGTTTTACAGAACAAGAAAAAAAGTTTAATTATTAATTGCAAACTAGCGACGGTGGGTTGAGTATTTAGATTTTAGAATTTGTTTAATTAATTTTGGGTTTGGTTAGATATGTATATTGAGTTTAGGGCTAAGTAAATTATTAAATTATTTGAATTTCGAGTTCAGTAAATGTCAATAAAAAAATAAATTAATTACTTCGAATCGAAAAACATAAATTAAAAATCGATTGAATAAATCCACTTAAACTAAACTAATTAATAATTAAATTAATTCAATCAAATCAGTTCAATTCAATTCGATTTTATAGGATAATTTTTTCACGAAACCCTAAAACATGTAGTCCACCAATGGGGGACAACATTGTATGATGATGTACCTCTTTTGGGTTATACAATTTACAAACAAAAGCTGTTTGTTAAGCCAAACCTAGGTTTATAGGTTTTTTACCTACAAAGTCGCCTCATCCAAAATAGTGGGAAATCATACTTCATTAATGCACTCAAAGGCAAACCCCAAGACATGGGATTTCTTTTTATAATTTTATCTCCATCTTCTAATACAAAATTTTTGACTTAAAATGCACTCATGGCTTCTCTCTACGACTGGTATTTGCATTATCTAACACATGGTTGTAGTTGAAAATTGATTAAGTGAGAGGGTAGGGTAGCATTGCCCCCACCCCATTAAACACTACCAAAAGGGGCCTTTTTCAAAACAGTTGTGTTCCCATGCCTTGTGTTAATTGTCTGCAAGCTGTTCTTCATTAATATGGTGGCTACCATGTTTTGGATTTTAGGAGTAGATATAGTTAACAGAAAGTAATTTAATAGTTGATTAAGTGTTCGCTCGATTGGTATAAATATTGTTATTAATGTAGAAGAACGTAGATTCGAGTGTACTAAAGCATAATATCCTCTTATTAATGAGTTGGGGAAAGTCTATAGATAGTTTTAGGCATTGTGTCAAAAAGAACAGATATGATCAGAACCTATAACGAGAATTAAATTAATTTTTGTAAGGTAATTGAATCGAACATTTTCAAACTATCATTTATATTTTAAATTAACTTTTAAAATGTTATAAATGAGTTATTAAAATATCATAATTATATAAATTAGATCCTTCCATCAACTTGATCATCAATTTAGCTGTTAAGTGTCAACTTGGTTCAACATGGAGTACGTTTTAAACCGTAACTTACAAAGATAGCTCGCACAATTATAACCCTTTCTCCTTTATGAAGTAATTTTTTTAAGAGAAGCTATATAAATAGCCATCTAATTATTAACGTGTTTATATTTTAACCACTCAGATTTAAATAAAGAATTATTTAAAGAAATTTTAAAAACTTTAAATTTAGAAAAAAATAAAGAATAAACCAATTAAGTTTTGAATTTTTAAGAATCAAGATTAATTTGACATAATTGTAAAGCTGAGAGCTAAGTTTGTTGAATTGTTAAAATTAAGACCAAATCGATAAAAATTATAAATATTAGAGGGCTAAATTAATTATTATACCAATGAAAAACAGTTAGGTCCATGCTCGGCCATAACGAATGAAATTTTAATAATATTAATAACTAAAATTAAAAAAAAAATTAAACCTAAATGACCCAAACAAAAATACACTAAAAATAATTGGAAATATAAATCAACAAATGAATCAAAACAAAAGTTTAATTGATTATTATGTGTCTAAAACAAAATGATTGAACCCACAGAAAGTGAAATTCATTATAATTGTGTTTGAACCCACAGAAAGTGAAATTCATTATAATTGTTCATCATTCATCACCATCCATGTTGTTTGTTTTATGGGACAAAAAGGGATTTCAACCTAATTGTATTTTTAAATATTTTTTTAAAAAATAATTAATTTATTTTATGAATTGAGGTTATATAATTTGAAAAAACAAAACACGTGTTATTCGTGGCAAAGAACAAACTCTGTTAACATAATAAAACAGTTTCAATTTTTTGCAAGAATAGAATATGACAGCATATTGACAACTAGTTTTATCACAACTTAAACACAACATATTTGTGTGATTGGTTGAAAGTATTTATCTCGATAAAAGAACCAACCTCGAAAAATCTAAAAGGATGAAAAAAATCAATAGAAGAATTAAGCATCCACCAAAGTAGAAAGCATGCCAAATCTATTTCTAAAAGCAAGTAGTCTAATCACATTTGCCGACCAAACAAGTCTAAAAAATTATAATTTATTGTAATATACTTTTTTGGCTAGTAGGTGAGTAAATTTATTTTATTTTATTTTAAAATATCAGTGCAACAAATTTAACCCTAAAAAATAAATAGTTAAACCTGAATTTTAAAATCTGAAAAATAGAGAGATTAAATTCTTAAAAATATAAGTACAGAGACTAAATTTCTAATTTTCAAAAAATACAGAGCCTACAGGCACATTTTAACCTACTTTTTTTTTAATCTAATCATTGTTTAGTTGGTTTTTTAGATATTCTTTTAATCTCATTATAGGTTTATATCCAGAGGCGAAGTTAGAAATTTTTTTTAAATGACCGAAATTAAATTGTAATTTTTATGATAGTAAAAATTAAAAGATTAAATCAAAATTTTATCATTTTAGGAGGGTCAGAGTACAATTTTACATTTACTAATTTTCCTGTTTGTATCATATCTATTCTTTTTTATAGAATATCTAGAACTACCCGTAATCTCTTTCCAACCTTTAAATAAAAAAATAATACATTTTAATACGCTCAAACCCACGTCTTTTTACATTAATAGCAATAGAATCAATATCCAATCCGCTTCAATCAAATTTTTTATTTCTTCCTTCTTTTTTTTTCTATTTTAGAAACTGTGTTGTGACAGTTGAAAATGATAAGACAAAATTGGCCTTCTTCTTTCTTTTTTTTTTTTTTTTCAATTTATTTTATTTACCTTTAAATTCCTCGAAAAACTACCAACACTCAAACATTTCCAAGTAGCAGCAACAAACAACCATCCTCATCCTTTTATAACACTTCCAAAGCCAAAGCCAAAGCCAAAGCCAAAGCCAAAGCCAGAGACAGCTTTGCTTTTCTGCAAACCCTTTCATCAAATCCCTATCATTCTCAATTTTTGAATTTTAATTCTATAAATAAAATAATATTATTACAACAACTTACCTCCTATTTAAATATTCAATTTAATTTGGTCCCCAATTCAGTCCACTAAATATTATAATTTTTTATTCTTTTGTAAATAGGTCCACATTTTTGGAACATACCGACAAGAAAATTATATTTACTTGATTACCAATTCCTATCAACCAACTCCCTTGCTTTGCCCCCCCGTCCCACCTGTTTTAAAGTTTGAATTAAATCAGTGAAAAAGCCCTTTTAGTCCTTCTCAAATTTGATATTGACCAAATTGGTCCCTTTTAAAAAAGAACTGGAGCAATAAAACAAACTAAAGATTATTAATCATAATATTAATGTTTTACATAAATTTGATTGGTATAATAACAAATTTAGTTCTAATAATTTACACATTCTATCAATTTGGTCATGATTTAATAAATCTAGCCCGCAATATTTTTCGTAAATATGTAAATGTTGAGGCTAAATTTGTTATTATACCAATTAAAAATACGCACAATTGACGAAAGACATTAAAGATGTGATTAATTATTCTTAATCACTCACTTTTAAAATTGATTTGGATTAAATTGCTCATGATGTATTTTCCTTATTGCATGTTAAAATAAGAGTAATCTTCTAAATTTCCAAGTTATACTTTGATTTCTTTTAATAAATTTGGTTTTTTTAATATTCTCATTATGGGTTCTGATTATATCTGTTATTTTTGACATAATGCATAGAACTACCTATAGCCCTTCCCCAACTCATAAATAGGAGGATAATACGCTTCAACATACATGAACTCATGTCCTCCTGCATTGACAACAATGTTTATGCTAATCGAATTAAGACTCAATCGACTTATTTAAAAAAAATTAAATCAAATTAATAGTGTGCTTGGATGAAAAATTTTAAATTTTTTGAAAATTTTAAAATACTCGTTTTAAAATTCATCAATTCAAAATGTTTGGATTTGTAATTGCTTTGTTTAGATAAATAATTTATTTAAGTTTACAAATTATAAAATAAGAATCATTATATAAAAAATAAATAATATAAATATATTCAATATAAGTCTCATTATATTTATAAAATTTTGTAAATAATTTTAATAAAATAAATTTCAATATATATTATAATTAAATAAAAATGTTTTTGAAGTTTAAGTTTTTTATATTTTAGTGGGATCATATATATTAAATCAAATAAAATTACGAGAAATTTTGAAAAAAAATTAAAATTCTTTTTTGAAAATTACTTATAAAATTTGAAAATTTAAAATATATTTACCCAAATAAATAAATTTAATTTTAAAATTTTAAAAACAAATTCAAATTTCCCTCTTACAATTTTAAATATTTTTCCAGAAAATAAATGGAGCAGCATTTAAACCGAAATCAGGATAATAAATGCAAATTTTTTCATTTTTTTGAAAGTGGGATAATAAATGCAATTTTAATAGCCTTATATTTATCTTAAATTAATTACGAATATATCATATCTTTAAAATACGATATTGTTGAAAGAATAAAGAACCAGTCGAGATGTATTATAAAGATAAAAAAAATTTAATTACTAATATAATTTAGAGTTAATTACACTAAAAATTCTCAAATTATAATTCTTATTCTAAATTAGTCCTCAAACTTTAAAAATTTTAATTGTATACTTAAATTATCGATATTATATCAATAAGGTCACTCTGTTACTAAAATAGTTAATCTAATTCTTAAATGAGACGTCAGATCTTATATGATGTAATTTATTTTGTAAAAGAAAAACTATTGCTCACTATTTTTTTATTTACTTTATTTTTAGTTTTTACTTTTAAAAGGTATATTAACATTTTATTCTCTCTTTTTATTTTTGAAATTTTCATTTTAAATATGCCGTATAAGATTTCACATGTTATTTAATGGATAAATTAACGATTTCAATAATGGAAAGACTTGATTGATATAATATCGATAGTTTGAAGATGTAATTAGAATATTTTGAAATTAAGAATCAATTTAAAATGAGATCATAATTTGAGGATATCTAGTGCAATTAACTCTATAATTAAAGTTGTCAGCCACAAATACAACTCTAAACAAAAATGCAAATTACACAGATAGTCACTTAATTATAAAAAAAAAATCCATTTTAGGCACTTAGAAGAAAAAAAAAAAGCTTGCAATTTAACTACTTACGTTATATAGTTCGATTATTTTAGTCACTCCCGTTAAAATCACAAATAATAAGCTAACAATTAAAAAATTAATATAACAACAAATTTAACCCTAAATTTTTACATAATATATAATATATCGATTTAGTAGTAAATTTACAAATATTATTCACATGTGTGATTTACCCGAAAACAAAATCATTGAAAGCAACATCGTCTCTTTTTTTTATTATCTCAAAGACTATATAAAAATCACACACAATAATTGAAAAAAAGAAAAAAAGGGAAGAAGAAGCGGAAGAGAAGAGAACTGTTGTTTACAGAATTTCTCCACAATCGGAGATATGGGAGAGATGAATCTAAGTTACTGATATTGAAAAAATAATTACTAAAATTCTTAAAAAAGAAGAAGAGAGAATTATTAAAAGATATCAAGAATTTCCTGGATTGTGCCATTGCAAAGCGGGCAATTCCCTCGCTGAACCCAAAGTTCCCTTGAACAAAGCCGGCAAAACGTATGGCCGCATGGAATAAACGCCGCACCTTTATGCCTTACCATGCACACGCAACACGTCTGCTCCATCCCGCCGCTCCCTTCCGCCTTGTCTTTCTCCTCGTTTTCTTCGTCATCGGCGTCGGCGTCGCTCGTCGTGCATTTCGATCCCGTCAGGCCCATTTGTCGCTCTGTTTCTTCCAAAAAGTCCATCAATGACATCCTCACCGGCTCCTCGGTGGAACCAATTGGCCTAGCATTGGTCTCTGCCACCGTCGCCGCTTCCCGTGCCGCGGCCGCTTCTCTCGCAGATAACGCCCTCTCCTCCTCTAATGCCTCTCCAAGTCGGCGCGTTTCATCACGCGCCACAGGAGAGTCGTCGTCGTCTTCGCTGCTGTCACCGTTGTTCCTGGCGTTGTTCGAGGAAGGAAAAGGAGTTAAATGTTGACGGCTAATTTCTGACTCGTGATCCTGCACGAACCGACCCGAACCAAACCGCGCCAATTCCGGCCTAGAGTTCATAACCGTCGGGTCAGAAACAGGAGCACTTCCTCCTCGGTCCTCAACACCAGTCGGGTCAGCCGAGTGAGAACGAAACGAACCGTGCCGCGAGAACTGGGATCTATTATTATCATTAACAATAACATCAGAAGCCGGGATACGAACCGAGGAGGTCCGAGCAGACACCGCCAGTCGCTTGAGCCGGAGCTTGTCCCTTAACGCTTTCCAACTCTTCTTCTCCTTGTTGGAATCATCGTCTCGTATAATCTCCAGAAGGGTACGGTTCTGAGCAGGCGGTTGCTCAGGCCGCTTAGCGTTTCCCAAAATGGCGTCGAGAGTTAAACCGGCCAGAGCATCCCGGCCGTTCTCGACCGCCGAAATCTGCTGAAAAAGCGTAAGCCTCCTCCGGTTACCACCTTCCATTGCATCACAGTTTCATTAAAAAAATTGTACTTGTTTGGAATTAGTAATATATATAGAGAAAACAAATGGAGGATAGAAAGAGAAAGTGAGAGTTTGTTTGGTTTAATAGCGGGGGAGAAAGCTGATCTTCTAATGAGAGATTAAACTGTAATTAAAAGTGGTAATGATGATTATCATCTGACAATTTAAATATTAACTACAGAGCAGTTTGTTGGGTTGTACAATAACAGACGGTTGCTCAAATTATTTTTTAACTAACTCAGATATTTATAATATTGTTAATTAATTTAATTTTAATTTATTAATTTTAAATTTATATTATCCTAAATATTTTTATTTTTATTTTTATTTAGAATAAGGTAAAATGGACCATATATAGATGGTATAGCCCATGTACCAAATTAGGAAAAAAAATGATAAGTTCTAAGTATTAAATTGGACAAAAAATGTCAAGTTTAAGTATCAAATATTATATTAAGCTTAGGGGTGAGCATTCGATCGAGCCGAATTGAATCAAGTCAAAAAATTTTGGGTTAGTCAAGTTGATGAATCTTATTTTAGCAGTGAACTTAATTTGAATCGAGTTAATGAATCTTATTATTTATGTTCAATGTTGCATTTATATGGACCAATTATT
The DNA here is from genome assembly GCA_025698465.1 of Gossypium longicalyx. Lineage (NCBI taxonomy): Eukaryota > Viridiplantae > Streptophyta > Magnoliopsida > Malvales > Malvaceae > Gossypium > Gossypium longicalyx. The sequence continues at coordinate 4,659,547 of CM047001.1, read as the reverse complement.
TAACTAGTAGACATTGAACAAGACTATTTAACTACATAAGCAATATAATTTACTTAATAATTACATGTAAAGAAATATTTTTGACATGCAAAGTAACTATACATAACGTTGCAAAGATGATCATTGTGGCCATAATTCGAGTCAACTATATAAGCTATTACACCACACGCATAGTTATGCGTCAAGAATTATCCTATATACAAGATAACAAAATGATATACCCAAAGTATGATATAGGGATTCGGGAAGGAATGGAAGTGTACATGCAAAGGTAAGGTTTATAGATTAATGGTTTTGACTTTTAACTTTAAAAAAGATAAACATTTATCAAAACGACGTAATTTTGTCTTTTTTTATTCGGATTTTCGAATAACTCAAATTGTGTAATTCATATTCAAGTTAAACTGAAAAATTTGATTTTTTTTTAATTCGAGTTGATTCGAATAACTCGAACCATTTAATTCAAAATTTAAATTTTTTATTGAGTTCTCGAATCGAATCAAATTTTGCTCATCCCTAATTAAGCTTATTATTTCGATCGATATCAATGTATACCAATCCACATCGTTAGATACAAAATTTTGATATTTTAAACAAAAATTTAATGATTTCGATGACATAATTACATAAAAAATAAATAAAATTCAAATATTATATGAAAAATTACATATGTAAACCTTTTATACGAATTAAAGATTTATCATTAAAAAATCAATAGTATAAGCTAATATATATATAGATTTATTCTATATTACAAAAGAAAAACATAATATTACATGCATTAAAAAATGAAAATTTTATATCAAATATTATAATAATTTAATATTTTCTATTATGAGTATAATATGAAAAATTATTTATATCATAATTAATGTAAATATAATCGTTTAATTAATTGAAAAATATAATAAAATATTAAAAATAATAAGATTTAAAATAAAAAAATACCAATTTTATCATACAAAATTATAAATTCTATAAAAAAAATCAAATTATAGAACTTTAGAGCAGTGGAATTTCAAATTATAAATCATAAGTATAAAATATAAATTTTTAATTAATAAAAAATATTTTAAAATTAATTTTATTAAACTATAGTTCTCTGTTTAAAATTTTCAATTTATAATAATTCTAAAATTTTTATTCATTATCATAAATTATATTTATGATAACTATTTAAAATCAAGGCTATTTTAGTCATTTGATCTGCTTCTACATTTTCTTCTCTAGGGATGTATTCGAATGTCTAGTTTTCGACATTCTTCAAGAGATGGCAATGCACTTGATTAAAATAAAGCTTTGGTTGAGTGATAAATTTAAGGTTATACTAATCTAATCGGTGTGAGTTCAAATCTTATTGTATGTATTTTTTTTTTGGTTTTTGTTAAAATGAAAAGACTAAAATACCCTCAAATTTCATAATTTCCTAATAAAATTTATATCTGATTAACTCGTGACACTAACTCAATTAAAAATTTTATTAATAATATAAATATACAACTAATGAATATTATAAATTACGCATATTAAAAATATATATAAGTAAAAAAATTAAAATTTATTATTCAGTTTACTCGAAACACCAATTTTACGGACATTATTGAAAAGAAATGAAGATACTGAAGAATAAATGTTGTAGTATATAAAATTTTGTAATTGGTGGTGCGGCTGTTGTATTATTAGCCGCAAATAATACAAAATTCAATGCTGCAAATAATTCATAAAGACAACCGGTTAGCTGGCTTACTTACTAGCTGCCAAATTCTGAAACCCATTCTTCATTTTCCCCTACTCTATAACTGGCCACCCTATTTCAACCAATAATAATAATAATATAAATGCAATACGGTAAAAATATAATTATATAATAAATATATTTTTATTTTTTTTTTTTGAAATGGTAAAAAAAAAATATGTTTGAAATGTTTTAGGTTTAAATTTTATTACACGTGTATTTTTTTATTTTTTATATATCAGATATAAAAAGATAAAATATTGTTATTATCTTAAAGTTGCTTATTTGCTTAACACAATAAGTGTTGAACTGCAATAGTCATTATGACTTGGTATTATGAAATTGTACAAACAAAATAACAAATAACACTAAGGATTTGTTTAGACAATTTGGTTTCCCTACGTCTGTAGAGCTTAACTCTGTGAGAAATTTCATTATCCTTAGTCAATAATGCAACAAGTGACTTATACTCTATCACTCTTCAAATACAGAGACCTCACTCTTGTACTTAAAAACTAGAACTCTCACCTCCAAAACATTCTCTTAAGACCTTTGGCAGTAAACATTCTCAACAATGTCTATAATACAACATTTGCGTTCTTTCACAAAAATAGTTCATCAATGAATAAATTCAAGCGCTTTCAATAAACTATCTTACAAAACCTAGACAAGCCTAATAATATATATTCAATTCGGCTTGTTAATATAGAATTTAAATGAATACAAAGTAACTCGTTGAAAATAACTATCACAATCACAATAATCAAAATATAATCAATTAAAGATATGATTTTCAAAATAGCTACATAGTCTTCATCGATCCTCCATGTTTCAAGGGATTATTTGATTCACTCGAATCCAATCCAATCTTCAAATGCCAGATGGACCATAATATCTTCGATAAAGCAACACATAACTAGGCCAAGGATTTTCTTCATTAAATTGCTAAACCAAATAAGACAAATATTAAAACTACCTCAGTGGCAGTCTGTATTTGGTATTGCCGAGTGCCACTCCACAACTACCAACTCATTTTGCCTCAACAAACACCATTAAAGTAAATAAATGATACTTTACTTATTACCCAATTGAGTTGGTACTCAATTGACTTGTGACACCAACTCAATCAAGAACTGAAAATATAGACTTAATATATAATATAGATATAGATAGATATATAAAAATAAATTATGTTAAATATATATATATAATTTAGCCACGTCCTCTTTATAGCCTAAAATTACCCATAGCCTCTCTCTAACTTACAGGAAGATAACGCGCTTCAACGCACTCGAACTTATATCTTCCTGTATTAACAATAATACCCATGCCAATCGAGTTAAGAATTAATCCACACCTGCTCCATTAACTTTATATAAGTGGAAATAGTTAGTTTGAGTCAAAACATGATATATGATTATTTATCTTTTATCTTTAATTAAATTTATCTAATATTTGATGAGCTCACATGTAAGACCATTATTTATTTATTAAGATGATTTAATTAAGAGCTTAATTAACGGACCACCTATGTTTCTTAATGTTCTTTTGTTTTTATATGACATGGAGGAATCAACGTGCACTTTACGCCACCACACGTATGAGTTTTACTCTCCAACTTGAATCAATAATTAGTGCATCAATATTAGTTTAATACGTCTCTAACACTTTATTTTTAAATCAACTCCAAAAACATACAATAATTAATGATTTTACTTTGGGATATAGATTTAGTTTTGGATTGTTATTGCGGTTAATAACTGGTTTTTGAATTAGTTCGAGTTTTAACTCGATTGATATGAACATTGTTGTTAATGTAGAAGGATGTGGATTAGAGTGAGCTGAAGTATATTCAGAGGCGAATCTAGGGGGCTGGCAGGGGCTTAGCCCCCCTAAAATATAAAAATGCTATTTAGGTCCTTAATTTTTTTTTAAAATTTTAAATTAATAAATATAAAATTGCACTTTAGCCCCTAAAATTATAAAAATTTAATTTAATTCTTTAAAAATTATAAAGATATATGCTATAAAAAAAATTAAAATTTCATTCGGCCCCCCTAAAAAATTGTTCTGGCTTTGCTCCCTAGGCATATTATCCTCCTATTTATGGGTTAAGGAGATTATGGGTAGTTCTAGGCATTTTATTAAAAGAAGTAGATATGGCCAGAACTTATAATGAGATTGGTAAAAACAAAAAACAAAAAACAAATTGATTTTTAAAAGTGGTACTAAATATAAATTTTAAATATTTTAACAAATTGGTTTAACTTAAAAAAAATCAATTACATGTATATATATATTCAGATAATTAATTGTATTATGATATCTTTAAAAATTAAATTGAAAATTGATCAAAATATGATTTAAATTAGATCTGATCATGAGTCGGGTTGGTGCAAAATTTTAGACTCGTTTTCTAGGTTCGGGTCTGGCTTGGTCCAAAAAATAGGCTTAAAATTTTATCCAAGTTCGGTCTAAATTAAAAATGCTAAACTCGAGATCGACCTGACCCACTTGTATTATTTTTTTAGGTTATTTTTTATATAAAATTAAATTTAAAAATATAATACATCAAATACACTAAAAATATTAAAATAAATGTTTCCAAACAAATTGAAAATACATTAAAAAAAAAGTCTTCATACTTAAATAACACTAAGATAATTGCAACTTAACAAGCAAATGCCTCTAAAATAGTAGCAAAATTAATAATAAAACAAGAGAGATATAATATCTAAACAATAACAACAAAATATTAGCAATATAATAATGAAATGATAGTAAAACAACAGTGAAATAGCAGTAAAACAGTTTATTTGAATTGGGCTAGAAAATCCTACCTGAGGCCCAATCCATTTAGAAACAGGCATTATTTTTTTATTCAAACTCATTTTTCGGGCCTATATTGCCTAAATTGACCTTTTTTTTAACAATCTCATTATATGTTCTGATCACATCTGTTCTTTTTTTACACAATACCTAGAACTACCCATAGCCCCTCCCCAACCCATAAATAGGAGGATAATATATTTCAACGCACTCGAATCCACGTCCTCCTGTATTGACAATAATGTCCATACCAATCGAATTAAGACTCAATCAACTTAACTCACGTTTTCTTAATCGGAACTGAAACAAAACCAATTATAAAACTCAAAATAAATATTATTTTTAAATTTTACATTGAATTTAATAAAAAAATTTATCTAGAACTAGTTCGGCTTGTGATTTTAGCCTCACAAATAATTGATTTTTTTCCGATATATATATATAAAAGACATTCTTGATAGAGATCTTCATGTGCTTGGTTATAAGTTAATATCAGCTGGTAATTTTTGTTTGTTTGTTAGGTTTTATTTTTTAAGATAATTAAATTTTATGTATTTTCAATCAAGTAATTAATTCCAAGTTAAAAACAATTTAAGGATCAAGATATAAATTTGCTTAAATTTAAGGGGCTCGTTTGATTATACATATCTTGTTTAATCCAAGGAATATAAGATTATGTTTCGTAATAATATTACGGGAATGTAAAAATACTTAAAAGCACATTTTACTAAATTTTTCTTGTTATATTATTCGTTTAATTTTTTAGTCTTAATTTTCATAAATTTATGATAAATTATTGTAGTTCTTACTTTTTGTTACAATTTATATATATTAATAAATATATAATATTAAAATAAATTTATAAATCATAATTATAATAATTCATGAAAAGTATAATTATAATTATAATCAAAATTAATATACTAATAAATAACTTATAAGTGTAAATATACTAATTATGATTTTAAAGTATGATATTCACTCTTTCACTATTAAGAAAATTTATTTATTTATTTTTAATTGATCTTAAATTTTATTTAAGAAAATAACCTAAATTGATTCCTTAATGATATTTTACCTAAATTACGACATCTTAATACTTTTTAAGAATGTAAAATTACGAAGTAGCTGAAATGTTGAGACTCTAAACATAATTTTATTTCGAAATATAACATTACGGGTCGTAATGTAATATTCAACCAATCAAACGTAACAATGACATTTTGCTCTGCCCATACTACTCATAAAGAACTTGCTTTTGTGTAAAGAAACCAAATATTTTTGAGGTAATAGGTCTTGTTATCTAGCTTTAAATCAAGGGTGAAGCCTAAAACTTTGTACTAAATAGTGGAGATAAAGTTTAAAAATTAAGAACCAAATTTAAAAATTATGTTAAAAAGAACCTAAATATAATAAAAATAATAAAAATAATAATAATAATTATTATTATTTTAAAGGTAGATTTGAATGAACAGTGCGTTTATGTACAATTAGTGTAAAAACAATAATGACGATAAGATTAAATATTGTTACGATATTGTAATGTGAGACAAAAAGTAACATAAACGTACCGCACCCTACCACTCATCTAAACTCATCCTAAGAACGATGAAAATGCAATTTATCCATTAAGTAAGAGAAACCCAAGCCCATTTTTATCCCCTTTGGATTCACCAGTAGTTTAATTTAAGTTTAGTTTTGGTATAAGAAAACCTTAGGTTGTATTTGGGTTTGTTTTTTTGAAATAATTTTCTATTCAAGTATAATTATTAACATAAAATTTTAATTTTTTTATTAATGATCCTCACTTCATATATAGTTTGTTTTTCTTTTGTAACTTTTATTCGATTTAATTTAGAAATATTTCTCAAAAGTACTTTTAAAGAAAAAAAATATTTTTGGGGAGAATTTCAGCTTCTGAAAAAAGTACTTTGAGGCTAATTTTTGGCTTGGAAGAAACACTTTTTTCTTTCAAAAAATAACTTGTTTAGGAATGTTTTTGTTCAAAAAATACTTTTTATCCCAAAAGCACTTTTGAGAAGCATTTCTAAACTGGACTTTCGTCTTTTCCCATTTTTAGTTTTTCACCCAGGTTGTGCATGAGAAATCTTGTATATATCTATATTATGAGGATATTATTTGTCTTTTTATTTTTTTATATATAAAACTTATAAACAAAAATAATTTAGACTTAAAATAAATATAAAAATATACACATGGCGAGACTTAAACTCTTAGGCCCAAAATACATAAAGAGGGGAAGATTTGGAGTTTAAAATATTTAGAAAAAAAATTGTTTAAAGAAAATTAGTATAAGAAATTTAGAGTGGTTTAATCTCAATTGCCTACCTCCACTACTTTAGGTTTCCATTATTAACTATTCTATCAATTCATAAATTGGTACCTTTTAAGGACAACCTATAACTTTTATAATATAATATCTTTTCAACCGTTGAACTTCGAGTAAATTCTCACAAATTGAGAATGAATAAGTACCTCTAGAAGGTAGATATATAAAGAGATAGCTATCACAAATACAATCGAACACTTGAAATAATAAAAAAGAAATTTGACCCACAAGAGTTTGTACAAGAAAGATGAGAATAACAATGAAAGATTTGGATTTTTTCTCTTTTGACTTTGTAAGCTTGTTTCTTGTCTTCATTTGAGTGTTCTTGAACTTTATTTATATTCGCTAATTGAGTTTAGAGACATTTGGAGATGTTGAAAGCAATCAATTCACACATTATATGCAATTTGCGAGGTAATGTTCCGATACATTGCTTAAAAAATTATAGCCATCGGAGAATCGATTTATTGGAACATAGGGTTATGTATTGTTTCCTCATAGAGATGTTTCATTATACTTTTACAAGATTATGCAAAAAGTTTATTGACTTGGTTGTTTCATACTTCTCCAAGTAATGTACCAATACATTTGGGCATGTTTCGGTACTTTTCTTCCTTGTTTCACAATTGTACTTATTAACTTGAATGTTCTGGTACATCAAAGTCTATGTAATAATACAACACTCGAGACTTGGTTAAAAACACTTAGAAACATTTTCAATAACTTGGAAATGTTTCTAAGTCATTTGGGCACTCATTTCTCGTATTTTATCACTTGATAATAAATTTAAAATATTTGAAGTAATTTTTACAAATTTAATTTATTTTGTTATATCGAAACATTTGAAAATAAAATTTAACATAAACTTATAACACTAATATTTCGAAAACTTCAACTTTGACATTTCAACTAAAGCCTCTTTGATTTCTCTTTGATTTTTTTTATAAATATAATTTTTACATAAATGTTTTTTTTTTTACCCACAACATATATGCATGATAATCTAGTATATATAGGTTAAAATATGTTATTAGTCCATGTACTTTACAAAAGTTATGGATTTAGTCATTATACTTTAATTTGGTCTTTTTTAGTCCCTGTACTTTTCGATTTTTAAAATTTTAGTTTATACTAAATGATAACTATTAAATTCATTAAGTAAGCTATTTCCAAACTTTGATGCGACAAACATATTATCATGTATGTAATGTCATGTCAGTTTGTTAATACTCCCTAAAAATCCAGATAATGGATTAACGACTATTATTTACGTCAAGATTGAAATTTCAAAATTCAAAAAATATAGGACTTACAATGATTCAAGTGAAGAATATGAACAAAATCTACAATTGTACGTATAGTACAAGACTAATAGTTGAAGTTAACCAAACAAATATTTTAACTACTACGATTTTGGGTTAGGATTAAAATTTCAAAATTCAAAAAGTATAAGGACTAAAATTGACCAATTCAAATTGTACATAAACTAAATTTGATTAAATAAAAGTACAAGGACTAATAGTAAAATTTAACCATATATATACTATAAATCAAAATGTCATTAGTATTATTTTTTATTACATAAATATATATCAAAATTTTAATTAAATTTAAATAAATAATAATTATTTAATGTCTTATTATAAAAGAAATCGAAGCGATGCCTGGGGAAAACATTTTAGTGTATATCAAATGTGGCTTTGGTTGAAATAGTAAAACCATAATGTCTTAAGTTCAAATATACATTTTTTTTTCATTTTTATATAAATGAATGATATTTGGTGCACTCCGAGTGACCTTTTTAGACTTCATAAGTAGGGTAATGGAGTTGATAAGTATCTTGTAGGAGTATACAAGTCTGCTCTTGATATTTTGGGGGCCTTAAATGAAATAATAAATTAGGCCCCTTTTAAAAAATATATAAAATGTAATACAATAAAAGCTGAAAATTTTTTGAGGCACTAGGAGATAAAGCATTTATGGTAAAAAAATTGAAAGCTCTAGGCATTTAATTAACTTATTTTTGTCTGAAATTCTTTTTCCTACATTAAAAGTTGAAATTTTTGTTTGCCTTTTCCGGCATTGGGTCCTGGACGACTACATTCTCAAACAACCCCTAGAGTTGAGCTTGAGAGTATAGTAAAACATTAAAAAGTTAAATATTTTTTTTAAAAAAGACATAACAATTATTTAAGTTACTTGTGGAATACAAAATGTAACACGCCCTTACCCGAGACCGTCGCCGGAGTCGAGCACGAGGCGTTAAAAGACTTAAATTATCACTTAAACAATTTTAAACAATTTATTTCACCTTTCGTAATAAACTGCCCATCTGCGTCACAGTCACTAAAAAATTCATATCTCGAGTTACGAAACTCGAAATTCAAATCTATAAATTTTTCCTGAAACTAGACTCATATATCTATTTACTTATTTTTTTTCTAGAATTTTTGGTCGATCCAATTAGTACAGTTTATTAGTTAAAGTTTCCCCTGTTTCAGTGTTTGACTACTCTGACCTCTGTTCACTACGAATCACTTTTCTCTCTGTACAGAATTCAGATGACTATGCCGTTTGTTCCTATTAAAATTAGACTCAATAAGGAATCTTTACATATAAAGTATGACTCCTAGTTATTTTTTTTTACAATTTTTAGTGAATTTCTAAATTCAAAATAGGGGATTTAGAAATCACTCTAACCCTGTTCCACCAAAACCCAAATATCTCATGAAATACAACTCATTTACCTACTTTGTTTCTTCCATATGAAAATAGACTTAATAAGCTTCAATTTCATATTTTATTCACCACCTAATTCTGTCTTTACTATTTTTAGTGATTTTTCAAACTCATATCATTGCTGCTGTATGATACTATTTTATAACAAATTTCACCTTTTTATGAATTTCCATGGATTAGATAACACATTAAGCATACATAACACCAAATATGATCTTTGATTAGCCATTCCAATGGCTAATCTTTACCAAGCATTTCATTGCCAGTCAATAGCCATAACATAAGATTATATACACAAAATGATTATAATGTTATACATGCCATACTCAAAGTATAGAAGCCACTATACTAAAATGATCCACGGATAGTGTGAACGAGCCTCCGACCGATTCCAATTTCCGAATTGGCTTGTCAAAACTATAAAGAATGGAAAAGAGGGTGTAAGCATAAATGCTTAGTAAGTTCACACGCAAATAGCAAGTAACATAATCATGCAATCCAACATAAAACATCATTTGCATTTACTATCTTACCACAATTTCATCATACCAAGTTCTCAACCCGAGGGTTTAAGCACATACCTGTCAAAATTTCTCATTCACCACACTTACCAACATGTCACCTTCGTTTTAAGTATTCTTTTTATTCACTTAAGATTCACCCGTTGAACACATCGGAATATAATTCGAATACACGGATAGCATGCACATAAATGCCATACCCGCAGCTACACAAACTCAATAGCCTGCGAAAATTATGTAGCCAAGCTACCATGTAACCCGCCCATAAATGAACTCGGACTCAACTCAACGAGTTCGAAACTCAAATATCCTAGTGACATGTCACTTGTATTCTAATCTATTCTCAAGGTTCAAACGGGATTTTCCTCGATCACATAAATTTGCCATCTTCCACGAAATGTCAGAACCAATACTTGGTAGTATTTCATATTTTTCAAGTAGATCATATAATTTGCATATTACTCAATAATAATCACAAAGCATAATATTTCATAATAATAATCATCATATCATATAAATATCATTAAATTACTTAAAATGAAAATTATGTTACCACATTTACACATGAACTTACCTCGGTACAAAATGTTAGAAATCGAGCCTATTCCTCAGAAACTTTATTTTTCCCTCGATCATGACTCGAATCTTGTTTCTCTTGATCTAAAATACCAAATTAATTTATTCAATATACACATTCATCAAAACAGTCCCTAATACGAGCTTGGATAAAAATTACCATTTTACCGCTAGCTTTTCAATTATTTACAATTGAGTCCTTAAGTTTATACAATGAGTTACATGCATTTCCCATGACATCTAGGCATAGCCGAATTTCCTAGTGTCCATAACAGCCCATATTTTACACCAAAAATCAGATTTTACCATCAATTTTACCCTTTTTACAATTAAGTCATTTTTTAGGTGTTTTCACTTAAAACTATTAAGTAAAAGTTGTTAAACACACATCAAACCATTATATTCCTTCATTATTCATCAAAATACAATTATGTCACACATGGGTAAATTTTCATACATGCATCTTAGCTCAAAATATTGCTAGAAAATGATAGAATATGCTTTCTAGATTTTAAAATCGAAAAGAGCATAAAAAAGGGGTATGAAAATCACTTACAATCAAGGCTTAAAAATGTTGGAAACCCTAGCTATGGTGACAAGCAAAAATTCGGCAGCCCTATGGAGAAGATGAGTCCATTTTGTGTTATTTTTCCCTTTTTAATGACCATATTTACCAAATGACAAAAATACCCTTAATGCCTTTCTTTGTAATTTTTCATGTACAAGCCCATTTTTGTCCAAAATTTTAGAAATTGGTTAAATGCTATTTAAGACCTCCTAATTAATATTCCAAATCAATTTCATACTAAAAGCTTCTAGAATGCAAGTTTTGCAACTTATTCAATTTAGTCCCTAATTTCAAATTAAGCACTTTATGCATAGAATTTCTTCACAAAATTTTCACACAATCATGAAATCATATCATAGATCTAAAAATAATTATAAAATAATTATCTATCTCGGATTTGTGATCTCGAAACCACTCTTTCGATTAGGCCCTAATTCGGGATATCACACAAGAAGTACACTGCCAGTGCACTAAACACTAATCTTTATATAAAAGGTTAAAATATGTCATTAATGGAAGTGGACTTCATCGCCAATCATTTAAACCAACTTTGAATCCTAGAGCTCACATTGTTAGTAGAGCTTTACTTGAATACCACTCTCGACCTGAACAGGGCTATATTCATACAGTAAAATGGATAAGGACACTTGTGGTTTTTACTTATTTGATTTAAAAATATTAGTACAATCATTAGAAGTGTGAGTATTTTCTAACAAATTTGTCAACTTGAAATTTTGAGTAGGTTGTCCTACATGATGTGACATACGACTAACAAAAAATAAACATGTTAAACTAAAAAATTTTAACAAAATTTATCAACGGTTATAATGATTGGGCTAGATCTTTTAAATTGAAAAAGTAGGAAGATTGAAATTTTAGCTTTTAAAATATAAGGACCAAATATCAAAATTTATACAAGTACAGGGACTAACAACTCATTTTAACGTATATAAAAATATAAAACATACTAAAAATAATAATAATTTTTTCGTAAAATTAATAAAATTTTGATATTATTACAAGAGTTAAGACCGATTGAAGGGTGATACCAATTTAATTAAATAGCTATATAAAAATTAAGGCTCTGTTAGTGTCCCAAAACCTTCGGTCCAATAGGTCCAACAAAATTGGCCCAAATCAGAAATGCCAAAGAAGAGGCGGTCAAGGAAAGTCTCCTTGAAATCGGACGGTGAGAGCGTGGTACCCATTATTCCACAAATCGAAGGGCTATAAATTGGCATCAAGCAGCAACTTGATCACAGCTGTGATCCCAACTTGTTCCCAAAATCTAGTATTTTATTTAAATTCCGATTGGAACGGGTAAGAACGAATATATTATACGCGACTTCTCGAATCTTCTGCAGATCCATTGGCTCTCAAGCAACTCTCCTTCTTTTAAAGTCTACGCCTTCGTTCTTCCTCACATTAAGATTTCAAATCCCCTTTTTTTGCGGGTAATATTTTTTTCTTGCTCACATTCCCAATTACTTCATTTATTTTCTTTGTACGTTTCATCCTTTTGTTGATTTATGGACTGTTTGAATTTTTCAGCGGTTAACGTTTGTTGATCGTTGCTTGGTTTCCGAGGATCAGCATGACTCATATCCTTTTGGTTTGTTTTGATTAATGCATAATTCGTGAAATTTGGGCTCAACTTCTTGTTTTTTTTTTTAATGGGTATTTATATATTATATATTTGTTAATTCCTTAGTGTAAGTTAACGCGGCAACCAGAGAGATCGAGATCGAGAAAGGGCTCAAGCCCGATCGGGCTGCAAAGGCAGCAAGACCAAGGACGATGGCTTAACCCCGGAACAACGCCGTGAAAGGTTTCATCTCTTTTTTTTCCCCAAAATTTCTCGGTTTTGTTAATTTTTAGTCTTATTTTTCTGACTTTTGGAATTGTGTCCTTTTTTTTTTTTTTGGATGGGCAGAGATGCAAAGGCCTTGCAAGAAAAGGCGGCAAAGAAGGCTGCGCAGGCGGCAGCTGGAGGGAACAATGCTGGAGGCGGAAGTAAAACCAAGAAATAATTATCCGATGATGTCAAATTGTTAATGATTTATTTATTCTGGACGCTAAAGATGGTATTGTTACGTTGACTGGGGAATCAGATCTATGTGTTTCTTTTAGGGTTTTTCAGAGTCTTTGCCCATGTCGTCTTAAGATTAACAAACTGTTGACGTGTTTGCTTGCTTTGACATTGATCTTGACTCTTAAATCTTCTATCTGATTTATATTGAAATTGATTTCCTATGTAGCATTTTTTCTTTTTGTTCTTTTTGTTAATTTTCTGTAATTATAATCGATTCCCTGTTAATAGAACGCCATTTCATAATTTTTTATCATCTTGTTGGTTTAATTGTTTCCCTCTGCATTGCATTGCATAGTGCAGATATGAATATAATTTGGGATAGTTAAGGCATTGGGGCTGATTTTTACCGTCACAATTGTTTGTATGTAGCTATATAGAACTGTCTACTCAACTCATGCCCTGTGTTATCTGAATTTGGATGAGTCCTAAATATGTGGATGCGTCCGTATGAACTGAGGTAGTTTAGGTGAAGTAAGAGTTCAAGAAATGATGCTTGTTGTGCATCTCCACCTCGTACTTGATTCGAGCAGTTTAGGGAAATAAGAATTCAAGAGGCAATGGTTGCTGTTCATAGGGGTGTAATCAAGTTGAGTCGAGCCTGAATATTTCCAAGCTCGAGCTCGACTTGAAATTCGTAGCTTGATACTCTGCTCGAGCTCAATCGAACATTTGTTTTTAAGCTAGAGCTTGAGATATAATTGAACTATTCGAGTTGGAGCTCAGTTAAGTTCACTTATCAAATTTTGTACTCGAGCTCCGCTCGATTAATAATCAATATATATTAAGGTCAATAATGTAATTTAATAATTTAAAAATATGAATAGCTCAATAAGGCTCACAAGCAGTTTTGAGTTAAGTATTATTAAGCTCAGTTTTGGCTCGATCAATAGCTCGAGCTCAGCTTAATAATTATCGAATCAAGTTTGAATATTTTTTTGAGACAAACTCATGTAACTGGTAAGTACTATATCTCCACCCCTAGTTGTGCATCTCCACCGTGCCTAGAGCACCTCACTTCACTATGAAGCACCTTGCCAAACTCTTCTTAGAAGGATCTGGCCCAAGGGTCGACTCTTGGTCGTCTTTCTGCCATTTGTCAAAAGAAAAAAGGCAGAATCATGTTGATTTAAGAGTTTCTTAGAAAGTGACACTTGGTTACTTAATTACATCCAAACAGACGTGCAGGAGTCACACAATGATTCAGCTTACTTGGATGAACACCTTTGGTCATAAAAAGCTCTCTGTGTCCCACCTTGCTCGAGAAAGAGCTTGAGTTTGAGCATATCTGTGAGATTTGATGAAAAAAATAGGTAAATCTCGGGTCACCAGTAAACCCATATGTGGCCAACTCGGAAATGTCATTGCTTCCATTTTGAGTTGAGTTGTGGATTGATAATGAAAACAGGTAATGTGTCTCAAGCATATATTGGTCTTGGATTTTTCACCATCTGGTTCTACTGTTTTGTTGTGCCTGGTTGAAGAATTTTGATAAACTTGAGCTTCTATTGCTTAGTGACCACCACTGTCTAAGCCCAAGGCATGCCGGTTAAAAGTACTTAGCATAGAGGATTACTGTATAGTATTAGTAGACTACTGGCATTCTCTATGGCATTTAGTGTTCACAGCATGACGAGCCAAATGGTAGAGCCGTAGTGTATAGATGTCTTGTCGTATGGATTCAAGTTTCCAATAAACGCGTAGGACTCGAAACAGTGTCTTCAATTTCTGTTGCGGACAGAATAGTTGGACAGCCGATATCCAGGAGTGTCGGAGTTCCATTAGTATTGATCTGGTTAGGAGTGGTTAGGAGAAGTTCGGAGTGTCCCATGTAAGATGTAGCCATAATTAGCAGCAATGGTGGAGCCAAATAGAGGGGCCCGGGGGGCCATGGTCCTCCCAAAGTTTAAATTTTTTTCAATTTAGTTTTTTTTGTATATTTATTATGGCCTTCCGAACAGTATGAGTAGGTCTCTTAAGGTTTAAGATTTTTATAATGTCTACTTTGTATATATTTTATACTATTAAAATAACATAAAAAAATTATTCTTAACAAGAACAAAAAAAAAAATTCTTGAAGAAGCTAAATTACTCATGATGACTTTTGAATGATATTTTTGTTAAATAATAATTTTATATTTATTTAATATTTTACTTAAAATAATAATATTTTATAAGCAATATAATAATGTATATAAAAAGAAAAGAAATAATGAACAAGCTTTTATTATCTTTCTTCTTTATATTGGGGCCTAGGAAGAAAAGAAAAAAAATTAATTTTTTTTTTAAATTTTAAGTATAAGATATGTTTTTATTTATTTTATTTTTTTTTGTAGATTTTAAATTTTTAAAACTTATTTTATATATGTATCTATAATTTTTTTTATTTTATCTATATTTAAAGTTGTTATTAAAAGGTATTAATAAAAATTTATTATAAATTAATTATTTATATATTTAAATCAATTGATACGTAGCTAGTCTAATTATAGTTTTGCCACTTATTAGAGGGAGGGGACAGATCCTGTGATTGCTGCCGCACCCTAACGCCGCGTGTTACAATTGTATGTGAACGCAATGATGACCGAGACCAACAGGATATGCTGGAAAGTGGAAACCGTGGTATTGCAGTGACAATGGTTGTTGTTTTCCTGATTGTTTCAGGTTTGTCCTTGATGCGTGGTTGGCCTAAGTAAAAGATTTGGTTATGTTGATGGCATATCCGTGTCCACCGTAGTACTGACATTGGATTAGAACGTTGTTTCGATTGAATTTATCCATTGGAAAAATGTAAAATTATTTCAAAGTATATTTTATTAAATTGATTTTTTTTAAATTATTCTTTTACATAGATGTTGTTTAATAAACTAAAAATTAAATTTTAAAAATTTAATATTAAGTTTATAAAATTATTTGATAAATCATTTAAAATTAATTATAGAATATAATTAGATTATTTAATAAATACATATTTTAAATTATAAAAAAATAACATTTTATTCTTAAATTTTAACCATTTCATATTATGTTAAACAAAAATTAAATTTTAACTGTAAAGTTTTTATAGAATAATACAATATTAAAAAAATAAAATAGAATTAACCGAAAATATTCTCATAAGCAATTATAGTTCATATCTATTTATTAATTTTTACACTTTCTTATATAAAATTTTTTATTAGATTATCAAAATTTTTGAGATTTTGAAAATGCATTAATTCAAAAGTTAATATCTCGTAATTGTTTTCTTTAGATAAATAATTGATCTTATGAAGGGATAAAATAATATTTAAGTTAGTCTGTAAATTTAAATTACGTTAAGATACGATAATTCGTCATTATTATGACATGTCTAAGTATCTAAAGTTTTAAAGTTGGTATAATACTTAAAACTATTTATAATTCATTTCAACTTTTAGATAATAAGATAAATATGTTTCAATACGCTTAAATGTACATTCTCTTACACTGATAATAACACTAATACCAATCGAGCTAAAACCCAATTCACGAAATGTACTTAATTCTATTATTGGACCGGATTGAATTTTAGAATTTGTAAGACTCAATATCATCTTTGTGTTTGATATATGTTTTACTATTTTAAGAAATTAATGCTTATCCTTTTCATCCCTTGGATTTATCCATTCATTTTATATCACTTCACTTTTATTATTGTCATCATTCATTGCTAAATAGGCAAATTTCAACTCAACCCTAATTTTTCTCCCTATTCTTTTTCTGCAACAGTCATTATAAAATCATCACCGTCAAGAGTGGATTTAGTGCTATAATTTATAAAATTATAAGAAAGTTATATAAACACTTAAATAGAAGGATAAACACGTTTTAGAGCATTCGAACTCATATACTTTTGTATTGAAAACAATAATAATGTCGACTGAACTAAAACTCTAATTTTATGATTTTAAAAGTAATTTTATTCGATTCAGATTATATTCAAATAGATTCCTTTTAAGAAAGGATGAACTATACTTATATCTAACTCAAACAAATGAAAAATTCATCACTATTCCTTTGTCTAATAGTTGGGTAAGATTGAATATAGACGGTTCGATTAAAGTAGAAGATGCATTCACCGTAGCAGGTGGGCTTTTGCGCGATCAAAATGGGGGATGGATAATTGAATTTAACAAATATTTGGGCAATTGTGCTATACTTGAAGCTAAACTCTGGGCATTTTAGATGAGTTGAATTTGTTTTAGATCGAAAGTTTGAGAGAGTTTTAATTCAGTCAGATTGTCTTGAAGCAATAAACATCATTTAGGCTTGTGATAGCGAGAGCTCCAACTCGGCCTTGGTAAGAAAAATTCATTCACTATTGAAACTCTTAAGTCACTGTAGTATCGAGCATATTCCTCAAAAAGAAAATAAAATCGAAGACATGATCGTCAAGTCAATACATGATAGAAGAATTGGTCTAAGCTGGAGGACCCCATCCTAATGTTTTACTGTTAATGTTTGATTTTTGAGTTGTAATTATTTAAAAAAAACATTAATATGAGATTATTTTATCTCAGTTTGATTGGTTAGTAGATGGTTTTAGTTAGGTTTATCCTGTTTACTAATTTGAATATTTATATTAATTTATTAATATATAAAAATATCCCTCAAACATTTTATATGATATTAAAAATAATAAAATTTACAATTAACTAGATTTATGTGGGTGAAATTACTAGATAAATATATTTATTGAAAATTTATATAAAATTCAATTGATGCTTTGATTATCATGATGAAATTAATGATTTATCTATTATCGCGCATGGAATTTTGGATTTAAATTTTATTAAAATTAATTTTTTATTCATTTATTATATATAAAAAAGATAAAAACATTATTATAAAAATATATCCTAAATTGTTTAGGAATTTTTTTTTGATAATTTTATAATTGAATTGGTGTTTGTTTGACGAGTAAAACATTTAAAATAACCATTAAATAAATTTATATGTTAATTTTTTTAAGAAAAAATTCAATTAGATGTATATATTTTGAATTTCCTTAATCCATAAATAGAATTGGATAATATGCTCCAGTACATTCGAATCTTAACTAAAAATGAAGCCCAGTAGAGGCCCAAGGGGGCATGGCCGCCCCTCCCCCCCCAAAGTTTAATATTTTTTAATTTAGTCATTCGTAAATATATTATGGCACTCCGAAAAATATAAATAGGCCACTCCAAAGTTTAAGATTTAAGATTTTTGTGATTTTCCCTTCTATATATATATTACAGCCCTTCTAAAAATATAAGTAGGCCCCTCCAATATTTTTATAATATTAAAAATAACATTAAAAAATTTATTCTTGAAGACTTTTGAATGAGATTTTTGTTAAATAATAATTTAATATTTTACTTAAAATAATATTTTGTAAGTAATATAATAATATATACAAAGAAGAAAAGAAAAAATGAACAGATATTTATCATCTTTCTTCTTCATATTGGTATCATTTTTCCTCTAAATTTTAAGTATAATGTATGATTTTATTCAATTTTTTCATAGATTTTGAATCTTTAAAGCTTGTTTTACATATACATACCAATAGTTATTTATTTATTTTATTTGTATTTAAAAGTTATCGTTAAAAGATATTAATGGAAACTTATTTTGAATCAATTGTTTATATGTTTAAATCTATTGTTACGTAACACGTCTAATTTTAGTTTGACCTCTCAAGATTAACATCTTGGCTCCTCCACTACCCTCAACATGTTCAGCGCACTTAAACCCACGTACTGATGTATTGTCAACAATATTTATGTCAATTGAAATAATACTCAATAAATATAATAAAAGATGCTTTGTAAACGCAATGATAACAACCACTCGCTTCTTATGTATTATCTTAAAATATAAATAAAGTAAACAAAAAATAATAAATAAGTATGATATTGAATAAAAATGGTTAACACATGACAAAGCCTTAAACGACACCGTTGACCTAATAAACAACACATAAAGCTGATGTTGGCAGCAGCGGTAGTCTTTGTTCAGACTTGCAGAGATAGCAAACAAAAAAGGATCGCCAACAGAACTTAAAGACGGTGGTGATGAATTTCCCACTTTCCGATAAAAACATTTGTCACTCACGTTGTCGTTCACTGTAACTATCATAACCTCGGAAATCGACAGGTCTTTCATACTTTTCAATCTTGTCGTACGCCTAGAAATTTCCCCAGCCCTCCTTTGATCTCTCATGTCTTTATTACCTTCGGGATTCCTTTTTCTTTGCTTAATACTCAAGCTTCTGTAAAATCACAGGTTTTCTCTCACTTTCTATTGGTTTTTTAGTTTTTTAGGAAATTTGTTATTTAATTTCTCATAGTGGGTTGTTTTTTTTTTGTTTTTTCAGGGTGGTGTTGTTTGAGCTTTTGAAATTGTAATGGTTTCTTGTACAATTCCTTCATGGACCTTAATTGGTCTTGTAAGATCTTTTCTTGATCTTACACTAGCTTATTTCCTTTTATGTGGATCAACCTTGGGTTTTTTTGCTTGGAAATTTTTTCATGTTTTTGGTATTCATCTGCCATGTCCTTGTTCTGGGTTTTTTGGTTACCAAAATACCAACCTCTGTTGGCATAAGCTGCTTATTCAATGGCCAAGAACAATGATTTACTCTGTTCAACACCAGGCTTTGGATAGGTTCCCTTTTAACTCGGTTTCATTCAACGATTCCAATGCCAAACCCATTAATACTGATGGGAAATTTGGCATTGGGATCATTGAGTTGGAAGGTGAAGCATGTTCTGCTTCACTTTCAGGTTTGAGATTGCAAACTATAGTGGATAAAGATAGTGGATATGATGCTAAGGGAAAGAGAACTATAAACCAGAAGCCGAAATCCGGAACTCGGCGCCGGAGAAGGGCTGCTTCCGGTAATGGAAAATCTTCTGCTGTATCATTGTCTGGTAATTTCCCAACATCAGCTGTTGCAGGTGTTTCATGTTCTTCTTATATCAGTGGTTGTGAAACAAGACGTGAGATTAAGGATAATTTGGGTCCAGTTAGTGAAATAGAAGATAGTTTTCCTGGTAATATTTTGTGAAATCTTTTTACTCTATATGTGTATATATATGTATATATGTCAAATTTGGAAGTGAATTTTTGGTAGTATCATGATTTATATGTATATTGACCCATATGAACATGCTGTTTTAGATGATAAAAATACTCGAACTGGCACTGATATGGGTGAGGCAACCCGGCATGGTTTTGAATTGAGCAGTGGAGAGGAGAAAGGTTTGACTTTTATAAAAAAACTAGGGTTTGTTGGAGAGGAAGCAAATCGGATTGGAATGTTGGAACAAGCGCTTGAAGAAGGGAAAGCTAAACGTGCTGCTATTTACTTGGAGTTGGAGAAAGAAAGGGCTGCTGCTGCTTCGGCTGCTGATGAAGCCATGGCGATGATTTTGCGTCTACAAGAGGACAAGGCTGCTATAGAAATGGAAGCGAGGCAATATCAAAGGATGATTGAAGAGAAATTTGCTTACGACGAAGAAGAGATGAGCATTCTGAAAGAGATGCTGGTTCGGAGGGAGAAGGAGAATCACCTTTTGGAGAAAGAACTCGAAGCTTACAGGCAGATGAATAATCTAGGAAACGAGCAGGAGGAAAGTGATTTTAGTTATATGTCGAGTAAAGGGGGACAACTGCCTTCGATTCCATTTGGTCTAGACGAAGATCAGCTGCTAATGGTGAAACAGGCAGGGAATGGTGGATTGACTACAAAGAAGGAAGTGGAGAAAGGTCCTGGTTGGGGTTCGGAAAATGAGATTCCGTTAGCTGGGGAAAGAAGTCATACTGCAGACGTTTATTTAACCAGGAAAGCAGAAGGACTGGATGACGGTGACATAGCAGGCCAAGCAATAGCAACCAAAACAGTCCAAGGTGATGAGAGAACTTATTTAACTGGAGAAGAGCTCAAGAGAAATGTAGAATTTTGCAAGGCAGTAGATTGCAATCCGCACAATCCCACAGTTGATATGGAGCCAGCTGTTTATGACATACATGTTGTTGATGATAAAGTTGACATTCTGAAGGAGGAGAATACAAAAGAAAGTAAATTACCATCTGGTTCTGATTTAAATCACAAAACTTTGCTATATGACTCGAGGAGGAGTTTTTCTGCAGTCGGTACTGAAATGTTGGAGATTGGTGCTGAAATCAAATGCCTTAGAGAAAGGCTGCAAGTCGTACGAGGAGAAAAAGTGAAGCTGAGTTTCTCATCGGATCAGAGGAAAAGGATAGATACCAATTTGAAACTCATCGAGGAGCTGGTGAACCAACTTCGAGAATTTCAGCAGCTAAAGGAGCCCGTTCGGCAGACTTCTTTACCTCCTTTACCTTCACCTTTCAAGGTGTGTCACTAGTCGATTTTTCTGCCTTTAATTTTATAAACCTGCATGCTTGTTTATCTAGCTTCATGCTGTTATTTTTCTGCAAATGTCCATTTTCGGGTACTTAAAAGGATGAATGAGGTGAATGTCCACTGGTGCCCCATAAATTGCATAATACTGCTGTATGCATGTTATTACTTCCTTAGTAAGCAATCTTCGAAGGTGCTGTCTTGAGTTAAAGTAAAAAAGATACTCAAGATTCCATATAGAGACTTCTCCCTTCGTTGCCGGTTAATCACGCCGAACTTGTTAACAGTTAAGGTGCCTATACACCATTCCTTAGAGCTTTCAGTACTGCATTTTGGATGTGTCATTTTAGGGTCATCATCCATACCGTAGGAAACTTTTGCAAGTAATTTAACATCCTATGCATCAAAATAGCTTGAAAGCCGTCTAAATCATGTGTCGTTAGGATAACGATAAGGCCGATTTTTCCATTTAAAAGCTGTTGGAATGGTAATCCCTCCATTAATGTTTCCTTTTTCCCTTCCATGAATTTTGTGACGACTACAGTCACATATCCGTTCTCGACATCTCGTGTCCGTTAATGTTTCTTTCATGTTAACTGAAAAAGCGATAATCCCTCCATTTCAGGTAAACTCCAACCGGAGACGCTGCCGGAGCGTATCGGATGGAATCGAAGATAGTGCGTAAGCAATGTACAGAATAAGCTATGGAATCGGTTGTTTCTTAGGTTTTTCTTTTTTTTCAGATAAGAAGTTGATAAAATATCTGTGAAGTCCATAAATACATAAATATTTAAGTTTAATTGTTAATGTGTTTATATTTTTTTCTTTAAATTTGTTATTGTGATATTTTGAAATAAAAAAAATAAAATAAAAACTCATTTAGTAGTCTTATAACTAGAAAAATAATGTTATAATGGATCTGCATTTAACAAAATAGTTTTTAAGAGTGTAACAATTAGACCTAAATTTGGAAATCTAAAAAGTAGAGGGACTAAATCTTAGAAAAAAAAAAGTACAAGGATTAAATTTTAAATTTACAAAGAGTATAGAGACTTATAT
The DNA here is from genome assembly GCA_025698465.1 of Gossypium longicalyx. Lineage (NCBI taxonomy): Eukaryota > Viridiplantae > Streptophyta > Magnoliopsida > Malvales > Malvaceae > Gossypium > Gossypium longicalyx. Next base: position 4,636,686 of record CM047001.1, on the reverse strand, counting down.
CATATTTTAACCAAAATAAAAATATACTTATAGTGATATTTGTCATTTTTAAAAATAATGAGTTATTAAATCTTTTATTGGTTGAGCCAGTGTCTCGTTAATTTATCATATTAACTTAATGTTAAGCGATGATATGTAACTTTTTATATAACAATTTTAAGCTTCGACTTATTAGATTTTCATATTATCTTAATTGTGAATAATATTTAAAAAAATTCATATCATCACTTTAATAGGTAGCTAACAATGTTATCAATTTAAACATTTATAAAGTAGAGAAATTAAGTATTTGACAAAAAATACTAATATACAACAATATATAAACATAGTACAAATGGTCAAATTTTGCTACTAGTTCATGTATTATAAGTTGTAGATCTAATCTGTAACACCGTATATCCAACTTGATTGTCCGGTCCCAGCTATAGGATGACATATTCATTATCAGAGCAACTACGATCAAATATAATTAATTTATACTATTATATAGTTAAGTTCGAGCAATAGATGAAAATGATACAATATAGAATCATTTTAAAGTTAAATATTTCTGAGCAATATAATTAATTTATACTATTATACAATCATTTTAGCAATATTATTATTAAGCTTTATTGTTAACTCAATGTTGAATTAGGACCAAATTGTAAAGATTTTAAAATATCGGGTTGACTTACAACTTCAGGAGTTCCTCATCGATGCAGCATCTTGATCTTGTCATGGTGTGACCCTTGTTTTACAACAAAGTCCAATTTGATACCTATTCAACTAATTAACACAATTCAAACATACTCAATACCAAATATCAAAACTATTGGTGCTATTTCCAACATACATTTTCAACCTATCTTACCATATATATGTATACATTACTCAAAACATACATGACTAACTTAAGCACTTATGCCATTCACCATTCATTTACCAAGTATATATATATATATATATATATATATATATATTCACATTTAAGTCTCAAATATGACAACCTTTTATACAATTCACCAAGGTAAACCAATCATTTGGCCATTTTCATGTTATTATTTTAAGCTTCAAATATAAACACGATCACTTTTATGTCAAAATCGACTCAACCTAAGTACATGTCATAAATTTAACAAAATAAAACTATATAAAGATTACTGAGTCAGGGATCTCCTCTTAGATGCTTGAACCACCTCTAGGAATCTCGAGATGTGCCTATACTTGTGCACGGGAAAATAAACCGTATGTTAAGCGATAATGCTCAATGGTAATTTCCATAATTCAAGTAAATGCAAATTAAACTTATATCAATTGCATATATCCAATTCAAATTCTATTTTCAACTAATTTATATACCATTAATGAAAATTCTTATTCTAACACATCAACCATTACATGAAATGCCATTTATATCTTATGATCAAATCATACATAGTTCAATTAACCAATCTAATGAGCATATCATATTAACATGCTAGTGTCAATAATGATTACAATCATATTCAATTTAAGATATTTGAGCATGACAATAGATATATATATATATATATATCATTTCCAAATCGAATTGATTGATTAGTCAAATTCCATTTCGGCTCTCCAAGCTCGTATAATGATTCGCATGATCTTTCACATGCTATTGACATTCATATATCGAAATTCACATTTGAATCATCAAATCATGATATCAATTCCATTCATATGTTATTTAATCTATTAACATTTTATAACTATATTAACTTGACTCGGAATCAGGATGGATACATGGATTGACCAACCTATATCCCCATCTAGCATCGCAGTGCATCATCGAATAAACCGAAGGAAATATACTGGTACACATAGTGCATCATTGGACAAGTTGAAGCAATTGTACTAGCAAACAAGGTGCATCATCTGACGAACCGAAGCAAATGTACTGGTACATAAGTGCATCATCGGTTAAATCGAAGCAAATATACTGGCACTTAAGTGCATTATCGATTAAACCGAAGTATAAACCCATACACAATCTAATCCTATAGCATGCCAACTATATCCGGCTCTGGCCGAACAGTTAATAGGGTAACCAATTTTCCAATCTCATCACATAGTTCGATTCACATTCTATCATTCTCAATTCATCATCAATTCACCATTTCAACACATCATATAACATTTTTCAACTCAATTTCATACCAATTATTACATATCAATTAAATCATGTTACTTTATAATTTATTCACTTTAGTCCTTTATTTTGATATACCATATAAATCACCACAGTTTAATTTATACAACTAGTATATACTTACCTCATTACTAAATCTTACAATTTAACATGGATATGTAATAATTAGATTAATCTCAAATAATAGAAATACAAATTAAAAGCTCACGTCATTTGTCATCAACTTTTGCTTTTCCTCACCTTCTTGATTGCTCAACGTTGTTTTTAGTCGAATTTGATAGTTGAATATCCAAGGGTTTTCAAGTTTCTTCCTTCCTTTCTTTTTTTCCTCTGATTTTCACGGGTTGAAGATGAAGATGATAACATCTCACTTTCTTTCCTTTATGTTTATTATTTATACCTAAATTACCATATTTTAACCTTAATTAATTAACATAATTCTTTAATTAGTTTAAGTTAATGCAACCCACCATAAAATCTCACTATCGTATATTTTAATTTAATTTATTTATTATTTTAATTATTTGGATAGTTTTCATCTAAGTCCTCAAGCTTTTTCCTAATTAAAAATCTATAATGATTAAAATTTTACAATGTAGTCCCTAGACCTTAATTAACCACAATTTCGGCTAAATTACTTAATCGAATTTCAAATCATTTATACACTAACTCCATAAATATCTCTATTTAATATTTACAGGCTCGGTTTACAAAAACAAAGGCTCAAAACCATAATTTCCAATACCACTGAATTCTGGGTCGTTAAAATCTTTGTACTTTAATTTGATTTTTTTTTCGATAATTTAATTTGATTAATTTTAATCCTTGAATTGGTTAATTTCAATGCTTGTACTTTACAAATCCAAAGTTTCATTCCCAACTAAACTCATTTGATCAAAATTTTGCTATTGGTCTTTGTACTTTGCAAAAATTATGAATTTAGTCCTTATACTTTAATTTGGTAAATTTTAATTCCTATACTTTTCAAAATTTAAAATTTTAGTCTTAACCCAAACAATAGCAGTTAAATTTATTTAGTTAAAATCAATTACTAGTCGTATACTGCGCGTATAGTTTTAGATTTAACCAGTATTTTCCAATTAGATCTTTCCAAGTCTCTATACTTTTCAAATTTTGAAATTTCAGTCTAGACACACATGACAGCTGTTAATCCATTAACCAGATTTCTAGTGAGTAATATGTGAAAATAACAAGTTAACATAGTATTACAAATATGATAATATGTTTATTGTATCAGATTTTGAAAATAGTAGAACTTAATGAATTTAGCAGTTATCATGGTGAGGATTGAAATTTTAAAATTTGAAAAATACAAAGACTAAAAAAGACCAATTTAAAGTATAGGGACTAAATCTATAACTTTCATAAAGTATAGGAACTAGTAGTAAAATTTAATCATTTTATTATTAGTGTTGTAGTATGCATAAAATTATTAATTTAATCCATATTCTATTGGATGCTTAAAACACATTGGTTTATTTTTTTTTAATAGAATTTTATGCTCAACTGAGAAGCTTTGCATTCCAGTGAAACAGATTTTCACAATTTTACCCTTTATTTTACTTTTCCTTTCACAAATATGGTTTTAAAAAGATTAAAGATAGTTAAAAAAAACTTATAAATTATTATTAAATGAAATAAATCTATAAAAAATTATTTTATATAATATTATTATAAAATTAATACGAATCATTACAAATAAATATACATATAAAATAAAAATATTCTTCATTAATAAAATTATTATTTAAAACAAATATATTTTTAATAAATTTTAATAAATTATTAATTTTATAATATCAAATAAATCTGAATTTTCATTATATAAACTGAATTGTCATTAATATCCCTAATAGTTTGGCATTTTTCATTATGTACAATTATTTAATATAATAAAACTATAATTTGTTGTAATTTTCATAATTTAATACTTGTATTAAGTACAATTTTCAATCTACGATTTTTAGTAGTCATTTTTCATTCTTACTTCATTGCTATAAATGCGTTTGAATCTAAATACACATCTCATCAATAATTTTTCTTTTGAACAATTTCATTATAAGAAATAATTGTATCTGCTTTTTTTTTTCCTACAAAATGCTTAGAACTACTTATAACTCCTTTCCAACCCATAAATAGGAGGATAATATGTTTCAGCACACTTGAACGCAAATTCTCGTATTGACAATAATATCCATGTCAATTGAGCTAAAACTATTATATTAAATCTCATCACTACAATAACTATTTAACTGTCACTGCTACTTTTAATCTCACAGAAACTAATCATACCACCCTTCCAAAGAGAGCCTTAATTCCTATGGTTTTTCAAAAATTTGAAATTCCAATCTTAACATAGAAGATGATCATTAAATCCATTAATTGACTTTTATAAAAATAAAAAACTAATATGATAATATACATTTGATAGTATATTGTCGTATAAAATTTTAGAGATAACAAAACTAAATATATTTAACATGGATAAAATCTTAGAAATTGAGAACCCCATGTGGTAGCCTTATGATCAAGATGTTAACCGTCTCAGGTGTAGCCTAAATTCAAATCGTGCTAATCGCGTTTATTGTTTGGGATTTACCCATTCTTATATTTTTAAAAAAATGTATTGGAAATTGAAAGTAATAGAATTTAAGCCAATGAAATCAACACCTACATTTTGATCAAAATTGTAATTTCAAAATCGAAAAAATATAGAAATACATGAAATTTCAAAATTCCGTAGTGGTTAAAAGGGTCACAGCCGGGTCCGGGGAACCCATTTGAGTAGAAGGGTTGGGCCTGATTTCAAGTACAGATCCAGAACAAAATTTTCGGGTTCGGGTCCATAAAATATTTTTAAAACGGAAACTTAAAAAATGAAAAACATATTAGCCACCAAGCTCCACCGCCAGCCACCACCGTCATCCTTCCCTCGCGCCGCCCCCCAAACCTTTATAATCAAAATTTAAAGCCCCCAATTCAAAAAGACCTCTTTGAATTTTGAACCCCCAAGGCCTAAACTATGTCTTATGATCCATCGCCGGCGGCTAAGAAACCCCAACCACTTCCTTGGACTCACCCAGAGACCCTCAACCTAATCCAAGCGTACCAAGAAAAATGGTACTCTCTCCAGCGCGGCCAACTCAAAGCCAACCAATGGGAGGAGGTAGCCGTAACCGTCGCCACTCGTTGCGGCCTCTTCGATGATTCCGCCGCCAAAACCGCCCTCCAGTGCCGTCACAAGATGGAGAAACTCCGCCGTCGCTACCGCTCCGAACGCCAAAACCTCGGCTCTGCTTCCCCTTGGCCTTACTACGACGCCATGGAAGCTCTGGAGCACGGGCCTTTGCCTATCTCGGCTCGACCATTGACTTCCATTGTTCCAAACGGACATGAAGCTGGGAACTACTACCATAACGAGGACGAAAACAACCCAATCGAGGAAGAAGAAGAAGATGACGAAGAACATGAAGGAGGAAACCGGTTCAGCAAAAGCCGCAGCATCAATTACATATTACGGCGGCCGAGTGTTGTGAACCGGTTTTCTGGGCTAATGAAGAAAAGGGTTAGAACAGAAGAGGAAGGGGATGGTGATGGTGATGCAGCAATAACGGGAAAGGGCGAAGAAGACAAAGGGGTGGAACTAGCAATGGAAATTAGGAGATTTGCAGAGAGGTTTATGAGGATGGAAAGGAAAAAAATGGAGATAATGCATGAAACTGAAAGGTTGAGAATGGAAATGGAAAACAAAAGGATTGAGATGATATTGGACTCAGAGAAGAAAATTGTGGATGCCATATCAACCAGTTTGGGGTCAAAAACAAAGGAGTGAAGGTGGAGCAAGAATTGGGTTCTTCAAGAAACTTTCTTCTATTGGAGCTTCAGGTTGTATAGACTTATTAGTGATGGAACTGAATATAATTTTTGAGCTGCAATTGTTGAGATTTTGCATTTCTGCTCTCTCTGGTGCCTAACTCTTTTGAACAGTATTTCTAATCTGATCACATGATTAAGCTTTGAAACTGTTTTTATCTAGCAGTTGTTCTAGTGGGTTGTTTTCTTCTATCTTTGGCTTTCATTGATGAATGATGAGCTTAAGGTCATCCACAGTATGTGTAGGTTTCTCAATGTACTTTTTTTTTTTTTGTCGAAACAAGAGTGTCCACTGCCAATGATTAATTCCCTTGTCGCATATGCTTTCCTGAAAAATAAACAATTCACTATTAAATGTACTCTATTTTCATGAGTAAAGATTGAATGTATGGCTTCATCATTAAATGACGGGTTAAGGATTGAAATCCAGTTCTCATTATTAAAGGATAAAGTGAATAATCATCACATCATATCTCATAGTTCAGTTTTTCAATGCATGTATATATATTTCAAGAATCTTTGAATGATCATATTCTCATACGAATATCTCACTCCGCGAGATACTTAAACTTACTAGGAACTAGATATTTTTCTATGTATTTACACTTTTAACTTGAAACCTGAAGGTCACTATTTATATAATGCCCAGAAATTCTTTTAAACATATTACTGCTTGGAGGTTTCTAACAAACTACAGTATACGATTGATCCTTTGGGGCTAATTTGAAGCACTGGTTAATTTAGTATCGGTAGAATCTGAAAATGTATAACAAGTATGGTCTTTGTGTACTTCAAACACTTGGATGGCTAGTGTATGGAGAATATTGTAGGAAAAATGAGGGAAGGAATATAATAGAGTTGATAAAAAGTTATGCATATAATAAAATTGATAACTCAAAAAGTTATGCATCTGATTGTTTATTGCAGTTTAGTTCAAATTAGATAAAAATTACAAAAGGGCCAAGCAAAGAGCTTTCTGTACTGCATTTCAGGTCTCTTAAAAATTTTGGATGCAGTTTTTTTTCCAGTCAAAAAAGGGAAAAGACACTCATTGCAGATGCCAATGAACTAACCAAACAGAACTAAATTCACAAGTTTCATAAGCAAGAAACACAAGGGCTTATGGTAGACCCAGAAGGAATAGGGAATGGAGAGGGTATGCACCAATTAAAGGATTGTTGTATTATGAGAATCTGATGACTGTTTACAAATTACAAATAAATGCTTGGGTGGGAATGGCCATGGCCATGGCTATAGCAGTGACGGCTGCTGGTCGTTCTAATAGCAGTGACCAGTGTCTACACCACAACAAACCTTAATATTCACAAAATTCACCAAAGGCTTTTTGCCCATAACAATGATTGCTAGATACCTCAAAGGGTAATAAATACATGCACTGATCTACCGGGCCAAAAAGAAAGAAACCATGGAAAAGGGAGATGTGACCTATGTACAAATGCCACTATATCTGTCTCCACTTCCCTATACTCAAGTGGTTATATACATGATGCCCTAAGAAACAGAAAGTAGAAACCCCAAAAAATGTCCAATACTTTCCGTGTATTTCTAACCTGCAAATAGCAGCAACCTCTTTCCACATTGCAATGCCAATATGATATTACCAGCTTCATCTGTGTTAAAACCACAGCCTGATTAGTCTCCACTCTCCATTCAAGTTTAATAAAATTTAAATACCAAAGAAATAAACAAAAAGGAAAAGAAAAAGACTACAAATTTATACAAATCAAACAGTATACATGGATAAGCACCCACAGACGGCTAGAGATAAAAATAGCTATCCATAAATAATTGTCAGAAGTTTTAACAAACCAATAATGCAACAAAGTGGCAGAGAGCGGATATAATTCATCTCATTCCAATATTACAACATGATAATAATTCTAAATGTTCTAATGCTTCCTAGTATGCCAACCTAACATATAACACCATATCAAACCTGCCTAAATCCGTAAAAGTTATTACCTGTACACTGCTGTTACATGGGCAAACAAACTCAATCATGGCAGGACCCATTGCTGTTGGAACTGCTCCAACCACTAATTGCTTCATTCCAGCTTAGAATTAGAAGGCCTGTGATACAAGCTGCCCTGTACTGCTTGTAGATGCAGAGTTTGCTGTTGCGACTGCTGTTGCAATGGCTGCTGTTGTGGCAGCAAACTATGCTGATTTTGTAATTGCTGGTAAGGCTGTTGAGATGGTGGTGATGTGGAAGATTGTTGTATCTGTGGCTGTTGTGGCCACTGTGCCCCATCAGTACTCCCATTAGAGGGTAGAATACCTGATAATTGTCTCTTCCCTAACCCTTGGCTGACAGAAGGTAGCGAATCACTACGAGCAGAATTTGGATGAGGAGGGCTCCCCATGGATCCCACTTGAGTGGCCACATTTGGCAAACCCAGATCACACACTGATTCTGATGGTTTCCACTGATGGCCAACAGAAGGAGAAACAACAGATACATTGTCAGCTGAATCAATAGCAGCCTGAGGCATTGCCATGCTTGTGGCTGTACCCATAAGTGAAGCATTACTCATGGGCTGTTGGTCAGCTTGGGCTGGTTCAGCTTGAGATTTGCTGGAAGGATCAGAATTCACTTGCTGATTCTGCTGAATCATCCTTTTAACAGTAGGCTGGCTTTGATTAACCTGCTTTTTATGTGATTGTGACTGTAGCTGCAAGTGCTGGCGGTTTGGACCCATAGCTGCTGGCAGGACAGACTGATGCACAGCTGATTGTGTATGACCAGAAGGCGCTGTGGAAACCTGAACTTGAGAACTATTATCAGAATGTGCAGCCATCTGCTGGACATGCTTTGTAGAAGGGGGTACTGCCCCAGAAAGTAGTTTTTTCTGTAGCTGGGAATGATTCATGGACTGAGAAGAAACTGGAGGCTTAGATGGTTGGACAGGGCTCATAACAGACCCAGAATACAGGCCCTGACCTTGCATTAAGTGCATCATCTGCTCTCCTTTCTCAGCAGCTTGGTTGCTAGAGGCCATGCTAAGGCCATTCAGAGGAGAAGGATCAACAGAAAGGTTCTGATGCACCTGCATGTTCCCCCTCCCTGCTCCCTTCAAAAGTTTAGCTTGCTGCTGAGATTGTGTTTGTTGCCGTTGCTGAGGGTGGTGCCTGCCAGATTGTTGAAACTGCTGTTGTTGAAGCTGCCGCTGTTGTTGCTGGCCTATCTGATTGTTCAACCCACTAGCACCAGGTCGGGAACTCCTACCAAGCCCACGAGGCACCAAGTGGTTTTTTTGTTGCTGATGAAATGACATAGGAGTTATTGGCGTAGATGGTGTTAGAGAGGAAAGCGATACTGCCTGAGTTGAAGCTGGAGATTGAATCTGGGAACTACTCTGAAGAGAAGATACAGGAAGTTGAGTCTGAGGTCGGACATGTGGCTTCAAAGCATTAGATACAGCAAACTTTTGATGCTGCTGATGCATATGAGACTGCTGCTGCTGCTGCCTTTGCCTTTCTTTAGCAAGGCGCATGGCATATGCTTGCTGCTGTGACCCATTAGAACCCTGAAGAGAGTTGTTCAGCCCATGGGACTTCTGGGGATGACCTGGATATGACTGAACAGGCGGTGGGGTTGATTGATTAGGGTAAGCAGAAGTCAACCCATTGAAAGCAGCAATTCCCTGGCTGTTCTCTTGAACGTGCAGTTGGAGCTCAGGTACCACCATTTGCCTCTGGTTCTCTGGACTATGACCAGGCTATCAAACAAAAAGGAAAATCATCTTAGTTTGAAAGTCTGTTCTAGATCACCATAACGCACAAAAATTAGAGTACCAATATCATTGATTATCCAGAAGTTCAAAGTAATTTTTAAATAAACAAAAATAAAAATGCTATATCAAACACATTTCAGTTCCTAGAGGAATACTATCAAAATAAACACAACAAAGCGAGATTTACCAACTAGCTTTAAGGCATTGAGTTCAACAAACCCCCATTATCAAGCCTAAATTATATTCCTCAATTGGAAGTAGTTACACATAAAGAAAGGAATTATCCAGATCTGCTTGCTACACAGAACCATAGGTAAAGGAAAATTTTGATGGAACTTTTTGCAGCAAGCAATCCTCTGAAAAGCCATATATATCAAGCCTAAATTATATTCCTCAATTGGAAGTAGTTACACATAAAGAAAGGAATTATCCAGATCTGCTTGCTACACAGAACCATAGGTAAAGGAAAATTTTGATGGAACTTTTTGCAGCAAGCAATCCTCTGAAAAGCCATATATATCTAGAACTGAAGTCCCCATTCTAGATTTAGATGGGTGCAGCAAGAGCTCAAGGGAAGGGGTTGATTGCAGTCAGTCTAAGATTAGCATGGAGTGCCTATCTTTGGATTGAGAGAATAGGAGAAATTCATGGCAGCAAAGCTAATTCTAATTCAGCACTTGTTAATTGAATTAAGGTTGTTGGATACAAGATTCAAGGATTAAGGCGTACTGCAGATTAGCTGGTGAAATGCTTATTTTAACTGCTCTTCTTTTTTTCTTTTTTTGGCTTGTTTTAAATTTGTAATACTGCAATATCCAGATTGTTCACTTTGTAGTAGATAGCTACTTATTTGGATGAATACAAATCACTGGGGGAAATATTAACTGATTTCTTGGTATATAACTGTCAGATTTCAGTTTCCTAATTAAGGAATATTTGAGTGTATCAAATAGGATTCTGTAAATATTTTATCCCTAACTTTAAGGCTGTTTTTAAGGTACAGCATCCCTAGAATTAGTCTGTTTCCTAGTGTAAAGTTTCCTAAGTTAGGCTCACTATGTCTATAAATATTTATGTAATTTCTTGTGAAAAACATAATAGAAATAGCCTGTTTTTAACATGGTGTCAGAGCTTTTTTAGCCCGATTCTGGATTTTTTTCTTTGGCTGGCGATTTTTTTTATTCCAACCAGCCCTCAAGCTTGTAAAATTTGTTCAAACGAAACATGACTGAAACTGTCAAGATCAAGAACACTGGGGATGTCTCAGAAGTTTCTGTGAACAACTCAAACCCAACAAGTGAGTTTCAGAACATCCAAGTAGCCTACAGGCTAAATGGGAAAAATTACTTGAAGTGGTCTCAACTGGTTCGTACATTCTTGAAGGGAAGAGGAAAACTGAGTCACTTACTCGGAACTGGACCTAAAGAAGGAGATCCTAAGTTTGATGCTTGGGATGAACAAGACTCTATGGTAATGTCTTGGTTATGGAACTCTATGATGCCAGAAATCAGTGATACATGCATGTTTCTTAACACATCCAAAGAAATATGGGAAGCTGTGAAACAGACTTATTCTAAAGTTCGAGATGCTGCTCAAATTTATGAAATCAAGACTAAGATTTCATCTACCAAACAAGGAAGTCGATCAATCACGGAGTATTCCAATCTGTTGCAAAGTTTATGGCAAGAGATGGATCATTACCAGTGCATTCAGATGAAGTGCAGTGAAGATGCAGCACTCCTGAAAAGGTTCGTTGAAAAGGATCGAATTTATGATTTTCTTGCTGGACTAAATGTTGAGTTTAATGCAGTAAGAGTTCAAATACTTGGAAAAGAGGAACTACCATCACTAAATGAGACAATTGCAATTGTTCGTGCTGAGGAAGGAAGAAGAGGAGTTATGGTTGAAAACAGTCAAGTCGATAGTTCAGCCTTGGTTACAAAAGCTGTAAGTGAGAGGAGATTTGGCCTGGAGCAGCCAAATAGTGAAGATAATAGACAGACAGAACGTACAAAGCCTATTAACAGGGATTCCGTATGGTGCACCTACTGTAAAATGGCCCGTCACACTAAAGAAAGATGCTGGAAACTCCATGGGAAGCCACAAACAACAAACAAAAAATTTTCAGAAAAAGGTGGACAACCAAAGGGACAAGGGCGAGCATATACAGCAAGACAGCTGGATGGAAAAAATAATTCTCAGGAATCACCTGTTGAATTCAATAAAGAAGAAATTGAGAAGTTAAAAAATTTGCTGGGATCATTGGAAAAATCTTCTTCAACAGGTACTTGTAGTTTGGCTTTTTCAGGTATATCCTCTTCTCAAGATTCTAAAGTCTCAGATACAGTCACCAAAAGTTCTTGGGTCATTGACTCAGGAGCTACGGACCACATGACCCACTCCTCACAAAAATTTGTTTCATATACACCTTGCCCTAGTAGTAGAAAAATAACAGTAGCCGATGGTTCTGTGATCACAGTGGCTGGTCAGGGTGATATTGTTATAAACAAAACCCTTACTCTTAAAAATGTCCTTCATGTTCCAAAACTATTTACCAATCTTTTATCCATTCAAAGAATTACCAAAGATTCTAACTGTAAAGTGGTTTTCTATCACAATCGATGTCTTTTTCAGGAACAGAATACGAGGAGGATGATTGGACATGCTAAGGAAGTAAATGGCCTATACTATCTTGAAGAATCCAGTGGAGAAGTTAGTGCTCTGAATTCCTCACCTCATCTTTCATATCCGAATCTATTAAAACCAATAAAGACCAAATTTGGCTCTATCACCTTCGCCGTGGTCATCCATCGTTTAGAGTCCTTAAAATTATGTTTCCTTCATTGTTCAAAGGATTGACTGTTGAAAAATTTCATTGTGATATCTGTGAACTTGCAAAACATAAACGTACCTCTTTTCCAGTAAGCAATAAAAGAACTTTCACTCCTTTTACTCTTATTCATAGTGATATTTGGGGGCCATCCACTATTTCAAATATTTCTGGGGCTCGGTGGTTTGTATCCTTTATTGATGATTGTACTCGTTTGTCTTGGATATTTCTTTTAAAACAAAAATCTGATGTAAGGTCTGTCTTTCCAATCTTTTACAACATGATCAAAACACAATTTGGAGCTGAAATAAAAAGGTTTAGGTCAGACAATGCCAAGGATTATTTCAATCAATTTCTCTCAACATATTTCCAGGAAAGAGGCATTATACATGAGTCATCTTGTGTTAGTACACCCCAACAAAATGGTGTTGCTGAAAGAAAGAATGGTCACATTTTAGCTATTACAAGAGCCTTTTTGTTCCAAAAAAATGTCCCTAAACAATATTGGGGGGAGGCTGTTTTAACTGCTACTCATTTGATAAATAGATTGCCTACAAAAGTCCTTGAATCTCAAAGTCCTATGCAAGTTCTAGCAAAATTCTTTCCTGATTTCAATACTTCAAGTAACCTTACTCCCAAAATATTTGGCCGTGTTGCTTTTGTTCATGTTCATTCTCAAAATAGAGAAAAATTTGATCCACGAGCTATCAAGTGTGTCTTTCTTGGTTATTCTTCCACTCAAAAGGGGTACGAATGCTATCATCCAGCAACAAATTTTTTTTTTGTAACAGCGGATGTTACTTTTACAGAACAAGAGAATTTCTTTACTCGTCCTTATCTTCAGGGGGAGATCTTATTCACAGAAGATAAGGACAAAGAATTCTTTCTTCTTGACATTCCAGCTTCTGTCCAGCAGCAAAACACCCACATTCCAGCTCCTGTCCAGCAACAAAACACTCACATTCCAGCTCCTGTCCAGCAACCAAACACTCCCACTCAGTCTTTGCCTACTAACCAGCCTGCCCGACTTGAAACAATGGCCCCTATACAATCTGAAACAGAGCCTAATACACCCAAATCACCGAGAGGAATTCAGGACACTACTCGTCCTTTACTGGTTTACTCAAGGAAGAAGGCACCGGTGCAAGTTCAATCATCTTCTTCTCCTATACGACCTGAGGTAATTGCTGAACCTACTTTGAATTCTAATACTGCAAATTTAGATGATTTTCCCATTGCCATTAGAAAGGGGACTAGAACCTGTACAAAACATCCCTTGTACCTATTCATGTCTTACAAAAACTTGTCCCATAACCACAAAACCTTTCTTACCAGCCTAAATTCTATCTCCATTCCCAAAACTGTATCCGAGGCATTAGAAGATGAGAATTGGAAAAATGCCATGAAAGTTGAAATGGAAGCTCTTGAAAAAAATAAGACATGGGACTTAGTGAAATTACCGAGAGGAAAGAAATCAGTGGGATGTCGCTGGGTGTACACAGTGAAATATAAGTCAGATGGTTCTTTGGAGAGGTACAAAGCAAGATTGGTTGCTAAAGGGTACACTCAAATGTATGGAATAGACTACCTTGAGACATTTGCCCCTAAAGATGAACACTGTAAGAGTGTTGTTGTCACTAGCTGCCAACCGAGGCTGGAAATTACAGCAATTTGACATCAAAAATGCCTTTTTACACGGTGATCTTGAGGAGGAAGTCTATATGGATGTTCCTCCAGGATTCGGTCCAAATACAGGACAGGTAGTTTGCAGACTAAAAAAGGCTTTGTACAGACTAAAACAGTCCCCGAGGACTTGGTTTGGAAGATTTACCAAAGTAATGCTCAAGTTGGGGTATAAACAGAGTCAAGGAGATCACACTCTGTTTGTAAAACACTCATCTTCAGGGGGAGTGACTGCTTTATTAGTCTATGTTGATGACATTATAGTGACTGGTGATGATCTAGAAGGAATGGAGAATTTAAAGAAATGCCTAGTAAAAGAATTTGAAGTCAAAGAGCTCGGTAAGTTAAAATATTTCCTTGGTATTGAAGTGGCACACTCTCGGGAAGGAATATTCATATCTCAGCAAAAATACATAGTTGATTTGTTGACAGAGACGGGCAAGTTGGGCTGTAAACCAGCAGAGACACCCATAGAGGTAAACCACAGACTTGGAAATGCACTAGAAGATGCAGCAGTTGATAAAAGGTCATATCAAAGACTTGTGGGGAAGCTCATTTACTTGTCTCATACCAGACCAGATATTGCCTATGCAGTAGGTGTTGTAAGTCAGTTTATGCACAATCCCAGAGAATCACATCTTAGAGCCGTATATCAGATTCTACAGTACTTAAAGGGCACGCCAGGCAAAGGAATCCTATTTAAAAAGGGGGAGAATGTAACCCTTGAAGCCTATACTGATGCAGATTATGCAGGATCTATGGTTGATAGAAGATCAACCTCGGGCTATTGTACTTTCCTAGGAGGCAACCTTGTGACTTGGAGGAGTAAAAAACAAAATGTTGTGGCTAGATCTAGTGCAAAAGCTGAATTTAGGGCGATGGCTCTTGGAGTTTGTGAGTTGTTATGGCTAAAAATTATTTTGGAAGATTTGAAGATCAAATGGGAAGGTCCAATGAAGTTGTATTGCGATAATAAGTCTGCTATCAATATTGCGCATAATCCAGTTCAACATGATCGAACGAAGCACGTTGAGGTTGACAGACATTTTATAAAGGAAAAACTGGACAGTGGCTTAATTTGCACTCCATTTGTGTCCACTGATGGTCAACTAGCAGACATACTTACCGAAGGATTGTCTGGGAAGTTGTTTCAGAAATTAGTAAGCAAGCTGAGAATGGATGATATCCACTTCCCAGCTTGAGGGGGAGTGTCAGATTTCAGTTTCCTAATTAAGGAATATTTGAGTGTATCAAATAGGATTCTGTAAATATTTTATCCCTAACTTTAAGGCTGTTTTTAAGGTACAGCATCCCTAGAATTAGTCTGTTTCCTAGTGTAAAGTTTCCTAAGTTAGGCTCACTATGTCTATAAATATTTATGTAATTTCTTGTGAAAAACATAATAGAAATAGCCTGTTTTTAACAATAACAATTATCGTTAATATGGGACAAAAGAACCCCAAACTGCAATAACATGTTGTAGAACAGACTTGATCATACTGCTCCTTGAAAAGTAAATAACTTACTTGCATCATGTGAATGGTATCCCGAGGTCTCAATGTAGAGTTTCCTTGACCAGAACCTGGTCCAGAGTGCATATTTCCAGGGCTAGGCATTCCCACCAAATTAGAGGAGAGCAGGCTGCCAGAATTTAGCATTGTTGATGATACCATTCCTTGAAAGCCTGGCCTTGACATTGGCATGTTTCTATTTATTCCACACATCATGCCCACACCATTTCCACCAGCCAGCATACGAACCCCACGATCTGACCCAGAAACAGCCCCAGGGAGAGTCAAGTTGGACTGCTGAACATTCCTGCCAGATAAGACTGGATTATGTTGTTGCAGTCTATGCTGCTCATCAGCTGGCAAAGATGTTCTTGGAACACCAAATCTACCATCCCTGAGAGCAAATATGACCACAATTTGTGCCATTGGCATATAATATATATTAAAAAACATGAATGAGGAGAAACTTCTGAACTAACTAAAAGTAGCCTTTGTTGTTTAATATATTTCTAAAAAACCATTGTAAATACTTCTGTATTATATGAATAAATTATCTAATTTATAAGAAGTTTGATTTTCATTAAAATACTTTTGTTTAATAGACTTATTAATAAAATCTATCCAAATTATGAGTAAGAAATTTAATTTAATTACTTAAGTAATAAATTTAAAAAATTAAAAATTATTGAATTGCTTTATCTTCAAGATTCTAAAATAAAAGGGTTAAAGTTCACATTAATTTTTGTTTATTTGCATAGAATTTAATTTACATTAACATTAAAACAAAAGACTTTATAGTAATTAATATCAATATAATTTGCGCATGGAACATCCATATGCTAAGGCAAATTTACACTTTGTTTATTTATTTGTTAGAATGCTCAACTTATTCAAAAATTAATAAAATAGCAGATATTCACATGCAATGCATGTTACAACAGATACTAATAATAGCATGTGACACTATGCACACAGAGAATGCAAGCTACAAATTAGCTTAATACCTCACAGAAGCATCGAGTGTAGCAGAGGGTGATGATAAATTACTGCCAAGAACCGCATTAGAAGATCCCTGCAGTGACGAATTTGCTCCAGATGCAGGAAGCCTTGTTCCCACAGCTCCTTGATTCGATATTGCTAAACTACTAGCCTGATATCCTAGGGGAAGAACGTCTTTGCTTGATGCAGGGGCATCACAAAAATCAAGAGGCCTTTATCCAAATGATAGAAAATGATATTCCAGTCCATTACAATCAAAATAAAACATAATACGAAGAACAATGAAAAACTAGAAAACATGAATGAATTAACAAGTTAAAACTTTAATAAAAATGGAAGCAGCAAAGCTTACGTTAGAACCCCTCCATTTAGGTAATTTGGGCGGACTTGTGAAAGAGACATAACATGAGAATTGTGGACCGGCACTATCTGCTTCAAATCCTGGTTATCATGCTTTACAATACACAAGAAGACAGAAGGGACAATTGAGAAAAGGCTGGAAGAACTAAAGTGAAGAAAAGAAGGAGAATTTAGGATGCTTTCAAGTATTAAGACTAGGTTTTCATCATATTTTTGCCACACCAGAGTTGTAAAGGGCTACAGGTGAACCTAAAATGCTAGGGCCCCTATATTGTCCGAGAAGCAAGGTGCAAAAAGAGCACTTACCTAAGTGGAATAAAGGCATATATATATCAAAGAAATTTTATGAATTAATGTGTGAAATAACATGTATATCAAAAAAAAATTATGAATTCATGTAATAAGCTAGACTTTAATTGATATAGTTCATTTAATAAACTCAATTAATTGTGTTAAGTCTAATCCATTCTCTAATAAAACTAATAAACTACCAAGGGGAAAATGCTTCACTTATAAACTAAAACGAGAGAAGTTTCACAAGGTATATCTAGCATATTTTAATCAAGTCCCATGCACCTTAAGAAATTGAACTAACAGTGCATAAAAGTCTTCTTTAAATGCCCGTAGTCAGATGTTGCATCAAACTCGTATAAAAAATGCCAAAAGGACTATCTTCAACTAGGTTAAACTACTGGCTTATTCTTAAAACTACAAACATGCCAGGACCTCTAGAGATAAAATAAATGCACTCTAAACTTCACTTATACCTGACTCCGCCGGTAGTGCTGTTTCTTGCCAATAAGTATAATTTTTTCAAAATGAGACTTAAGAGTCTCCTCTTCTACTGGCCCTTGCAGACGTTGAAACAACTGTCTAGCACTTCCCTGCGTGAAATACGGCAGTAGAAGCCAACCATAGAAGACAAAATTAGCTTCATGGAAAATATCCACCTTCAGTATATTAACAAAAATATGAATCTACTAGCTTTTGAGAAGAGAAGGGACCTTTGGAATGCCAGGTAATGTGGATGGATATGACTGAGAAGACATTAAATCATCAGCACTGTCAGCTCCATCTCCACTCCTATCCATTAAAATCTTGTAGCGTTCCTTACATTCTTTAGGCTTGTGAAATATGCACTTGACACATCAAGAAGTTAAAGAAATTATAGACATTTATAAGAACAAGTAGCAGTTTTAGAGCAATGGACGCGTCATTGGTGATAATTTAGAGTTATTCTAGACATATTAAAAGGAAGCCATACATGACCTAATATGTTTGTATAGACATTTTACTCATGCACTAACCTTAAGTTGAAGGGTACTGTTGATGGCATCACTTACAAGATCCCAATTTGGACCCATGTCATGTACAAGGACAACAAGTGCCTGAGCATAAATACAGTAACATCTCATGGACATAGTTCAAATGCGAACAGGAATTGAAGATAATTTCACAAAAAAAGATAACAAAAGTTAACCTGATCTTCAAGTAATGACCATGGAGTACTAGAACCAGGCTCAGCAGCAGACATCTGGAGGAAGTTTACATTGTTTTAACAATTACACTGGAGCTAAGACGAACTCTGAAGCACATTATCAATCAGACAATCAACAAACAGGTAAAAGGAAAAAATACCTTAGGTGTTTTGGCTTTTCTACTCTTGTCAGAACCATGAATTAATCTGATGATTTTGCTGGAGTTGGGCATGTTACTCATCTGGGACCCTACTGGTGAAGGGATTGATCCATTTGAAGTGATGTCAAAAGTGTTATCTAGCTGTTGCTTCATTATCTTCAGCTTCTTGGCATTATGTTGCCCAAATAAACCTAATAAAAAGATAATTGACAGGATGAGGGGTGAAGAACATGACATAAAATAGATATACCCAACCACGTAACCCGTGATTAAATCAAATATGATAAAAAAGCTTTACCGCTGGTTCCATTAGAATCAAAATGAGAACTCTCAGGTCTCTTTTTGGAATAATTCCCCTACAAAATAAATGGAATCATCATAGAATAAAGTTCATCACAACTATCATGGGGAGCAGGAAGTCAACTTGATCCACCTAGTACTTGATTTCATAAAATTTTGAAAATACTAAAATGACCTCAAAGCTTTAAAAGTTTCCTTAATCAAGAAACTGGACAAATCTGACTGAGGATATTCAGAAATTAACTTAAGAACCTATAATACCTTTGAAAATGAATCTCAAGCTAGGTAAAGTTACACAATTAAATTAACATATACAAGGACCAAAAATGGTAATTAGACATCCAAGAAGAAAAAATTAAATTAAATTTCTTAATGATAAAATAACTGTACTATTCCATTAAAGAGGAAGAAAACGATAAAGCAAGAGATCATTTATATCAAGCAACAGAGCTGAAGATGACAAATTACCAGTTCATTATGAGTAGATTCAAGTTGCCAACCCTCATCATATGCAGAACCCTACCAGAAACACGATTCATGACCTTAGAAACTAAGGCAAATAATGGAACTATACCATTCCATTATAAAAAAAACCCAGTGTCAGTAAAACAGAAGAATCCCTACGTACAAGATTCTTGGTTTTTTTCTTCTTTTTAGCTTTCGTTGGTGGTTCTGCACGGTCATATTGTAGCTGCCTTTCAAAGTTCCCAACTGATTCAACCTCTGTGCTTTTCTCGATTTGGAATCCTCCATTCAAAGTACTCTGATCATCCTGAAAAGAATTATTATCTCCACTAGAAGCATCTGTTTTTGTTGGAGCTTGTAAACCCCCAGCAGCAGCTGCACAGCTAAAAGGACTTAAAACCCTCTGCCTGGGACCAGTGCGAACACGTTTCGTTGGAATTGGACCGACATTTAGACCACTGGCAGGCCTTTTACCCATTAAGGTTGATTGTCCATAAGGCAAATCGGAACCCATTTCATATGATCTTGCAGGCGGACATGATTTCATAATTTTCACTGTCCGCTTCTTCTGGTTTAGTTTTGACGATTTGCTACCTTGAAAGGCTCCAGGAAAATAATACATACTTGTTTCTCCTTCATCCTCATCATACACAAAGTTGCCATATGGAAACTCTGAATTTGAAGAAGTTGTAAGGAACATATGACTATTGAATAACAAAGATAATCAAAACAAAAAAGTGTCATGATTACCGGCTCCAGCATCATAAACAGATGTTTCAACCACCTCTTGCACGTTACTCTCAATTTTCTGGGGGAAAAATTAAAAAATAAGCAAGATTTCGGATGAATCATACAAGTCCAGCAATTTTTCTTCAGATTACTGTAAAAATATAGGGGGGACAAAAGAAAAAAGACAATGTATAAACTCATTAAAGAACCTACATTTACCTCAGTCTGTACCAAATAAAATTCAATAGATCTTCGGTAGGTTTCCATAGCACCTGAAGGAACTGCATAGAAGAGGCTTTCCTGGAAATAAAGTACATAAAAAGTTTGAGCATAGGATGTACAAAGAATTTCCACAAGATAAGAACTCCAGAGTCCAGAATGAGCATGCATGTTAAACAGATACAACTGGTTAAAACAGATGGATCAAAAAGCTATTTTCAAAAGCCAACAATAATGTGCTAATAAAACTGAAAAGCTAAGAAAAAATAAGTCGTACTTCAGTTAGGTGTTCATCCCAAGAGCTGTCCATAATGCTTGAGTCAAATATCCTGTCAGAAGTTGCTGCTGTATCAGCTTGACGTGATGGAACAGAGGAACTGCTATATTTTAAAAATCTAAGAGCATATGCCTGAATAGCAAGTTCATTGTCATTTCCAGGGTGCTGCTGCTTCTCCTTATTTGTATCCTTCTCCATAACATGTTGCACAAAAAGATGAGACATAAAGTAGAGTATTTCAAAGATCTGATACAACTAGAACATGAATATAAAATATTCAGCAATTTTGCAAGACAAAGTTACTGAAGACGAGGAAAACATGCCCAAACAGCTCTATAGCTATCAATCAATTCCAAATACTTAATTGGATTTTCTTGATCTGAATTCCAAAGACCATATGCATTTAGATTTAAATTTTAACTTATAATCCAGACCCTAGGAACTCAATCATCAAATAATCCAACCAACCCCGGAAAGCCAACACACTAAAAGAAAAACACGAAGACCACATTTCATATAAACTAAAATTAAAATCCAAAAAGGTTTTAATTAGAAGAAGACTAAAATCCATATAAATACCAAAGTTCTCAGTAACCTCTTCTCTACATTTTTAAAGCAAGCCAGTTCTCCCAGATCAAGTTTCCTACATAGCAACTAAGATAAACCATGTACCAAAGAACAGAACATATTACTGGATAATCAATGTGCAAAAAATAAAAAAACAGTAACTGAATTTGAATATTTGAAAGAAACTACCACCAAGCTTTAATAAGAAAATTAAATATAAAAAATTATAATCATTAATGTCATCACATAGAAAGACAGGCATAAATTGATTAACCTTAAAGACCAATGGAAGTCCATCAATATAACCAGTACCATATCAAGTTCTGCATTGTTGTTCTTAAGAACTTCATCAGCCTGTGATCCCACTAGATCATAGCCACAGTTTTTTGGACCAAGACTTGCATCCCTACTATTTAGAAGCACCTGTGCTGAATGCCAAAAGTCCATGACAGCATTAGCTAGGATTAAAGCTACTTTTCTGAGTTTCCAAGACTGATTCTTTTCTTCAAGTTGCAATCGCAAAGTAAAAGTAACACGTCTACATATTTGCGCAGCAGCAGTCATCTTCCAAAGACGCTCCTATAAGCACATAAAATTAATAAATAAATAAGAAAAACTCCAAGAAAACTTGCCAATTTTGTTATCCAGTCAACTTCAAATAGAAGCCCACTAATCAAGTACAGCTAACAATAAAAAAAACTCTAGATAATAAAGGGAAAATAAAAGAACCCATAAGCTAAATCTAATCTATCTTCTATAATAAATAGTACCTGAGCGAAATCATTTGCCAACCATGTCATTTCCTCAAGAACAAAGTCCCAGTGAGATTTTTGGCAGTTCTCCACAGATAAGCTAGCAACAGATAACTCTGCAATTCTTTTCCGCTTAGCCTGTTTACCATAATGCCAGACCATTTAAGATTTTAAAATACAAAATAAAATACATCTCAGTTAAGAAATCAGCAATAACTATGCATATATCCGGGAAAAGATACACCACCTCTATAATCCGTGCCTCTTCCATAATGGAATCTTCATGTGCCTTGTCCACCACTTTCACATGACTATCCAAACTAGCTTGAGTGTCAGGAATAGCAATAGAGGTTATTCCTAACAAAGTTGTGCCAGGAATCTCACAAATAGAGTTGTCCATTTTACCTTGAGGCAAACTAGACGAAAAGTTTTCCTTGTAGGAGTTAGAATTATCACCTGGCACAGTACTAACTTCCCTTTCAGCTTCTGATACAGCATGACTACTTCGTCGTGCCTCATCATTGGATAGACAGCTCACCTCATTTTGCAACTCAGATCTAATTTCTTCCACCATTTTGACAGTAGAATCATTCAGAGAGTCATTCTGAATCACAGATCTATAAGTATCAAGAACAACAGCACCATTATCAACAGCCTTAATCTCACTGTTCTGTTTTGCCATTTCACCAACAGCTAAGTTTAGTGACTCCTCTTTTTCTGATCTTTGCTCCACGAGCTTTCCATTAGAATCAACATTTTTTGGATTTATACATACATCTTTATCATTATTTACATCTAATCTTAAACTGTTTTGAGTGCAAGAGGACTCTGAATCTAATCCCTTCATCCCTATTGCCACACTGCTATTTTGCCCTTCAATTGGTTTTTTCTCATCTCTTTTGGCATCACCAAACCCATTTAGCTGGTTATAACCAGTTCCATTTTCAGCTTTTGTTGTACCCGTTGCAGGTGATTCTTCAAGACCAGTTGAAACTCCCTGCTCCTTCCCTGCAACAAGATCAGACTCTGCAGGAACCAATTTAACTGGAGATTTATCACCCTCAACTTGAGCAGTTTCCTTATGCAGGTCATCGATCAAGCTTTTAGAAAATGTGACATCAACCTTGCTTTCGGATATATCACCTTTTGATTGATCAGTTGTTTCTTCTGTAGCCTGACCACCATCAAACGCCCTGTTGAACTGATTATCAGAAGCTATCATCTTTGAAGCCAAATCACCATCTGAAGTTGTCAATTTTGTGGCATCGACACAGTGTATGTTCTTTCCCTTTTGGTTATTTGTTTCAGAAGTCAAAGCCTTCACATCCTTCGATGCTACATGAGCAGGTAAACAAGGGCCATGACCACCTCGACCCTGAACAATATCTTTTGGACTAGATCGTGCTCCATCTCGATTTATTTTGGACCTGTTCCTTCGAGCATATGGGCGAAAAATAGCAGAATCTTCTGATTCCTTGGTATTTTGAGCTCCACGCATTCGAGAAGATTGCTCTGATGGAACAACAGTATTCCACTTACGAGAATTCATAGACTTCCTTTCACCTTCAAGCAACTCATTTTCACCAGAAAATAGTAAGAGACTGTCAGCACTACTGGGTTCACAAACTGCAGGAATCCCTGGTCTTCCACTACTCTCTACGGAATCACCATGAGGTGAGGCAGTGGGTGCAAAACTACCTTTTGCATCACTGCAACAATAGCGGACAGGGAAACATCAGCTAGTTGCTCCAATACAATTCAGAATCATAGTATTGTAACACACAACAGTAAAAAGAACAAACCTGGTAACCAAATGTTCTGCTTGCTGATCAGTGAGAGAAGTAGACTGGACACTAACTGAAGCTGCATTGCCAAATTTGAAATCCAACGGATTGCCACCCTGACATCAACGTGTTTTATGGTGAAATTAATCTATAAGAAACTAGAATAACAAGAGAAGATAAAAGTGCATACTTTCTCAAGAAACTCTAGTTCCCTTCTCCTTTCCTCACGAACAACATACTCCTGCCTGTTATATAGACAAATGTAAAAGATGATAGAAACTAAGTAGCTTGTACTTAGGGATGTGAACCAAGTGCATAATTTTAGAATGATAAAATAGTAAATAAAAGTGGAATGTAAGCATCACCTAAGCTCTGCTTGAGCCTTCTCAATAGCTGCTCTACGCAGAGAGGTCTTGACACCAATGTCAACTCCGCTGTCAACAACCCCTCCCATAGAATCAACCTCAGCATTTAATAACAATGCAGATCCCAAGCTGCATCCATGCATCCCTCCCTATAAATCTACGGGCTGGCCCCTCCCATTGATGCAAAAAAGAAGGTATTGGTAAACACCTACAATAGATATCTGGAAAAAGTATCAGAATCAACCAGACTACTAGAGTAAATAGAAACTAATACAAACAAAAAATTGAAAAGCAGCAAACTACTAAGATAACTATCTCCCCTTCATTTCAATGCAAAAACCTTTGTAACTACATTAAAAATGATTTTATTATTCAATTAAGGTTTGAGCTTGTATCAGTTCAGGATCATGCAAGCTGATCACAAACAGATAACATCAAACTCACTCAAGATAATCCAAAAAATAGGGAGTTTTCTGGAAGCTCAAATATATGCAAAATCAACACCAAAAGAACAAGGTAGAAACTCTGAACAAATGGATGTTAATAAATGAAACAGAAGAACTATACATGAGTCTATACATCGTTTACCATAAAAAGGATCACTGTAGAAAGATTTTTCCTGGAAACGAACAAAATGCATGATACAAAGACTTGAACAGGATTAAGACCTACTAATATTATTCCAAATGAGCAACTTTCTGCCAAACTTAGGGTGCAATTGTTTCACTTATTTGTTTTCCGGAAAATATTTTCATCATTTTCCGACGTTTGGTTGAGGAAATTAAGTTCGGTCAACGCAAAACATTTTACAAGTCAACTAAAAAAAAAGATAGCGTTTTTCCATAAAATGTCTTACGACTTTAAAATCCGGAAGACATTTTACGCAACTCAATCCCCTTTCTCTCTTTGACTCTCCCTTTCTCGTTTTCTTCTTCTTCGGTCCTCTCTTTGAGAAACAAAAACTCTAGAGGTTTTTAGAGAAATAATCGACAATGATGAGAAATTAACCAAAATGCAGGACTGATGAATTCCTTTCATATATGTTAGAGAAAAGAAGAGATAGGAACAAAAGAACCATGGAGAGGCGAAAGGAGTGATGGGGGTAGGCCGAATTTGGGCTGTTGATTTCTCTGATAATTCCACTGCTCCTTCATTGCATGACATCCCCAATCTTTTTGGTTTCACTCATCCTTCTACCAATCAGGTTCCCTTTCTTCTTCTATTTTTTATAATAAATAAATAAATTCACTTTCAATTTTGTTATTATATTAGGGCTTCAGCTTCGCATTTGTATTTTTTTCAAGAGAATTTAGTTCTAAGTCAGCAATAGAAGGATGCTGAAGCCAATTGGAAAACACAGGTACCTCTTTTCTTTTCTCTCTATAGTTATTTTTTGATACATTTACATTTGACTCTCACACACCCTTATAACTTACTTAATAACATAGGAAAGTAAGGATATGCTTTAAATTGATTTAATTTTGAATTTAAAATTTTGAAGTTATCAGCTTTGTAAGGATATAAATGCTTGAGATGAAAACTTGGGATTACTTTCTAATCAATTCAACTGCAGCACTACAATGACAAATCATTAGTAAAAATGTAATGAATCTATATGTATATCTATTCATCAAAGGATTGAATTTCAACATCTGAGTTGGAGTTTAGAGAAAAAGTAAAGGGGAAAAGGAAGGGGAAGAAGATATGTCTTTCCATGGTGCATGGTTGAGGCATACTGATTGATTGTTGCATCATATTAACATAGTATTTGATTGCAAAATTGAAGTATATCATTGAAGTTTTTGTTGGTTTAGGTGTTCATTTAGGTTAGAGTTCCATTTTGTCACTTAAGGATGTCTTGAAGGGTCGGGAAGTGTAAGCTAAGCTATGATTATTGGTTTTTCTCTTTTGTTGTATCGTTAGCTCAGGCATGTATTTACCATTTACCCTTTGCTTTTTGTTCTTTATTATTTGTTTTTGTTTTTTTTTTTTTGTGCTCATAAAAGTAGGGAAACAATCATAAGAGGAAACATCCAAGAGTGCTAACTGTATGGGATAAATGAGAGTTCTTGGCTAGTAAAAGTAGGACTAACAAGAATTCTGTGGTGGTTGAGGTAGAGTAAAGAAAACTTTATTGCTGCTATATGTAATGTGTAAGACACACAAGCAACCTGCTGCCCCTAAAATTCCACTAAAGGCTAGATTGTCTTTTAGTCAAATGTTATGGTTGTGCAATTTCTATTTCTAGGTTGGTTCATCAAAATATTTTGAGCCTTATATATATACATATATTTGCATGTTTTTTAGCCTTATAAAGACAATAAAACATATCTTCTTGGACCTAATTGTCATGTTCTATCTTTTGTAGGTTACTAGTGTTCAAGAAATGCTTTCTCCAGAAGCATACATTTTGCTCTATGCTAGACGGAGTATAGTTTTCAATTGCAATAGAATTGTTGTCTTGTAAACAAGCCCTCTGATGTGGAGAGTATTTTCCTGTGTGCAATTAAAGCAGTTATTGCTAAATTCAAAGATCCAAACGTTGTGTATTTGGTTAAAGCATCAAATAGAGCTTCTTTAGATGTAGGTGAACCTGTCATTCTTCACATTTCAAAATTGGATAAAAGAAATAGAAATTGGAATTGGACAGCCATAACATTTACAAAAAAAATAAAACATTGTAATATATATACACAAAAACATTACAAAATGTAATTTTATAGCAGTAAAACAAACTCAATAAAAAAAACAAAAGATAAAAAGTCAAGAAAATCTCTAATGTCTGTTTTTTTCACTGAAAACAACTTTTACAAAATGTTTTCAGGAAATTTGCCAAACATGTAAAATATTTTACCCAGAATCATCCAAACACCAGAAAATATTAGCTTTTTCAGAAAATCAAGTCATTTTCTAGAGATCATTTTCCAGAAGCTATTTTCAGCGAAACAAATGCACCCTAAGATTCTTACTACCTTTTTATCCTTTCTTTTTCTGCAGAAGGGGAAAAAGGTGTAACAAAATATATAACACATTGATTGCATATTGCTCTTCACTAATTTCCCACTCCTGTACATAGTTTCACAGCCACTGAATATAACCAAATTCTCTCAAAATCAATTAAAGTTCACTCAACACCTTACATACATGAAAATTTGAAAAAAAAAAATTAAACTTGCTTGGGGAGAGAGTTGCCACTAAGTTTTTGGCAGTTAAAAAGCCCAAAAAAGGAATATATACCCGCTACTAACTAGAACACCAAAATCAAAGCTGAATTATAGTAATGATTCTATCACAGACGCACAATAAGCATATGTGTACACAATTATACATAGAAGCAAATGGTTGCATGTAAAGAGCTTAGCACAAGAGTTCTCTTCAAATTCCAGGAAAATAGCCACTATAGGTTGAAAATTAGAAACTGAACAACACAATGTAGAGCCTGATGAGCTTCCCGGGAATTTTAACTTAGAATTAGTGTATATATATGCACATGAGAAGACCAGTTACCACGTAAATTCACTAGCATCCAATCGAAATGCGTATAGAATACCAAAAAGGAAACAAACGGAAACCCTAAACGTATTAAATTACGGACACTGCACTAATTTGAAAACATTATAAAATTCTAGGGTTTAGAAAACAAAAATCTAGCGCGAAAATAACCTGAATTTGGATCCCGAGTCGAACAATTGGCAGCTAGGGCAAAGCACCGGGGAACACCTGAAACGTTCCCGCTCTTTTTTAGCACACTCGTTACCTCTTTATCTCTCTTCTAGGGTTTTGAAGCTTCGGACCCTCCTTCAACGTCGTTGCCCTCAATCAAAACGACATGAACTAACCCTAAAATACAACTTCTCCCTGCAAATGCCAGCCATGAGCACGTTGTCGAGTCTCTCTCTATCAAGTCCTTTGTGTAAATTCATGCATTTCGCTCTTAAGAAAAAAAAAATGGCGACGATTTTTTAATTATTTTTAAGTTTTGTTCGGCCTGGCTGCTTTGAGAATTACTGTGCGACTCTTCTCTCAGTGATCAATGGGCTTGTCTTTTACATTAGGAAGATGACGATAATAAAAGGCCTTCTTTTTATTTTTCTGGTCCATTTGAGATTTTTAGTAATTTTGATAAATATGCATTTCTGATCTACTATCTAGTAATTAGATATAATGGTAACTCACATTACATTTTAAATAAAAAGTTCAAACCTTAAAAATAATATTATAAAAAGAAGTAGTCATGAATCCCAAATATAAACCGTAAATTAGAGATGTATTAAGAAAACACATAAACTTAAACTATTAATTTTTGTTAATTTGTTGTATATAAATTGTTGAACAATGATATTATTGGGAGAGACAGTTATGAACCCTTAAAAAGTTCAAACCTACATTGTAAAAATAGGTAGTCATGAACCCCAAATATGAACAGTAAATTAGAGATGTATTAGTAAACACATAAACTTGTACTATTGATTTTTGTGAATTTATTGTATATAAATTGTTAAAAGATGAAATTAGTAAGAGGAACAATTATAAACCTCAAATTTGAACCGTAAAACAAACATATATTAGTAAATCATAAACTTAAACTATTCATTTTTACTAATTTGTTGTATATAAATTGTTGAATTTTTTTTATAATTTTGTACATTTAAATTGCCAAACTCTTAATTTTCAAACTAATAATGGAAAATTAAATCTATTAAATATAAACTATAGGAATATTTTGAAGTTGCTAAGAATATTATAATTCATTTCTTGTATTGATCTACATTATTGTACTATAATATAATAAGCCAAACTGTCATGAAAATGGGAACTCCTTTTATTTATATATATATATATATATATATATATATATATATATATTTTAAGTTTGACAATACCTACCCATTATTGGATATTCTATCAATACCTACCTCTCCAACCAAAAGCATGGATATATTGCTATACACCTAAATTGTCACATGATACATGCCATTAAATTTAATGATGACTTAAAAATTATGATTCTTTGGTTAATTGAGTTTTATCTCAGTTAGTATTAATATTGTTGCCATTACAGGAAGATGTAGGTTTGAGTGCACTGAAACGCATTATCTTCTTACTTAAAGATTGGGGAGGGACTATTGATAGTTCTAGACATTTTATCATAAAACATAGATTAAAAATCATTATGCTACACTCATATGAAATGAGTAAATAAAAAAAATATGATTATTTTGGACATTTTTTTTCATGTAATTTTGTGGTTAAATCATTTTAAATCTTAGATTATTGTGAGATTACAATCCTATCATATTTTAATTATGTATTCTTTTTTACATTTTTTTAAAAATTTTGAGTTATTATGTTTCATATTATTAATATTGTGTTATAATTATTTATTTTAGATTCTAATTTGCGTATTTATATTATTTGTGTTGTTGCATACGAAGAGGAAGCTAGCGGCCTTGGCACCCTAAAATAGCAGATTTATCATTTTGTTCTTTTAAATTTTTATAAAAATACATATTAATAATAATAAAATTGTACTATTTTCTCAATAATTTATAATTTATCTCTAGCTCCCTCAATAGCGAGGAGAAATAGAAGAATAAAAGAGAAGAACTAGAAATTTGTTGCGAAGTGCTTCGATATTGTTACATTTCTATTTCTTCAATTATTTCTAAGGATGAAACCCAAAAAGTCTTTTAATATTGTGAAGACTTTCCAAGTAGAATTCGTTCATACAAATTTCGAGTCATAAATTATATTTAATTAACATATTTTTACTAATTATTTTAAATAAATTTAGATATGAGTTTTATTAATTTTGATATTTAATTGTAAGTATAATAATTGTCCAATGATTTAGAAAAAAAATTAAATCATAAGTCGTATGAAAGACTAGACACGGAAGCTCGAGTTGATGTATCGAAATTATTATTTTCATTTGGAAAGATATATATTTAAAAGATGAATTGGGATTAGATTTATTTGAAGTACCATGTGAAAGTTTCAAGCTTTATTTTTATTTTTTATTCTATCCTTTCATTTATTTTTAGGATTTTATTTTTACTAAAAAGGAGAGAGGTGTGTGACTCTTCCATCCTTTAGGTTTTTTTTTTTTTTTGGGGTAGATTTATATTGTTGAGACTGTTAATTTAAGTCAAGTCCTTGTAGTTCGTAAGGATGTTGAAGAATTATACTGTGGAAGTTAAAGTTAATTTCAAGATTGTTTACTTAGTAAATATTAGCTGTTGGGTTGTTCCTGCAATTAATTTTCATACCAAATGGTTAATGGTTTGAAGATCACTATAATAGACTTATTAATTAAAGGAGAAAATCTATTCTTTGGGATCAGTTCGAGGATGGAGTCAATATCGCGTCTGAGGCTAGACTTTTCATTTTGTTGGTTTATTCATATTTGGTTTTGATTTTATTATAAATTTAATGTTCCTTTGTTTAAGATTAGCTCTACATGCGTAGAATTTATTTTTGGTGGATTCGATAACCATCATAAATTAACTTAAAAATTTTAGAATCAAATTTTATTTATCAACTTTGAAAAGAGTTACAATATTTGGATTTCTTTATTACAAAGAAAACTCTTTTGATTCTTCTCTCTCTGGTTTGACTTTGTTCCAGGGTTCATCTAGACTTAATCTTGGAAGTATGCAAGTTGTTTCAGGTGCTATGTTGGCTTGCTCTTGAAACAGTTTGGATCTTATTTTTTCAGTTGAATTGGATGGAAAGACAATTTTTCTTCAAAATGGATATTTTGTTTGTTAGAATTTTTTCAAGTTCTTTAGTTTCTTCGTAGACTTTGTCAAAGAACTTTTGGACTCATAAACTTATTAATGTATAGATTAACTTGAAGGTGGTCCCATTTTATAGTGTCAATTACTTAAATAAAAAAATTTTCTTTTACTTCTTTACTTGAATTTTCTACACTTTTTATTTAGTATTTATCTTTTATTAATTTAATTAATTAAAAATAAAATAGTCATTTAATATTATCACTTAATTTTTTTAATTAATTGATAATATATTTTTTTTATTTATATCTTAGTTAATTTAAATTCATAAGAGAAAATAATCATGACACAATATATGATATTACCATTTTAATCCACAGTAATCTCAACTTGACCTACGGTAATTTTAACTTAGCACATGATGTTTTATATTTATTTGAAAATTTCTTCATCTATAACGTCTTTTAAGAATACACTGTCACGAGGCTAGATCTTTAGTCTAGCAAACACGTTGCCTTAGGCAAATTTTTGGGTTCAAATCCTACCTAAATCAACTTACTCTCGAAAACTGAGAATTCTAGCAAAAATTCTCTAAGGCATCGAAGCAAAAACGAAAGCAAATTCAAAACGAAAGCGAAAGAGTAAGGAACGAATAGAAAAGCTAAAGAGAATTGTTGCACGCCAAGTGTTTAAGTAAATACTCTCTGTATAACTCAAGAATGGAATGAATATAAATGAGGGGAAAGCCTATATTATAGTTGAGCTCCCTCAAAACCAACGGTACAGATCAAATTACATCAATGGCTGAGATTAGTTCCTATAAAAAAGGAGAGTCCTAAGGGATTCCAATTCTATACATGTTTATCATTTAGAATTTTACAATAATTACCCTAGTAAAATATAATGTTTACAATTTAGGCAAAATCCAAGTAGATGGGTCTTGAATATCTTTCAAGCAATGGGCCAGTCATGTTGGGCCGAATGACCCCCAATAAACAAGAGGGAACATCAGAGTGTGCTTTGGTCGCGAGTTTTTTTTGTGCGGCCCGTGACACTAGATCAACACCTTGGTGACTACTTTATTTCTCCGCTTAATCATCCTTCCCCAAAATAGTAAGATGTTCTTTGACATGGTTCCGTCAAATCCTAGCACTAGTAGTTCAGCTTGCCAACATGCTTATTCAATTGAGAAACATGAAATTTTGAATGAATATTAGAACTAGGTTGTAATTGTAATATATATGCTAAATAAGGCCAATAGGTAGTTTTTTAATTAATTAGGCCTTTAGGCCATTTTTAAATTTGATTAGGGAAATAGGTCGATTTCAGGAGAGAGAAACGGAAAGTGCGTCTAGCTGGGGGAGCTTTCTGCACAAGTGTCAGGAAAGTGCACCTAGCTGGATGCGTTTTCCCTCAACATTCAAAAAGCAATGGTCGCACCAATGGTTAAAAAAAAATTTAAGTTCCAATGGTAAGTTTTTTTTTACCTTATAAATACCCTTCAAATTTCAAATTTTTTTCATTCACATCCATCTTTCAAATCTTTCATTTTAATTGTGTTCGATACTTTCATTTTAAAATAATATTTTTATTAATTATCTCCTATTGTATTTGTTCAAAATCAATTTTTCACGAATGACCGCCTCTCTAATCTGCTTCGATGACAAGCATATTTTCGCCGCCCAAATAGTAATGGTAAAACAAAAATTTAAATTTCGTTAATTTTAATAATGTTAAATTTATTTTTTAACTTAAATTAGTTTTTATTGTGCAAATAGGCGAATGGTCGTGTTCTAGAGGGTTCATTCATCCTGCGATCCCTAAAATTCGTGGCCACTTGCAAGCGACTGGATTCTTATATGCGTCTCGCATGTCCGAGGGTTACAAACTCGATTTAGCACTAATCAGTGCATTGGTGGAAAGATGGAGGCTCGAAACACACATTTTTCACCTTCTATGTAACGAGTGTATAATCACACTCGAGGATGTAGCACTACAACTCAGTCTACCAGTAGATGGACCAGTCATCACGGGATCAACGATTGTTCCAGGTAAAGTGGACCTCTGTACAGCACTGTTTGGGAAAGTTCTGGACAAGTTTGAAGGTGGTCGGATATCGATGAACTGGTTGAAGGATAATTTCGACGAGCTCATTGAAAACTGAACGGAGGAGGTCATAGAATAATATGCCCGAGCATACATCATAAGGTTAATCGGGAGCATTTTAATGCCTGACAAATCTCAAAATTTGGTGCACGTAAGGTAGCTACTACATCTAATGGATTTCAATTCCATATTGTCCATATTATACTGGGAGATGTGTCAAGCCACGGTATCGAGTGCAGCGTCAATCGATGGTTGCCTACTCCTGTTGCAGTCGTGGGCCTGGTGGCAACTACAGTTTCTACGTCTTAAGGTGATCGATCCATACATGTTCCCATTGGTGACGAGGAAAATATCATTTATTAACAAATATATAGTATGTATAGTAATTTTTTTATTATACGTTTCAACTAACATATCGCTTGTACAGGTGGAACTATGAGTTGAGCTATGTGGGACTGCTTGAGGAGCTAGAATATATTAGACTACTGTTAGATCAACACTTAGAAGCCGAGGTTAGTTACTTATTCTTTCGAACATATATTAATTACGTAATAATTCGTAAAAAAAATTCATACATAACGATATTTACAATTTTTTTCAGTTTTATTTGAATGTTGTACTCCGAAAATCATATATTGTATCCCGCCAAAAGTGTTGGACAATCGGCAGATGTAGGACACCAATGTGTCGTTAGTAGTGTACACGATGGTGAAAATACACAAATCAGACCGGGTGTTGTGGTAGTTCAGGTGGAGGCAATGAATTTCGCCGCCACCGCAAAACCTGAATTTTGCACTAAGACAAAGAGACAATGTTGACCCCCATAATAGCGTAGAAGGGGATGCGATCACATGACGGCTTCATTATCTACTCCAATAGAAGATACGCCGCCTATGGCTTTGCAATATCCAAGTCAGTTCGCTCTACTTATTCCTGTTCAATTAAGTAACCCTATGTTTTTTTTCACAAGCACCACTGTACTACGGACCATTATCGCACGTGGTCAGTTTTTCTTTTCCCGCAAGTACATATTTCGTGGCACTGACGTCCTCCGCAAACTACACCGTCATGTAGATGTCGGTGCTAAACCTCATGTCGAGATAGACGTCGATGTATGAACCATTACCGATGATGATATTGATGCAGACGCCCATGCAACAGTCGATGACGATGTCGATGCTCGGTACCTTTCTGACATACTCGGGATTTAGGACACCTTATTGTTACACGCCTATAGTGACCCAAACATCGTACGCATCACTATTTTACGGGGGTGGCTCATAATTGTAACCACCGAACGTGAGAGTGGTGGATACATGATGGCAGGTGAGGACAATGCAATAATCAACCACGGAGGAAGATGATGACGCTGCAAATCCCGAAGAAACGATTGCCCAATGGGTCATGCTAGATACATATTCAGGTGATGATAATGATGATGAGGAACTCTACAGGCTTGCACCTACGGTTGTAAGACTAGTTGTATGTAGAAATCCTCCATGCAACTGTCGTCCACCGCCTTGTGGAATACATTCTCCTCGACGACACGATTGAATGTATTTTTTCTTATAAATATTGTGATGTAAATATAGATATTTCATGAAAAAAAATCGAGGTTATTCAAACAATAC
This sequence comes from Gossypium longicalyx, assembly GCA_025698465.1. NCBI lineage: Eukaryota > Viridiplantae > Streptophyta > Magnoliopsida > Malvales > Malvaceae > Gossypium > Gossypium longicalyx. Next base: position 4,601,929 of record CM047001.1, on the reverse strand, counting down.
ATTTGTCTTTATTGCTATCTATCATAAGTTATGCGTAAGTTAACAATAAATAACAAGCTGAACCAATGGAAATATGTGAAACATGCTAATGAATATGAAATTTGGTAGAAAGTAATGTTATCGACGCTGAGGCCCCAACGTATCCCTGTACAAAGAACATGTTGACTTCATATGCCCTAAGTTTCTATAATACCTACATAATTTTTGTTAACAGTCTCTCTCTCGAATATCCACATTGTTCCTTATCCGGGTGGAATTCAGGCGACATTTTGGGATGCGACGCAGGTCCTTGTTTGGTACCAACTCGAATGGCGCGCTGGATACAAGCGGCCACATATTCTCATCTGGGACAAATGGGAATTTAGGACTCCACATACTGTGAATGCGTTGTAGTCGGTAGATGTCTTTGATGTAAGGCGCATACTCAATCCGTATTTTTCCACATGCAGCAATTGCATGTGCGCATGAGAATTGAAGTGCTTGGAATTTCCCACAATCACAGGTCTTTTCCGTTAGGTTCACACGATATGATGTACTTGACATTTCCTAGTCAGACTTAGCACGCTCCGTGACTCGAAAATCAAGGTTCCGATACGAGTGGCACACTATATACATGGTGTTCGCTCTTGCTGTACTTTGTTAAATCTTTTTTCATCATGTCATCACAGAATGTACCACCGCCCGCTATCTCTTCAGCATACGCCAACTACTATTTAAGAAACAAGACGATCAGTCAAAAGTATTTCTCTTTGACAACCGATGTTATCGACAAATGACACATCTTCTTTAGTATGAAATTGATGAACTCGACCAAGTTTAACGTTATGTGCCCGTACCGTAGACCCACATCGTACAACCGTGTCCACTCTTCGAACGATATATTAAATAAACGCCACATCGTAAGCATTAATAGTGCTTAAGTTGTTCAACATTTGATTGAATTAATGTTGGACGAGCTTGTAACCTATCGAGAAATAACTACCGATTAGTGCAATGAAATAACCCAGTATGAATATTCAATGTGTAGTGAATACATAGTTTGAACTACAAACTCATGTCGATGACTAGATCTCGCTCAGTTGCTAATGGATATTTTTTTATGGTAGTTAGATCCCATATGTCGTATGCAGTATCGATAATGAGTACGATCCTAGAAGGATCCGTGATAATCAATCACCAAGAGTATTCCAAGTCCCCTGTCTAATATGACATATATGTCGGGCTACGGGCAAACACGGCGGTGCAACTTGCTCAGGAAGAAATCTCAGTTATCTGTCGTTTCTCCGAGAGTTATTGCGAACATTATAAGCAGAATCTTCTGATTACCATCCTAAGCAACGCCAAGCAACAGACACTACTGATAGCTTCCGTACAGCCAAGTGCCGTCAATTTGGACCACAGGTTTGCAGTGTTGAAATGCCTCTATGCATTTCTCAAAGTTCTAAAAGAACTAGTGGAATACTTTTTTTCCCAGGGACTAACTAATCGTCGCAATACCTTGGGCACGTTTTTTAGATCGGTTACTGAACCTGGCATGTACTGATCCAATAACTGACACCATTGTCATATATAGTTATACGAACCCTCCCACTCGTGATTATTCACAGGTCTTATTCACAGTTTGGGGGTAGTTCTTATCATCCGGACTTGGGGGTCAATGATTATTTTCTGAGCTTGTCAGGCTACACGTATCAATCGGAGATTCTCAATTCTAGTTCACATCAGCTGGATTCGAGATCATCCATAATGTTTGATACCTTCAGCTCATTATCACCCTTGTACTTAACCCATTATGGGCAAATATTTGGGACATACGATTTCTCGAGTACGTTTGACACATCCCAAGGCTCGTCGATGGGTGTTGTGAACGATGTTTCAGGTGAGGGTAACAATGACCACCACAAGTACCCTTAACGTTAATGCCAAACACCACAAAGTTTTACCCCTAAAACGACACCATGGAATCATCAATTTTAGAGGTGTAACATTATATTTATTGCATTTTTAAGTTTGTATTAATTTAATTATAGTAAAATTTAGGCTTTTTTATTTCTCTTTTTTTACTTATTTTTCAAATTTATATCTATCCCAAATATAAATATGATTTTTCCGAAAACAATATACATGACAAAATATAAATATGAAAATTATTTTTTTACAAGAGTGAAGATGAAGTACATTAATTCATAATTCTTTGGACAGGTAACTTTCTATTTAATTCGTCCAACTCTTCTATGTACTCCAGGATAAATCGAACTGTTTCTTCATCTGTACGTTGTTTCCCCTCATGCAAACAGATATTTCTAGCCGTCCATATCCCCCAAAATTTTAAACAAATTTTTAATTCTTTTACCTATATAAATATCTATCAGTAAAATAAATAAAATTACATGAAATTAAAATTTGCATAATACGAATTATTTAAATAAATAAAAATTCCATCATATTTATAATTTAATTTTATATTCATAATTTTATCTCTAATATTAATATTAATCTTCTACAACTTTTATGCATAAGTGGCATGCCTTATTGTTTGACACATGTACATTAAAAAATATTTAAGAAAATTCATGTCAAAATTTAAATAAATCCTTTTAAATGTATGCTATTTACTGAATTTGTGGAAACCTTTTGGGATTATATTGTTTGAAACCATTTATATGTAGATTGACTTTTATTTTTAATGAAATTATTTTATTTAGTAAAATAAAACAGCTGAAGATAACAATTAAATAACTTTACTTTTTAAAACAAAATTAATCTTTATATACTCGTATTAGAAAATAATAATTAATTTATTATTTTTGAAAATCAGAGAGTTTCCTCTCAATTAGAAAATAACATGTTAGTAATTATAATATTTAGAGGTGTTTACGGGTCGGGTCGGTCCATGCAAAGTATCTAGATCAATTTTTTAAGTTTGGATTTGACCTGGCTTAGAAAATGGGTTTAATTTTTTGCCGAAGTCTAATTCAATTTAAGAAAGGTAAACGTAGATCCAACTCGGCCTACCCATGTTTGATTTTATTAGATTAATTTTTGTTTAAAATTATTTTTTTAAAAAAATATAATATACCAAATAAACTAAAAAAATGTTAAAATAAAAGTTTTATGACACATTAAACATTATTTATATTAAAAATACTACCATAACTATAATACATATTTTATTATATTAAAAACCACAAATAAATATAATAAATATTTTTATTGTATTAAATATAATTTTTAAAATTTTATACTTTGAGTTGGATTATTTAATTGGGTCAATTTTTTTTAAAGTTTTGGATAATCGATTTAATTGTTATTGGATTAATGATTTAATATATATAATCATTTAACATATATAATTAGTGTAATATTTTTTATAATATAATATATTCGGGCCAAGTTTGAGCCAAAAAATTCTTACCTAGTGCTCGGCTCATATAAAAAATAGTCTCCACTTTTATTGTATTAGACTTTTTTTTTAAAACCCAAATTATATTTTTATTTGGCAGTGTAATAGAGAATGGCATGGCCACCATGCTGCCAGCATTTTTTTGTGTAATAGAGAATGGCATGACCACCATGCTGCCAGCATTTTTTTTACTTTTTGAATTTTTTAAAATTTATTTTTAATAGAAAAATGAATTTTTTTTATGATCTTATGGAAATGAAATTTGTAAATATGCTTGATACTTTGAAAATGAAATTATTTTCTTTAAGTTTAATTCAAAGCTATTAGTGATTAATTTTAGCTAATTAACTTATATTTTAAAATAATTATAAACATATATATATATATATATAACTTTTAATACTTTAAAAGGATATTATAAGTTATAAAAAAAATTATTTTTTCTATTAAAAACATTTTTTAAAAAATTAAAAAAAAATGTTGACGGTGGTCATGCTATTCTCTTTGGCACCACCAAATAAAAATATAATTTGAGTTTAAAAACAATAAAAATCACTTAAAAAATCTGACATAATAAAAGTGATGGCGTCAATCAAATTGGCTCCACCACTATTCTACCATTGGTCATGTCAAATAAATTGGCTCCTCCACAAAGTCTATTTTATGCCCCACGAAATACATGAAAATATTGGTATTGGAGGTAATATTTATACAGGTGACGCCAAATAGATTGGCTCCATCTAAATTGATTTTTTAATTTTAGCAACTAATGATTGGCTGGCGTGGTAAGTGGTAACATCAATCTCTTTGGCACCATCCACTTTTACTATTCATTTCAAGTCATTTACGTACACAATAAAAAGAATGAATATTTTTATAATTAATAAAAATTTCGAGTTATTTTTATAAAAAAAAACCTTCTCTGTCACCAAAATATGAAATACTACATGCCAGAGTTTGATCGGATTTAAAAAACGAATAAAAGCTTAGAAGAAAGCATAATAAAATAGAATAAATGATAAAAAAGCCCAAAAATTTTGTTAAACCATTTTTTTAAAAATATTTATCCTTATTATAAAATAAAGAGAGATGGAGAAAATAAAGAACAAAAAAAAATATGAAAGCAATAGAAAATGTACTTTATTGATCAAAATGAGTAATTACAATGTTTCATTAGAGTATCTATTTATAGGCATAAGAAATATAAAAGAAGTAGAGATCTAATTCTAATAACTATTAGAATTTAAAGTACATTAAAACTTTATCTTAACCATGATGGATATCCACTTAACAAAATATTCATAACACCCCCATTGGATATCTACTGATAGATAATGTGTTTCGTTAAAACCTTATTAGGAAAAACCCTGTGGGATAAAAAACTAATGAAAGAAAAAGAGTACACAATCTATAATACGCATAATATGCTGCCTCATGAAAAACCTCACCAGGAAAACCCAATGGGATGAAACTTCGATTAAGGGAAAAAGAATACAACACGTATTTACTCCCCCTCATAAAAACATCACATATTTTCTCATATTCTATATATTCAATCTTGAATACTAGTTTTTCAAATGACTATTTGAATGTACTTGCTAAACATTTATATTACCATTCTTTTAAAAGACATGAGTAATGTAATTTTTGGAGAAATATATTTTGATCTCTTCAGGAGATTCAACAATAATCATAACAAAATTTAACCATGATTCTTTTATAAAAACACAAATAGGTGTTTTGGATCATTTTATAATCCACATTCAACTACTATTCACTAAGTCAAATTTACCACATATGTTTAAATTATTTCAATTCATATAAATGAACAATTTCTCGGGAATTTCAATATGCTTCTAGCATTCTAAATCATTCAATGATTTTAATATAAATTTTAATATATAGTGATTCATAAAAGGTTGTAATAATAACCATTAGACGCAAATTAAATCTTTTATGAATTGTCAATTTAATAATATATCTAAAGGTTATTGCATCCACCACAAAAAAATATTATATCTTTTCATAAACAATACCAGTACTTAACGAAAAACTTTATATTTTTATTCCGCTTTTGTAAAACTATTTCATTTGCACTCTCATTGGCTTTATACCTTTAGATATTTGGACTACTGGTCCAAAAACTCCACGAATTTAATTATGCTTGAGTTGCGTCTTTCTATTTTGATCAATTTATTCCATAGTTATATTTCTCAATAGATTTATTCAAGATCCTCATTTTATTTCATTATTTCAATAATAATATTGCATGCAAAATCATTGTTGACCACTTTAATTATTTGGTTCCACATTTTCTCAAATTGACATAACTTATCGAGATATCTTATTTTCATTATTTTAAAATTCCGTTTCAGGTACTTGAATCTCTTCTGAAGTTTTACTTATTAGTTATGTCTTGGGTCTCTTCTGGAGCACCCGCCTCCACTGTATGACCATCTAGAAGAATTTTCATCTTTGGAACCAATCAATCTATTATTTATTCTAACTAATTGTCCTACTGGGACTTTGATTCAATTTAAAATATTAGATGATATATAACACTTAGTTATTCTCATTAAGTTTGTAAGTACATCTAACATTTAATTTGTAATGAGTTATCCTTATTGAACTTCTGTTACTCTCCCCCTAACTCATTACAAGTTATTATTTCTCTCCCCCTAATATTGGGAAACTGACAAGTCATATCATAACTAAATATCGAATTAATAGCTCAAAAATATTATAATGAGGCTCATATAAATATACATTCTCAATCTCTTATTATGACCCATTTTTATGCGTTGTGGTGAAGCAGTTATAACATATACCGTACATCCAAAAATTGTAAGATGGGAAATATTTGGCTCTTGACCAAAAATCAATTGTAATGAGAAGTATTTATAATTTATTGACTTGATGCGACAACATGTAAATTAATACAATTTCATGCTGAAATAAAAAGTTTTGTTCTCATAAGTAATGATTTAGCTATTAGTTTAAGGCATTTGATCAACAATTTAGCTAACTCATTTTTTGTGTGAATATGAGTTACAAGATGTTCAACTTTTATCCCAATTGACATGCAATAATCATTGAAAACTTGGGATGTAAACTCACCAACATTAGTAAGATAAATTCTTTTAATTGCATAATCCGAAATTAATAATTTAAACAAGCAATCTCGCAAACGACAGGTTGTGAGTTAATAACGTATGTGATTATGTTGTAGATGCATCTACCAAAATCATATAATATCAAAACCATCCACATGGTGGATGAATGGGCCCATATTCATTTCAGAAATGCAAGACATTAAATCTCAACTTTAGCTAGTGAGTTTCTAAAAATCAATTTTCATTGAGAACAAGCAACAAATGAGAATTCTTTAAATTAAAGAATCTTCTGGTTTTTTAATGAATGTTCATATGAATTCTCAATTAATTTTTATATCTTATAAAATCCAGGATGGTCTAACTGGTCACGCCAAGTAGTAAACACATTTGTATTAGTAAACTTCTGGTTTACTTTAACATGTGTTTCAATTGTACTAAATTATAACAAATTGATAATTTTATTATAATTATACTATGACATTTACTACTGAAAATGTCTAAATCAATGTGAAGTCTATAATGCCACCAAGTTAATAAATATAATTTCCAAATAATTATATGCAATATTCACTTTAGGGAATATGCCAAAATCTTCAAATGCCCAAAAATCTATTAATAGCAAACTTTGAGAATGAATCTTATTTTCTATGTGTTTAACATGTACATAACCAATAACTTTTCATACATAAGTTCTCTCTTGCAAGTTCTCATCAGTAATATTTTACCACGTAAATTTAATTGAGAACTTATTCTGAATACTATAGAGTTATACTCACAGTTTTTTAAAAAACTTGCAACTTTAGGTGCATCCAATCATAATAAGTTTTAGATAGAATTATCATATTCTATTGCTCATGAGTAGATCTTTCACAATCAAATATTTTGCTTTCAACCCTTTAATGGGGATGATGACAAAAGAATATCACAAAGATTATAAATTAATAACCCAATCCCCTTTTTTTATTCATATGAAAGATAATATTTTTGTCATCCACAATCTCAATATAAAATCCATTACAAATAACTTTTAAAAGTAATGCATTAACCATCACAAATTTTGTTCTTTTTAGATAATGATATATTAGCTCTTCTGGAGCTTTCGACTAATTTTGTACTATCAAATATTGGAATAATATTTGTTTGTTTTAGTACCAAATAAGATAAATACTTTCTATCTATAATGATAGAATTTATTACTACAGTCTCATATTCTTCCTTAAAGAATATTAACAGAAACAAAATATTAGGCATATGCCACATATGTGGTCAATAATCTTTCATATCACATTGATAACATAAGTTATCTTTACCCTTTGAAGAGTTATCTTGAGAACTCTCATTGTTATCTTATTTATTACTATGTTTCCACTTTTAGTGGTTCATGATTATATCTTTTATTTTCTTTATGTTTACATTCACTTCGGGGAATATAACAAATCTAGTAGGACGGACTTATAAACGTCCCAATAGATGCTTTATTACATAATCACCCTTGCAAACATGTGCGAGATTTCAAATCAAAATCTATCTATACATATTGTCATGATTAGTCTCCAATTATAATAAATATGATATAATAAATAAAATACAGTAAAATATACTTGAGATCTTTAACATCATCGTCATCCCCATGATCCATTATGAGATTGAATCTTTCAACATCCTGAAGGTGAAGTTGTAAGGGTGAAAGTTTAAGATGAAAGAGGAATTGGATTTGGGGGACGACTTCAAAAGATTTTAAGAGAAAAAAAACAAAGAATCATCGTGCTGATAACGAAATATAAAATAAAGAGAGATAGAGAGAATAAAGAACAAAGAAAATATGAAAGCAATAGAGAATGTACTTTATTGATCAAAATGGGTAATTACAATGCTTCATCAGAGTCTCTATTTATAGGCATAAGAAGTATAAAAGAAGTAGAGATCTAATTCTAATAACTATTAGAATTTAAAGTACATTAAAACTTTATATTAATCATGATGGACATCCACTTAATAAGATATTTATAATAATCCTAATACTTTTTAGTTATACCACATTATAAGTGTCCGTAGGCTGGGTTGAGTTCATGCAAAGTATCTAGATCAATATTTTAAGTTGGGTTCAATTGACCCAAAAATGAACATATTTTTTATTCAAACTGGCCCAATTTAAGAAAGATAAACCCAAGATTGACCTGACCCACCTATATTTAATTTTTTAAAATTAATTTTGATTTAAAAATAAAATTTTTAAAAATATAATATACTAAATGCTCTAAAAAATACTAAAATAAAAGCATTCTAACACATTAAAAATACATTAAAAAATATTCATATTAGAAACACTACCATAAATGTAATAAATATTTTATTATATTAAAAAACACTACCATAAATATAATAAATATTTTATTGTATTAAATATAATTTTTAAAATTTTATATTTTTGGTTGAGTTATTTAGTTGGGTAAGATTTTTTTTAAAGGTTTGGGTAATGTATAAGTGTTATTGGGTTAGTGATCTAATATAAATATATATAATTATTTTTTACATTCTAATATAAATATATATAATTATTTTTTACATACTTTTTGTAATACAAAATATTCGGGTTGAATGAGGCTGGGATTGAGCCAAAAGATTCTTTCCAAAACCCGACTAGACCTAATCTCCCGGAAAATGGGAGGGTACGGGCAAAAATATAGGCCCAAAAAATGGACTTGGACAAAAAAGAGGCCTGTTTAGAAAACGGGCCGGGCCTCAGGCAAGATTTTTGACCCGAACCCAGCCCGGCCCGACCCGAATTATATAATAAATATTTTATTTTATTTTTAATTTTTTAACTTTACTTTTCTAATTTCACTTTCACTTTCAAATTGTGTATTGTTTTAATAATTATTTTAGTATCATTTATGTTTTTAAATGTATTTAATTTATTATATTTTAATTTTTTAATTTAATAAAATAAGCTAAAAAAATTTAATATGAACTGGGCCGAGTTAGGCTTGGGCTTAGCAATTTTATTTTGAGTCGAGCTTGGATAATTTTTTAAGCCCATATTTCAAGCCCGGCCTAGGCCTAGAAAAAGAGTCTAGAATTTTGTTTAGACCAGACCCGAACACAACCCAACCCGACCCATAATCAGCTCTAAACCCAACTTATATAAAAAATGAATCTTTAATTTTACTCAACTTCATTTTTTGATCCTCATGTTTTTCAAGTGGACAAATTTATACGGCATTGGAATATGAAATAGTGCAATTTTTCTAGAACCAAAGTTTGACCAAATGAATAAAGAAGGGGGTAAGAATGCAAAGTGGAACATGAAGAAAAGGGGAAAAAAAAAGGGTTTAAAGGTTGTTTTTAAGCCAAATGGAAAAAAATTAAAGAAAATAAATAAATATGGTATTGAAAGGATGGACGGAAGGGAAATTTTCAAAATAAACCCCTCCGTGTTTCTAACATTTCATATATAGTGCTCCCTTTTTTTTAATTATTTAATTAGTCCTCATTTTTAAATTCTCTTCAATTCATTAAAAATTCAAATATAATATTAAATTCATTTTTATTAGGAGTTTTAAAAATTATTTTCAAATATAATTTGCTATAATATTAAAAAATATTAATATTTAAAAATAATTTAGCTACTATGAAATTCCTATGTCTAAATACTTCATCTATAATCTATAATATATATGTATAAGCATGCGTTTGAAAAAAAAATTGAACCGATAAAAATACCCTTTATTTACTACCATATTATTAAATTGATATTTAAAAATTCTGATTTTTTTAATTTTATAAGTATTTTTTTTAATTTTCATATTTATTAATGCAATATAATAAATTTACAACTTAAATAGAATTTTAAGTATATAAATATCAATTAATTTTATGTTTTATTTATCACTTAGTTAGTGCTAAAATTATATAACAATTAAAATTTAAGTTCAGATCTATAAATAACTTCTATTAGTAGCATTTAAAAAATTATCGATAAAAAGAATGATATTTGTTAGCACTAATAAGTTAAAAGTATCTCAAAAGGAAATATTCGAACGACAATTGCACCAGAGAGCACTAAAGAGATGTAAGACATGGTATAATATTATGGGTTCTTTTTTTTTTTTTTTGTAAGTTGTTAAAAGTATCTTAACGGGGCCGAAGCCATAAATTTTTTTTAAGGAGACAAAATTAAATTGTATTTTTTACGATAGTAAAAATATAATTTTTAAAGGATTAAATAAAAATTTTATCTTTTTTAAGGTGCCAAAGTGCAATTTTACCTTTATTGATTTAAATTTTTAAAATTTTTAAAGGACCAAAATAAAAATTTTCTATTTAAGGGGGGCCGAGGTCCCTACCAACCCCCCTAGATTCGCCCCTATATCTCAAAAAGATTTATTTATCACTTAGTTAGTGTTAGAGTTATATAATAATTAAAATTTAAGTTTAGCTCTATAAATAACATCCGTTAGTAGCATCTAAAAAATCATAATGAAATTTGTTAGTATTAATAAGTCAAAAGTATCTCAAAAAAAATATTCGAACAACAATGGCATCAGAGAGTACTGAAGAGATATGTAAGACAAAACATAGTATTATGCTAGTTTTTTTTTATTTATACATTTTTTTAATAATTGAGGTGAAAAATGGGGTTGCTTGAAATCGAGCCTAAGCTCTCGTGCCTATAACATAATACTCTTGTCATTGACTAATAATTATTTTTTAATCATCGTTATTAAATATGTTTATTATTTTAATGTAAATATCTTTCCTATTTAATCAATTTAATGTAAATATCTTTCGTACTTATCATGAATCATTATTATAACTCATTCATGTTATTTTACCTTATTTATTTTATTTTAATATTATATTTACTGTCTAATATAGTCCTAAAATTTTATATTATTTTCATCTTCTTTTATTTATAAAATATTGTTTATTTTAAATATTATTTACATTAAATGTATTATATATTAAATGACTTTAAGTAAACTTTATTAAAAAAACATTTTTTTTATTAATATAACATAAATTAACATTGTTTTGTGCCTTTCTTATTAGTATAAGTTTTTTGAATTATATTTATATGTTAATTTATTTTTTAAAATATTTATTAGTTTGTTTTTTAATTTTTCAAATTTATGATGCAATTTTTTTTAAAATTATATTAAAATAAATAATAATATATTTTAATTGATACGTACAGTCAAACTCATTCATCGTATGAGATATGAAATTAGTTTAATATATTGTAAACTCCTCGCAATTCAATTTTTATTTTTTAATAACGAATAATTTGACCATGATAGTTTTTAGATAATATATAAATATAATATATTAGATTAGATTATAAAAAAAAACGTATTATTTATAAAATTATATATATGAAATATAAAGTTACTAATTATGTAAATAACTAAAAAATGATTATCTAAAACTAAAGTAATATAATTTTTGTGAATTCCATATGATAGTCTGATAGTTAGTTCATTGACTCAAGTGTGGTTTGGGTTTGAGTTGTGCTAGTTGCATTAGTTGTTTGAACTTTGTCATGTTATTGTGATTCATCAAAAAAAAGTAATAAAATTAATTCAAAACAAAATTTATTTATTTTATTATTATTATATAAATTCATTTAATAAATTTAATTTGTTTTATTTTATTTATAAATACGATCAATTTAAAAAATATTTAAAAATGAAAAATCTAATAATATAATAAACAATAAAAATTATATTTTCAAATTCTTACTTATTTATATTATAGATTTAAAGATAAAAATAAAAAAACTTATATAAAGAATATATAAAAACAACTTCATAGTTGAAATTGAACAATTTGTTTAATAAAGTAAAATCTTTTTTGGTAGAAAAAAAATAATATTAAGCGATTACATTAAAAATGAATTAGACCTGTATAACTGCATCATTATTAGAAAGCAAAGCCTCTTGTACTAGAGACGGGGATTCCTCAAACAACATCAAAATCAATGAACCTCTATTCACGCACTTAATTACTCAATCAGCAACCGCATTCTGAGTTCTCGGTACACGGTAAATTCTAATCTTCCAATTTTGTTTGAACAAACTATTAATTAATCGTAATTCAATCAGACTACCATTAGTAATGCCATCCTTTAATAGAGACTCCACTAGAGAGCAGAGTAGATATATATGTATATGTACATATATATATGCCACCCAACACAATTACCATTCAACATGGTCAAGTGATATCAAATAGATTAAAAAGATGGAAATGGGGACTTTCATTGAGTGAGGTTGTAGGATTGGATGGCCCAACTTCTAATCATTTCTCACATTGAATTTTGTCTATATTTATGCTTTTATATATTCGCCTCATAATTTTATAAAATGGAATAAAGAAAATAAAACCTATTTAATTTCCTTTTAAATAAACAATTAATAATTTTGGATAAACTATTAAAATAGTCACTTTTGTTTGTCTCAGGTTACATTTTAATCACTTATATTTGAAATGTTACGTTTTAGTCACTTACGTTATCGTTTTGTAACATTTTAGTCACTGAGCATTAATTTTTATTAAAGGTGTAACGGTAAGCTAAAGTGGCACGTTAAATCATCATTTCAAACGAAAATTTTAGGTTAAATTATACAATTAGTCCCTATAGTTTTTTTTTATTTCGAGCAATTTAAGTTTATTTCTTTTACGTTAAAAGAGATGGAGAAGAGAGGAAAATAGAGGGAAAAGCATAAGAGAATAGAAAACAAAGAAAAAAAAGTTAAAAGAACAAAAAAGAAAAAAAAATTAAATTACTTAAAACGAAAAAATATGGGGACCAATCGTATAATTTAACCTAAAATTTTATTTGAAATGATGATTTAACGTGCCAGACCATCTTATTATTATACCGTTAATGGCAATTAATAACTCAGTGACTAAAATGTTACAACACGTTAACGTAACTAACTAAAACATAACATTTCAAACACAAGTAACTAAAATATAATCTGAGAGAAATAAAAATGACTATTTTAATAGTTTATCGACAAAAACATCACCAATGTCATTAATTAAAAATTAGAAATTTTAAATTTTAAATAAAAAATAAAATTTAACTTTATTATTATAAAAATTGAACCTCAAATTGTCATAACCATAAACTAATATATTTTAAAAATTTAATAAAAAATTAACCAAAGAAAGGAAAAAGGCCACCTAAAATATTAATATAACATATAAACAAAGGAATTGAAAATAAAATAGCATAGTGTTCCAAACAAAAGTCCAAGCAAAAAACTTGTCAAATACTAAATTTGTTGGAAGCGTGGTTGGTGAGTGATACAACCATCTCACCCTCACTCCACCAACCCCCACAGACCCCATCAAAATTTCTTTCCATTGATGGTTCACATTTGACCCTACCAACCAAACCTACTCTTCTTTGGTTTCCCTTTATTTTTATTTGTTTGGTTTTTTTAGGTTCAACCCCAGCACACACAGTTTGTGGTTGGTTAGTGGCAACCACAAGACAGCAATATTAAATTTTGGGTTCAGTTTGATCAGCTATTCTGTGCTGCCCTTCTTCTTCTTCAAACAAGCAAAAAAACAAGAGAAAAAAAATGGGTGGAGAAAGAAAGGTCTACACTTTGGCTGAGGTTTCTCAACACAACCATGCTAAAGACTGTTGGCTTGTCATTGAGGGCAAGGTACAATTTCTTCTATTTTGTAGAAATATCATGGATATGTATAACCCCAATCTTGGATTGTGTTTTTTTTTCTTATTCTTTGGGGTTGCTTAAAAATGGTTTCTTTTGTTTGTATTTTTTTTTTTTTTAGAGTTCTTGGATCTGGCTAAGGGTGGGTTTTTTTTTTTTTAATAGGTGATTTTGTTGTTTGTTTGAAATTTTATCTGATTCTGATTATAAGAATATTCTGAATCCTAGTGGATGGATCTCTAGAAGCTTATAACAGTTGAGACTCCATCTTTTTTCTTCCCTATATATAGGAAACTGCATATTGGTGGATTATTAGTCAGATTCAGAACTACCATCTTCAGTATAACAGGCAATCTTTTGCTTAGATCTTACAGTGTCATTGAATCCCTTTTGATTGCCAGAGCTGCATGCAAGAATAGGTCCTCTGCTATTGATGTCCTTGAATGTGGTTAATTATTAGCTTAAACCTGAAATTGCTTAATTTTCACTTTTAATCATTTAATTTTACTCTGAATTGCACTATTTTTCTTTTTGATGAATTCTGCATGATGGACATTGCACAATGGAGTCTATTGGTAGTTGGTAAAAGTTTTCATTGAGAGAGATCGGCCATTGTGTGTGTTTCCCCCAATTTGCAGAGTGCTTGCTGGTCCTTTCGGTTTGCTTAGTTATTAGCTTAGTCTAGAATGGTGGTTTTGGTCATTCATATGCCGCATCGCAGCCATTAGATTTAGTTTTGCCCTTAAATGCAATACTTTTAATGAAATCTTCATGACGGTCCTTGGACGATGTATTTCTCGTGGTGGATGGTAATAACTTTCATTTAGAGGTATCGGCTTTTGCATATAATCCCGCAATTTGCAGAGTACTTGTTCATCATTGGCACGCAAGAGTGTTTCATTGTTGATTTACTTCTTATACCAGTTCTTTTGGGAGTTATAAATGACTACTGTGATATATGTTGCTGGCTTCTTTTCATTGATGATTAAATTGGGGAAATAACATATTCACGGCATTAGTAGATGTGTTTTGGATGAGAATGACTTGAGTATTTGTATGTATTTCTCTCCATTTAGTACTAACATTACCTATATAACTCTCCTAAATCTAATAAACGTAACTAGAAAGGTCATGAAAATGTGGTTAGGGTTTCTTTTCCTTGATTTCAAGGGGCTGTTAGCAACAAACTTTTACGGGGTTGAACGTGAAGTTTGTTTGAACATGTGGTAACATGAAGCACGGTTCAGCATCAGATATCAATCTCACTGTTAGTTTCATTGCTAAATTCTATGCTAAATTCTATACTAGAGCTAACTGTTGACGTTTATTTGCTTTGAGCATCTCGCTTTACGTTGCATTTTGATTTCCTAAAAATTTCAAGCAGGTATTTGATGTGACTAAATTCTTGGAGGACCACCCTGGTGGTGATGATGTTTTGCTGTCTTCCACAGGTATGAAAAATATTGACAAATATTCTACTTATATTTTGTATAACCCGATGCTGTTTGGAGATGACCTTGGTTTGATGTATATGGTTGGCAGGGAAGGATGCAACTGATGATTTTGAAGATGTTGGTCATAGTAGCAGTGCTCGAGCAATGATGGATGAGTTTTATGTGGGTGACATCGATACATCGACCATCCCCTCTAAGAGGAAGTACGCTCCTCCAAAGCAGCCTCACTACGAACAAGACAAGACCTCAGAATTTGTCATAAAGCTTCTCCAATTCCTTGTTCCCCTGCTAATCTTGGGATTGGCCTTCGGTGTCCGCTCCTATACCAAAACACCAGCTTCATCTTAAGCATTGAGACTCCCAAGAGATAATTTGAACAATCTTCACAATAAGATTATGCTAGTTTAAATTTGTCTGGAATTTTCACATACTGCAGGGTGGTAAATGGTTGGATATTTTTATTCAAACATTTGCTCCAATGCAGTTGAAAAAACTCAGATTCGCCTCCGATTGTGATAATTTGATAATTGTCTTTCCCAGTTTTCACCATTTGATAATTGTCTTTCCCAGTTTTCACCATGTGTTTGTTCAATGCTCCCTTTCTTTGATAAAAAAAACTTGTTCATTTACTCATGCATGTGGTTCTTCTATGAATGTTCTTTTTATGATTTCTTCCTTAAAAGCTTAGGAACCTTAGCTTTTAAAATCTGCTAGTTCCATCATGTATGACAAAACTATAATTTCTGCCATTGATATGAGCTTTAGAATGCAGAAGGGTACTTAAGGGCTCATTGTAGAAAAAAACAACGAAGTTGCTGAAAACTACTAGCATTGACAATGACTTTGGAAATATAACTAATAAAAGTATTGGCAATCTTTTTCTTCTTTTTAACCAGTACATATATGGAGTGAAGAGGGTGACACAAGATTCGAATCCTGATTAATAATGTCAGTGAATGGATGAATGCAATTTTAGTTACCTACTCAATGCTTGCACATGTTCTCTCAATCACCTTCGAATCTGCTCTGTAGGATTGCTTGGAGGGAGAACTTGATCCTCTCGAAGAACTATGTCTGAAGAAGCGTAGTTTAGCGATTTTCTTCGAGAAGGAACTCATAAATTTATGAGAACGAGACTTTGCCATATCTCTCTTCATACAAAGATGTTCTTTCTCTAGATCATTTAGTCTCATCCGAAGACGAGCGAGCTCAAGTTTTAGCTCTCGGTTTTCTCGTCTCAAAGACGCATAGTTGTCTCTAGGAGACATTGCAGCACTGAGTGCACCACTGCTGGTCTGCCATGATTGGTGATGCACCGGCTTGTGGTTGCCATCGGTGTGAGAACAACATAAAGCATTTCGTAGCCTTAACTGCTCGAAATAAAGGACTTGGACTACCGATTGGAGGGGGAGCCGTTCATTTAGTGCAGCATGTGCACCAGCCTCTTGTGAGAGCTTTTGGAAATCAATCAATTTGCATAGTCTCTTCTTGTCTACATCCAGTATACCCTTATGGGTCTGAACATGCATTTACAAAGTTAGAGAGTTATAGATGCAAGGATAACGAATAAAAAATATCAGCATACATACTTTCAGGTATATATCTATGGCTCGATATAAGCCATCATGGATGGTACGAGCATGTGCAGGTAAAGCCTCTGCAATTGCCATAAACTTTGAAAGCTTGAGGTTTACATCAAGAGCAATTTCTGCAAGATAGTCATCCACTAATTTCGAAACTTTGAGTAGTGCACTTTGGGATGGTGAATGAGGACTATCAGATTCAAAAATGGATACATCATCCATATCATATTCACCATCATCTTGCTGAGAAAAATTTACCAAGATTCTATAAACCGTATCCACATCGAATAAGGTCTCACATCCATGTTGAAAAGACGGGATCAAAAGGTCATCAAGAGTTGCAATATCTAACTGGGATCCAATCCTACGCTCTAGATCAAGCCTACCAGCAATAGTGCAATCAAGCATCACTGCATTTCTAAGAAGTTCAAAAAGGAAACTTATAGGAACAGCAAGTCTCTCAACGGGTAAAAGGCTAATGATTGTCTCAACCACCAGTTTTTGGTGTCCAGTTGATACCAAATCAGCTTTCTTTGTCAGCACCTTTTGTGCATAATTCACAAGGGATGCTCCGATACTCTCGGGACGAACACCGCGACATTTTGATGGCGGTGATTACCCTTTGATACAAATCGATCCGAATAACTGAAAGATCTTCTATCCACCAATCCCCTTCACATTTGGCTTGCCTGATTGTATGAAGTCTACCTGAACTGCTGTACTCTAACCGGGAGAAGCTCAATGCAATTTGCTCAGCACAAGCCTTTGAGGCTACTGCATCTATGCAACGGCTAACTATATTCAACTCATTTGCATGAGGAAGCAGATTTTCACATTGTTGTAAAACTTCAACACACATCTCCGGGTTCTTATAAACAATGCTTTCAAGATATTGTTCAGCATGTAAGTGAAGATTATCCTTTGAAAACTCTTCTGTCATTTCGAGGTAATCTGAAACACAACAGAGCTGAGCCACATTTAAGGATGTAATCTCAAAGTTAATGCCATAACAGAATTTTGCTGCCAACTCAAATGACTCGGCACCACCAGGTAGATTCATAAGCTCCACCCTTGAGGTATCTGAGTCCCTATGTTCTGCAACTAGCTTACGGATTCGCCCACTTCGAGAGACAAGAGGAAACTGCATATAACAATTATGATTATAAGCATTAGAACATCCTAATATTAATCTGCACATGGAAAAAAACAAGCTATTTTACTTTAATGACAACTATAATCTAAGGTTATCATATAGAAGGACATATCAGGCAAAGGGATAAACATCTTATTTACAACTATTGCTTTCATTCTTATATTGGTTTCACAAATATTTACAACTAAGCCATGAAATGCTTACCAAGCAAGTCCTTTTTCAGCTGTTTGCATAAATAATCTCATTAAACAACCAAGAAAAAGATTAAAGATCAAAAGAACGCTAAGTACATTTGAAGACATTTATATTGTTCCTAATGCTTTAGTTACAACTATGGGAACAATTAAAGTGCTTAGCCGATTATAAAATCCATTAAACTGAACCAAAATTATATGAAAAAAATTCAGAAGAACCAAATTACCTTGTGTAGAGCAAATGTCCCTCCATTTACTTCTATTGTGATATCACTTGGAACATCCCTAAAAATCCTACAATAACAGAAGGATGACTTTGAATATTCAAGTGAAAAGATTAAAAGAAACCCCAAAAAAAAAAAAAAAAAAAAAAAAAAAAGAGACTCTGAGAGATACCTTAAAGAAAAGAATGAACAAACATAGCTAGAAGATAAAAGAGTATAGTAATTCTCGACATAAAAAGGAGCAAAGCAAGATTTTGAGTTGCTGAGCATAAAACTTCAACCAAAAGGTGTGATATGGGAATTGGGATACAATTTTTGAGTAAATATCACACTTCTAAATGCAGAACAACAATGGACAGAAACTACAAACTCAATAACTCAATAGCTCAATGCATCAATCAGAAACAATTAAAAGAGAAAAACGATGTTCATAAAATAGCAACAAAACTGAAACTTGAAGCAAATGATAACTTATAGCATATGCAGAATTTTTTTTTCTTTGCATCACTGAGCAAGAATAACATTGGCAAAGCTGTAGGAACACATTAAAGGAACTATGCCTGGTATACAATGCTAGAATACAACTCTCCTACCATTCATTGCAACTTTGCCTGGAACTCTTTGCCAAAGACAGCTGTTGCTGGTGCTTGTCCATTGACAGAGAGAGCCAGTAAACTCAGGAGAAAACAAAAGAACAAAAGAGAAGAGAAGAGAAAAGTGTGGGGTTTAAGTGAGAGAGACAAAGACAAAGTCCTGGTTGAAGATGCATTTGGTTGCTTAACTTCTTTGCCCATTTTTGTCAAACTGCTGATCTTCAAAAGTTCAAACCATGGATTTGCTATTGTCCAAACCACTGGCCCTTCTTTGGTGGGTCATCCTTCAACACCTCCCTGTTCCTTTCATCCTATGATTTTAACATTTTTGGACTGTTTAAATCCACTAGAATTAGTATTATTACCCTTCTCTTGATGTTTTTTCCTTGTTCTTTTTTTATGGTTTTGGTTTAATTATGTAAAACTAATGCAAAAGGTTTTCCTATTAACACACATTATGTCTTATTTGGGCTTGAAAAGTCAATGTCTCTCACTGGACAATAGGAACAAAGAGAAGAGAAAAAAAGAGGGAACAAAAGGAGCTGTAACCTTTGGACATTTTCTTACATGCTTTTGATCTTTGCTTTACTTTCCTGTTTCTCATCAAAAGCATCAAAAACAGCTAAACACCTCCCTCCCCTTTTTTTCTTTTTCTTTCTTGCCTTTGCCAATTGCCCATCTTCTATTTTATTTATAATTTATGTTTTTGAATATTAACTTTGCCATCTATTAAGTTAATTTCAGTCTTAACAATGGGTTTGGAGATTGGCATGAAAAGGAATGGATTAAAAGAGTAGAAGATTTTTTTTTCAGGAAAGTGAGGTTTGAACTTATGTATTTAGGACAGGGTTTAGATTTGCAGTAGTAAAGAGCAATTTGGAAATGTCCAACCAAATCATTAACTTAGCTTTTTATTACTGTAATATTTCACAATTGATTGATAATTGATAGTTAATTATTGATTACAGTTATTAGTTTGATTAATTAATTCTATTAATTAATTTTATTGACTGTTTATTTAAAAGTGTTTGTTAAAATTTAGTTAATAACTGATATGTATAAAATAAAAAATAATGATATGACACATTTTATTATTAAATATTTATTTGTTTATAATATTTTAGTATTGAAATTATTGGAATAAAACATTATTATCAAAGAATTAAAACATCTATTATGAAAATTAATTACTAAATATTTTAAAAAATTTAAATAAATAAATTTCTTAAGTTTCTTATTTGCAAATATTAACCTTACGAAAATTGATAAATATTAGTTGTGTATCAATATAATTGTAAATTATATTTTTAGTGATAATTATGTCATGTTCTTAGCACGTAAATTAGTGATAATTATGTCACATTCTAAATAAATTTATCAGGTAACATATTTCAATTAATATAAAATTACATAATAAATCATTTTACACAAGTAAATTGAAAATAAATTAAGAGTACATAAATATTCAAAGATGAATGAGCTCGATTGAAAATTTCTCGCAGTAATGTTGATTTTTGTAGATTCACGTTGGAGTTTTTTTTTATAAATTCACGGTGGAATTTTTTTTGAGAGATTTACTTTGGACTTTAGAGATAAAAGTGAGAATGAGAGAATGAAAGTTACTAATATTTTGATACTCTTATTAGGTTTGAAAGCATGTGACAAAAGAAGTAATTTTTGAGCAAACATGATCAAATATATTATTTCACATATTTCATTCCCAATCAGCCGTTGAAAAAAGTTGTCTATCCAACGTTTTTTTTGTTTTGAAGGTTTTAACTTAGTTGTAAATCTCCATTCACCAAACATTACAATAGGAGAGTTTAACTACTTAATTCTTTATTTTACACTCAAATCAACTAAAAAAAGTTAAAAACTCTATTTACTAAACACTCATTATATTTTCTTTAAAATATTTTTTTTAAAATTTTAGAATTAAAACTAAATTAAAAAACTCAATTTTAATTTCTTACCCAATTTATTTTTAAAAATATTTCTATTTTATATAGTTATAATTAAATTTTAAAAGTTTGGAAGAGGAAAAAAAAAAAAGCTTCAATTCTTAAAATCTTTATTCAAAAGTGGATGTTTAGATGTATAAATTAAATGTATAGAATGAGATAAATAATTGACTTTTGGAGGGATCAAATCAAAACACAATTCTCACCACAAATTGATGTGACTTTTCATCCAAAATGTATCCATCAAAAAGTCTAATTCCATGATTGTTGCTTTTGATATTTTTATTATATTAGACAGTGACCATACCAATTCAATAACATCTTTTTGTGATTTAACTATCTAAATGAATTCATGTTTGTTTGTCTTTATTAAAAATTTTAAATTTGTGTTCGTATTTGTTTATTTAAATTTATGTATTGTTGAGGTCCAATTTTGGCTCAATTTAAATAAAAAATCACCTACCCAAATAACCTCAAAACTCAATTAGACTCAAAACCCAAAATGCCCCAAGCCAAAAAAAAAAACCTAACCTAATACATTAAAAAAATTAGAAAAAAACCCTACCCCCTATGTTCAGCCGCCGCCCCTAGGGCCAACTGCCCTCTGTCACCGCCTGTAGCTCCACCGCCCTGCAGCACCTGCTCCACCGCCCCAACTGCTCCTGCAAGGATTTAAAGAAGAAGAGACAACAAACAATAAAAAAATCGTGTAAAGAAGGCTATAAAAAGCCTTCAAAAATCCATTGTAAAGGATTTTTCTTTTTTTTTGGGATACAATCCGAAATAGATTCAAACAAACAAACAAGAAAAAAAAAGATCAAAAACAGTGTGAGAAAGGTTCCTTTTTTTTTCATCTCTTTTTCTTTTTCTTGAATCTCCTTTTAAATAAATATACGTGTATATATATATATATATATATAAAGTGTGTAAAAAGTAAAAAAGGGGATTTACCTTCGATCTCGTTGAAAAGGGAGATTTTTGGCGTTTTCGCCGCCGCATACGGCGGCGCCGGCGAACGGTGGCCGACGCGACGGCCGGCGATCGGGACTCTCGCCGGACTAAGGGCTGCTGCAGAGAAAGAAAGGAGAGGAGGGGTGCTTTTTTTTTTTTAAGAAACAGAGAAAGAATGGAATTTTTTTTAAAAAAATCTGATTTAAATAGCTACTCAAAACGACGCCATTTTGGCCGGCTTCCATAAGCCCCAAAACGACGTCGTTTCACCTAGGACCCGTGCCTTGACCCGACCCGCTCCAGGGATCCGCCTGTTTTTTGTTTCTGGGTTATTTACGCGTGCAGTCCTTTCGTTTTTTTGACTTTGCAATCAAGTTTTGATTCCTTTTAAATTCGCCCCGAATTTGTGCTTGGATTTCAATCGGGTCCTATTTGATGCTGAGCGTTTTGGAGAGAGAGTCTATTGCCCGATTTGGCCCCTCTTTGTTGTTTGCGTGTTCGATTTGGTCATTTTCATCTTTATTTATTTTTAAATTGGCCCCGATCTTTTACTTTAAGTTCAATTTAGTCCCTTTTTCATTATTTTGCTGTTTTATTCTCAAATTAATTATTTTCATTATTGTTTTCTATTATTATATTTATTATTGTTATTTTTATCACTGTTATTTCCATTATCCTTATTGACATAGTCTTTTATTTTATTTTTATTTTATTATTTTCTATCATTGTCATTACTATCATATATTATTATTATTTCTATTTACATATTATCATTTCTTTTTCTTTTTATTACGTCCTTATTATTACTATTATTGCAATTTTTATTTTATTATTATTAACATTAGTATTATTATTATTATTTATCTTTATTATCATTATCGTTCTTATAATTATTATAACTATTATTCCTACTATTGTTTAACATGCTATAATAATTATTATCATTATTACTATGGTATTATTGCTATTAGTATATTTTCATCTATATTTATTTTATCTAATTTATTTGCCTATATTTTTATTATTATTATATTTTAAAGTATTATATCTCTATTTATATTTATGTACTAATATTATTGTTTTACTATCACTATTTTTTATTATCGTTACCTCTAACACTATTACTATTATTTCTAACTATATTATTATTATTATTATTATTATTATTATTATTATTATTATTATTATTATTACCGTCAGTATTATTTTCATTATTATTATTTAGTTATATTACTATTATTGTTATATTATTATTATTCTTACTATTATTATTATTACTACAACCATTATTACTATGATTATATTTTCTTTTTATACTTATTTGCCTATTCTTATTACATTATTATGTCATTAATTTTATATTGTTATTATTATAATAGTTATTATTATTACTTTTATTGTTATGTTTTTTTTTCCTCTGTTTTATTATTATTATTATTATCATTATTACTATTAATTTTATTTTTTATTTTTTATTACTATTATCTTTTTATTATTACCACTACTATTATTCTTATTAACACATTATCATCATTTTTACTATATTATTACTCCCCTTTTTTTTTTTTATTGTTATTAACATATATCATTATTAGTGTATTGTTGTTCTCTATTACTATTATTATTAACATATCATTGTTATTAAGATATTATCTTCATTTTTCCAGTATCGTTATAATTATTCTTTTTTGTATTATTATTATTCTTATTATCATTTTTTTTGTTTGTTTTATTTAATCTTTTTTATTATTCTCACATTTATTTGCTTAGCTTTTTATTATTTGTTAGTTGAGTTCTTTTTATCTTATCAAATAATCTTGTTTATTCACTTATCGTTTTTATTTAACCCATTATTTATTTTATTATCTTGAACTTGTCATCGTTATTTAC
Source organism: Gossypium longicalyx (assembly GCA_025698465.1). Lineage (NCBI taxonomy): Eukaryota > Viridiplantae > Streptophyta > Magnoliopsida > Malvales > Malvaceae > Gossypium > Gossypium longicalyx. Next base: position 4,577,719 of record CM047001.1, on the reverse strand, counting down.
GTTTATTACGTTCTTTGCATGCACATATTAGCATTATAATTTGTTCTCTCATCTGGCCATAAAATTATAATTCATTAGTCTTTCACTCGATAAAACAATTGTGTTTTCTAAAATAAAGTAATATCTCGTGCTTGGAAATTCGAGAAAACGTGCCCTAACTTACTAAGTTTCGATTTTTCTCGTTTAACCTAAATAGCGGCATATTCTTTTAAATCACAATACGAGTTTTGAAATAAATGCTTACTCTCGAAGATACGAGGTGTTGTGTCCTAACTTACTGAATATGACATCTTGTTATCTCGAGATAAGAGCTTTTGTAAATAAATGCAATATTCGATATTAAGAAATTCGAGAAAACGTGCCCTAACTTACTGAGTTTCGACTTTTCTTGTTTACCCTAAATAACCGAACATCCTTTTTAAAAAAAAAAGTTAAAATACATGAATTTTAAATAAAGACAAGCTCATTCTCGAAGTTCGATATGCCGTGTCCTAATTTACTGGGCGTGACATTTTATTACTTCGAGATGAGAGGGTCTTTAACATCCGTTTCAATTTATTCGATCATTTTTAAATCAGCATTAATACAAAGAGGGATCGTATTTTAAATGCTTTCAAGTTTTCAAATCTTCGACATTAAGATACTAATTAATCAACTAGGTACCAATTTTTGGGCGATCGAGGGTGCTAATCCTTCCTCGTATGCATGAACCGACTCCGAACTCATTTTTCGATTTCGTGAGACCAAAAATTATCGTTTTAGTAAATCTTAACTTTTATTAAAATGATTAATTTAAGGTGACCCGATCACACCTCATCAAAAAAAGATTGGTGACGACTCTCATTCTTTCATTTTCCAAAACCAAAGTCGATTCTCGTTTTTCAAAAAAAATAGTTACGACATGTATATTCATATTCATTTGTTTAAGTTAAATGAATATGTTTTATGAATATGTATATGAATATATAATTGAATATGTTCATAAATAATGTTCATAAATAACAAATAAACAATAAATATGTTTAGAAAGTGGTGATTCCTAATTTAGTCAAAAAAATATGTTCTTTTCAACGAGTCTGAATATATGGTTAACTAAGAACTTGTTATCTCAAGAGGAGTTGATAGTGAAGGAGGAAAATTGACCGACTTTGTTTGCAATATTGTGTTGGCTGTTATGGAAATGTTGAAATAATTTTATTTTTAATAATAGCCATAATAATGTTGGTGTTGTTACAGGTACAGGTTTAGCTTTAACTACGAGCTTTGTAAATTCAAAACCATGTGAGCTACACCGCATTCAGAAGGTGTCGGGTGACCATTAGAGGCTGCCGGAGAAAGGGTAGGTTTAGTTGAATACAAATGGTGCATTGTTGGGAAGCAATAATATTGCTGCGATTAGAGGAGTGTTTAGAGACCATGATGCCAATTGGACGTGTGAATTTACTATGCGGATTGGGAAAGATTCAATTTTCAAAACTGAGGTAAGAGCTATATTTGAAGGCCTCAATTTAGCATGGGCATTTGGTTTTAAGTAATTGGAGTTGGAGTGTGATAATGCTTTAGTTGTGGAAGCTATCTTAGCTAGTGGTGCGGGTATTAGTATGTTATTAGAGTTGCGTTTGATTAGTCAACGTTTGTGTCAGAATTGGAAGGTTCGTCTTCGGCACATCTCTAGAGACCATAACAGAGTAGCTGATTGGATAGCTAAATTGGGAAATGGGAACTACGATGAGATGCATGTATTTGAGGAAGCCCCAATCTTATTACGCGAGCTTCTCAAGATTGATCTTAATCCTATGCAGGGATGTCAATTTGGTGGGGCAGGTAGGGGGGAGTCGCGACTCATTGCGGGTACAAAACCCAAAACCATCCCCGCCCAACCATCTACGTGGGTCCCAAACCCGCCTAATCCCTGCTATACCTGCTCCGCGACCCACTTTATTTAATATATTTATAAGTATCAATTAAATAAATATAAACTAATTTTTTAATGAAAAAAGTATAGCATACTTGTCCTCCGGACTCTCACCACATATGTGACATTATTTCAACTGTCATAATTTTAAAAAAATAAGCCGTCGCGACCCTTTAGTTGGTAAATAAAATATAACTTCAACACGAGTTTAAAAAATTCAGAAAATAAATTCCTTACATAATATCCAAATACAAACAACGTCTCAAATAGATCATAAATGTCTTTAAATGTAACACAAGTGCAAAAATTCCAAAAAATCAATCAATACATATCACTCTCGTTGCTTCTGTATCACATTCATCTTCTAATTCTTCTATCAGTTGTGAGCATTGTATCTCTTTAACTTCATTTGAACCTACATATGTAAGCTTCTTTATAAGTAACTTGCACTTCTATTTGACAAATAAATTCAATGTAAAAAAAATGATATGTTACTATTTTATAAATAAATTCAAAAAAAAAAACCATAATCTACCTTTAAAATCAGCTCAAATCCAATTTTGAGTACACATAAAAACTTTAACAGTTTCCGGTAGAAGTCGACTACGATAAGGATTAAGTACTGGACCACTAGTGTTGAAAGCAGATTCCAAAGGGACTGTAGAAATACAAATGCTTAAAACATCCCTAGCTATTTGTTGAAGAATGAGATATGTGCTTCCATTTGTCTTCCACCAGGTGAGGATATCAAAATCATCACAAAGTGGCAAGTTAGAAGCTTCCAAGTATTTTTGCAAATTTGATTTTTCATAACTTTGACTCTTATCTTGCTCCATAAATTGTGGAAATTCTTGCATATATGCATCTCTAATGTTACCAATATCACTAGGTGCTAGTAGCTTGAACCTTACTATTCTTAAACTCATATTCATCCACCAACTGGCAAAGAAAAGTACTAATTCTACTAACCTCCCTTTCAGCTTCATCATGATAAAAATACTTTAAAAAAAAGTAGATAATGGCCATTTTGCATCTTGGATCAAGTATTGTCACTGCACCCATTAGACCATTAACACCAATTCAGTACTTGTATTTTCTAGCATTACTTGTGCCATTTTCCTTATATAATCATAAAGAGATGAAAGCATTAGATATAGCAAGTCTAAGGGTACAAATTTTGGGAAAATAAATATTGGCAGTAGGAAATTTTGAAGCAAAGAAATAAAACGTAGTAGTACTAAACAGTTCTAATTTTTCACATATTTTCTCTACTTTTTCCCAATCTTCACTGTTTGGTGGATTCTTATAAAGATTATCTCGGCCATTCAAAACAACAAACACTTCCTTATACTTCATAGCAACTGTAAGCATTTCAAAAGTACAATTTCACCGAGTCTTGCAATCAAGTGCCTTTTTTTTTGGTATTTAGAAACTAATTACCTAGCTACTTGTTCAAACTTTTGAATCCTTTTATCAGAAGTAATCTAAAACACAACACTATCCCTAATTCTTTGGACACCATCAGCTACAACAACACTTAACCCATCTTGAACAATTAGATTTAATATATGAGCACAATAGCGTATATGAAAAAACTAACTGTACAATTGTCCACAGTGATAGCAGACAATCTAAGATCGATATTCCAAGATTGAATGCATTCTTTCATAGTGCCAGCAAGTACCTCAGTGGTGTGAAGGGTTGGGACATAACAAAACCTACCGTATGCAACAAATAAAAGGTTACTAAACCAGCTAAAAAAGATCCATCCCTAAAAGATTTAAAAAGAATGTAATATCTTATGATTCGATTTTGTAGTCTCTAAGCATTATCAATTAAATGTACAGTGTCAACCATATAACTTTTTCTTTGGTTATTTGCGCTCCACATATTAGTAGTTAAGGTAATCCAACTCTTTGCTTTTCTCAACAATATACTGGTATTCTCCTTTTCAAAAACACATCTTTGCATGATGTCTTTCTTAGTTATATTGCGACTCAGTACTTTGAACCCCAGTTGAAGTGTCTTAGAATTCTTTCTAAAACCATAGTGCTCATCCATGCTAGTGAGGAACTCATTCAAAATAATCATTTCTGTAAAGTCTCTTTTATCCCACCCTCTTGGTGGAACTCATATGGTGTCAAGGTCAATGTGTCACTTTTGTCAGTAAGATTAGCCTTTACACCAAACAATCTAGTTTGTTGTATATCTTGACATATTCTTTTTGGACAATTTTTTAGATGATATTTCAAGTGGGTTGTTCCAACTCTTCTTCCACTAGCAAGAAACTTGGAACAGTGGTTGCACTCGGCTTTTATCTCACTTTCTTGTAAAATCAGTCCAAACTGATGATGTATGTCTACTAGTTAAAGGTAGAATAGAAGGATCCTCTGAACCATTATCTACTGGGCTTTCGTCATCATCCAATGAAATCGGAGTACAACTCGCCGAAGTCAATGGTTTTGAAGGGGTGAGAGTATTAGCATTTGGATCGGCCATTTCCTTGAAACATTTGGAAAGCCATAATAGTATATTGTCAACTAAACTAGAGTGCTAACAACAAAAGGCTTAGTATTCATTCTAGCATGAGTGTTGCATTCTCAAGTTCAAGGTCACTAAATAGAGCATATATTCACTCATTCTAGTTAATATTCTACTTCAAATTTAATGGAAAGCAAATTACCCAAAAGTAAAAAACGATATCTAATTTTTTCTTCCACTAATCTTTATATATTTGGCGAGAACTCTAATACCTTTTTTTGGTGGGAAATAATCAGATAAAATAAATCTGGTTAAAAGTCTAATTTTATTTATCTAATTAACCAATGTGTTTATCTGACATCAAACAAAACATGAACAAAACATCATTCAATTGACCAAAACAAAACAAGAACTAACATAAACAAAAACAAGAACAAAATAAAATAAAAAATCACTCAATTGAAGAAAAAAATAATGTAATGACTCCACACAACAATTCAAAACTAATGTAATCATTCACCTCATAAAATATGTAAAATAACAAAAAAGAAAAAGAAAACTAATGTAATAACTCATTCTTTTTTAGAGCATTATCTAGTTAGTAGGTAATGGTAATACCATAAGGTGTTGGAAGGATAATTGGATCATTGAAGTTGGACCTTTGATAAATCTTATTATGTAATGAAATAACCTCAATGAAGATTGTTTCCTCTAGGATATGGTAACTGAGGAAAGCTTGTGGAACTTGGATTTATTCAGGGTTTGGCTGCCGAATGAGATTTTAACCTGTATTATTAGCATTCTTCCCCCACACCCTTGCATTGGGTTGGATAAAGTCACTTGGATGGTGTTGGAATTCCTAAGATTAATGACAGAAAACTTCCTAAGATTAATGACAGAAAACTTACCTTATTACTAGGAGTTCCCTTGTAAATAGAAACTAATTTCAGTCACTGATTCTTAGAAAGTTACTGATTCTTAAGAAGTTACTGTTTTTTAGGGATTGTTTCTTTGTTTGTGTTAATTCCTTTCTTTGTAACTGTAAACTAATTAGCATAATAAAATAATATTTTCTCTAAGTTTTTTCATGGTATCAGAGCAGTGAGATTTATTCGATCCTACTCATTCTTCTCTAATCTCCCTTCCTAAAAATCCCTACGGTTTAGTCCTCTTCCCATGGGTGATGTCAATGAAACTCTATCTGAAACTGAGACTTCACAAATAACTCAAAATGTCAATCAGTGAATCACTCAAGGTGAACTTAATTCCTCCCTTATAATCACCAATCATCGGCTAGATGGGAAGAACTTTTTGCAATGGTCTCAATTAGTCCTTATGGTGATTCGTGGTCGTGGCAAATTAGGGTACATCAATGGAGAAATTCCATGACCAACCACAGCTGATCCGACTTATGCCACTTGGGATCTCAACAACTCAATTGTAATGGCTTGGCTAATTAATTTTATGGAAGGCCATATAAGCCGCACCTATCTTCTTTTCAAAATTGCAAAAAACATGTGGGATGCAGTCAAAGAAAACTACTCGGATCTTGAAAACGCCTCCTAAGTATTTGAGATCAAGCTTAAGTTAAAGGATATCCGACAAGGGACACTCGAAGTAACTCACTACTACAACAATCTTAAAATTTTGTGGCAAGAACTAGATATGTACTATGAGGCAATTGGGGTGAAGGCTTGGAACACACCAAGTTTATGACTCACCTCAACAATGAACGTCTTTATGAGTTTCTAACAGGACTGAACCGTGAGTTAGATGAGGTCCGTGGCCAAATTCTGGGCAGATCACCTCTCTCAACCATCGGTGAAGCATTTTCAGAAGTTAGAAGAGAAGAAAAACGTCGTCTTGTCATGATGAGAGACTCAAAAGAACCTAAATCTGTGACACCTCTTGGCAACCGGCCTACTGAGACCTCTACTCTCATCTCTAGAGGTCCAGAGCCACAAAAACCACGTACTAGAAATGATTCTAGATCAACCAGACCATGGTGTAACCACTGCAACCGTGTTGGTCATACAAAGGAAAATTGCTTCAAACTCCATGGCTATCTTGAAAAAAAACAGAAGGATAATAAGACTGCCCTGTTATCCTCCACTGCTACAGATGATGTTCTCGATGTTCGCCTAACCAAAACCCAACTTGAGACTCTCCATAAGATACTTGGTACTTCCACTACTCATAGATTTCTAGCCACCCAAAGTACTACCCTCAATATTGCCTTTGAATCTAATAATCAATCCTCTTGGATACTCGATTCGGGTGCCTCCGATCACATGACAGGTAACTCCACTTTGTTTCACACCTACACCCCTTGTCATGACAAGTCCCGAATCCGCATAGCTGATGGTTCTTACTCACCTGTAGCTGGAGTAGGAGAAGTACAAATAATAGAGAATTTTTCTCTCGATAAAGTCCTACATGTCTCAAACTTGTCCTGCAATTTACTTTTAATCAGTAAACTTACTAAGGATAAAAAAGTTCTTGCTGAATTTTCTGCAATTGGTTGTGCGATATAGGAACATAAATCGGGGAGGATGATTGGCACTGCTAAAGTTGATGATGGACTATATGTTTGGAATAAAGATAGCATACAAGGAGGATTGGCTCTATCCACTTCAAAAGAGGACACAATTATGTTATGGCACCGTAGGTTAGGGCATCCAAACTTTTTGTATATGAAGAAACATCTTCCGCTGTTATTTCGAATAAAAGTATTAATTCCTTGAAGTGTGAAATTTGCCAATTATCCAAACATACCTATGTGCCATACCCATTAAAACCATATATCCAGTCCCAACCATTTTCATTAATCCACAGTGACCTATGGAGAGCCAGCCGAGTGAAAAATATTACGGGGGCTAGGTGGTTTATAACATTCATTGATGATCACACTAGGGTCTGTTGGGTCTATCTCCTCAAAGAAAAATCTGAAACACCCAAAGTATTCCAAAATTTTCACTAAATGGTTCGAACCCAGTTCAACTCTACCATACATACTCTCCACACTGACAATGGGAGAGAATACTTTAACTCTGTTCTAAGCCCATACATTTCTGACAAAGGCATCATACACCAAAGCTCTTGTTTTGACACTCCTCAACAAAACGGGATCTCCGAGAGAAAAAATTGACATCTCCTTGCTATGGCTCGAGCTATAATGTTCACCATGAATGTTCCAAAATACTTGTGGGGAGAGGCTGTCCTCACTCATAAACCGAATGCCATCAAAGGTCATCAATTTCCAAACACCTCTAAATACCCTTCTAAAGGCCTTTCCTCTATTTCGTGTTCCTAATCTTCTAGCTAAAATATTCAGTTGTAAAGCTTTTGTCCATAACCATAAACCAAATCAATTCAAACTTGATCCTCGAGCCCACACCTGAATCTTCATTGGATATTCCCCCACACAAAAAGGCTATAACTGTTACTCACCAATCTTGCGCCGAATGTTTGTCTCTCGGGATGTTGCCTTCTTTGAAAATGAACCATACTTTGCAGCATCTCATCTTTAGGGGAGACTTTCAATGAAGATGAGACCCTTAATACTCTCCTCATTATACCTCATGATCCTACCACTACTATCACAAACAAGCCTAACAACCAAGGTGCTATGGTAATTCTAGATTTAGATACTGTTTCCCCTGTGCAGCAAGAAGTTAGCACGATCCTTCCCAATAACAATACCACCACCGAAGTGTAACAGCCCTCTGATCAAGGAAAACAGCAAAAATAGGTTCCCGAAATACAGGTTTACTCTCGACGAAATCGTTCTCTTGAAACTGATACAGCAGTGCCAATTGCATCCCTAACCGATGATTGTTCTGAAATAGAAGTCTCACCTCCGTCACTATCCATCTATCTTCCAATTGCAGTTCGAAAGGGCACAATGAGCTGCACTCAACACCCTATTTCTCGGTTTGTGTCCTATGAAAATTTATCTAAGTCTTACAAAGCTTTTGTGACTAATGTTGATTCTGTAAAAACTCTAAAAAATATAGAAGAGGTTCTTGAATCAGCTGAGTAGAGACAAGCTGTGATGGAAGAAATGAAGGCCCTCAAAAATAATGAAACATGAGAAGTCTCGAATCTACCTAAGAAAAAAAATAGTAGGATGCAAATGAATCTTCACTACGAAATTTAAACCCGATAGCCGTATTGTTCGATACAAGGCTCGACTTGTGGCTAAGGGCTTCACCCAAACTTATGGTCTTGACTACGACGATGTTTGCACCGGTTTCCAAGCTAAACACCATTTGAGTCCTCCTATCTCTTGCTGCCAACCTTGATTGGCACTTGACTCAATTGGATGTAAAAAATGCTTTCCTCAACGGGGAATTAAATGAGGAAGTGTACATGGATTTTCCACCCGGATTTGAAGAAAGCAATGGCCAAGTGTGTAAGTTGAAGAAGTCCTTGTATGGGCTGAAACAATCTCCACGGGCGTGGTTCAGCCGATTTGCAAAAGCTATGACCAGCAGAAATTACATTCAAGGGCAGGCAGACCACACCATGTTCTACAAGCACTCGAAAAAGGGAAAATGCTGCATCATCATCGTTTATGTGGACGATATAATATTAACAGGAGATGACTTAAGCGAAATTGTGAGGTTGAAAGAATTCCTTGGTACAAAGTTTGAGCTTAAAGACTTGGGGAATCTTAAATACTTTCTTGGTATGGAGGTAGCAAGGTCCCAAACAGGTATTTCCATCTCTCAAAGGAAATATGTTCTTGATCTACTGTCAGAAGTTGGTTTGATGGGCTGCAAACCAGCCGAAACTCCTATGGAATTTAACCTTAAATTGGGAACTGATGAGGATGGAGAAGAAATCGACAGGGGGAGATATCAACGACTAGTAGGAAGACTCATCTACCTATCTCACACCCATCCAGACATAGCCTTCAGTGTGAGTGTTATCAGTCAATACATGCATGCCCCGAAGGAGAAGCACCTAGAAGCTGCATATAGAATATTAAGGTATCCGAAAGGAACTCCTGGTAAAGGCCTGCATTTCAAGAAAACTGCCAACTAGAATGTGAAAGTCTACACTGATGCAGACTGGGCAGGTTCTGTTAGTGATAGACGCTCTACAAGTGGCTATTGTAGTTATGTTTGAGGTAACCTCGTGACGTAGAGAAGCAAAAAACAGTCTGTTGTAGCACGCAACAGTGTAGAGGCAGAGTATCGAGCACTATCTCATGGTATATGCGAAGGAATTTGGATACAAAGACTTATGGGGGAACTAAAAATGCCTTACACTAGACCTATGAAGATGTACTGTGACAACCAGGCAGCTGTCAACATAGCACATAATCCTGTGCATCACGATCGCACCAAACATGTGAAAATAGATCGCCACTTTATAAAAGAAAAAATACACTCATGAGAAGTGTGCATCACCTACCTACCTACTAGACAACAAGTTACAGACGTGTTAACTAAAAGTTTGAACAGAAACATGTTTGAGGAACTTATTGGCAAGTTGGGTTTGATAAACATCTACACTCCAGCTTGAGGGGGAGTGTTGGAATTCCTAAGATTAATGACAGAAAACTTACCTTATTACTAGGAGTTCCTTTGTAAATAGAAACTAATTTCAGTCACTGATTCTTAGGAAGTTACTGATTCTTAGGAAGTTACTATTTTTTAGGGATTATTTCCTTGTTTGTGTTAATTCCTCTCTTTATAACTGTAAACTAATTAGCAGAATAAAATAATCTTTTCTCTAAGTTTGTTCAGATGGGAACTTTAAAAGGATCTTTCACTATCAAGAGCGCTTATAAGCAGATTAAAGGAAACTTGTGGAATTTGAGAGATGAAATTTGGAATATAATGTGGAAGTATCAAGGGTTGCAAAGGGTTTGAATGTTTATTTGGTTAGTTCTTAAACAACGTTTACTCATGCAAGTGGAGAGGCTTAAGCGCGGTTTAACAAACGACGATCATTGCATGATCTGTGGAGCAGTTCCAGAGGATACCATCCATGCTATTGGAGATTGTAGGGCAACAAAAGAGGTCTGGTCTTTTTCTAGGACTCTGTAGGAGTGGCTTATGCCTAATTTGCAAAATAACCAAAAACTCGCCTCCGATGAGGTAGTTTGGTCAACTTTGTTCAGACTTGTCATGTGGCACATTTGGAAGAATAGTAGTATTATTATTTTTCAGGGAGTGCCATGGAACATTGAAGAGATCATCAAAGTTTCGTACAATTGGACATGCCCAGAGGAAATTCTAATGTGAAACAAAAGATAAAAGCAGAGACTATCTCGACAGACAGTTGGATGAAACTAAGAACTAATGGTTTTGTCAAAACAAATTCAAGCCATGATGCAGCAAGATGGGTTTTGAGAGACAACCACGGAGAATGGATCATCGGATTTTATCTGTAGCTGAGGAAATATTTAATACTTGATGCTAAATTATTGGGTATCTTGTATGACTTATCACTGATGCAAAGAAAACAAGGCATTGAAGTGTTAATACAAACTAATAGCTTGGAGGCTATTGAAGCAATCCAACTTCCGGAATTAATTCCCTCAAAGCCAACAATAGTCAGTCACATTCACCATCTCTGGGAACTTGAATACATCCCTAGAGAAGAAAACGCTGAAGCAAATTGAATAGCTAAAATAACCTTTAATAGGGAACAAAGGTTACATGTGTTTACAAATAATTCCTTTAATATAACTTAACTAGTTGTATCTTTTTTTTTTCTGTCACAAAAAAAGAAAAAGAAAAAAAAAAGATAAAACAAATATAAACAAATCTTTCATTTTTAATCCCGTTAATTATTTTCCTTTTTGAAAAAAATATAATTAATTCTTATAATTACGAAAATTTGGGCTATTCACCAAAGTAACGAATCATTCACGCGAAGCAAACAAGCTAACTGCACAACTGTTCTCACCCAAAGGCAAACAAGCTACTCATTATCACATAGCAAAATTATGAAGAGAATGCAAAATAAATACACCCATTTCATATTCAGATATCCAAGAAAGAAAATAAAATTCACACACTTAGAGGACTGGAAGCAAAATATGCTTTTGCTCCACAATCCAATTCACACGTATTTGGATTTTTATCACACAGACACATATATATATTTGTATGATTGATTTAATTATTTCCATAGCTTTACAGAGCTATCATGACTTGCCGAAGCAACCATTCCTGTGACAGGCGACTGTGCCAATGCTGAAATTATATTCTCGTGAGCTGAAATTGTCATGCTTTTATTCTCAGCCATGTTCCACAGCTCCAATGACTGCATGCACCAGCACCCCCATCGTAAAAACAAACACAATTACATTTATTAGCTACAAATGTTGCAAGAATTTCTCCATGCACATGAAAGCAACATCGTGTTTTTGCCCACGCAACTAAGAGGTGCGGTTGCCTTGGGGTAAATATTGGATATTTATATACGGTATATATGATCAGATTTTCTTTAAGTACTTTTTATATATTTGGAGGATCATACCCCATACCTATGCATGGCCAAATGTGTTGGACCATATAAATACAATAAATACTAATTTTACATCCTAAAATATCTAGATGTAGCTATGTTGATTTGAATTATAAAAAATAAACACTAGTTTTTCATCCTAAAATATATGGAGGTAATGTTTGATTTGAACCAAGGCATCCCGTAAATAAAACTCTGTAAATGGAAAAATAAACCATAAATAAAGAACAAAGACTTACTGAAATTCCTCCGATCACCAAAAGAGTGGAATAATTTGGATGAAAGACACACGAGTGGAACTGGTTCCCACCAGAACCGAGTTCTTGAATGCACTCCCCTGTCACCAATGACCATATTTTTACCAAGTTGTGACTGACAGATGCTAAATACTCTCCGTTTGCATCCCAGCATATATAGTTCACAATTTCTGAATGCCCCTGTTAGAAAAGGGAAAGAGGAAAAAAGACATGCATTAGATACTATTAATTACGATGAAACCTTTGCTTTAGTCTTCAATATGACAAATATTTCAAGAATGGAAGATCTGGTGACAATAATACACAAGCCATACCTGAAATGTTAATGTTTGTCTATCAGTTTCTACATCAAAGATGGACACTACTTTATCTGATGCTGCTGCCAGAAAATGTCCAATTCTTGGTTGGAACCTTACTTGGGCCATACCTCCCTGCATCAGGAATCAACAGTAAATGCCGGAAAAAAAACAAACTAAATCTGTAAATGTAATGCACCATAACTGTCAGAAATCTTGAAGAGGTTTGACAGGAAAAGAAGAGTCGCCAACCTTGGATATCCGGGTGCATGAGAATGTATTAAGATTAAAATAGCGAATTTCGTTGTCATTATCACAAAAGCAAAACAAGTCCGTCTTTTTGGGGTGGAAATCAAGGGACATCACAGGTGAAGGATGGTTATTGTATGCTTTCACGCAATAGCCTGGCTGTAACAATGAACTTAGCTTGTTAACCACAGTAGCATAGAAAGATTTATCATGCATACTTCCTAAATGTCTACAATGCCAGAAAACTGTCAGCAAAAAGAGTATAGAATAGCTAAAGTCGTAACCAGAGATATTGGCGAAACTTTTACAAAGATCCAAGTTGTAAGAAGAAGAAGATGATTACATTGGCTGCATCCCATAACCGCACAGATTTATCAAAAGAAGCTGTTGCCAACTGAGATGAATTTGGTCTAAAACGAACATCTGTAATAACCAATTTGTGTTCTTCTGGAGTACTCTCTGTTTTCAGGTTATCCATATTCCAAAGAACCACCTAATGAAAGAAATGCAAGCCACTATGTCATCTTTCTGAAAAGAAATTATGCCGTCAACCTTGGTTTCCTATACATGGTAAAATAATTAACCAGATAGAAGTCATTGCCAGGCCAGCTTAAAAGGACTCTACAAGAACAATAAAGGTTCTATCACTCAACTCTACTTTCAAGTAACATTCTGTTTATTTTTTTTGTCACAACAGCTAATCATGTATTTTCAATCTCTTTCCCTAGTAACCTTAAAATTGTTTCAATTTAAACCTGCCTGTACATGATCAAATCTGTTTCCATTGTTTTCGCATTGACTGAATTTCCAAACAATATATAGAGGAGAAAGGTGTAATTCTGATTCGTTTTTCACTTCAAGGAACTTAAATTTATAAAATTTAATGCCATGGGGAAGGAATTACAAAGATGGAATGATGTAAACAAATACCTTCTTGTCATGCCCAGCACTAGCCAGCACCTTCCCATCAGAAGAAAAATGACAGCAAGTAACTTCGCTATTTCTGGTCTGTATACAACCAACCTCAGCAAAAGTGAAGCCTGGAATAGACAAATCGAAGTCAGCATATTTTTTTTTTAGAAAAAAAAAAAAAGCATCAAAAGGTAAAGGTAAAAGATATATTACGGTTACCTTTAGCAGACTCCTTTGGGTGCTCAGAAGGACATTGTTTAATGGTACCATAAATGTCCCTTGAGTCACTTTCATGTGAAAGTAGTGATTCCATATTTTCATCCAGAGGATCAAACCTATCCATGTCTTCCTGCACAAAGTAATGATGCTATAAGAATTTAGAAGTAGTTTCAGCATTTTTTAACTTGCACGCTAAAGGAGGGATTTAAAAAATACAGATTGACACAACTATTAGCTCAACCTAACAAACAAGTCTATCACTTGTATCCTTTCACTAGCCAACAAGATTCTGATGTCTGAGCTGAAAGATAAAATAATCACTTGGAGTTAGGTTAAATGATATATCATATATGGCTAGAATAAATACAAATAATATCCTAGGTGAAGCATGCTTATGCTTTTGTGTGTAATGAATCTAGAGTGGGTTTGTAGCATGCTTGAGTTTGAAAGCTATTTTGAAGTCTGAAAATGGCCTACCAACAGATTGGAAGATGATGTAAGACCCGCAGTTGCATCTGCACCATACATCATGCTTTTACAAACACTATTAACATGCTGCAAACTGGTTGCAGAAGTTATTGCATCACCAGGTGTGTGAGTTGACGGTGGTGAACTTGGTGAAGGGCCAACTGTGTTTCCTGTGCCAGTACTGTTAGCTCCTCCAGAAGCAGAGTGTTGTTTCCTTTTTCTGTTATTCTGCAATGTAATGAACAGTCACAGAATGTGAATTAGTTCAACCAGAAGTGGAAATTTCTAAGAAAATTCCATTTATAAAATCATATTTTAATTTGGAGTAATAATGTAGTTGGTAAAAGAATATTTTTCTTGTAAAGTAGCTCACAGTTCAGCTCATGAATGAGATCCTTCAATTAATTCTCATTGAAGTACAACCTGTTGCAGTTGCTGTGATGGCTGCTGCTGCTGCTGTTGCAATTGGTCCTGTTGTTGTGAGGAAGAATGTGACATTTGACCCATCTTCATCTGTTAAGCACCCGCACGACTACTTAGACACAAAGCATTTGCAAATACTACATATTAACAGATATGGAACACCACTGAACATCAAATAAAAAGCAAAGCCAGCAAAGAGGGTTATAAAAGTCAATGTAACCCGATAAGAGCAGCATCTACTAAAAGCACATCATTGTATCCCAAGTTACAGCTGCTGCCCTCGCAAAGAACTTAAAGGTATGGAACATACATAATGACTTATTTGGCCCTTCAATTTTACAAAAAAAATCATTTTAGCCCTCCATTTAACTTTTCATCTTTTTTGGCCTTTAAACTTGTGTTTTTGTCAAATCACCCCCCAAGTGGATGGAAAAGTTAACATTTTTAAACTTAGTTGATGTGGCATACTCGTGGATGACACATCAATATTTAAATGACTTTTAAAAATTTTAAGAATAAAAAATAATTTTAAAAATTAAAATCATTAAATTTATTAAAAATGTATAAAAATATAAAAATATTTTTAAATTTTAAAAAATTAATTAAATGATGTTGTGTCATCTACACGACATTCCACATGTATGCCATATCAGTAAAGTTTAACTTTTCCCTCCATTTTGGGTGATTTGACAACAAATGCAAGTTCAAGAGCTGGCAAAAAATTAGATGGAGGGCTAAAATGATTTTTTTGCAAAGTTGGAGAGCCAAAAAAGCCATTATGCCTTAATTAAAAAAAGAAATCCTTCAAATCATATGAGATAGCTTCGCTATTTCTAGAAATTATATTCTGTTTAGTAGTTATATTTTTGTGAATACAAATAAGAAAGAAAATGTAAAGTGATAGAAATATAAAAGATCTAACCTTTGGAGAACTTGATGGCACCGGGGAGCATATGGATCCGTTGTTTCTAACAGACTGACCAACTTTTGCATTCACGAAGGTTGTTGAGTTTCCAAGGTTTCCTTGTAACTGAGCTTGTGCCAAAACGTGCTGTTGTTGTGATGTCAAAACGAATTGATTCTGAGTCTGCAGATTGGGTTTTTGCATCTGTACGCCCAAACTTGGTCGTAACTGATCTATGCCCTGTGCGGAAAAATCCAACATCTTGATTCGCATTTAACCCCAAAAAAAAAAAAAAAAACAGGGACAGAGTGAAAGTGTGAAACTTACAGTCAGAGGCCAACCCCTTAATGGAAGACCAGGTACACCCTGATTTAATACTGAGGGCACAAATTTGAGATAAATAGGTCAAAATAAGGAAAAAGTGGTATAAAACGCTCAAGAAAATAAAAACTTTAAGTACTACTACAAAGGTATTGCTTCAATGTCCATGCAGAGTATCTCAGCTTTATATAACAACTAGACACATATTCTGTGTCAAATTTGCAGCAATTTTCACTGTTATCTTAATCTTATTAACTAAAGTTTCTTGAATACCCGATAGCGATTGTAGAATCTTCATCACAGGCTGAGCTATACTAGCCTTCATATTATATAGATATCTAGCTTCCCAACACTCAATGCCAGCATTACTGGTCTAACATTTGTGATTGCAATTACTGTCCTTTTCCAGATTAAATCATTAAGGTAATACTTACTAAATTCCCAGAGAATAAAACTTTACCCAAATTTGCTGCTTGTAAAAAAATTTAACATCTAACTGATATGTACCACGCAATGAACATTAGTAAAACGTACTATCAGAATACATGTGATTAATGTAGATATAATATATTGCCAAAATTGTTTCAGTGGGAAAGTTGGGCATAATTACCAGCACCACCTAGTCCTGATTTAGGCTGTAAAATTGCCTGACCATAGATGGATGAGGGATCCATAGGTAAACTTTTCGGGTTTCCACCCAAACTAACTTCAGTTTTGATATCCTAGAAGTAGAAATACATAAATTGTGCAATTCAATATAGAGGAAGAAATCAGAAAAAAAGAAGCAAGGGAAGTAAAAGATAAGACAGATAACATTAAATTGCAAAGCAGAGATTATTTGGGCAATACAGTTGTCAACGGCGTTCGTGACTGGATTTGTTGCAAAGCAGCTGACATATTTCCAGGACTACCTTGCAAAAGCTGGCTGAGTAAACAAAATAAGGAGGAAAAAGAATGAGAGACTCAGTCCTTTAGAGCATTAAGAAAACTAGGAAACAAAGTGCACATAAGGATTAATTGATCATACACTTGATTATTGGTCTGTGTTTTCAGAAGAGCCATCCGATTGGCATCAATCAGTGCTGATGATGTCTCTGAATCCACAGAATGAGGGTGTTTCACACGTTCTTCATACATTTTCATGGCCAACACACTAGCTGATGGCTGTCCAATCATTCCTTCAGAGTTAATCGTATTTACAGAACCACCAAGAGCAGGATGACTGGGATCCCTTCTTTGCAACTGCGCATTTCGGTGCTGCATTAGTTGCAACTGCTGCATTTGTAATTGCTGTTGTTCCCTTGCTTTAAGTTGCTGAGACTGTTTTTCCAAATCACAAACACATGACATTATGTCTAAAAGAAATCGAGCAGCAAGTTAATGAGCAGAATATTTTATATAACAAAACAGAGGCACCTCTATATAAGCTGCAGCAGCCTCAGAATGTTTCTCATTTGTCCTAGCAATAAATATGTCCCAGAAGACAGACCACCACTCGAACAGAAACCCTCCAGGAGCATCAATTGCTGCAGAAACAATTAACAGACAAGATAAAAAGAAAATTGATTTAGACAATTCAACAAGGTAAAGTAGCACCAAAAATACTGAGACAACTACCATAGTCAAAATGGCTCGATAAGGTACACTCATCAAAGTATGTCAAAGAATCAGAACCATCAAACAATTCAGGCAATTTGGATTAGAGCTTGCCAATTTGCTATATTATAATAACTGAATTTGCTTGCAAATATTACCTACTGGATCTGTGGCAACCTTTCCTTCAGTCATAAAAGCTTTTGCAGAAGCATGCAACTTTCTTTTCAACAAATAATCATGAATATAAACATCAAGCCTGTAGCATAAAAAAAGAAAGATAATTGAAGCTACTGAAAGACAGTAAACAAGCTCAAAATCAAACAAGCTAATAATCAACAACAGCTGCGACAACAAACTTAGCAATCACTCTTACATCTTGTCAGCTTCCCAATTACTCTGCGCCATTTTCTTTTCCTGTAAAAAGGAGAAAAAAATGAACTCCACTCCAGGACTTTAGATCTTTACTTAAAACACATCTTCTATTAGAAAAAGCAAGTAAATATTAAATAAAGAATTTAAAAAAAGAAGAGAATTCAACTTCTTTCAGCGTGAGTTCACTAAAACTGAGTTTTACATTCTCCGCTCAGTAACGACCAAAAAACCTCAAAACTTGTTTTTAATTTTTTTTCTCAGATTACTCAGCTACCAAACAAATCAACACTCGGAATTCAACAATGTAATTCATAATTAATCCAAGAAATAATTACCGGTGAACTGGATCAATGCTCAAACAACCTTTCAACAAGATCTTCACTTCACAAACTCTAATTCAATCTAAACAATTTAAAGAAGAAAACTCAAATTCAGCAAAAATAGTTAAGATCTTTCTCTTCTAACACTGACTGAATTTGCGGAGCTTAAAGCAATCAGAAACTGTAACCACAGATACATATACAATTATGGAGAATTTATAATTCTCTGAAGTATTTCAGCTAAAGAAAAAAAAAATTATTTCTTAAGAAAACTGTGAATGATTCTTTTGAGTGTAACTGAAGTAGAACAGCTCGAACTTTAACAGTAGAGAATTTGTTTTTGCAGAATCGGGAAACATATAGATATTTAGTTGAAAAAAGGGCAAAAAAAAGGCTTATTCTGAAGAAACCAAGGCTGCGGTTCGTATTTAGATTCTGTTTCATTTTTATATAGTGTTTTTGGTTTGGAATTTGGTTCGGAATGGAAAGTAACCGAACTTTAGTTGGTTCGTGTGGGCCGAGGCGGTCCCGGTGGGGTTGATGCGTGTGTTATTTATCGAGCAAGTTTGGTGGTGAGAATAGGGGGT
This sequence comes from Gossypium longicalyx, assembly GCA_025698465.1. Taxonomy (NCBI): domain Eukaryota; kingdom Viridiplantae; phylum Streptophyta; class Magnoliopsida; order Malvales; family Malvaceae; genus Gossypium; species Gossypium longicalyx. The sequence goes on along the minus strand of CM047001.1, from coordinate 4,558,911 downwards.
TTATGGTACACGCTCGAATTAGGGGAACGATGTGGACTTGAGTACGGGGGAAAGGTGTTGGATTTTTAAAGAGTGGCATTGAGGATGTAAATTTTGGATGGTTTGCAGGGTATTTCTGTCATAAGGGTGAAAGTCACTTAGTGCTGACTAAAGAAGTGTTGTCGCTTTGTCGGTGTTGTTAGTTACTCGATCAACACAGTTCATGTTTTCTTTCATTATTTTCTTTGGTCAAATTCCATAGTGAGTCACCAAACTTTGAAAATTTTAAAATTTTTATGGGTAAATTATCCGGTTGGGTCACCCAAATTTTAGAGCGTTTTTAGTTTAGTCACCCAACCTTTAAATCTCTTACTACTAGGGGTGAGCGTTTGATCGAATTGAGACGAATCGAGTGAAATTTTTTTGAATTAATTGAATTCATGAGTCATATTTTATCATCCTAATTCAATTTGAATTTTTTTCGAATCAAGTCGAGTGAAATGAAATTTGAGTCGAGTCCAATCGAGAAAAATTGTTCGAGTTAAATTTAAAAAATTAAACATGTCAAATAAAAATATTATTACAATATAACTAATTTCATGTTAGAGCACATAAATTTGAAATCTATATATTTAAAATTTTTTTCAAAGCAGAATAATAAAAAAGATACATGAGTATAATAAATTTGAATTATTAATTAGGTCCCAAAATTATTATTCTAGAAAACTTTTAAAGTTTTAACTTTTTAATATATATTTTTGGAATTTTTTTATAATTTTTGGATATTGCAATCCTTGCTCTTTCTGTTGTTGAAACCTTTGTTTACGTACCCGTGTTTTACCCTCGTTTTACTTTGTTAATTGTTGTGATAGGAATTTTGGGTTCAGTGAGATGGTCTCTGGTAAGTTTGTTAGTTTTCTACTGGTGTTATTTTTCTTTTCATGGAGGATAAGTTTTCTGTTGAGTTGTTTGTTGGTGTCAATTTTGATGGTCCTAGCGTTTATGTTAGGTGAAGTTTGTGTGACTAACAGCTCTCCGGTGAATAAGGACCCTTAGGAATTGCTACTTTAACTGGGGGTAAGTGATCAAACGTTTGTAAAGGGCTAATTTTTGGGACTAATGTTGAATGTTTAGTTTGTGTGTGTGGCGAATATTGTGTTGGATTTTTCATATAACGTTGCTAATTAACTCGATTTAATTTTTATTTTAGGGTCTGGAAGTGTGTCGTGACGTCATATTTCAGAAATGATCAGGTGTGTAATGGAAAACTTGAAAAACAATGAACGACACGATACTGAAAAACCTATTGTCGATGTCACATGGCCGTGTGCTAGACCATGTGTGTCATACAATTTGGGTTAATTGTGTTGTCTGGGTTATACGGGCGTGTGTAAGGTCGTGTGGGCCACACGACTGCATGTTTTTCATGCTTTTCATTCTGATTTAGTATATGCATGCCATGTCACATTGCATGGGGTTTCGGATAATATGGAAATGAGGAAGTTCTAATAATTTAATGATCTGCACTATCTAGTAGTTTATCTACATTTCTATTTCGTAGCTTGTCTACAATTATGGTGGCTTGGTCACATTTGTTTGTTCTGGCAACTTGGCTGCAATATAGTCGCTTGTCCACATATATTCGATCTGGCAGTTTTAATTGTAATCTTTGGTGACATTGACCACAATTATTCTGTTGGTGTGATTGGATGGACGAGTTTTGGGGAACTCTATTTGGTGTGTAACGGAGTTAAGTAGGATGTTTTTTGAAAAACCTGTGTTATGTTTTTTGAAAAGTACTACATTGGCATAAGTATGCATTCTTAGTTTTGCTCAATTGATCTATATGAGATTCTCTGAGATTTTGTGATTTGATTGTTGTGTTATTTATGTTCTTGGTTTGAGTTTGTTACACACTAAGCTTTATAGCTCACCCCTTTGTTTTATCTCTAACTTTTCAGGTAACCTTTGAGTTTAGGATTGGACGACGTGTGAGAGCTTGGATTGTTTTTCTCTGTTAATTAAATATGGTGATTTACATTAGTAATATTTTTAGACTTTTGGGATTATAATATGTTTTTGGGCTTTTTTTTTTGTTGTTGATATTTGATATTTTCAAATGTAAAACTATAAAATCACGTAAGATAACAAATTGGATTCTGATTTTCAAAATTAAAACTCTGAAAATTTTCCACTACAAATTAAGTGATCTCTTAAGTGTTTTCCTGTAAATAAATAGTTTTTAACGAATGTTTGCCTGGAATGAATTTGCCAAAATTAATACTTTCAAAATACACGATTTTGAATTCAAATTCTAGGCTTGAAATAGGTGTTTCTGGACTAAAGTTTTCCTAAATGTATGTGAGAGTTTTGCCAAATTTTGTGCTTTCGAAACACACACTAAGTTTGATTTAATCAAAAGTTCTTTAATGAGCTAATATAATCTCTCCAGACTCGGCCATAACGTCTAGATCGAGTTTGGAGTGTTACATTTAGTGGTATCAAAGTCAGGTTGTAAAGCTAAGGCTGTGGTTTTTGGGTTTAAAATTTTATGCATAATGTGTTTTTAAATTCCTGACTTTTAAGAATATTTTTGGAAAACTTATGTGGGTAAATTTATACAAAAATATACTAAGATTTTGGAAATGTGAACCCGAGCCTCCTACGCCGATTCAAGTAAGTATGTGTATTTTAGCTCTTTACTTTAGTTACTTCTATTTTAGTATTTCAGTAAAACTTTTGGATTTAGAGCCTTTAAAATAAGACATCTCTTGTAACACCCTCTAACCCTTATCCGTCCCCGAAACAGGATTGCAGGGCATTACCGGTCTGTCAGTTCAATTTAAAAATGTTTCTAACCCTGCAAATTAAAACTTCAACCAAAACAATTTGCCAACATTCAAATAATTCAAATACACTTAAATATACTCAAATCTTACCAATCTAAAATTTTTGATGACCTATCTAATGAATCTTTTTAAGTATATCACTTACTCTATCAATTATTTCAACTTCATACTATATATCATTGCCAACCATAATTTACTTATTTCATCAATACTTTCACAACCTAGATGACTCTCATAAGACATCCTAGGTACATGCCATTAACAATACTCAACATACTTTACCTCATCGAATTCGGGATCGGCCTGGGATGTTGATTCAACTGTCTAGCCTTAACTTAACCTGCGCACAGAAACAAACCGTACGCTGAGTATACACTTAGTGGTATTTCTATAATTTGAACACTTAAACAATTATAAAACATATTAATTTATATATATTGAACTATTCAAACTCAATGAGTATTCAAACATTCACTTTCCAACCAATGTTTTGGTTTACTTTAAATTCAAAATCATTTATTATTTTTCAATAGCAATTAATCAATCAGTAATATTCATTAACAATCACTCAATCAGAACAATTATTTATTCAGTAACAGTCAGTTATTCGATAACAATCAATTATTCAATAATAATTAGTTATTTTGTATCAATCAATTGATCGGTTATCCAGTAACAGTCAATTATTCAGTAAAAATCAAATATACAGTAACAATTAAATTATTCAGTAACAGTCGATCTTTCCAGTTCCTTTATTTACTCCTATTAACATGACTCGGACCTAGACGGATACACGGATCCAACCAACACACCAATACGACACATAGTGCCTCATCGGCAGAAGCCGAAATAGTAACAGTAACAGTAGCAGTACGGTACACAAAGTACCTCATTAGAACAAATTCGGAATGGTAACAGTATCAGTACGATACACAGAGTACCTTATCAAAACAAATCCAAAACAGTAACAGTAACAATATCCGACACACAAAATACCGAATCGGTAACAGTAACGGTAACAGTAACAGTAGTCGGTACGTAAGTGCCTGATCAATAAGCCGACAAAACCTGTACTCTTTCATATCCTATGGCATGCCAACTATATCCGACTAGCCTGATTAGTTAATAGGGTATTTAATTCACTTTTCAGTTTTCAATTAATTCATATTTTAATTAATTAACTCTATATATTTTCAATTCAATCACTTTTCACTAATAAATATTCAATTTCACAATAATCACATTTTTCTATCAATTTCATCACACTTCTAACTACATATATTTTCCAATATAACAAATATTTATTATTCAGTTTCCACATCAATATTCATTTCAATTCAAACATTCACATATATTCATAAATCAATTCAATATAATCAATATTCAATCCAATTCAAATAATCATCTCAAAATGCCTACTATATATATATATTAAATAATAAATCCAACAATTTAAGTATTAAGTTCGGATTATAGAAATACAAACTGTAATTTCCGAGCTAACTCCCGTTGTCTTTGTCTTTTTCCTTGCTTAGTCGAGATTTCCCGAGACAACATTAACAACGGGAATTAAAATAATTATACCATTAATTTTCAGCACTCACTATAACAAATAATTGAATTTCTATTCAATTTACACCTTATTCTCAATTAGGTCCTAACTAATTCATTCACTTTACTAACTTAATTCATACTCTATTTCTATTCAAGTTCCATCCAAACTCAAATTTAACTACTAAATTTTCAGCTTATTTCACTAGTTTCGAAATTTCTTCAAATTAGCCCTTCAACATAAAACTTATGAATTACATTACAATTCAATCCTTATTTCATTTCTAACTTGAATTTCTATCAATTTAACCTTTCTTTCATCATTTTACTCAACATGAACATTATCTAGAAATCTAATAACTTTCAAAATATCAACTTAATTTCATCAAAATCTTGTTCCAAAACTTCTAAAACATCAAAATTAAGTAAAAGAGCTAAATTAACTTACCTATTAAAGTTTAAAGCTTCAAAACTTAATTCCTCCTTTTCTCTCTTTCTCTTTTTCCTTCTTTCTTTCCCTCCTCTGTTTTCGTTCTTCATTCTGTTTCTTTTTATTTCTTTTACTTTCGTTTTATATATATATATAATATAATATAACAATAATAACTATAATAAAATATCTATTTAATATCTAATATCTATTTTACATTTGTATACATATATATTATTACACTTGTCTTTTTTTATATAATATAATATAAATATCTTTTACTTAATAATAATGTATATAATTTAATAATATACTTATATAATAAGTAAATATACATGTATTTTACAAATGTATGTATATTAGTATCACACATGTCACCATATACACCATACATTTTTCTTACTTTTATTTATTTATCATATAAATATCTTATAATATAATTATTTAATTAATAAATATCTTTTATAAATAATAAATATCTATTTAATATCAAATACATGTATTCCAAATGTATGTATTTTTTATTAACACACTTGTATCAAATCATTACCATATACATATCTTTATTTAATTTATTTCATAATATAATATAATATCAATTTAATTAATAATAATAACATTAATAAATATCATAATTGCCATTTTGGTCTTTTTTATTTTCTTTAATCTACAATTAAACTTTCACACTTTATTCAATTTAATTCTTTTATCTAATTATCCTTAATTTAAGCTAATTCACTTCATTAAACTCTAATTAACCACTCACTTGACTTCATAAATATTTTTAATAAATATTTACGAGTCCATTTTTCAGAAATGGAGACCCGAAAATACATTTTTTGATAACTGTAAAATTCGAGTTATTACATCTCTACCTTAAGTATATTTGCTAAACTGTGGACTTAGGGTTTAAAGATAACCTAAGCTAAACTTTAGACTTTTGAATTGTAGATAAGTTAAATGTATTCATGCGATATATGTAATATAGTATGCGAGGATACGGTGAATTTTTGACAAAAATAGTCTAAATCCCTAATTTTCAACAAAAATCGTCCAAATCCCTATTTTGTTTTAAATTTGACATATTCCCTAATTTTCCCCAGATAAACCATTAGATAAACTTATTTTGATATAAATGTTTTTAATTTTTTTAGTAAAAACAACCTGCCCAAACCCATTGTAGTTTCCAAGATGATGAATATTCTCGTTGTCAACACACAAAACATTTGGGGATTTTTTTTAAATATAGTATATTGATAGGTGGATAAATTTATTTATTTTTTGAAAAATATAGGCTAAAATTTATTAATAAATAAAACAAAGCCCAAGACCAATTCATTAGGCAATACAACAATTACAAATATGAAATAATTATCTAGCCAAAATGAACTGTCATGCTCTAGAAGCATCTAAGGCATCCAACCAGACCTCAACTGACTATAGCTCCTGAAAAAATCTTGAATTTTCTTCTTTCTTTGATTTCATTGCCTTCTCTGACACCTCCTTCCAATTCTAACCTTTCCACCAGAAGCAGCTTAGTCCGATGTTCTCACTCACCTTCGATCATTGTCCAACACCAACACAACATATTTAGGCACTTCATTCTACAGGTAAAGTTGTTCTCCTTTCTTCAACTATTCTGTCGCTAAAGAATGGGATACCCTATTCGCCATTCTTGGAGTATGTTTAAACTAAAAACTTTGAAAACCCCTTCTCAATTGTTAGGCATCCTTGATGTAGGCACTGATTTCCGATCAGTCCACCTCAGTACTTTGAATGTTCTTAACCGCTGATAGTCTATCAACTTTTGTAACACCCTACACTCAGCCTAGACGTTATGGTCAGATCATGAGGTATTTACGCTTGAGGCTTTTGCTTCTGTTCAATACATAATGACTGAAGCTAACTTTGGTTGGTTAATCCGATCAGTTCATCGATGGTCGGCAAGTATGATGGTCTTAATGATGATCCTGCACGTATTTCGTGTCTATCTCACTGGTGGTTTTAAAAAACCTCGCGAATTAACTTGGGTTACAGGCGTGGTTCTGGGTGTGTTGACCGCATCTTTTGGCGTAACAGGTTATTCCTTACCTCGGGACCAAATTGGTTATTGGGCAGTCAAAATCGTAACAGGCGTTCCGGAAGCTATTCCGGTAATAGGATCGCCTTTGGTAGAGTTATTACGTGGAAGTGCTAGTGTGGGACAATCCACTTTGACCCGTTTTTATAGTTTACACACTTTTGTATTACCCCTTCTTACTGCTGTATTTATGTTAATGCATTTCCTAATGATACGTAAGCAAGGCATTTCTGGTCCTTTATAGAGAATATAGACCATAGCTATATTGTAACCAATAATTTATCTTATTACTTGGGGGAGGAACAATAGTATTTCATTGCTACAAATATGGATTATTGAAAAAAAAATAAGACATGTATTTGGATATTTCCTTTCAACTACAACAATATTCTAGTATTTATTTGATATGACATGAATAGTTGAAGGGAATTCCCCGAAGAGAAAATGGATTATGGGAGTGTGTGACTTGAACTATTGATTGGGCCGTGCAGAAATATGCCTTTATCTGCTACATTGGAATTCACAACCAAATGTGTCTTTGTTTCAACCACCGTGTAAGCCCCATACAAAGGATAGGCTGGTTCGCTTGAAGAGAATCTTTTCTATGATCAGACCTGACGATGTTGTGTATAAATAGGGCTCCGTAAGATCCAGTAGAATAAGTGATTTGGCATAATCAAAATTAGATTTTCGTTTTTTTTTTTTACTTTCTTATCTTAATAGTATGAAAATGCATTCATTTCTTCTGCATCGACCCGATTTAATTATACTATCGGAGTGAAACAAGGGATCTAAAGAAGAGCAAAGGCTAGACTATATTAGTAACAAGTAAATCCTTTGTATGTAAAAAATCTCGATATATTTTTGGGATAAAGGTGAATCGCAAGGCCTAAGACGACCCATAAAGCACTTGATCACGATCAACTTTGTACGCCTACTTGGGTATTGAGCATTTACCTGTAAAAATGAAATTCCTTGGAATGTATAATTGCAACTCCGTAAAATGGAATCGGGTAACTTTTTTCTTACATATGGAACCATTCATATATGTGGGGATAACATATAGATTTATTTGAAACATATAGAATATAGATATAGATTTATTTTATAGGTATCCGTTTGTATCCATTTGATTCGATTGACTTTTGCTTGAGCCGGATGATGAAAAATTATCATGTCCGGTTCCTTTGGGGGATGGATCTAGAAAAATTCACCTATCCTAATAACAAAAAAACCTGACTTGAACGATCCTGTATTAAGAGCTAAATTAGCTAAAGGTATGGGTCATAATTATTATGGGGAACCCGCATGGCCCAATGATCTTTTATATATTTTTCCAGTAGTAATTCTCGGTACTATTGCTTGTAACGTGGGCTTAGCGGTTCTAGAACCTTCAATGATTGGTGAACCCGCGGATCCATTTGCAACTCCTTTGGAAATATTACCTGAATGGTATTTCTTTCCTGTATTTCAAATACTTCGTACAGTACCTAACAAGTTATTGGGTGTTCTTTTAATGGTTTCAGTACCCGCGGGATTATTAACAGTACCGTTTTTGGAAAATGTTAATAAATTCCAAAATCCATTTCGTCGTCCAGTAGCGACAACCGTTTTTTTGATTGGTACTGCAGTAGCCCTTTGGTTGGGTATTGGAGCAACATTACCGATTGATAAATCCCTAACTTTAGGTCTTTTTTAAATTGAATCAATTAAAAAAAAAATATCATGATGTGCGTATCTACACACGACCGTGTGGCCAATACAGTCTAGCATACGGTCGTGTGGTTCACACGACCATCTGACTTACATGGTGTGTCACATGGCTTGTCACATAGTCGTGTGGCTCACACTGTCTATCACACGGTCATGTGGCGTCGACAGTGAGGTTTTTGGCTTCGCATCGTTTGCTATTTTTTAGGACAGAAGGTATACACCTGGTCCTTTTTATGTCAACACAATAGTCATAATTCCAGCACCTAAAACGACATTCAGAATGAACTATTTAACAAATGTCACACTAATTCCAACCACTAAATTGGCCATAACATTAAAAATTTGGATTGTTTTTTTTAACACCAAGATTCAGCCTTAACAAAGCACCGAACACTCACCCCAACAGAAAAAGTTCCTAGCGCTTTCAATTTTTTAGAAGATTAGTAGCTTCTAATTCTTCACCTAAATTACAGATTTCCAACCATTAAAACTATTATTACCAAAAATAAGAATTTATATCCAAGCATGTGAAAAATAAATCCTTTATAGAATACGAATCTTAAACCAACACCCTTACCACACACGGCCAGCAATCAAGACTGAAAAGGATGTTGGCGCAAAATAACTCAACAGTAAAAGAGATGAAAAGTAAAGAAATGATAAGAGAACAGAATAATAAATGATAGTAGCACAGTGGCAAAAGGGCGTCTTCAAAAAGAATGAATAGGGGTTGGTTATGGAAAATATGTGGAATAGAACCAAAAAAAAAAAAAAGAAAGAGGAAAAGGTGACAGAAAATTACTATAACCAAAAAAAGCAAACAGGAGATGGAGAAGTGGACAGAGAGGGGTGGTAGAAAGTGTCGAGATTTTAGCAATATTTTTCTATATTTTTTCAAAATAAAATAAAATAAAATCCAAGTTAGATTTTATTATATTTGATTTGTTACTATTTTATTAGGCTGCTAAGAGTTTACTTCTCACCCAAATTCCTCTATTATGGGTGGCATAGTGTGTTAGATCAGAAGGATTAACTTGAGATCTTTTATAGGGAGGTTGAATTGGCCTTTGAGAAATTGTAGTAGAAGCAATGAAAAATATGCAACAAAGAACACAATGATTTATAGTGGTTCGACCCTAATTGCCTACTCTACTACCTTAGTTTACCACAACTAAGGATTTCCCCAAATTTACTAATTTGGCAACCTTTGAGGACAATGTTTAACCTTACAATCTCTCTTAAGATTTATACCCTAAAATATTAATATACAAATCCCTTAAGGTTTCTACCCAAACTTTAAGGATTAACCCTCTCTCAAAGAGAAACAAACAAGCAAGCAAAGAAATAATACTTACAAGATTAGGATATTTGCCAATGAAGTACAAATACAAAGAAGAACACTTGAGCTAAATGAATACAATGAAAGCTTATAAGTGTTTACAAGAAAAGGTATAAAAGAATTAAGCTCTAGGTTGTTTTGATTGATCTTCAAGCTTTTCACATTGCTCTTGTTATTGTTAAACCTTTGGAAGATGGTATTTATACCCTCTAATTCATTTCCAACCGTTATGGTTGTTGTAGAAGTGAATGTAGCCATTGGGTATGAAATACCAGGTCATTAACTTCACCTGCAGCAACGAGTATCGATAACTACTAAAAAGGTATCGATATTTTTTGTAATTAATACTAATTTCAGTGACCGTTGGAGCAGTAATATTGATACCTTAGGAAATATATCGATACTTTAAGAAAATTATTGATCCTAGATTGATACCTACCAAGGTTTGAAAATGGCAGAATGTCAATTTGGTATCGATTATCAAAAAGGTATTGATATCTTGTAAAATATCGATATTTAGACAAAAAATATCGATACTTTTTGTCCTAGAGCAATTCTAACTAGTTTGAAAATAGTTAAAACATATTTTAAAATGTTTGACTCAATTGAAATCATTTCAACTTGGTTTTATGAAATAGCTCAACTTTGCTTTTATTCAAAAACATTTTGCACAGTGTATGGGAATCAAAATATTTCTACTTTGCACACACAAGATTCAAACACAGGACCTCTAAGTAAGTTGAGGACTTACCACTGAACCAACAGGCTTATTCTTGTTAACAAACACTCAAAATTAAAAGATAAGTCAATGTTCTAATTTAAGGGCTGGGATAAAATAACAAAAACTCAAGGAAATGGGTTTGAACATAGGACCTCAGGCATACAATCCAGAACACTTAACCACTAAAACAGATCAATTTACTATACATGATTCTTACAATATTTATTTAAAAATAGAACGTGACCACTCTTGGTTCACTAACCCAATTTTTAAGATGTGACACATTCTACCTCCACCACCGATAAACCCATACCCATACCTATTTAAGCTGCTTGAATACATGCAAGAGCTTCCACCGCAAACGTCAAAGGTATGTTGTCGTTCATCACTATTTTAGATCTTAGAACCCCTTCATTTGAATCTCTTATCACAATTCCTGAGCAAGATCTAATTTTTTATTTGTTGAACGCAGTGTCAAAGTTAATTTTGAGGTTCGACCACTTCGGCAGCCTCTACCTCTCAGCCTTCAATCTTCTAACAGGTATCTTCTTCCCTACTTTATACAGTTCTCGTATGCAACTCATAATGAAATTTACTATTACTAACCTCGTTTTTCGCTGTCACTATAACATCTCAAACATCATGAGGTTAGAATTCATAAAATAAAAAAAGAAGCCTTAGTTTAGGTGGTAGAGAGCTTAGGCAGTCGTTTAGAGAACCCAAGTTCAAATCCCACTATTCATAATTTTCCTCTTTTATTTTTCAGCAACTATGGATGAAAACCAAACTAGTATAAGTAATAAATATGGTAGAAAATGACCAATAATGAACTTGTTGGTTTAATGATAAGGCTTCAGCATATTTCCCCTTGCACCAAGGTTTAAATCATGCTAATTCCCTTTCTCTTTTATTTAAATTTGGCAGATTAGGTAATTTACCAAATCAACCCTCTAAAAATTTGCTGAACCTTGCCATTTGGTCCCTATCCTAATCATAATAAAATTTTGATTATCTTTTTCAATCCTATCTAGAATTTCTTTTATCTCTTCTTTAAATACGTCTTTTATCTTTTATTTTGCCACTTTTTCCTTTTCATAAAATATCATATTCATTTGTTGGAAATTTTTTGTTGAAATTCCGAACCCAATTTCCACCTAGTTTAATCTATTCTTCGTATTGTTTTAGTGTAACACTATCAAAATTCGTTTCTAACATGCCAAGATCCATAAGAATTCTTATTTTTAATTCTATAGAATCCTGGAATAACATTATTCTTGACATTCTTTCAAATCGATTTTGAATCTTTTACAAAACTGAACTAACCCAGACCATACGAGAGTGTGGGCTACTCGTATAGACCTCACGACCTGAGTCATCCCACACGATCATGTGCCCCTATTTCTTAAATTTTATAGTTTTGCCTAAAATTTTATGTTTTGTGCAGATTAGTCCTTAAATGGTTCCTGAACTATTTTTTGTGCAATATTTTATGCAATTAAGTTTCTGATAGTATGAATTATGCTAGAACTCATTATTAGATTGACTAATATCAGATGATATTTATATGTTTTTTCAGGATTTGTGAACAATAATTATGCCTTTGTATCGATATTTGTGATTGAACATATAAAATGCCTCATACCATTGAACCAATCATAGAAAACATGACTTCAGTTACTAAGATTAATTCGTCACAAGTATATTAATTGCTACTGAATCGAACTGATAAGAGCATATTGTTTACCACTATATTGTTTCGTTAAAGGCATATTAAATGCTACTGTATTGATCTGTTATGTGCATATTAATTGCTACCATTTGAAATTGTTATGAGCATACCATAATGCATTGCATAGGGTGGGACGTTATGAGCTAATGAAGTATTTGACAGTTTATCTGCAAAACAAAAATGGTTATGCAAGTCACAAGCCATGCAATAGTTTTTATCTGCAAACCGTTGTGTACCCACAGCCATTACAGATCCTATCTGCGATAATAATTGCTGCGTATCCATAGCCAAAAGCAAATTCCATCCGCAGGATTTTGTTGTGTATTCATAGTCACGTGACAACTCTTATCTGCAATATTGTTGTTTTGATCGCAACTTATGGTAGTTGTCATATGCGAACCAGTAATGGTTTAACCACAAAGTTGGTGTGTTGGTGGATTGAGTTCTGAGAAACTCCTAATGTGGTGTGTAGTAGTGGGGTAGGATCTTTCTGATAAACCGAAATTGTATGGCATCGATAAAAACATGTGCATACAAAACTGTGATTTCTGATATGATACATATATATAAATATGTTTATTGTTGTGTGATCTAAAATATTGATATGTTGAAACTACTATGGAGAATTGTTTGATGAACAGTGTTTCCATATGATTAATCATTACATTGATTATTCTTGTGCTGAGTTAATCTGAAGTAACGATATTTTGAATTATTATTAAATTATGATTATTCTGAATTCTGATAAATTTATAATTAAGTATTTTACGTGAAAAATTGTTAATTTGAAATGCTTTGTAATTGTGTTTATTATCAGAATTGTTAAAGTGCTTTGTCTGTTGTTTTGTTTCGGCTTCCTTGTGATGGAACTCACACTGAGCTTTCATAGCTCACCGCCCTTATTTTCTTTCTTTTTAGATAACCCACAAGGTTAGGACACGGGCTTGGTATTCGTAGGGCTCGGCTCAGCTCGGAATATTGATTTCTATATAAAATTATTTTAGACTGATTATTTTATAATTATGGTTATTTGAAACTATATTATTAATATTGTGGCATAGGACTTAATTTACGGTATTTACTTAGGCATGCATGGCATTTAAATTATTTAGGCTATAAGAATATGATTTTTTTTTATTTAATTATGCATGAAACATAGTTTTCATTAAAATTACGTCAATATCACTTTTCCACTGCTAAATTGTAAATGTGTTCTTTTAAGAGAGTTATTCGGACTTTCAACTAGGTCTTCAGTAGTAAAAATCGTTACAAAGAAAATGTTAAGCATTGTTTTCTTAACTCTTGAGTTTTTCTGAAAGGTGTCTAAACTTCCTTCTAAAATAAACAATTGTTTTTAATTAATAGTTTTTAAAACTCCAATAATTTTGCTAGGTCATTTTGGTGGTCAATGTAATCTCTCGAATTCAGGTCTAATGTCTAGGCTAGATTGGGGAGGTTAGAGTCCCTCATGCACCAACTTATTCCTTTTTTGTCTATATTGCCCATAACACACACACAAAAAAAAACAGCATTGATTGCTAGAGTTTTGTTCGAAAACCTAGGCAAGCTATTCCATACACTCTGAGTCTATCGCTAATTGTGGCCAAGCGATTTTTTATTTTTTCCATATCTCTTTTGTTGCAGGGCAATTGTGAAATACATGCTCTCTAGTTTCTGATTCCTCGGCACATCTAGGGCATATTCTTGTTCCAGCTAATCTCTTGTAATGTAGATTGCTTAGGGTAGGTAAGTAATTCATGAAAATTCTCTAAATTGTAATCTTTAGTTTAGGGGGCAAATTTAGGCCCCACAATTTCTTATAAAAACCATATATGGATTCTGGTTGTAATTAGTAATAAGGACCGCAATACCTTGTAAAAGGAGATTGTACCCACTCTTCACAAAATATTCTCCCGATGCCTCTCCTTGCCACACTATATAATCATTGTGTAGAAACCTTACTAATGGAATACACATAATTCTGTTAGCATCGTTTTCACTGAATGTATTATTCACTATTTTTGCTCTCCATTTTTTGGTATTAGAATCAATCAAATTCGCCACCCCCCTAATGCCTAAATTACCAATACCATTTTGTATCTTGTAGTTTAACACTCCTGGCACCCATGCAGCCTCCATCACTGGGATTTGCGTCCCTATCCTAACCCGCCAGCACAGTTCGGCTTGTAAAAGACCCTTGACAGCTCACACACTTTTCTGAGTATAGGAAGGTATATTTCCTAATCATGCTTTTAAAAAATTAGTATCATGATAGTATTTAACTTTTAGCGTACGAGCTAGCCAAGAGTTCAGATAATTAATTAACCGCCAACCTTGTTTTGCAAGTTATTTTTGGTTTTTAGTGTGTCAACTAGGTCTGTTTTTCTATAACTTCCTTTAGTTATACATGTCAAGACCACATTAATGATTTGATATGTTAAGATGATAGAGACACTTAGGATTTAGCCATTTAGCCTTTAAATTTCTTACCCACTTTATTACCCAGTAGTAAACCCCTTTGAGCCTAATCCATTTTTGTTCACTTATTACCCACTCATTTTAACCCTTAAAACCTTCTTAATCTTTGAATTGCCCTTTTCTTTCCTTCTTTTAGTTGAGATTAGATTTTGGTAAGTTGCCTAACCATATTCGATCATTCATATTGTTGAATTTGTTTTTAAAAAAACATCGAAAAACCTTTGGGCTATCTTGTTCAATTGTAAGATCACTCTTCATGTTATAGTCCCACTATCTTGCTTGTTTGTTGAGTGTAAATCATAACTATTATATCATTATAAAGGCTCACTCCAATTGTTTGTTTATTATTCATATAAATTTTTTGCAATTCAAAATCTTATTCTTTTGGTCCGGTAACTCATCAATTCAACTCTCAATTGTAAAAATTAAATATTAAAAATTAGAAAAATATACTTTTTTTTAAAATAAGATAAAAATGAACTCAAATATAACTCAAATTTTAAAAAATAAAAAAGAAAAAGAAAAGAAAATACCTAATTTTTAACTAATTTTTTTTCCCTTTTTACTGGTTCAAACCAATTTAGACTGTTTTGAGTTACATGTAACTAGTTAGACCTTAATTGATCTTAATTTTATCTTTACCTGCTCAATTGGCTTACTTAATTTTGTAAAAATTTTCAATAATTTTTAAAATTTTTCAATAAAAACAACTTACCCAAAATCATTATAGTTTCCAATACGATGAATATCCTCGTCCTCAACACATAAAAATTTAAAATTTTTTTCATATATAGTGTATTAATAAGTGGGTAAATATGTTTTAATATATATATATATATATTTAAAATTCATGTTTGATTTCATTGGTTTGATTCATAGGTGTACTAATGTATAACTAAATTTAAGTTTTAAATAATTATATTATGCTAGAATCTGTCATATTTATTAAAAAAATGTAGTTACTTAAAGTATAGGGGAGTAGAAAAGGATTTGTGTTTAAGTCTGATTTCAAATATAATTTTAAAATTTAATAAAATAATAAAAAATTAAAATGTGAACATTATCACAAATGTTGAAGTTGGTTGATTGTGTTACTGCATATTAATGTATAACTATAAAATTGAAGATTAAACAATTATATTATACAATGTAATTCGATTCGATTTCTTATTAAATATGTTGAATTAAACATATTAATAATTTTTTTAAAATAATAATTAAATATTAAAATTTTAAAAATATATATTTACAAGATAAAATAAAAATGAACCAAAATATAAATAAAAAATTCAAAAATAAAAATAAAACAAAACGCCATATTTTTAACTGATTTTTTTTTTTCAATTTCCCTTCTCACTTGTGCAAACCAATTTAGGCTATTTCTATTTACATGGAATTAGTTAGACCTCGATTGTTAATTTTATTTGTTCAATTGATTTGTTTTATCCGATTCTAATAACATTATATTATAGTAGAAATTTTCATATGGTAAAAATATATTTATTTAAAATTGAATAATAGATTTTTTTTAATAAATAATGTTTATATAAATATATATATATATATATATATATATATATTAGAAAAAGAATTACCACATTACTATAAATAAAGTAGATAACTTTAGTTTGGTATTAGATGAAAAAGATTCGACTTTGCACTTAAAAATCAGTAGAAAAAATCATACAAAAATAGAATAGTTACGTTGTTGTTTATTTAAGATGTTACCTCGAGTTTAAACTCAAGTTTAAAATTTTAGAAATTAGAGTAAAAGTGAGAATTAAAATTTTGACAAAAATAGACTTATTTCTCTAATCTTCAACAATAATAATCTAAATTCCTAATTTTGTTTTAAATTTAACATATGTACCTAATTTTCTCCATTTAAACTATTAAATAAATTTATTTTAATTTATATTTTTAAAATTCAGTAAAAACAACCCACCTAAAGCCATTATAATTTCCAATATGATGAATATGCTGGTAGTCAACACATGAAGCTTTTAAGTTTCTTTTTTTATATATATATATATATATATATATATATATAGTGTATTGATAGGTGGGTAAATTTATTTTAATATATATATTTGTAAAATTCATGTTTGATTTCATTGGTCTGGTTGATTGGTGTATTAGTGTATAATTAAATTTAAATATTAAATAATTATATTATGCTAGAATCTTTCATATGATAGGGAAAATATTTACTCAAAAAAGTAGTTACTTGAATTATAGGGGTAGAAAAAGAATTGTGTTCAAGTTTAATTTTAGATTTAATCTTAAAAATTAATAAAAAAATCATTTATATATATAAAAAAAAAGGGTGATTATCACAAATGTTAAAAGTTCATTGATTGTGTTACTGTGTATTAATGCATAAATTTGAAGATTAAATAATTATACTATAAATTTAATTTGATCTAATTTTTTGTTAAACTTATTAAATAACCAAATTATAACTCAAAATTAAAAAAAAATACTTGAATTTTTACTGGTTTTTTTTTTTTCAATTTCCCTTTTCACTTGTTTAAATCAACTTAGGCTATTTATAGTTAGATGAATTAGTTAGACTTCGATTCAATTGATTTTATTCGATTATTATAGTGATAAATAGATATTTATTCAAAATTGAATAATAGAATTTTAAAAAAAATAAATAGTGTTTATATAAAAAATATTTTAAAAAATAATTATTAAAAATACTGTAGATAAAGCAGATATCTTTGGTTTGTTAAAGGGATTAAATAAAAAAGATTTGATTCTCCCCTGAAAATAGGTAGAAAAAACTCATAGAAAAACAGAATAGTTATACCCTTTTTCTTTATTTAAGATGTCACCTCAAGTTTAAACTTAAGCTTGAAAATTTAGAAATTAGAGTGACAGTGAGAATTAAGAAAAATGAACAACAATTCAGCAAAGAGCCCTATGATCGTCTCGTTCGGCGAGATGCTAATAGACTTCGTTCCTGATGTTGCCGGCGTTTCCTTGGCTGAATCCTACGCTTTCATCAAAGCTCCCGGGGGTGCACCTGCTAACGTTGCATGTGCCATCGCTAAGCTCGGAGGCAACGCTGCCTTCATTGGCAAAGTAGGAGACGATGAGTTCGGTCACATGTTGGCGAATCTGTTGAAGAAGAGCGGAGTGAACAGCGACGGGATCTGCTTCGACAAAGATGCGAGGACTGCGTTGGCATTCGTTACGCTGAAGGCGGATGGGCAAAGGGAGTTCATGTTTTATCGATCCCCTAGTGCGGATATGTTGTTGAAAGAATCGGAGTTGAAATTGGATCTCATTAAGCAAGCCAAGATATTCCATTATGGATCCATAAGTTTGATATCGGAACCCTGCAAATCAGCTCACATGGCCGCCATGAAAGCGGCTAAACAGGCTGGGGTTTTGCTTTCTTATGACCCTAATGTTCGCTTGCCTTTGTGGCCTTCCCCTGAGGCTGCTAGGGATGGGATTAAGAGCATATGGGATCAAGCTGATTTTGTCAAGGTAATATTGTTTTCTTTTTATTATATATTAGTTCCGTATGGGGATGGTAAGATTCGAAAATTTATTCTTGTGTTAAAATCTATTCATTTCTATAGTTAAAAATCTAACCTCTCAAATGTCATAGCCATTTTCTAATACATGGTAGTCTATGCATTTTTGCCAACAAACTTATGGTATCGTTTGATTTCAGGTCAGTGATGATGAGGTGGAATTTCTAACCAAAGGAGACCCTAAAAAGGATGATGTTGTTATGTCTTTATGGAATGACAACTTCAAGTTGCTTATTGTCACTGATGGACCAGAAGGTTGCAGATACTTCACTAAGGTATAATATTTTAAGTACAAGGACTAAGTTCAAAACTTTTTCCAAAAGTACAGGGACTGGTAACAAATTTGAAACCTTCAAAATGAAATTTATGAATGTTTGTGGAAAATGAATGCAGAAATTCAAAGGAAAGGTGAACGGCTACAAAGTGAAAACCATCGACACCACCGGAGCCGGCGACGCTTTTGTCGGTGCATTTCTACAAGCTGTAGCCAAAGATCCAAATCTCTTCAACGTATAAATAGATCTTATAATCCCAATATTTTTCTATTTCAAGATTTAGGGTTTCTTTTCTGAATATAATCTAATTTATGAAAACAGGATGAAAATAAGCTGAAGGAGGCACTGGTGTTTGCAAATGCATGTGGAGCAATTTCTACAACTCAAAAAGGAGCTATCCCATCCCTTCCGGACAAGGCTCAAGCTGAAAAACTCATCAAAGAAGCCAAATGATTTTCTTTCCTTTTTTTTTTTCTTAGAAATAATTAAATCTTTTTAGTTTTTTTCCCTTTTTGTTTTGGCCTTAGAAGGTGTTGGATGGGTCACACCGCCCATCGTTTTTGCCTTAGAAGGTGTTGGATGGGTCACACCGTCCATTGAAAGGGGACCTTAGCTAGCTAGCTAGGTAGCTTCGGTGATAAATAAGATGCCTTGATACATTTGTTCAAGTTATTATTCTGATTTTATTTTTCTATCTTCTATATGTTTAATTTTTGTCAAATTGCGGTTTTCGCTCGTAATAGATGAAAATAATATTGATAGAAACAATTCTTTGAGTTTTTTTTAGTGTAATCAATCAATTATATAATAGATTTTAGCCGATATAAAATAAAATAAAAATGTCACCTATAATAACTGGGTTCATGAATTATGGCCACCAAAGAGTCCGAGCATCAACGTACATTGATCAAGGTTTCATGATTACCTTATCCCACACAAATCGTTTGCCCATAATTATTCAATATCCTTATGAAAAATTAATCATATCATAGCGTTTCTGCAGACGAATCTATTTTGAATTTGATAAATGCATTGCTTGTGAAATTTATGTTCGTGTATGCCCTATAGATCTACCCGTTGTTGATTGGAAATTTAAAACAGATATTTAAAAGAAAAATGATTGCTTCATTACAATATTTATTTCAAAATTTGCGTATTTTGTGGTAACTATAATCAAATTGCTTTAGGCATATACCAATGCTAGTAATTGACGATGAGAATCGAAATAATTTAGACTAAAACTAATTTATCAAACTAAAAATTCACAACATAATATATAATGAAATTCAAAATCTATTCATCTATAACCATCTATATCCCCACATAGGGGAGCCACCTTGAATTGTCAAGGGTGTATTTGATATAAAGTTAAAACTTACTATATATTGAAAATTTTATTTTAATCCCTCTATTATTAAAATCAATATTTTGATGCCTTTCTCCGCTGAGGCTTTTGCTATCATTGACTCTTCTTTTTGAGAGATCATAATCATTGAGAGCGATTGTTATGCTCTAATGATTAAATTAAACGGTAAATTGTTGAGAAGGTCTATGAACTTTGCTCTTATTTTGATTTGGTTCTTTTAGTAATGTTCGTAGGTTAGCCAATGGAGTAGTTCATAGACTTGCCTATTCGTCTCTTAATGAGGATATTTCTTGTTAATTGATGTATTTGAAAGTCATTCATCGAGTGTTGAATGATACCATTGCTTGTTAATTGATGTTTATTTTTTATTTTAAAAAAATTATTTTAATGTAACGTCAACCATTGTTAAATCACGTCATTTCATTAATGATAAAAATAATGTACAAAGATTAAAATGTTATTTTTCAAACTTACAGAGTTTAAAATTTTCAATTAATATATAGTAGAATGATTGAAATGAAGTTTTTAATATAATATAGGGACTTATAGTAAATGTTAACCGTTTGAGAAACTATATAATATTACAAGTAGGGGAGAGATCCACTTACACTAGTATAAACCGTAATTTTTTATACGATTAATTATTTAACAATCCGACCGTCATATTTCATTCATGTAGATCATGCATATCAAGTTTGACATAAATTAAAAATTTCTAACTATTCGTTTCAATCATTAAATATATTAATATATACAATATTTTAGATCAATATGATAGATATATCAGATCGATACAAAAATTTACATACATGACAAGTATAAATATATTGATAAATTTAACAGTTGAAATGTTAAAATATTAATCATATAAAAAATTATGAAAAGGCGATGTAAGTGGATCTCTCTTACAAATACATTAAATTAAGTGTAATTGAAGCACTCGTGTATTGTTGTAGGGAGTTGGGAATTGGAAAATTTATGTAGATAATTAATTAAGATTAGTGGTGAGTGTTCAATCGAATCGAATCGAATGAAAATTTTCGAGTTAATCAAGTTGACAAATCCTATTTTATAATCCTAACTCGAATAGAAATTTTCTCGAATTGAGTCAAGTGAGATAGAATTCAAATTGAATCGAACATATTTGTTCGAGTTAAATTAAAAAAATGGCTTTGGGTTCTCGTAGCCACAGCCACCCACTGTAATCAAATTTGTTTTTAACTTTCATCTCCTCATAAATTATTTATTAATCTTTTATATACGGGTTAGCTTTTTTTCTTGCTTCAATTATCTTCTAATTCTTGTCACCATATATTTTAAGAGATTTTTAATAAAAGTTATTTTAAAGATAAAATGTGAAATTGATACCAATAGAAAATTTTAACACGAATATTTTATGGAGTCATCAATAATTCAATTTTAATAAAAAATGATAAAAATTTAACATGATTAAACAATTCAATAATATAAATAGTAGACATAAATTCGAAACAAAAAATTTGGGGTTTCGAAGGAAATAAATATTTTGAGGGAAAGCAAAAGGAAACTTTTTGTGAGGTTTGAGGAAGTAAAAAGAAAAAGGTTTTGAGGGTTTGAAAAGAAGGAAGTAAAAGGGTTTAGTATTTGGTTTATTCGAGTTATTCGAATTAAAAAGTTTAAATCTATTTAAATTCGAAATTCGAAAAAGAATTCGAATTGAATTAATTCAAATAATTCAAAATTCGAACTCTTTTTCGATTTTTTCGAGTTGCCTACCATTACTTTCATTTATATATATCATATGCAATTACACTATTCTAAAATACAAACATATTTGTAGAATTATAAAGCAGTATAATTACTACCAATAATTTAGGTTTTTTTTATAATTACTACCAATAATTTAGGTTTTTTTTTTTAACAATTATTTTGTAGGGTTCAAAAATTATTATTGAAGAGGTAATTATAATAGTAAGAAATGGAATTTTTTTTTGATAATTATTCACTATTTTATTTTCAAAATTGTTGCATAATATTGTTGAAATGTTTGTTTTTATGTTACTTTGTGTGTTTAGAGTAATGTAAATTTATATATAATTTTTCATAGGTTAATAATTTATTTTATAAAAATGCTGACATATTCATATTATTTTTATTTTTATTTTATGATGTAATTTACCTATTTCTTTTTATAATGATACAAATATTTCACATATTAATATCATATTCATAAATTTATATAAACTTTTATACGATAATAATTTATTTTATAAATATTTTTTTATTAGTTCATGTGTTTTAGTTATTTTAGATTTTTTTTCATATTTATTTACTTAAACCCTACTATTAATTAATATAATTATAATATTTAATTTAATTTAATTTTCGATTGCAAAACGAGGATATAATTTTAATAATAATAAAATAATAATAATAATAATAAATGCTTCTTTCTTTGGGATTGCTTCCTGTTTACCTCAAAAATTTTCAGTAATGATTTAAAACATAAAATGCATAGAAGAAACAGCAAGGGGTGGTGGCGCAGTTGGCTAGCGCGTAGGTCTCATAGCTTCCTTGAGTTATCCTGAGGTCGAGAGTTCGAGCCTCTCTCACCCCAACCAATTTTTCTTTTAGACCATTTTCATTGCTGAGAGTACATATTGTTGAGAATATGATGCGTACTGATGTGAACTAGCATTAGATGGCCTCATTATGATTCACAACCAATATATATACGCCCTGTGATCTTTAACAGTTTTTGTTGAATAAAAATGTCCATGGTTTGAAGATTAGCCTTTACACAGATGGAGGTACTCAGCGTCATTATCGTTTAGCAGGCTTGGGATCTGTATCAGCTGCACGGTTGGCCGGACTATAGGAAGATGAGTTCGCAGCACATCAGTAGTTGGGGCTGAACCTTCAGACAAGCACCATTGGTGGTTGATGTTGTGCTTACCGCGGTTGAGTTCGGAACAAGCCCTCGCGCCGCCATTTGTTAAGGGTCTATTTGAAATAAAGTTAAAACTTGCTACAAGTTCAATTAGTAATTAATGTTCGTAGGTTAGCCAATGGAGTAGTTCATTTATCGAGTGCTGAATGAAACCATTGCTTGTTAATTGATGTTTTATAAAAAAACATTTTAATGTTTTATTTGTTAAATCACGTCATTCCATTAACAATAAAAATAATGTGTCAAGATTAAAATATCAACTTTTCAAACGTAGAACGATTAATATAAAATTTTTAATATGATATAGGGACTTCTAGTAATTGAGAAACCATATAATATTATAAGTAGTGGAGGGATACACTTATACTAGTGTAAAACTTAAGTGATTTTACACTCTTCCGTAACCTTCTATACGGTTAATATTTTAATAATCCAACAGTCATATTTTATGTTCCATTCGTGTAAATCATGCATATCAAGTCTGAAATAAATTAAAAAATTTAAACTATTCGTTTTATGTAAAAAATTACTAAAGAATATAAAACCACTTAAGTTTTACACTGGTACAAATGAATTTTTCTCACACGTATATTAAATTAAAGTGTAATTGAAGAGGTAATTATAATAGGAAGAAATGGAGAAAATTTGATAATTATATAATATTATCTCTATTCACTCTTTTTATTTTCAAAAGTGTTGCATCATATTGTTCAAATGTCTGTTTTTATGTTACTTTGTGTGTTTAATGTAAATTTTTATATAATTTTTAATAGGTTAATAATTTATTTTATATAAATATGCTGACATATTCATATTCATATTATTTTTATTTTTATATTATGATGTATTTTACCTATTTTTTTATATTGATACAAATATTTTGCATATTAAAATTATATTCATAAATTTATATAAACTTTTACACAATAATAATTTATTTTATAAAGGTTTTTTTTAACATTAATTTCATTATAGGTTCTTATCATACATGTTATTTTTTACTCAATACGTAAAACTACCCATAGTCTCTCCTCAACCTTTAAATAGGAGGATAATGTACTTCAGCGCACTCGAACCCATATCCTCATGCACTGACAATAATACCGATGTTAATCGAGTTAAGCCTCAATCGACTTTTTTTTTAAGTTAATGTGTTTTAATTATTTTAGATTTTTTTTTATATTTATTTACTTAAACCCTACTATAAATTAATATAATTTAATTTTCGATTGCAAAACGAGGATATCATTTTAATAATAATTTATACAAAATCGAAATTCCTTAAATAATAAATGCTTCTTTCTTTGGGATTGCTTCTGTTATCTCTTGAGCTTCCTGCTCCAAAATTTTAACTAATAATTAGTATATTTATATGAAAAAGGGAAACAACCTGGGGTGGTGGCGCAGTTGGCTAGCGCGTAGGTCTCATAGCTTCCTTGAGTTATATTGAGGTCGAGAGTTCGAGCCTCTCTCACCCCAATCGGGTTTTTTTCATTTTTTAAAAAATGAACGCCCAACCACTCTGTGATCTTTAACAGTTTTTGTTGAATAAACATGTCCATAATTTGAAGATTAGCCTTTACATTTACAAGGTATTGTGAATCTACACAAATGGAGTTACTCGGCGTCATTCTCGTTTTGCAGGCTCGGGATCTGTATTAGCTGCAGGGTTGGCCGGACTATAGGAAGATGAGTTTGCAGCACATTGTAGTTGGGGCTGAACCTTCAAACTCAGCACCATTGATGACTGATGTTGTGCTTACCGGCGTTGAGTTCGGAACAAGCCCTCGCGCCTCCATTGCGTCGCGTGCTACTTTCTCTTTGGCTCTTTTGGTCCCTCCAACACCTCTTCCTGTGTACATCTATTAAGTAGATGTCATGTTTAATGAATTATAAATATGCAAGCTCAGATGGAAAATAGCAACAATATTGCAAAATGTGGACTTTATTATGTCATTTCTTCACGAAATAATATATCCCTATTTAACAGTCAGTTACTCATAAATGTTTAATGCAGTTGTTCTTATAACAATGTGTGCAGAATATGATCGTAAGTTTATTTAAATCGCGAATTTGACTTAGGACTTTAAGCGACAGAAAATAAACTTAGATTTTGACAAAATCTAAAACACAAATAAATCCAAGTCAAATCTAAAAATTTAAATTTTAAATAAAGCAATTAAAATAAAAAAATTAAGATAAAAAATAATTAAATAAATTAAATATTTGAATAATTAAATAAGAACAAAATAGAATAAAGAATAAAATAAAATAGATAGATGAAAATGATGAAAATGACGTGTAGAAGTCCTAAAAAGCCTTAGAAACTCGATAAATTCACAACCCTCTTCAAACGACTCTAATTTCCTCTTCCAAAAAGAAAACTTAGTAAGAAAAAGCTCGAAGATATCCTTACAATCTAAAAAGATTATTAAAACTATTCTAAAAGAAAACTCAATAGAAATTCTTAAATAGAAAACTCAAAGACAATTTTATTAAGGCTTAATGATAAATTTGGCTACTAACGTTTACATGCTTTGTCAAAATTGCCCTAACTGTATTTTTGAGTTTTTTTGGCCATCAACCTTTATTATTTTTTCCAAATTACTTTTTTTTAACAGATTTGATGAAAGTACAGTTAAAAGAATTAGCAGGATGATGTGGAATTTCATATGTGGAATATTTTTAATGAGATGTAATTTTTACCGAAAATATTGAATGTGTGCATTCATTTTGAAACCTCTTTTTTAGATAATTACATTTATTTTCTTTAAATTAAGAGTTATTTTTTTAACTTCATGAATTATTTATTTATTTTATTATTTTGCACATGTAATTTTTTTATTGGGTTACCTAAGTAATAGATTACATCTCTTTAAAACAATATTCCACATATAAAATTTAACATCATCCCATTAACTTTTTTAACGGATTTCATCAAATCTGTTAAAAAAAAGAATTTGAAAAAAAAAGAATAAAGATTGATGGCAAAAAAAGACTCAAAAATACAATGAGAGTCATTTTGACAAAACATATAAACATTAGTGGCTAAATTTGTCGTTAAGCCTTTTATTAAGTCAAAGTGAATAATTAATGAATTAATTGTTTACAATAAAGAGGCCTTTATATAGGTAAATTAAGTAAATTCAAATAAAACTCTTAATTATACTGAAACTTTAATTAACCTAAATAGGAAATAGTTTTAAATTAAACTTTGTTGTTCATATAAAACTCTTAAATAACTTAAAATACTTTAAAATTATCTATAATTCTAAATAAATAAATAACAAAACTTAATAAATATAATATTGGACTCATATATAATAATTAAGCTTAAAACTTGAACCCAATATGATTTAAACTCGAATAAAAAGTTCGAAACTCATAATTTCCGTAATAAGTTCGTCCAGAAATTTTGCTTGCGTAGTCTTCACTAACATGGTCATAACTTGAGCTCCTGAACTCGAAATCGAGTGGTTTAAAGTAGACATTAGTTGTCACATCTTCAAATCATGCAGAAATAATTGCAATGCATGAGGCAAGCAGAGAGTGTGTTTGGCTAAGGTTATTGACCCAACATATCCAGAAAATATGTAATTTTCCTTTACAGGAAAGAATGCCAACTATGTTATATGAAGATAATGCAACATGTATAGCTCAATTGAAGGTTGATTACATCAAAGGTGACAAAAAGAAACATATTTCACCAAAATTATTCTTCACTCATTATCTTGAGAGGAAAGGTGATATAGAAGTTCAAAAATTTCGTTCTAGTGATAATTTAGCAGATCTTTTTACCAAGGCATTGCAAACTTCAACATTTGAAAGACTAATACACAAGATTAGAATGCGTCGACTCAAAGATGTAATGTGATGTTGCCATTAGGGGGAGTAAAAAATACGTTGCACTATTTTCCTTCAACTAAGGTTTTATCCCACTAAGTTTTTTCTGGTAAAAGTTTTTAACAAGACAGCTTGTAATAATAGATTGTGTACTCTCTTTTTTTTCATTAGTTTTTTATCTCATAGGATTTTTCCTAATAAGGTTTTTAATGAGACATTTTTTATTGATAGGTATCGAAAGGGGGGAGTGCTATATATCCATTGATAAATGGTTGTCCATAACCTTATTCAAATTTACCATATTGTAACTCCTAAAGAATGAATATCCATAACCCTTAAATCATTTATAGGGTACCATAATGTTAGTCTTTAATGCTTTGTAACTTATGGTACTTAAAGCCCTATAAATAGAGGGCATGTACAAGTTTATGGTATTCTAAGTGAAAGTTGAATCATCTTTTCATTTTCCTTCTCTCTTAATTTTTTTTATTCTTCTTTTAATTTTACAATATATATATATATATCAATTATTACAATTTTTAAATTTTAAACTCAATATTTAATTAATTTTCATTTATATTTTCATTTGATTTACAGTATATATACACATAATTTTAAATTATGAATCATAATTTTATTAATATTAACCACTACACAAAATTTTATTTAATTCTTATGATAGTAATAATCATAAACCTAAATTTTAGGAATTAATTTAAAAATTTGAACAAATTTTAGGAATTAAATTCAACAGAAATTAAAAACATATGATAGTAAAAATCATCATCCTAAATTTGCAAAATTTTCTTAATTTGACATAAGTTTGCTAATGAATTGGATGCATTAATTGTTTTAATATTAGACAACATTATTGTTAGAAGTTTTTAAAAATACATACAATAAAATCTCTATAAAATAATATTTTTGGGATTCGAAAAAATTATTATTTTATCGAGGTTATTAGTTTATTGTTAAATGAATATTTTATTAATTTAGAGAATATTTCTTACTTTATGCACGATTTTTTTTATCAAAACCCAATATGCATATAGGTGCAATGAATCAAAGTTAATTGGTTCATATAACAAAAAAAAAAAAATTTAATTGTTTCATGTAACCAAAAAGAAAAAAAGAGTTAATGGTTTCAAAATAAAATATATATATTCATTGGATAGATTAAAATTTTTTATTATAAATAAACACATTTACATATCAAAATATTGTAATTCATATAATCTTTTTTCTCCATGACTTTTCATTTGAAAGGTGTAAAAAAGCCTATATTGACAAATGATATGAGAAAAACATCATCTGAGTACAAAATTGAGCATCCCTCTTCAAGTAAAAAAGATTTACAACAGTGGGTTCAGCAAACATTTGATCTCTCTATTATCCAATCAACAATATCAAATACTCTTAAATGGTCATCTGAATATTTGTTAAAAGAGATAAATAATATAAATGCTAAAAGGTACAAATCAGCCAAATATCCCGACTCAGAGAAGGTATTGTATGAGTGGTTTCTCCAATATCAAAAGAAAGTAAACATGACTGGAGAAGTGATTCAAACTAAAGTAAAAGAGTTTCGGCAGAAAATATATGGTGATGCAAATTTCGAATTTAACTTTTCAATTGGTTGGCTAGAATGGTTCAAGGCAAGGCATGGATTAAGTCTTATAGAAGATTTGGTGAAAGTGGTTCAATTGTTATGGAGAATATTGAAGATGCTTTACTTCAAATAAAAGCTAAATTGGAAATTTTTAATTGGAAGGATATCTATAATATGGATGAAACAAGCTTATTTTATCGTTTGCAAGCAAATCATTCACTAGTTACAAAGCAATTAGGAGGACGAAAAAATGACAAGGAAAGACTTACTGTTGTGGTTTGTTGCAAAGGGAATGGTTCAGATAAAGTGCCTCTTTGGGTTACTGGTAAGTTTGCTAATCCTAGATGTTTTAAACATGTGAATGTTGACAATCTTAACTGTCATTATCGAGCCAACAAAAAAGCATGGATGATTGGATTACTTTTTCAAGATTTTATTTGCTGGTTTGATGCTAAAATGATAGGTAGAAATGTGTTACTTGTAGTAGACAATTGCCTAGCCCATCCTAAGGTTATTGAAGGCTTGAGAAACGTTGAATTATTCTTTTTATCTCCAAATTCAACGTAAAAAATTCAACCATGTGATGCTGGAATTATAAGAGCAGTTAAGATTTATTATTGGCGTCGCTTTTATTCTAGCATCTTGGAAGGTTACAAGAAAGGAGAAATAAATCCTGAAAATATTAATGTATTGGATGCAACCCATTTTATTAATGTTGCTTGGAATATTGATGTGAAGCCTACAACTATTGCAAATTGTTTCTGACATTACAAAATTCGATTCGAGGAGGATATGCCTCTCCAACAAGAAATTGGTGATGTAGAAGGCATTCATAAATTAAAAGAAGTAATTTATGATTTACACTATAGAAATGTCATGGATGTTGAACAGATTTTGAATTATCCAAGTGAAAATGAACCTTTGAAGGAGTCACTTATAAATGAAGAAATTATTCAAGAAGTAATGGCTGTGTCAACTGATGACGAGCAATATCTAGATGACAATAGTGTTTTACCATATGTTTCTCTAAAAGAGGCTTTTTTAGATATAGAATGTGGATAACTTGAAGAATTATTTAATACAACATAAGAAGAATTCACATGCAAAGAAGCAGTTAACTATAAATGCATATTTTAGCAAAAAATAAAATTGAAAAAAATAAGAGTTGCCTAAAAAACACTTTAGTTTTATCTATTGTATATAAAATTTTTAGTATATGAAATGAATTATTATTTTATATTTTCTTTTGGCCCTTAATGATTTTTCTAAAAATTATTATCTTATGTATTTAGTGAGATTATTATTTTATCCCCTTGACCCAAGTCAGGATCGAAAAATTATTATTTAACCGAAATTATTAATTTATCGAATATTCAATTATCGAGATTTTACTATATTCTTTATTAATATTATTAAAAAAATTGATACCACAACTTTTATTTCATCATAAATTTATAATTATTTTATGTCACTCATGAAAATTGCATCGTTATAGTTATTATTGGAAAAAAATTCCAATAAAAGGTAATATTTCCAATCATAAATTTATAAATATTTTATGTTTTAGATTTAATCAGTGTGATACCTTTTTTATTTTAATTATTAATATCATATTGTAATAAATGTATTCTATGTTCATCATTAGAGGTGTTAATGGGTCGGGTCGGGTCCATGCAATTTATCTAGATCGATTTTTCAAGTTTGGGCGTTGTCTGACTTGAAATTGTGCCTACTTTTTTGTCAAAGCTCCACTCAGTTTAAGAAAGGTAAACCTAAGCCTAACTCGGTTTTCTCATATTTGATTTTTTTAAATTAGTTTTTATTTAAAAATATTTTTTAAAAATATAATACACTAAATGCACTAAAATAAAAGTTTTCTAACACATTAAAAATATTTATATTAAAAAAAACTACCATAAATATGATAAATAACTTATTATATTAAAAAACACAAATAAATATAATAAATATTTTATTTTATTCATTTTTTTAAATTTTATATTTTGAGTTGGGTTATTTAGTTGTTTTTTTTTAGGTTTTGCTTAATGGGTGTAATTGTTATTGGATTAGTGATTTATAGAAATATAAATATAAATAATTATTATTTAACATATATAATTAATATAATATTTTTATAACATAATATATTTTAGGCAGGGCGGGTGGGCTTGGGCCAAAAAACTCGTCCAAGGCTTGGCCCATATAGAAAACGGGTCTTAAATTTTACCTAAGCCAATTTTTCAGGCCTCGTATTATGTCCAAATCCTCCCATTTTTTAGACAGGCCTTTGGGCTTAGATGAGTGACCCGGCCATGAGTAGATTTAGGGATGAGCGTTTAATCGAATCGAGTGAAAATTTTTTGAATTGACGAGTCTTATTTTATCATCTTAATTTAATTTGAAATTTTTTCGAATCAAGTCGAGTGAAATGAAAATCGAGTCGACTTCAATCGAGTGAAATTGTTTGAGTTAACTTAAATAATTAAACATGTCAAATTAAAACCTTGTTACAGTATAACTAATTACATGTTAGAGTACATAAATTTAAAACCATATATATTTAAAAACTTTTTCAAAAGAAAATAAAAAAATACTTTAGTATGATAAATTTAAATAATTAATTAACTTATTCAGGTCCCAAAATTATTATTTTAGAAAATTTTTAAATTTTAAACTTTCTTTATATATTCTTTACAATTTTTTTAAAATATAAATTTTGGAAATTTTATAAATATTTTGAATTTTAAAAATTATTTAAATTATTTAAAATTTATTTTGAATTTATTTTGTATTTTTTTATGAGAGAGACTAATTTACTCATTTTCAAAATTGTTAGGGACCAAAAGGATATTTACACTAATATGTTATTCAACTTATTTGAGTTACTCGAATTGTAAAGTTCAACTCACCTCGAACTCGAAACTCGAATTACTGACTCGAATAATTCGTTTAACTTAATTTGATTAACTCGAAATTTAAAATTTTTTTATTTTTTTCGAATCAAATTCAGTCTTGCTCACCCTAAATAAGTATATTCATCATTAAAGATATTTTATGTTTATGAGATTGATTTTATTTTAATTTTTACAGTCATATTGTTAGAAACTTTTTGTAGATTTTTATTCAAATAATCTTAAAATAAATCAACATGAATACAACAATGATTAATTGAATGTATTATTAATTATATTTTTTCCCCACATTTAAGTCATATACATTGAATTATTTATATCCTTATAACTTTTTTATTTATTAAGCACATATTTTATTAAAACTCAACATTTCTTTCTAAATTTTTAATGATTAAGAAATAATTACATACATTATTTGCTAAAACAGAAAAAAAAATTATTGAAACTGATTCGAATATTGTCTATTTTAGTACAGATAGGGTAGTGCAACTGGATTCTGAATTTGGATGGAAATTGGATTGTTGGATATGACGTGATTCGGCTCAGTTGAATGAGTCGAGTTCACAATGGTTGCTCGATCGTCTTCGAGAAGAGTCGTTCTCAAGAATGGACAAATTGTTGGAATTGGCTTAGAAGGCTTAATGGTAACAAATGGGGGTTCAAATGGGCTAATTTTATGATAGTAGGTTCGGCTAGGGAGAAACAAAGATAGGTGGTATGTTGATGGCTCGGTTTAGGATAGCAAGTGAATAAAGAGAAATTATGGAGATGGAAAACGAACTTAAACGTCAGGAATGATTCAACACTAAGGAGTGTCACCCCGGTTCCTATATTGTTTAAGGTGATTGATGGAATAGCTGGATAGGAGAACGCCACACCAATATGGTGATAAGTTCTAAAACAAGCTCGGTAGACGCCACTAGCACAACTAAATAAGTCTTCGAAACTTGTACGAGATATGAGAGGAAGTAATCCTCACAGAAACAGAGTTTCATTAATCAAAATGTCAAAAGTTCTTTTTACATGAAATCAGCTAAGTATTTATAGTGTTTACAAAGAGTAGCCAAATAGTCAAAAGAGTGAGTTGAATGGATGGTAAATTAAGGCTGGAAATTTCCTTGAAGCTTCTTGGACGTCCTTGGTAGCTTCCTTGAAGTTTCCTAGCATGGGAAACACTAATGGACAGCATCTAGAAGGTGATCATTCAGCTGAACATTAATGAAGTCAAGTGGGAGCTGAAATGACTTGGTAAATTCGGCCTAGGTGCTAGAATGGCTTTAATTGAAGCTCCTTGGTCAGCTGAATAGTTTAGGGCTTTAAATGGATAGCTTGAGTATTGTAATGGTCACCCAAGTGTGAAACCAAATGCAAACAGCCTTGTGTGTGTGAAAATAAAATCTGGATAGTCTTGCAATGTGAACAGAATGTGCCGCAAGTGTGAAAGCTTTCAATGAAGCTTTGGGGAGCTAGCCGGCCACTTTGGAAAGAAGAACCAGCAGCTGTTCTTTGGCCATCCAAGTCCACGAAGAGGTGCTTTGAAAAACTGAACCATCAGCTCACTTATTGCCGTCCCAAGCAATGTACCTACAGCAAATTAGTCTAGCAAATTAACTCACCTTAAGACACATTAAATTTGGCAGCCCAAGACACATTAAAATCATGCATTCAGCTAAGACACATTTAAACAAGTAATAACTAAGACATATTAAACACAAACAATAAAATAGACACATCATAAATTCGGCTGTAGCTTAGACAAATTAAAAACATGTAATCGGCTAGACAAATTAAATAGCAGCAGCTATTAAATTTGTTCAAATCCGAACACATTAAAATTATGCTCCAAATAAGACACACATTAAATTCGCCTAGCTCAAACATGTGAAAACAATTTTAATGAGCTGATTTGAGCTAGAGAATTCAGACTTGAGCTGTGACTGATTGCATAAAATAAAACGAGTACTTAGTTTATTTAAAAAGATAAAGAAATAAACTGGAGGGAAACTAAGTCTAGCTCAACGAGCTGAATTAAGCTCAAGTGAGCTGAATTGAGCTAGATAAAGCTCGGCAAGCTGGAGTTGAGTTGAAATCAGCTTGAACTAGAGTGCATGGAGCTTGAGATAAGATCCCTTTGGCTTGGAGCTCATTGTCGTTTCAAATTTGAGCACATAAAGCTAAAACAGCTTCTTGAAGGTGCTTAGCCTGAGCTCGAGTTATGGGACCTTTAGGTAATTCGATGGGATCAGGCTTAGAGCTTATTAAGCCTTGGGCCGTGGTCATGTCAGGATATCATCGATTCTTTGGTAAATGTTCGGTCTTTGATACAGAACTCTGGGGCATTTTTGAGGGTCTCAAATTTCTTCAACGAAGTGACTATGATCAAGTTATCATTCAATGTGACAGTTTGGAAGTTGTTAAAACCATCCTTGGAAACTCTTCCACTGCTTCAAATTTCATTTTGATTAGAAGAATTCATAATATTTTATCTCAGGAAAATTAGTGGTTTCTACAGTATGTCCCGAGGGAATAAAATCAAGTTGCAGATTGCTTAGCTAAGTAAGCCTTGATCGAGAAAGACAACTTGCAAGTCCTTGATGTCCCTCTCTTTATGGCTCGCACCTTCATTGAAATGAACAAGTCTACAAGTGTTTCTTTTACTCAAATGTCGTTATGTAATTAATTTAGCATTATCTTTTTTTCACCAAAGAGAAAGAGGATAGTGCTTGTAAATACTGGAAAATTCAACCATACATAGAGGATAGTGCTTGTAAATACTGGAAAATTCAACCATACATACCATATTTGCTAAAAGAGAAAGGAAAATTTGTTGATTTTGATTTCAGGAAAGTTGGTAGAGAAGCAAATAAGGCGGCTAACTAGTGTGCTCACCTTGCCATGATGAGGGATGTGCCTTGCTGATAGGGTTAGTGAACCCCCATCCTCACTGATGAAAGTTTTTAGAAGTGATAGCCTTCCTACTCTGCATTGTTGATTATGCGGAGCAGAAATACCATCACTTCTTAAAACTTTACTAAATATTTGAGATGTGCTATGTTTGAGTCTTCTCTTGTGTCTGTAGGCTATAGCTTTAGATGAGTTTCTAGTTTTGTTGGTGAGTGTTGTTTTGTAATGATATTAAGTGTTTTGGGGTTTAATGAATGGTTTCTTTCTGGCCAAAAAAGAAAAGAAAGAAATAAATTTATTTATTTTTATATTAGATAAATATAATTATTAATGTATACAATATATAAACATAAAATGATATTATATTAATAATTGTGTTAATAATTTACAAGAATTGAATCAAATCAAAATTTCATGTACAAAATTACATAGAATCAAAATTTATGTATACAATTGCACATTAAACCATAGTTTATGTATAGTTTTATTATATTAAAAAACACAAATAAACATAATAAATATTTTATTTTATTAAATATAATTTTTTTAAATTTTATATTTTGGGTTGAGTTATTTAGTTGAATAAGTTTTTTTTTTCAGGTTTTGGGTAATGGATTTAACTACTATTGAGTTAATGATTTAATATGAATGCGAATATATATAATTATTATTTAACATATATAATTAATATAATATTTTTTATAACATAAGATATTCGGGCCGAGCTCGAGCCAAAAAAATCTTGTCCAAGGCTCAACTCATATAAAAAACGAACATTAAATTTTATCAAAATTCATTTTTTGAATCTCGTATTTTTATCTAAATTCACTCATTTTCAAGCAAATTTTCAAGTGTGGACTAATATTCTGACTCATAAATAGATCTATATCGTCATTTTCCTTCAATGGTTAAACAAAAAACTATATTCCATAATTAGTTTTCGTAATTGTTAATACAACAAATAGTAAAATACATATTCCTAAATTCAAGTTTACAAATTTGCCTAATTTAATTACCAAAATTAACATACAATGCATCTGTTTGCAATCGTTGACTTGATAGTCAAGATGTTCACCGCTTCAGATATGATCTGGATTTGAGTTGTACTAATCATGTTACTGTTAGGACTTTACCTTCCTCTTATAATTCACAAATATATATATATACGGTAAACACACAAAAATATCAATGAGAACATCATTTTAGCTCAAGAGGTATTCATACTATGAGACGTCAGAAAAAGCGGAAATGGATGGCGATTAAAATTGATTTGGAGAAGGCCTATGATAGAGTTAGTTGAGAGTTCATTGACGTTTCTCTCCAACCGGCAAGTAGCCTAGATTATCTCATTAATGTTATTATGTTCTCTATCTCTAATTCTACTATGCAAGTTATGTGGAATGGAGTTCTGTTATCTAAATTTAGACCAGTTAGAGGTATTCGTCAAGGGCGTCCTTTTTCTCCCTAGCTTTTTGTGCTCTGTATGGAGTGGTTTGGTCATTTGATTTAATCTACTATTTCGGAAGGAAGGTGGAACCCTATTCGTCTATCTAGAAATGGGCCCGCTATTTCGCATTTGTTTTTTGCTGATGATTTTTTTATCTTTAGTAAAGCATATTTGAAGTATTGTAGAGTTTTAAAGAATATTCTAGATAGATTTTGTGCGTTATCTGGGCATAAAATTAATGCTAGGAAGACAAACATTTGCTTTTCTAAAGGCATGGATGAGTCTTCAGTGAATATGATCATCACTACGTTCGATTTTCAGCGCGTTCATAATCTTGGTCACTATCTTGGAGTTCCTCTTTTTTACCAAAGTGTCACTAATAACACTCTTCAATTCATGGTGGAAAAAGTGTGTGGTAAGCTTCAAAGTTGGGAAGCTAAAAATCTCTCTTTATTAGGGCATGTCACTTTAGCTCAATCAGTTCTCTTATCTATTCCTAGTTATTTCATGTAGTCCACGATGATACCTAGGAAAATTCGTGATGAGATTGAAAGATTGGTTAAACAATTTATCTGGGGGTCGTTCGAGAGGAAAAAAAGATGTCTCTAGTAGGTTGGGATTCTATTTGTCAACCAAAAGTGTATGGCGGTTTTGGTTTGAGGAATCTTCGAGATCAGAATATATCTTTTTTGTTGAAGTTGGGGTTTAAATTGGTGTTTGACAAGGAAGCGTTTTGGGTTCGTGTGCTTAGATCGAAATACTAAATGAAGGATGAGTTACCAGTTAGTATTGATAGAGATAAGAGTTCTTTTCTCTAGAAGTCTGTTTCTAAATTTAGGCGTTACTTCGAGAGAACTTAAATTGGTTTGTTGGAGATGGCCACAAAATTCAGTGCTGGAAGGACAATTGGATTCCCGATATTTGGCCTCTATTTAGGCACATTTCTTCTGATGTTAATCTGAATTATGATTGCCTACGGCATGATATGATTACTGAGGAAGGCTTGTGGAACTTAGATCTTTTCTGATTTTGGCTATCAGAAGATGTAATCCAAGCTATTAAGGGTATCCCTCCTCCACATCCTTCTTATGACCCCGATAGAATTTCTTGGAGTCATACTTCGTCTGGTGTTTTTTCTGTTATATCTACTTATAAGGCTCTTAAAGAATGAGACTGGAATCTTAGAGATGAGAAAAAGAAAAATGTTTGGAAGTTTTCTGGCCTTCAACATGTTCATTTTTTTATTTGGACGATTTTACAGGGAAGAGTTCTTAGTAATGTAGAAAGAGTTAAGAGGGGTCTTTCGGATGATCCCTCTTGTCTCATTTGTGGGTATCACTCGGAAGATATTTTGCACATTCTACGAGATTGTTGGCTGCTAAGGATGTTTGGACTCAAGTTAATCCTAGTAAGTACATTCCAAATTTTTTCTCCATTCTTTCTCAGGATTGGTTTCTTCTTAATATGCAGGTTAATAGGTTGATTCACGAGGGAAGAGCTAGTTGGCCTTACTTTTTTGGATTGCTTATTTGGCATATATGGAAAAATTAAAATTTATACATCTTTCAAGGCAAACTTTGGAGCTCAAAGAAATAGTTCAAGGATCTTATAGTTGGGCGATCCATTTCTTCTCTTCATCTCAAGAAGTTCCTTCCGGATGTCTTGAACACTCTTTTGAAGTTCATACCATTGAGGAACGAGTCTATCTTAATACTAATAGGGCAGTGCAACTGGATTCTGGACTTGCTGCAGCTGGGGGCGTTGTTCGTGATAAGGAGGGAAATTGGATTGTTGGATATCACCGATTTCTTGATGTTCCATTTTTTATGTAGAGCTCTGGGGCATTCTTAATGGCCTCAAACTTATTCAACAAATAGGCTATGACCAAGTTATCATTCATTCTGATAGCTTGGAAGTTGTTAAAAGCATTCTAGGAAGCTTTTACACTGTCTCAAATTCCGCTTTGATTAGGCGAATCCATAATATTTTGTCTCAGGAAAATCAATGGTTTCTGCAGTATATTCTGAGGGAACAAAATCAAGTTGCGGATTACTTAGCTAAGCAAGCTTTGATCGAGAAAGCAAATTTGCAAGTTCTCGACATTCCACCCGAGATGGCTCGTACTTTTATTGATAGAGATAAGTTTACAGGCGTTACTTTCGCTCAAGTGTTGATTTTGTAATTTTTTAGTGTTTTCTTTTCTCAGCAAAAAAAAAAAGTTTAATTACCTTTACTCTGATATTAAATGATACAATTTCAAATATGAATTTTAACAATCAAATTAGTCACACAAAAATTTTTTAAAACTTTAATCTCATTGTAAGTTATTATTATATATGTTCTTTTTAATACAATGCTTAAAACTACCCATAGTCTTTTCCCAACCCTTAAATAGGAGGATAATGCGTTTCAGCAAACTCGAACCTGCGTCCTATGGCACTAACAATAATACAATTGTCACTCGAGCTAAGACTCAATCGACATATTAATATATTTATTTAATTGGATTAATGATCATTAATAGACGGTTACACTACTCCAAAGTAAAAACATGATGTGAATGATTCTAGTAATAATTATTACAAACAAGTACAACAGATGGTGGAATAGACTGCAAATGATCAAAGTTCAAACAAAGCCAATTAAAAAGAATAAGGACCAGAGAAGAATTTACCAAGGACCTTTATGAATTATCCCAAAAAACTTGAATTGAACCTATGATATAATTTTAGTACTTGTTTTTATTTCAAACATTGTTGAATTACTTAATATAGTATAAAAATATATATATTTACTATTTAACACGCTTATATTATTGCCGATTGAGTCTTAGTTTAATTGGCACGAGTATTGTTGCAAATATAGGAGGACGTGGGTTTGATTGCGCTGAAGCGCATTATCCTCCCCAAAATGGGTTGAGGATGGACTATGGAAAATTCTCCATATTATGTTAAAAAGAACATATATAACCAGAACATATAATGAGATTGTTAAAAAAAAAAAACAACTCAAATTATTTTCATTAACAAACTTTCAATATAAAACACATCGAATTATTTTATCTAATTTTTATTATTTCTTATTTCACTATTCCGCTATTAATAACAAATGAATAATTTATAAACTACACAAATGGGTTAATTCATAATAAGCCCCTCCATGTAATAGATTTATTTTCATATGGTGTTCCACAAATCTAAACTTCTCTCTAGGACCTCCCAATTCACACTTCTTTAAAAATTCAGTCTTTAAATTTTAAATTATTATGCATTACACCCTTATTATTTTTAAAGTATTTCAGATTATTTATTTTTAATACAATTAAATCATTATATCAGCAATATTTTTACAAATTAAACTAATAAAACTTTTATAAAAATTATATAAAAAAAATTGAATTACAAAATATATAATAAAAAATTCCAAAGACAACCACGATGATAAATGGCGATAGTTGTACGATTTAATTTAAAATATAAAATTATTATAAAATAATACTTTTATAACATTAACTTAC
This sequence comes from Gossypium longicalyx, assembly GCA_025698465.1. NCBI lineage: Eukaryota > Viridiplantae > Streptophyta > Magnoliopsida > Malvales > Malvaceae > Gossypium > Gossypium longicalyx. The sequence goes on along the minus strand of CM047001.1, from coordinate 4,519,689 downwards.
ATATTGACCAAAAAAAAAATTTATACAAATTATATAAAATTATTTAATTAAAATAATAAAAAAATTATAAAATGAATTAAGTTAAAACATGCAATACCAAATTATTTTTAGAATTCCACAGTATTATAACAATATTTTTTAAATTTTATTACACGACATTTATAAGGAACCACCATTACCATAAGAATTACAACTTTACCAACACAAAGTGTACAAAAAATTATTATTTTATTATATAAAATATGCAATACTTACAAATATTACACATTTTATTATACAATTATGGTTATGCTAATATTGCAATAAATGATTGAATATTTGAAACAGTGACAATATCAACAATTACTTCAAGACATTCAATTTATTTTGTTTTTAATTTATATTTATTATAATAAAATTATCATAATTATAAAAATTAAACACTTATATTGTTTATTTTACTTTGTCAATCATAGTATTACTGAAATATCACAAAATTTTTAACTAATAAAAATAAAATTTTAAATTCGATACATACAGTTTAACCCCGTACATTACACGAAATAAAAAAACTAGTATTATATAGAAAAAAAAAAAAGCTTTCACAACTTATGAGGACTTATTAACAATCTAGACTCTCTTGAACACTTTCTAATATGACATATCATTTCGGCCTTAAACTGATAACAAGTAATTCAATTTTATTTTAATCATAATTTTTGTGTGTTTCACGTGTTTAAGTTTGTTCCAAGTTGGTTTAAGCCAATACCAACCTCTATTAGTACAAAGCGTTAGAGTTGTGTGATCCAAATTCCTGTTAAATAAAATAAGAGATTGCTTGCAAGTTAAGTTAAATAAAATATATTTTCTTTCTAGAAGATTTAGTATTTATTAGTAAAATATATTTTGCATTTATTAACATAATTTATTTAACCTATGAATTTAGCCTATAAATAGACTCTTTTACAACATTAAAAAATACACCCATTAAAAAATTAAAACTCATAACATTTTTTAAGAATTCTGTGTTTACGTTTTGAGGGTTCTTTGTTTTCTGGTTTCGGGGTTTAGTTTTTATCTCTATCTTTTGTACTCTTCATTTTTTTATCATTATAGTAAAATTATTTTTGCCTGTGGTTTTTTATCCTCTTTGGAGGAATTTTTCCACGTTAAATTTGTGTGTTCAATTTCTAAATTTCTTCGACTATTTTTACTTGTCCGTTGTTTAATCGAGTCGATCCTCAACAAGTGATATCAGAGCTAATTTAATTTTTGTAGATCAGCCCGTTTAGAAATGGCAGCAACAAGGTTTGACATTAAGAAGTTCAATGGTGACACAAATTTCAATCTGTGACAAGTTCAGATGATGGCAATTCTAGTTTAGACCAGCCTGAAAAAGGTCGTTACCGAGAGCAAGCCTGAGAATCTAGATCCCACAGAATGGGAAGAGCTTGATGAAAAGGCCCTGTCTGCAATCCAGTTGTGCCTCGTGAATAGAGTATTGCAGGAGGTATTGATGGAGAAAACCTCATCTGTCTTGTGGAAAAGGTTAGAAACTCTTTATGCGGCTAAGTCACTGGCTAACCGTTTAGTGTTGAAACAACGGGTTATTTGTTGAGGTTAAGATTGACGATAAAGATCAGTCTATGCTATTATTGTACTATTTACCCTATTCATACAAGTCTTTCTAGGAGACCTTGATTTATGACAGAGACAAACTCTCATTCAAGGATGTGAAGAGTTATTTGTTGAGTAAAGACAAACTCTACAATGCGTTTGGTTCAGATAGTAAGGCAAATAAGCAAGCTTCCGTTTTGGTAACATCAAATAAGCGAGACAAAAGGTAACGCTATTGTAAGAAGTTAGGTCATATCAAAGTAGATTGTTATAAACTGCAAAATAAAAGGGTTTTTAAGAGTAATGAGGAAGATGTAGCTGCTGCTAATTTAGCCGATAAAAGCGGTGATGATTTCTTGTTAGTTTCAACAAGCGATAGCTTCAAGTTTACGTCCAAATGGATTCTAGATTCAGGATGTTCTTTCCACATGTGTCCCAACAGAGAATGGTTCTCCACATACAGTTCGGTTAAAGGTGAAGTTGAGTGCATGAGAAACGATTCATCTAGTAAGGTAATCAGTATTGGTACTGTTAAAATTAGGATGCACGATAAAACGATTAGGACACTCTCAGATGTCAAGTATGTACCTGCTTTACAAAAGAATCACATCTCCTTGAGTATTTTAGACTCGAAAAGTTGCATAATCAACATCGAGTCGAACGACATTAAGGTGTCTCATGGGGCTCTCGTTTTGTTAAAAAGTAAAAGGACCAACAATCTTTATATTCTGGAAGGTTCTACAGTGACTGGTGAAACCGAATGTCCCTCATCTGTTATGAAGTCGAAGTTAACTCATTTGGAGTGGAGACAACTTAGTCATAGGAAGGAAAAAAGTATGACCATTTTGTTGAAGAGATGTACTCTTTTGGATGCAAGTTTTGAAAAGTTAGGGCATTATGTTCGTGAAAATCAGACCTGGGTTAGTTTTGATTTGGCAGTGCACAAGTCAAAGGCTAGAAGTCCTCCAGCTTCTAAGCACAAATTCAACTCAGTTAATTTCCTGCATAGTTCAAGATAGGCCCGTGGCCGGCTTTTCCAAAGATGGCGTTGTGAGATTCGTGTCAAGGTAGAGATTGTTAGAGTTGTATAACCCAAATTCATGTTAAATAAAATAAGAGATTGCTAGCAAGTTAATTTAAACAAAATATATTTTCTTTCTAAAAGATTGAGTATTTATTAGTATAATATATTTATCATTTATTAGCATAATTTATTTGACCTATGGATTTAGCCTATAAATAGGCTTTTTGGAGAATTTTGTATTTACGTTTTTTGTTTTCGGGTTTAGTTTTTATCTTTTTCTTTTGTACTCTTTTTTTTTTTTGCCATTATAGTAAAATTATATTTACCTATGGTTTTTTATCTTCTTTGGAGGGGTTTTTTCACGTTAAATTTGTGTGTTCAATTTCACAATTTTTCTATTATTTTTACTTATTCGTTGTTTAATCGGGTCGATCCCCAACACAACAATACAAAATTTTGATATTTTAAATTAACATTTAATTTTAAATCATTAATTAAATGATCTAACTTAATTAATAATTCTAAAAATTACATTTTCATATGCGCATCAAATTGAGGAATATTATACGTGCATATATAATATATATTATCAAGAAAATAGAAATTATAATATAAATATATCTGAAAATATTTAAATAATATACTGTAAATCCAAATCAAAACATATTTATATTATTTAAATTAAATTTGGGTGGGATTAAATTAATTCGAAAAATAAAAATTTTATGGAAGTAAATCCGGTCCAAACTAGAGGTAACACACTAAATGAACCACCTAACTTGTAAACAATTCAACTTATAAATTATTCAGTTTCACTTATATATGCCTTAGCTTTCTCTTGCCCCCAAGTTACATAATTCTTTGATTTTGCCCCCTAATTCCATGCATATCTAAATATTTTCATGGTTGAGTTCAAATCTTGCCAAAATAGAAAACACAGATGAGGAATGCGGTGTGTGGGCAAACACAATGACCAAGACGAGTTGAAGAAGAGCATTGGGTTCTCCAATCTCCACATGAAGATGCAACAAGGCATGGACCCAAAAACGCCAAATTGCATGGGATTGGCGGTGGAAAACGCAGCACTAGTGGCTGTTGCTGTCAGCCCCATAACCATTTTTTTTTAAAGTCAAAAAAAAGAAAAAAAGAGAAGAAGCTGAGAGATCAATGCTGAATGCAGCAGCAGCAGCAACAGCACAATAGAGCCAATTTGCATGCAGAGCAGATAGAAAGAGAAAGAGAAAAGGGTAGCAGCAGCCAGCCACCACTCAGTTTTCAGATCAAGTGGGGACTGTGCATGACTGACTTTATAGCTTTTTAATTAAGGCACCCAATCCCAATCTTTCCATATTGGCCATTGAATATCACCATCCTCATCTTCCAAGCTCATCTCTCTGATACTCTGACTTCCATTCAAGTCATTTCCCATTTTCCAACCCCATTAATATTTAACATTTCTCACCAATGACTCCCTTTCATGTTCAGCTTCCACAACCCTATTGGAGAATACTTCCCCACTTATCTCTTTATCTCTCTGTTCCATTGCCCATACATACAACTCTCCTTTTATTAATTATTTATGTTCTCACTCTTCACGTTTTCCAACTCTTCAGAACTTAGCTTCTGAATCCGAACTCTCTTTTTTTTCCCCTTTCTTTTCCTATCTGATCATAACCCACCAAATGCTAAGTTCTTCTATTATAGTACTTGTTCAAAACACCTGCCATTTCTTGTTCTCCTTTTCAAAGGTTTTTACTTTTTTCAATAGATTCCTACCATTTCTTTGTCTTATTTTATATATATTTGCATGAAAACTGATAACCATTTTATTGATCTACAGGTATGGAAGATGATCATGGAGAGAAAGTGTCTCATCAACCCAATGTAGACGATGGGACAATAAGGGTTTTCCCTTGTTTATTCTGTTCAAGAAAGTTTTACAGTTCTCAAGCTTTGGGAGGTCATCAAAATGCTCACAAGAGAGAAAGAACTGCTGCAAGGAAGTCTAAAAGGTCATCAGATTATGGACCAACCACCAACTTTTCATCTTCTCCGACATTACCAATTGTTTATGCACCAGCTGCAGCAAGTCACCACCATTTAAGCTTTTTACACTCTCCGATGTATATTACAGCGCATGCTGCCAACTTTCATTATCTCCCAAATCCTCACCACAGGTTCGGGTCGAATGGTGCAGCCAGATTTGATAACAATGCAGTGTTTTATGGTGAGGGTAACAATGTTTATCACCACCACCATCATCAAATTGATCATAAAGACCAGCAAAGTTATAACTTTAATTGGCAAAGGAGCATAAGGTGCAGTGGAGACTTCACTCAACAGCTAACAATGGTGGAAGATAATAATCAAGGGATTGGGAGTGCTGATCATACGGATAGAGATCAAAAGCTAGACTTATCTCTTCATTTATGAATTAAGAGAGAATGATGATGAGCCCTTTTTTTGGTTAGAGGAGTTTACTATTGTTTTGCTTTTATTCTTCTATCACATGCTTTTACAATAAAAAAGATATGATGACTTCATTCTTTGTTTTGCAAATGATATGATGAAGTTGATGAATAAAAACAATAATGGAAATGGAGTTGGATAGGTCTAGCAGAGGAGCAATAAGGCCCTTTTCAGGCCATTATTTTTCTTGGGTCAGATCTTTACTATTATAGTGCAGATATTTATAAAAGAAACCCAATGTTGAAAGGAGCTTGGTTTGGTTCACTTGGGTGGCATTTTTCACAAAGAAAAAAAAAATGCTGCCTTTTTTGTTTAGCTGACATTGATGATCTGATCAAATGCTTTACTGCTATTAACATCTCACAACACAGTTTTTATTAAAATATGCGCATTGGCTTGTTCCTGAACACAAAACCATTACAATAAGAACTGGAGAGCTTACGTTTTTTTTTTTATAAATAGGGTAAAAAACAACTGCAGGGTTTTCATGGTGATAGATGTGTTTGTGACTGTACTTACGTAAAAGTATAAACATATGAATCACATGCGGAAAGCTTCGACACTGTTCGAGAAAGTGATCGATTCTCTTACAAATCTCCTCATTTTCTTACAACACAAACAAGGCTGCTTGGTCTACTTGTCGAGTACTGCGGGCCATGTTATTCCCTGTAAAGGTACACTTATTTTTATTTCCTTTGAAACTAAAGCTTTCTTTAGAAAAGGCTAATATGAATTTTCATGATCATATATCAATGGAAATGGATCCCTGAAATGGCTATTGCCCTGTATGCTGAAAAGGGCTTCATTTATGTTTTTCTAGTAGTAATGAGTTCATCTGTCTGAAGCTTGAATCTACTTAGCTAAAGCATATGTTGATGCCTTTAGTCCCTCTAGCTTTTCCTGTTTAGTGTGGATATCAAAATGAACAGACTCTTTTAAGTTTTACTAATTAAATCATGTACCATATTTGTCCTTGGATAATTTCAAGGATTCTGCAGGGGTGGAGTGTAGTTGTTCTTGTTGAAGTGCCCAGCAAGGGAGCAATGTTCATGATCATGTATCAAATGAACAAGGTACATAACCATTAACACATTCTCTCAGCATTTACAAGCTAATTTCAAGCTTTGCTTCTGATATGGACAAACCATTTACTGTAAATAATTTATGGGTTTTCATGCAGAAGGTGGATGGATAAATTCATAACTCTTATCTGAGATCAACAAGGCCTTTGAGCTGATGGTTAAGGAGGAGGGTTTGCTATTGCACTTTTAAACCTAATGTCCCTACTTTTTTACCTTAAAAACCAAACTTGTTCGACGCAAGAGGACAAGTTTCGATCGAATAGAACCAAGCTGATGAAATTGTGTGAAGAGACAAAGTGTGTATATTATATATGCTGGCATTAGTTCCCCAGCTAACGGAGGTGGATTAATATTTTTAATAATTTATTTAAATAAATAATAATTAATTTCAAACTAAAAAAATATTAAATTAAGTAATTAATTATTTTTCCTTAAAAATTAATTAATTATTATATAAAGTAATCATCTACTAATCTTTTTATGGTAATAATATTATTAATATATTATGATTTTTCAATTATGAAGATTAAATTTACTTAATAATCATTTAAGATTAACTATATATTAAATTGATGTGTGAATCAAATTTGGGTCAATCATTTTAAATAAATTATTTAAAGTAAAAACCTAAAATAAACATTTTCTTGAATGGACTGAAATTGAATATAATGCAAACATACAATAGAACTATTTAAAAATTAAAGTTTAATTGATAACTCATATTCAAATTTATAGACATAAAGTAATAATTATATTAATTTAACTTTAATTTTCAATGGATGAAATTCCTAAAATTAAAAGCGAGTAGAGGGACTTAATCCAGAAGTTAAAAAAGTACAGGGACTGAGGGGTAATTAGGCCTTTTTTCTCCCTTACTTTCTCATTCACCCAAATGAAGAAAAAAAACCAACTGCCAACGTGTCACCATTCAAAAGCCTAACTTCTCCAGTACTTTATGTATCTTTTTTTAACATTTAGTTGTAGATTATGGATTATAGATATTCCACACAAGATGTTTCTTCTTTCTTTACAGTGCATGCCCACAAATTATATGAGTGTAACACAAAATTTGGATGATAGACCATTATCATGATCTTGCATTTGTCATTTGTACTTTTCCATTATTTTTCTTGCTTCTTCTACAGGGTCCTCCATGGATTCACTGCCACTGCCACTGCCACTGCCACTGCCTCCTCTTGGTCCTTGATCTTTGTTCAAGGCAATAAATACGAAATACACAAGTCCCATTGTGGCCTGTTCATCCAAAAGAACGCGTTATTATTCATCACTGTTAGTGATTACGATAAAATGGGGCTTTGCCTATACAGGCTGCCACCATCTTGGCAACTAGGAGGCAAGGTGAATAGGGGACTTCTTGCAGATGACCAACCAGTGTTCATTTTAAACATAATGGACATACAATTCTTAACCTTAAAGTTCAGATAAATAATCTAGAAATCAAAATACTCTTATTTTTAGTGACAGACCCGCAATTTTAACAACTGAAAAGACGAGGAAAAACGAAATATAACGTAGATACATAGGCATGCAGTTAAAATCTTCTAGCAGATGAGCAACAAGGATAACAGTTTGCCATATTCCTTGAGGAAAAATAAACGAACAGTCAAATTAGATTTGCAATAGCTTTTCGAATCATTAACAACTAAGCCAGTGACTCTTAAGTTATCTGATGTTCACAAATGCAAATTCTACTTGGTACCTGATTCAAGCATAGACATTGAATTTTTTACTCTTAGAATGAAAATTAGGTGACTTTCAGCACTTGCAGGTATCCAAGAAAACCAACAAGTGAATGTTCTGATTTATGTTGTCCGTGTTTCTTCTTGTGATTCATAAGAATGTTTTCCAGGTTTTTAACAGTCACTGGCAATCAGCCATTGTCTGACAGTAGCGAGCCGAATACAACTGTCTAAAGCTGCCAGATAAAATTTTATATTTTGCATTTCACCAAGTAAAAGTTGGTTCAAGTTTTATTGGCCTATCAGCACAGAGATGATGTGGTTCTATAATTAGATTCAGATTTAAGTAACAACACTTGATATTTGTGACAGTTTCGTAAAGGTATTCAAAAGGGAGACCTGAAGATGTAACCAAACAACTAAGGCTTCAAGGCAGTAATGTTTCTTTATGTATCACAATCAGATTAACATGTAGATAACATTCTTATAGATTATAGACTATGTTATTTGACTGTGGGAGCAGGAGTGAGTGCCAGGAACAGTTAGTTATGTGTCCTACACGGATATGCTCAATTTTTCGAATGAGGGTTGTACCTTTGCACCCATGTCTTGATATCTCTTTGACATGAGTACCTCAAGAACAATGAAGAGTTTAAGCAACATAGGTTGCATGTTAATTCTAAGTATAAAGACGCTCTAACCATGTAAGTGCAAAAGATGAGACGAACAGATATATTTGCTTGTAGTTGTATGTAGCAAACGTCTGCTGTCCCCTAGGGCTTGTTCTCTCTCCTCACTTCTAAATTTTAAGAAACAATAGGCCCACTTTGTGCCACTGAAGAAAAATATAAGTATTTTGCAATTCCACAAGCCATAGCTTGCAGTTCCTACTGATGCATTTAGCTTCTAGAACTGAATTTATGCTGCTATCTAAGCCTTTCCTGAATACATATGTAATTCATAATTGGAAGAAATGCGCAGCATTTCATGATGATTACCAAAGCGACTACACTAAAACTGGCACCGGTAAATCATTCATAGAAAAAAGGCATATAAAGGACATACTGCGCCAAAATCAATACAAAATCATCAATCATATATTCCTATAGATGGAAAGAAAGTAAGAAATACAACATACCAGCGCGAAGAAAGCTGTTGACAGGAATGACTTGAGTACAAAAAGTGTCACAAACAGAGCCACAACTGAAACAGAGATCCTTGCAATTGGTCTCGGGACAGAGTCCTGAACTCAAAAACATAGGGACAAGTATATTCAACAATGTCTTTTATCCGGACACTAGAATCACAGGAGCAAAAAGATTGAACTTTTACCGGCACTAAATTGGTTCCAGCTTCAACTCCATCCTTCCCAACCTTCCATACTGTCTGAATAACTAATAATAAAGTTCAAAATGGTTGTTAGTACAATTTGAAAACAAGAAAATGAACCTTGTCTGCTTGAATCAACATGAACCCTACAGCTTATCACATGATTATCTGCAAAGACCATACTAATCACAAGACCTACATTACATCACAGTTTCAATTTATGTTGCTAACATTTTGATTTATTTCATTAGCTCAATAGGAATAGAGATAAACAAACATAAATCACAAACCCAATTCTCAGTAATATCATTTTTGAATATCCATCAACATGGCAATGCTTATTCCGAAGAATTAAAAAGGAAGAGAGAGCAAAAAGCAAACCTTTGAAGAAGTTGGACTGAAGTGCATAAACCAAGGGTCTTGGTGCTAAGGGCTTGTTAAATTGAATATTTGAGAAAAGGGTTTTCCTCTTTAACCTTGAAAAGGATGTGGGAGACAAGAAATTAGAGTGAGGGAGAGCTAGGGTTTGGTTATTGTGGTAACATTTTGGAGAGTGTGGTGATACAGAAGACATGTAATGAACCATAGGTGAGGAAGCCATACTAAATTATGTTTAGCAAGATATTTATCTTTCTGAAAAAATCAAGAACTCTGTAATTTCCCTGTTGTAATTTGAATGTTAATACTCAAAACTGTGAGAAGTTGAAAATCTATGTCGTCCAGAATCCTGACACTTCATCTCCACCTCACAGAGAATGGGAAATAGGGCCCAACCCAGATTGGTGATTCGAAAGCCGGATTGAAGTTATCGGTTTTTTTATTATTAATTTTTGGCTAAATTCTGATATTAGTCCCTGTACTTTATCAAAATTATAAATTTAGTTCCTATACTTTTAGAATTGGTATTTTTAGTCTTGTACTTTTCAAATTTTGAAATTTTAGTCATGACCCAAATAGTGGCAGTTGAACCCATTAAGTTAAATTCAATTACTAGTCTTGTACTATGCATACAAGTGTAGATTTAGTCCATGTTCTTCAATTGTATCATTTTGATTTCTTATATTTTTCAATTTTTTAAATTTCAATCTTTACGCAATTGATAAATGATTAATTGAATTTTTAATGATTAATATGTTAATATGAGATTATGGGAATCACAAAACTTAATGAATGTAACAATTTTCATTTAATAAAGATTAGAATTTTAAAATTTAAAATATACAAAGACTAAATATGACAAAAAAATATAAGGACTAATAATAAAATTTAACCTTTATTTTTTTTCTAAGTCTTAGCCACAACAAATTGAATCCTTAAAGCACTATTTTCATAACCGAACCAAATTGGTGGATCCAACCAATAAGACTAAGAACTAGTTTAGAATAAAGGTTGGTTAAATCAATTTTATCTATTTTTAATATATATTTTTCTAAAAAAATTGTAATTTTTTAATAATCTATTCAATCGAACTAGACAAACTAATTGAATAGAAAATCGATAATTTAATCATCGATCTAGTTCTAAAAGCATTTTCCTTGATACTAGGTTTGAGTCTAGTTAAGGGTTGAAATTGCGTTGATTCACGTTGGTTAAATTAGCCTCAAAGTTTAAAACGTTATTCAATTTTTGAACATTTTTGGATTTGTCTCACATTCTCTTCAAAGGATTCCGTGGTGTTGATAATGGTAAAAATCTATAATGTGACAATGCATAGTTCCATTGTAGTGTGGAATATTTAGACAACCTGATGCCTCTTACAAACTTAACTTTCACCATAATCAATCTTTGATATTTTTGTTATATCTAAACCTGATCATAAGTCGAATTACAAAACTCTGCTCGATTTAATTTTTGTTTTGAAAACCCTTCTCTTTCCAATTCGAAAACTTATACAAGTTTCATGGATATATATATATATATATATAATAATTTGAAAAGCATCTAATTGATGAAATTCTACTATTTCAAAACTCAAAAGCTATTCAATACCCATATTTCATTCATGCAACAAAAAATCAAAGATGGGTATGTTTTAACTATTTACATGCTCACATTATGTAAAAAATTTATATTTTCACCATCAAATTCGAAAATTCATTAAGGATAAACACTTATTCTAAATCCATCCTAAATTTTATCATTGATAATAAACTTTAAACCTTAAACTCTAAAAAATTAAACTAAACTCATAAATTTCTAACAATTGTTTTATGAGATGATATCACATGTAATTAAATAAATTAAATAATCTATCCCACTTTCTATTTTTTTTTCATCTTAATTTAGCCATTTTAGGGGAAAGGAATTCAAAGACTTTAAAAAAGAGCAGCCCACCGGAGAAGCCCATTGACCATCGGGAAAGCCCCTTTGACCACCACTTTAACGTTGATATTATTTATAGATATCAAGAAACAGAACAGAATAGTTGCAAACACAAACGTGGGGGCTTGGGTTTTTTACACCTTTGCCCATTATTTGCCGCCTTTCTGCCAGTAAACAACAACTCCATTCAAATGCCCCGCCGGGAAACTATAGTTTAACGGTCATATTTCAAGAACTATTACTTTCATCTCAAGCACCCTTTTCCTATTAATATACACTAGATAGATAGATAGACATTACATTTATCTCAAGAAAGCAGCATTCCCAGTTTCAAGCAAATACAGAAAATAATTTGTTTCAGTGAAAACGATAAGATGATGGAGCTTCTCAGTCGTGATGATTTTAAGGATACAAAGATTGATTCCAATTGGGGTCCTTTTGATTACTTGCTGCACGTACTCCATGTTGACCAACTGAAATTGCAGAAAAGCCACAATGCACCCCCACCACCTCAAACCCTTTGCAAACAAGACCTTACGGGTTTCAAGCCGAGGTTCAAGTTCAACAACAGCGTTGGACTGAAAAGGAAACGTAATCTCAAAGCAGTAGAAGAGGAAGACGATGGCGATTGGGTAGCACCAAAACTGAAGCCGAAGAAAAGAAGGAAGCAAGAGAAATCCGTTTGCCCAATCCCACCAACAAACTTGCCTCCCAAATTCAGACAACTTATAGTTGAAGAGATGGGTGGTAGGGGTTTGGTCCTGCTCATACAAAAGACCATCTTTTTCTCCGACATAAACCCTACTGCCAGTCGTTTCTCCATACCCTTCTCGCAAGTCAAAACTCATGACTTTCTCAACGAGGCAGAGGCTAAAGAGTTAGATGACAAAAACCCCATGCAGGTGTGGTTGTTAGACCCATCCATGAAGGGAACAAACATTACCTTTAACAAGTGGGTTATGGGGTCAAGTTCGCTCTATGTCCTCACTAACACGTGGAACCCCGTTGTGAAGAACAACCAACTCAAAAAAGGCGACATGGTGCAGCTCTGGTCTTTCCGGGTGAATTACCTGCTGTGCTTCGCACTCGTAAAGCTCTAGCTTCCGATCATATTTGTTACTTTATACAACATTAGGATTTTGCCTTGTTAGTACTCTTTTTCGTTTTATCGCCAACCACATGTTTGGTGGTTAATAGTTATTGAAGTTGCATTTTACTAGCTTTTTTTCTCAATAGAGTTGAAAATTCACTCAAACTGTATGATATATATTGCTTCTTCTATATAGTGTTAAATCCCTTTGAAAGGTAACTAAAGAATATGGACAACCATCCATAAGTTTTAGAGAATGCTCATTGTGATCTTACTTTGCTCAACAAAGTGTAGTAGCTAAGTATTGTTGCAGTCATAAGGGTGATTGGGAAGGGCAGAGACATCTGTGGCAAAACATTCCATACATATCTCCAATGCCTCAAACATTGAGTTTGTGTTGTGTAGCTACAAGCTATATTAACTTAATCCCCTATCAAGCCCCCAAAAATATATAATGGCAAATCAAATTTTTTCTCCTAATTTTCAGAATTTTCCTCTTGAAAAAATTTAAATCCAACTAAAAATACTGAAAATTAAGAGGAAATATCTAATTTGTCATATAGTTATTAGAGAGGGATAAATATATCGCAGAATCACAGTTTCATACTCTCTTCCTCTATAATAAATTTATTAAAAGGCCCAATTACAACTAAATTTGGGGGTCTCCAATCAAAAGAAGGCCCAAAAGAGTTGAATTAATCCTATAGATCCAAATTCAAAGCCCATTTTCCAGTTTTCAATACAATAAAGGGAAAAAAATTAGAAGGTTGCTTGATCCCGAATCCATAGCACCATTTTTTTTCAAAAGATCCTACAGCCATCTCATAATCTGAGCCGAGTGTCGGAGGCCTGAAAACGAACCCTAAACGATGGGTCAGGGAACACCGGGCGGTATGAATAGGCAAGGTTTCCCAGGGGACCGGAAACCCGATGGCTCTGATAAGAAGGATAAGAAATTTGAGCCAGCGGCGCCCCCAGCTAGGGTGGGGCGCAAGCAACGAAAACAGAAAGGATCTGAGGCCGCGGCTCGGCTTCCGACTGTAACGCCGTTGACGAAGTGTAAGCTGCGGTTGCTAAAGCTGGAGCGGATCAAGGATTATTTACTGATGGAAGAAGAGTTTGTGGCTAACCAGGAAAGACTGAAGCCTCAGGAAGAGAAAGCCGAGGAGGATCGATCTAAAGTAGATGATTTGAGAGGGTCGCCGATGAGTGTGGGTAACTTGGAGGAGCTTATCGATGAGAACCATGCGATTGTTTCATCGTCGGTTGGGCCGGAGTATTATGTGGGGATTTTATCTTTCGTTGATAAGGATCAGTTGGAGCCTGGATGTGCTATTTTGATGCACAATAAGGTAATTGAACTCTTAAGCTTTATGGGTTTTGCTTTAGTTTTAGGGTTTTTTTTTTTAGATTTTTGAAATGAAATGATATAAGAACTTAAAGAGCAATGAATTTTTGGATTTGCATTTAGAATTGGTGCATTTAGAATGCAGCTGATAGAACTGATGTTATGTCAAACTAGTGGTTGCTAAATTATCATACGTGAGAGAATTCTTGTGAAATTTGAATAAATAATTGTGTTTTGACCATGATTTCTTACTTTAGCTTAGATTGATGAGCTTTGAAATATGAGCTTTTAATCAAAGCTAAATTCATGAACAAGTTCGAGCCATTCTTTAGATCTCAAGCTAGAGGTTACCTCAAATAAATGCGAGCGAGGCGTGATACGAGATTTGAATAAGCAAGGCCTAGATGGGGTATTTGCTTATCAAGTTTGCTAGTAAAGTTGATGATATTCAAGTCTTTGGGCATATTTCTACTTGTATCACACTTTTGCTAATCCAAAATGCTAGTATAAATCTTGAAAGGGTAAATAGGAAACTTCTTCCATTTAAAGATTTTGCATCTATTCTTTCTATCGATTGTTGGCATCTTCATTATGTTCCATCTCATTCTTTTGTTCTTCGAAAGAAATTTATGCTTGCTTATTGTATATTCCTAGGTTCTTTCTGTTGTTGGACTTCTGCAAGATGAAGTTGATCCCATGGTATCAGTGATGAAGGTTGAAAAGGCTCCATTGGAATCCTATGCTGATATAGGAGGTTTGGATTCTCAGATACAGGAGATTAAAGAGGCAGTTGAGCTTCCTCTGACTCACCCTGAATTATATGAGGACATTGGTATCAAACCTCCAAAAGGAGTTATCTTGTATGGAGAGCCTGGGACAGGCAAGACTTTGCTTGCTAAGGTGTGTATTCCTATATCTGCAGCAAGGCATTTTTCTTTCTATGCGCATGTCTATGATAATTAATGCTTTTGAATGTGATAACTGTCCTTTCCGACCCCTTTGCTTCAAATTGTTTGATTGGAAGACAAATCATGTCATGTCTGGACATCAGTGCAAGGTGTCAAGCACGATAAACTTCCAAAATTTGAGTAGAGGGATATCGTGGATGAAATATGTGATCTTGCTTATAATATGCAATTGTTAATATTATCTGTCTTGGTCATGGTTCTTTGTTTACACTAGTATCACATGGTTGTTCTGGTTGTTTCTGCTATATAAAATATAGCTAAGCTTATTATGTCATTTATATTCTTTCAGGCAGTGGCTAATTCTACATCTGCAACCTTCTTGCGTGTTGTCGGAAGTGAATTAATTCAGAAGTACTTGGGAGATGGCCCCAAATTAGTTAGGGAACTCTTCAGAGTTGCTGATGATCTTTCCCCTTCAATTGTCTTCATTGATGAAATTGATGCAGTTGGTACTAAGAGGTAAGTTAGTGAAACAGTTGTACCTGGAATTCATTATATTTTAATTATTTCTCATCAATACCCATACAGGTATGATGCCCATTCTGGTGGTGAACGTGAAATTCAGAGGACCATGTTGGAGTTACTGAACCAGTTAGACGGCTTCGATTCAAGAGGAGATGTCAAAGTAATTCTTGCGACAAATAGGATTGAAAGTCTTGATCCAGCTTTGCTTCGCCCTGGTCGAATTGATAGGAAAATTGAATTTCCCCTACCTGACATCAAAACAAGAAGGCGCATTTTCCAGGTATGTGATTGTCTCATGATGTATTGAAACACTATTTCAGATATGTTTCTCTCTTCTCGTTTTCTTATAAATAGTTTGTGTCTTTAAAGCTTGCTTCATTGTACTAACCCACTTTTCAAATGTTTGGACCACAGATACATACATCAAGGATGACTTTGGCTGATGATGTGAACTTGGAAGAATTTGTTATGACAAAAGATGAGTTCTCCGGAGCTGATATAAAGGCAATATGTACTGAGGCTGGCTTGCTTGCTTTAAGGGAGAGGCGCATGAAGGTGAGACTCATATAAATTCCTAATAAAGAAAGTTCATGCTTCTCTTCTCTTATAATATATGTAATTATATTTTGTAACATATAATTTCAATTCTACAAGATTTCATCCTGGACCCGTAGATAATAGAATCAAAACCAGATTGATAGCTTTACATAAATACATACAAGTTTTATTGCACTAGATTATATTCTGGGTCTATAGGTATTATAATTCCTAGTGTCCAACCAGGCTATTAGGAATTAGAATCAGCAATGCTTTGCAAATACCCGTAAATACATGCATGCAAATCTCCTTTTGCTTTTAATTTTCCGTAAGGTGACTAATTTCTTGTTGTTAGTGAGAAATGGATTTATTAGTGGTGTACTCTCACCATCTATTCCTAAGAAGTGGATGCTGGTTGCCCTTTATTTAGAATTAAACAACAGTTTAAATGAATAAACTGAAAACTTGTGTCAAAATTTGTCCTTCTGCAAGACAAAAAAAAAAAACCTTAAGATACAGTATTGAAAATTTCTTTCTTTCTGCAAGTAGAATGCTTCGTTTTCTTCAATTGTAGGGTACATATTTTGGGCTAATATGATGCCTACTACAGCTGATTTTTGTCTGTGTTAGTGTGTTGATGGTGTTAGAGGAGAATCTGTTATGCCTCATTGTTTTCGGTAGTCATTTGTACTTGTTAGTGATAATATGTGTTAATGTGTGGCATCAATAGCATGTAGCCGATGATTCAAATAGTTCATAGAAATTTTACTATATATCGAGTTGCATTATAGGTGACGCATGCGGACTTTAAGAAGGCCAAGGAAAAGGTGATGTTCAAAAAGAAAGAAGGCGTTCCAGAAGGACTTTATATGTAGTAGAATTTCAAGATATCCATGTTATTCACTAATTCTGGGTTTCAATTGTTGTACACAAAGATTTTTAATTTTTTGCCCCCCTATTTCTTCTGCCTCATTATGATTTACGAAGCCAATTTGACATGATTACTTGCCTATTTTGAAGGTCTTCCAATGCTAAACTTTACCCAGTTTGCTATTTTATAAGAAATTACCGTCTCAAACATTTCTTGTATCAAAATTAGATTATCATCCACAAAAATTAAATATGTCACACTTAAGGCCGTTTCTACTTGTTTTTTTATTAATGTTCCTATTTCCATTAAAATTTAAAAGAAATTTTATTGTTATGATTCATGGTTTGTCCTTCTATGCATTATATAGCAGCACAAATTCTGGGAAGAACCAAAGTTTAGATTCGGTATAGGATGTCTCATCCAATCAAAAGGGTTTCCTTTTTCTTTTTTTATTGGATGGGTTGCTTTTTTGATCTTTGATAAATTGTGGAATAAAATAGTTCCATTTTATCAATTATTAATACTTATTAATCACAATTTTAATATTTTTGTTACTCTTGGTACTGGTATCAATATCGAAGTATTAGGCCTTTGACATTTTATATTTCAATTGTCTCTTGTTATGAAGTGCTACGTGTTGAGTTAGTGTTAACGGGTAGCTTAAGTAGAGTAGCGTTATGATGTGACCTCATGTCATTTTAAATAGAATATGGTGGCCATTTATCAAGCATTACTATTCAAGTTTCTCACAAGGGGTCTCTATCAAGCATTACTAAGCAAGTTTCTCACAAGGGGTCTCAAGTGAAGAAAGTGCATGACTATTCGAGCAATAAGATGGCATCTGTTAAAAGAGATTTGACAAATATATTTTATTAATATTTTAATTATTCAATCTTAAAGTCCCTCTTAGAATTATTAGTTTAGTTTAATATAATGTTGTACAAATTAGATAGAAGGTTAAACAAATTAGACCTAATTCGTGATTCAACCTCTTTAAAATTAAAAAAACTAAATCAACAATAATTAGAAAAGTGGTAAAAGAAATTCAAAAAGTATTTTTAAAAAATTAAGAAAAATCATAGTTTAAAGAAATTAAATATAAAAATGAACCAAAGCATATTGAAGAAATTCAAATTTTTTTGTTAAAATTAAAAAAAAAAAACATATTTTACCCATTCAAAACAGTTTTAACAATGTATAATTATTGTCACCAATTCAACTACCATTTTTTATTTAATCCATCAATGAATCCAGATATGAAATGAGTTGAAGCAGAAGATAATCACAAATTATTCTCTCTCTCTCTCTCTCTCTTTTTTTTTTTTTTTTTTGAATTTTTGGTCATTTACAATCCTATTTGTTCATGTATTAGAATGAGGTGAATGTGAACATTTTGCTTTCATTTTGTTTTTATGGGTTTGAGCAGTAAGAAGTCGTTCTCTCTTATCTTATCTTAAGCAAAACGTTGGTCAAAGTGCCGAATCCTTATCCCCTTCGTACCTCAACATTTGCTGTATCTGACTAACATATTGCACCTATAAGCCAGGCCATTTTCAGTTTCAATCACTGTCAAAACACTATTCTTTTCTTATTGTTTACAATGGTGTTAGGGAATAATAATGAGGGAGGGACACACCACCTACTCTTCTTACATTATTTTCAGCATATATGGTCGCCTCCTCATATACCCCCCCTATTAAATCATGTCCCCATTCCCTTGGTTAGTGGGCAATATGCATGCTCTTCTTCTTTTTGGATAAATTGCATTCAAGGTCACTTAATTTGTAATAAATTTACATTTTGATCATTTGATTTAAAAAAGCTACAAAATGATAATTGATCTATTAAAAAAAAATATTTTTTATTTAAATCAATAAACTATTTTCAAAAATTTTCATTTAAATTATTAAGCTGCTAAGTGTTATCTTTTGAAAGCCCGACTTGCAAGTTTCAAACAACGATCAGTATGGTGGATTTGTACCCATCAAGTAGAGGAATATATCTTAAATTCAAGTCGACTTGATGATCATTGTCGAAGATCAAAAAAGAAAATTATTTGAATTTTGGTTCACATATATGCGACGTTTAAAATTGTTTCATGAAAAAAAATTAAATTGAAGAAGAGAATGAAAAGGAAAGTTTTCAATTGATGTAGACGGTGCTACCAATGACTTAAATTAAAACTTTTAAATAGTTTAATGATCATTTTGTAACTTTTTAAAGTTTAATGACTAAAATATATACTACTAATTTAATGACTTTAGGTATGGTTTACCTTTCTTTTTAATTGGACAACACTGCTGCAAAGCGCTGAATAACATGTGCAGTTTAAAAGATTGAAAAGAGACCATTCCTCATCATATCTAACCACACCTTTCCAAGGTTTTCTCTGAATTAGGGCAATGCAAAAGGAACAATGACTCCTCCTTCCGTTTTTTCTTTGCACTTTTATAAGGTTTTTCAGACCATGACAACCCTCATCTTGCAAACCTAAACATAACATAAATCTGGTGTAACCAAGAGATGCCCTTTTGCTTTCTACATAGCAATGGATAAAACCTTATGTCGCGCGACGCTCTTTAGTGGCATCCGTCTAAAAATAACAATACCTGATTTATGTGATATTTTACATCAAAAAATATAAATATAAATATGAATATATATTCTTTTTTGAAAACTTTGCATCATATTCCTTAGTAGTGCTCAGAAACTCAAAGCTATATACTTACTGGACCACAATTCCAGGAATAAGCTCATGGATGAAGACAAACTTTCTTTTCACCTTTTTTTGAACTGAACTGGATACCATTTTTCTCAATTCTTCAACTTGGGTTTACCACTCTTAATAGATTAGGACTGGGAGAAAGGGGGTGGAAGTGGGGTTGTAAAAGCAAATATCATCCCTCCAACAGCCTCCACACCCAGCTTAAGATGGCTACTTTTGGCCCCTATTCTATTCTCTAAAGATATGCTTGGTTTATTGAAAAAGTAAAAGGATGAAAAGAGAAAATAAAAAAGAATGAAAATATAATATACTTAGTAGGAAAAGAAATGTTTAAAAAAAATAAGAGTGATGATTATTTTACATCATAATACATAAAAATAAACTATACATTCTTCAAACTTTCATTTTACTAGAAAGAAAAAATATATATATTTATCTTTCTGTTTTTACTTCAATTTTTTTTATCATTTCACTAATCAAGCCAAGCCTAAATCCCTCTTTCAGATTCCAAACAAATAAAAAAAACAAACTGCAGTATATATGTATAATGGAGGGGGACACAATGGCAAAGGAGAGTGAAACTCGAACGTATTGAACTATTTTTATGATGGCGCAATAATCACATGTTAGATGCGTTACATGTTATAAGAAATTAGCTAGTTGAAAGGGAAAAAAGAAGTTTCTCTTGAGAGAGGATGTTCTCTTACACTACAAAAATGTAGAAAGGTTTAAGTAAGAACCTTTCGGGAATGATCCTCGCTTGAATTGTCAACCTGCAATGCACCGATCTTTAATGTTGTATGTTGCAGATTAAAAGGAATACACGAGCAACACTCGTCCAGAACTAGGATAGCCAGCCAATATTTTAGTGCTATCGTGCCATATCACCTTCATGATATTACCCAAAGAAGTTAAATCAGAAATCATACACGAGCAGACAGTAAAGTAACAATTTTTAATCAAGTGCTAATAAATATGTCTCGTTCCTCGTTGTACTGGCATGGATAATCATTTTAAACTTGATTGCAATGTACAAGTGAAGTTCCATATAATTGGAAAAAACCATGTTATTCAATGTGAAAGCAGAGAATGTTTGGTTAAGCAAAGGTTCTTTTCATGCCAAATGCTTAAAAGTCTGTAAATGCCATGCAAGATTCTAATCATAGGAAATTATTAGAGATGGTCATGGCATGTATTTTTCTTCTAATTTCCCATGCTATAATGTGAAACTGGAAAATAGTGGACCAACCTGATGGGTGATTTTCAAGATTCTCAGCTCCCTTACTAGTACTTGGTTTACTGGAAATCGGCTGGGCCGTTGCTTGACACTATAAACAGTGAAATTTATAATCAATACTTCATATTCCAGAATAAATTGTATGCCAAAATGTGATTGAGTTGGTGTTAGATCAGTGTCCGAGGACAATTTTATTGAGGAAAATAAACATGATAAAGTTAGAAATTAGATTTGAAAGTTTCTAAGCCAACCTTCTTTCAACATATTGTCAAGAGTGAATAAACTCAAGGCTAGAAATAGTTCAGAAAAGCTGTGAATATGGGTATTTTTCAAAATTTTCAAAAATGAAGTTATCATGCATTTTATTATAAGCATAAATACAAAAAGTTTGACATGATAAGACATTACCTGTGGAGGGTGTAATTGCATCTGGTGAAGACCCATATACTGCTGATAAGGATCAGCAAAACTTGGGATCCGTGGCTGGTTTGGGTTTTGCATGCCAAGTGGGTTCAACATAGCATCTGACTGATTGTTCGGTTGGATTCTTGATGGATCAGGAACTGGAACTTGTGGTGACATATGAAATGCTGGCATGGGAAACCTTGGATCCAAATGAGCTGAAGCAGCTGGTGTTGGTAAACCTGATCCAGCCATAACATTGTGAAATGGCATCATTGGCCGACTTAATCCCATATCCATGACCATGCCCATCCCAATTCCCATCCCCATTGTTGGCATGTAATGCTGAGGAAACATCATTGGGAGCATGCCACAACCCATGGACATCATCTGCAGAACATTAAAATCTAAAACTGTCAATAAATAATCCAAAAGCACATTCTTTTTGAGAACAACCCCAACTACATTTCTAAGTGTTAGATTATAAGGAAAAGAAAGAACACAAAAAGCTTGAAAATTTAAAATTTATCTACTCATATACATCTAGTGACTAAAAACAATGTCCCCAAATAGAGATCTTGCCTCTTGACCTTGGCGGTGTTTGGTGAAATCTTATTATCTTTTTTTCACTACAATGGCAAAAGTCCCTATGTTTAACAGCTACACAAACATTCATAATAAGGTGGGTAAAAGATTGTTGATTAAGGGCTCAGTGCTATTACATTAAGTCATGATTGTCGCATGTTACAAAAACATGTATTCCAGATGTAAAACAGACAACTTCTATTGTTGGCTAGCACTTTAAACAATGATGGTGCAACAGAAAGACAATAACCCAATTATATCACTTCATTGAATTACTACTTTTTATATACAGTTGTTAGAAAATAAATGTTTCGCTAGCTATATAATCTCATACATCTCTCATTAACCATAAGCAACGACATACCTGAACTTGTAACTGAAGTGACTTTAGGTACTCGATTGCTTCATCCAACATTGAAGCTTTGTCTGACTGAGACTCAAAAATATGAAAGAAAATTGTTAATAATCATAGAGAGAAAAATATCCAAATTGGGGAAATATCCTCAATAAAACCATACATATGACAAACCTTGTTGCAACGAGGAATAAGTTCTTGCAAAGCCCTCATCTTTTCATTTATCCTATCTCTGCGTCTCTGCACATCAATGAGATGTCAGGCATCTAAAAGGATGCAATTATATAGAAGCAGAAGAGCATGTACTATAATACCAATTAAATACTGACCCTCTCCGAGAGGTTATGAACCTCTGCAGCACGGGACCTTTTCGTAGATGAGGATCCACGAGATTGTTTCTTTGTTTCAGGGGATTCGAACTCAGCATCCTTTGGCAACAATTAAATTACCAGTGAGGATTATGATAAATTTTAATATAAAGAAAAGGGATGAATGAAGTAACTGATTTTCCATTTTTAACACATTAAAACATATGGTACCATCCTAAATCTCAACATGGAGTACTGTCTATTTTCTAAAAGGAGTTTTTGGGTTTTAACACCCTCACATGTTTACAATAAGGGACTAAAACTTCTGAACTTGACTATCCTTATAAGTTCTTGAAAATCTTAGAGCATTAATCTTTAGCAAAATTCTTCAAGGGAAATATTAACCGATACAATGAAAGGAAAAAACCAATATGATTCTTTAAGTAAAGAAACACATGATAATGAATTTTCCTCCTTTTTCTGTCCAATTCAATAAAAGTAATACATTAAAGACAAACAAGTTTATAAAATAATAATTGAATAATACTGTTATGGCACTTTGCTAGCAAAAATTATTAAATAATTTTTAACATGTGCTTGTAGTCGCTGATTAACCGGATTATTCCTTAAATAATGTTTTATACATCCTAGTACCTAGGATTGCAAAAAGGCTGATTATGTTTTTCAGAATTCCCATGCACTCAACGTAAGAAATTAGAGAAGCCATCATTAAGCTCAACGAGAACTGCTAAACAGTGGAGAATGTTTTAAGAAAAAAAAAAAAAATCCAAAACAAAGATTATTTAAAAGCTAACCGACAGCAACTGGGGTGTGATGAGGACGAGGAAACCAGTCCCGTAATAAACGCCTTACATCCAAAAAATTTCCTATTCTAAATTCCACCCATCATTCTTTTATATCTAAAAGTTCAAAAAAAGAAAAAATCTTTCAATTTCTTTCTTTTTTTAAAGGAATCAACTGAACCAAGTGAAAAAAAAAATGACATTTATCCCAAGTTTAATCTTGGAGAACCCCAAAAAAATAAAATAAAAACCGGCTAAACCACTAACAAGAAAACTAGTGTTCAAGCCTATCACACATTCTGATTCAATAGTTGATTTTATCAATATAATTATCTATCATGAATATAAAATTTTGAACTAACTTGATATCTCTATTATGTTGATCTAAAATATTATATATATTAATATTTTTACATAAAACTTAGAAAATTTTAATTTACTTCAGATATAAAATGTAAGTGTATCCCTCCTCATTTGGGATTAGTATTTATAATTATATACCAATACAATACACTCTCAAGGAAAGAAATGAGTTCGAATTCTATAGAAGACATCATCGAGAGGACAATTACAAACCCGAACATGAACCATAATACAAACACAAAAAAATATTTATACAAAAAAAATATTTATAATGATACTAAAATTGTAGTATATATGTAATTTAAATTTTTAAATAAATAAAAACATGAGGCTAAATTTTCAATTCACATCAATTTCAAATTCTATGTTACCCACTTACGAAAATTTCAGAAAAGAAAAATCTAAAAGAAAATTCCCTCCCACTTGACACTGCCGACCTCATCCCTCCTCCAATAATAAAATTCGTGTCAAGTGTCAACTTCCCCAATTATGTCAAACACGTGGCATCTTTTAACTTGATGTTTCTGACACGTGTACAATCCCGAAATTATACGCCCAGGTGCCAAAGGGGTGCTCACGTTAAACGATGTCAACCCCTCCCCGGCGCACGTTAGCCGAGACCAAGAGAGAAAAAAAATTAATTCCAATGAACTAACCTCGCTGTGACACTCGGAGTCGTCCGGTTCTCTTCCTTTACGCTTCCGGTCCTCAGCTGGGCCCGTTTTTTGAGCTGTCGGTTCGGCGCTGGCACTGGCACTGGAGCCGCCAGGTGATGATGTAACCGTGGCTTCGCACGTGGCTATATTGTCTTTGCTGGCACCCACGCTGACACCAGCTGATTGCGTGTAGGCAACTGCGGCAAAGCTCATGTTGGCGCAGGCATTGTTGTTGTCCTCGCCAGATGCTGCCTCGGTGTTGCACGGCATGGCTTGAGAGGCTCCCGATTCGGGAGCCACCGCCGGAGTATCGCTGGAATCAACGACCGTCACTTCCCTCGCTACACTCTTTGAATTCGACGGTCCAGGTTGCTCCTCCCTCGCTGCCGTTTTATGCTTGGACAAGCTACCGAAGTTCTGGATCCTAGTAGACTCCAACTCATTCCTCCTGGCCGGCGGTATCGGGGGCCTAGAAGCAGGCACCATAGCCGAAGCCGAAACTTGAGGAACTCTTCCGAGTGGAGGCGGAGGAGGAGCGGAGGTTGTGGCAGTGGAGGTAACGCAAGGGGCAACAGCAGTGGAGGAAGAAGGATAGAGGAGATCAGCGCAGAAATCGTGGTCGAAGTTGGCGTCGCTGAGTGGATTGTGAAGCCACGAAGCCATTTCATCTTCTTGCATGAACAGATGATCGGTAACGGATTGCTGTTGCTGTTGTTGCTGTTGCTGCTGATGGTGAGATGATGATCGGATCTCTCTGAGAGCTGATTGGCCGGCGTCGAGGTATTTGAACGGCGATGGTTTCTTGAAAGATCTTTGGTTTTGACTCTGCATAACAACTTGACCATTTTGCCACAACAGCTCCATGATTCCATCCTCTGGCCTATTTCATCAGTTCAAATCAAAACACATTTTCAATCTAAGAATTAGAAAAAAAAAAAAAAAAAAAAAAAAAAGAACACGCAGCAGCAAGTCAGCAGCTTACATGGAAGGTTTTTTAGCGCGATTTAATATAGAAGATGAAGGGATTGAATAATCGTCTTCCATTTCGAAATCGGGAACGCAGTGATTCATCCTCTACTATCTTTCTTAACATAAAACAAAATCAATTAACACAATCAGATTAGAGCAAAGAGAAACAAAAAAATTTCTAGGGTAAGTGCAAAAAAGCAGAAAGGAAAAAAAAAAACACACACACACCGCCTAATTGAATGATTCAAGCTGTTAAGATCAAAGAACTGTTTCTTCTTCTTCTTTGAAAAATCCAAAAGAAATACATAAAAGGAGTGTTATTTTTGTTGATGTTTGAGCGGGACCTGTCTTTGCTGCAGATGATGAAATTGACTACCATAAACCCCTAACGACAAAGGAGAATATAATTGAAAATCAAAATCCATGTGAAGGAACAAAAGCTCTCTTCTACTACTACTACCTCTCTTCTCAGTGTTAAGAAAGGAGAAAAAAATTTTCTTCCCTTTTTTTTTTCTTTTCGGGAAGAATTTGTACTTGTTCTCCTTTTGGGTTAAATGTCTTTTGCAGCCACTCAAAGATAAGGCTTTCTCTCTCCGAATAAAATGAAGCAAAAGACAATGGATTTTTTTTTTTTTTTTACATTCTAAATTATAGTTTATAAATTATTATATATTTATTATATTACAAATTTGATATTATAATAATATCTTATTTATTTATTAAATTTTAATACTGAAAATTTTATTAAAGCTGAAATTATGCCAATATTCATTATAATTTAATATATCTATAGGAACGAGTCTAATAATTAATTTTTTGCATTCTGTAATTAATTTTTACATTTTATAAGCCCATTAAAGGAGTAGATGTTGATCGTATATAAGTTATATGCACCATCAATTAATTACATATTAGGGTAAACTAGTAAAATACTCATTTTTGTTTACCTCAGGTTACATTTTAGTCACTTATATTTGAAATGTTACGTTTTAGTCACTTATGTTAACGTAAGGTAACATTTCAGTCATTGAGCCGTTAATTACCGTTAACGATGTAACGGTAAGCTAACGTGACATGTTAAATCATCATTTCAAACAAAAATTTTAGATTAAATTATACAATTGGTGCCCATATTTTTTCGTTTTGAGTAATTTAATTTTTTTTCTTTTATGTTCTTTTAACTTTTTTTTTCTTCATTCTCTTCTGCTTCTTCTTTTGGTTTCTTCCCTTATCCATCTCTTTTAATGTAGTTTTTTTTTCCATGTTTTTTATTTGTTAAAATTAAAGAGGAAGAAGAAAAGAAAAATAAAAAAATAAAAAAATAAATTGTTAAAAAATAAAAGTATAAGGACTAGTTTTTAACAAATGATAAACATAGAAAAACTACGTTAAAAGAGATGAAGAATGAAGAAAAACAAAGAGAATGGAAAATAAAGAAAAAAAAGCTAAAAAGAATAAAAGAAAAAAACTAAATTGCTCTAAACGAAAAAATATGGGGACCAATTATATAATTTAACCTAAAATTTTTGTTTAAAATAATGATTTAACATACCACGTCAATTTACCCTTACACCGTTAATGACAATTAACCACTCAATAACTAAAATGTTACTACACATTAACGTAAGTGGCTAAAACGTAACATTTCAAACATAATGACTAAAATGTAATATGAGGTAAACAAAAGTAATTATTTTGATAGTTTATCCTTACATGTTATCACTTATTAATAAGCAAAATAAATAATGTCGAATGCCAACAACCTCTTAACCTAATGACAAGAGTATTACGTTGTAGGCATGGAAGCTTGACTTCGATCTCAAATAACCCTATATTCTTAAATACTTCAATATTAAGAGATAAAAGGTAAAATCCATAATTATCTAAAATGATATAAGGAATAAAAAGGTAATGGTAAAAGTTAATTAATTTTGTGTCAAAGGAAAATAAAAGAAAATTATAAAAGGAAAATTAAGATTAATTTTTAATTATTTTTTTTAAAAATTATTGATGTAGTATTTTGATTGTAAAAAGAGTTAATATATTTTAATTATATTTAACAATTTGAATATATTATTTTTACTGACATATGAGAAGGAAAATAGAAGAATTAGATTTGAATAAAGTTATTAATTTTTATGTGTATTTTTTTAATTCATCAAATACTATATTTAAAATTTAAATAGTTTAAATCATAGTAAAAGTGTATTTTAATATGTATGTAAATTACAATTTCATTTTTTTTAACATTCAATTTGTAATAATAAAAATATAATATTATTCTAATGTGAATTTAATAATATATTAAATAATAAAAAGTATTTTTTATCAATTTTAAAAAATCAAACTCATATTTTATTTTATAGATATAAATTTAAATAAATAATATGTATTAATTATTAAATAATAATTTTAGTCAATACTCTAATAAGGAGGTTCCTCCACACTTTGCCAATGAATCACTCACTGGCCTTCAAATGGTGTCACGTCTTATCATATTGTCAATCTAACAAAACGACTTACACTATTTACATGGGTGATGATAGGCTGAGTAGAACTCGAGCCTAAAAAATAAACTTAAAATTTTTTACACCGGCCCAACCTAATCCATAATCAGGTCTAAACATGTGACAAATTTTTTAACTCTGCTTATAAAATTAAAATATATTTATTGTCAGTACACCAAATTCTAGCCTATATTATATTAGGTTATATAAATATATATTTTTAAACCAAATAATACTATATTTTACTTTTAATTTAAAATGTAATTTACACATTATTATATAAAATATTTAATAAAGGTCCTTTAAAACTTAAAAGGAAATAAATGACTTTTAACATAATTAGAATTCTTATTCATATTCTATTAAAAAAATTTTATTTATGAAGATAATTTTTAGTATTTCTCATGCCTATTTTATGATTCATATTTAGGGTTCATAGTTGTCTCTTTCAAAATTGTCGTATCCAAGGACTAATCATGTCGCTTATCAAACGTATTTAAAAAATAAAAAGTTGCTGAAAATATTAATTTTTAATTGATTGAATTTTTTCAATATTTCATCAAATCGAGCTTAATTAACCAAATATTTTAATATGATTAAAATTATTATGTATAAATGTGATAAATCTTTATAAATAATAAAAATATATTTAAATTTATGAAATCAATAATATATTAAACAATAAATGATATATATAGGCCAGTTTAAAAGTTTTTTTAAACTCTATATTAGTTTGTTTTGGTAGAATATACTAGTTTGGTTTTCGATGTATGCTTCGCATTGGGTTAATTATTTTTAAGCTAAATTATAAAGTTAACAATTCTTAAAATCCGTGTTAGCATTTTAAGTAGAATAAAATATTTAAACTAACTAATGACAAATTATGTAAAAAAATAATTTAAAGTATAAATATTAAATCTCAAATTTGAGTATAGTGTAGGGATTGAAATTAAAATTTAACTATTTTTATACAATCTAAAAAATAAAGGACCAAAGTTAAAATTTATTCATTATGTTGATAATGTAAAAAAAGAACACTAGTAATTATAGATATTAGTATAATTAATAAATATTATATCAATTAACTTTATAAAATATTTTAAATTGAGAAAATTATTTGAGGCATTATAGGGAATTTTTTAGATTTTACAAACTTTTAAGAGTTACACCTCTCAAAAATATTTTTTTTCTCTAAGTCGTTTGTTTCTTCTTTTTTGTTTTTCCGACAGTGATGCAAACTTCTGAGCTGACTACTATCAACCTTTTTCTCCTTCTCTCCAACTTTATCTCTCTTTTTTCTCTCCTCATTTATTTTAGTGTCTTCTCTCTTTTCAGTTTACATATCTATTTTATGGATATATTTGTTGTCTTCACAAGTTATGATGAACAGATATTATAGTCTATCATTCGTTGAAACTCCACCAACCACCAATTTTATTGAAAAATGGGTGCCTTTTTGTCGACTTTTTAATTTGTTCCTGTTATGAGAGTATTTAAAATAATAAATGATTTTATGAGTCGGTTTGGACCCATGTTGCCTTAACTTTTATATATATATATATATATATATATATATTTGTTTGCTTTATGTTGTTTAATAAGTTTTCACTTTTAGAAGTTTTTGTTTGTTTTTGTAGCACATTTTTAGTCTGCTTTTGCAAATGATCCAGTTTGGTGGATACTCGATATTTTTTGTCAATTTTTATCCGTTGCTTTGGATCATCCGGAGTTGGTTTCCTTATCGTATTAAGTGTTTGCTTCCAAATGTCATACTTGAGTTGTGGGAGCCAACTATCAACATGTCATACTATTGATGTTGAGATTGAAGCTTTTATTGTGTTGATGGAATTTATTTTTCACTACCTACGACAGATATTTGTTATTTTTTTTCCCAAATTGCATGATTACATTAATGAGATGAATTAATAAATTTCTCTTTAAAAAAAGAAAAAAGACACATCTCACTTAAGATATAGTAAAAATATAATTTTTAAACTTTGGTTATAGAATTAAAATATTCCATTTACGGAGTAATAAATACTAATCTAATTTTAAGAGTACTCATTAGCAAAATCCAAATTTATATAATAAAAAATTTAAAATTATGAAATTGTTTTGGACATTAATTTCATTATAGGTTGTTATCATATCTATTCTTTTTGATACAATACCTAACCCCTCCTCAACCCAAAAATAGAAGGATAATGCGTTTCAACGCACTCGAACATAATAATACTTGAACTTAAGTCATTACAACATATTTATCTCTCAATATGACCATTTCAACTAAAGTTTCATTTAGTTTTTTATATAAACTTTTTATATATGTTCCAACATATATAAAAAGTTTATATAAAAAACTAAATGAAACTTTAGTTGAAATGGTCATATTGAGAGATAAAAAAACCTTTAAATATTTTTAAAAAAAGTAATTAAGTCATTGCTTTTTACTTTGTACTCAATTGAGTACTTGAACTTTCAAAATGCATAAAAAAACACCCTCAAACTTTTTCAAAAAAATAATAATTAAGTCACTGCATTTTTTTCCACCTAATTGAATACTTGAATTGTCAAAGTACATAAAAAAAGACCTTAAAAAAATTTCAGAAAAAGCAATTAAGCCCCTACTCTTTTTTTTTTTTGCACTCAATTGCCAAAATACATTAAAAAGGCATTTGACCGTAAACTTACAGTTGAGCATTAAAGTTAACTGTCCCTAATTTTTTTTAGTTAAAACTATCCCGTGTTACAACCATGCATCACATGTGACAAAAAATTATAAAAAATAAAAATCAATAAAAATTATTAAATTTTAATAAAAATATAAAAATATTTAAAATTTACTAAAAAATAGAAAAATTATAAAAATCATAAAATAATTAAAAATTTGTAAAATTTTATAAAATTCATAAAAAAAATCATAACAATATGAATTATGATGATGTATGTGTATTTATTTTGTAGGGCAGATATTTTCAATTGTTATTTTTGGATATATATATATATATAAATAAAAGAGTCCAATGGGTCTGAATGAATGAATGAATGAGAGTGGTTGAAAATGAGGGCAGTTGGGATGGATTAGTGAATGAATAGATAAAGATATCTTCCTCATATGCACTGTCCCTTCACTTTCGGGCACATCATATGACCTTCATTTATTTATTATTTTTAGTTTTATTTTCTCATTTCCATCTTTAAATATTTATATTATAATATTCCATTTCTTTAACAATAAATAAATATCATTATATTCATATCTTTAAATAAAATAATTAAAAATGTATTTTTTATAAATATATATTTTTTAATTGAAGGACTCACTTAGTATATATATTTTTTAATTGAAGGACTCACTTAGTAAAACTACACTTTTAGAATTTTTATGTAACTATGTCTTTTTTTTTAATTTCGTCCTTATATATATTATTTTAGGGTTAAAATTTGATACATTAGTAGTATATTCTTTTTATTCTACAAACAGTTTTGTATTTTATAGGACACTTGTCAACCCCTAATCTTATTTATAGAGTTTAAAATTTTTACTGATAGTATACCAAATGGTATTTCATTAATTTAATCATATAAAATTTCGAATAAATTCAATTCAATTGATAACATATAAAATCATATTTAAGTTTTCAAATAATTTAATTGATAAAAATTTTTAATTTTCTTTTTTGCGAAAAGAAGGAAAACAGAAAAAAAATTACATTATAATAGACTCAGTAAAAACCCTAGGAAAGCTATCATCTCTGTTAGAAGTTTGTCGAACATCTGTAAGTTATTTTGTCCTTCCATGTTCAGTTTAATCGTACAATCAATTATTTTGTTGATCTCTTTAAGAGCATATCGAAATCCCGAATACCAATCATGTGCCAAGAGATGTTGAATACACTTGATCACAACACGGTCTAAATTTATCAAATTTACAAAACATTAAGGAAATAAAAAAAGGAATGTATCAAAGACAATAGGATCTATTAACTATAAATGCCTATGTGCATCAACAACAATGATTGGTGCATTTAACCGTCTCCACTTGTGTGTTGATTAAATTTGGTAACATTTTTTTTTATATTTATTAAACTTATGGTACGTGAAAAAAAGTATGAAAAAAATATTAATATAAAATTTTAATTTTTATAAATTTAAAATTTAGTTTTTTTATTTTTATTTTTAAAAATTTAATCATTTTTACATTTTAAAATTTATAATCTAAGTTTAATTATTAACGTAGTTAAAATTATTTTGTTAAATTTAATTTAATTTCAACGTTATTTTTTAGTTACATTGCTATTAGATGAGTATTTTTTTTTAAATTTTAAAATACCGCACCAATAAATTTTTTAAAAAAAGTAATAGAATTAACCATTTCGCATTAATATTTACTACATATATTAAAAATATATATTTTATTAATTTTTTAATTACGTTAGTGTTTAATTGACTTGTAATACTAGCTCTATAAGGGACTTCATTTAATCGTGTATATCGTCCAAGTCTAGCATCTATTAATATATATATGCATAAAGAAAATCTTATGTAGTATTTTTTTGAAGTTAATTATGTAAAACATTTATTCTCTTTTTCGTTAAATTTTGTGATTTTTGTAATGAGAAAAAAGAGATTGGTTGGAGCCTTAGGATAAGTTTGGATGGGTGATGGAGTGTGGTGTGGTACGTTTAACTTACTTTTTTATCTTATGTTGCAATATCGTTGTAATATCTAATCTTACTACCACCAGTATTTTTACACTAACCATAAATAAAACGCACCACCCATCTATACCCACCCTTAGTTTATAAAGTTTTTAATTAAAAAAATCATGCATTAACCATAAAAAATTGGAACTATTAGCATGGGCAACCATGCAATTTGTTACATGGACAATCTTGGCACTATTTGTTTGTCATATAATGGATACAGTGCCAAGCTGTAGATGGACTGTATGTCAAATATCAAAGACATAACAATATTAGACAAAAGAATAAAGTAATTAAAACACGATATGACATGAATATACTAATGTTTCAAATCCATATAGTATGATTTGTTAATGAATTATGACATGATAAAATATAAGAACACAATACAGGGAGTTGATAATGAATTTTCCATATGCAAATCAAGTAATTACAACTTAGATGACACAAGAAAATGTTAAAAGCCAGAGCAAAATAAGAAGAGCATTGTGTTTCAGACATAGGACACTACCAAAATTACCAGACACATATAACATGTTGAAACAGTGTCAGCAAGAGAATGATGGGGGAACTCTTGTAAACTATACCTTATTTGTCAAACTCTCCCATATCACACCTCCATCCTCTGCAATTTTAAAGGGCAAAACATACATTAGCAATAATCTTTACCTTACCTCAATCTGCAAAAATGCATGCTTGTGCAGATCATGAATCCCTCCCACCGTTTTCGCAAAAAAAAAAAAGAAAAAAAAGAGTTATCTCGAGGAAGGAAATCCCTCTCTATGGTTCATATTCCCCATGGTATAAGCCTATAAGGTGTGAGGCAGCCCGAACACCTTCCCCTTTTTCTCAAGTCCTTTTAAGGACATGTTTGGGCTCCCTATTTTCTCAAGATCCACTTGCCTACCATATCATTGAACAAAGAGAGTTCCATATTAGCCTCAGCCCTTGGAGACTGCTCGCCATTACATTTTCTTCTTCTCAGTGAGACTTTTGTTTTTTTCGGGGGAGGGGATGTTATTGCTAGGACTTGAACCTTGGACCCTGAATGCCAATACAGAGCTCTTAACAAGTAGCTCCTTAAGGTTATTGGCCATTGAAAGAAAATAGATTTTGAATATGCTAAATAGAGAAGAAAAGTGAGAGAAAAGAAAATAAGAAAAATGATCATTTTCTATCTTAATGAATAAAATCAATCCTTACAGGTTGGAGTAACGGGAGAAAAGAAAATGAGATGTGTATATTAGCTCAAAATTATACAATTTTCAAATGACTTATTTTCTTTCTTTTCATTTTTTTAACCCTACCAAGCAATTGACGAAAATGAAATACTTTTTCTTTCTATTGGTCTTTCTTACCGAACACATACACCAATGAAAAGAAAATTTATATATTTTTTATCTTTTTATGTAGCCCTTCAATTTTCCATCTTTCCACTCTGCTAGTTTTCTTAATGCAAGTAAAAGACCTAATTTACTACATCTAAATCAAACAAAACATAATCAACCAAGTTGTTGCTTGTTCTATTGCAACAAGACATGCAACAACGCAGATAACAAACATCCGCACCAACACTTTACTTGCAAATGTTGGGGATCTCTAATGCAATTAATTTTTTGTTTTAAAAATAATCACAATTAAATAATAGAGAAGAATAAGAAAAAAAATCAAGATAAAAAGGAATTTATGTGATTAAATATTTATGTTTATGAAATTATTCATTCAAAAGAAAATGTTTCGGAAATCATAATGTAGAAATTCTTTAAAATCCGTAATTTTTTTTTATAGATTTAATCATAATATAAAAATTTAAAAATTATGTCGTGTTATTACTTGTAGTATTCTTGTTGGGGATAGTACTGGCTTCCATTTAACATCAAAATTTAATTTGTGTTGACATAAGAATGAGAATGTGGTTAAGATGGTAAAATTAGCCTATTTAAGATAGAGTCGTGTATATGGTGATTGGAGATATAAAAAGAGAGAGAAGAGGGAATTTGAGTTTGGTGAGAGAAGAAGGTTGTATCCCTCACTTCTCGAGTTGCTAACTTTATATACAAAACATATTTTGTTTTGAGGTGCCATGTGACAATTTGATATTAGTGAGTCAAAAGTAAAAATTTAGTGAGTTAAAAGTAAAAAATCAGTAACCAAACACTTCCAAGCGTGGTAGGTTGGTGCCATGATGACTCGTGATCCCGCTTACATCTTAGATGGTTCAACCTAATTCTGTAATACAATTAATGAGTGGACTCATCTATTAGGCAAGTAGTTAGTTGAGAAAAGTCATTGTGAGGAGTTGCCTAGGCTGTTGTTGCTCGAAGGGTCTTAGGAAGACGTAAGAATGTGATTATGAGATATCTAAAGATTTCATACCAAAAAAGAGAAGAAATTATTTTTTTCTCACTTTTATCTTTGAGAATAATCTTTTGAAAATTCTTTTTAAAATTATTAACAATTTTTATCAAATTGAATCAATTAATATAGAAAATTTGATGTTGACCTTTCATTTGATGGCATTTCAAGCTTAAAACGGAAAAAAATCTAAGTTGAATCAAGAGTTATTTGCAGTTATATATATATATATATATATATATATATATATAAAAGTAAACATAAACATGGGGCAAATCAAGAGATATGTGGGGTAAAATGAAAGGCTTTAATAAAAGATGACAATATTATTCATGGCATTACGAGTATATTACTAAAGGACCAGACTTGACAAACAGCCTAAGCCTATTAAAAAACATCATTATTGTTCAAAGCTAATAACATGAAAAACAATGAGAAAGAAACATTAAAGTTGGAAGCCAACAACAACTACAACAGGAAAGTTTTCAGTTTTGTGTTCCAAAATGAGTCTTCACTCACTGCCCATCGAGTTCCCTCGGGATGGGAACTAGATGCTCAGGATCCAAAGGTTTCTCAATGAACACGTCAACATGAACTACCAGAAATGCTTGCCTTTCACTTTCTCCGGAGCAAGCTGTGACCGGCAGTATCTTACAATGCACCCCCATTTCACGAATCTACCTTGTTACCTGCCCATTAATAATAAAAGAATAGATGATCACACATGTTGATTCTAAACAACATGAAACACTTGTTTTTTACAAGTAAGGTTACCTCAAGACCATTCAGGACAAGAAGAATCTTTTCGATAATGATGAGATTGAATTTGGCACCGGATGCAATGAGGTTGACTGCATCCTTGCCGTTGTCGACACTTAGAGTTTGAACCTCATAAGAACGAAGAAG
Organism: Gossypium longicalyx; assembly: GCA_025698465.1. Taxonomy (NCBI): domain Eukaryota; kingdom Viridiplantae; phylum Streptophyta; class Magnoliopsida; order Malvales; family Malvaceae; genus Gossypium; species Gossypium longicalyx. Next base: position 4,484,011 of record CM047001.1, on the reverse strand, counting down.
TTCTTGCTCTAGAACCTGACACGTCGTGTCGCCATCAACCACAAGAGCTGTCAACCTGTTCTTCAGAACAATTTCAGTAAGCAGTTGTCGCTTGCGTTCTAGTCCTCCATTGTCCCACTTATCTTGATCTGATGCTTGATTGCCTGAAGGTAAAGTCGATGCCATCGATTTCCTGAGATTAAAACATGTTATTGAATAACAAGAGCAAAAACCCAATGTAAAACAAGACCAAACTTAATTACATAAACTACAAAAAAACTAAAAACTACTTTCCTCAAATTGTTCACCAATGGAGAAAAAGAGAAAGTATCTATGCCTATGCCTTGAAGGGGCAATGTTGTTGCTTAAACAACTTGAAAACTGAATTGATGTGAAAACAAAAGGCTGAAAATTCAAGTTTATATAGTGAGTGAAGGGTTAACAATTTTGGATTTACCTTCCATGTTTAGTGAATTAATTTATAGATTGAGACAAAAGACAATTAGCTGTAAATGTATCGAATTCTTAAGAAAGTGTTTCGTTATAGAATCAGATTTTTTTCTTCTAAATTTTTTAAGTAGAACAAATTTAACGAGGAGATGAAGAAAGAAATTCGAAAAGAACCGGTGAAATTACCTTTACCCGAAGGATCAAAATGAGCAAACATGGCTGGCTTGGCAATGTGAGAGAAAGATTCCAAAGATTCAAACTTGAAAGGGAATTGTAGACGAATTTATGATTGGACCTTTTTTTTTTTTACAAATTTATTTGATCATAGGTCGGATTTTCAAATGTACATTGAATTCTGATTAGTGAAATTGATAAAATGTATGAGATAATTTCACCATACACCTTCAAACCATTACACTAATTTTAAATTATTCTCATACTTTAAAACATTAATAAAATTGTCACATAAAATTTGACTTGTCATTTAATAGTTAACGGTTTCAGTAACCGAAAAAACTAATCGATATAATATCGATAGGTTGAGAATGTAATTAAAATATTTAAAGTTTATGGACCAATTTAAAATAAATACCATAGATTGGGGATGTCTATTGCAATTATTTTTTTTTGTTTTAAAATAATCACATTTAAAAAATAGAGAAGAATAAGAAAAAAAACTCCTAAAGGAATTTATGTGATTGAATATTTATGTTTATGAAACCATTCATTCAAAAGAAAAATGCTTAGGAAATCATAATGTAGAAATTTATTTAAAATCTTTAATTTTTTTTTTAGATTTTATCATAATATAAAAATTTAAAAATTATATTATATTATTACTTGTAGTATATTTGTTGGGAATAGTGTTGACTTCTATTTAACATCAAAATTTTATTTGTGTTGGCATAAGAATCAGAAAGTGGTTAAGATGGTAAATTCACCCTATTTAGGATAAATTCGTGTGTATGGTGATTGCAAATATATATAGAGAGAAGAGGGAATCTGAGGTTGGTGAGAGAAGAATGTTATATCCCCCACTTCTCCAATAGCTAACCTTATATACAAAATATCTTTTGTTTTGAGGTGTCATGTGACAATTTGATATTAGTAAGTCAAAAGTACAAAATCAGTAACCAAATACTTCTAAGCATGGTAGATTAGTGCTATGATGATTTCTGATCTCGTTTGCATCTTAGATGGTTCAACCTAATTCTATAATACAATTAATTAATGAGTGGGTTAATCTCTTAGAAAAGTAGTTAGTCGAGAAGGGTCATTGTAAGGAGTTGCCTAAGCTATGATTGCTTGGAGGATCCTATCAAGGTGTAACAATGTGATTATGAGATATTGAAATATCTCATACCAAAAAAGAGAAGAAAATTTTTTTTCTCACTTTTATATTTTAGAATAATCTTTTGAATTTTTTTTAAATTATTAACAATTTTATCGGATTGAATAAACTACTAATAAAGGAAATTCGATCCTTGACGTTTCCTTTGATGGCATTTCATGCTTAAAACATAAAATAAAATAAAAAAATAATAAAAAAATCTGAGTTGAGTAAAGATTTATTTGCAGTTATGTATATATATACAAGTAAACATAAACATAAGGTAAATGAAGATATATTTGGGGTAAAATGAATCTTATTCATGGCATTACCAGTACATTACCAAAGGACCACACTCGACAAACAACCTAAAGCCTATTAAAAAACATCATTATTGTTCAGAGCTAATAACAAACAACGAGAAAGAAACATCAAAGCTGGAAGCCACAACAACTACAACAGGAAAGTCCTCAATTATGTGTCCCAAAATGGGTCTTCACTCACTGTCCATCGAGTTCCCTCAGGATGGGAACCAGATGCTTAGGATCCAAAGGTTTCTCAATGAACACATCAACACCAGCTGCCAGAAATGCCTGCCTTTCACTTTCTCCCGAGCAAGCTGTGACCGCCAACATCTTACAACGCACCCCCATTTCCCGAATCTGCCTTGTTACCTGCCCATTAACAATAAGAAAATAGATGATCACACATGTTGGTTCTACATAAAACATGAAACACTTGATTTTTATAAGTAAGGTTACCTCAAGACCATTCAGGACAGGAAGAATCTTTTTGAGGATGATGAGATTGAATTTGGCACCGGATGCAATGAGGTCGACTGCATCCCTGCCGTTGTCGACACCTAGAGTTTAAACCCCATAAGAACGAAGAAGTTCCTGCTCCAGAATCCGATATGTCGTGTCTCCATCAACCACAAGAGCTGTCAACCTGTTCCTCAGAACAATTTCAGTAACTAGTTGTCGCTTGCGTTCTAGTCCTCCATTGTCCCAGTTATCCTGATCTGATGCTTGATCGCCCGAAGGCAAAGTCGGTGCCATCGATTTCCTGAGATTAAAACATGTTATTGAATAACAAGAGCAAAAACCCAATGTAAAACAAGACCAACTTAATTTTATAAACTACAAAAAAACTAAAACTACTTTGCTCAAATTGTTCACCAATGGAGAAAAAAAGAGAAGCTATGCCTATTCCTTGAAGAGGCAATGTTGTAGCTTAAACAACTTGAAAACTGAATTGATGTGAAAACAAAAGGCTGCAAATTCAAGTTTATATAGTGAGTGAAGGGTTAACAATTTTGGATTTACCTTCCATGTTCAGTGAACTAATTTGCAGATTGAGACAAAAAACAATTAGATGTAAAGGTATCGGATTCTCAGGAAGGTGTTTACTGTTGAGATATGTTAAAGTACTGCGTAATCTAGAACCAGATTTTCTCTTCTCTTTGTCATTAATTGGATTTAGCTATCAGTATATGTATATATTTATTATATTGAAACAGTGTCAGCAAGAGAATGATGGGGAAACTCTTGTAAACCATACCTTATTTGTTAAACTCCCATATAACACCTCCATCCTCTGCAATTTTAAAGGGCAAAACATACATTAGCAATAATCTTTACCTTATCTCAATCTGCAAAAATGCATGTTTCTGCAGATCATGAGTCACCCCCTTAAACTTAATTCCACAAAATACAAAATCCCTCTCACCGTTTTCGCGAAAAAGGAGTTATTTTGAGGAAGGAAATCCCTCTCATGGTTCATATTCCCCATGGTATAAGCCTGTAAGGTGTGAGGCAGCCTGAACACCTTCCCCTTTTTCTCAAGTCCTTTTAAGCTCATGTTTGGGCTCCCTATTTTCTCAAGATACACTTGCCTACCATATCATTGGACAAAGAGAGTTCCATATTGGCCTCAGCACTTGGAGACTGCTCGCCATTACATTTTTTTTTCTCAGTGAGACTTTTGTGTTTTTCGGTAAGTTACAAATTGGGGGGAGGGGGATGTTATTGCTAGGACTTGAACCCTGGACCCTGAATGCCAACATAGAGCTCTTAACAACTAGCTTCTTAAGGTTATTGGCCAGTGAGACTATTACTTTCAGGCTAATCGTCACTCTCCATAAAAAGTGGGATAACTAAGGTTGACTTAATCTCAATGAGGAGGATGCAGTAAAATCCCTTGATCCACTCAATCTAATCTCCTCGATTAGTGTCTTGAGATCTTCTGAATTATTTGAACTCTAAGGTGTGCTTGGTTGGGTGGAAAAGTGGAAGAAAATAAATTTTGAATGTGCTTAGTAGAGAAGAAAAGTGAGAGGAAAGAAAATAGGAAAGATGATAATTTTCCATCCTAATGAATAAAAATCAATCCTTACAAATTGGAGTAATGAGAGAAAAGAAAATGAGATGTGTATGTTAGTTCAAAATTATACAATTTTCAAATGACTTATTTTCTTTCCTTTCATTTTCCAACCCTACCAAGCAATGGATGAAAATGAAATACTTTTCTTTCCATTGGTCTTTCCTACCAAGCACACACCTATGGAAAGAAAATTTATATTTTTTATCTTTCTATGTAGCCCTTCAATTTTCCATCTTTCCACTCTACCAAGCAAAAGCCTAAATCGTCTAGTTTTCTTAATGCAATTAAAAGACCTAATTTGCTGCATCTAAATCAGTCTAAAACAGATTACAATGTCAAAATCGCCAACCAAACAAAACATAATCAACCAAGTTGTTGCTTGTTCTGTTGCAACAAGACATGCACCAACACTTTCCTTGCACTGAGTAATAGATTGTTCACCTCACTTGTTCTAAATGAAAGAAGGAACACACATAAACACATAGAATATATGTTGTGTGTATATATATATACCTTTAATCTTGTTGCTTATCCAGACTTCCAGCAGCATCCCAGCACCGATTCCACCAGCAATGCAGGCTCCATAGAAGGCAATAGCGGAAGGCATGGACATTCGAGGAAGGAAATAACAGTCCGGAATTTGTCTAATCTTCTTAGGAAGTCGTTTCTTTATAACAGGTTTATTACTGGCACTGGGGTCCTTCTGCAACTCACTACCAATTGCTTTCCAATCAACCCCTTTCAATGGGTCTTTAGCTTCCTCACTTCCCATTAAAGACTCTATTATAAGCTCTCATCTCAGTTCTTTTGAATCACAAATAATACAATCCTAGATGAAAAAGAAAAAGCAATAAATCGCTACAGCAACATACAGTACACTTGGGGCATTTTAAATTGAACTGAATTACTTAATCTTGTGAATCTTTTGTCGAAATAAGTAAGCTAATAGCCCAAGAGCTACGAATTTTGAAATGTGAACCAGAAAAGAAGAAGCAACAATCTAATAGCTTAGTAGTAGATCAAAACATCTAAACATGATGTTCCTAACCGGAATTTGCAGATACACGCGACCCAAATATGAAGCTTCTAAGATTTTTAAATTAGAGCAAATTTAACGAGGAGATGAAGAAAGGGATTCGAAAAGAACCGGTGAAATTACCTTTACAAAAAGGATCGAAAGGAGCAGACATGGCTGGCTTGGCAATGTGAGAGAAACATTCCAAAGATTGAAACTTGAAAGGGAATTGCAGACGAAGCTAGGATCGGACTTTCTGTTTTTTACAAATTTCTTTGATCATACTTCGGATTTTCAAATGTACATTGAATTCTGATTAGTGAAATTGATAAAGTGGTATGAGATAATCTCACCATGTATCCTCAAACCATTACCCTCATTTCAAATTAGTCTCAAACTTTAAATCATCTAATTGTCAAATTTTTTATGACATAATTTGAAATTTAAATTAAAAAATAAGATGTTGTCACATTACTTAAAAAAATAAACATAAAATATCAATCAATAATATCGATAGGTAATTGATATAATATCGATAGGTTGGAAATGTAATTAAAATATTTTAAAATTTATGGACTAATTTAAAATAAAGACCATAAATTGGGGATGTCTAATCAATTAATTTTAAAAAAATAAGAGAGAGAGTTCGTACGGGACTTTCGAATATCGTAACTTCATCGATTCTTGCTCGTATTTGCTCATTCAACATTCATAGCAATTCAATGACAATTAAACACATATAATTCAATTTAAAGACATTTATTTGCATATGAACTTACCTCGTAGTCGAAACTAAGAGACTGGGTCCAATCGAACTTGACATCTTTCTGTAGCAACCTCGTCATCAGAGTAGCATACATGGAGAATCCTTTAACGAATCGTTTAGGGTTTAGGGTTTTAAGGTTTAGAGTTTAGGGTTTAGGACCCTAAACCTTAAAACCCTAAAACCCTAAACCATAAACCCCATAAACTCTAAAACCCTAAAACCCTAAACGCTGCTGTAAACAGATTTGGGAGAATTTTGGGGAGAATATTTCTTAAATTTTTAAAAAAATATATAAATATGATAAAATCTTATTAAATCCCATTAGTTGCTATTGTAATAGGCTGATCAGAATTCGAATTTAACCTATAATCTATAACGGTATTAACAGATTCTCCTACTGGAGGAACCACAATCCCCACCGGAGCAACCACAACCCTCGCCGAAAGCTGAACCAAGGAGGAATCCAGCGCGTAACCGTCAACACTTGAGTGGGTATACGATTAATGAGATGGACCGCACTGCAAAAAGTATAGCCCCAGTAAACCATATTTATTTATATTTATACATATCAAAATCGAGTGACCAACCACAGCCAATTCCACCTATCATCATTTTCCTTTCAATTTTAATTCATCACAAACAAATATACATTCGCACATGGTTTTGAGAGAAAAAAGAAGAAGAAGAAAGTTTGGTTTTTTTTTTTTTAAAATCAAAGTTGAAATGAAATTTTTGAAATTTTTTTTTACTTAAATAGGAGTTGCAAAATGGCGTAATTTTGGATTTAAATCCTTTTTCTCAAATTAACCATTTAAATGCTAAAATTATTTCACGAAAAGCATGAATTAAGGGACTTAAGTAGTAATTCAACCAATTTAAAGGTTAGTGGATGAACATGGCTTGGCATTTGATTTATTTCTAATGCATATTTTGGGCCTCCAGTTATATGATAAAGCAGCTGTACTGCCAGTGGAGAGTTGACCTATGCTATACGTGCCCGAGATGAGGCAGAGTCTTTTGATGTGATCACAGGCACTTTTTGTATCCATGATATATCTGTTGTTGTATTAATTGATTCGGGGTCTCAGCCGTGTTGTTCGAGGGCCATTTTGAAATGAGCTTGGGTAGACCACACGGCGTAGCACACGTCCGTTTTGAGTGGGTCCTAAGGGATGAAATTCATGCATTAGTGGCAACTTTTGATTGTTGAACTTTTACAGCAATAACAGTAAAAGATGAAAACGATTATCAAAGACAGAAGTAGGAATTTTGAAGGCCGGTGGAGGTGACCATGGGGCAGGTGGCGCCAGGGGATGGTGTTGGCAGAGGCTGAGTCGGTAGAAGGCAAGTGGGGAGGCTAGGGTTAGGTTTGTAAGTGGGTTAGTTTAGGTGTTGGGCTGTTAGTTTAGTGGGCTACTGGGTCTTTAGTTGTGGATGGGTTTAATGTAAATGGGTTTAGTGGGTTAGTGGGTTGCTGGATTATATTTGGGTTTTAGGGGACCCTAAACCCTAAACCCTAAACCCAGTCACTAAATTAAGCATTAGATGCTATTGGTATCGATACTCATAGAAAAAGTATAAATATTTGTTAATTTTATCGATTAAGTGTTTACGAGAAGGACTAAATTGCATAAAATATGACAATTGAATTCTAGTAGCTATAAGGATTTATTACAATTGATGCCCAACCCTTTCACCGCCCTGTCTAATCTCTTGAGAGTAGAAACCCTAAAGCTTGATGCTGCGGTTGGAGAGCTTCAGATTCTCGCATATTCTCATAATCAGAGTGGTTTTACCCACACCCTGCACATTTAGTAATCCCATTTCAAATTTCTCAAGATTTATTTATTTTCCCTCGTTCTCTGTCCAGATCTCATCTCCCCCAAGCTATATAATAATAACTTTTACTTATTTAGTCATCAATTTATACAATTTAGTCCAAAATTTCACATTAGGACAAAATTGAAAAACTAAAACTATAAATAAAACTTTTGTAACAGCCCGTTTTAGGGTCAAATCAAAATAGTGGTTTTTGGACCACAAATCCGAAGTTGAAATATTTATCCTATTATTTCTTTAAGGTCTACAGCATGATAGAATAATTGTGTGAAAATTTTGTTAAGAAATTTTATCGATTGAGTGTTCAATTTGACTAGACGGACTAAATTGCAATAGGTGCAAAATTTGAGTTCTATAAGTTAAAGGTGTCTAATTGCTATGAAATTTTAAATTGGAGGTCTTTCAATGGTAATTAGACCATTATACTTTGTATGGACAAAAATGGATATGGTTAGGTAATATTTTAAAGTTATGCATTAAGGGTATTTTAGTAAATTAGTAAATAAAGACAAATTAACTAAATAAAAGTGTCCATCTTCTTCATTTTAGTCCCCCATACCTAAAATTCTCAAGAAGCCATATCCAAGGTTTTTGGCCAAGCTTTCAAGCTCAATTGTAAGTTCGTTCTTGTCTCGTTTTTAATGATTTTTATATTTTTGAGATCGTTGTAACTTGATTTAGCTATTTCAAGGACTAATTTGAAAGAAAGTTAAAGAATAATTTATTATTCAAATGTATAAGAATCTAGCATGAAAGTATTAGATTGTCATGACCTGCCGATACATATTATAATGTTATTAGTTATTTATATGTTGATTATGATTGAATTAATTGTTTGATTCATTAGTAATGCTCGTAATCCTAAACCGTCGACGGAGAGGGGTTAGGGGTGTTATAGTTCACAATATAACACAGTACACAAATATAATTGGCTCACATTACAGTTGAGCTCGCACCTAGTAATTCCCTGAGTTGGAGCTTAGTTGATGGGTGGCACCAACTCAATAAAAAAGCTTAATAAATAGTATAGTCCAAAAATCCTATCACATGCGTATGCATGGAAATCATAAATTTAGAATACTGTGTTTAAAAATAACATAGAATATATAATAAAACATATGATTTGAAACTAATTAATAAAAACATGTGAAATATATACGATGTTAAAATAAATAAATAAAAAGATTAAATTTGTTTATCATGGTGTTGCCATCGATTTTAAGTCGTTGTCGAGTTAATTTGTGCTACCAACTCAATCAAATACATTAGTATATATATATACACAATTGATGGAGGTAATAAAGTGTGCATAATAAAAAAAATGAAATGTATAAAAAGTATTAAAACAAAATTTTAGCTGAGTGGTAAATTAAGGTTTTACTAATGTAATTGATTTGTGTTCATATCTCACCTTATTCATATTTTTATTGGTTTTTTAAAATAAAAATGTCAAATTATCCTCGAATAATATAACTTATTTTTATTATAGATGAGAATTTCTATAATTTCCTAACTAAGTTGATGACTCGGTTGAGAATGACACCAACTCAGCAAAACACTTAATAAATAGTGTAGATACAATTGATGAATGTAATAAAGTATGCACAATAAAAAATGAAAGGTATAAAAATATTGAAATAAAGTTTTAGTTGTGTGGTAAATTAAAGGTTTTTCTAATGCAATTGGGTTGGGTTCAAATCCCATCATATGCATATTTTTATTGGATTTTTAAATGAAAAAAAAAACTAAATTATCTTCAAATAATATAACTAGACCCTAAATTGATAAAATAACTGTTATGCCCCTACGTGGTAAAATGACTGTTATTGTATTTAAGCATGTCATTCTAAACATATTGAGTACATGTATGACATTATGACATGATGTATGATGGGTTGCATGGGGTTGAGTTTTATTATGATTGGAGGAAGTGTATTATACTGGCAGCTCTGCTGCAAAATACTGTTTAGTGTTAAGTCAGTTAAAACACAATCATACAATCACAGTCAATTAGTCAAATTTATAGTCCAAGTCAGTCATTTACCCACAAGGGCAAAATAGTCATTTTACCCTATAGGGGTATTTCAGTAATTTTACACTACAAGGGTAATCCGATAATTTTACAAACCGGGGTTATTTCGATAATTTTTACAAATTGGGGTATTTCGATAATTTTACAAATTGGGGGTATTTCGATAATTTTAAAAATTGAGGGTATTTCGGTAATTTTACAAATCAAAGGTATTTTGGTAATTTTACAAATCGGGGGTATTTTTTTAAAAGTACTGCATAGGCATAATCATGCATTCTCAATTTCTCTCAAATGATCAATATAAAATTCTTTGTGATCCGTGATTTGATTGCTCTGTAATTGAGTTCTTTGTTTGAGTTTAGTTGCACACTGAACTTTATAGCTCATCCTTCTGTTTTTGACTTTCAATGCATAAATGCCTATGTTTTAATTCAAGACATGTCAATAAAAATCTTGATTTGGTTCTTATTTTCCAATTGGACACCTTACTCATAGAATTTCTTCATGAAACTTTAACATATGCATATTTTCATATTCTAGGCCTCGTAATAATCATAAAATAAATATTTTAACATCGGATTTGTGGTCAACGGGACTATCACAAGCGTTATATACGAATGATATGTTAAATGATGAGCTACCAATAGTTCTTATTTACATCTAGTATTATTATAATGTATTAAACTTATTTTATCATTGTTCTAACGGGATTGATGTAGATTTGAGAGAGAGAGAGAAGAAGAAGAAGAAGAAGAAGAAGAAGAAACATGGTTGGTTGTTGCTATGATGACTCGTAATCCCGCCTGCATTTTAGATGGTTCAATCTAATTCTATAATACAACTAATGAGTAGACTCATCTTTTTGGCAACTAGTTGGTTGAGAAGAGCCATTGTAAGGAGTTGCCTAGGCTGTTGTTGCTTAGAGGGTCTTAGCAAGGCGTAACAATGTGATTATGAGATATTGAAAGATTTCATACCAAAAAAGAGAAGAAAATCTTTTTTTTTTCACTTTTATATTTGAGAATAATCTTTTGAAAATTCTTTTTAAAATTATTAACAAATTTTATCGGATTGAATAAACTAATATAGGAAATTCGATGCTTAACCTTTCATTTGATGGCATTTCATGCTTAAATCATAAAAAATATGAGTTGAATTAAGATTTATTTGCAGTTATGTATATATATATATATATATATACAAGTAAACATAAACATGGGGTAAATGAAGAGATATTTGGGGCAAAATGAAAAGCTTTAATAAAAGAGGACAATCTTATTCATTGCATTACCAGTACATTACCAAAGAACCAGACTCAACAAACAACCTAAAGCCTATTAATAAACATCATTATTGTTCAAAGCTAATAACATGAAAAACAACGAGAAAGAAACATCAAAGTTGGAAGCCAACAACATCTACAATAGGAAACTCCTCAGTTTTGTGTTCCAAAATGGGTCTTCACTCACTGCCTATCGAGTTCCCTCGGGATGGGAACTAGATGCTCAGGATCCAAAGGTTTCTCAATGAACACATCAACACTAGTTGCCAGAAATGCCTGCCTTTCACTTTCTCTCGAATAAGTTGTGACCGCCGACATCTTACAACGCACCCCTATTTCATGAATCTGCCTTGTTATCTGCCCATTAATAATAATAATAAATAGATGATCACACATGTTGATTCTACACAAAACATGAAACATTTGTTTTTTTATAAGTAAGGTTACCTCAAGGCCATTTAGGACAGGAAGAATCTTTTCGATGATGATGAGATTGAATTCTACATCGGATCCAATGAGGTTGATTGCATCCCTGCCGTTGTCGACAGCTAAAGTTTGAATCCCATAAGAACAAAGAAGTTCCTGCTCCAGAACCCAACACGTCGTGTCTCCATCAACCACAAGAGTTGTCAACCTGTTCCTTAGAACAATTTCAGTAAGTAGTTGTCGCTTGCGTTCTAGTCCTTCATTGTCCCACTTATGCTGATCCAATGCTTCGCCCAAAGGTAAAGTCGGTGCCATCAATTTCCTGAGATTAAAACATGTTATTGAATACAAGAGCAAAAACCCAACGTAAAACAAGACCAAACTTAATTACATAAAATACAAAAAAAAAAAAAACTAAAAACTACTTTGCTCAAATTGTTCACCAATGGAGGAAAAAAGAAAGAGTATATATGCCTATGCCTTGAAGAGGTAATGTTGTTGCTTAAACAACTTGAAAACTGAATTGATATGAAAATAAGAGGCTACATATTCAAGTTTTTATAGTGAGTGAAGGGTGAACAATTTTGGATTTACCTTCCATGTTCAGTGAACTAATTTGCAGATTGAGACAAAAAAAAAGATGTAAAGGTATCAGATTCTCAGGAAAGTGTTTATTGTTGAGATCTGTTAAAGTACTGTGTAATCTAGAACTAGATTTTCTCTTTTCTTTGTCATTAATTGGATTTAGTATCAGTATATGTATATATTTATTATACGTAAGACGTTCTGAGTATTATCTATTACGTTTCTTACAATTGTTCGAGTATAATAATAACTTTTAATATTTACAATAACTTTTTGTTTTCATAATTCATTATAATTCTTTTAAATTCAACAATCAACTTTTATGTTTATACATCCATTAACATTATGAACTTCACATGGCATAACTAATATTTGCTACATTAAAAAATGGGTTAAATATAAAATTAGTACCCAAACTTGTCCATTTCTCCCAAATTAGTACTTACGGTTTTTTTTTTGTCCTCGTTTGGTATTTGAACTTTTTTCCATCCACTATATTGTTACTTGAGTCTAACCACGTTAATTTTTTGTTGATGTGATAGCGTTAGCCAATCGCATGCCGCCACGTGGCGTTCCTCTTATATAATTTTTTCTTATTCCTTTTATTTCCCCTCCTCTTCCCTTTCTTTTTTTTCCTTAATTCTCTTTTTCGGGGTCTATTGCATCTTTCTTCTTTATTTTTTCCTCCAAAAAGCACCCAAAGTTTCCCCTCACTTTTTCACCATCTAAACACTACTAAAACCCTCTTTTTGCTATTGTATGAAAATCGATCTCAAATGATAAACTTATGATACGAGTCATCCTCTAAGTAGTAAATAAAACGGCAACGTTTATTGTTTTATGTTTTTCCTAATGGCTGAGTAAAACAGTATGGAAAATTTGGAATGAAAATGTAGTCTCCCTCATCTTTCTTCTCTCGATTTCTCTTCTTTTCTCTCTTTGGTTTTCTGTTTTCTGTAAACGACGACATCATCTTCTAAGGAATGTTTCCTGTTTTTGTGTTTAATAATCTCTTACTTTATGATATGTAGGTTTTTTTTTTGTATTTTGCTTTATTTTTATGGTATAAAGTTGTTTCCTCCCCTCTTTGATCCAAAAAAAATCCCCTAATTTACCTTTGTTTTTCTTCCTCATTTGAAGATGGTTGAATGATCTTTTAGGGGGTTTTTTTAATTTGGATTTTATGGTATTTTGAGCTGATTTTTTTTTTAATTATGGGAATATTCTTGTAGATCTAGTGTTTTTATTTGGTGATTTTTATTTCATCATTGGGAACTGAAGTTGGAGGTGGATCTGGTGGATATGAAGTCGTCTCTCAGTAGAGAGCTTGTGTTCTTGATCTTACAGTTTCTAGATGAGGAAAAGTTTAAAGAGACTATTCACAGCTCTTTTTTTTTTTTGAAAATTAAGTGACATTTGATTTTAATTAGTATTTGTTGTTAACAGATAAAATTTAAAATGTGATTATTACTTTGAATTTAAATAGGCTTGAACAGGAATCTGGGTTTTTCTTTAATATAAAATATTTTGAGAATGAGGTACATAATGGAAATTGGGATGAAGTTGAGAAATACTTATCTCGTTGATGATAATCGAAATTCGATGAAAATCTTTTTTTGAGATTAGAAAGTAGAAGTACCTTGAAGCATTGGATAAGTAAGTTTTTTTTTGCATACTTTTTATTTTTTTATTCATATTTGTTAATCATCGGAAGTTTTTGAAAATTTTGGAATGTTTGAATTTAATTTATGGGATATAATTAGAGCACACAATAGCTAAAATGAGATTTTGGTGGTGATTGGATGGTGGGAAAGTAAAGGAAAATTTTCGGGGTTTTTTTTTTTAGGAAAAAAGAAAGATGAAGAATGTAATACTCAAACTCCACCTAGAAGTTTAAGCTGAATCTGGTAGAGTTATCCCAACATATTGAAAATTAATTTCAGTAAATATTCAAAAAACACTCAAACTGTTACTTGATTGGTAATGGAAAATCTTTTTGGGGTTTAATTTTGAAAACCAAAATCTATTTAGTCGACTTAAGTGATTTTGTAGTTTCACGTTAGAGATTATCAGTTACTGACGAGATTATCAAAACTAAGACAAGTTCAGAAACATAGTACAAATTGGAAGGATCAAAACATTTTTATATCAATGCAAATTAATCTGAGCTTTACACGCCGTTTGGTCCTAAATCAGAGGTTTACCTAAACAGATAGAAATAAGACAAATGGGTGAGTTACAAAGCACAGTGTAAAACCAACCCCAAATACAAATAAATAGAACAAAAACATATAAATTGAAATAGTGCAAAGAACTTAATAGTGATCATATAACCAGAATGACACAGACCACATAACCAGAACGACACAAATTGTATAACCAAAAGAGAATAAATCGGAATATCTCAGAGATTTTCATAATGATAGTACAATAGAACAAAACCTAAACAGGACAGAATAGAACAGAACAGAGTGGAACAACGTAGAATAGAATATGTATGTTTATTCATAATGTAGATTTATCAGAAAATATCCTACCCAACTCCGCTAGACACCAAAATAGAGTTTCCCTGAACTCGTTCAACCAAATTACATCAACAGATAACTGTGGACAGTGCCACCTAAATTTGCAGTCACAACTGCCAAACCAGATAAATGCGGTCAAGCCATTATATTACAGCCAAGCTGCCAGAACTGAAATGTGGATAAACCACCAAATAATGCAGATCATTAAAATGCCAGAAATTTCTACTTTCACATCAACCCAAAATGTGTCATGGCATGCATATACAGAATCAGAGTGATGAGCATATAAGTCATAAATCATTCAATAACAGAATCAATAGACATGAGAGTCCATGTTTTGTAAAACAGACTTATTGAACCTCAACAGATCATATCAGATTTTCCATGAAGTCATATGCATGGTTATGAATCAAAATCGAAATCATTATCAATCAATTTCATACATTCAAATATCATATATTCTTAATCAACTGAGCAACGCAGAGGTGTACCAACAAACTTAACGGAATACGAAACGTACCTGGGTAAGGCACATGCCTTATCGCATCTAAATATAGGCATAGGTTTATAACTTAATACAGATCATACAAACCCTACGAAGGCCTACGCTCGATCTGAACAACGATAACGACCCTAAAGAAAATTTTAAAATCTTGATTGACACGCCTGTGTAGATCCACACAGCCTGGCACACACTCGTATGTTATTTTATTATCACACATGGCCCAACACACGACCTGGCACATGGCCGTGTGACCCATAATAGTGAGTTACACGGCTTGGATACATGCTCGTATCCTTAGCCCGTGTGACCCTAAACAGTGCCTCATACGGCCTAACATACGACCGTGTGGCACACACGGCCTACCACATGGCCGTGTGGCGTCGAAGGCCATGTTTTTTGACGTTCACAAATCACAAAAATTTGGGTTTCTGGAACCCACTTGATACAGATTCGATGCAGAAGCAACAATGATGAATTTCTGTCCCTTACACGACATTACAACAACAATTTAGACAACTTATTAGCAATCAAATTGCTAAGGTTAGCGTCTAAAATCGAAGTTACATCGAAGAACTTTCGACATAAAACCTTAAATTGAAACTTACCGGCAAATGAATTGAACCAGAAAGGAGAAGTCCCACCCTACACGAATCAGTTTAAGTAACATAGCTAAAAGAAAGGTAACTTGAAGAAACAAAATCATTACAAGGAAGAAGGAAACAAAGAACAACAATAGAAAAAAAATAGAAATGAACATCTAAGCAAGGGAAGTTTTTGGGGAAAGTTTAATTAACTAACAAAATGAAACTGCCCCACAAGGTTGTTCAGTAAAAACATTTCCATAGTTTTCACCAAGATTCAAACACAAGACCAAAGTGTATATAGATGATTAACCACTAAAACAACAGGCTTATTCTTGATATTAATTGCACAAAATTAACCTATAAACTAGATGTTCAAAGGTAGGAGTTTAATCATAAATAAAAAATTTCAAGAAACAAGGTTCGAACCTAGAGCCTCGCATACTCAAACACAACACTTAACCATCGAACAATATTAACTTGTCAAAATTTCTGAAATCTTAATTCACAAATTGAGAGATAACTACTTTTGGTTTCACAACTCAATTTCTTCTAACTTGATTTTTAGGATGTTATAAAGAAACAAACCTAGAAAAAAGAAAAAAAAAGAGAAGAAAATGGAAAGAGGAGGGAAAACAAAAAAGAAAAAGAAAAAAGAGGTATGGAGGATGCCAAGTGGTAACGTGCGATTGGCCAGTGCTGTCACATCAACATAAATTAACACCGTTAGTCTCAAGTCCCAATATAGTGGATAGAAAAGAAGTTCGGGTACCAATCTGGGAAAAAAAACCATAAAGACCAATATGGGAGAAGTGAATAAGTTCGAGTACTAGTTTTATACTTAACATTTAAAAAACTATTATGGTAAAAGAAACTAAGACGCTATATTAAGTAAAGGTATGAGATTATCAAGAAAGTGTTTATGGTTGAGATACGTTGAAGTAATGCATAATCTGGAAATCAGAATTTCTTTTGTTGCAGTTAATTGAATTATTATTAGTATCTGTATATATTTATTATACTTAATGCATTTTGGTTATCGTCTGCTACATTTTTTTATAATTGTTGAGTATAATAATAACTTTTACTATTTACACTATTTTTTTTAGTTTCCATAGTTGATTATAATTTTGTTAAATTCAACAATCAACTTCTATTTTTATACGTCCATCAACATTATGAATTTCACATAGTATAGCTAATATTTACTACACTAAAAAAATGTTAGGGTAAAAGAAACTAGGATGCTATATGAAGCCTTTACAATAGCTATGTGCTTATGTCCTCAAATGTTGTTTATTATTACTTACTTTTCCAACTTGATTTGAAAAGTAGAGATGATAAAATACAGGCATAATGATAAATTTATGGTTAAAATACGTCAAAGATCTCTATACTCTTTCAAACCTTAAAATTTAGTTTTAATACTTCAATTTTGAGACATTATCTCCTTATAGTTTTTAATTTAAAAATTTTAGTCCTTCAGTTTAATTTTTCCATTAAAGTTAACAATATCAAAGGTAAAATAATTTTTTAACCTTCAATATTTACATTTTTATCAATTTGGTCCTTATTCTTTAAAAATAAATATAAAATTAAAATAAATATTTTTGTTCATATTTTAAATAAAAAACATAAAAATTAAAAATTAAAAAATTTATGAAAAAATCTCTTTAAAATTCAATAAAATATAAATATAAATATAAATATAAATATAAATATAAACAAAAAATTTAAAATTCAATGTTATCTAAATTGGATTGGATTGGCCAGCCAGACCAAGAACAGGTTAGAGTATTGGTCTGGTGAAAGGTAAAAAATTAGTGACCCATGAACCGATATGAATTGGTTGAATTGAGTTAAACAAATTGGTTAAACCGACAATTGAATAGATTTTGAATTGTTCTAACCAATTGTTGGTTTGAATGGTTCAAAGAAAATAAATTATTAAAAAAATCGATTAATTGCTAGTTCGACTGAATTTCTAGTTTGGTTCAATTAGTCCATACTAGTGTCACGGGCCAAAGTTCTAAGCCCGTGACCATAGCACAAGATGCGTCCCATGGAGGTTGATCGATTAGATGGGGATCATTTAGCCCACGTGAACTGGCCCGATTCCATGAATTGTTGGAGAAGCCTATCAGATTGAAGCCTGGGTGGCCCAATAGCGAAGATATGGCAACTTAGGCTATTTTGGGTAACTAATCTTAAAAGATAGAGGGAATCATATCTTGTAAAGATTAGATTAGATTTGATAAGGCATATCTTGTAAATCCCTTAAATCATGGGATATCGTTAATCTCGTCCGTCGATGTAAATGTATCTTGACCGTCGGTTCTAGGAGAGCTCAACTATAAATAGAGAGCCTCCCCCTCATTTGTAAACCATCCATTGTATGTTGAATTCTTAAGAATAATAGAATTCTTGGGCATTTACTCAAAACACCTTGTGTGCATTCTTTTTTTTTTGGCTTTCCTTTGCTTATTTGTTGCTTCTTTTGGCACAATCGCTTCCGCTATTCAATTTGGTGCCTTGGAGGAGTTCTTAAGGAATCCTCATTTTTGGGAGAAAAGGCTGACTTAGACGAGTTTGGACGAGCTAATCGCCTAAGGCCGCACGGATTGCGAGACGAAAGGTCTAGCCCCGTGACAAGTGGTATCCGAGCTATTGGTTCGAAGGCACCGTTGGGATGTCGAAAGAAGTTTTTGATCAGAATGAGCCTATGAAAACTCGTGGGAGGGTTAGAAAAGCAAGTCGCTCGAGGGACATGCTGACAGCTTTGGAGGATCAAGTTGTTAATATCGAGGAGTCTGTAGGGAATATGAAGGAGACGCTTGAGTTGGTCGAGGGACGCACAGATGGGTTTGACTCAATGGAAGAGCAACTCAGAGACTTTGTGTTAGATTCTCTCGGTGCCAATGCGGAAAAGCTAAATAAATTAGTCAACTCCACTACGGAAAAGCTGGCAGAGAGGGATGGGAATCTCGAGGACATGATGTTAGCCATGAAGAAAGAAATTGAAGAGCTTAAGGGGGAGCTCACGATTTACAAAGCTGCTTTGAGTAATGGGATGTTGTCTTCAAAGCCGAAGCAACAAGCAATGGATGTTCCCAAACCAGAGAAGTTCAAAGCGAAAGTTGAGCTGAAAGAAGAGGCGAAGCCTATGGAGGGAAGAACATCGAGGGTCGGTTCGATGGTTCTTATTCCTAACAAAAGGAATAATAGAGAGGGGTTGATGTTTGTGGACATCAACATTGCGAGTTAGAAGCGGAGTGCTCTTATTGATACGAGAGCCTCAGACTTGTTCATATCAGAAAAGGCTGCCAAGAAGCTTGGTCTATCAATTAGGAAATCGAATAAGAAGATCAAGACAGTAAACTCGGAGGAGGCCCTAACTATAGGAGTAGCCCATAATGTAGAGCTACAAATCGGTGAATGGAAAGGCAAGAAAGACTTTGAGGTAATCCAATTAGATGATTACGATTATGTGCTTGGTTTAAACTTCCTTGACAGGATTCTGACAGTTTTGTTTCCATGGGCTGATGAAATCCATATTGTCACTGGTCTGTTATCAAAGATTGTTGTGCCAGTGCATCGAGATATGAAGGTTGAGACCAAGGTGTTGTCGTCTATACAACTAGTCGAAGATGTTTCGTATGGGAGAAACGTTAACTCGATAGAACGGAAGGCTACAGAAGCCACTTTGAAAAAGTTAGTGGGGCGTGAGTCTGATATGAAGCCTGTGGAGACGACTGTGGAGACGTCACCTTTGGGGAAGGTGGATTGTGCATCGAATTTCGAGAGGAAAGAAGCGATGCAAAAATAGTCGAAGCGAGTAAATGCCGCTAGTAAGGTACATTGCAAACACTCTAATAGTGTTTTGATTTCTGACTTGTTGGCTTGGCAAAATCGTAGGGGACCTTTCAAAGTTCATAAGTAAGAAGGCCGAGGGACTGTGGGTGGAACGAAGCCAAGAGGTGAGAATCGAGGGGATTCCAATGGGACCAAGTCAGAATTGGGGCAAGTTAAAGTGGAGACTTCTTGCCAACGAGATGTACCAACGAGTGCAACGGTTCAAGTTAAGAGGCGACGGAAGCCGAGGCAAAGGTTCCAAAGAAAGGGACAACCCGATTGCAAGGCAAGTCAGGAAGAGGCCAAGGCAACGAGAGAGTTCCAAGGCGAATCAAGCCAGTTTCATTCGAAAGTTGCAACGAGGGCATTGCGAGAATGGGTGGGGGAGAATGTCACAGGCCAAAGTTCTAAGCCCGTGACCATAGCACAAGATGCGTCCCATGGAGGTTGATCGATTAGATGGGGATCATTTAGCCCACGTGAACTAGCCCGATTCCATGAGTTGTTGGAGAAGCCTGTCAGATTGAAGCCTGGGTGGCCCAATAGCGAAGATATGGCAACTTAGGCTATTTTGGGTAACTAATCTTAAAAGATAGAGGGAATCATATCTTGTGAAGATTAGATTAGATTTGATAAGGCATATCTTGTAAATCCCTTAAATCATAGGATATCGTTAATCTCGTCCGTCGATGTAAATGTATCTTGATCGTCGGTTCTGGGGGAGCTCAACTATAAATAGGGAGCCTCCCCCACATTTGTAAACCATCTATTGTATGTTGAATTCTTAAGAATAATAGAATTCTTGGGCATTTACTCAAACACCCTGTGTGCATTCTTTCTTTGGCTTTCCTTTCCTTATTTGTTGCTTTTTTTGGCACAATGGCTTCCGCTATTCAATTTGGTGCATTGGAGGAGTTCTTAAGGAATCCTCATTTTTGGAAGAAAAGGCTGACTTAGGCGAGTTTGGATGAGCTAATCGCCTAAGGCCGCACGGATTGCGAGACGAAAGGTCTAGCCCCGTGGCACTAGTTCGGGGATCATTCGAATTTTAAATTTAAAAAAAAATTAGCCCTCAACATTTATAATTTTTGTCAATTTGGTCCATACCTTAAAAAGTATGTACATTTTAAAAAAAAATTCTTATTTTAAAAAATAACATAATTTTAAAAAAAATTAAAAATATGAAAAAAAATAAAAACTCATTAAAATTCAAAAATAAAATAAGATTTTTTTAAAATATAAAAAATTCTAAACTTCAATGTTATCTGAACCAGACTGCATAGATTGGATTAAGAACCAACTGAGATACGATCTGATGAGAGGTAAAAAACTGGTTAACCCACAAATTAGTACAAATGGTGCAGTCATAAACTAATTAGAAATTCGACTAAGGCAAGTGCACCTATCAATTAATAGTATAGCTACGGTGAATAAAGATATCGTTCACACGAGGACTAAAAGTACTAGTAATTACTGTCTTTCTATTATTTAACCAATATATTCGAGTGATTGATTAAAAATAAAATTAACTAAATTAATTAACTACGAACACAACAAAAAATAATTTAGGAAAATAAATGATTAACAATCAAGAAGTGAAACAATACCCATGAAATAATTCACCTAGACTTCATCTATCAATATCAATTTAAATTACACATTTTCTTCACTTAGTATCTTATTCTGTAGAAATCTTAAATTATGCTAATATCTCTCTTCAAGAATAAGAGCAAATGACTCTAGATTGATTAATTGGAATTTTTTTCTAATTAAAAACTTATTATCGCATTAACTCGACCTATGGATTCCCCTATTAGATTTGACTCTAATCCGGTAGATTTATGTTGTCCTATTTCTAGGATTGCATGTAACTCCACTAAATTACGCTAGATCTACTCTTAAACAGGGTCTATTCCTCCTCTGATTTAAGCACATCAAAACTGGATTAATAGTCCAAAAATATCAAACTAAGAATTAAGCCCACATAATTAAGAATAAGATTTAATATTTATTACGTAAAATAAAAATCAAAAGACAAGATCCATCATAGAGTTCATCTCCTTAGGTATTTAGA
Source organism: Gossypium longicalyx (assembly GCA_025698465.1). Taxonomy (NCBI): domain Eukaryota; kingdom Viridiplantae; phylum Streptophyta; class Magnoliopsida; order Malvales; family Malvaceae; genus Gossypium; species Gossypium longicalyx. Next base: position 4,462,388 of record CM047001.1, on the reverse strand, counting down.
AAATTAGTTAATGCTTGAAAATAAAAACATCCAAATGACAGTATATTCAAAAGAAACAAAGAAACTCATAATAATCTCCAAATAAATTAAAAAGGAATCTTCAATCTTGATAGAAATCTACTTCAAAATCCAGTTCAATGGTGTTTTCCGAGTTATTTTCTTGAGTATTCTATACTGTTCACTCCTATCTTCTTATTTTTGTCATATATAGGTCTTAGAATGCTCAGAAAACCTTAAAAAACACGTTTTTCCATTTTTCAGAGTGAAATTTGTGAAATTGACACGACCTGCCATATGGTCATGTGGTAGCTCGTGTGGCTCACACAATAGTGTGTCCAGGCCGTGTGGAATGGTCCGGCCCGTGTAACCCCTATACCTTACTCCAATTTTTCAGTTTTCACTCATTTTTCTCTCCTTTTACACCCAAATGCTCTCATAAGTATAAAAACATGAATTTAAATGATTAAGAGAATAAAATTAACCATTAATATCGAATAATCACCAAAAAACGCATTAAGAATGAGGCTAAAAACATGTTACTTTTAACACCTATCAATAGACTGGTTGAATCGAATTATAAAACTAGTTGAACTAGTAGTTGGACAAATTTTTATAATTTTTATTTTTTAATAATTTATTTGCTTTGAACCAGTCATTCTAGGAACCAATTGGTCAGACTAGTTCGAAATTAGTTCAATTGTCGGTTCAATAGATTTTTTAGCTTGGTTCAACTAGTCCGTACCTGTTCGTAGGTCAATAAATTTTTTACCTCACGTTGGACCGATGAATCAATCGGTCCCCAATCCAATTGGCAAGTATGGTTCAATTTAGATAACAATAAATTTTGGAATTTATTTTATATTTTAAAATCATTTTATTTTTTATTTTTTGAATTTTAAGGAGTTTTTAGTTTTTCATAATGTTTTGATTTGTAAAAAAAATATTTTTTACTTTTTATGTTTTTATTTAAAATATAAAAAAAGTTAATTTATAAAATTTTTATGTTCTTTTAAAGGGTAATGACCAAATTGACAAAAACTATAAATGTTAAGAGTTAATAAAGTTATTTTACCTTCGAAACCGTTAACTTTATCGTCAAAATTAGATGGAGAAACCAATATTTTTAAATAAAAAAGTATAGGAGCTCAATGTCACATAAAAAATGGGCTAGAAGAAATAGGATTAAAGGTAGGCTTAAGATTTTTTCCCTTTTAAAACATATAGTAAGAGCATTATAATGCCTTATATTTATGTTAAAAATTAACAAAAATGAGTTTGTTGGTTTAATGCTAAGACTTTAGCCCACCCATAGGTCTCAAGTTCAAAACCCTTGTAAGTTTGTAGCAAAAATATTATATATTTTTTGTTTTTACCCATGGATGTGCCGAATTTTTAAAATAGCCCAGCCAAAAACTATTTTTTTCTATCTAGTCCTTATTTTAAAATTGTCCTAATTCTACATAAATTAGGGAAACCTATTTCAACTAGGATAAAATATGATTTTATAAATAACCAATTTTATGCAAACACTAGAATTTTATCTAGCAAATTTTCAAGAAAAACACATTCAAGCTCTTTACTCTTCAAATCAATTTTCAAAGCAAAAGGAGTCAAAGTTTTAAAAATCATCCCTCTCCCTCAAGTGGATCTTCAATCTCATCTCCAAACTAGAGTTTTTGTGTTCTCAAATCAAGTGTGGGATCTAACTTAAAATCATTATGAATGATCAATTATGTTGAAACATTAAGAGATTAGGGTTAAATAGGTAAATAATAAACATAATGTAAAAATTTAGAAATTATATTGTGTTATTACTTGTAGTATACTTGTTGGGGATAGTGTTGGCTTCCATTTAACATCAAAATATAATTTGTTCGACATAAGAATGAGAAGCTGGTTAAGATGGTAAATTTACCCTATTTAGGGTAGAGTTATGTGTATGGTGATTGGAGATATAAAGAGAGAGAGAAGAGAGAATTTGAGTTTGGTGAGAGAAGAAGGTTGTATCGCCCATTTCTCGAGTTGCTAACCTTATATACAAAGCATCTTTTGTTTTAAGGTGCTATGTGGCAATTTGATATTAGTGAGTCAAAAGTAAAAAAATCAATAACCAAACACTTTCAAGTGTGGTAGGTTGGTGCTATGATGACTCGTGATCTTGCCTGTATCTTAGATGGTTCAACCTAATTATATAATACAATTAATGACTAGACTCATATCTTAGGCAAGTAGTTAGTAGAGAAGAGCCATTATGAGGAGTTGTCTAGGCTATGATTGCTCGGAGGGTCCTAGCAAGGTGTAATAATTTGATTATGAGATACTGAAAGATCTCATACCAAAAAAGAGAAGAAAATATTTTTTTTCTCACTTTATATTTCAGAATAATTTTTTTGAAAGTTCTTTTTAAAATTATTATAAATTTTTATCATATTGAATAAACTAATATAAGAAATTCGAAGCTTGACATTTCATTTGATGGCATTTCATGCTTAAAATAGAAAAAAAAAATCTGAGTTGAATCAAGATTTATTTTGCAGAGATATATAAAAGTAAACATAAACATGGGGTAAATGAAGAGATATTTGGGGTAAAATAAAAGGCTTTAATAAAAGAGGACAATCTTATTCATGGCATTACCAATACATTACCAAAGGACCAGACTCGACAAACAGCCTAAAGCCTATTAAAAAACATCAACAAACTAAAAACATCATTATTGTTCAAAGCTAATAACATGAAAAACAACGAGAAATAAACATTAAAGTTGGAAGCCAACAATAACTACAACAAGAAAGTCCTCAGTTTTGTGTTCCAAAATGGATCTTCACTCATTGCCCATCAAGTTCCCTTAGGATGGGAACTAGTTGCTCAGGATCCAAAGGTTTCTCAATGAACACATCAACACCAGCTGCCAGAAATGCCTGCCTTTCACTTTCTCCTGAGCAAATTGTGACCCCGAGCATCTTACAGTGCACCCCCATGTCACGAATCTGCCTTGTTGCCTGCTCATTAATAATAAAAATAACCAAATGATCACACATGTTGATTCTACACAAAACATAAAACACTTGCTTTTTATAAGTAAGGTTACCTCAAGGCCGTTCAAGACAGGAAGAATCATGTCGATGATGATGAGATCGAATTTGACACCGGAGGCAATAAGGGCGACTGCATCCCTACCATTGTCGACACCTTGAGTTTGAACCCCATAAGAACGGAGAAGTAATTGCTCCAAAACTCGACACGTCGTGTCACCATCAACCACAAGAGCTGTCAACCTATTCCTCAGAACAATTTCAGTAAGTAGTTGTCGCTTGCGTGCTAGTCTTTCATTGTCCCAGTTATCCTGATCCGATGCTTGATCGCTCGAAGGTAAAGCCGGTGCCATCGATTTCCTGAGATTAAAACATGTTACTGAATAACAAGAGAAAAAATCTAATGTAAAACAAGACCAAATGTAATTACATAAACTACAAAAAAACTAAAAACCACTTTGCTCAAATTGTTCACCAACAGAGAGAAAAAGAGAAGCTATGCCTATGCCTATGCCTTTAAAAGGTAATGTTGTTGCTTAAACAACTTGAAAACTGAATTGATGTGAAAACAAGAGGCTGCATATTCAAGTTTATATAGTGAGTGAAGGGTGAAAAATTTTGGATTTACCTTCCACGTTCAATGAACTAATTTGCATATTGAGACAAAAAAAAATTAGCTGTAAAGGGATCGGATTCTTAGGAAAGTATTTATTGTTGAGATATGTTGAAGCACTGTGTAATCTAGAAACTAGATTTTCTCTTCTTCGTGTCATTAATTGGATTTAGTTATCCATATATATATTATAGGTAATGGCTTCTGATTATTGTCTATTACATTTCTTACAATTGTTTTAGTGCAATAATAACTTTTGATATTTACAATATTTTTTTGTTTTCATAATCCATTGTGAATTTCATAATTCCTTTAAATTCAACAATCAACCTTTATGTATATACATTTATCAACGTTATGAATTTCATATGGAAAAGTTAATAATGTTATGGTAAAAGAAGCTAGGATGCTATATGAAGTAAAGGCACGAGATTCTCACGAAAGTGTTTATGGTGGAGATATGTTGAAGTGATGCATAATCCGAAAACCATATTTTCTTTTCTATGTGCAGTTAATTGGATTTATTTATCAGTTGTATTTATTATATGTAACACATTCTAACTATTGTTTGTTACGTTTCTTACAAATTGTTCGATATGTAATTTACATTTGACACTATTAACTTTAATGGCAAAATTAGACGGAGAAACCAATACTTTTAAAAAAAAAAGTACAGGGGCTCAATGTCTCAAAACTAAAGTATAGAGACTAAATTTTACATTTCAAAGTGTACAGGGACCTTTGGCATATTTAAAACTAAATTAATCCCTTAATGTTTAAAATTTTTGTTAATTGGGCTTTTATTCTTCTTCTTTTTTGTTAGCTAAATTTAACTATTAATCTTTCAAAAACAATCAAATTATTTTTTTAACAGAAATGTATATTTTAACAATATTAGAGTGCAAACTACCTGTACTTCATGTTAACGTGACACTATTTATTGAAAAAATAAAAAAAATCATAAAAATTTAAAAAAGTTGTCATGAAGTACATGTAATTGCCATGGAGGGTTGCCGTATTTAAAAATTTAATATTTTAATCTTTATTTTTTGTAGAAAAACTACAAATTGACTATTTTTGAAAGATTGAAGGTCAAATTATTTCTTTAAAAAATTAATAGTCAAATTTAGCAAATAATAATAATAGCTGCCAAATTGACTTTAAAAATTAAATTTATCATTAGGGAGGGATTGCTTACACCGATATAAAACTACTTTAACTTTACACTTTTTTATATCTCTTTGTATAATTGATATTTTAATAATTAATTTTGAAATAAATGTAAATTAGGATAAACAAAATCTAATGTAAATTAAAGACATAAAATATACTGAGAAGCACCCAAAAGTTGGAACCATAAAAGAACTAAAGAAGTCTTTGGTTTTAGACATTCTGTGGCGCTCACAGTATCAAATACAGACAAGCTCAGGTTCCTTAACTTTGAATAGAAAAATATTTCTAAATCTCTATTCTTTTCATGACTTTAATATGTGTTGATATAAAGATGAGAAAATGGTGAAAATGGTTTATTCACCCTATTTAAGATAGGGTTGTAACAACTCGATAGTTAGGGGTGTCGGAAAGTGTATTTCTAAGACTTTGTTTCCATAAATCGGACTCATAAATATTTTTAATAAATATTTACTAAACTAGTTGTGTAGTTAATTAGATTTCAGTTAAGTGATTTTGTATGAATTAAGAGTAATTGAATATAAGAACTAAATTGCATAAAGGGTGAAAGTTGAATTATTGATTAAAGAAAAAATTAAAGGGACTAAAGAAGCAATTATGCCATTGTTCTTTAATGAAGCGGCATAAGTGTAAAATTATTATATATATTATTAATAAATTAAAGTTAAAATATATATTATAATATGTTTTACTTAGTAAATATATATAATATAATAATAAAGTAAATATAATAAAACAAATAAGAAAATGAAATAAAGAAAGACAAAAGCAAAATCAAAATTGAGAAAGAAAAAGAAAAGAAGAAAGAAATAGACCCAAGGCTTAGGGGTTTCAAAAGTTTTCATGTTCAATTGGTTAGTTAATTTAGTCTATTTTCTTGTAATTTTTGTGTTTTTGAAATCCCCGTGTTAAGTACTACCCTACCCATGTCGAAATTTTAGCAATTATTTAGTTTTTAAGTGTTGTTAATGTTGAATAATTTTAGTATTAGAGATTAAATTGATAGATTTTTAAGTTAGAAATGAAAAAAAGATTAAATTGCAAAATTTGAATAATAGGGACTAAATTATGAAAATTTTGAAATTTAGGGATTTAAGTGAAAATATGGAGTTAAATTTAGTTTAAAGTGGAAATTGTATGAAAGTATATAATTAATTGTGAAGAATAAAAATTAGTCTCGATTTAGGGACTAAATTGGAAATTAGGTAAATATTTAGTCAAAATTGAAATATTCAATATGAAATTGAATTGTGTTGTATTGATGAATTTAGTTGTTTTAATTCTGTAGCTAATGTCGTACTGGAATCCTCGACTAAAAAGGGGAAAGATAAAGTTGACATCGAATAGCTCGAAATTTCTGGTTTGTATTTCTATAATCTGAACTTAGTTGTTAATTGTTATATTTTAAATTAATGTATATGGTAAGTGGTTAAGGTGAGTATATGACACTTTGATTATTGAATTGATTTAAAGTTGATTGAATTGAATTGAATTGAAATGAATATATGTGTTAATGTGAAATTTGGATATTGGATATTGATTGTATTTGGAAAGTGAATTGAAACCCTATTAACTGTATTGGGTTGAGTCGGATATAAATGACATGCGATAGGATTGGAAGAATTCAGGGATTTCTTCGACTTCGAGTTGATGATGCACTGAGTGCCAATTTACTTTGATTTAACCGATGAGATAGTGGGTGTCAAATTTATATAGCGTTGGACGCAATTATTACTTTGGATTTATCCGATAAGGCTTTGGGTGCCAAACTGGTGTCTTGGTTGGATCCGTTTATCCTTTCGAGTCTGAGTCGTGTTAATAGGAGTAATTAAATAAAATGGTACTATGATTGATATTGGATGATGTTGTATGTGAATTGAAAATGGAATAGTGAATTGAAACATGAAAATGAGACACATGAATTATGCATTCATGAATTGGATATTATTATTGTTTCAAATGATTTGTGGATCAAATTGTGAAAAGCTATTATATAGCCAGTGATGAGAATTGAGTATGGTATAAAATGATGTAATTATGATTTGAGTATTGAATGGTTAATGTTATTATATATATAAATTTGGATTTTAAATATTCAATTGTGCTTAATATTTAATTGTGCCTATTATATTATTTTGTCTTCAAATATTCAGATTATAGAAATACCACTAAGTTTTACTCAGTGTATGGTTTTGTTTTCTGCGTGCAGGTTAGGTATCCCGAACTCAAATATGGTGATGTCTATCTTTTGTGTCGGCATGTACCTAGGGTGTCTAAGTAATAATTATTTTGTGGTTTGATTGTAAATGAGGTTATAAGTTTAATATTGGTTGATATATACATATGAATATATGTTTGTGTTTGAAGTTATATTATGGCATGTTAAATTGATGTTTAAATATTCATAAACTAGGCAAAATGGATTAAATTAGGTATGTTTATAATTTGGACCTGAATAATGCTTTGATGATATAAATGTGGTACCAATGAGGGTACATTGGTTAGACACCTAGGATGATTGTTTTGGTATGATTTGAATATGTTTGATTGTGTTTTGAATAGGTTAAATGAATGATTTTTGAATTATTTAGTGTCCAAGCTTGCAGGGAAGGGTAAACTTGTTGTTTAAGGTACATTTCGAGTCTACACGGCCAGACACACAGGCGTATGACTAGGCCGTGTGAGACACACGGCTAGCACACAGGCGTGAGAGGCCATTTCGAAAAGGTACATGACCTGGTACATAGGCGTATGGCTTGGCCGTGTGACCTAAGTCAGAGAGTTACATGGGTACAGACATGGGCTGAGACACGGCCGTGTGTCCCTATTTCGAATGCCCACACAGTCTAAGGCACGGGCGTGTTTCTTGACCGTGTGAGTCACACGGATTGGCCACACGGTCGTGTGAACCCTACATCTTTGAAAATTTTTAATGTATTCCGAAAAATTTTCTGAATTTTCGAATTAGTCTCGACTTATTTCTAACACGTATTTTGGGCCTCGAGGGCATGAATAAGGGACAATATATATGAGTTTGATTGGTTTATGACTTGAATATTATATGACATGAAATGTTTGAAATTTCTGTCTGTTTGATCTGTAAACTTCAGTAATGCTTCGTAACCCGGTTCCGACAATGGATACGGGTTAAGGGTGTTATAAGGGTTGTGTATATGGTGATTAGAGATATAAGGAGGGAAAAATGAGAATTTGAGTCTGTAGCGACGTAAAAACTTTAGCTTGGTCGCTAATTGGGGTGTTTGATTGATAGTTTAAAGACCGAGGTTTGATTTTAAAAAGGGAGTCGCCACCGATCTTTTTTCTAGGTGTGATCGGACACCTAATAAATCATCTTTTTTTGAAAAGAAATTTTATTTTTTAAACAAAAAGAAGGCCGAGTTTAGGTCTACGTCAAAAGCCAGAGTAAAGTTGGGTTCGGGAGTCGGTTACGCACGAGGAAGGTATTAGCACCCTCGCGACGCCCAAAATTGGTATCTTATTAAACACGTGTTGTCTTGATTTTCAAAAATACAAATTCAATTTGACATTTAAGCATGATCCGATTGAAGGAAATGAGAAGTTTCAAGTTTTTGGTTTTTTAGAAGGGTGTCTCGTTTTCAACACGAGCCAACGAATTTCACCCAACATAGTGATGAAATCGATGGCTTAATGTTAAATCAGTACATTGCCTTATTTATTGAAATTAGTAAAAAACATGACTAAAAATCTTTTAAAATAGTGCACAACCAAATGATATGAAATGGGCGAGGAACAAAATTAAGAATTAGAAATACATCGAAGTACATAATGAATACGACAATAATATTAAAAACAATAATAATGCATGCGATATATTAGACGTAATAATAGTATCAAACACGAAATAAAAACAATGAATATATATATGATAATGATATTAAGAATATGTACGTAAAATATATAAATACATACATATATAAATAGTAATAGTGTTAGAAATATACTATAGTGTTCAAGTATATACATAAGATAGTAAAAATATATAACTAGTAATGTTAAAATATATACATAATATATATATATATATAAAATAAATATTGAAAAATGTATGTACATAAGATATATATATATATATATATGGTATGGTTATTAAAAAATATATATAATACATAGTAATAAAAATATTCACAATATGTTTGGTATTAAAAATATAATATTAAAAACAGAAATGATATACATGCATTTAAGAAATAATAATAAAACTAATAATAGTTATAAAGATAATTGAAAATGATACATTAATGTGAATAATAGAACATGTTAGTGAAATAATAATGATATATACATGATGCATAAAAAAATGGTGTTTAAAATACATACATAATATAGTATTTAAGATATACACATAAGATAGTACAAAAACATAACTAATATGGTGTAAAATATATAATATAATAAAATATATGAATAATATGATATTAAAAATATATACATATATATAAAAACATAATATTTTTGAAAAATAATATACATGATATAATATTAATATATATATATATGCGTAATATAGAGTATAATATATATATAAATATTAAAAACTATTAATAATACTATATATATATATATATATATATATATATATATATATATATAAGTATTAAGTAAAAATAATAATAACGAAAATAAAAGTAATATTCATAATACATTATATTACAATAGTAAAGTAATAACAATAGTGATAATGATAATAAAAATTGATAAGTTAAATTAATTAACAATAAAGTAATAAATAATAAACATAAAAGGAAAGTGTATAATAATAATAATATTAAAATAAAGTAATTAAAAATACTACTATATAAATAAATATATGCATACATATATACCAAAACATTCACTATATCAACAATGATAATAATAATAGTAATAATATCAAAATACAAAAAGAACAATATAATATAATAAAAATACTAAAGTAATTAAAATGATACTATATAAAAATGTATATACATATACAGAGATAAAAAAAATATACACACTACTATATAATAATAATAATAATAATAATAATAATAATAATAATAATAATAATATAGAAATACAAAAAAGTAAATATAATATAATAATATTGAAATAAAGTAAATAAATAAAAAAAATAATGCTATGTATAGATATAAATACATATACGTATGTAATAAAAAACACTAATATATAATAATAATGATAATCAAATAATATTTAAAATAAAATAAAATGGCGAAGATAATACGAAAATAAACTAAAAACTAAAAAAGGACTAAATTTTAAATAAAATCGAAGTTCTGGGGCAATTTTAAAAAGAAATAAAGAAAGAAAGACTAAATCAAACGCGCAAACAAAGAAGAGGGACTAAACCGGGCAATAAACCCTCCCTCCAAAACGCATCACTTCAGCGGGGACCAAATTGCAAAACACGACGTATTTTGAGCCAAATTAAAATAACTAAAAAACTTGATTGCAAAATAATAAAAATGCGGAAGGGCCAAAAGCGCAATTAGCTCTTCCGCTATAAAAACACGCGGATCCTAGCGGGTCCGACCCGGGGCCAAAACGGCGTCGTTTTCTTTTAAATGGGGGGACCAAAAGACAAATTTTTTTTAAAAAAATCATTTGAAACGGAAAAGAGAAAAAAAAAGGAGAGAAAAGGGAGAGAGGGATCCGGGGGGTTTTCCGGCCATGGGTCGGTCACCGGTTCGACCATCGGACCGTCGCCGGCGCCGGCGCCGGCCACCGTACACGGTGGCTGGAAAATCAAAAGGTATGTTTTTTTTTCTTTTTTTTTTTATATATTTTTATAATATGTATGTATATGTGCATAAAAAGAGAGAGAAAAAAAATAAAATAAAAAACGAAAAAGGAAGAAATAAAAAAAAATTCAAAAGAAGAAAAAAAAGAAGAAAAAAATGATCCAATCACCTTGTGTTGTTTCTGTACTTTTATTCTTGTTTTTGGTTATTTCTGTTTTGGTGTTATTCTCTGCTTTGGTGATCTGGAGTCACTTGTTTTGCGTTTGAAAATATAGTATGTATTATATCTTTTTGCTGAACTGCCGAAGAAGAAAAAACAATTTCATTCGGGTTTTTATAACCCTTTTACATCTATCTTTTTATTGTTTCTGTCTTTTCGAGTGTTTTCTTGCGAGAGCAGATTGAGCGGTCTTTCGCAGAGTTGGTGGCGGTGCAAGTGAGTGGCACGTCGGTGGCGTGGTGTCAGAGGGTGGTTGCGGCGCATGTGGGAAGGGTTAGATTTAGGGTTTTTTTTTAATTTGGGCTTAGGGTTTGGGCCATTCGGGTTTTGATGTAAATTGGGCTTTGGTTTATTATTAAGATTTTGAGTTATTGGTTGGGTCTTAGGTCTGAAATGGGATTTGAGTGTGGGTTTTGGTTTATTGGGTAGATTTAGTTGATCTGTTTTGGGGTTTAATTTAGGGTTAATGTAAATGGGCCAGTGGGTTTAATTGGGCTCTGGGTAAATGGGACAAATTTGGGCTATAATAGAGTCTGGTGAGGGAAGAAGGTTGTGTTCCCCCTCTTCTCAAGCTACTAACCTTACATACAAGTCATCTTTTGTTTTGAATTGTCATACGATGATTCAATATTAGTGGGTGAAAGGTCAGAAGCCAATAATTGAATGCTTCCATGCCAGGTAGGTTGGCATTATGATAACTTTAAATGGTCCCACTTGCATCTTAAATGGTTCAACCTGACTCTGTAGGACAACTAATGAGTGAACTCATTTATTTGGCAAGTAGTTAGTTGAAAAGAGCCGTCGCGAAGAGTTGTTTGGACTGTGATTGCTTGTTGGGTCCTAGCAAGACATAACAATGTGATTAGTGGATACCGAAAGATCTTATATAAAAAAAATTCTCTTACTTTTATGTTCCGAAATAATCTTCCAAAATATATATTTTTAAAATTTGTAACAATTTTTATCGTGTTGGATAAACTTAATATAGAAAATTCAATGCCAGATTTTCATTTGAAGACATTCCATGCTTAAAAAAAAAAAAACTGAGTTGGATCTTATTCATGGCATTACTAGTACATTACCATGGGATCATACTCGACAAATAGACTATATCCTACTAAAAAACTAAAAAAATAGTATTATTATTGTTCAAAGCTAATAACATGAAAAACAACGACAAAGATATATCAAAGTTGGTAGTCAACTACTACAACAACATGAAAGTCCTTATATTTGTGTTCCAAAATGGATCTTCACTCACTGCCTATCGAGTTCCCTCAAGATGGGAACTAGATGCTCAGGATCCAACGATTTGTCAATGAACACTTCAACACTAGTCGACAAAAATGCCTGCCTTCCACTTTCTTCCGAGCAAGTTGTGACTCCCAGCATCTAACAACGCACCCTCATTTCATGAATCTGCCTTGTTGCCTGCCCACTAATAATAAAAAACAAGATGATCACACATGTTGATTCTACACAAAACATGAAACACTTGTTTTTTTATATGTAAGGTTACCTTAAGGCCATTTAGGACAAGAAGAATCATGTCGGTCATCATGAGATTGAATTTGGCACCAGAGGCAATGAGGTCGTCTGCATCCCTGCCATTGTCGACACCTTGAGTTTTAACCCCATAAGAACGAAGAAGTCCCTACTCTAGAACCCGAAACATCGCGACGTCATCAACCACAAGAGCTGTCAACCTGTTCCTCGAAGCAATTTCAGTAAGTAGTTGTCGCTTGAGTGCTAGTCGTCCACTATCCCAGTTATCCTTGTTCGATGCTTGATCACCTGAACCTAAAGTTGGTGCCATTGATTTCCTGAGATTAAAACATGTTATTGAATAACAAGAGCAAAAACCCAATGTAAAACAACACCAAACTTAATTACTTAAACTACAAGAAACTAAAAATTGGTTGCTCACTTACTGTTAGCAAACAGCTTGAAAAATGAATTATTGTGAAAACAAGAGGCTACATATTTAAGTTTATATGGTGAGTGAAAGGTTAACAATTTTGAATTTACCTTCAATGTTCAGTGAACTAATTAGCAGATTGAGACAAAAACTAATTACATGTAAAGGTATCGGATACTCAAGGAAAGTGTTTATTGTTGAGAAATGTTGAAGCATTGTGTAATCTAGAACCGGATTTTCTCTTCTTTGTGTTATTAATTGGATTTATTTATCAGTATATGAATATTAAAGGCTGCCTAACCAACTTCTTTGGATCAATTAACCGTAAGAAAACATGGGATAAGATCCTTTCCATGTAAGTCTCAAAGGGCTTTCGGCATGATGGAATAATATCAACAAGGGTTGAAAGGGCAGCCTGTGCAACTTTATGGTGGGGATCATCCAAGTGCTGGAAAAACAGTTTCATTACCTTCTCGAAGTTTTGAACCAATTCCTGAATACCTTTTGGGCCTTGCAGGAACAATGACCGGAGATAAGTAAAAGCAGCAACCCTGGCTTACCAATCAGAACTAGCACTGAGCCCCTCGCTTAGGGAATCATTGAGAGAAGCTGGAACTTCAACATAACTTGACATCTCTCCAAGTGACAACTGACTATCATCAAAACTCTTTCTCCTTCCAGCAGACATCCTTACAGCTATATGCTTTCTCAATAGTGGCCTCTGGAAGTTTGGAACAAGATTGTTCTGTAAATCCCGAGAGTTTACATCTCTATAAGGTGTGTCCAAATATTGCCTGTCAACATGTGGATTTACAGACCGCCTGGCCTCCATAATGTCAATTTTCTCTTCAAGGGAACCTCGTTCTTGTCTTTCAGATGCCCTCTTGGCAGACTATGATATGAAAGCTAGCAAAGACTCGGTTGTCGCACTAGTCCTATATGATAACTTGCCTGAATCATTGGAAGCTTGAATTTGAGAAATTATGTCAGACATTATCAGACCACCATTGCGGTTGCTACCCTTACCAACAGTAGAGGTAGTCGATTGTAGTCCTAAAGAGCTTGTTAGGCTATTAGAAGCTGGAACAACGGCAGGGAATGGTGGACCACGAGATGATGGAGCGTCAACTCCTGCACTAGTGGGCAATAAAAGAGAAATTTAGCTTGCTCACAATTGAATCAATTTTTCTAACCATTTCAGGCAATTATCACAGCATTATTTAAAGACCTCATACAAACGTTTCAGGTATAAATTAAGAAAAACGTAGAAAATTCATTCAGTACCTAGATCCAAAGTTGTTGACCTCTGTTTTTGGGATATGTCCAGACCTCTAAGCATACTTTCAATGGCACTGACTTTCTGCTTGCTCGCATGCGACACACTTGCTCGCATGCAACACACTCTCCAAAGTAAGGTCAGCACCTTTACCAAGGGGCTTTTATTGGGATAGATTAAACCCAGATGCGAGATATGTGCCCGAGGATAAAGTTGAAGTTCTATCCTTGGCAACTATAGCAGATGTTTGATATCCAGGTAGATGTGCACTGGCAGAAGATTGAGACCACAATCTAGTAAACAGAAATATTCCAAAAAATATCCATCAAATATAGAAGCTGTATTTACCCTTTGAATAGCAGGATCAAAGGAGGTGAACAAGCGACGAGAACGATCTGGCCAAGTTTTGGGGAACAATCTGTAGCACATTCTAGCAGTTTGATAATACCTGTAAAGTTCACAATTAACTAGTCATCTATCATCAAAGTTTAGAAGGGCTCAAACAGGTATAAGGAAAAAGTACATAACATCGAGGTTTTAGAATTAGCTTTCCCACATAAGGTCATCTTTCCAGATTACCCTATTATGCAAAAACATGAGTCCATTAAAAGATACCAAGTGAAGACTGAAGAATCAGCCATGAAGCAGTCATGTTTCGAAGAAAGAAGCCAATCATCATGATCAACTTACACCTTTGAACAAAGGCCTGACTGCATAACCATTTACAACAACCATCTATAGATAACAAACAATAGAAGCAAGTCCAAATGTAGATACCTCACTCATTGCATCAGCAACACAACACCTAATCAGATCCTCGTATAAAACCAAACCATATTGCAACTCAAGTCATCCCAACAGTTAACGAATTGCTTGACTTGTTTTCATTATCCCTACTGTGTCTCCGAAGAGACACCCCAACTGTTAAAACATGAACTTCAAACGTGAAGCCTAAGGTTCTAATCTTGGAAAGGGAATGTATTTACAGGATAGGAGAGAACTACCTGTTTTTTATAGCTCAAGTCACATATACAAGAAAAGGAATAAACTAAAAGCATACATACACCGTGAATGGAACCTAAGAGTGCTCTATGAATTCTCAAATATCAACATATAAATCTTCCTACACGTTAATGGTATAAAATTTTGTCTTCTACATATAAAGTTGCATAACTAGTCATGCATAATTTCTTCCATTTTCTTGTGTGCTTGTGATTAATTGGATTTAGTTATCACTATATATATATCTACTATACATAACGTGTTCTAACTATCATTTGTTGAGTTTCTTACAATTGTTACTTTTGATATTTACAATTTTTTTTTTAATTTCCACAATTCATTATAATTCTTTTAAATTCAACAATCAACCTTTATGTTTATACATCCATTAACATTATGGGCAACGTTGTTGCTCACTTACTGTTAGCAAACAACTTGAAAACTGAATCGATGTGAAAACCAGAGGCTACATATTAAAGTTTATACAGTGAGTGAAGGGTTAACAATTTTGGATTTACCTTCCATGTTTAGTGAATTAATTTGTAGATTGAGAAAAAAAATAATTAGATGTAAAGGTATGATATTATGGGGAAAGTGTTTATTGTTCTAATATGTTGAAGTATTGTGTAATTTAGAAATCGAATTTTCTCTTTTCTGTGACATTAATTGGATTTATTATCACTATTTATATATATATTTATTATAAGTAATCCGTTCTGACTATTGTCTGTTACGTTTTTGACAATTGTTGGAGTACAATAATAACTTTTGATATTTACAATATTTTTTTGTTTCCATAATTCATTATAATTCTTTTAAATTCAACTTTCAACCTCTGTTTATACATCTATTACCATTATGAATTTCACATGATTAGTTAATATTTGCTACATTAAAAATTTGTTATGGTAAAAGAAACTAAGAAGCAAGGTATGAGATTCTCGGGCAATTGTTTATGGTTGAGATAAGTTAAAGTAATCCATAATTTAGAAATTAGATTTTCTCTTGGTTTTATTGATTACTATCTATATATTTTTATTATACGTAATACGTTTTGACAATCGTCAGTTATGTCTCTTACAATTGTTCGAGTATAATAATAAGTTTCAATATTTACATTATTATTTGGTTTCGATAATTAACTATAATTATTTTAAATTCAACAATCAACCTCTACGTTTATACTTTCATCAACCTTATTAATTTCACATGTCATAGCTAATATTTGTTACACTAAAAGAATGCTATATAAAGCCTTTATAATAGTTATGTGCCTATGTCCTCAAATGTTGTTTATTCTTACTCACTTGTCCAATTTAATTAAGGAGAGATTCCTTTGTATTTATCGATTTGTGCAGATTTAATTTTTTTTAATTTTATTTACTCAAAATTAAATACTTCTATTTTCGATTTGCTCATATTCAATTAATCTCCATTTAACTTTTACAATTTTTATCAATTTGACCTTATTTGATTACAGCATGAGCATAATAGTAGTACAATTCCCTATATGATTTCACTAAACAAAAACACACATTATCCAAAAACCCGGCAAAAGAACATAAAGAAAACAAAGATGTATTAAAAAAAAAACAAATCACCCCTCAAATGCAATAGTAAGAAAGCTTGATTCATCTACTTCGTGACTGCCCAAGCGTAGCTTTGACTTGGAACAGTGTCTTACCTCTCCATAGGCGACATTTGTTTTTTTCTCACCCATTGCAGGATTGGTTACAAGCGAATCCGACTAAAGTCTTTAATATTCAATTGTTAACGTGAATTGGGTCACCTTGTATGGGATAGTGTGTCGGTGCATATGGAAACATCGAAACTTATTGGTGTTTGGAACAGGGAATTTTAGCAGCAAGAATGTAGATGCACATGCTGGAGGCTATGAGTGGAACACGGAGGTCACAGTCCTTGACCAATCGAGTATGGACACCACCGAAGGAGGGCTGGGTGAAGTTCAACTCTATGGAGGGGGGAGCACAGCTGCTGGAGGTTTGTTGCGGGATCACTGTGGCAATTGATTGCTGGGCTATTCTCACTACTTGGGAACTTGTAATGAGCTCGACGCGGAGCTCTGGGGACTTCTGGAGGGGCTAAAGGTCGCTTTGGGGACTTGGGGCTGCGTGCGATAGCATTGAGGCGGTGTGGCTGGTTATGACAGTTCATGAAGGCAACAACAGTATTCGACTTGTGAGGGATATAAAGTCCCTGTGTAAGCGACCGTGGGAGGTTTCATTCAAACATGTTCACGGAGAGGAATCAATTTGCGGATGGAATGGTGAAGCTGCTACAAGGACATGGTTTTGGATTGCGTCGGTTTAATTCCCCTCCAACTGATCAGCGTTTATCAGCATGAATTTTTAGGCCTTTTGCATAGGCAATGAAATCATTCGTAGTTTTTAATTTCTATGTAACTTATTGAACTAATAGTTTGTGTTAGAATTAAGTGACCCAAATTCTTATTTAAATAAAATACGATGGAAAATAAAATAAAAGTAAAATCCATATAGAACTAGACTTCTTTTATTTTATTTTAGAATAAGGTTTTTTAAACCTTATTAAACTTCATCTATTTTATATTGATTAGGATAGGGTGTTTCAATCCTACTAGAATATGGCTTTACAAGCCTATAAATAGACATAGTCTATTCCTCTTGTATTGATTCAAATTTTTCGACATAGTGAATTTTTCTTCTCCTCCGCCAGTGGTTTTTTCCGAAAGGGTTTCCACGTAAAATTTGTGTGTTCTTTATTTTATTTATTTTATTCTATTTTTTTCACAAATTGGTATCAGAGCTTTCGAGTTATTTATCTCGATCACGGTAATGGCGTCTTTGAAGTATGAAATTTCGCTGTTGGATCGCAACACCAGATTTGCGTTGTGGCAAATTAAGATGCAAGCGGTTCTTACACGATAGAGATCGGAGGATGCCCCCGCTAGGGATAGATAAGATGCCTTCGACATTAACAGATGAAGAGAAGAAGCGTAAGGATCGAAAGGCATTAACACAATTACATCTGCATTTGTCCAACGAAATTTTACAGGATATGATGAAAGAGAAAACTGCCGCTGCATTATGAAAGAGGCTAGAACAAATATGTATGTCGAAAACTCTAACAAGCAAGTTGCATATGAAGCAGCGTCTTTATGCTCATCGTTTGGAGGAAGGTGCGTTTGTACACGAACACTTAACAGTGTTTAAAGAAATTCTCTCAAACTTGGAGGCCATAGAGGTTCAGTATGATAAGGAAGATCTAGGGTTGATTCTACTTTGTTCGTTGCCCCCGTCTTATTCAACCTTTAGAGACACGATTTTATATAGCCGCGAGTCTCTCACAGTTGATGAGGTTTATGATTCTTTAACCTCGTATGATAAGATGAAGCATCTTGTGGTTAAACCCGACTCTCAGGGAGAGGGTCTCATTGTTCGTGAGAGACAAGATCGGAATGCTAATGATGATCGTGGTAGGACACAGGAACGGAATCCTCGTGGTAAATCTAAGGGTAGATCGAAGTCTTTAAACAGAGGTAAAACTTGTAACTTCTACAAGAAGAAAGGACACATTAAATCTGAGTGCTATAAGCTACAAAATAAGATTGAAAAGGAGGCTGCGAATCAAAAGGAAAACAAACGAGAAAATTCGGTGAAGGCGATGTTGTAGAAGACTACGGCGATGGTGAACTTCTAGTCGCTTCATCAATGATTCTAAAGTAAGTGAGGAGTGGATACTTGATTCAGCTGCACCTTCCATATGAGTCCCAATCGGGATTGGTTTACAACTTACGGCGATTATGTCGAAGGTGTTGTTTTGATGGGAAATAATGCTTCGTGTAAAATCGCGGTGTTGGAACAATTAAAGTTAAGATGTTTGATGGAGTTGTCGAGAACACTTAGTGACGCACGGCATGTTCCGCAATTGAAAAGAAATTTAATTTCGTTGAGTACTCTTGATTCAAAAAGGTGCATGATACACACGGTGAAAGTGGGGTTTTAAAGATTTCCAAAGGGTCCCTTGTTGTGATGAAAGGACAGAGAGAAAGATTGCCAAGTTATATGTTTTTGCGGGGTTCTCATCTGTTATGGTGATGCAAATTGCCGCTTCCTCTTCCTTGTCGATGATGATATTACTAAACTTTGGCATATGCGCGCTAGGGCATATGAGTGAGAATGGCATGGCGAGAATTGAGCAAAAGAGGACTTCTTAATGGGCAAGGAATTTGCAAACTGAATTTCTGTGAGCACTGTGTTTTTGGGAAACAAAAGAGAGTTCGATTCTCTAGAGGAATCCATAACACGAAGGGAACATTGGAGTATATTCATTCTGACCTGTGGGGGCCATCTAGAGTGCCTTCCAGAGGTGGAGCTAATTATATGCTAACCTTTATTGATGATTTTTCCAGAAAAGCTTGGGCGTTCTTCCTAAAGCAGAAAAATGATGTGTTTTTCGCATTTAAGTCTTGGAAAATTATGATTGAAAAACAGACGGGAAAACAGATAAAATACCTCCGCAAGAGACAATGGCTTAGAGTTCGTTCGATGAGTTTAATAGATTGTGCAAGTCGAAGGAATCATGAGACACTTGACGATTCGTCATACTCCACAACAAAGCGGCGTTGCAGAATAATGAACGTAACGATCATGGAGAAGGTTCGATGTATGTTGTCAAATGCCAACTTACAAGTCATTTTGGGCGAGAACCGCTTCATCGCATGTTTTTTGATCAACCGATCTCCATCCATTGCCATTGAGAAAAAGACTCCAAAGGAGGTATGGTCCGTAATCCCGCTAATTATTCCGATTTAAAGATCTTTGGGTGTCCCGCATATGCTCATGTTGATAATGGAAAATTGGAACCGAGATCCATTAAATGTGTTTTTCTTGGTTATAAAAGTGGTGTAAAAGGGTATAAGTTATGGTGTCCTAAAAATAGAAAAGTTGTGATTAGTAGAGATGTTGTTTTTATGAAAGCTGCTATGCTACCTAACTTATCTCTTAAAGACTCTTCCAATAAAGAAAATCAAAAGCAGTAGAGCATCAGATTAATACTGAGTCAACTCCTCAAGCCAATACAAAAATTGAGAATAGAGTTGCTTCTTCACCACAATACTCTATCGCCAAAAAGCAGTAACTAGAAGAGAAATTAAACCTCCAAAGAAGTATGCCGAGGTGATCTAGTTGCTTATGCTTTAAATGTGGTGAAGATATAGATGCGAATCAAGAGCCATCTAATTATTCTGAGGCGATTAGCTGTGAAGGCTCAGAAAAGTGGATGTTTGCTATGCAAGAAGAGATGGAATCACTCCACAAAAACCAGAACATGGGACCTTGTGAAACTTCCTAAAGGTAAAAAGACATTCGTTGTAAATGGGTGTTTAAAAAGAAAGAAGGGACTCTGAGGAGTTGAAGAACCGGATATAAAGCAAGGCTTGTTGCAAAGGGTTATAGTCAAATTCCAGGAGTGGACTTCACAGATGTGTTCTCCCCAGTTGTTAAGCATAGTTCGATTCGAGCTTTGCTTGGTATTGTGGCCATGCATGATTTGGAGTTTGAGCGATTAGATGTAAAAGCGCATTTTTGCATGGAGAACTTGATGAGGATATTTACATGCAACAAACGTAAGGTTTTCTGATTTGAGAAAAAGAGAACTATGTTTGCTTGCTGAAAAAGTCCCTTTACGGTTTGAAAAACAAATACCAAGACAAAGTGGTACTAGAGGTTTGATTCCTTTATGACTTCTCATGATTTCAAAAGAAGTAGTTTTGTGATTGTGTTTACTTTAAGAAAAACAGTGATGGTTCTTTTGTGTATCTACTTCTTTATGTTGATGACATGTTGATAGCAAAGAAAAGATAAAGAAGAGATAAGAAAGGTCAAAGGCCAACTAAGTAAAGAATTTGAGATGAAAGATTTAGGACCAGCAAAGAAGATACTTGGTATGGAGATTCTCAGAGATAGAAAATCAAGTAAATTGTACCTAAGTCGGAAGGGTACATTGAGAAAGTTCTTTGCGAGTTCAATATGCAGAGTGCTAAGCTGTTAGTACTCCTTTAGCAAACCTATTTCAGACTTTCATCGGTTTTGTCTCCACAATCAGATGATGAGATTGAGTACATGTCACATGTTCCATACTCTAGTGCAGTGGGATCTCTCATGTATGCTATGGTTTGTTCACGCCCGATTTATCATATGCGATCGATGCGATTAGCGAGATACATGGCAAATCCCAAGAAAGAACATTGGAAAGCGATTCGATGGATTTTAAGATACTTACGAGGCACTCTCGATGTTTGCTTACGATTTGGAAGAACTAAAGATGGAGTTATAGGGTATGTTGATGCTGATTTTGCTTGGAGACCTTGATAGAAGAAGATCTCTCACTGAGTTACGTCTTTACAATCGGAGGTTGTGCAATTAGTTGGAAAGCCACTTTGCAAACTACGATCGCTTTGTCTACCACTGAAAGTTCGAGTACATGGCGATTCATCGAGGCTTGTAAAGAAGCTATTTGGTTGAAGGGACTATTTAGTGAACTCAATAAAGACCTTCAAATCAGACATGATATTTTGTGACAAGAGAGTGCTATATTTCTTACAAAAGATCAAATGTTTCATGAGAGAACAAAACACATTGATGTTCGGTATCATTTTGTTCGTGATATTATTGCTCGTGGTGATATTGTTGTGAGCAAAATTAGTACTCATGAAAATCCTGCAGATATGATGACTAAGTCACTTCCTATAACCAAGTTTGAGCATTACTTAGACTTAGTTGGTGTTCATTGTTGAAGTTAAACCCTTAAGGGGTTTTATGGAAGAGGTGGAGAACTTGTTTATTGAAAGTTCGCGATGAAGAACTTGTTCATTGAGAATTTGTGTCAAGGTGGAGATTGTTAGAATTAAGTGACCCAAATTCTTATTTAAATAAAATACGATGGAAAATAAAATAAAAGTAAAATCCATATAGAACTAGACTTCTTTTATTTTATTTTAGAATAAGGTTTTTTAAACCTTATTAAACTTCATCTATTTTATATTGATTAGGATAGGGTGTTTCAATCCTACTAGAATATGGCTTTACAAGCCTATAAATAGACATAGTCTATTCCTCTTGTATTGATTCAAATTTTTCGACATAGTGAATTTTCTTCTCCTCTGCCCGTGGTTTTTTTCCCCAAAGGGTTTCCACGTAAAATTTGTGTGTTCTTTATTTTATTTATTTTATTCTATTTTTATTTTTTTTCACAGTTTGGACAAGTCAACGAGACATCCCAACTATTAAAACATGAACTTCAAACTGGAAGCCTAAGGTTGTAATCGTGGAAAGGGATTTTCTCTTACGTGTACGTAAGAACAATTTCAGTAAGTAGTCGTCGCTTGCGTGCTAGTCTTCCATTGTCCTAGTTATCCTTGTCCGATGGTTGATCGCCTGAAGCTAAAGCCGGTGCCATGGATTCTTGAGATTAAAACATGTTAGTGAATAACAAGTACAAAAGCCCAATGTAAAACAAGACCAAATTGAATTATTTAAACTATAATAAACTAAAAATTGCTTTGCTCAAACTGTTCAAATGTCATGAAAATGTCCATTAACTTTATATTTTTTTGTTTTTATCCCATGAAAATGTTAAATTTTCAAAATAGCCCAACCAAAAATTATTTTTCCAATTTAGTCCTTATTTTAAAATTGTCCTAATTCTACATGAATTAGGAAAACCTATTTCAAATTTATCTAGCAAATTTTCAAGAAAAACACCATCAAGCTCTTTTCTCTTCAAACCAATTTTCAAAGTAAAAGGAATCAAAGTTATAAAAATCATCCTTCTCCCCTAAGTGGACCTTCAATCTTATCTCCAAACTAGGGTTTTTCTGTTCTCAAATCAGGTGTAGGATCTAACTTAAAATCATTATGTGTGATCAATTATGTTGAATCATTAAGAGATTAAGGTGAAATATGTAAAGAATAAACATAATGTAAAAATTTAGAAATTATAGTGTTATTACTTGTAGTATACTTGTTGGGGATGAGAAAGGATTGTATGAAACTATGATTCCACATCATTGCTATCCCTTTCCAATAGGAGCATGACAAATCATATTTTTCCTCCTGATTTTTAGCTTTTTCCTCTTGAAAAAAAATTCAAATCTAACTGAAAATGTAAAAAATCAGGAAGAATAATATGATTTGTTACGCTCCTATTGGAAATAGATAAGGATGACGTGGAATCATTATTTCATACAATCCCCTCTCATTGGAGATAGTGTTGGCTTCCTTTTAGCATCAAAATATAATTTGTGTTGACACAAGAAGGAGAAGGTGATTAAGATGGTAACTTCATCCTATTTAGGATAGAGTCGAGTGCATGGTGATTGGAAATGTAAAAAGAGAGAAGAGAGAATCTGAGTTCGGTGAAAGAAAAATGTTGTATCCCCCACTTCTCAAGTTGCTAATCTTATATACAAAGCATCTTTTGTTTTGAGGTGTCATGTGGCAATTTGATATTAGTAAGTCCAAAGTAAAAAATAAGTAACCAAACACTTCCAAGTGTGTTAGGTTGGTGCTATGATGACTCGTGATCCTACTTGTATCTTAGATGGTTCAACTTAATTCTATAATACAATTAATGAGTGGGCTCATCTCTTAGGCAAGTAATTAGTTGAGAATCTTAGCAAGGCGTAATAATGTGAATTATGAGATACTGAAAGATCTCATGCCAAAAAAGAAAAAAAAAACTTTTTTTTTCTCACTTTTATATTTCAAATAATCTTTTGAAAATTCTTTTTAAAATTATTAACAATTGTTATTGGATTGAGTCAACTAATATAGGAAATTCGATGCTTACCAAAAGAGAAAACTCGACAAACAGCCTATTAAAAAACATCACCAAACTAAAAACATCATTATTGTTCAAAGCTAATAACATGAAAAATAACAAGAAAGGAACATCAAAGCTGGAAGCCAACAACAACTACAATATGAAAGTCCTCTGTTGTATGTTCCAAAATAGATTTTCACTTACTGCCCATTGAGTTCCCTCATGATGGGAACTAGATGCTCGGGATCCAAAGGTTTTTTAATGAACACATTAACACCAGCTGCTAGAAATGCCTACCTTTCACTTTCTCCCGAGTAAGCTGTGACCGCCAGCATCTTACAATGCACCCCCATTTCACGAATCTACCTTGTTACCTGCCCACTAATAATAATAGATGATCTCACATGTTGATTCTACAGAAAACATTAAACACTTGTTTTTTTATAAGTAAGGCCACCTCAAGGCCATTTAGGACAAGAGGAATTTTTTCGATGATGATGAGATTGAATTTGTTATTGGATGCAATGAGTTCGATTGCATCCCCGCCATTGTCGGTGGTAATGAATTCGACACGGAGCTTTGGAGACTTCTGGACGGGCTGAAGGTAGCTTTGGGGACTTCTGGACTGGCTGAAGGTAGCTTTGGGGACTTGGGGCTGCGTGCGATAGCATTGAGGCAGTGCGGCTGGTTATGACAGTTCATGAAGGCAATAGCAGTATTCGGCTTGTGCGGGATATAAAGTCCCTGTGTGAGCGACTGTGGGAGGTTTCATTCAAACATGTTTACGGAAAGAGGAATCAATTGGTGGATGGAATGGTGAAGCTGCTACATGGACATGGTTTTGGATTGCATCGGTTCAATTTCCCTCCATCTCAACTGATCAGTGTTTATCAGAATGACTAGGTAGGCCTTTTGCATGGGCAATGAAGTCATTCGTAGTTTTTAATTTCTATGTAACTTATTGAACTAATAGTTAAATGCTGAACAAGACTGGACAAGTCAACGAGACACCCCAACTGTTAAAACATGAACTTCAAACTGGAAGCCTAAGGTTGTAATCTTGGAAAGGGATTTTCTCGTATGTGTTCCACAAAACAATTCCAGTAAGTAGTTGCCGCTTGTGTGCTAGTTTTCCATTGTCGCAATTATCTTTGTCCGATGGTTGATCGCCAGAAGCTAAAGCTGGTGCCATGGATTCTTGAGATTAAAACATGTTATTGAATAACAAGTACAAAAGCCCAATGTAAAACAAGACCAAATTTAATTACTTAAACTACAATAAACTAAAAACTACTTTGTTCAAACTGTTCACCGAGGGAGAAAAAAATATATCTATGCCTATGCCTTGAAGAAGCAATTTTGTTGCTCACTTATTGATAGCAAACAACTTGAAAACCGAATTGATGTGAAAATAAGAGGTTGCATATTCAAGTTTATACAGCGAGTGACGGATTGATAATTTTGAATTTACCTTCTATGTTCGGTGAACTAATTTGTAGATTGAGACAAAAAAATACATGTAAAAGTATTGAATTCTTAGGAAAGTGTTTATTGTTGAGATATATTAAAGGACTGCGCATCTAGAAACCAAATTTTCTCTTCTCTGCGCCATTAATTGGATTTAGTTATCAGTATTTGTATATATTTATTATAGGTAAATGTTCTAAATATCACTTGTTACGTTTCTTACAATTGTTTGAGTACAATAATAACTTTTGATATTTACAATATTTTTTGGTTTCCATAATTTATTATGAATTTCATAGTTCTTTTAAATTCAACAATCAATCTTTATGTTTATACATTCATCAACGTTATGAATTTCAAATGGCATACTTAATAATGTTATGATAAAAAAAGCTAAGATGCTATATGAAGAAAGAGGTACAAAATTCTCATGAAAGTGTTTATGGTTGAGATATGTTGAAGTGATGCTAATTTGAAAACCAGATTTTCTTTTATCTGGGCAGTTACTTGGATTTATTTGTTAGTATATGTATATATTTATTATATGTAACACATCATGACTATTCGTCTGTTACGTTTCTTATAAATTGTTTTAATACATTAAAAAAATTTGATATTTACAATATTTTTTGGTTTCCATAAGTCTTTTAAATTCAACAATCAACCTCTATATTTATATACCCATCATCATTATGAATTTCACATAGCATAGTTAATATTTGCTACATTCAAAAAATGTTTTGGTAAAAGAAGTTAAGATGCTATATGAAGTAAATGTATGAGATCCTCAAGAAATGTTCATTTGCCGGTCCATACTGGATTATAGGTCAATCGATTTTTTAAATTTTTAAAATTTTTTAGCCCTCAACATTTTTAATTTTTTGTCAGTTTGGTTCATACCCTAAAAAAGTATGCACATTTTAAAAAAATTAAAATATATTTTTTTAAGCAAAAAAAGCATAATTTTTTTAAAAAAATAAAAACTCATTAAAATTCAAAAATAAAAAATAAAAAGATTTTTTAAAATAGAAAAAAATTCTAAAATTTAATGTTATTTAGGACTAATTGGATCAAGAACCTACTGAGGTATTGATTCGATGAGAAGTAAAAAATTGGTTAATCCACGAACCTATACAAACTGGTTGAACTGGCAAGTGGACAGATTTTATAATTTTAATTTTTGATTTTTTAATAATTTATTTGCTTTGAACCAGTCATTCTAGAACCAATTGGTCAAACTAGTTCAAAATCAATTCAACTGATAGTTCAACCAATTTTTTAGTTTGGTTCAATCAGTCCATACCGGTTCGTGGGCCAATCAATTCCCAATCCAACTGACTGGTCCGATCTAGTTTAGATAACAATGAATGTTTGAATTTTTTTTATATTTTTAACATCGTTTTATTTTTTATATTTTGAATTCTAAGGAGATTTTATTTTTTCATAATGTTTTATTTTGTCAAAAATAATATTTTTAAGTTTTTATGTTATTATTTAAAATATTAAAAAATAATCATTTTTAAAATTTTTATGTACTTTTAAAAGATAATGGCCAAATTGATAAAAATAGTAAATACTGAGGGCTAAAAAAAATTATTTTACCTTTGACAATGTTAACTTTAACAACAATTTTTAAATAAAAAAAGTATGGGGCTTAATGCCTCAAAACTAAAGTATAAAGACTAAATTTTACATTTCAAAAGAGTACAGGGACCTTTGACATATTTAAATCTAAATTATTCCCTTAATGTTTACATTTTTTTGTCAATTTGGCCTTTATTCTTTTTTCGAGCTAAATTTAGCTATTAATCTTTCAAAAACAATCAAATTGCCTTTTTTAACAAAAATATTTTAACGATATTGGCATGGCAAACTGCGTGTACTTCATGTTAGTATGAAATACATGTGAATTGTCATGGAGGTTACCGTATTTGAAAATTAAATATTTAATCCTTATTTTTTTTTGTAGAAAAAAACTACAATTGACTATTTTTGAAAGGTTGACGGTCAAATTATTTTTTTAAAAAGTTAATAGTCAAATTTAGTTTAAAAATAAAAAGAATAAATGCTAAATTGGCTTTAAAAATTAAATTTATCATTAAGAGAGAGATTCGCTTACAACAATATAAAACTAATTTAATTTTACACATTGTTATATCTTTTAGTATAATTGATATTTTAAGAATTAATTTTAAAATAAAGGTAGATTAAGACAAACAAAACCCAATGTAAATTAAAGACAATAAATACTGACATAAAGAGAAGCAGCAAAAGTTGCAACGATAGAAGTCTCTGGTTTCATATATTCAGTGGCGGTCATAGTATCAAATACAGACAGACAAGTTCAAGTTTCCTTAACTCTGAATAGAAAAAAAAATCCGAATCTCTAATTTTCTGCTATTAACATTAATTAAATATTGCTTATTTATTATGCTTATAATAATTTATTTATATTTTATAAATAAATTATAAAAGATAGCATATTAAATAATATAATTATTTTATTTTATTTTCCATGACTTTTAAAATTATTTAGTAATTTACTTTAATTATATTTAAAAAAAACCTATAAAAATATCTATTGTTATTTTATTCATTGTTCTCGTATAGTTTTTAAAAGTAAAAACTAAAAATAAAGTAATATTGATAAACTGAACAATAAAACTTCTATAAAAGTTTTAAAAACCTCGATACTGAGATTCTTATAACATGCATTTTTGCAGTATTTGTTCTTTTTTTGGTTTTTCATTTTAAATTATGTCACATAAGGTCTAAAGTGTCGTTTAACAGTTAATGGTTTTAGTAGTTGAAGAATTTAATTGCTATAACATTGATAGTTTAGGATATAATTAGAATGCTTTAGAAATTAGAAACCAATTCAGAATGAAAATCATAGTTTGTGGATATCGAGTGCACTTAAGTCATTTATTTTAAATATAAACACAATTAAATAATAGATAAGAAAAAATAAACAAAATCAAAATAAAGGAATTTATGTGTATGAATATTTATGTTTATGAAATCTTTCATTCAAAAGAAAAATGCTTATGAAATCCGTAATAAATTGTATTGGATTGAAGGATAACGTAAAAAATTAAAAACCATACGGTGTTATCACTCGTTGGGAGAGCTTTGCTTCCATTTAGCGGTTAGTTTTGATTTAACTTTAAATTTAATTTCACTTTAATGTATGTTGATATAAAGATGAGAAACTAGTTAAGATGGCTGATTCACCCTGTTTAGAATAGGGTCGTGTATATGGTGATTGCAGATATAAGGAGGGAGAAAATGAAATTTGAGTCTGGTAAGGGAAGAAGGTTGCGTTCCCCCTCTTCTCAAGCTGCTAACCTTACATACAAATCATCTCTTATTTTGAAGTGTCATACAGTGATTTGATATTAGTGTATCAAAGGTCTAAAGCCAATAACTGAATGCTTCCAAGCCAAGTAGGTTGGCGTTATGATGACTTTAAGATAAGCAGCAAAAAGTTGCAACGATAAAAGAACAAAAGAAGTCTAGTTTCAGACATTTAGTGGCGCTCACGGTATTAAATACAAACAGACAACGGTGGTGGAGGATTTTTTTTTATCAAATAATTGCACCAAACATCCTCAAATTATTACACTCATTTAAAATAGTCACGAACTTAAAATCATTCTAATTACATCCCACACTATTAAGGTTATATTTATATCACTCGAATCCTTCCATTATTAAAAACCACGTTTAATTGTTAAATGACAAGCCAAACCTTACGCAGTATGACAATTTTTTAAATAAATATAATATTACCGTATAACTTTTAAAAGTAAAAACTAAAAATAACGTAATACTAAAAAAATGAACAATAAAACTTCTATAAAAATTTTGAAAACCTCAGAACTAATCTTTTTACAACATACATTTTTACAGTATCTGCTCTTTTTTTGGGTTTCATTTTAAATTACGTCACATAAGATTTAAAGTTAATTTAACAATTAACAATTTCAGTAATGGAAGAACCTACTTGCTATAATATATTGATAATTTGGGATGTAATTAGAATGTTTTAAAGTTTAGAAACCAATCTAAAAAGAAGATAATAATTTGAGGATGTCTAATGCAATTAACTCATTTGTTTTAAATATAAACACAAATTAAATAATAGATAAGAAATAAGAAAACAAAATCAAAATAAATGAATTTATGTGATTGAATATTATGTTTATAAAATCATCATTCAAAAGAAAAATGTATAAAAAATCATAACATAGAAATACGTTTAAAATTAAATAATAAATTAATTTTATTGGATTGAAGCATAAAATCATATGGTGTTATCACTAGTTGGGATAGCTTTGCTTTCATTTAGTAGTTAGTTTTGATTTAACTTTAAATTTAATTTAATTTAATGTGTGTTGATATAAAAAAAGAAGAAAGTGGTTAAGATGGTTGATTCACCCTATTTAGAATAGAATCGTGTATATGATGATTGGAGATACAAGGAGGAAGAAAATAGAATCTGAGTCTGGTGAGGGAAGCAGGCTGTGTTCCCCCTCTTCTCGAGCTGCTAACCTTACATAAAAATCGTCTCCTGTTTTGAAGTGTCATACAATGATTCGATATTAGTGGGTGGAGTCAGTAGCCATATGCTTCCAAGCCAAGTAGGTTGGCGTTATGATGACTTTAAATGATCCCGCATGCATCTTAAATGGTTCAACCTAACTCTGTAGGACAACAAATGAGTGGACCCATTTATTAGGCAAATAATTAGTTGAGGAGAGCTACTGCGAGGAGTTGTTTGGGTTGTGGTTGCTTGTAAGGTCTTACCAAGACTTAAAGATGTGATTACTGGATGCTAAAAGATTTCATACCAAAAAAAATTCTCCTACTTCTACGTTTCGAAATAATCTTCTTTTTTTAGAGAAGTTTCGTAACAATTTTTATTGGGTTGAATCAATTTAATATAGAAAATTTAATGCTATACTTTCATTTGATGGCAGACCATGCTTAAAACATAAGAAATATAAGTTGAATCTTCATATATATATATATATATATATATATTTAAACATAAACATGAGTAAATGAAGAGTTATTTGGGGTAAAATAAAAGACTTAATACATGACGACAATCTTATTTATGGCATTACCCATTACCATTGGACTAGACTTGAAAAACAAGCTATAGCCTACTAAAATACATTATTATTGTTCAAAGCTAATAACACGAAAAAATCAACAAATAACTATCAAAGTTGGTAGCCAACTACTATAAAAACAGGAAAGTCCTTATTTTTGTGTTACAAAATGAATCTTCACTCACTCCCCATCAAGTTCCCTCAGGATGGGAACCAAATATTCAGGATCCAAAGGTTTCTCAATGAACACATCAATACTAACTGCCAGAAGTGCTTGCCTTTCACTTTCTCCCGAGCAAGCTGTGACCCCCAGTATCTTACAACCACCCCCATTTAATGAATCTGCCTTGTTACCTACCCATTGATAAAAAAAAAAAATAGATGATCACACATGTTGGTTCTACACAAAACATTTAACACTTGTTTGTTATAAGGTTACCTCAAGGCCATTCATGATAGGAAGAATCTTTTCGATGATGATGAGATTAAATTTGGCACCAAAGGCAATGAGGGCGATTGCATCTCTACCGTTGTTGACACCTTGAGTTTGAACCCCATAAGAACGAAGAAGTACCTGCTCCAAAACCTGACACGTTGTGTCACCATCAAACACAAGAGTTGTCAATTTGTTCCTCAGAGCAATTTCAGTAAGTAGTTGTTGCTTGTGTGCTAGTCTTCCATTGTCCCAATTATCCTTGTCTTGATCGCCTGAAGCTGAAGTTGGTGCCATCGATTTACTGAGATTAAAACATGTTATTGAATAACAAAAGCAAAAACCCTTAAACTACAAGAAACTAAAAATTGCTTTGCTCAAACTATTCACTAATGGAGAGAAAAAAAAAAGAGAATATTTATGCCTATGCCTTGAAGAGGTAATGTTGTTGCTCACTTACTGTTAACAAACAACTTGAAAACTGAATTGATGTGAAAACAAGAGCATACATATTCAAGTTTATATAGTGAGTGATGGGTTGAAAATTTTGAATTTACCTTATGTCTTCAGTGAACTAATTTGCAGATTGAGGCAAAAAAATTAGATGTAAAGGGATCAAATTCTTAGGAAAATATTTATTGTTGAGATATGTTAAAGCACTACGTAATCTAAAAATTATATTTTCTCTTCTCTGTGTCATTAATTGGATTTAGTTATCAGTATATATATATTATAAGTAACGAGTTCTGATTATTATTTGTTACGTTTCATACAATTAGTAGAGTGCAATAATAACTTTTGATATTTACAATTTTTTTTTTGTTTCTATAATTCCTTATGAAAATTTCATAATTCTTTTAAATTTAACAATCAACCTATATATTTATACATTCATCAACGTTATGAATTTCACATGGCAAAGTTAATAATGTTATGGTAAAAGAAGCTAGAGTGCTATATGAAGTAAAGGTACAAGATTCTCACGAAAGTGTTTATGGTTGAAATATGTTGAAGTGATGTATAATCTAGAAACTAGATTTTCTTTTCTATGTACAGTTAATTGGATTTATTTATTAGTATATGTATATATTTATTATATCTAACATATTTTGACAATTGTCTGTTATGTTTTTTACAAATTGTTCAAGTACAATAATAACTTTTGATATTTACAATAAATTTTTTTTTTTATTTTCGTAATTCTTTTAAATTCAACAATCAACCTCTATATTTATAGACTCATCAACCTTACGAATTTCACATGGCATAGATAATAAGATGCTTCTCATCGAATTTAATTAAGGAGGGTTTATAAAATAGGTTAATTTCTAAGGATATTTGCTCAAAATAAGTCTTACCTTTCGATTTGTTCATACAGTCAGTCCGTCCATTAATTCTTTCCGTTAACTCTATTGAAAAATTAAGTATAATCACAACCTTTAAAACTTTTATCAAATTGACCCTATTTGATTACAACAAGAGCACAATAGTCGTACAATTCCCTATTTGATTTCAATAAACAAAAACATTCATTCTCCAAAAATCCAGCAAAAGAACAGAAAGATAATAAAGATGAATTAGATGGGATTGATTGTCACAAGGGTTAGTCAGCTTCGGGAGTCGAGACAATTAAATGAGATTAGTGAGGTTGCAGCATTGTCTACCAAACCTTTAGTTTCAAAGTAAAATTTGCTAAAATTGAACACTTAAATATTGTATTTTGGTGTGTATATTGATTTGAGTCTGAACAAATTAGTTTTGACAAAAGCCACTGCACTGACATCTTAAAATGGATTTTGGGGGGTAAAATAAAATAAATAAATAAAGATGGAATGCAAGAGAAAACAAAATCTCCAAAACCATATTTCTTTTATCAATAAGACAACAATGTTAAGAAAAATGGTGATTACAACATGGGTATGACAGTAGTACAATTCCCTATTTGATTCACTAAACAAAAAAACACTCAATTCTCCAAAAACCCAGCAAAAAAGAAAAAAAAAATCACCCCCTTCAAATGCATTCACACAATATACAAAAGATAAAAAATAAAAAAACAATAAGTAAACATTCCCCGAATCTGACCTTGCTATCCAAATGAACCGACTATTCATGAGCAGCATCTATAGGTGTGCCGGTCCTGGCCTGTGATATCCGATTGGCATAAATTGTAACCAGCCGCAATTGTGTGCTGTTAAGCCCCTCCAAGTGAGGCAAAAATGATTTCCCAAGCATTATGTAAATATCCACCAAACAAAAAACGACAGTCTGCACCATCGAAACATTGATATCAGACATCAGAACCCAACAACAATTGAGAAAATTTTAGAACATGCAGAAATACAAAGTTCATTTGCTTAACTTGACTCTGCTCATAAAACCAAACCATACTGCAACTCAAATACAAAAATTTGAGGGGTGTGATAAACTTACAATTTTCAAAATTAAGAATCGAGAAAAAAAAAAGTAATATTTATAAATTAAATGATAATAACTTATTGAACTAATAGTTCAATGTAGAACAAGACTGGAAAGTCAACCCAACAGTTAACGAATTGCTTGACTTGTTTTCATTATCCCTACTGTGTCTCCGAAGAGACACCCCAACTGTTAAAACATGAACTTCAAACTGGAAGCCTAAGGTTCTAATCTTGGAAAGGGAAGGTATTTACAGGATAGGAGAGAGCTACCTGTTTTTTATAGCTCAAGTCACATATACGAGAAAAGGAATAAAATAAAAGCATCTATACACCATCAATCGAACCTAAAAGTGCTCTATGAATTCCCAAATATCAACAAATAAATCATCCTACACTTTAATGGTAAAAAATTCTGTCTTCTATAAGATAATTCTATCTTTGTTACAGATTTCTAGAGGTAATATCTCAGACAGCAACCATATCACTTATAAAGGATCAAGCGGCTAGTTGCATAAACGGTCATGCATAATTTCTTCCACCAGATGATAAAAGTATAATGAAAATTTTAAAAAGGCACATAAGTATTACCTTACGGACATCAGCACTCTGGTTTCCAAAAGCTTCAAAAAGAGAAGGCAAAAATGAGGGCAACTGAGCCATTAGTTCCTCCTGTGATAGCCGTCCCACAAGCTGAACAAAAAAGGCATAAAGGTTAGAACGCCTAAGATCAGGAGGAACAATGGAGCAATCAAAGGAAAGTAGCAAATAAGCGTCTAACCCAAATAGAAAGGAAAGAAATGACAATTCACTAGAATAAAATTAACTTTTTACAAGCATTCTGAACAGCCCTGGATATTTATCCAGATGAAGGTTCAAAATGGATTAAATCTAACAATTTTAGTTCCGATTAAGATTCAGAATAAATACCTTTGTTAAACAGTTGATGCAAATAACTAAAGTCTTCTCATCTTCAGTAACTAATAAAGGTACAATAACCTGCAACCCCCATCATTTGACAACATCAGTACTTGTAATAACCTAAACCAAGAAGAAAAAGTGCCAAAACACTCTCTCTTCATTTGCTGTATGCGAAACAAGTCAAGACATTTGAGAGAGAACCACATACACTTAAACATCTGAATGGATCATACTCGGACAACACAGTGTTCAAGCAGTGCTCAGCTTCATTTGAAACCTAAGCATGGAGCAGACAAATTAGATGTGGAGGAGCAAGAATATTCTCAAAGGACAAGTTTATGGAAAGTAAATCATAAATTACTTTTGGAACAATATCCTTCATTACATGAAGCAGCTTCTCGATCACTATTTCAACAGAATCTCCCATAACACCTTTCTGAAAGTATGATAAGCCAAAAAAGGGAGGAAACAAGCACACTCATATATTAGGGGGAAAAAGAGAAGGAAAATCTAAACAATGTCTCGAAATAATTGTATACTAAAAAAATATAAGCAAACCTGGTTTTTAAGCATTTCAATTATCAATGACAGGGCAAGCTCTCTGATTGAGGAATCAGAATCATCTAAAACCTCAAGTACAGCTGTCAAAATCTGATTGGCATACTGCATAAAACTAAATGTTACAAGTTGATGTGCAAGATATATATCAGAGCATATTTGATATAGGGTGCAGAGGACAATACTCTTTTTTAAAAGTGTGGCAGGGTTAGGAAACTTCAAAGAGAAGGAAATCAAAATAAAATCAAATTTGTACAATAATTATAAGGAAAGATATATACCTTGGTCCAAACAGAGAGATCATTAGCCACAGAAATTTCATTTAATTGCTGAAGTGCATTGTGCTTACTGGCAGTAGGGCTCTCATCGTTCCCATTGCAGATCTAAAATACAAAAGAAAGCATTTATGAAGTGTGAAGTTCTTGTAACACAATAAGCACTGTGAGAAGCCCAAAATCCATTTTCTCCAGGCAAACTCAGTTGATTAAACAATTATCATCTCCATATAAAACCAGGACAAATCAAACTCACCACATGAAGAATTTGAGGAATGCTAGGCCCCGTGTCTGGCATAGACCTAACCTTTATAGCTGCAGGTTTAAGATGATTAAGATCCAACTCTGATGATGTTCCATTATGTGTAGCTCCTTCAGTGGTCTCCAAAGTGTCAAATCTACTTGGGCCATTAATTTCCAGATGTGGAGTAGATATACCTTCCAAGTTGACACTATTTTCTAAGTTCTCTATCTGGCCAGTTTGAGACCCCAAAGTCTGACAAATAGAATTAACCATATAAGATGACTCTTTGGTTTTGGAAGGAAAAACATTTGTGTTTGAACTAGTTTCCAAGTTCTGAAATAAGTTGTCCTGAGTTTCATCAGATGTTGCCAGGCCAATATTTCCAGTGATCAGGGTTGATTCCTGGGTGGAACCCCACTTCCTACCACCATCACCATCAGTGGAACCAGCAGAATATCTTCCAAGTAAAAGACTCTTCTTGGACACACCAATATATCCTTCTTCAGATGAAGTTCCAACAACATCAGATGGATCATAGGATGATTTACGTTGTCTCTCTTTCTTGTTCTGCAAATAGTTAATCAGATCCACCTCAATACGAGGAGTGTACCGTTTGAGTGCCCGTCTAAGGAAATTTTGCTCTTCAACTGATAAACTGAGAATAAAATTCAGAACAGCAGTTGGATCAAAATTCGAGTATACAGATATAATGCAAGTGATAGCTACATCCTTAAGCTTAGTATTTTTATCATGGGCCAATGGTGTCAGTTTAGCAAGCCATAACTTCAAGATGCCAATATTACTAGAACCTTCAGAATTCATAGCATGCTTGTTGAAGGAAGTAATAGCAAACTCGATAACAGCCAATTTTGCCTTTGGTGATCGCTGTTCATCAAGTGAACGAAGCAAAGCAGGTAACAGGGAATCTATGCTATAGGTTTTGCTGACAATTTCCAACGTCATTGAGCAAGGCTGCCTAACCAACTCCTTTGGATCAATTAACCGTGAGAAAACATGGGGTAAGATCCTTTCCATGTAACTCTCAAAGGGCTTTCGGCATGATGGAATAATATCAGCAAGGGTTGAAAGGGCAGCCTGTGCAACTTTATGGTGGGGATCATCCAAGTGCTGGAAAAACAGTTTCATTACCTTCTCGAAGTTTTGAACCACTTCCTGAATACCTTTTGGGCCTTGCTGCAACAATGACCGGAGATAAGTAAAAGCAGCAACCCTGGCAGACCAATCAGAACTAGGACTGAGCCCCTCGCTTAGGGCATCACTAAGAGAAGCTGGACCTTCAACATAACTTGACATCTCTCCAAGTGACAACTGGCTATCATCAAAACTCTTTCTCCTTCCAGCAGACATCCGCCCAGCTACATGCTTTCTCAATAGCGGCCTCTGGAAGTTGGGAACATGATTGTTCTGTAAATCCCGAGAGTTTACATCTCTATAAGGTGTGTCCAAATATTGCCTGTCAACATGTGGATTTACAGACCGCCTGGCCTCCCTAATGTCAATGTTCTCTTCAAGGGAACCTCGTTCTTGTCTTTCAGATGCCCTCTTGGCAGAGTATGATATGAAAGCTGGCAAAGACTCGGTTGTCGCACTAGTCCTATATGATAACTTGCCTGAATCTTTGGAAGCTTGAATTTGAGAAATTATGTCAGACATTATCAGACCACCATTGCGGTTGCTACCCTTACCAACAGTAGAGGTAGTCGATTCTAGTCCTAAAGAGCTTGTGAGGCTATTAGAAGCTGGAACAACGGCAGGGAATGGTGGATCACGAGATGATGGAGGGTCAACTCCTGCACTAGTGGGCAATAAAAGAGAAATTTAGCTGCTCACAATTGAACCAATTTTTCTAATCATTTCAGGCAATTATCACAGCATTATTTAATGACCTCATACAAAACTTTCAGGTTTAAATTAAGTGAAAGGTAGAAAATTCATTCAATACCTAGATCCAAACTTGTTGACCTCTGTTTTTGGGATATGTCCAGACCTCTAAGCATACTTTCAATGGCACTGACTTTCTGTTTGCTTGCATGCAACACACTCTCCAAAGTACGGTCAGCACCTTTACCAAGGGACTTTGATTGGGATAGATTCAACCCAGATGTGAGAGGTGTGCCCGAGGATAAAGTTGAAGTTCTATCCATGGCAACTATAGCAGATGTTTGATATCCAGGTAGATGTGCACTGGCAGAAGATTGAGAGCTAATTGGCATTTTAACATTTCTGTCACGGACAGAAGGAGAAGCATGCCGCCTATGCATCCCTCCATCTTCTTCGTTAATTATCTGAGTAAAAAGCAAGAAATGAAACCACAATCTAGAAAAGAGAATTATTCCAAAAAATATCCATCAAATATAGAAGCTGTATTTACCCTTTGAATAGCAGGATCAAAGGAGGTGAACAAGCGACGAGAACGATCTGGCCAAGTTTTGGAGAACATTCTGTAGCACATTCTAGCAGTTGATCGTACCTGTAAAGTTCACAATTAACTAGTCATCTATCATCAAACTTTAGAAGGGCTCAAACAGGTATAAGAAAAAAGTACATAACATTGAGGTTTAAGAATTAGCTTTCCCACATAAGGTCATCTTTCCAGATCATCCAATTATGCAAAAACATGAGTCCATTAAAAGATACCAACTGAAGACTGAAGAATCAGCCATGAAGCAGTCATGTTTCCAAGAAAGAAGCCAATCATCATGATCAACTTACACCTTTGAACAAAGGGCTGACTGAATAACCATTTACAATAACCATCTATAGCTATCAAACAATAGAAGCAAGTCCAAATATAGATACCTCACTCATTGCATCAGCAACACAGCACTTAATCAGGTCCTCGTATAAATCAGCCGATCTCTGTATTTCTGGTGCATCAGGCCAATGTTCAAGTATCAATAATGCATATTCACAACACCTGCAATAAGAATATAAAAGTTGAATATAGAAATAACAAATAAAAGACTTCATAAAATAGCAAAACCAGGAAAGACCTGGCACGGAGTACAGCACTACGGTCATTCTTTGCACAATCAGCTATGCGGGGAAGAACACGGGCAACTTTGCAGTTACGCAGCATCTGCAACATAGGAAAAGATATCGTAAGAAAAGGAAAAAAAAAAAGATAAAAAGAACCAAATCTAAACGGGAAAATGGAAGGGGTGAAATAAGAAAAAAATTACCGTTTTTATGCAGTTATCTGCGGACTCTGCAATTACAAGCACAGTAATCACAACCAACTTGAAAAGTACCTGATTATCATAATATGAAATTAACAAGTGCATATGAGAATATAAATGTTGCTATGCCACAAATGAAAGCTGAACTTACTGGGATGAACATCTCAGCACATGCCTCAAAATCTCCCAAGAGCTCCTTTGATAAGAAGGATAACAAATGGCAAGCCTGGAAAAAAGGAAACAAACTCAAAAACAGCTAAAGTACAAAGAAAAGCACTTATAGGAGACGAAAGCAAACAATTGTCTTGAACTCAACCACCATTATTATATAGACTGTCTCAAGATTCCTAGTGATCATTGTATAAAAAATTCATCCACTGTGTTAAGAAACAAGAAGCTAAAGCACCATGCACAAACTTAGAATCTCACCAGCTTAGGTATGTCTAGTAAGAGAATATGAAAACTGCCATATAGGAAGAAGAAAAACACAGGCTTCATAGTCGAAGTTCCAGACATGTAAATATGAAGCTGGATGCATATAAGAATTCTATCAAAAAAATGCAATATTATAGTCTTCTCAACAGCAAACCATAATTGTGATCTGTACTCAAGTTGAAGTTTTTCAGCTTAAACTATCCCCTCCTACTAGACTTGCTGGAAACACCCTTCTTGGAGATTTCAATAGAGTCAATAGGGACAAGCAGGTATGATGATGGGTCCATGACATGTTCCCTATCATTTGATCATTTTCTATACATGGATATGTTTTAAACAAATAGTAATACCGGCAAACTCAAGGAAAAAAAAGAATGAGAAAACTCCTTGATTGAATAACTCTGAAATTCATTAAACCATTCTAAAAAGTTCCAGTGTTAATTAAAAAAGGAAGTATTTAGACAAGGAACTTCAAGAAAATATATTTGACAGATAAATAAATAAATAAATAAAAGAAGAAAAAATCTCTCGGTGCTAGAATAAGCACTATTGGTTCAGAGCCATATAAACAAACTATAAACACAAAGAATAAATCTCCTAAAGTATCTAAAACAAAGTGCTAAAAGAAAAAAGTCAGCACCAGGAAACACAAGAAAATGTTACAGACCTGCTTCACAATGCTTGACCTCCTATCTGATAACTGTGTACTTAGTGGGCCAACAAGCTGCTTCAAGAGTCCCCGAAAACACGGATAATCAGCAGCACCTGTTTATTCACAGTAGCCATAAACTATAGAGGAAGAATAAGCCATATAAATAAGGAATGTTGATAGCAAATAGGGAAAATAACATGACAACCTTACAGAAGTCAAAACTAAGGGGAATAGGTAAAACAAATAGGATAACCCAGGAATTCATATATCAGAATTTTAGCATCCCCTTGTATACCTAAAAAATTATATCTAACTCAGTCTACATGGGCCAGTTCTTTAAGATTAAGAATTTTCAGGCAGAATCATTTCATAACTGTTTGGCTAACAATAGCAACTTTCTAATTCTTTAACAGTAGTCACATGCTGGATAAAGATTGGTGGGAGGTTTGACGAGAGAGAGGATAAAACCTCCAGAAACAAGCCCTTCAAGTCTCTGCATGGCAGCAATGCGTATGGACCAATCTTTTTCTGGCACAAGTGTAGAGGCAATTTTCTCAAATTCCCTTACCAGCTCCTTATCTGAATAAACTTGAATTGGATCTATTGGCTTTTCAGTGATATCACTTTCACCTATAAAAAACAAAAGAAATCACTTCAGTAACATTCAACTTGTTGAAACATGATCTAAGAGCAAGCACCATAAATATGAGAAATATGAAAATCACTTCAGTAACATTTAACTTGTTGAAACATGATCTAAGAGCAAGCACCATATATATGAGAAATATGAAAATATATAGCCTATATTGGAAGTAGGTTAGTTTATGCAAAGGTCAGCATTTCATGAAAACCATTTGAAACTCCTAGTTAATAATAATAATAATTGTTAGATACAGAGCCAAACCTCCAAAAAGTGATGTCTCCCTCGAAGAACTCTTGGCTCTTGGACTGCTTTTCTTGGGATTACGTACTGCAGGCTTTATCTCTCCAGTAGCAAAACCACCCAAAGTTCCATCTGAATGTCGAACTTGTGGCTCAATTTTCTCTAGTCTGGCATTAATATCTCTCATCTGCAAATTGTATCCTATATCGTAAAAATTACAAATACAAATAACACCAATACCTTTCTTAAAGAAGGAAATGTCATCAACATCAAAAGGGATGGGTGGGGTGGGGAGGAATTGAACTATCAATACGAAGTCAGAAAAAACAAATAAGAAGCTAGAGGATAGTTTGTTATTCTAAAATTAAATACTGACCATAGATCCAGGAAGCTGATGACGATGAAGTTCATCTCGAAATTGAGTTCCGGCTTGCGTATACATTTCCTGAAAAAGGAAACATTTGATCAGAATTTTCCACTAGATATAAGAATCTTTGATGTAAAACCATCTCTAAAAACATTTCGCAAGCATGATGGCAGAAGTGGACCTACTGCTCTCAGTTACTGTAATACTCATTACCATCCAAAGAAGAAATACTAAAGAGGATAAAAAATTTAACCCAATGAAAAATTACTGAATAACTCAAAACTATTAAGACCTACATTCATCAAGAAGAAGCATAATAAGTCACATTAATATTAATCCAAGGAGCCGGCAACACATGTCCAAACACCCTATATGAAGAATTTTAAATATTAATGAGTAGGAATTTGGAAAATAGTTCCAAAAAAAGATCTAAAACTTGAGTAACAATCAATCTAATTAAGATGGTTTCTCTTTGTTTAATAGTTAAATATAACTACCATGGGCAATCAAACAAAGTTCAGATCCCTGTTTTCATGCCTATTGATTTTCTCCATGAATTTTCTGTCCTAAAGGCATTAAAAAGCTTATTATGAGGAGCTGAGCATGTTTTTCTATAACTGAGCAGCAGAAAAGCTGCCTTGGATGTAAACCCATGTATCAAGCTATCGGCTGCACGATCAAGCATAGTGAAAGTTCTTAGAAACCACGGGTAACACCACAACAAGAAAAGAAGAAAACATATCAGAGACATGAAAAGACTATCAAATTCTTCCTACATATAAGGTCAACAAGTTGCTAAGCTCTTCTATCTTCTAAGATAACACTAGAAAGAAACGTTTGACAGACCTCGATGCATAATATAGCAGCTTCACGAACACCAGGATTTGTGTCATTCAACATCTGCAAAATCTGATAAAGAAATTTATATGTCAGCTAATCTCTGTCACATTGACGAGACATAAAAGTTCACTTTGGAAATGTTTATAAGCATACAGGAGGAAGAATCGCCCGTTGAAGTGGAAGTTCAGTAGATGCAAAAAGACTGATTGATGATGTGACTGTCCGGGCAAATTCCTCCCGAACTCTCCAACTTCTATGCGTCCAGGCATAAGAGCCAGCTCTTTCAACAATAATCGTTGGGGAAGAAACCTGAAACAAATATGTTATTAAAAATCACACCATTTCTTCACCACTTAGCCTAAAACATTAAAGCGTCCCAAATTCAGCAAGACACCCATACTAATATTTACTCCAAGTTTTAAAAAGATTACCTCCATGAGGGTGAGCAGTAGGCGCCTGGCAGCGTCTCTAACAGGTTGTTTAGCGTCACCTAACCGTTCAACAACCGCAGGAACGAGAGCGTTGAAGTGCAACTTCAAGTGATCACCGGAAAGAACGGCGGCGGAAGCAAGAGCCTGGAGAGCTCCCTGAGAGACTCTAAAATTGTTGTCCTTGAGGAGATCCAAGCAGCAGTCAACGAGCGAAGTGACTTCCGAAGAAGTGAGACTCTTTCTAGAGCCTTCAAGGAGTTGGTAGAGCCGCTCCACCGCCGCCATCCGCTCCTTGGTGTCTTTGGCACGTGCTAACTCCAGTGCCTCCTCCATCGGGATACCGATCCGACGGGACAGTACTCAGATCTGAACAATTGCTTAACCAATTCCAACAACTCGAAATTCAAAAGGAAAAAAGAAGAAAAATAAAATGTGAAATGTGTTTAGTTTAATTCGAAAGAAACGATAATTGGGTTTTATAGCAAATTTAGATTTAGCGGAGAAGTGTCGCTTTTTTCCCTTTTTTCGGAGGAAAAGGAATAGAGGGAGAAAAATGGCAGAAAAAAGGAAATTAGTGAAGTGGACTGAGATCTACGGAGAAGATGATGAAGCTTTCTGGTTAAACTTGTTGAGGATATTACCATCCATTTTTGGTTTATTTACGAGTATTACCACTGTTTTATTTTTATTTTTATTTTTATTTTTATTTTTATTTTTATTTTTTTGTCTTTGGGTCTGTGACTGCGCTGGCCGCCGTATGATTGTTTATATTGATTTTGGGTTATTTATATTTATTTTTTTTGGCTTAAAAAGTAATCAAATTTTTTCAATAAAAGTAATTAAACTTTTTTTACTTAATTAGAAATTTTTAAATTGGATGGTCTCAATTTTTTTCAAAAAAATAATTAAATCTCTATTTTTCTTTTATATTTAATTAGATATTTAAACTATCAAAATGCATCAAAAAAAATTTTTAATCGATAACTTTAACGGTTGATAGTTAAAACTAACCGTTCTTAATTTTTCAGTTAAAAACAATAAAAATTATTAAATTTCTAATAAAAAAATAAGAAATGTTTAATTTTTATTAAAAATTAAAAAATATATATTAAATTTTATAAAAATAATAATAAATTATAAATTATATTGAAATATTGAAAATATATATTTTTATAAAGTTGTAAAAAATATAAAAAATTACAAAAAAATATAAAATTTGTAAAAGAAATATAAAAATTATCATATCAAAAGAAGCATTTTATAATTTTTCTATAATTTTTATTTATTTTTACTTTTTATCATTTTTCGCCACATGTCACGTTGTATTACAATACGTGATAGTTTTAACTAGAAAAAAAAACTAAGAATCGTTAACTTTAACTGTCAATCGTTAAAGTTAATGGTTAAAGGGTATTTTTTTGATGCATTTTATAATATTTATAATTTTTTACAGTTTTTTAATATTTTTGTATGATTTTTATATTTTTCTAATTTTTAGTAAATTTTAAATATTTTTTTATATTTTTAGTGGAGTTTAATATTTTATAATTTTTATTTATTTTTAGTTTTTATAATTTTTTTTGCCACGTGTGATGTAGTGGTTGTGACACGGAGTGTTTTTAATTGAAAAAAATTAGGAGCAGTTAAATTTAACGGTCAACTGTTAAAGTTTATGATCAAATAGCCTTTTTTTTTTTATGTATTTTGACAATTGAATGCAAAAAAAAAATAAGGGCTTAATTGTTTTTTTTTTAAAATTGAAGGTCTTTTTTATACATTTTGATAATTCAAATACTCAATTGAGTACAAAAAAAAAGTAATGGCTTAATTTTTATTTTTTTTATCTTTTTGATGTATTTTAAAATTTAAGTACTAAATTGAGTGAAAAAAATAAGAGCTTAATTGCTTCTTTTTTTTAGTTTGAGGGCTTTTTACATGGTAAAACTATATTTTTTCTAAATAATTTTTTTTCATAAATTTCACATATAGTAACTTAACTATCAAAAATTTTTATTTTAGTCACTCAAATAAAAATTTCCAGCCTCTTCCACCAAAATCTCACATGGAATATTTTCTTAATAAAATAAAATTATTTTAAAAATTCGTTTCCGCTACCCTCAACCAGAGGTGTTTTA
This sequence comes from Gossypium longicalyx, assembly GCA_025698465.1. Taxonomy (NCBI): domain Eukaryota; kingdom Viridiplantae; phylum Streptophyta; class Magnoliopsida; order Malvales; family Malvaceae; genus Gossypium; species Gossypium longicalyx. The sequence goes on along the minus strand of CM047001.1, from coordinate 4,418,167 downwards.
ACTTTTGTTGGGTCAAAAAACTTATTCAATTCACAGAGGGAAACTACTGGCGTAGTAGTTTAACCAAACCAATCTGAAAAACAAGAAGAAGAAGAAGATCGAAGGAAGAGAGCAAATCATTTAGCCATTGATTTCGTTGACTCTTCCGTTGAGTTGCAATGGATGTTGATGACAGACTCGGACATGGCTGCAACCGCTCAACAGCTGATGAAGATAACAATAGTATCAGCAGCAGCAATGGCAATAAGAAGGACAAGAAAATCAAAGCGAAGATGATGAAAGACCGGCCATTCTTCAAACAAAATCAATATGAGATAACTTGAGCAAAGATTGAAGAATGGTTCCATCTTCATTAGTTCAACTTAAAATCAATATGGTTAAATGATTTGCTCTCTTCCTTCGATCTTCTTGTTAGTAGTTTTTCTGTTTGGTATGGTTAAACTACTGTACCAGTAGTTTCCCCATGTGAAGCGAAGAAGTTTCTTGACCAAGCAAGAGAGAAGATAAAAAAGAAAAAAAAAAAGAAGCAAAACAATACAAATAGAAGTTGATAAGATATTAAATTATTGGAGAAGTATCTCTATTTCATATAATTATTTTCCATAACAAGAAACAAAGAAATAAAAACAAAAGTTGACATTTTTTATTTTAACGGGAGCGGCATAATATGCTGAAATTAATTTTTTATTTAAATGCTTAAAATAAAAAAATTTAATAATTAAATGATCATATGTATAATTTACTCTAAAAATTATCAAATATTTACTCATATTTATATTATTTTACCTTTCATATTATATCTTTTATTTCATTACAAAAATTCATTCAAAGATTTCTTTAGCTATATAATCTGTCTATCTATACTATATTTATATGAAATTAAAAAAAATATCAAAGATTTCATTAGTACAACATATTTGTCTTTTCTTACTTTTATATTATCTTTAAATAAAATAATTAAAAATTACTCATTTAAGGATATTTATATTAAATTACAATTTTGTTACCACTCTAGCTATATTCATTTTTAAATAATTTTAAATATATATATTTTTATCTATACTATAATTAAGCATTTTACTGAGTTGGCGTCATTCTTAGTCGGATCACCAACTCAGTTATTTATCTACATTATATCTATATATCATATCTAAGCATTTCATTGAGTTGGTGTCACACTTAATTAGGTCACCATCTCAATTATGAAATTACTGAAATATCTCTTCTTTTAAATTATAATTAATATTATTATAATGATATTTTTTTTCTTTTTATATTATCTTTAAATCAAACAATTAAGAAATACATATTAAAGAATCAAACATGCTTTCAATAATATTAAATTACAAAATTGTTACCTCTCCACCTATATTTATTATAAATCTTAAAAAATCTTACCTTAATTATTAAAAAAAAAACTTAATCTTACAATTTATTGCATCTATTTCAATATTTGATCAAAATTTTTATTCTTAAAAATTGTATATATTTCTTCTCTTATATAATACAAAACCCTAAAGAAAATGGGTTATGTCATTTTTTCACATATTTTTTTTCTAAAATATCAAACAAAATAAAAAAAAGTATTTGTGAGTTTTGAAGAAATTTCTTTCTAGTATTAATTACTTGTAAAAAATAATAAAAAATTATTATATTTAACTACATTAAATAATTTGGTCTTACTCTTATGGTTTTACCCTCATGCATGATTCTGGTTTAGATTAGGTATTATCCATTGATATATTAATTATTAATAAAACAAATCTTTATCTAAGTTTGATTGCTGTGAAGACTAAGTAATGTTGCATGAAACTTAAATTGCATTTCCTTAATATTCAATGCAAAGCCACTAGATTAGAGATTTAAGTATTATTCAACAACTATTTTCTGTCAATGCAATAACATATGCCACTTCATATACTTCAAATTGGCATATTTTGGAAAGGGATAGTGTCATAAATGATGGATGTAGTTTAACCAAATATTGAATGGTGTATTTCTATTTTTAAAATGTTTATTTTAGTATTTAAAAGTATATGTTTATGTATTATTATAATACTTGGATTTAATCTTATTAATACATGGCAAGATAATCAAATCTTGACACGTAGAATTTGAATCCATATAAATAATCCAATATGTTAATAATAATTTGTGGCATTTAAGGTATTAAAAAATAGGGGTTTGTTATGAAAAATTTGGAAATCTGAGTTTTTCATTAAAAAATTTGGATGGAGGAGTTCTTTCTCTCGATTGCTAGCAATGAGCAGCTTGGTTCCGCATTAGAGAAGGAATTTGAAAGGGTCACTGAGAAGGTTCATAATAAAGAGGGTGTTGATGTTCAGGAAGTAGCTGGGAGTGATGATGTTTCGGTTATGTAGGTTGATGGGGAGCAGGGAATGTGGAAGGCTTCTTTTCGTGATAAGTTGTTGGAAAGTACGAAAGGCGGAGATGATGGATTTGTCGATTTGGTCTAGGAGGAAATCTCGCTTGAGGAAAGAGATGTTAAAGTGTCTTTAACTAGTGATTAGCTTTCCTGATCAGGTCTATAACATTATTAATAGTAGCATGACTTCTACTGCGGTGGTACGTCTCTTGGGGAAAAGTATTGGGTTTCATGCTTTGAAAGGGAGAATTCAATCTTTGTGGATCCCAAAAGAAGATTTTTAGTTGATCGGTCTTGATAATGGTTATATTTTAGTTAAATTCCACAATAAAGATGATTTTGATAATGTAACAGCCTGTTTTTAGTTAAATCGAAACAGTGGTTTCGGGACCACAAATTCGAGTCCGAAAAAAATTATATTAATATTATTTTATGGTCTGCATTATGATAGAAATATCGTATGAAAATTTCGAAAAAAAAATTCTGGTTACATGTTTAATTTAATGTAAAGGACCAAATTGCATAAAGTGCAAAATTGAATTCTAGTAGTTAAAGGGATCAAATAGCTATGAAATTTAAAATTTGAGGTCCTTATATGGAAAATAGACTATTTAGAGGAGTTAGTAGATAAACATGATTATTCATCATTGGAAAATTCAATAAAGAAAATGATGAAATTGGATAGTAAATGATAAAAAGATGATAAATAATAAAATAAAACAAAATATCATTATTTTATCATCTTTCCTAAAACAAAAATATGGAAACCCTAGCAATGGAAACCTAAATCCAAGCAAGCTTATTTTGTTTAATTAGATCTAAATAGATCAAATACGGAGTTAGATCGTGGAAAAGAGAAAGTAACGGATTAGTATCTTTTGTGTACACGAACATTGTCAAGGTAAGTTCGTGTAATTAAATTGTATATTTATATGTTTGAATTGAATGTTATGTATATGAAATGAATAAAATTGTCATGTATAAGAATGGATCACATATCCGATAATGTCTGATAAGTGCTAAGTCCTATTTGAACAAATGAAATTCGATGGATACAGGGTCCTTGAATTGGTTGTGGTCCCGCATATGTTGCAAACACACCACAGCTCACAAGAGCGTCTCGTTATTAGCTCTCATGAGCATTCCAATATTGGCTCTTTTGAGCTACCTGACATAATGGCTCTCACAAGCTTCCCGCTAATAGCTTTTATTAGCGTCCCGATTGGTTGTGATCCTGCATGTGTTGTAGACACACCGCAGCTCTTATGAGCGTCCTGATATATGGCTCTCCTGAGCTTCTCGTTTATGGCTCGTATGAGCTTCCTGATAATTGGCTCTCTGGAGCTTCTCGATAAAAAGCTCTCTCATGAGCTTCCCAATTAATGGCTCTTCAGAGCTACCCAATATTGGCTCACATGAGCTTCTTGTTATATGGCTGGAATGGGCTACCCGTTTATATGCTCACATGAGCATTCTTGAATATGAATCGACAAATATTATATGAATTGGCGAATTACAGTTTTGTGCACTTAGTGTGTACTACCCGTATCCATCGATAATTTTAAATAATTCAATAGGAAAAATCCTGATATAAAATAATATGAGTACGAGATGAATTATTATTCGTAAATGCCTAAAATACATGAAAATGATGTTACTTGACTTGTTGAAAAATGAGATGAAAGATACATGTGTATGAAATTTTCCTTATAACTATGTACATTTGTGATTATGAGTTATTATATGAATTACATAACTAACATGCTTGATGAGGATATGTGTTTAGGCATTTGACCAATTTGATTTGAGCATGTTTAGTTTGCTTACCATAATTGTGATTAAGTGGTAAGTTAAATTTCATGTTATACGAAATTACTAAGTATTAAATGCTTACTCTATTTTATTTCCCTATTTTATGGTAATTCAGAAGCTCGTTAGGTTGGAAGCTTGGCAGAGATATCTCACACTATCAATCAGCTCATTTCGGTATATTTCGTAAATCAATTTTGGTTATAATGGCATGTATAGGTTAACTTGGCCAATGTTGGCATGTAAATGTTTTGTTGTGATTAGCCAATTGAATAGCTTGTATTGGTTCAATTTGGGATATATATATATGCATATGGCCTCATCAATTTGACATATGTGTGGGTGAATGAATTAAAGTGAAAAGTAAATTAAATATGCATATGATAATTTGGACAACATAGTAAGTTTGTATATTTGGTTAATATGAGGTATTATGTCAAGCATAAGACTTGGTTTTGGCATGATTTAAATGTTTTGTATTGGCTTGTGATTGTGTTAAAGTGTTAATGTAGGTGGAAAGCAAATTTGGGTGAGAAATGTAGTTTGGAAAGGGCCTATTTTTGTCCACACAAGCAGAGACATGGGCGTGTGTCTCAACCGTGTGTGACACATGACCTAGCACTTGGGCGTGTGTTTTGACCGTGTGTTTTCTGCATCTTTAAATTTCAAAACAGAATGCTCAAAATTTCTCACACGACCTAGCACACGGGCGGTTGGCTTGGCCATGTGACCAAGACACCTAATTAATGCAAATTAGTATGCTCACATGGCCTAGCACACGGGCATGTGGCTTGGTCGTGTAACCTAAGTCAATATGCTCCCAAATTTGGACACGAGCTAAGACACGGCCGTATGTCTCTATTTTGAATGCCCACACGGCCTGAGACACATACGTGTCTCTTGGCTGTATGAGTCACACGGCCTGACCATACGGGCATGTGTCCCCTGTACTGTGAAAATTTTTTGATGTTTACTGAAAAATTTTCTGAGTATCTGGTTTAGTTCCAACTTGTTTCTAATGTATGTTTTGGGCCTCGAGGGCTCATATAAGGGACATTGTGATTTTTTTCTAATATGAATGCTAAATGATATGAAATGCTTGTTATATGTTCTGTAAATTTTCAGTAATGCTCCGTAACCCTATTCCAATAACAGATACGAGTTAGGGGTGTTACAGAGAAGGTTCTTATGGGTGATTTATGGACATTATTTCACAATTCAACCTTGGAATAAGAGTTTCTCTACTAAAGATCAACATCCTTCTAAAGTCCTAGTTTGGGTCCAATTACTGGGGTTTTCTTTTAGGTATTATACTAAGTGTTTGCTTTGTGCTATTACTAATGTCCTAAGAGTAGTGGTGAAAGCTGACTACAATACTATGTTTGGAAAAAGAAGGCGTTTTCTCACATAGTTGTAGTGGTGGATTTACCGAAACCTCTCACTTATTGTATTTTTATCGATGGAAGATACAAGTGGTGGAATATGAAAGTCTCTTGGTCATATGTTATATGTGTGGTTGTTATGGTCATTTAATGGAAGGTTGCCAAAAGAACCTTTCAGTGCCCATTAACCCACAAGTGGTGGTAAACAAAGATGACAATGCAACAAGTCAACATGAAAACACCATTGCTCCACTGTCATATGGTTTTTGGATACAAGTGCCTAATCGAATAAGGAAAATGAACAAATAAGGTGATAAGGGTATGCAAGGAAAGTCAAGAAATGTGGAAACCAGAAATCAATCTTCTTGATTTGGTCTTATGGTGCAAAATAAGAAAGATTCCTTGGGAAATAAAAGTAAGCCTACAAAGACATATTCTTATGCAACTACGTCAAACACTGTTAGAAAAGAAAAGAATATGGGTATGGTGCATTTTAGGAAAAAGAACACGAGGCAATTTGTTAAAAGAGAACTAGTTTATGAACCTTTTGTAACAAGTGGACTGAATGTTTATATTGGATCGACTAAGCAAACTAATTTGAAGTCCATTATAGTATAAAAAAAATCTAGCATTCCAAAAGATAAACACAAGGTAGGCTCAATTGTTGAAGGAAGGACTAATGCGGTTATAAGGGATAAAACTCACATGTTCCTAAATAGTATGGATTTCAAAATGTCATACAAGTCAAATCTTTCAAAGGAGAAGAGCTATTTCCATGCAAGAGATGACGAAGAAGGGATTAAATGTTCATAAAAAGGCAGAGATTAAGCTCCCATTACAACCTATTCTTGTAGGTTGGTTTACATCCCTATCCTAACAGTTAGAAATAAAGGAGAATGATCAACGTAGTTCAAGTGAAGTAAAAAAGGTCAATAAGACACCTGAGGAAGCGAATATAGCCTTGACTTGAGATAAGTTGTTATCTATTTATTCTATTTTATTTCTCATGATTAATCTCTATTTTTGGAATTGTCAAAGGGTGGCTAACTTTAAATTCTTTGAATTTTTAAGAATTTATGTGTCAATATAGATTGAATTTGGTTACTCTCTTTAAAAACAAAATTAGTGACGCGAAGGTGGACTATTTTTATTTTGAAATTGGGCTTCCTTTTCCTTTAGAGCGAAAGCAAGTGGGTTTTCGGGTGGGATTTGGCTCTGATGGAATGATGATATGCGAGTTAACATTTTGAAAATGGATACTCAATTTGTGCATGTTTCTATCAGTACCAATTTGATTGCAATAACGAGTTATTATACAACCATCTATGCTAGTCCTAATGCTTCCAAAATGAGCTATCTTTGGGGGCACCTCCTTAATCTTTTACTAAGCAATAATGATCTTTAGTTACTTGGTGGGGATTTGAATTGTATTTGTTCGACAAAGGATCAACATGGAAGGGCGATTAATGGTAATGAAGTTAGTCGATTATTCAATGATTTGATTTTCAATGGCAGTTTCTCTGATCTTAGTTACCAAGGTCCTATATATCTTGGGACCGAAGGGATTTGTATCAAAGGTTAGATAGGTTTCTCTACAACAAAAATTGGAGTACTTCTTTTCCAAATACTATAGTGTTTCATTTGCCACAGATTGGATCATACCACCAGTCTCTTCTTTTTCAGGTGATAGCGAATGACCATTTTAACAAGTCTCGTCTATTTCATTTCTTGGCAGCTTAACAATCTCACCCGGATTTCGGGGTTCTCCTAAAGGGTGTTTGGAAGTCTAATGTTAGTTTGGTTGAGAATATTAATAAGTTTATCGAAGTAGTAAATGATTGGAACCAATAAGTCTTTAGCCATATTGGTAGAAAGAAATCAAAACTGTTGGCACAAATCACAACTATCAAAAAGGTGCTTGATCATTTTGACTCTAACTTTCTAAAAGATCTTGAGAGGTAATTGAAAGATGAGTTGAACACTATTTTAGCCCAAGTTGAAAGTTTTTTATACTAGTGATTGAAAAGTAAGTGGGTTGTGGATGGGGACAGAAAGACGAGGTTCTTTCATCTTGGAACCATAAAGAGAAGACGAGCCAACTACATTCTTAGACTTTGGTTAGAGAATAATGAAGAGTGTGATGACCAATCCTTATTGCAATGCCATGCCCAGTCTTTCTTTTAGAATTTATTTAGTAAGGATGAATTTAAGTTTCCAAGATACAATGTAAAGGGATTTTTTACCAACTTTGGTACCTCGATCCTAGTTACCTTAGAGGCTCTTAATGTAAAAGACAAAATGCACAGAGTCATTATGGAAATGCAACCATTTGAAGCTCCTGGTGTCGATGGTATTCCAACCTTATTTTATTAAAAGAATTGGGATTGTGTTGGTGGTTCTGTAGTGAATTTGTATAGTAAGCCATCTTTGAGGGCTGTCTTCTAAATGGGGTAAATAAGACTATTCTTATTCTCATTCTGAAGCTTGAGAGCTCATATATGATTAAATAGTTTAAACCGATAAGTCTTTGCACAATTTTATACAAAATCGTAACAAAGATTATTGTGAACTTTGTTAAGCCATTTTGCTTAGTTGGACACATCAGAATTAAATAAGTTTTGTACTGGGGCATTATACAACCAACAATATCATAGTGGTGCAAGAGATCATTCATTCTATCATGAAAAAAAATTGTCAAAAGAGGATGCATGACAATTAAGATTTATTTAAAAAAAAACGTATGATAGATTGGATTGGAACTTTATTGATGTGTTAGGATTTAATGCCCTTAGTGTAGTGACATTGTCAAATGTACTTGTAATTTTCAAATCGACTGGATTAATAAAATTCCATCATTCTCATTAATATCTTTTGTATAATGTCCTCAAATGGTTTTTGCATGCAAAGTCAACTGTAAGCAAATATTAGCTCACTAATTATTTAATGTTTAACTAATATTAAGTTGGATTATGTGGTTAGATCATAATGCAGAAAGACTTATATTAGTAGATAATCTAAATGTTCCATAATCTAATCGAAATTGAGTAAGTTGATTAAAAGGTTATTATGTTGTCTATCAAGTTTGAACAGGAGATACATTATCTTGGGTGTTGGAGTGGATAACTCCTAGAATATAGAGATATAGATGTGACAATTTAGATTAAAAGTACATTAAATAGGATCCAAATAGAATAAATCCTAGATTTGTTTATGAATTTATTTGTTGTGACATTCATCGTGTGGCTATCAGTTTATGGAAGACTATGTGTGCATGAATCATATACTTTGACGTATTAAAAGTCAAGGTTTAATTAGTAATAGAGTCGAAAGTTAGTATGTTGGGTATATGAGTTTTGTACGATATAACTTCACTTACAATAATAGAATTCATATAACCCAATAAAGGTAAATGATATATTTCCGTCTGCATTACATAATAAATGAAAAAGTAACATAACCATGGGTCATTTGTCTAAAGATGACTGATTTAATTTTAGTAAGTAGTTTTTTAATGAAAAAAATGTAATGGATATCATGAGATAAAATAGGATCATATTGGGTAAACGGATTTATCCCAAAGAGATTAAAGGTATCCTATGAGGGTAACACATATATGAAAAGATATTGGACAAGCACTTCATAAGTCTTTTTCATAATGGTATATAATAAGGGAAAGCTCAATTATGGTACTTTAGTGGAATTACTTCATAACTAAATATTGTTGTAATTAATAGATGAAGAGTCAAAACTTAATTACAACTTATTTTAGCCCTAATTATATATGTCCAATCGATCACTCCGCTAGCTCAGTACGACTCTGAATGGTTTGCAATTGAATTGATGTGATGGATGAATGAAAAAAATAATTAGAGAAATAGGTTACATGTATCACTATTTGTGGTTAATACATTTTCTTGCCATATGCAAGAGATTATTTGGAAATTAAATTAATGGTATATAAATAATATTTTAGGGAATATAAAAATAGTTATTGGGTCGATAAAATTATATAAGTTGGTTTAAAGACTTAATAACATATATAATTAATACTTAATATGAAAGACAAACCTGGAGGCCCATCTTCATAATAAGGGGTGGCAACCATAGTATTTAATGTTCATAGGGAGTTGTCTCCACCTCATGTATTCCTAATAGGGAATATATGTTATTTTTATATTAAAATAATTACCCCTTGTTCAACTAAGACTCTTGTACTTTTCCCTATATAGAGAAATCATTGGCTAGGTTAGACAGACACCTCTTTAGTTTCGATACTCTTTCAAATCTAATCTGATTTGTTTTTCCACAAAAATACTATATTTTGAAAGAGTTCGTCTTTTGGTTTCTATCCTTTGAGAAAAATAATATTCCACTAAATATTAATGAAGTTTTCATTCTCTATAATCAGTTTGTGAAATTAGAGCCTACACTCTAAGCAGATCAGAGTTCAAGAATAATGCATAATATCATTTTGGTTGAAAGCCGAGAAACGTTTAGACCACTAAACTTAAAGCACAAATATTAATTTGGTTAGGGTTTATTATTATAAATAACACAACTACTCAATTTTAGAAAATTTTTAATTTCCTACTGTGCAACAAAATCAATTTTTAAACCAAAATTTTCCAACAAGATGTTGGTATGCCTTTTTTTTTTCTCATGTCGTATAATTATACATTGTGTTAGTATTTCGTTTATGGGCCTGAACTGGAATGGGGTACAAACCGAAGGTTCTAATCCATCTAGAGGTGTGAGATAAGGGGATCCCTTTTTCCCAGTATTCATTTAAGTAAGAATGACCCAATTATTAGTCATATTTTCTTTGTAGATGATTTGATGTTATTTGTAGAAGCTAGTTAGGATTAGATAGATCTTATTAGTCGGATGTTGGATTCCTTTTTTCGTAGTTTAGGTCATAAAGTTAATAGAAAAATGACACAGGTTTTCTTCTTGAAGATTGTTTCCTCTCGTATACACTCTCTTTTTAGCAATGGGTTGGGCTTCTTGAATGTTGATAATCTAAGAAGATATCTTGGTACTCCCTTTCTCCATAAGTAGGTAATGAAGGAAACTTATAATTGTTTGGTTCATCAGATACAATATTGTTGCATTGGTTGGAAGAATTACCCTTGCAAAATTTGTTCTAGCTTCCATGCCTACGTACACGATGCAAATTGCAGTTATCCCTAAAAATTAATACAAAATTTTATTTGGGGTAACTCAAAAGATCATAAAGGTATAAATTGAATGAGCTAGGCAAATAATTTTCGGCCAACAAATGAAAGGGGTTTTAGTATTAAAAGAATGGAGGTTAATAGCTCGCCTCTAAAAAAGATGATATTTCATTTGGTGGCAAGCGAGTCTCTTCCATGGTAGATACTAATGGAGAATAGGATCGAACCTGATATCAACACATAGTTCCTCCTAAGGTTATGGATATTAATGTAGTTATAGCCCCACCTTTAGAGGATGATATAGTTTACCTTCTTAGATGGATGTGGTCGCCTCAAAGGAATATTAGTTTAAGATCAGCTTATTTGTCTATTAATCCGGATCATGTTGATAGGGGATATAGATGGAAGGTTATCTTGAAATATAATGGGCCATAAAGGATTCATGTATTTTTTTTGGTTAGTTTTTAATGAGAAGCTCATGACAAACGCTGAAAGAATTTGAAGGCATCTTGTGAGTAAAGTTGTCTATAGGCCGGGCAATGTCAAGTTAAGGCTTGGTTCGAAAACATTTTTAAAGTCCTGACCCGTTTCGGGTTAGGCCGCCCAAAATGTTCATTTTACTTTTCAAAAACTAATAAAATATTAAAAATAGTTTTTATTTTCTATTTTATATATTTTTATAATTAAATTTTAATTTAGAAATACTTTCTCATTCTTTAAATTGAATTTGGCCCAAATTGAAGTGAAAAAAATCCTTATCTAAGCTTTATCCCAAGTCAGGTCAAGCCTACTGGGCCAGGCGGGCTACTCAACCTTTTGAAAGGTCTACTTGTAAATAATGTTAGTTGCACATTTTGTCTCCAATATAAAGGAGGATACCAGTCATGTTATTCGTGGCTGTGATTATGAAGTCTACTTTTGGAGTTTCTTGATTTAACCTAATATCAGGACATTAAATTTGGTGTTATATATTGGGGACTATGATGAAGAAGGAACCAGAGAATATTTGACGAGGAATTTGTTAATTCTGAAGGGTTCTTTGGTTGGTATAATTGAGTGACCAGTAACGTAATACCCTTTGTCTGATTCGATCGCAGGATCCGAGCTACAGGATACTACATTCGATGCTTGAGAAATATCAATTAAATAAACATAATTTTTCCACAAATACAACAATATATTTTAAATATATGATTATTGAATCATTACATAATATAATTACTCAAATCGGGGTTTATACGAGCTTATGAAAGCTCTATTGATAACCCGGAACCATTAGACGACTAAAATGTAACATTTTTAAAAGTTTTAAAGTTGATATCTTGACATCAATGGTTCAATGCCACCACTTCCTAGACAGTATACAAGTTTCCTTATTCAAGGACCCCATTGCAAAGTTTTCCAAATTATACTAGATGGATGTCGCGACTTCAAAGGATGGTATTGCGACATCTAATGGTTGATATCGCAACCTTGAAGGCAGTAGCTAACTTTCCACCTAAGGACCGATTTGAAAAACTTTTAAATATTATAGAGTCGACGTTGTGACACCAAACAGGGGACATCGCGACGAGGTAGCCTGGTGTCACGACATTTAGGGTGTAAAGTCACAACATTCACAATAGTCTACTAAGTTTTCATTTCCATACATTTTGAAGCTAACATAAGACTACAATGGTAGGCTATAAGGCCTCAATTTGACCATTCCCATGTTTATGATAGATCAATTTACAAACTCAATTCAACCAACATCATTGTCATGTATTACTAATACCATTTCCACATAACCACAATCAAAATATCATCATTCCATACTAATTTATACCAATTCAAGCTTATGAAATATATACAGATGCAATTTAAGTATCATTAACTCACATAATCTTGACATGAATCAACACAAAGCATAAACTATCTATACTTCATGCCTAACACTCAACTACACCGTTACCAAACTATGCATCAATTCATCTTGTCCATTTATTTCAATTTGTAAATTTTAACATGCCAAACTCAAGAAAGTTATAAATCATCATTCATATTGATTATTAGTATCAAACTTGACCAAACCAAACATGAATTAGGTTATATGTCATGCTAAATATGCAAGCTTAACCATTACCACATAATTATCAACTCAAAATGACCATTTGCACAACAAGGTGCCCTTATATACATGCCACAGTATTAGACTCAAAATGGACATAATTATACCGCCTTGTTGATAGTGTGTGCTTCACGCTGATCCAACTTGGCAAGTTCCACAAGGGGACGATCTCTAAGGGAAGGAAACAACTAGAGTAAGCATTTAGAATGCGTATTAAGTTCAAATGGAGTTACTATGCTTACATTGATCACTTAAAGTAAGATAACTACCAATCATTTTGGCGTACAAATTGGTTATCCTTGGCACATAATTTCGTAAGTAGTCACATGCCAACATTAACATCCAAATAAGTTAGACATGTTTACGTATCATGAATAATATCACTTAACACTAAAGTAATCACATGTCACATATCAAGTTATAAGCATATACCATTTCATTTTTAATACATTTTCAAGCTTTCCTATTTCAATTAAAATGAATATCGCTCGATGGAACTCTAGTAAAATGCACGGTGACTAAGTTGCTCATTCGAGCTGAAATTACATCAGGTTACCCATTCGGGCTAAACTTATGTTACAAGTAACTCGAGAATCTACAACAAGGCTAGATCTCATTATATTACCCGAGAATTTGCAACAAGGCTGGACCTTGTTATATTACTCGAGAATCTAAAATAAGGCTAGACCTCATTATATTATAGGAGAATCTACAATATATGCTAGATCTCATTACATTACCCAAGAATCTACAATAAATGCTAGATCTCGTTATAATCTATACAAGCGGGCATGTGTCCTTGTTGGCATGCCAACTGTATCCTAAGCTTTTACTAAGCTCGTATGGACATCAATTCCATATATTTCAATATCATACTTGTAATCAATCATTTTATTACATTTGTACCCTGTAGTTATCCACATTTCAATTTAGTCCTTTCTAACCATATGTGCTAACTACTAGTATATCACTATATACTCAAACATACACATATATTTATTTATCAAATTAAATACAAATATACATACCACACAATATGATTTAGTAATTTCCATGTGAACTTACCTATTCAAAACACCAAACGAGTGGATTCTTCAGGGATTAATTCGTAATTTTAGCTTTCCCCCTATTAGCTCTACTTTGATCCCAATGTTATTCTGTACAAATATTTTATATAACCAATCAACATCAAACATTTTCATACTATGCCATGATATTCATGATCCTATATAAATCTATTTTTTTATTTTTCTCATATTTTACATTTTATTCAATTTAGTCCTTGAATTCAGAATAGACATAACTTTCAATTTCTAGCTTCAGATTTAAAATCCAATTTCATACATTCTTATTAGGGACCTTATACTTTCTATTTCTAACATAATTTCATGTCAAGTTTTACATTTATTTAATTTGGTCCCTAATGTAACAAAGTTAACAAACAAGTTAGATTAACTTTACAATATAGTCTTTTTTATATTCTAAACTTATAATCTATCAATTTCAATCCTAATTCTTCACGAAATCAACAATAGAAACTTTCTAAAACTTTAACAATTTCAAAAATTGGTACATGAGCTAACTAAATCAAGCTTTCATGATCTCAAATCTATAAAAGAATTACAAGAAAAAGGCTTGAATTTACTTACTAAATTGTGGTCAAATGGTATAACGCTTTCTTTAGGTTTTCTTCTTCAAGGGACAGCAATGAGATAAAGATTAAAGATGGAAATTACATTTTTCATCATTAATTTAGTAAATATAATTGGATTAAGGTTTAATTAAACTAAATTAATTAACATAACATGGCTTAATTAGCTTAAATCATCCATTAACCATTCTTAAAGAATTTCATCATCATCATCCACTATCTCTAATATAAAACTATTTTAACTACCATTTTGGACATTTGGCTAATTGTAATTTAAGTCCTCAAGGTTAATTAAAACTCTATAGCGATTGAAATTTTACAATTTAGTCTCTAAGCTTTAATTAACTATTAATTCAACAAAATTACTTGACCAATCTTCAATATATTTTTATATTATCTTTGCAAATATTCATAGTTAATATTTACGGAATCGGTTTACGAAAATGAGATTCTGAAACTGCGTTTTTCGATACCATTGAAAATCTAATCATTACAAGTAAGATTATGTTAGCAAGGAGTAGGAAAACACTATGTTAGATAGTCATGTGCCATAAGACCAATTGATTGATTTGTATTTACCACCTTTTGGTTTGTCTGATATCAATATTGATGGAGCTTGGAAAATTTTAATAGTAGGGCTAAAGCAAGTGGAGTGTTAAAGATCATGCTAAGCATTGGTTGGGGGTTTCATGAAGAACATGGGTTCATGCATTGTTATTGATGCAAAACTATGGGTACCTTTGAAGGTTTATCCCTGACTTGGATGTACAATTCGAGAAACATGTATTCAGAAATGGATAGCTTGAAAGCAGTTAACTTATTGTTATAGACATAGAAGGATCAATGGACCATCACAATAAAGCTATGTCGACTGTCGTCTAAGTCGTGTGAGGTTAAAATTTAGCACATTTTTAGGAAAGAGAATCAAGTTGTAGACTCTTTGGCACACTTAGTGTTCAACATGCCTTTATGGAGTCATTTTCTTAATACAACTCTTATTAGTATGGTTGATCTAATTATTGTTGATGCTAGTGGTACAATGCATAATAGAGGCTTGTGATGTAAATTAGTTGTTTTTCCTTCCGAGAAACAAAAAAAAAAAAACATTGAAACACAAAGTAACAAATTTTCTCTAATAAGAAACCATTTGAAACTTTAAACCATTTTTGCACAAATTTGATAATCATCTTCTTCAACTTACATTTTAAAAACTTCACTTTCTGTTGGAATTTTTGAATGAATCAAGAAATTGTAGATCTAAACTTTTAAAGCTTAAGGCATGTTGGATACTACCCTTAAGGGAGGATAAGAGGAAGAGAGGTTTTCGGTGCATCGAAGAAAGCTAGAAGGTGTGGTGCTTATAGGCTAGAATGCATTGGTAAGTAGAGAGAATCAAGGAAAATGAAAGAGAAAATCTAGGAAAGAATTTGAAAAAATCATGGTAAATCAGGAGTCAATCAAGGAGGATCACTGAGTAAGTTAAATTTGATTTTAAAAATAAAATTGAACATTTCAAAAAAATAATTCACTTCAAAAAATAAAATAAAAAAGATCGTGTTAGATCTAGTGCCTAAGTGTAGTATATTCGTTTTGTATACTTGTATTTTTTTGAACAAATTGGTTTAATAAAAATATTTATTAATTAGATTAACACCCTTTGTATATTGTTCTTGATGTTTTTGCACACAAAGAAAAATGGAAGCAAATGTTGTTTCATTGTATACCTGATGTTTAACTAATACTAAGCAGTATTATGTGATCAAATTGTAATATGGAAAGACAACTTGTATTAGTAGATAAAGCTAAAAATGTCCTCAGTCTAATCGAAAATGCTCAAATCTATTGAAAGACTAATATGACATCTATCACGTCTGATTAGGGATATGTTTTCTCTTGAGCATCGAAGCAAACAATCTTAGAAGATAAAAACATTGATGTGACTAACTAGATTGACAGTACATCAGAAATGACCCAAGCAGAATAGATCCTAGATCTATTTATAGATTTACTCACTTGTGACATTCATAGTGTGGCATACCTTAATCTTGAATGGATGATGGACTATGTTTGTGTGACTTGTATTCTTTGATGTAAGTAAAAGTTTGATTCCAAATAGAGAAGAAACCGAAAACTGGTGCGTTGGGTATATGACTTCTACAATATTTAGCATCATTCACAATAGTGAAATTTATAGCCCAGCTAAAGGGTAAATGATATTCTCTCATTGACATTATATGATAGATGAAAAGTAAATGTGAGCACAGATTGTTTTTCTTTCTTATAAATGACTTGATTACTATTTGATAGTAATTGACTTTTCATAAAGGAAGATGTAATGATTATCATGAGATAAAATATGATCATATTAGAATAACATATTTATCCCAAAGAGATTAAAGATATCCTATAAGGGTAACATACTTATGACAAGATCATTAGACAAGCACTTATAAAGTAGCTTTCGTAATTATATGTGATTAGAGAGAGCTTAGTTGTGATACTATAGTTGAATGATTTTGTGACTAAATAAGTTTATAATTAATAGGCAAAGAAAGTTGAAACTTAATATTAAATTATTTGAGCCCTAATTATATATGTCCAATCAGTCACATCACCAGCTCATTGAAACTAGAAATGAATTTCATGTAGAATCAAATGAACAAAAATGAATGGAAATAATGAAGTTAGAGAAATGGGTTGCGTTTACAAATGAATGTGTTTTCTCACTAAGTATAAAAATGACTTGAGAATTAATTTAAGGTTTTTGAATTATTATTTAATTAATTATAATTAAATAATTGAAGCTCCAAAATAGAATTAAATTAATTAGCCATTATGAATATGTTGAATATGAAAATTAAATATATTTTTATAGATTCTTTTACTGTAAAGTCGTCATGATTGTATCGAAATTAGAATTGGGTTGAGAAAATTATTTAATTAGGAAATTAATTTAGTTAATTTATTTATTTAATTAAATTAATTAAATAATAATATTTATTTTGAAAAATAGAAAAACAAATATTGGGTTAGATTAAATTATAGAATATTGGATCGAAATTTCAAAAAACACATATAATTGGACTCAATACATGAGAGGTCGAATCCCCCTCATATGATAAGTGAGGGGTGACAACCCTAGTAATATTTACTTATGTGTGCCACCCATCACTTTCCTAGTTAGACTAAAGGAGTGTTTTCTATTAAATAAATATTATTTGTGTTATTATTATTCAACTAGAATTCTCCTATCTTTCTCTATAAAAAGATGACACTGGTAAAGTTATTTATACACAAGTTTTATATATTGTTATCCTGCCAGAAAGTAGTGGGAATTTATTTTCTTAGAATAAATTTTATTTTCTAGGAATTATAGTTTCTACCAGTTTCTATCAAGAGAATTAATTTCCTAATGAAAGTAAAAAAAAATTGTTTCTTATATTGTGTTTGGTTTATGTTTCTTATATTGTGTTTGGTTTATATAAAAAAATCTTGACAAGTTTGTTCATGAGGTAGAAACAAGACCTTCTTCTCTTGTTGGTGAATTTATTACGAATATTACTGATCTTGTTATTGAGAATCCTATTGTTGAGAACCTTGCTAATGAGCCAGCTAAATTTGATGAAGCTAAGGATGATGAAGTAGTAGTAACAAGAGTGACTACTGGACCAATTATTGCCCCTTCTAGAACTGTTCATAGAAGGAATCGTTCTATGCTTGTAAAGAGATAAAGAGCAGCACCAATAAGCAAAATGAAAGGCTATTCTTGATAATGACAAAACATTTCTCTTCCCATCATTCCCTACGAGATTGCTATCAAGTCTGGTCTCAAACTCTTCATCTGATTCAAAGTCGAATCATAATGTGCCTCTCAAAAAGATTTATCTTAGAGGAATGACATTCACCAAAAAGCCTAATGTTTTATTATCTCTAGTGGCTAAGAAGCAATTGACCAAGAAAGCCTCTATTGACCCTCTATTCAATGAAGAAACTCTACTAAATAAAAAGGAGTAAACTTTTCTCTATTGCCTGTATCAACAGATATTTTCTATTTTTGAAGAAGAATTTTATAAAATAGTAAAATATAGATGAAAGAAGCTTTGGTGATTAAGGCATAGATGTTATCTTAGAAAAAAAATGTTCTTCTTCAATTTATTGTATTTGTTAAGCCATATGTTAAGGAGGTTGTTTATAATTTCTATGCCAACCTCATTAAGTCTATCAATGATCCTTCTAGCAAGCTCTTCCACAAGGCATATATTCATAGAGAATGGTATAATTTTGGTCCTGCACAAATTAAGGAACTCAAGTTTCATCCTTGTGCCACTGATGTTGAGCTACACGAGTATTATGACACCATGGCCAAAACAGTCACCACACATTGCCTGACCACAAGCAATAAAGCTTCAAGCTTTCACCTTGGAGCCCACTTATGCTGGTCTATTTTCCATTGCAACAAGGAACTAGATTCCTAATAGTCAGAAATACAATCAGCAAGAATATGGCCACTTCGCTAAGGAAGATCTATGATGTTATTCAGTTTGACTTGAGGGAGCTCATCTTTCAGGAAATCATCAAACATTTCGATCGTGTTTACCGTAGGCTATGTCTTCCTTTCCTTTCACTTATTTTTTAGATCCTATATAAGCAAAATTCTAAACTTGTGCTTGCTATTAAAAATTATGGAAGGAAACCTGTAGAGTTAAAGTTCTCATACAAGTGATTTGAAGGGAAACACTCTACTACCAATCTTGAATTAGTCCCTACTGGTGATGCTCCACCTGTTGAGGCAATGCCTATTCTAGTTAACACTGCGACTAGTCCTCTTGCCCAACTCTTAGTCTTTGAACAATAAATTTTTTAATGTTAAGCCATTCAACAACTTCAAGCCAATGATCATCGTGTCAAAGCATTGAGCAATAATCTTCTAGGAAAGCAATTTCAGTGAAGTATTGGAAAAATTCTTGAACAAATATGAAGAGTAGTAGTGTGTATCTAGAATTGTTACTAGTGTTTAGCATTGCTCTTGTAGCTGTTTTTAAAATTTTCTTTCTTTTTAGTTTTTTTGGGGAAGGGTTCTAATTTTAGAGACTTTAACCTATCATTATTGTAACACCCCAAAACCTGGCCTAGAAGTTTTAACCGAATCTTGGAGGTTACATTGGCCACAAAAAGTGGCGGAAACAAAAACTTCAATTTAAACCAAGAAAACCTTTTTGTTCATTATGTTAAACAATATTAAACCGGTGTCAAACATTTGGAAATAAAATCTACAGTTTCTAAAGTTTAGTTCAATTAACACTTTACGAAAATCCAGCATAAAAACTTGTACCACAGTTTATATAATCGTTTTACAAACTGACTTAAAATTAGCCGTATAAAACTTATAAGATTTTACTTAAACCAAATCAAACAATATCTTTCTGAGACCTCCTGTATACCAAGTCCAACTCCAAAATACGGAATGTACCTGAAAGGAAAAACACTATAGAGATAAGCTACGCGAGCTCAGTGTGAGTCTAAAATATAAACAGATGGAAAAAGACGAAATGGCATAATAAATACTTCAGACAAGCATATGTATAAAAATATCACTTACGAAAGTCTCAATCGGTATGGAAAATACAATATCAAACCATAAAAATGATATTTCAATCATACGCAATAATTAGAATATACTACATGACATTAACTATATTATCAATAACCAAGGGTTTACACAACTAGACAAAATGTCCTGATAAACAGACGTATATTCAGATGCAAATGAATGCACAAGTCAAAATTCCACCCCACCAACCAAACATCACTTCGTCCATCCAGCACACCACATAAGGGCTATGGTAGGCCTGTCCACCATACACACCACATAGAACCATAATAGGTTCATCCACCCTACACACTACAATGTGAAACTATGCCACTTCAGTAACTGTATACAGCTGAGCTGATATACTTATAGAATAGTACGATAAACCGCTGTACAAAAGTATTGCAGTTAAAATTGCTAAGTCTGTATTTTTTCTCTTCATAACTAGATCCCAGAATTTCATACTATGCAACAATGCACACATTACGCAGACAATATACAGAAACAGACATTAACATTTCTAGTTTGAATAGATTCAGATTTGATTACACTTGTATTCTAATATTCAGTTACGACAACAATAATAAGCTCATACTTATTCATCACATAAACAAGCAATAAAATTAAAGCCGATAAACACATATATATACATGAACCAAACTAAATCGAGGCTCAAACCTACTTACCGAGGCTTGAACGAGGGTCAGATTACACAGAAACATAAAACATACAATTTATTACTCAAAATAAAAATTCTGCAAAATAGAGTCACATGGTCGTGTGCCCTGGCCATGTAGAAGTGCCTAGGCCGTGTGGAGGCCTACACGCCTATGTGAAGGCCACACAAGCCTGTGTGGAGGGGACACACGCCGTTACAAAAGTGCCAAAAATAAAGAGTAGAGGAGACATGGCTGAGTGGAGATCTCACACGCCCATGTGGGTACATACGCTTGTGTGGAACCAAAAACCATCGAAACCCTAATTTCCCAATTGCACATGTCCGTGTGGCCACCCATGTGGTCACGAAACCACACCAAAACAGCCTAAAATTCGTGTTTTTGACATCGAAACAATCCCTATCCTTTGGAACCCAAAATTATGCCAAAACATACAAAATTCCATACAATTCAGTAAGAATACGATACTTCAAATAACCAATTTCAAATAACCAATTCCATGCAATTCAGCGAATCGAATTCCATTGCAATTTGATACCAAAGTTAAACCATTTCAGAACACACACCTTAGAACACGATATCAAGCAGCAAGGATCAATCGATTCGCTCTCACCAAATTGTTCGGAAACCCACTTCACCTCTGATAAAACGAAACATACAAGGACGATCAGTCTTGACAGACAACACGTAACATGAGTGTAAAACGGAAAAAACAGGAAATCAAAAGAACTAAAATTTGGAAAGAACAGAAATAAAAAGAGGAGCAATGGGAAAGAAAAAGAAAAAAATGAAGAAGAACATGAAAACTTAAAAAAAAAACTTTTCTTTTAATTTTTAAAAGTAAATCTTTAAAAAAAACAAAACCAAAATAAATTAATTTTTCAAAACACACGTGAGGACTTGAACTCGGAACGCAAAGGTAAACTAACACACTCACCACCACAGAACCAGTAGGCTCATTCTAACATTAAAACATGAAAACCCACTCAAGTGCTCGACCTATTCAATGACTATAACCACAACCTCAAAACTTCTAACCCCAAATTCTGAGGTATTACAATTACATTTACTTTGGTTGTTATTTTGAAAACCCTTTTCTTATTTGCTTATTATAATATAATTTCTAGTATTATGATTATTAATATGATCCTTATTACTTATGCATTAATGATAAATTTGTTTGATATGTTACTAGTTGAATATGATGGATTAAGGGGGAGCTACTTAGGGGGAGCACTTGTATCTTTTGTTGAATATGTTCTCCTATTATGGTTTTGTTCAAAACTTTTCCAAATGGGGAGATTGTTAAAGCAATTTTTGAGCAGTTCCAAATATTAGATCAACTAGTGTTGATAAAACAACTTGCCATGTTTAAGTTGGCAAAATTTGACAACAAAAATCCTTGGGCTTCGATTCTAGTTGATACTTTTGATGACAATCAACCTATGCTTAATATCCAAACTTCGTATCTTGGAGATTGGTTTGGATTTGGATCGAAGCAATCAACTTCCCAATTGTGGTGGATTGGATTGAATTGGGTGAAAGTTGAAAGTATATCCGAGAGATTCAACACTTATCTTGAGCTAATTGAAGATATTCTTTATACTTATTATCTTGCTTGTTTTATGAGAAAATTGATTGTAATTGATATAGTATGTTAGCAAGTCTTGGTTCCTTATAAATTGTGGAGACTTGTATAGGTAATGTATTGAACTGACAACACTTATTCTTGTTCATTGAGGAACGTTTCTTTTGAGTACATTGAGTGAAAATCAAGTGAGTTACTTGGTCAATGTCCTAAGTTTTCAAGGGGAAAACTTAAAAGAGAGTTGTTTAGATCTTAGGTACAAAAGTAAGGAGTTTAATCCGGTGAGTGTTAGAGGTTTTAACTTGTTGTATATGTTGCTAAGATAGTGAATTAACTCTCTAGGCAAGGCCTCGCAGATATAGGGAAATTGAACTGTATAAACATATTGAGTGTTCATTGTTTTTCTACCTTATTCATACTCAATGCCTGAAGCAGTTGGCACTGGTTACTAGCACTACTCTTGTTGTGCTTTCAAATATTGAATTTGGAACTAACACTTTCCTGAGTAAATAAAAGGAAAAAAAATGATGAATTTGCTTTCATATGATCTTATTGTTCAACTTGAGTTTTCATTTTAAGAATTATAAAAGAAAAAAAAGAGGAAGAGAAGATGCTTTAATATGGTTGGAGCTTTACTATCAATAATAGAACAACAAAGTAATACATATAGCTTTACAAAAATAATTTTAAAACTTTTTATTTTTTATGCTTTCCACATGTTTTCATGTTCATTTTTTATGCTTTTCACATGTTTTAAAAATTTCAACCAAACGTTTTCTTTAATATTTTCCATTTTTAAAAGAAAAAAACAAAAATGACATCTATTTTCTAAAACCAAACGCAAGTTTTCCTTGTCAAGTTTTCTAAAACAAAATTATCTAATAAACAATTATTATTGAAATGGATAATACTTGTTGATGGGCTAAAGAGCATAGAAATGTTAGAGACGATTCACTAAGTAGACCAAGAGTTGAAAGCATGAATTTTTGAACTAGATCGATTATTGAACAAGTTAGTTAAGGGTTCCAGATTCTATCGTCAATCTAATTTTAATTAAATAAATTATTAAAAATCACAAAAAAATTAAGAAAAAATAAAAAAATATTAAAAAATATAAAATTAAGTTCAATTGATTTTCTATCTCAATTCCACTAGTTCAAAGTAATTCACAGTCTAATTAGTTCAATCCCTTTATCTAGATCGTATATCAATCGATTTCTTGTCCAACTAGTTCAATAGACAAGTTTGGTGTTTCTTGGAGGTCAAGGGGTTGAAAAAGGGATGAGAGTGGAGAGTGTGATTAGTTGGCCCCTTGGTTGTGTTTCAAGGAGGTATTTAAGGGAGGTTCTTATAGGCTACATGTCCTTTTCTAATTTACGGACTGTTACTAAATATCTATCAGCGTGCTTCTTTTGTTAGATCGATGACGACAATGTAATTTAATGGCAGTGTTGTTTGAATTGAATTGGCTTGTTGGACCAGTTGGACTAGGAATCCATCGAGGTACTAATATAGAGAATGACTTTGAACTGGTTAGATCGAGAACTAATACAAATAGTTGAACTAGCTAAAAAACCGATTAAAATAACAATTGAACCAATTTTTATTTTTTTGTATTTTAATAACTTTTTAATCGGACTGATTGAACCAAGTAATTCAACTATCTATCTAGTTTAAAAAAACATTTCTTAATGGAGGATTGCTAAATATGTAAGTGACAAATAGCAGTAATCTTATCGGACGAAATATGTTGACTTAACGTGGGATTATTCCTTGGCAAGACTTGAAAGGAGCTTCTGTAGTAGGCTCCAAACAAAAAAGGGAAAAGCTTTTGCCAAATCAACCAATTATAAGTTGATTTGTGTATGGGACCGATACAGATGTTGTTATATAAATAGATTTATTAGTATATATTACAGATTTTGTTATTCATATAAAATTTTGTTCTATAAATAGATATGCTGAAAAATCATAAAATTTGTAAAATTATTTATTTGACATTATAAATTTTACAATTTTTATAAAGTTGGGTTTTCAATAGTATAAAAAAAATGTTTTTCATTAGGAACTTGAGTCAATAGTTGATAATTTTGGGAGTTGTTAGAAGTTTACGAGAATAATCGGTTAAAATTTGTCTTTTATGAAAGTTCACAAAAAAATTTATATTAAGAAGTTCACTCAAGAATTTTCGAGATTAAGATTGACTTGACGAAATATATCCAACAAAGTTTTCCTTATCATATTCAAACCTAATGAATAGTTGAAGTACTTGGAGGGATATATGTTTATAGTTAAATGAGGTTTGAAGCATGATTTGATTGGCAAAAAAAGTATATTACGAACCAGAAAAAGCCTAACTTCATGACAAAGCCAACCCAACAACCCTCTTTTGGACAAAACTTAAGAAAATGATTTCTTTTTTGGTCTGCTTCCACTTTCATCCCATCATGTTTCCAATCCAACCCTAACACTTTACGAACTAATCAATTCAGTGTCGTTAATGTGGGTTTAACTCTATAATAAGGCTGAAAATGACTACTGGTTTGCTTCTTTCAAGTCTGTCCTGTCCAATTTGCTGGAAAGATAAAATAGAATAAAACAAAACCACTTTGTTTTCTTCTTTTAATTATATTTTTATATTTTCCAAAATTAAATTAATTGTAAATCTTGCAATTAGACCTGATCATTGGTTGGATTAATATAAAATTTTAGATTCGGTCTCAGTCTGGCCTGAAAAATGAGTCTAAAATTTTGTTAAAACTCGGTCTAGATAAAAAATGCTAAACTTGAGCCTAACCCAATCTACATTAAAAGTTTTTTTTTATATAAAAAATAAATTTAAAAAATATAATATATCAAATACATTAAAAATATTTAAAAATAGGAGCAAAATTAATGATAAAGCACTAAGATAGTTGCAACTTAGCAAGTAAATGTCACTAAAATAGTAGCTAGATTAATAATAAAATAAGAGATACAATATCCAAAAATAGTAATATAATAGCAAAATGGCAACAAAACATCAAAATGGTAGCAAACAATAGTAAAAAAAAATTAGGCAAATTTGGGATGAGTCGAGTATGGCCAGGGTCAAAAATATCTTACTCAGACATTCTTTTTTGTCTAAGCTTAAGGTTTATATTTTTGTCTTAATTCTCTCATTTTTTTAGGTGGGCCTTCAGAATTGGACGAGTAACCCAGACCATGATTAGGTTTAGTCTACATTGTCCAATTAAATTGAACGGACTTTTTTCTTATACTTATATTTAAAATCTCAAATAAGGTATATATAAAGAAATAAATTAACAAGTGGTTGAATGAAATAATAAAGTATATTGTATTCTAAAAAAGAGAGCCAAATTTAAATATTAAAGATAACATTATTAAGAGAGATAATCACGCATCCTAAATATGAATAATAACATGAATACGAAGAATAAATAAAAAAATGAAATGAAAAAGGAGAAGATTACCTCGTTAAAGTAAAATTCCTATCCTGGTCGAGACGTTAGTTAGTAAAATGGGGAATCCATCCAACGCTCAAAGATGGAACGTCTCCATCACTTTTTCTTTTTTCGTTTTAAAAAAAATATTAATATTCGATGGTAAGCTTTCCGCAAACCGCGTGGATTCCGTAAAATCTATATGGGCCTAAGGCCTTTATGGGCTTAATGTTCCACAAACCCTTTTAACTTATATCGGTAATTGAATTTGAATGTAATTTATTTATAAATTTAAGTTAAATTTTATTATTAGATTTTATATTTTATATAATTTGTGGATTTAATATTTGTATTTTAATTTGATTAATTTTAGATTTTATATTTTTTGATTTTTGAAATTTTAGTTTTGATCTAATGGTAACAGTTAAATTTGTTTGGTTAAATTGTGTTTTTAGTCCTGTATTATGGGTAAAGTTATAGATGTAGTCCACGTTCACCAATTGGTTCGCTCTTAGTGACTATATCTTTTTTATTGTCAAAATTTTAGTCTTAATACAAACGCCAGTCGTAAAATCTAATAATTGATTTTTGACACATCAAAATTTAAAAGTAACAAAACTTAACGTAATGAATTTAATAGTTATCATTTAGTTAGGACTAAAATTCTCGAATTGTAAAAGTATAGGGGCTGAAATAACTAAATTAAAGTACATATGCTAAATCCACAACTTCCACAAAGTACATAATCTAATAGCAAAATTTAACCGTAAATTTATATATGTAATATATTTAAATAATTATTGTAATTGATAGATTCCACTATATTGAATATAAGTGTGATTATTTGTTCTAATTCTTATGAAAAGGGTTGAGAATTATGGGAATTAGGCAAGTAAATTAGCCATGGTGTCTTTAAAAAAAAAATTTATCCCTTTTTAATTATGTAATTGTATAGATGGGGGTTTGTAGTACAAATTAACATATAATTACACTTTGAGTTAATTGTATTAATGATTCTCAATTTATGATCCTTATTTTAAATTAGTCCTTAAAATTTAAATAATTTTAATTACATCTCTAAACTATTAAGGTTATGTCAAATATGTGCTTTTATTACTAAAATTGTTAATTTAACTGTTAAATAACACGCCATGAAATAATTTGAAATGAAAAATTTAATAAAAAATGAATGTTGTAAAAAATGGATGTTTTAAAAATATTAGTTTTGAGATTTTCGAAGCTTTTACAAAAATTATGCAACAATATTTTTTTCTATTTATTTTTCATTTTAAATTTAGTTATATAAGAATCTCATTGATATAACATCGATAATTTGTGGATTTAATTAGAATATTTTGAAATTTTGAGAAAGACTAATTTAAAACGAATGTCATAGTTTGAAGATGTCCAGTGCAATTTATCTAAGGAATTAGAACTGTTTGTAATAACTTTTGTAGTATTATTAAATTTCAAGTAGAATTAGACTTAATATTATTAAAAGCGACAAGAAAGGAAATACGAATGTCTCAAAATTTATATAATACGAAATAATAATTTATATAAGCTAGAACTTACCTTAAATACACATTAAGATGTAAAATAGACACAAATACATGACTTCTCCATAGAAGATAGATATATAGAAGGTAGTGCATAGATGATATCCTAATATAATATATATAGAAGGTACTACTATATATATATAGATAGATAGATGATATACTAATATAATTTCAATTATCAGGTCCTTGAATCCATGGCGATAATGGTGCTTAGGTTCATTGGATTCATGTACTGAGTGGATCCTATCATGAACTGCCGAACTATCAATCGATTGGCTCTCTCACTCGGGTGAAAATTGTCCCAGAAGGCGTAGACGTCGCGGTTGGGGCACAGGTTCGACAATCTGGTACATAATCCAAGTCCATTGTAGGGTCCTTGCCCACAACATGCTACCTTTGATGTCACAAAACCTGTACATCAATGCACTTCGTTAGGCCCATTCATTGAGTCCTTGGGGAGATTTAGAGTTCGCAGAAAATCAAACCAAATCTTTGAGGGTTAGTGATGAAGTCCATGTTCATTGAAAAAGCATTGGCGGAAATGAAGACGGTGGAGCCAAGCTGAGAGTTGAGTTGTTGGATTAACTGGACCAAGAGTGGGTTGAATATGGCTGCTGCTCGTTGAACTTCCGGCACACATTCCCCGTTCCTGCTCCTCATCGCTAACTCCGCTGGGACGCAGCCTAATGGTCCGGTGGTGGTCACCAAGACTCGTCGACAGCCTAATTCGTGCAACCTCTGTGTAATTGTATCGAATTCAAAATAAATTGTTCAAACGTCAAAGCCAAATTCAACATTTTTGTTGACAAGTAACCAATGATGAAAAGAAATTTACTAGGAGGATTTTGCGGTATTCAGAAATGAGATAACGGCAAAAATCCGGGAGAGAAAATTGGCGTGATCTTGCTGAGAAAGGCACCAAGAAATAGTTGTTAACGAAGTCATTGCCGCCGAGTGTTATAAGAACCAGTGCTTGGTTTACTAGCCGTTGTGCCTGTTGTTGTCCGACTATCTTAGTAACTCTTCTCTGGTACTCTTGAAAGTACTCAAATTGCCTGAACATCCTTATTATATTAACCTGAAAGAAAAAATAAATAAATAAATAGGAGAAATAAATATTTTTAAGATAGTTTCTTAAAAACTCGATTTTCGGTGGCATTAGTTTATTTAGTTGTCTTACAAACTGAACCCCGGTGTCATTTAAAATTCCGACCCCAGCAGAAGCAAAGTTGGCACCGATGAGTAGTTTTCGGCCCCTGAGGTCAGGGCTCAAGTATGGCAATGTTGGCTCCGATCCAATTTGCTCACCTGAGCACATAATTTTTAAGTGTCAATGCAAAGCAAATTCATGTGACTTTCACAATTGAAAGCTAATATGCTTACTGATGATGTCAGGGAGGTTTAAGCCATTGGAGAAGCGGCCTGTGGGTCTATGTGTCGGGTAATCAATGCCGTAAGGTGGAGAGTCGGCACGGGCAGTGGTGGCTAAGTAGTTATTGTTGCCATTATCAACGAGCGAGTCACCAAAGACAAAGAAAGCACGAGCCTCGGCTAATGGAGTAGGTGAGACTATAGCAATTAGAGTGAAAAGGGTAACGAAAAACCAAGGACTTGACATGATTGGACAGACAATGTGGGTCGTTCTTGAACGTCTCTTCTTCTTCTTTTTACACAAGGGTTTATGAGTTTGAATAATTCGGCGATGATGCATGGTTTTTATACAGGGGTTTAAGGTATGGGTTTGGCACCTTTTTCTTGCTTTTAATGGCCAAAGACTTCCTTTCTTTTCATTTGCATGGGGCCAATGGGGTTGGAAATTAAAAAAAGTACGTATGGTGAGAAGTGTTGTTGGCAGTTGTTTGGTACTTAAGGATCGCTGCATATAGTGAAGTCTACCATAGTGCTAAAGGGTTTTTCAACCTATTCGTTGTGAGTTGCAATTAGGAGAATTTAGTACTAATTATAAAAATGGATACTAAAAGTTTTTTACAATTTCCTACATTTGCGTAATTTTATTTAGAAAGTAATTCATTATAAAATTAATAAATATAAATTATGTTTAGATTCAATTTAATCACTAAATTGTTAGAAATGGTATGATTCGAATCCCTTCAATAGATGTATCGGAACTCCTCTTGTATCATTTATTTTTCAATATTAATGAATTTCTCCTTCACTGTCTGTAATTTTTTCCCCGAAAGAATCTCCATGTAAAATTTGTGTTCTTATTTTTCTTTTCTTATTGCTTTGCGATCATTTTACCGTTATTATTAACGTTTATTATAACATAAATTTTAACTTCACTCCTATACTTCGAACAAAAAAGATATATTAATACAATTTATTTACACAATTTTGCACTACATATCAGTTCATACAAAAATAAGTGCCCTCTTACTCACCTGTTTAAATCTATATATATATAGTTTTGGGTTAATATAATTACATAAATATATAATTCTAAATAAATAATTTTGTGAATTTTTTGTTTTATTCAATTAATAACAGACAGTATGCTAATGGGGTCATTAGTTTTGTTGAATTAAATGGTTAATGTTTCCTACTTGAGAACATTTGGATATAATGATTTTTGGTAACAAAGCTATGATCCTCTTGAAGTCTTCCCTTAATACAACTGCAACATTCAATTCCAAAAGAAAAAGAATTGAAAATGATACAGAAAAAAAATAATCCCAAATTAAATGAGAGAAAAAATTACATTTTTTTTTTGTATTTAGCATTCAATTCAATATTAGCGTAAATCCTTAGGTCACGAGTTTTAAAATAAGGCGAAAATTGAACTTTTAACTACGAATTAAGATAAAAATTTTTTTTTTTGATATCTCACTTAATTCTTGTAGTTATAGCTACTTTTACTTAGCTGTTTTCAACCATGTTTAGTGTATTATTGCTTAGGTTAATTAAGTTAAAAAATCTCAACTATTGCTATACAGTAATAAAATATCATAAGGAGCTAGACCCTACCTTTAGTGTTGTCAATAAATTTTGGTGTTTTATTTAAGAGCCTCACTATACAGTAAATGATGAGGTAAACTATCTCTAAGATGATCGGATTTTTCGGTATATGTCAGCATTCAATTTAATATTCTAATAAGTATCAATAACGATACTGTAACGTAAGATAAAAAGTAAATTAAATTCATCGTATTATACTTTACAATTCGTCCAAACCCAGGTTAAATCTTTTCATTTTTAGTACAAAAAAATTTTCTAATTTAAGAATATAAAAAAAAAAACTTACAAATGTTAGGATTTGAATTCTCGAACTGTTGGATATCATACCTTAATACTGTTTGCTTTTGTCAATGGAGATATAATAGATGAAAAACTCATTTTTATGCTTCCTAATGATTTTTTCCCCACTTGTTTCTATAGATAAAGAAAAATCGTACTTTGAAATTGGTTCTTCCCGTGGATAGCGTTGTTGTCAGATTGTCAATTCATATGCTTGTAATGTTAGTATAATAGTATCATGGATTGGAAGTTCAAGAATTAGATTGTATTTTGTCTTCTTTATTTAAAAATAGATAAATGTGTCTATGTACATTAAATTAAGGAGTAAATTGATTCTTTTTGTTGAAAATTTCATTCATTTCTACAGTTAAAAACTGATCACGTAACGTGCCACATGTATCTAATGTTGGCCTATAAAGATTATCTTTTAATAGTAAAAATGAATGAAATTTTTAACAGAAGATCAGTTTGCTCTCTAATCTAATTACAGAGGCTAATTTACCTAATTTTTTAGTAAAAGGGGACAAAATGCAATCCGACTTCTAATACAATGGCATCCACGATACTTTTACCCATAATATGCTTAAATAAACGTCAAATTATATTTTTCACTCTATATTGGTTCTTTACTTTAAACAAAATCTCGAGTTACTTGATTTATAAATCTGATTTAATTCAAATTCAAATTTAATCAGAATCTAACGTAATTATCATATATCAAAAATTCAATAAAAGAAATTGCAAATATCAAAGAGTAAAAGCATACTCCAGCTAAACCCCTCTAAAATCATGATGATACGTTAGAATTATAACATCAAATCCATGAGATATCATCTCTTAAAAATAACTAAGCTTTAGATTCCCAAAAGAAAACATGACAAAGAACATTTTGGGCATTAATGCTCCATGTTAGTACCATTGAAAATCTTGCCTTATTCAACAACTAATGTGACTTCATTATTGTTAAATCCAAAAGGGGTACGTGATTTTGTGTTTACGGAGAAATAACATAAAGGCTGTGGACCCATCAGTGTTGTTGGGTTCATATTTTCTGATGAAATACACACCATTAAAATTTTTAGCATGTAAGGACCATTCTCTTTTAAATGTGATATAAATGGCCTCATCCATATGTTTGCCTTACCTCATCCTATCGTCAGGCATATTATTACTTAGCCTTTTAACCAAAAAATTCACGGTCCTCAACCTCACATACATTAAGTCATCATAAGAGTCCATTAATTCTATCTTCACATAATCTTGCTTCTAACTACTCATGTGCATCTTCAAATATTTGTATTGCAAATATCTTGTCAGAATTTATCTTAACTATGTAAACGGTTACTCGATTCGTCTCTCTTGGAATGTGTCTAACACTCCATTAATCAATAGTCCTTAATATTCGATTAATCCTTCTCAACAAGGTTGAGGAGGAATCTGCCAACTGTCTGTGGTGGAGAGCATTAACCACATCTAAATTATTAGTATTAATTAAGATCTTATTGAACCCTTGTCTTTCAAGAAGAATTAAACCATACATGACACCCCAAAGCTCAGCTTCAAAGACTGAAAAATCTCTCAAATAATGATTGAAAACTACATCTGACTTAACAACACCATCAATATATAATATAATCCAATTACCTAATAAAAATAAATTGAAATCAGTAGTAAGCTGTCCCTTTCTTGTGAGCTAATTTTACTATTTTTAATACAACTCGAAAAAGAAAAAGAAAAACTAGTTATATAAATCAAGTGTTAATGTGTTAATTATATAAACATTAATAACATGAATTAATTATATTTACTTAAAACTCAGCTTACTTAGAAAGATGATTAATTGAAGTATTCTACTTAGAGGTGCTCGTGGATCAGATTGGGTCCATATACTAAGTTTTCAAGTTCAGGCTTAATTCAGTTTGAAAAATAATTTTTTTAACTCAAGTCTGGCTCAATTTAAAAATGTAAACTTAAGCCCGACCCATACATATTTAATTTTTTTAGATTAGTTTTTATTAATTTTTTTTAAAAATATAATACACTAAAAAACACTAAAATGAAAGTTATCTAACACATTAAAAAGTATTTATATTAAAAAACACTTCCATAAGTATAATAAATATTTTATTGTATTAAATATAATTTTTAAAATTTTATATTTTGGGTTGGGTTATTTAATTGGATAAGTTTTCTTTTTAAGTTTTGGATAATGAATTTAATTGTTATTGAATTAGTTATTTAATATAAATATAAAAATATATATAATTAATATAATATTTTCATAATATAATATATTCGAACCAAGTTCAAATAAAAAAAATCTTCCCCAAAACTTAACCCATATAAAAAACGAGCATTAAATTTTATTCAAACTCATTTTTTAAACCTTATTTTATCTAAATTTTCTCTGTTTCAATTAAATCTTTAAATCTAGAAGAATGGCGTAGCTAATGAACCGGACGAATTCTACGGTTAAGAGTAAAGTAGCCAAGGCATTACTTGTAGGAGTGGATCCTCTCTACGTTGGTATCAAGGAAATGATGGCAATGTAGTACAATTAAACAAATCAAAAAAAAAAAAAAAAAGTCTTGCTTAAACTCCATAGATATGTATTAGGAAGGGTTAATACATCATATTTGGATTTTTTTTTTTAAATTCACAAAATAGTAGTTAAATTTTTATGTGATTCAACGAATATTTGACATGTAGTGATAGGTAGAATTACGTGAATGATTGTGAGATCAATTCACTCCGCAAAAGAAAAAGAAAAATAGATTATACTTATATTTTAAAAAGAATTATACTTATATTTCTTTAATATTCTCTTTTGTATTTTTATAAAGGTTTTAAGATGCAAAAAGCTCTTAATTTTTTTCAAAAAAAGCAAATAAGTCTCTGTTTTTTTTTTGTATTCATTTAGGTATTTGAACTTTTAAAATGTATCAAAAAAGCCTCAAACCTTTTAAAAAAAAACAATTAAGCCCCTATTTTTTTTTTGCACTCAATTGAGTACTTGAATTTTCAAAATGCATCAAAAAAACCCTCAAACTTTTTAAAAAAAAAAGCAATTAAGCCCCTATTTTTATTAAAAATTATAAAAAAATTAAAACCAATAAAAGCTATAAATATTATTAAATTTTATTAAATATTAAAATATTAAAATATTAAAAATTTATTAAAAATTAGAAAAAATAGAAAAATTTTAAAAGAAATAGAAAAAAATTGTAATTTTTTTATAAAATATATAGATATATAAAAAAATTATAAAATTTTATAAAGTCATAAGAAAATTATACAAAATGTAAAAAAATATAAATTTCGTAAAAAAAGTTATGAAAATTATATTACCAAAAGGAGTATTTTATAATTTTTCCATAATTTTTATTGATTTTTTTATTATTTTTCACCACATGTCATGTTGTGTTGTGACACGTGGTGACTTTAATTGAAAAAAAAGCTAGGGATCATTAATTTTTTATGATTTTTATAAAATTTTACGATTTTTATAAAAAAATTCTAACTTTTAATAATTTTTAAATTTTTTAAATTTTTATTAAAATTCAATAATTTTTCTAAAATTTATTATTTATTATTTTTATAAAAAAAGTTCTAATTTTTAATAAGAGCGGTGGCTTAATTGCTTTTTTGAAAAATTTTGAAGGTCTTTTTGATACATTTTGAAAGTTCAAGTACCTTATTGAGTGAAAAAAAAGCAGGATTTAATTGCTTTTTTTTTTTGAAGAAGTTTGAGGGCCTATTTTATGCATTTTAAAAGTTCAAGTGCTCAATTGAATAAAAAAAAAGAGAGTTTAATTGCTCTTTTAAAAAAAGTTTAAGAACTTTCTACATCCTTAAGCCTATAAATTATCATCCAAATGATAGAGATAATATAAAAAGGATATATTTACGAAAAGTACTTTATCAACCTGGCAATCACAACTTTTCTCCCAAAAATTACAAGAATAGATCAAAAATTTCCAACCTCTTGATATAAAGACTATGTATTGTACATTAGTTAACTTTAAAAAATATTGCACATTAGTTGATATGAATTTTATAAATATTTTAATTTTTAAAATTTAATCTCACAATCCAATTTTTTTGGCTTTGCACCCTGTATGTAGTGATGATGATGTCATCATTTGAAACTTAAAATACGAATTAAAAACTTAAAAAAATAAAAAAATTTATTTTAGGTAAAAAAATAATGTTTTTTTATTTTTATTTAGAGAATTATTATTTTTAATTCTTTATAAAAATTATTAAAATTAATGTAACATAAACAACATTTAAATGATTTTGATATAATCTTTTATAAAATTATAACAAAAAATTGACTTTTATAAAAAAATTAATTTTATAATTTTTATTTTTATAAAAATATAATTTTTATAAAATATTATCAAAATTATAAACAAATTTGATTTTTATGGAACATTAGAAAAATATGTTTAATTTTATAACTTTTTGAATTATTAATATAAATTTTATTTTTATTTATAAATTTTTTTATTTTTTATGATAGCATTATTATGACATCATTATTGTCACGTGTCAAATATTGGATTTATAACATGTCAAATATTCATTTACCAACGTGATAAGTTAAAAATTGTTTGTCTTAGGCACTATTTTATGTAGCGGAAGCCAAATGTAGGTACTAATTTGAAAATAAAAAATAGAGTATCATTTTGAATATTAAAGTCAAACACATATACTAAATGTATATTAACCCATTAAGAATTGAAGCCTACCAATTCAATGTATTCAACTTATTTATTTATGCAAGCAACATAAATACTTATATAGTTTTGAGTTAATCGTACCAAATATCTCTAAGCTATGGTTCTCATTTCAATTGCTATCTGAATTTTAAATCATTTTAATTACATCCTTAAATTATAGAGGTTATATCAATTATATACGAAATTATATCCTTCGTTACTACAATCATAAATTTAACAATTAAATGACAAGTTAGATCTTATGTCATGTGACATAATTTAAAATAAAAATTTAAGAAAAAACGAATGTTGTGAAAATAGACATTTTAAAAGTTTTAAGATTTTTGAAACTTTTACAAAAGGTTTATTGTTTACTTTTTTCAGTTTTACTTTATTTTTTATTTTTTATTTTTATTTTACAGTTAAATTAACGAATTTAATAATAAAAGGACTTGATTGATATAACATCGATGGTTTGGAGAAGTAAGTAGAATGTTTTGAAGTGTAGGCAACTTCGCATAGTTTTTTTTATTTTTTATATATTACATGTCAATGGTCAAATTTTAATTTTGGTTCTTATACTATGCTCAAATTTGAGATTTAATTTCTACACTTTAACCTATATATATATATATATATATATGAATGAAAGGATATTAATCTGCGAGTAGACTAATGTCATGGGGCTAGAACTTTCGCCTCGCAATCCTTGCGGATTTAGGTGATTTCTTAGGTTTAAATTCGCCTAAATCAGTCTAACTCTTGTAAAATGAGAATTCTAAGTAAAAATTTTCCAAGACACAAAAAATAAAGCAGAAGCAACTCAAAACGAAAGAGGAACGACAAAACATAAAATGTCACAAGAAAGCAATGTACACAAGATTTTTGAGTAAATGCTCTCAAAGTATCTCTATTATTTTGAAGGATTACAATTGAGTGATTACAAATGAGGAGGAATGAGACTATATTTACCAAGGTAACCCTAATTTCTCTCAAGTGTTTTACGAGGTCACCAATACTTTAAGTAGATGGGTTTCACCACATGTTCCATAAATAGAGCAAGTTTAAGTGTGTAAAATAAACCCCATTTAATCAATTGACCTCTGTGGGACGCTCATTGCGCATTCGGCATGAACTTTGATTCGCCTTCCGTGACAATAGTCTCTCTATATATAGAAAAATAGTTAAATTTCAATTTTGGTCTCTTTATTATGCCTAGATTTGGGATGTATTCTTTACACTTTAATTATTAATACATATTGGTCTCTATATTTTCATAATGTTATTAACTAGTCCAAATAGTTAATATTATTAGCTTTTTAATTAAAATGTTATATGGTCAAACATAATTTAAATGTCTTTTGGGTCTTGAAAACTGACATGTGACTTTCTGGTTTTGCCTTTATGTATATATGTTAAATTTTAATTTTGGCCCCTATTCCGTGCTTTATTTACTTTAATTTGACATAATTTGATCTTTTTTTTATTTTTATAATGTCATTAGTTACTTTAAATAGTTAATATTGTTAAGTAGTGTTGACCTCAGTTTTTCTTAAGAATACTATTTTAGCAAAAAATATATATATCATGACGAGTTTGGATGAACTCTTTTAAAAAAAAAAGACTACATTAATTTTTTCAATATTATTTTTGTTGTCATATGACTATCAAATGAATATATTTTTTTAATTAAAAATATTATAGCAATGAATTTAATAAAATAATTTTTATGATGATAAAAATTAGACTTAAATTTTTAAATCTAAAAAATAAAATTTTAAAATAAATGTTGAGGCCCAATTTTGACCCAACAAATGACCAAATCAGCCCAAATTTTAGACCCAACTAAAAATTAAAACCCTAGCCCAAAACAACGCAGCCCAAACCCATAACAAACGAAAAACCTAATCCTAGCCACTTGCACTGACAGCCGCAACCATCCCCTGGCGCCACCTGCTCCACCAGTCACCTCCACCGGCCATGCCCTGCAAAAATAAAGCAAACACGCAAGACAGAAGAAAGAAATAGCAAAAAGTAATAAAAGCATGTAAAAAATGGCTATAAAAAGCCAAGCAAAATATTGTAAGGGGATTCGGCATTTTTTAATACAAAGCATTTGATTTTTTTAAATAGAGAGAGCAAAACAGTGATTCAAAGCAAAACAATCAGAAAAATACCAAATCGGAAGAATCCAAAATACTAGAAATCCAAATCCGAAAGCCTAAGGTGATTTTTATTTTATTTCTTTCCTATTTTTGGGTCTATTCCTTCATATATATACATATATTTAAAGTATAAAAAATAATAAAAAAATAAAATAAAAAACGTACCTTCTCAAATTTTCGCCACCGTATGCGTGTGTGTGGTGACATGAACCGGCGGCGCGGCGCTGGCCTTCTGGCGGAGTTGGGGCCTAGTTCAGAGAGAATTCTCTCTTCTCTCTCTTCTTTTTTTCTTTCATGCTTGCAAATAATTTTTTTCCCAAAAACTTGATTTTTATAGCCCCCTAAAACGACGTCATTTTAGGGTTGGCCATTAACACCCAAAACGACATCGTTTTGACTTGGACCGGATCGACCCGACCCGACCCGCCTAAGATCCGCGTGTTTTTTAATGGAAGGGCTAATTGCGCTTTTAGCCCTTCCGCTTTTTTATTACTTTGCAATCAAGTATTTTTCGTTTTCAATTTTGCCCCGAATTTGTACTTGGACTTCAATTGAGTCCTACCCGATGCTGTGCGTTTTAGAGGGAGGGTTATTTTCAGTTTCGGCCCCTCCTTATTGTTAGCGGGTTCGATTTGGTCTTTTTCTTCTTTATTTATTTGCAAATTGGCCCCGAACTTTCATTGTAGGTTTAATTTACTCCTTTTTTCTGTTATTTTCCATATTATATATTAAATTAACATATATTATTATTACTTTAACTTATTATTATTATTATTATTATTATTTTATTAATATTACTATTATAATTATATTTTATTTTTGTGTATTTATTTATTCATTTTATTATTAATTCATTAATTTATTATTATTAACATATTCTTATTATTTTTATTAATGTATTAGTATTATTATTATATATTAGTGTATATTTTTTATTATATATGTATATGTATATATATATTTATATATAGTATTATTTTTAATTACTTTATTTTAATATTTTTATTATATTATATTTCCTTTTTGTATTTCAATACTATTATTATTATTATTATTATTATTATTATTATTATTATTATTATTATTATTATCATCATCATCATCATTATTAACATATATCTGTATACATGTGTATTTTTCATGTACATATTAGTATTTTCTACTATTATTACAAATATATTAGTTCTTTTATTATATTATTAGAACGTTATTTTTCATTATTATTTTCTTTATAGTGAATATTATTGTTATTTTTATTCTAGTATTATATTTTAATATTTTTTCATTAATTGTATCATTGTTTGCATTATTTATAAATTCATATGGCAAATGATATATATTTTTATTTTTAATTAATTTCAATAAATAAGGCAACGTACCGATTTCAACACTAGGTCGCTGATTTCATCGCTATGTTGGGTGAATATCATTGGCTCGTGTTAAAAACGAGACGTCCTTCTAAAAAGACCAAAAATTTCAAATTCTCGTATTTCAATCGGATCGCGATTGAATATTAAATTAAACTTGTATTTTTGAAGATTAAGACAACGTGCGTTTAATAAGATACCAATTTAGGGCGTCGCGAGGGTGCTAATACCTTTCTCGAGCGTAACCGACTCCCGAACCCTATTTTTCTTTGGATTTTCGCGTAGACCCAATTTCAGTTTTTATTTTTGTTCAAAAATAAATTTTCTTTCAAAAGAAAAAGAGGATTATTAGGTGTCCGGTCACGCCTAGAAAAAAGATCGGTGGCGACTCCTTTTCCCTTTAAAATCGAAATTCCGTTTTCAAATTTTCAAACAATCGCCTCAACTAGCGACCAAAGAGAAATTTTTACGTCGTTATAATAAAAATATGAAAACTAAATTCCATATAGCATATTTTAACGAATTTACATATGAAAATGTAAAATATATTCTAGACAGGTGCACACCTTTTACCCGAAGTTGTCCAAATGAACTTAGCCCAATAGCCATCCGAATTTTTAAGGCCGGTACAAAGCCCAACATATTCCTTAACTATTTAATCTTGCTGTCTTTGGAAGTTGGAACATGGTAGTCTTGTTAGAGTTTGACGAATTTCGGAGGAAAGTCGAATCGAGTCGAGCCGAGTCAAATCAAACTCTTAAACATGAGGTAAAACTTTTTTAACGTTGTTTTTTTCTTTCATTTACAAAACTTAAATATTAAAAATTAGAAAAAAAAAAAAACCCCCCGAGAATCAGCGAATTTGAAATAGGCAAATAGCATCACTTTAACAATAGCCTCATCACCATGAAAAAATAAAGGCCCTATCACAAGATAAACTTGAAAGGAGATAACAGGGAGGGTGTAATA
This sequence comes from Gossypium longicalyx, assembly GCA_025698465.1. Classification (NCBI taxonomy): domain Eukaryota; kingdom Viridiplantae; phylum Streptophyta; class Magnoliopsida; order Malvales; family Malvaceae; genus Gossypium; species Gossypium longicalyx. The sequence goes on along the minus strand of CM047001.1, from coordinate 4,378,318 downwards.
TATACAAATAACAAAGTAAAATTTAGGTGTTATTTTCTGATCGAATCAAGTGAAAAAATTTTGAGTTAGTCGAATTGTTGAGTTTTATTTTATTATCTTTATTTGATTTGAAATTTTTTCGAATCGAGTCAAGTGAAATGAAATTCGAGTGCAATCGAATTGAGTGAAATTGTTCGAGTTAGTTAAAAAATTAAACATGTTAAATTAAAATTTTGTTACAGTATAACTAATTACATGTTAGAGCACATAAATTTGAAACCATATATATTTGAAAACCTTTTCAAAGCAAAAAAATAATAATAATACTTTAGTACTATAAACTTGAATCATTAATTAACTTATTTAGGTCCCAAAATTATTATATTAGAAAAATTTTAATTTTCTTTATATATTCTTTAGAAAATTAAAAAAATATAAATTTTAGAATTTTTATGAATATTTTGAATTTTAAAAATTATTTTGATTTTTGAAAATTATTTTGAATTATTTTAAATTTTTGTTGAGAAAGAAACAAATTTGTTCATTTTCAAAATTGAAAGGAACCAAAAGGGTATTCATACCAATATGCTATTCGAATTATTTGAATTGTAAAATTCAACTTAACTTGAACTCAAAACTCAAATTACTTATTCGAGTTGACTCGAATTACTCGATCTGATTAACTCAAAATTTGAATTTTTTTTAATTTCTTTTAATCGAATCGAGTTTTGCTCACCTCTACTAAAATTAGAGTCCAACACTATATTAAACATCAAACCAATAAAAAGCAAATGAAAAACAAAATCACAAAAAATTAGAGTTTAGCATATACAAAATAAATCTACTTTTAACAATTAAAACATACATATATATATATACACCAAGCAGTCAAAAGAAGTGAAAGTAGATTTTTTTCTTAAGTATTTAGATCAAGTTTAAATTTTGAAGTCAACATTGTTGAGAAAGTTTTACGTAAATATCACTCCTAGGCTCAAACCGTAAAATTAATGAGGAAACGTGGTTATGAAAAATATACAAGCCAACAACTTCATTTTAGAGAAGCACAACTATACTAGACCTGATCATAGGTTAGGTCACCCGCCCAAAAAGTGGAAGGGTTAGGGTAAAAATATAGACATGAAAAATGGACTTGGATAAAAATAATATCCACATTCTAAACGAGCCAAATTTCAGGTAGGATTTTTGGTCTGAGCCCCGCCCAAATCAACCTAAACTTTTTTTTTTGTTTCTACTATTTTGCTGCAATTTTTCTATTATATTACTACTATTTTATTGTTATTGTTTGAATGTTGTATAACTTTTGTTTTATTGTTAATTTTGGCACTATTTTAGAGGTATTTGCTTGCTAAGTTGCAACATCTTAATGTTATTTAAGTATAAAGACTTTTTTTAATGTATTTTCAATTGTTGGGAAATATTTGTTTTAATGTTTTTAGTGTATTTGATGTATTATATTTTTTAAATTTTTTTATATTAAAAAATCTTTAAAAAATTAATACAGACGGACCGAGTCGGACTCAAGTTTTAGCATTTTAAACCTGCGCTGAACTTGAATAAAACTTTAAGTCTATTTTTCAAATCAAAATTGGGCCTAAAATTTTTTTATTGACGCGACCAATAATCAAGTCTAAACTATAAAACACAAAGTACAAATCTAGTTAATAAACTTTTGGTTAATTACGTATAAACCAAAGTACTTAAGGATCAAATTGTTGAATTATTGGGTTGCTATAAATACTCTTAACTAACCTAATTGTACAAGAAATTAGCTTTTCTCAATAAAATAAGACTTTTAAGAGATTTCAATTTATTCTAGGGGTGTTTAAATTGTAATACCCCGAAAATTTCTACAATAAGATATTATCTTTGATATAATAAAATAAGGAAATAAAGCAACAAAAAGGGAAATTTTGAGTTATGACAACATTGGGAAGTATATTATGATATCTTGATTTAGGAAAGAACTACTAAATTATAAAAGTGAGAAAAGTTTTATTGCCTAAGAGTAAATACTCAAAACTTGAAGGGTAAAAGTGTAAATATGAAAAAATTGAAGGACCAATATTGCAAATATTTTAAGGGTGGAATGATCTAGAAACTAAGGAAAATGGATGAATTAGGACCAAATTGAATAGGTGAAGAATTATGAGGGACTAAATTACAATTTTACTAAATTAAATTATGACTCAAGGATGGAATCTTAAAAGATAATAAAGGGCAAAATGGTCAATTAGAAAGAGAAAGAAATCTAGAAGGCAATGATGATATTGATGATATTTTATAATTATTTAATTAGATAAATATTATTTTATTAATGAGATATTTTATTATTATTTATTTAGTATAAAAGGAAGGAAAGATGAAGAATTATCATCCTTCCTTTCCATGCATCAAAGTGAGAACAAGAGAGAAAGAAAGAAAGTTTTACTTTCTTTACAATTTGGTCATTTCACTAAAAATCCACCATTTTCACTTAGAAATCAAAAGAATTTCCATAGCCATCAAGAGAGAAAGATGACAAGGAGACTATGGGGAGCTAGAATATAAAGTTAGGTTCAAGAAATAGAAGCTGGAGGAGAGAGAAAATCAAGTTAAAGATTGAAATCAATAAGAAAAAGGTAAGAACATCAAGATTTCAATATATTTTTAAGTTTGATATTATTGAAAAAGCATGGAATTGATGTTAATGTAGAGTTTTCTTATATAAGGTTTTATGTTCTTGATATGTTAGTGAAGAAAAATAATAGAAATGGATGAGAAATATTGTAGAGAAAAGAAATGGGTGTTATAAACTTAGTAATAAACATTTTGCACTAAAACAGTTTGGGACAGCAACAGTAGTTTAAATTTGAAAAATAATAAAAAATTGTATAAAACGAATTAGAGGTTGAATAAAATATTAAATTAAATTTTATTAAGTCTAGTTTTTCATAGAAGAAACGGTGTAAACAATGGTGTAGTGGACCAAATTTGCCCGAGCCCACTAGAAACCCAAATATATAATAAATAAATAAATTTATATTAAAAAACCCAGCAAATATTATAATAGCCCATTAATGTCTTATTACATGACCCAAGACCCAAATAACTGGCCCAATTACAAATCCTTAACCCAAAACCCCGACGACCCAATAGGCCCAATGTTTAGACCAAATCTCAGCCAAGACAAACCCTAGCCTTTGCTCAGAGCCGCAACCAGACAACGCCCCCGTACGCTCCAGCGCTCCAGCAGCCATGCCCACACCTCCGTACGCCAGCACAGCCCCCGTACTCGCGCCACGCACACTCCGTACCTGCGAAAAAACAGACAAACAACAGCAACAAGCCAATACGAAAACAAAGAAAGAAATTGTATTTTAATGATTCGGCTATAAAAGCCTTTGATTTTTCGATTGTAAAGAGAGGTTTTTTTTACACAGAGATAGACAAAAAAAGAAGAGCAATCGAATACAAGAAAAAGAATCAAGGTGTTTCTTTCTATTCTGTTTTCTCATTCCTTTTGCAAGTCTGATTTCGAGTATAATACACACACATATATATAGGTATATATATATATATAGATTCAAAAAAGGGTATAAAAAGTGGGGGGATAGGATTTTCTTACCGATTCGGCGTCAATCCAATCAGTGTTTACCCCTCCGATCCAAAGGTTATCGGATCCTTAGGAATCCGGTTAGGGCCGTGACGGAGAAAGGAAGCCTATTCGGCGCCGTCGAGTTCTGTGTAGGGGGGAAGGTTAGGAGAGTTTTGAAAAGGGATTTAGGGTTTGCTGATGAAAAAGGGGTGCTAGGCGATTCGGCCGAATTTGGGTGGATTTGAGTCATTATAAAGGTGTAAAAACGACACCGCTTTAAGCTCGCTTCAATGGCTCCAAAAAGCGGCGCCGTTTGGGCGCACCTGCGTTCCAACCCGATCCGGTCACCCGGGAGGATCGCGCGTTCGCTTAAATGGAATATTTGTGCGCTTGGTCCTTTCCATTTTACCGCGTTGCGATTAAATCTCACTTATATTTCCATGTTTTTAAATTCGCCCATGTAATTTGCGTTTGCGTTTCAAATGAATCCGCATTTAAACACCTGCGCTTTAGGATTTGGGACATTTTCTTTTTAATCCTCGTTTGTCTCGAGAGCGTTTCATTCTGGTCCTAAATTCTATTTTAATAATCCGATTTATTTATAAATTGTCCCTACGATATTGCTTTTATTCCAATTAAGTTTCTTAGTCTATATTTTTGGTATTTTTATGAATTATCCTCATTCATTCTTTGACATATTATCTTAGCGTCATTGTTTTGAATTATTTTGTCGATTTCACTATTTTAATTTCATTTTTTCATAGTTTCATTTATTTATTATACAATCAATTTATTTCAAAAATTCTATTTTATGAACATTCTTTGCTTTAAACATTATTATTATTATTTATTCACATTTAGCTGTTCGTATTTTGTGTATGTTCTTTATTCATGTATTGTTTTGTATATTGTTTACATTGTTTTGTTATAAATCTGTGTTCACACTTATATACACGTAAATGTTTCCTATATTATCAGTTTTGAATGGTTGTACATTGTGTTTTTATATACATTGTTGATCTTCTATTATTTTATGTATTTTCCTTTAAATCTATTCATCATTGTACATTTCCCTTTAAATCGACTTTTTATATAGATCTACATATATATTTAAAACTCTATTATGCATATAGTCAATACACAAGGACATATTTTATTACATATTCTTTTGTTATCTAAGAACCTTTCATGTTTTGTATATTATTTGAGTTTTCTTTTATTTTGTATGTATATTGTCAACTTAAAATAGATATGTATATATAAATGTATATATATATTTTGTTTTGTATGTCATTCGGTTCAAAATCTTTTTATTTTTATAATTATTTATATAGATTTTTCTTATCCATGTAAATTATTTCAAATTCTAGCATGTAGCATCCGTTCATCGATTCATCATTTTTCTTAATTGTTTGTATCATATTAGTTTTATTTTGTTCGGTACATTATGTGGTAATTGTTTTTATGTTATATTGGTTGCACATTATCAATTCGCTTTCTTATGTATTATTTCAATTATTTCCTACGCATGTTCTTCTTTGCATCATTCATTTGTTCATTGTTTCTTAGTGATTATTTTCCATGTATTATCGCAATTGCATTACACTTTTAGGTTAGCGATTTAATTATTAAGCACGTTAGTTGATCACATCTTATATCTCGTATGTGCATATTACCCCATTCATTGTTTTCCATTCGATCTTCGAAATGTGGTTTTATAAAATTCAAATCTTTATAATCGAATTTTGTCTCATTTCAAAAATGCATTAATACGTCTTAAGCTAGCTTTATAATTATTCATTCAAAAATTCTTTAAAGCGAAGATGAGATTCGATGTTTGGCAATTCGCGGAATCGTGCCCTAACGTGTTGGGTTGCAATTTCGCTTTTACCCAAAATAATCGAATATCACTTCGAAATTTCACTCACATTTTCTAAAATCTTTCAAAATGAAGACGATGTTCAATGTTTGGCGATTTGATAATCGTGCCCTATCGTGTTGGGTTGCGCTTTTTTATTTGGTTCAAAACAATTGAACATCTCCTCGAAATTTCATTCACATTTTCTAAAATCTTTCAAAATGAAGACGATGTTCGATATTTGGTGATTCAGGAATCGAGCCCTATTATATTGGGTTGCGTTTTCTCATTTCCCTAAAATAATCGAACATCTCTTCGAAATTTCACTCGTATTTTCTAAGGTAAGACAATGCTCGATGTTTGGAAATTTGAGGAAATCGTGCCCTACTGTGCTGGGTTTCAGTTCTTCGTTGAACCAAATAGTCGGGCATCCCCTTTGTTAATCTCAACTTATAAACTCTTGTACATCGAAACAAGAAGATTTTGGCAACCAGCTCGGGTTACTCAAATGTTATTGAAAAGAACCACATTTCAAAAACGTTTTTTTAATTTTAGACATAAGGACAATATTTAATCGATTTGGTACCAATTTTGGGCGTAGTGAGGGTGTCAATCCTTCCTCATACGTAACCGACTCCCGAGCCCATTTTCTAAAATTTTCGTAGACCAGAGTTGTTGTTTTAGTAAAATGTTTTATTAAAATAACCAAATTCTTAGGTGATCCGATCACCCCCAAAACAAAAGGATCGGTGGCGACTCCATATTTCTATTTTCCAAAAAGTCGATTCCCTTTCTTTAAATAAAAAAAATTTTTGAATAGTGGGATGGTTTCGACAGCTTGGCGACTCCGCTGGGGATTGGTTGAGAGTCGAGCCATCAAAATCGATTACTTACTGGCCTTTTGTCAAAAAAACCAAAAATATATTTTAAAAATCATGTATCTTTCGATTGCTTTCGATTGTATGATTGTTTTGGTATGGGTCTTGTAGAATAGTACTGCATTTCATTGCATGGCCACTGCGGTCACACCTTCTAAGTGGGAGCAAGAAACTACGCTTTCGTGAGGTTTTCACCTCCGCATGGGCTAGTGGATTGTTTCCAGGGTACATCTGTACCTATGACTTCGTGAGATTTTCATCTCCGTATGGTCATAGGGAAATGTATCCCCCCGAACCGAACTCGATCTATATGAGCCTATAATAGGTGAGGATTGAGGAATCTGCTGGTTCGGGTACCCTTACTCTAGAACCGAACTACATACAGTCAACCTTAGGAGCTATCCTGGGGTGAAACCGCATCAAGCCTTAGTATTTACCCGTATATTGTGTTGAAATAATTGTTTATGTGCTTGCATTTTATCGCTATTATTTGATACTAACCTGTGTTTTGTTTTGATTGTCTTTTTGCATGACATTGCATACTAAAGGAGGTGTTAACCCTTGTTCAATTACTAAGTTAGAAAGTTTGACATGGAGAATGAATTTCTTGGTAAAGTCGAGGATAATGCAGCTGTTCGTGCATGGTCGGAGAAGCTACAATCCGAGAGAGGGGATAGCTTGGCGGAAGGATATATCTCAGAGTTGCAGGATTTCACTCGCGTCAATGTGGTACAGAATGAGCTGCAAGAGTTGAGAGACATTTAGGCTAGTTGGGATGAAGGGACCAAGCAGTTGTTCTACCAAAGCTATGGTGATATATCCTACCTGCTAGACATTAGAGTGGATAAGCATTTGTTCCGAGCCTTGGTGCAGTTTTGAAATTCTGCGTACAGATGTTTCACTTTTGGAGAAGTGGATTTAGTACCTACCATGGAGGAATACACTACTCTACTTAGGTGTCCGAAAATTCAGGTCCGAAAGACTTATGCCCGGGTTTTTAGTGGTCAGACTTTTGTGAAGAAACTGATAAGTATTTCTGGGATGAGCGAGCCTTGGGTCACCGCTCGGATTCAGCAAAAGGGAGATAGCAAATGTATCCCTTGGGAAAACTTACGAGATTTGATCTTGACGCATCCAGATGAAAGAAAGAGGGTCGATATATTTGCCTTAAGCATCTACGGATTAGTCATCTTTCCTAAGGCTCTGAGACACGTGGACGAGGCGGTCATTGACTTGTTCGATCGCCTTGAAAAGGGAATCACACCGGTACCGGCAATATTGGCAAAAACGTTCAGATCTTTGAGCTCATGTCGTAAGACAGGTGAGGGGCGATTCATTGGATGTGCTCAACTTTTGTTGGTATGGTTTCATGGCCACTTTTGGAAGGTAGACAAGGTTTCTTATCGAGTCTTTTCCGAAAGTTATTCCCCGTTAAAAGAAGAGGCAGCTATACAAAGGAGAGAGGATATCTCAGAAGAGAAGTGGATGGACATTCTTCAGAACCTCAAGGAGGAGGATATTGAGTGGAGAGCTTACTGGATGGTTCCTGATGAGATCATGTACCGATGCGGTAACTTTGATTGGGTACCGTTGTTAGGAATTTGGGGAGCTACCGGGTATACTCTATTACTCGCGTTGAGGAAATATAAGTCGAGGCAGTTCGTACCTGCAACCCACGGACTTGCTCAAAGTGATTTCTCTTTCAGCGGTGCTCACTATAAGAAGAAAGTCCGGGAGCTATCGGATGCTTGAAAATAGACCTGTTGGATGAAGAGGCTAGCCGTCGGCTCCATGGTAATGCCCGAGTATAGCGAGTGGTTTAAGAAGAGGATTAACGATAATATTCCTAGGCCAAGCTTGGAGAATGCAAGACCTATTGGGGAACAATTACAAATCGCCCCGTCAGAATTGGAGATTATAAAACAATATTTCGAGAAGAAGAGTTCAGAGCTTGGGAAGAAGATAGAACAACTGGAAGAAGAGAAGATGCACTTAAGGTTGGACGCTGATGTTCAGAGGTTAGAGGCCGAGAAATGGAGGAAAGGAAAAACCAAGCCCGAAGAAGATCTAGATAGCTTAAAGACTGACTATAAGAAGTTGCGCCTATCCATGAGGACTGCGAGGTTAGGAAAGACTTCCGAACAATGGCGCCATGAAATTCGAGAAGAAAAGGCCAATACCGACCGGTGGGAAAGAAAATTTCGAGAGTCTCAGGCACGAAACGAAGATTTGGAGAAGAGTCTGTTGGAGAGCAGAAGTGAGCGAGGAGAATTGAGGGCTAGAGTGGCGGAACTTGAGAAATCCCTGCATCAGTACCAAAACCGCAACACCGCGATAGAGTTGAGGGCGAGCTTGGGCAAGATAGAAGAAATGAAAGGAAGAATAGGAGAGTTAGAGGCATCACTGCGGAATTGTGAGATGCGGATCCAGTTTTTCGAGGCAAACGAGGATCGTTGGAAGGAACAGCTTCATCATGCGCAAGGCCAAGTCAGAAACAGAGATTACCTTATGGGGGAAGCCATAACCCAAATTCGGGAGGTAGCCGACTACTTGTAAACTTTAGCGGTTCAGGCGGACACACTAAGCGTGAAATATGAGTTGGAGTCGAAGCGCGGACAAGAGTTGGCCTCGTTGCTTGAAAAAATTAAGACTTTAAGTGTTAGAGCGAGATTTTATTTGTAACTCGACTTTATGTAAAAGATTTTATTTTCAAGTAAAATTTTCTAAGGGCAATTGAATCAAAAAATTGATGCCTCCTTTGCATTCATGCATTTGCATTTGTATCATATCATTATGCATTAAAAGCCATAAGAGTTTTCTAATTAATTAATTAAAAATTATTTCAATAACCTGGAAACCAACGAAAACCAACCAACCACACACCCCTACGGTACAAGAAAAAAATCAATGGATAAGAGACTCGAAAAATTGGAGCAGATGCAAAAAAAATACAAGAACAAATGCAGTCTCAGATGCAAGAGCAACTAGCCAAGATTCAGCGAGAGATGAAGGAGCAAATGATGGAGTCCCAGAGGGAAATGATGAGTCAGTTATCCCAGCTGCTGTTGGGAGGAACGGATAAGGGAAAGGGCCCTATGGACAAAGTTGAAGAAACTAACGAGGATCCTCAATACCCCCTGGCTTCACTCCGACGCATGTACCGATGAAGCCCCGAAGTTAATTTACCGAAACCATCTGTCACGATCATGCCCCAGCAGGTGCACGCCAGAGCTTCAATGCCGATGAATTTCCAAGCCGGCTCAGGCTTTAACTTTGTCAACAACCCAAATTATCCACCCGTTCCCGACTTGGATGAAATTACCGAAGAGGAAAAGGCGAGGATGGATTTGCAAAAACAATTAGAAGAACGGTGTAGATGGCTTGAGGAGAAATTCAAAGCCATGGAGAGCGCGGATCATCATCAAGGGATTGATGCCAAGGACTTGAGCTTGGTTCCAGAGTTAACCCTTCCACCTAAATTCAAAACGCCCGAATTTGAGAAATACAATGGAACAAGCTGTCCTGAAGCTCATATCACTATGTTCTGCAGGCGAATGACGGGATATGTTAACAATGACCAGCTGTTAATCCATTGCTTTCAAGATAGCCTGGTCGGGGCGGCGGCTAAGTGGTATAACCAATTAAGCTGCTCTAAAATTAACTCATGGAAGGACCTGGCGCAGGCCTTCATGAAGCAATACAGTCATGTGACGGACATGACCCCTGACAGAATCACTCTCCAGAATATGGAGAAGAAATCGAATGAAAGCTTTACGCAGTACGCACAAAAATGGAGGGAAGTGGCCATACAAGTTCAGCCACCACTTCTGGAAAAGGAGACAACGATGCTCTTTATTAATACCCTAAAGGCTCCTTTTATCACCCATATGTTAGGAAGCGCCACAAAAAACTTCTCTGACATAGTGATGACAGGGGAAATGATCGAGAATGCTGTGAGGAGCGGCAAGATAGAAGCGAAAAAAATACCAGAAAGTCGATCCAGAGAAAAAGAGACAATGAAGTGAATAACACGAGCACATCTAACAAAGGTCAATCCAAGTCATTTACCGTGAATCCACCCAAGACGGTGACCACCAGCTAGCAAAGTTCCGTAAGACAAGAATCCAACGCAAAGGAGAGCACAGAAAGACCACAATTCACCCCTATACCCATGACGTATAGGGAGTTGTACCAGAACCTGTTCAACGCTCATGTGGTCTCCCTTTTTTACCTAAAACCACTGCAGCCCCCGTATCCCAAATGGTATGACACGAACGCCCAATGTGAGTACCACGCAGGAATTACTAGGCACTCTATCGAAAATTGCACAGCGTTTAAAAAATTAATAGAAAGACTCATTAAGATAGGGATCGTAAGATTTGACGACCCAGCTACGTCCAAAATAGTGGGAAACCCGCTCCCTAATCATACCGACCAAGGAGTGAATGGGATATGCGAAGGCTTGAACAAGAAGACCAAGTATGAGGTTGTGGAAGTCAAGACTCCGTTGAGGCGAGTATGGATGGAGATGGTCAAGAGAGGATTGATTGCGTTGGATTCGAGGGAAGTACCTGAAGAAGAGAGAAACTACTGTGAGTTTCACGATGAAGTAGGGCATGAAATCCAAGATTTTGTGGAGTTCAAGTCCCTAATACAAAACATGATGAGCAATAGAGAAATGAAATTTTATGAAGAAGCCAAAAACCCCGTAGTAGGAGATATATGCGCATCAGAGGGAGAATCGATGGTACAAAACAGAACACCTAACTATTCTGTAGTGATCATTTCGAGACCCAAAAATATTGAAGCCGGAGTACAAATGCCACCGAGGGTCATAATCCAAAGACCTGCAGTCTTCTCTTACAAAGACAGTAAAAAGGTCCCTTGGAATTATGATTGCAATGTGACGATGCCAGGAAAAGAGAGCCCGGTTGGCACTTCAAGAGGAGATCAGGACAAAGGTTCCTATACACGTAGCGGGAGACGTTACGATGCGGTGAATGAGGAGGTACAACCCACGAAAGGAAAAGCCCAGGTGGTCGAGGAAATGAAAGAAAAAGCAACCAAACCTATTAATGAGCCAGTTAACGAAGAGGAAGCCAAGGAGTTTTTAAAATTCCTAAAGCATAGCGAATACAGTATGGTGGAACAGCTACGCAAACAACCAGCCCGCATTTCAGTGTTGGCTTTGCTTCTGAGCTCGGAAGTCCATCGCAGCGCGCTAATGAAGGTCTTGAATGAAACGTATGTTCCCAATGATATCTCCGTTAACAAGTTGGACCGCCTGGTTAACAACATCGGTGCCGACAACTATATCTTCTTTAATGACGATGAGATACCACCCGGGGGCATGGGGTCGACTAAAGCTCTGCATATCACCACGCGCTGTAAAGGGTATACGTTGCCAGGCGTACTAATTGACAATGGATCCGCCCTGAATGTCCTGCCATTGACCACACTGAACAGATTACCTATAGACAGCTCTCACATGAAGGATTGCCAGAATATCGTGAAGGCATTCGATGGCACGGAGAGAAAGGTGATGGGCAGAATCGAGGTACCCCTTCAGATTGGGCCAAACACATATGAAGTGGATTTCCTTGTAATGGACATCAAGCCCTCATATAATTGCTTATTGGGGAGGCCCTGGATACATTCAGCTGGAGCAGTGCCTTCCTCGTTGCACCAAAAATTGAAACTAGTATCGGAGGAAAGGTTGATAATGATTAAGGCTGAAGAAGATATTATTGCAACTGTGAGCAATAATGCGCCCTATTTGGAGACAGATGATGAAGCAATCGAATGCTCATTTCGATTTTTGGAATTTGTTAACGCAACGTTCATCACTGAGAGAAGCAAAATTCTAGTGCCGAAGTTATCCAAAACCACGAGGATGAGCCTCCGGCTGACATTTGGAAAAGGGGCCCTACCCGGAAGAGGACTTGGAAGACATCTACAAGGAAGAACTGAAACGCCAATGCTGAAAGACAAGAGAGACCGCTTTGGCTTAGGATTTAAGCCGGACGCGAAACAAAGGAGAGCGGAGCTGGAAAAGAAGCAGGAAAGAAGGAGAGCTAGATTAACGGGGAAAGAAATTAAGTGGGAGCCAATGATATTCCCCCATTTATCGAAAACTTTTGTGTCTGGAGGAGTCATTCATCCTGAGAGAGGCACACCAATGGTAAAAGCCATAGAAGAAAGGTTGAAAAGTTTGGACATCAACGCCACATTTGAAGAAGAAACTGAAGAAAGAAATTTGTCGGGCATTTGCCCTTACACACCTGGAAGTGTTCTGGACAACTGGACTGCAGAGGAGATCCCTGTAGTTTTTAGAACGAATACAGAGTAATGTCCAAAACACACTTATTGCTCTAGGCCTAGGAGTGATAAGAATCTTTTGTGAAATAGGTTGATGTTTAAAAACGATATTTCAATAAAATGTACGGTTGTTATCATGTTCCTCTCAATTTCATTGATAACCATACAAATGATTATTTTCAAATTCTTTTATTCTTTCATTTGTCATTCATAATCATATCATGCAAATAAACGTTTCGAATTCTTTTGATTCTTTGTATCTGCCTTTATCCTCATAACAGGTCCCCTGATATTAATGATACGAGTGACACTGCTAGTGACTCAGAGTTTCCTTTCAAGCAAGATGTATGTATGGATGATTCTCAAGATTTTGAAGATGACCAAGGCTGTAACCCATCTCCTGATTTGCTGAGGATGGTAGAATAAGACGAGAAACAAATCCTACCTCACAAAGAATTAGTTGAAATTGTGAGCTCAGGAGAAGGACAAGAGGCGAAGATAGGAACATGTATCACTACGGAGATGAAGCGAGACCTCATTGGTCTACTTCAAGAATTCAAAGATGTCTTCGCATGGTCATACCAAGATATGCCCGGATTGGACACTGACATCGTGGTGCATCGACTCCCCATAAAAGAAGAGTGTAGGCCAATTCAGCAAAAGCTCCGAAGAATGAGGCCCGACGTCTTGCTAAGAATAAAGGAAGAAGTTCGAAAGTAGTTTGACGCTGGATTCTTGAAGGTAGTAAAATACTCAAATTGGGTAGCCAACATCGTCCCCGTTCCTAAGAAAGATGGAAAAGTATGGATGTGTGTGGACTACAGAGATTTGAATAAAGCCAGCCCGAAAGACAATTTTCCACTGCCCCATATCGACACCCTAGTGGATAACACGGCAGGACATTCACTGTTTTCATTCATGGACGGATTTTCGGGATATAACCAGATCAAGATGCATCTTGAAGATATGGAGAAAACCACATTTGTAACCATGTGGGGGACGTTCTGCTACAAGGTAATGCCGTTTGGACTAAAGAATGCGGGGGCAACTTATCAAAGGGCCATGGTAACCCTATTCCACGACATGATGCATAAAGAAATCGAAGTTTATGTCGATGATATGATCGCAAAGTCTCGGACGGAGAAAGAGCACATACAAGTCCTGAGGAAATTATTCTTAAGATTGAGGAAGTTTCAACTAAAACTCAATCCAGCAAAATGTTCCTTTGGAGCCAAGTCTGGAAAGTTGCTCGGATTCGTGGTTAGCGAGAAAGGGATTGAGATTGATCCAGACAAAGTCAAAGCCATACAAGAGCTATCTCCGCCGCATACCCAGAAAGAGGTCCGAGGCTTTCTAGGGAGATTAAATTACATTGCTCGGTTCATTTCACAATTGACCGAGAAATGTGACCCTGTCTTTCGCCTCCTCAAAAAATATAACCCGGGTGAATGGGATGAAGAATGCCAAAGGGCTTTCGACAAGGTCAAACAGTACTTATCCAACGCTCCGGTGCTGATGCCACCTAACCCCAATAAGCCGTTGATCATGTGTATTTGTGATGATTCGAGAACTCCATGGGGTGCGTACTAGGGCAGCATGACGAGTCAGGAAGGAAAGAGAAGGCCATTTACTATCTTAGTAAAAAGTTCACAGAATGTGAGGCAAGGTACCCGCCGATAGAGAAGTTGTGTTGTGCCCTAATTTGGACAACTCGAAGGTTGAGGCAGTATATGTTGTATCACACTACTTGGCTCATATCAAAATTGGACCCCTTAAAATACATGATGGAGTCAACAGCTTTGAATGGAAGAATGGCCCGATGGCAGATTCTGCTTTCTGAATTCGACATAGTTTATGTGAACCAGAAAGCAGTAAAAGGAAGTGCAATAGCAGATTTTCTAGCCAGTAGAGCTTTGGAAGACTACGAGCCTTTAAACTTCGACTTCCCGAATGAAGACATAATGTGTGTTGATACCACTAAAGGAGGCGCTTGGGAAGAACTTCCTTGGAAATTAAACTTCGATGAGGTATCAAATGCTGTCGGCAATGGAATCGGAGCCGTCTTGGTATCCCCAAACGGAGATCATTATCCATTTACTAGTAAATTAGATTTCGATTGTATCAATAATAACATGGCGAATCACGGCGTGCATCATGGGTATCCGTGCAGCCATAAAACGCAAGATTAAAGTGCTAGAGGTATACGAAGATTCTGCATTAGTGATTTACCAACTTAAGGGAGAATGGGAGACCAGGGACCCCAAGTTGATCGATTATCGAAAACTGGTCCTTGAATTGATTAAAGATTTCGATGATATTACCTTTTGCTACCTTCCACGAGACGAAAATCAGATGGCCGACGCTTTGGCCACCTTAGCTTCTATGATCAAAGTGAACAATCAAGAAGATATCAAACCAATCCAGATGAGCATTTATGAAACTCCGGCCCACTGTTATAATATCGAAGAAGATGAAGAAAAACGTGACCACCCTTAGTATCACGATATATTGCAATATGTGAAGAATCGTGAGTATCGAACCAGGCAAGCGAGAATGACAAAAGGACGCTGAGAAGATTGGCCATCGACTATGTCTTAGATGGGGATATATTGTACAAAAGAAGAAAGGATCAAGTGCTACTAAGATGCGTAGACGCTGTAGAGGCTAAGAAAATCTTGGAAGAAGTCCATGAAGGCGTCTGTGGGACACATGCTAATGGCTTTACAATGGCCAGGCAGATTATGAGATTTGGGTATTATTGGTCCTCTATGGAAGGAGATTGTATCAATTATGCTAAGAAATGTCATAAGTGCCAAATCTACGGAGACAAAATTCATGTGCCTCCTTCACCGCTGCATGTCATGGTTTCTCCATGGCCATTCTCTATGTGGGGCATGGATGTGATTGGACCGATATCGCCGAAAGCTTCCAATGGGCATCGTTTCATCTTCGTGGTTATCGACTACTTCATCAAGTGGGTAGAAGCCGCTTCGTATGCTAGTGTGACCAAGTCGGCAGTGAGCAAGTTTCTAAAAAAGGAAATTATATGTCGATATGGAATGCCGGAGATGATTATATCTGACAACGCATTAAAGCTGAACAATAGTACGATAGCAGAAGTCTGCAGTCAATTCAAGATCAGACATCACAACTCGTCGCCGTATCGCCCGAAGATAAATGGGGCAGTTGAGGCGGCCAATAAAAACATTAAGAAGATTGTGGGGAAGATGACCGAAACCTACAGAGACTGGCATGAGAAGTTACCATTTGCCCTCTTTGCTTATCGAACGTCAGTCAGAACTTCAACCGGGGCAACCCCTTTCTCTCTGGTCTACGGAATGGAAGCAGTGTTGCCAATCGAAGTCGAGATCCCGTCTCTTCGAATATTGTCGGAGTTAAAGTTAGAAGAATCCGAGTGGATCCAATCTCAATATGATCAATTGAACCTAATCGATGAAAAGAGATTAAGAGCTATCCGTCATGGTCAGATGTACCAAAAGCGAATGATGCGGGCTTATGACAAAAAGGTTCGCCCTAGAGAATTCCACGAAGGAGACTTAGTTTTGAAAAAGATCCTTCCCATACAGAAGGACTTTCGAGAGAAATGGATGCCTAATTGGGAAGGGCCCTACGTAGTGAAGAAAGCTTTCTCTGGAGGAGCATTGATTCTAGCTGAGATGGACGGTAGAAACTTGCCCAATCCTGTAAACTCAGACTCGGTCAAGAAATATTTTACTTGAAGAAAGAGAGGCCAGAGTGAAAACCCGCAAAGGGCACTCAAAAAAAAAAAGGGGAGAGGCCAGGGTGAAAACCCGCAAAGGGCACTTTGGAACCAAAAGGTTTTTTTTTTTAGTTGAAAACCCGAAAACGGGCGGCTCAAATTTTGAATATGGGGCATATGAAAGTCTTGTACTTCCAAAATCAACAAAACAGAAGAACATTACACCTGGGAGCACTAACAAAATACACGGGGTCTCCTGAACACGCATTTGGTGCGAAGGAGCTTTTGAGAAATTAGAATAGTGAAACTCATGCTGCGATATCTGGGGCACCTTTTTGCACCTTATCAGAATCATTATCCTATGTATTCACATCAAATTTTGCTTAATAAAATTCCGTTGGTCCATTATGATAATCTCTTTCAAGCATTTTTGTTGAAATCGTGATTTTTGAACATGTAATAGTCACACAAAAGATGTTATGCATATTACTCTGGAAAGTCTCTAAATAGTACAAGGACCTGAAACAAGGCCACTAGTCAAGACTAACCGGGCTCAAAGTTGGAAAATATTGGAAAAAGAGAAATCCAAATTAGGATTATTTCTTCAAATTTTTTGTCAGAGATAACGGCTAAGTAAAAGACACGATAGCACATCAATGATGGGACCCAGACAAGTTATGGGCAATGATGCCTTAAGTGTTTAAAAAGAAATCACTCTCATAACATTTCTACATCCATAATCATTCATTTAGTTAGGAACACTTGATTCATCTCGATCATGGCATCCTAGTTATTTGACATACACAGATACAGGAAACCCATATTACACGTCAGGTCTTTAGAAGACAGTATGGCGACATTGGCAAATCCTGCGAATTGGCATCTCTGTATTGGCGGAGAGCAGATCGAAGATAGCAGATTTGGCATCTCTGTATTGGCGGAGAGCAAATCAAAGGTAGCAGATTTGGCATCTCTGTATTGGCGGAGAGCAGATCGAAGATAGCGAATTGGCAACTCTGTATTGGCGGAGAGCAGATCGAAGATAGCAGATTTGGCATCTCTGTATTGGCGGAGAGCAGATCGAAGATAGCAGATTTGGCCTCTCTGTATTGGCGGAAAGCAGATCGAAGATAGCAGATTTGGCGTCTCTGTATTGGCGGAAAGCAGATCGAAGATAGCAGATTTGGCATCTCTGTATTGGCGGAGAGCAGATCGAAGATAGCAGATTTGGCGTCTCTGTATTGGTGGAGAGCAGATCGAAGATAGCAGATTTGGCGTCTCTGTATTGGCGGAGAGCAGATCGAAGATAGTAGATTTGGCGTCTCTGTATTGGTGGAGAGCAGATCAAAGATAGCAAATTTGGCATCTCTGTATTGGCGGAGAGCAGATCAAAGATAGCAGATTTGGTGTTCCTGAGTTTTCAAGAAGCAAGTTGAGGATAGCCAATTTGCCACTCCTAAAGACATCAGAGTACCTTTGGGGAAGAAGAGGATCAAGATTTTGAGACTTAGCTAGACCGGGCAAATTTGGTCCTTTTTATAGTCTTTGCTCTATTCTCGTTACACGACAATGAGCAAAGAGGGGCAGCTGTAGTGGACCAAATTTGCCCGAGCCCACTAGAAACCCAAATATATAATAAATAAATAAATAAATAAATTTATATTAAAAAACCCAGCAAATATTATAATAGCCCATTAATGTCTTATTACATGACCCAAGACCCAAATAACTGGCCCAATTACAAATCCCTAACCCAAAACCCCGACGACCCAATAGGCCCAATGTTTAGACCAAATCTCAGCCAAGACAAACCCTAGCCTTTGCTCAGAGCCGCAACCAGACAACGCCCCCGTACGCTCCAGCGCTCTAGCAGCCATGCCCACACCTCCGTACTCCAAAGACACACTTTCAGACTACACGCCACGCACACTGCACTGCGAAAGAAGCAGACAAACAACAAAGAACAAGCCAATACGAAAACAAAGAAAGAAATTGTATTTTAATGATTCGGCTATAAAAGCCTTTGATTTTTCGATTGTAAAGAGAGGTTTTTTTTACACAGAGATAGACAAAAAAAGAAGAGCAATCGAATACAAGAAAAAGAATCAAGGTGTTTCTTTCTATTCTATTTTCTCATTCCTTTTGCAAGTCTGATTTCGAGTATAATACACACACATATATATAGGTATATATATATATAGATTCAAAAAAGGGTATAAAAAGTGGGGGGATAGGATTTTCTTACCGATTCGGCGTCGATCCAATCAGTGTTTACCCCTCCAATCCAAAGGCTATCGGATCCTTAAGAATCGGTTTGGGCCGCGACGGAGAAAGGAAGCCTATTCGGCGCCGTCGAGTTCTGTGTAGGGGGGAAGGTTAGGAGAGTTTTGAAAAGGGATTTAGGGTTTGCTGATGAAAAAGGGGTGCTAGGCGATTCGGCCGAATTTGGGTGGATTTGAGTCATTATAAAGGTGTAAAAACGACACCGTTTTAAGCCTGCTTCAATGGCTCCCAAAACGGCGCCGTTTGGGGCGACCCGTTCCAACCCGATCAGGTCACCCAGGAGGATCCGCGCATTCTGCTTAAATGGAATATTTGTGCGCTCGGTCCTTCCCATTTTACACCGTTGCCAGATTAAATCTCACTTATATTTCCATGTTTTTAAATTCGCCCATGTAATTTGCATTTTGTTTTAAATGAATCCGCATTTAAACACTGCGCTTTAGGATTTGGGACATTTTCTTTTTTAATCCTCGTTTGTCTGAGCGCGTTTCATTCTGGTCCTAAATTCTATTTTAATAATCCGATTTATTTATAAATTGTCCCTCTGATATTGCTTTTATTCCAATTAAGTTTCTTAGTCTATATTTTTGGTATTTTTTATGAATTATCCCTCATTCATTCTTTGACATATTATCTTAGCGTACTGTTTTGAATTATTTTGTCGATTTCACTATTTTAATTTCATTTTTTCATAGTTTCATTTATTTATTATACAATCAATTTATTTCAAAAATTCTATTTTATGAACATTCTTTGCTTTAAACATTATTATTATTTATTCATATTTAGCTGTTCGTATTTTGTGTATGTTCTTTATTCATGTATTGTTTTGTATATTGTTTACATTGTTTTGTTATAAATCTGTGTTCACATTTATATACACGTAAATGTTTCCTATATTATCAGTTTTGAATGGTTGTACATTGTGTTTTTATACATTGTTGATCTTCTATTATTTTATGTATTTTCCTTTAAATCTATTCATCATTGTACATTTCCCTTTAAATCGATTTTTTATATAGATCTACATATATATTTAAAACTCTATTATGCATATAGTCTATACACAAGGACATATTTTATTACATATTCTTTTGTTATCTAAGAACCTTTCATGTTTTGTATACTATTTGAGTTTTCTTTTATTTTGTATGTATATTGTCAACTTAAAATAGATATGTATATATAAATGTATATATATATTTTGTTTTGTATGTCATTCGGTTCAAAATCTTTTTATTTTTATAATTATTTATATAGATTTTTCTTATCCATGTAAATTATTTCAAATTCTAGCATGTAGCATCCGTTCATCGATTCATCATTTTTCTTAATTGTTTGTATCATATTAGTTTTATTTTGTTCGGTACATTATGTGGTAATTGTTTTTATGTTATATTGGTTGCACATTATCAATTCGCTTTCTTATGTATTATTTCAATTATTTCCTACGCATGTTACTGCTGCATCATTCATTTGTTCATTGTTTCTTAGTGATTATTTTCCATGTATTATCGCAATTGCATTACACTTTTAGGTTAGCGATTTAATTATTAGTACGTTAGTTGATCACATCTTATATCTCGTATGTGCATATTACCCCATTCATTGTTTTCCATTCGATCTTCGAAATGTGGTTTTATAAAATTCAAATCTTTATAATCGAATTTTGTCTCATTTCAAAAATGCATTAATACGTCTTAAGCTAGCTTTATAATTATTCATTCAAAAATTCTTTAAAACGAAGATGAGATTCGATGTTTGGCAATTCGCGGAATCATGCCCTAACGTGTTGGGTTGCAATTTCGCTTTTACCCAAAATAATCGAATATCACTTCGAAATTTCACTCACATTTTCTAAAATCTTTCAAAATGAAGACGATGTTCAATGTTTGGCGATTTGAGAATCGTGCCCTATCGTGTTGGGTTGCGCTTTTTTATTTGGTTCAAAACAATTGAACATCTCCTCGGAATTTCATTCACATTTTCTAAAATCTTTCAAAATGAAGACGATGTTCGATATTTGGCGATTCGGGAATCGAGCCCTATCATATTGGGTTGCGTTTTCTCATTTCCCTAAAATAATCGAACATCTCTTCGGAGTTTCACTCGTATTTTCTAAGGTAAGACAATGCTCGATGTTTGGAAATTTGAGGAAATCGTGCCCTACTGTGCTGGGTTTCAGTTCTTCGTTGAACCAAATAGTCGGGCATTCCCTTTGTTAATCTCAACTTATAAACTCTTGTACATCGAAACAAGAAGATTTTGGCAACCAGCTCGGGTTACTCAAATGTTATTGAAAAGAACCACATTTCAAAAACGTTTTTTTAATTCTAGACATAAGGACAATATTTAATCGATTTGGTACCAATTTTGGGCGTAGTGAGGGTGTCAATCCTTCCTCATGCGTAACCGACTCCCGAGCCCGTTTTCTAAAATTTTCGTAGACCAAAGTTGTTGTTTTAGTAAAATGTTTTATTAAAATAACCAAATTCTTAGGTGATCCGATCACCCCCAAAACAAAAGGATCGGTGGCGACTCCATATTTCTATTTTCCAAAAAGTCGATTCCCTTTCTTTAAATAAAAAAAAAATTTTGAATAGTGGGATGGTTTCGACAGTGTAAACAATGGAATTGTAAATTATAAGATATAATAAATTTTGTGAGACAAGGTCAGAATGATTTCAGATTCCCCTGCTTTGACTTTGGAAAATTATTAAAAATTGTATAAAAATACTTATGGGTTTAATTTTTAATGTTTAAATTATTAATGAGTCTATTTTCAAGAGAAACAAACGGTAACATCACCCGAATCTTGTAATAAGAGATAATTAATTTTTAGTAAAGAAAGGTCGAAACCGTCAAATAGCAGAATAGGAATAAATTTAAAGATTTACTGTACTTATTGGATAAATTATAAATTCTGAAATTTTTATGATAGAAATAGATTTGAGCCTAGTTTCAAAAACATCAAGCGGATTTTAATTTGGAATTCTGTAGCTCAAGATATAAATAATTTAGTGACTATGACTCAAGTGGATAACTTGACATGAACATATAAGTAAATAGTGGAATTATGTATATAATAAGGATGTGGAATGGAGAGGAGGAGGAGGAAAATAAATATATGAATATTTAGATAGCAAGGGTTTACATTAAAAATGGATAATTTACATGTTTTTGTTTTAACCTCAGGGACTAAATTGAATAAAAGTAAAACTTTATGGGTAATTTTGTAAAAATATAAAAAATGATCAAATTGAAGGAAATGAATTGTTTTGTTGTTTAAATTAATAAATTGAATTAATTTATTAATTTAAAATTTGGTAAAAATAGGGAAAATGGAAAATTACTAAAAATCCCCTGAATCTTGGTATTTCTACAATTTAGCCAGGTAAGTTCGTGTAACTAAATTTTGTATATTTTTATGCTTGTATTGGATGTGTGCATATAAACTATATAAATATTATGAATATATTTGAAATTATTCGCATATGTCCAACAAAGCCCGATAAACGAGAATGCCCGATAAGTGACAAGTTCCAGTTGAATATTGAATATCGATGGATAAAGGTGATTTCCTATATGGAATGAGGTCCTGCATGTGTTGTTGATGGGATTTAGCTCGGATGAGTAATCCTTGACCTCATCACAGAAAGGATTTAGCCCAGACGGGTAATCCTGATTATATGTTGGAGATGAGATTTAGCCTAGGCTGGTAATCCTGATCTCACTGATTATATGTTGTAGACAAGATTTAGCCTGGACTGATAATCCTGCTACATAGTTCTTGCGAGCATCCTGATTGGTAGTGAATTTGCATGTGTTGCACACTACTATAGCTCTTTGTGAGCATCCTGTTACATGATTCGATCGGTTGTAATCCTGCATACGTTGCGGACACAAACGCAGCTCTTTGTGAACCTCCTGACATGGCTCGCTTGAACTTTCTGAGACATGGCTATCCGGTGCTCCTGCTACATGGCTTTTTGTGAGCAATTATGAGTTTCCTGATTTAAAAATTCTTTGTGAACTTCCTAAGATTTAGCCCAGATGAGCATCCTGATATGTGGCTCGAGAGTGTGCTTTCCGATTATGTGCCCTAAAGGGGTACCACTGGATACAAATTGACGGATTATAGACTTGTACACTTTAAGTGTACTATATGAGTATCCATCGATATTTCAAATAAATTCAACGGGTAAAGTTCTGACAGGGTTTAGTATGAACTAAAGATAAGTTGCCATGGAATGAAATATGAGATATGGAAATATGACATGAAAAGAAATTGCTTTTACATGTATCTGCCTGAAATATATGAAAATAATGTTACATGAAATATGAAAGTATGAAATGTTTATATATGAACATGAAATGGTTTGATGAATACGTTGATCTATGAGAATAGGTTTGTACACCTTGAGTGTACTATTTGTATGGTTATTGTTTTCTCAATTGATTAATGAGTAAAGTTCTGACATGAAATAGATTGAACTTGAGATGAAATAATATGAATAGTAAATGACATAAGTTAACCGAAATTGTTCCGAAAATTTTGGTAATACTCTGTAACTCTATTCCAGCGACAGATACGAGTTAGGGGTGTTACATAAATAGTTAACTGATCGGTTAATCGAACCGAATTAGTATTAATCGAATTAATCAAAATTTTTAATTCTTTAGCCTTTAACTGTTAATTGAACCAAAATATTTCAATTAATTCGGTTGGTTAACTAAATTAACGGAAATTTATATTTTTTTTCTTTTTGTTAAAACAAGTATAAATATATATAAATAAATTGATAATATTCATTTGACCAAATTAACCGAATTAGTAATAGCCTAATACATATAATATATAATATTATTTATTAAGTTCAGTTAATTCAATTAATTACCCGATTTCGAACTGAATTAACCGTTAACCGAAATTCTAAAAAAACTTTAAACGACCTCTAACCGAACTAAATCAATTAACTGAATTAAATCAATTTAACCGAAATTTTAACCCCTTTAATTTATTCTCTCATTCCTTTGATTTCTTTCATTCTCAGTACAAATAATTTCATCATTTTACTTGGTAGGGGAGCACCCAATATGTATGAAGTCAACACTACTAATAAATGCTTTATCTAACATCTAGTAGTTGTTACTGTTGTCAGCTGGGTTGGCTGGCACAAAATAGACCAACTACCCAATTCCTCAATTAGCATGAACTTGTGAGTATATTTTAGGATTACTTCAGGTTAAAGTGTCTCTCTTTAAAATATTCTACAATTCATTATATACATTTTAGGATTAAATCACTATTTGGATCTAAATTTGGCAAAATTTCTTATATTATATTCTGAATTCTTTTTTTTTTTCAAGTTAAGTCATGAATTTAACAATATTCCCAAGTTGAGGCTTAAACTAGGCAACTGCTCTCATATTGAAATTTAAATTTGACAATTGTTCTTATATTGTGCCTAAATTCTCAGGTTTTCAAGGATTAACTTGAAAAAAAGTTCAAACTTCAAGATGATTAAGGACAACTTGAACAAAAAAAACTAGTCTTAATATAAGAATGATTGTAAAGTTTAAAGCCTATCTTTAATAAAAAAAATTAATTTAATGTCGGATTTAAAAAACCAAATCTCTAATTTTTGTTGTGTAATCCCATCTTAAATCAAAGTATTCCCACCAAATGAATAGGATTGCAAATGTTTTTTTTATTGGAATTTGTAAATTATTAGATACCTTATGCACTGATTGATGGAAGTTCACAAAAATGCTTTGCTTTTGTTACAAGGTTTTATTTTAAATTTATATTTGCATTGGATTGGAAAGCTTGTCAACAATCAAAGGACAAAAGGTTCATTTTCATTGAGCTTTCAAAGAATATTGGGAGACATTAATTTCCTTTATTCCAATTTGTTTTATAGGTTGGGCATATTCAAAAGTTGAATTTGAATGACTTTTCTTTATTTTTAGTGAAATATAAGAGAATGGTAAAGCGTTAATAGCAACACGATTAGTGTAACTCGAATACAGGTCACATTTGAAGCGACGAACACCTTAATTATTAGATCAACACAAAATTTAATACAACACTTTTCTTTCATCCGGTGTAATTTATTTAAAGTTTTGAAATATTTCATTAATTGATAAACCTCAGAATCCCAATTAGGTTAATTGATGAAATTGGGTTTAAAATCCCCCCCCCCCCTTCTTTTTGTGTCCCCTTGGATTGGTACATAGTTCCCACTCTCAGTTGGAGCAGTGAACTATCCCTATCAAATTCAGGGCATACAGCTCACCAATTGGACCATATCTACATAAATAATGGACAAGTTTTTTTTTTCCATACGTATTCTAGTCATATCTATGGACCATTCTTTTTATTTGGACTTTAATCATGGAAGAAAATATTTATCTATCCATATAGAAGTATTATCGATATTTTTGTATTAAGAATTAAATTAAATTTTATTTTTTAATAGAAAATGAATAAATTAATTTTTTTATGCTAGATAAAAAAAAATTAATTTTTTGATTAAAAATTCTATCGACCATTAAGTGATAATGTAATTGATAGAGTAAGTAAGTAACGACACATGACGTACGCATACCTCATAATTGATTTTTTAATCTGAACAACTATTTGTCCAAATTTATCAGGAAGGATTTAGGGGGCTGGCAGAGGCCCCGACCCCCTAAAATGAAAAAGTTTCCATTTAGGCTCTTTATAATTTATAAAATTTTTAATTAGTAATGGTAAATTGTACTTTGACCCCCCAAATGATAAAATTTTGATTTAATCCTCTAAAAATTTTAAAAAAATATATAAGCTATTAAAATGGCGAAATTATATATTTACTATCATAAAAATATATAATTTAATCCCAAAATTTTTTTTTAACTTCGCCCCTACCCCCTTAAGTCATATTTCTAGATCCACTACTGAAATGGGCCTTTGACCGCTAACTTTAACGGTTAATCATTAAAATTAACTGTCCCTAATTTTTTCAATTAAAGCCACTATGTGTCACAATCACAGCGTAAAATATGGCAAAAAATGATAAAAAATATAAAATTTTTATAAATTATAAAATGCCTAAATGAAAAAAAATTCATTTAAAGAGGGTCGAAGCCCCTATCAGCCCCTTAAATTTGCCCCTGGCCTTTTTAATGCATTTTAATAATTCAAATATCCAATTAAATGTAAAAAAAGAAGCAAGAGCTTGATTGTTTTTTTTTTTTTTAAAATTTGAGAGCATATTTTTTTATGCCTTTTGGCAATTGAAGTACCAAATTGAATGTAAACAAAAAAAAAAGACTTAATTGCTTTTTTTAAAAGCTTTTAAGGTTTTCTTTAATGCATTTAAAAAGTTTAAATACCCAATTGAGTGCAAAACAAAAACAAAGATTTAATTGCTTTTTTTGAAAAAAATTAAAAACTTTTTACAACCTTACACAAAATTAATTATTTAAAAAATTATTTACTCCCTTAAGCACAAAATTAATTACTTAAGGATAATTATTATTTAAATATTTGCTAAAGGTACATGAGAGTCATATTTTACTACTTGCTCCACGAATCATATCAAGAAAGAAATGTGATTTAGATTAATTTATCTATTTTTTAATTAAAAATTCTAAAAATAGTTTTACCGGCTGCCTACTAGTAAATTAGAGGGAGGGGTGATTGAGTGAGTTGAGGGAAGACAGTAAATGAATAAGCTTTCAATCTCGCAATCAAAAGTAAACCATTTCCGTAGGGTACTGACAACCAGTCTGAGCCGGAGCTTGGTTAGTTGAGTGTGGGTCAGCATTCCACCTCAAGCTTTATGTCCTTTTGCACGTACATACATACAGGCTGGCTATCCCACTTTCATTTCATTTCATATCATATCAAAATAAATAAATACATCAATCTCAAACTTTTGGATCTGAGAATATTAACAATAGCTGATGAGGCAAGTAGAGGGTGAGGTGAGGGGCCTGAATGATAATTTATAACCACAAAGACAGAGCAAGGGATAGGATCTTGAGGATGGAGACACTGTCGGCTAGTTTAGACAATTTTATCAGATTAATATACAATAAACATTCATGCTGCAGCATTCAACCAAATAAGCTGGCTAGGATCATCCTTCTTCAAAATCAAATGCACAAATTCACAAATAATAGGGGATAGTTATATAGTCAATAGTGGATGGGGAAAGACGACAAACAGACAAAACTAAAAACACCTCAAAACAACTTACCAGTTAAATCGGTCACCGCCTCTTCTACAAGTTCTTCTACCAACCTCCATTCTATCTCTCTTCCCAAATTATCTGCTTCCCATTTCATTTGATCAATCCACCCTTTACCCACTACTTCTTTCTGCACCACCCTTTCCACCACCAGGCTGTCACTGTCCCCATCATCACACCCCAAACATTTCACCTCACCGGAAAACAATTCCTTCATTTGGGCCCACACATGGTCAACCAGCATGGGTGATGCACCCTCCTTGCCTATCATCTGGGCCCTGCCAAATGACATAGCTTTCATGCACCTGTCTGACCCATAACCCGAGATTTCTAGTAATGCTGCATTGACACAGTCAAATATGAGCTTCCTGTTTGATCTCCATTGTCGTCTCTTGGCTTCATGCAGAGGCTCCTTGTCATTCAAGTTGGCATATTTGTCTCTCAAGCATGGGTCCAATGGGCTTTCAGCCGAATGCCACCTGGCAAAAAATGAATCTAACTGCACCTCACCATTGAGACCAGCAGCTGATAATAATAATTGGACAAATAAAAACCAATCTTGTTCTTCTTCCTTGGCGCCTGGGGAAACTGAAGAGAGCTTTGATGGATATAATAATGTGGCTCTCTCTGAACAAGAATCATCCCATGAGAGGGTGCGAGCAATTGATTCTATAGGTGGTGACTTGTCAATCAAGTTAGACCTAGGTGGCACCCCCACTCCTGTATTAATAAAAGGGACAATGGATGAGGACTGAGGATAAGAGAAAATAAGGATTAGACAAATTACAAGTATCCCAAATAAACAAGTGGAGTTTACCTCGGTGCACCGGTTTGGTACCACCAGAGGACTCTGAAATCATGTTCTCATCCTCCTCAAATGGAGGTTCTAAAACCGAGATGGGGCTTGGCTGTTCCTGATTCTCACTTATATGGACAGGCATTAAAGGTTTTGCTACAGACAGACCTCCCTGCAAAAGTAAACAAGTATTCAAAAATGATATTTAAGTCATGCCACAAATTTAGAAGATAAAACATCTGATAACAAGTTGGGTGCTTCTGACCTCTTAGGTTGCCTAAGAGCATGACTGACATTTGTCATTAACAAGATCAATTAATGACAGAAATAATGACACTCTTAAAACCGTAAATGATGACTTTTTTTGTTCAAACAGATTAATCCAAAACTTAAATTGCTTAAAATTACATTACAACCCTAGATTCTTTGTATTGGCAATATGCATTCTAAACCCACCCCCATTAGAGGAATTATTTGTTCACAAAACTCGAGGTTACCCTTCCATTAAATCAGTAACATCTCTAACCATATTCCTAGAATTATCCCCATTCACATTCAGCATTCACAGCTTTCATACAATGAGGAATGGACATTTGAAGTTTACGTGCTGCCCTGTTTTCTAGATTAAATAAATGGGAGGCAACATATTTCAATGCAGAAAAACTAGAGTGGGTTGAAAGAAACTAAAGAAGTTTGTACTACCTCCGTAGTGATCATGCCTTGTTTCTGTCCTATGCCAATCAGATCTGGTAAAGGAGTTTTACTTGCTGATCCACCTACAACAGGAGACAAACACTCTTGGATGTAACTGTCATTAACACACTGAGATGCATCATTGCTAATCTTCCGAGGGTGAATTATGGGTGACCCTGGTGTTCCAGGAGTCACAGATGGAGATTCATCTGTAGATTGAGATCCACTATATTTTTCTTTATTCGTTTTCTTATTCTTTGAGAAAAATAAACTTGAAACCTTCCCCTTTAAAGATGATTTCATGCTCTTTGTCTTCATAAGTTCCTTGGGAACTTGTTCTTTGCTAGCTTCAGGATCTGAAATTTCATTGTTAAACCTGACACCATACATCGTGGAACACCCAGGCACAGATTTTG
This sequence comes from Gossypium longicalyx, assembly GCA_025698465.1. Lineage (NCBI taxonomy): Eukaryota > Viridiplantae > Streptophyta > Magnoliopsida > Malvales > Malvaceae > Gossypium > Gossypium longicalyx. Next base: position 4,349,541 of record CM047001.1, on the reverse strand, counting down.
ACCTCATAATATTTTTGGGAGAATCACTTGTACTTTCTTCTTCATACAAATTACTAGCTACACAGGAAGTTGATCCCCTACGTTCTTGTTCCTTACTACTTCCCTCTTCTTCAGATCTCACCAATTTCTTTGTATCTGAAAGAGCAAGCATCTCACCCAATGTGCTTGAGCTTCTCCTGCCATGTCTTTGTTCTTGAGAACTACCATTTGAAGTCATCATCGCCCATCTCTCTGAGAGCCGCTTCTTTGCTTCCCTACAAACCGAGGACTCAGGAGAACATGATACGCGACTGAAGGGTGAGGAAGAATAAGGGCTAGCAAACCTATTGATGTAATCCCATGAATGTCTAGAAGTTGGTGACATGACTTCTGAATCACTGAGGTTTTCCACAGGATACTCATTTTCAGATCTATTGCATGAACTATCATCACCGGTGTAACCATTGGAAAACACAGAAGAAAGTAATGTTTCATCCCTCCTGTGACCCATAAGATTTTCACGCATATGCCTAGTGATCTCCTTCGCCACTTCTTTTGATTCTCGTGCATCATCTTCTTCAGGTTCCTCATAGAAATCTCCTCCATGTAATATCCCAGGCAAAGGGGGAGATGAAGATGCTGGAGTCCTAATAATGTCCTGATTCTTCCCAGGGCTGGGCTTCAGTACCACTATTCTAGTTGGTTGGGAAGGATATTCCTCAACTTTTGGACTGGGGAAAGGAGAACATGCAGTGTTATTTCTACCATATCCAGTTACTTGACCTATCTGAACCGGTTTCTTTGTCTGGTTATCACCCTTCTGCCCTGTTCCGACAAATTTTTCATTGTCAACCATCTTAGAAGGTCTAAGAACAGTTATACGTTTTGTCTGAGGCGGTAGAGATGAACACCGGAAATTGTTGAGATACTGAGAGAACGTGGAATTTGGCTCTTCCAGAAACTTGAGGAATAACTCTTTATTGGAACTTAAGACTTCCAGTGCATCTTGAAATTCCTTGGACTGGCGAAGCTTTTCATCTGTCACTAAATGTTTTGCTTCCATAAACTTCTGACGAACTAAAGCCATTTTATTCTCATTTGCATTATCACTATACCTCCCTTTTTGTGGAGAGCTGTGTCTTGAAAACGTAGTTCTTGGGGATTGTTGCCAGATTTCATACACGTCTTTGTATTTGCTCGGCACTTCACAGGGACTTACTTCGCATTGCATTTGCTCATCTGGAAAGCTTTGATCCTGCTCCCAGCTTTCCACTGGTATCTCAGAGTGACACGAAGAATGTCGAGACGAGCCTTTAAAACGGCATCTTTGTGCAGATGAATTATGCTGCTGCCTAGGTAGCGCATCAAGGCCCATCAGCTTAGCAACCACATTGGGTGGGTTACACTTAGACTCCACATCTTTTGACATTTCCTGGGCTAGGAGCATTTTCATGGGTGTTACATTACCTTTCTTGTTTGAAAAAGTCCTCAACTCAGATACAATCTGCACACACCAAAAGATATAAAACAGGTCAGGATACAAGTTATTTAATATTTTAACTCAAATGAAAGATAGAGAGGCAGGTTGTGCACAGAATCTCTTTCCAACTTGTTTATAACAGTTACTATTGCAGAGTCTAAAAAATCCAATATTTACCACTTTATCCTCAATTTGATCTCCAAAGGTTGGGCTTGACATCCTTACGACATCAGATTGACTCCTAGAGAGTGAGGAACCTGCCCATCAGCCGGCATCATGTTAAAAGAGCAAGATAAATATGAACAACCCAAAATACCATAAGCGGTGCAAAACTTCCAGTGAGCTAACACCAGAAACATAGAAAGCCAAAGAAAAGGCAATTATCAGTACTTAAGTTAATCAACACGAGTTAGAGCAACTGACCCCCCAGAATCAAAATAAAATTCCATAATCTTAAACCACTTTAAAATTTTTAAAATTTTGTAAGAAGAAAGAACTTTTACAAATGACATCTTATAGAGTTCTGAAATTGCTTCAATTAATATGGGACAAGAGAATACTAAACGTTGAATTGAAGGGAAGGGAAGGGAAGGGAAGGGAAAAAACGAATACTGAGACAAATGATGATCATGCCAAGTTATAATCCCATGACCAAAGAACAAATGTTAAAACTTCAAAAGCAAAACAAACAAACAAAATATACTAGCTTCTTCATGAAAAGGAAATCACCATCACGATGCGGCTTATCAGTAAGCAGGCGGTTTCCAGGAACACCCGAGTTCAAATCAAACAGGTTTACCATCCTGCCCAGGCATCCTGGAAACTTTTCAATATTCTGACCTTTCTTGTGCTGAATTCCATTCATTTCAATACCTGTTAACCACACAAATCAAAAGTACCAAATTCATTTCCAAGGTTTCTCTCAACAAACAAAAAGAAAATTAAAATTAACTAAGAGCAAAGGAAAAATGTCAAATTCAAGTTACAAATCGGTTATATGAGAGCACAGTCATTCCAGGAAATTTCTCAATATTCTGACCTTTCCTTTGCTGAACCCCATTCATTTCAATACCTGTTAACCACACAAACACATAATACCAAATTCATTACCAAGGTTTATCTCCTAAAGTTACAATGAGAAAATTAAAATCGACTAAGAGAAAAAGGAAAATGTCAATTTCAAGCTGCAAATCAGTTAAATGAGAGTAAAAATTTCAAGCTGCATTTAACAGAATAAACTTCAAAGAAAAATTTAAAATCCAAACAGTAAAAATAATAACAATTTTGACTCAAAATTAATTAACATTGCAGGAACATTGTAATCCAATGTCCCAACTACCAACCAACTGAAAATACAGTACTCCTAGAATTCAAACATGCACCAAATAAGAAAAGAAAAGCCAAGGGGGCTTGAAAAACAAAGAAATGAAGAAAAAAAGGAAGCTGATTTTGAAGGGATGCGAAGAATATAAAGTTAAATAAAAAGACAAATCTAATATTCTTACATATTGAAAAATTAAGAAATATTCTTTTTTTTCTCAAATGGTGTATCACATCACAGATTCACACGTCGCTATAACCTCTGAACAAAAAACTGTAAAGTATTCTCCATTTTTAAGAGTCAAAATTTTTCCCTAATTTGACAGTGATCAAAGTAAGGAATCAACTGCATTCATTGGAAAATGAGAAAAAAATTATCAAATGAAGAAAATAATATTATTCTAAATCAAGTAAAGAGAACGAACTTTGAGATTCAAAAATATGTTGAATCAAAAGGAAAGAAGTTAATTTCAAATGAAATAAAATAAATAGCTTCCAAAAAAATCCGAAACTGTTGCAGAGTTCAAAGGAAAAACAAATCTAGAAACAGAGATTTCGATTTCATTTTGCAGTTACAATTCCGTGAAAATAATAAAATCTTCTGAGAAAAAAAAAAAGGAGAGATCGAAGAAGAAGAAGAAGAACGCCAGAAACACTGATATTGAAAAGTACTCCTTAGCTCTCCCTAGAAACTGACAATGCTAAGGAAACGCTGTCGTTTCCCGTACGGGTAAGAAGCAGAGACTAGATTAGAGAGAGAGAGAGAGAGACCTGATGATCAGAATCTAACATCACGTGAAATGTAGCCGTAGATCCACCGGAATCTGACAATCACGGCGGCAACCGGCGGCGACGTTTCAGTAAAATGCCTGTCTAGTGTATGGCTTTTTAGAGGTTTACCTTTCCTCTGGTTATGGAAATGTAAAAAGAAGAAGAAAAAAGCGCCTTTGTTTTTCTCTCTCCACCGACTCTGAAAGTCGGATTCTAAACAGCTTATTTAATTCTGATTCATTTATGGGTTTCAATTACGGAAGAGAGAGAGAGAAAGAAGAAGAAGAAAGTAAGAAGCAGCAGCTGAGAGAGAGAGAAAGCGAAAACCGGGCGGTGAGTTGAGTAAGTGAGTAAGTGAGAGCGTGGGAGCGTGGGGGGTTAATGAGTTAAATATTGCTCCTTTTATTTCCCAAAAAGTTAATAATCATGAGTAAATGATTTTTCTTCATGATTTTCCATTTACGTCCTCTATCTCTTTTTTATTTTTCATTTAGTCCCTAATTTTCACTTTTTTTTATTATGTTTTACTGCCTAAGACAAGCGTTGATGAAGTTACAAATAATTTTCAACATATTTTTTAGGCTCAATGGCGTAAAAAATCTTCAATTTTTTTAAATAAATGCAATTAAGTCCTTTTTTTCACTCAATTGAGCACTTGAATTTTTAAAATGCATTAAAAAGACCCTCAAATTTCTTAAAAAAAGCAATTAAGCCCTCTTTTTTTCACTCAATTTGGTACTTGAACTTTCAAAATGCATAACAAAAAACTCTCAAAATTTTTCAAAAAGCAATCAAGCCCGTGCTCTTATTAAATATTTAAAAATTATAAAAAAAATAAATTTTAGAAAATTTATTAAATTTTAATAAAAATTTAAAAATTTAAAATTTATTAAAAATTAGAATTTTTTTTATAAAAATCGTAAAAAGATAAAAAGAATTTGTAAACTTTTATAAAAATCATAAAAAAAAATTAACGACCCTTAGTTTTTTTCAATTAAAGTCATCACATATCACAACACAGCGTAACATGTGACGAAAAATGATAAAAAAATAAAAATTAGTAAAACTTATAGAAAACTTATAAATGTTTCTTTCCTTACGATAATTTTTATAAAAAAATTTTACAAAATTTATATTTCTTTACATTTTGTATAATTTTCTTATGACTTTATAAAATTTATATTCTTTTAAGATTATTATAAAAATTTACAATTTTTATATTTTTTTAATATTTTTATATTTTTTCTAATTTTTAATATTTTAATTTTTTATTAAAATTTGATAATATTTATAGCTTTTATTTATTTTAATTTTTTATAATTTTTTTCTAATTTTTAATAAAAGCAAGGGCTTAATTGCTTTTTTTTTTTTTTAAGTTTGAGGATCTTTTTTATGCATTTTGAAAGTTCAAGTACCCAATTGAGTACAAAAAAAGTAGAGGCTTAATTGCTTTTTTTTTAAAAAGATTTGAGGGCTTTTATGATGCATTTTGAAAATTTAAGTACTCAAATGAGTGTAAAAAAAAAAGTAAGGGCGTAATTGTTATTATTTTTTTTAATTTGAGGGCTTGTTTCACCTTTAAGCCTATTTTTTATACAATAAATGTTAACTTTATTACAATTTAGACTTATTAGATTTTTTTAAATAATTTAGAGATTAAATTGATTCATTTAATAATAAAGAGACTAATTTAATCTAATTATAGGGAGCTCTTAAATAATTTAACCTATTTACAAGTCAGATTTAATTATGTAAGATATTAATGTTTCACATAATTGTTGAAACTCGATTTAAAATGTAAGCTCAAAGTTTGTTCATACCTTCCCAATTTATCCATATTTTCTTTTTATTTTTTTAGAAAATGTTTTATTTTTATTTATTATTTAATAATTTTATACATTTTCAATTTTATTAAAATTCCAAACATAAATAATGTAACATATGTTTTAATATTTATGTTTCATATAGTATAAATTAAATAACATATAAATAAATATAATATAATATAAACTTGAAAAAAAATCGAGTGAAATTTAACTAGGATGACAATGGAGCAGGTGGGAGCGGATATTACTAAATTCATTACTGCTTCGCAATGGACATGCTTTTGCTTCACCACCTGTTCGCTCTATTATGTATATATAATCTTGAAAACCATTATCACATCCATAGATGTTGGATGCATCCATCCTCGCCCCACCTCGCTTCAAACCGCTTCAACAAAAATTATTTAAACATAAAATATATGATTTTTTTTCTATAATACATTATTATATTTTTATCCTTTTAATAATTTATATATACAAAGATAAAATGGTAATTTGATGTAATGAAGCGGCTCGATACAGGACAAATAATTATCATAATCGTTTCACACTCACTAAAAAAAAAAAAAAAAAAGGAAAATTTCATCCCATCCCATCCCGCCCCATATCCACTTTTCAAATAGAAAATTATGTCTTCAATTTAACTCTAAATTTTTTATGAGAATTTATTTTCAACCTTAAATGTATAGTCTATGTTGGATTAAATCTTTGCCCCAAACTTCTTTTTAGTCAAATGTTTCATATCCAAAGTCTTCTAAACTTTTGGAATAGTCAAATTAGGTGCTCTCTCACCCATATTTCTTTGTATTAGTTTTGACTTTTTGAGGTTTCTATATAATGCATCCTAAATTAATATAATAAATTATTAGTCGATTGAGTTTTAGTTCGATCAACATAAGTATTGTTATCAATGTAGGAGGACATGGGTTCGAGTGCGTTGAATCACATTATCCTCCTATTTAATGGGTTAAAAATGAGTTATGGATAGTTTTAGGCACTCTATAAAAAAAACAATATAATCAGAATCTATAATAAAATTATTAAAAATATATATATAATAAATTATTAATTTAGTTAAGAAACAAAAATATAATTATGACTAATTAATAAAATATTAAAATTAAAATTTAGTGGTAAAATTTTAAGTTTTTAGAAATAGAAATCCACAAAATGTTAAAAAGGGAGTCCAATCGTACAATATGGTTATTTTGTTTTTGGGATAACGTCACTAATATTCATAAAAATGGAAACGAAAGTTGGGGATTTCCAGTTTTATTCTTCTGTATGAAAAATCCATTTACCCTCTGTTCTTTTTCAGCTTAAAAAATTATATTTTATTAAAAATAATAGGGTCTCGCTTGATAAGTCGACATAACCAATAATTTTTTTTATTTTTTTTTTATATTTGCACATGTAAAAAGGGCAATATATTTTAAGTTTGAAATATGAGTACCACCGATTGGTCAGATTACACTTAAAAAATTATTTTCCTTTTAAAGAAGAAAGGGGTGCAGGCGATTGGTCAGTCAGCATCGATTATTTACTATAGAATTTGCTTAGATTTGTGAATCTTAGTGTCGTTATCCTATTTTAGTATTTATTTATTTATTTTATATTATTGATGTAAAAAAAACCCTAATATTTATAAAGGATGGAATTTGTTTGTTTCTTTAACAACTACTTTTTTTCATTTTTGCAAAATATAAAATTTAATTCAAAATTTTCAACAAAGCTTTGGATTGGGAAATAATTACTCACCTAAACCTTTAAATACCAAGAAAAAGAAGTAAATATTTATAGACTTTTATGTAAAATAAAATTATTTGGCGTCCATTGATTTCTGGTTTCATCCAACAGGACGATGGGTTGAGGCAATTTGAGATTTCAAGTATGAAAGAGTATGGAAAATGTGAATAAGATACCAAATAACTGGGCAGTCGAGACATAGTTGCTCATTTGATGATTACGAAGTGAAAAATATGCTTAATGAGATGCAACGAGTAGGTTTTGACACAAAGTTCCGCATGCAATAGATTCATTTTTAAGGCAAAATCAGAGCACTATAGAGTAACATGTAACGACTCGACTTTAATCGGCGTTCAAAAATATAGTTTTGAAATTCAATTTTGTACATTGAGTCTGTGAGATTATAATAGCAAGATTTATAGAGTTAATATGAAAATATATTAAAGTATGGTTAAGAAATTAAATCGAAAAAATCGTTAATTAAAATTTAGGGATTAAATTGTAAAAGTCCTATCGTTATAAAATTTTAATTTAGAAAATGCTTGAAGGCCTAATTAACAATTAACCAAATGTCTAATGGTTATTTAACCATTAATTTTTCATGAGGCAGTAGATGACACAATCATTTCGATCCATTCTCATTAAACATGTTAATTAAGGATTATTATTAAATGTTGGTTAATTAAGTAAGTTTAATTAAGCCTTAATTTTAAGTATATAAACTAGTAAGTGAGAGATGAATTCAAACACTTATCATCTTACTACTAAAATCGCCCATAGCCATTAAAGAGAAAGAAAGTTTCAAGTTTCTTTTGTAATCGAAAAATGTGGTTTCAGAACCAAAAAAAAAAAAAAAAAGTTAATCAAAGATCCATGAGGGTTTTAGTAGATAATGTGAAAATATATTAAAGATCGATTAAGTAATTTAGTTAAAAAAAGTTAATCAAGGCTTAGAGATTAATTTGTAAAATTCTAATCGTTATTGAGTTTTAATTTAGAAAATACTTGAAGATCTAGAGAGCAATTATTCAAAGGACCTAAATGGTTATTAAATTATTGTTGTTCATATTGATAGTGGGAAATGATGATGAATTGCACTTATTTATAATTTATAATTAAAAATGTATATAAATGTCTTAATTAACGAATTAATCATGGTTAGTTAAGTTAATTAAACTCCTAATCCTAGTATAAATACTAAGGTAGTGGGATGAACGATGAACTATTCATCTTTCTTGTCCATCCATCCATTTTAAAAGAAAAAGAAGAAAGAAAACCAAGTTTTCCTAGTCATTTCGGTCATTCAATTCACTAAGGTAAACAATGCTAGTTCTAAAAATTTTTATAGATTCATGATCATAGGAGCTTGATTTAGCTAGCTCATGTACCACTTTCTTCAATTATTAACAAGTTGCCATTAAAATTAAATTGATTATTTTGAGCTTGATGTGAAGAAATTGGTAGTTAGTAAGCTTGAATTATGTTAGAGACTAAGTTAAAAATTAAGTTAAGCTTGTCAGATAACTTTGTGAAATTAGAGGCTAAATTGAATAAATATAAATCTATCATGAAATTATGCTATAGATAGAAAGTATAAGGCCCTTAATGAAAGAATGTGAAATCGAATTTTGATCAAATGTTAGATATTAAAAAATATGTGAGTATCCCACATATAGGGACTAAAATGAATAAAATGCAAAATATATTGCTATTGTGTTTTCATGTGATTTGAGTGTGAATTGATATTGGTTTATAATTGAATTATCGAAGTAGCTAAAGGCAACGTTGGGTCGTCTTGAGAGAAGAGAAAGACAAGAATTGTAGACGAATGACAAAAACTGTGATTTGTACTTTTATGATTCAAATTCAATATGTGTATGCATGTATACATGGTTTTTGCATGCTAGCTATTGAGGTAAAATCATTATTTGTTTCACGAATCGAATTGTGTTTGATGGTACTGAATGTCGAGAATTGAATTGATATGTGTATAGTAAAAACGAGCATGATATGAACTTGCTAAATGATTAGTGATATGAAATGATGATGAAAACAATATGGAACTATGATATGTAAAAATGTAAATGATATGTATTTGGACATTGGTTACCCTATTAACTATTCGGACAAAGTCGGATATAGTTGACATGCCATAGGGTCATAGGTATAATGATTATAAGTTATCATTGCCGGGCAACCTGAAGTGGTATAATGTACTAGTTCTAATAGTCATTATTGTCGGGCAACCCAACTGACAGAGTAATAAATCCATGTATCTGTCTTGAGTCTATTTTTGGTTAATAGGGGTTATAAAACGTAAACTAGCTAAACGATCATTGATATGAAATGTGATTGAAATTGGTATACTTTGCATATATACGAAATATGAAAAATGACAATATGTAAAAGATCATGCGAACTGGTTTATACAAGCCCTAAAGGTCGATATGGAAACGAGACAATATCTGTGGTTAATTAGGTTTTGGTTAGATGAATTTGCATGAATTAAGAGTAATTAGGTAAAAGGACTAAATTGCATAAAGGGTGAAAGTTGAATTATAGATTAAAAAAATTAAAGGGACTAAAGAAACAATTATGTCATTGGCATTAAATGAGGCAGCATAAGATTTAAAACATGTGAAAATTTATTATATATATATATTATAAAATAAACCTTAAATGTTGAGTAAATATATTATATTATTATAATAAAACAAATAAATAAAAAGAAAAAGGAAATAGAAAAAGAAAGAAAGAAACAGAGAAAGTCAAACGAAATAGGGAGAAAAAAGAAAGAAAATAAAGAAGGAAGGAAAAATTAGGGTTTCAAAGTTCCAAGCTCAATTGCTAACGTCGTACCGGAACCCTCGACTAAAAAGTGAAAAGATAAAGTCGACGAGGAATAGCTCGAAATTTCCAGTTTATATTTTTATAATCCGAATTTAGTTGTTAATTATTATAATTCAATTTAATGTATATGGTAAGTGTTGATGTGAGAATTATTGTGTTTTGCAATTGAAATGGATTAATTTAGTATTTGATGAATTTATTAAATTTATATTGATTGAATTGGTATATATATTGATTATTTGAACTGAATTGAATATTGGTTGTATTTGAAAAGTGAAATTAAACCCTATTAACTGTATCACGTTGAGTCGGATATAGATGGCATGCCATAGGATTGGAAGAGTTCACGGATTTCTTTGACTTCGAGTCGATAACACATTGGGTGTCAATTTATTACTTCAGATATATTCAATGAGGCACTAGGTGTCAATTTACTTTGGTTTAGCCGATGAGACATTAGGTGTCAAATTATTACTTTGAATCATCCGATAAGGCACTGGGTGTCAAACTAGTGTGTTTGGTTAGATCCGTGTATCCGTCTGAGTTTGAGTCGTGTTAATAGGGGTAATTAATTGAAATTGCATTATGATTGATGTTAGATGCTATTGTATGTGAAATGAAAATGGGACAGTGAATTGAAATATGGATTGAGACACATGAACTGTGTATTCATGAATTGGATATGGAATTAACAAAATTATTGTTTAAATGATATGTGTATTATATTGTGAAAAACTATTTATATAGCAAATATGAGAATTGAAATATTGCGAAACAAATTAAATGTGATATGGTTATTGAAATATTTAGATTATATATTTGTGATTTCATTTTTTTTATATTCGAATTATAGAAATACCACTGAGTTTTACTCAGCGTACTGTTTTGTTTTTCGTGCGCAGATTAGGTATTAAATTTTGATCACTGATTCAACATCCAACAACGGTCTCGAACTCAAACGTGGTGATGTTTTATCCTTTTGTGTCGGCATGTACCTAGGGTGTCTAAATAATAATTATTTTGTGGTTTGATTGTAAAGTAAATGGGATTATAAGTTTAACATTGGTTGGTTATATACATATAATATGTGTTTATGTTTGAGGTCATATTATGACATATTTTAAGTTAATGCTAAAATGAACATGATTTAGGTAAAATAGATTAAATTTGGCATGTTTACAAGTTGGATTTGAATGATGTTCTATTGATATATTTTATTGATATAATTGTGGTACCTATGAGGGTACATTGGTTAGGCACCTAGGATGATTGTTATGATATGTTTTGGATGCGTTTGATTGTGTTTTGAAATTATGTCTATTTGATCGGTAATGCTCCGAAACCCTATTTTGACGACGGATGTGGGTTAAGGGTGTCACACAAATCAATAGATTCAGAAATGAAATGAGATAATGATACAAGTAAATGATATGAGTTGAAATGAAAATGAATGTATTCATGATATTAGAAAGTATGGCATGATATGTTTATATTGATTTGGCAATTGAGATAGCATATGAATTTGGTATAAAAGTAATGAATAGATTATTTTAAATGGTTGAAATTTGATCATACATTGATTGTATTCTTATTATGTTATTGCTTTCATTTATATAACTTGAATCATGAAAGTACCATTAAGCTTTACCACTCAATATATGGTTTGTTTATTTTGTGCATAGGTTCTCCTAGATCTTGAAGTTCCAAAGTAAACAACATCCAAATCACAACTTGCAACTCAGTAATGTTTTTATAGTTCTTTATGTTTTTCGATATATGGCGTGTACCTAAGGTTTGAGTCGGTTTTATAATGTAAATAGTCATTTGGAACCTTAAATTAGTAGATGTTAATATGAATTTAAACATGTGAAATGTTAAAGTTGTTGCGTATATAGTATAAGGTTTATAATAGTTGAATTGTACAAACGATCATATGTGTTTTATTGTGTTGAAATGTCAGTTGGTATGTTTGATGATTATAGGTGTTAATTTGGTTGACAATTGGGTTGACGCTTATATGATTTTGTGGAAACAGTAGGTGACGCCACGATGAAAGACCTCCAACGTCGTGGCGATGAAATCGATAGAGAATGGCATCGCGACCTTTGACCTTTGACGTTATGATGACACTTATTGTTTTGTCAATGTTGCAACGTGATAACCTTGACATCGCAACACCAATCCGATAATTTTGAGAATGTTACATTTTAGTCTTCAACCAACCTTAGAGCTTTCCTAAGTTCATTTAAATCGTGGATATGATTATATAACATATTGTGATTGTGTATTGAACTTAATAACATGTATAATTTGTTAATTTGATTTGTAAATGTGATTGTAGTTTCTCCGAAAATGAATGTGGCATTCTATAGCTCAGACCCGATGATTGGGTCGGGTATGGGGTGTTACATATTAGCAAACTTTCAGCCATCAATTCACCAAGGTAAAAATATTAAAATTCAGTTAAGTAATTTAGATGAAAAAATGGTTAATTAAGCCCAAGGGACTAAATTGTAAAAGTCCAATCACTATAGAATTTTAATTACCTAGATAACAATTAAGCAAATGACCAAAATAGTAAATAAACCAATTTAAAATATGAGATAGTGGATTTTGAATATGATTCCCATTAAAGATTAAATTATTATTAAACTAAGATTAATTAAAGTAAAAACATAATTAATTAAGCCAATTAACATTTAATCTAAGTTATATAGTAAAAATTAGTGGAAGATGACATATTGTTATCATCTTCCTAAAGCTTATTGTAGCCATTGAAGAAGAAATCCAAACCTTTCAACTTTTCCTTTCAGCCAAAATTTAATTAAGGTAATTAAGCCATTTTCCTGAATTTTTTTATAGATTTATGATTAATAGAGCTTGATTTAGCAAGCCCATATATCAATTTGTTAAATTTTTTAATTTCTAGCAAGTTATCATTATTGATAAATTGATGAATTAAGCTTGAAATTAATAGAAATTAAACTTAGGTTATAAAAAGGGCTAAATTGTAAAACTTAATAAGCTTAATTGTTAACTTTGTTACATTATGGACCAAATTGAATAAAATGAAAACCCGTTATGAAATTTTGTTAGGAAGAGAAAGTATAGATTCCTTAATGAGTAAATATGAAATCGAATTTTAATCCGAAACTTTATATGGAAAATTATGCTTGTCCTGGGTTTTCGGACTAAATTGAATAAACTACAAAATATGTTTGACTTTATGTTTGAATGTGAATCAATGTAAATTAATATGTTTTAATTTACTACGTTATCTTACGTAGCTAATGTTAACGAGTGACACAAAATTTCAGTTCGTACTTTTTGTTGGATATAGTGCCCTAAGTGTAGTATTTTCGTTTATGTACACTTGTAATTTTTTCGAACAGATTGATTAATAAAATAAATTCATTGATTACATTAATATACTTTGTATAATTGCCCTCATGTGGTTTTTGTTTGCAAAGCAAATGTTGCTCATTGGTTGTCTAATGTTTAAACTAATATTAAACGGTATTACGTGGTTAGATCGTAATACGAAAAGACAACTTATATTAGTAAACGAACCTAAACATGTCCTTAGTCTATATCGGAAATGGGCAAACCAATTGAAAGACTAACATGTCGTCTATCAAGTCCAATCGAGGAGATACTTTGCCTTGGGCATCGAAGCAGATGACTCCTAGAAGATAGAGACATAGATATGACTGAGTAGACAACAATACATTGGACATGACCCCAGATGAATAGATCCTAGATCTGTTTATGGATTTATTCACTTGTAATGTTCATAATGTGGCATACCTAAATCCTAAGTGGATGACCAATTATGTATGTGTGACTCGTATACATTGATGTATGTAAAAGCCTGAGTTCAAATAGATAAGCAACCAAAAGTTGATGCGTTGGGTATATGACTTCTGTAGCATGTAGCGCCATTCACAATAGTGGAATTTATAGCCCAAGATATGATTAAATGATATCCTTTTACTTTGAGGTAAGTAAAAACCTAAGTTCAAATAGATAAGGAATTGAAAGTTGGTGCGTTGGGTATATGACTTCTGCAGTATGTAGCATCATTCATAACAGTGGAATTCGTAACCCGAGACATGGGTAAATGATATCCTTTCATTAGCATTACATGGTTGATGAAAAGTAAACATGGCCATGGGTTGTTAGTTTTTGTAGTGAATGACTGAATTACTATTTGATAGTAATTTACTTTTCATGAAGAAAGATGTAATGGTTACCATGAAATAAAATATGATCATATTGGGAGAACATATATTATCCCAAAGAGATTAAGGATATCCTATGAGGGTAACATATTTATGATAAGGTCATTGGACGGGCATAGATCGATTTGCTTTTGCAATGGTATGTCATTAGGGAGAGCTCAGTCACGATATGATAGTGGAATGACTTCGTGACTAAATAAGTTTATAATTAATAGGCGATAAGCTGGAACATAATTATAAATCATTTAAGCCCTAATTGCATATGTCCAATCGGTCCCTCTGCTAGTTCGTTGAAACCATAAATGAGTTGCAAATTGAATCAAATGAACATAAATGAATAAAAATGGTGGAAATGGATAAATGAAATCATTTGAAAATGAATGTGTTTTCTCCAAAATGAAAATAAAAAATGACCTGAAAATGAATTTATTTTTTTCGAATTAAACGAAGTTCGAAAATGGAAATAAATCATTTGGTCATAATGAACCATTAAATGTAGAAATATTAAATATATTTTCTCATATATTATTTTACGATAAAGTCATCATGATTTTAATTGAACCCGATATGGGAAAGGCCCAAAAGCCACCCATGTTAAAGGGGTGGACGACAAACCCTAGTAATATTAACAAGGGTTCCGCTTGTAACGATTTGAAAATCAATGGTGTCAAAAAGTATGGTTTCGAGACCCAATTTTCGTAAATCAGACTGATAAATATTTAATAAAATATTTACGGAGTGATATTAGAAGTGAATTGAATTTTGGTTAGATAATTTCGTTGAATTAGTGCTTAATTCGTGTACAGGGACTAAATTGTAAAAGTGATAAAAGTTTAAATTGTCAAGGAATTTCAATTAGAACTTAATAAAGAGGACTTAAAAGGTGATTAAACCAAATATAAATGGTAATGGACGGTAACATAGCTTATTATGTTTAAAACTTTAATAAAATAAATTATAAACTGGAAATTTAAATAATAATTAAATAAAACATAAGTTAGTGGAAACTAAAAATATTTATTCTTTTTATTCATTTTGGCTGAATTTAAGAGTGAAGAAGAAGAACTCACGGCTTAGGGTTCTTAAATTTCCAAGCTTTAATCGTTAACGTCAACCCGGATTTCTCGAAAAAGAAAGGAAAAGACAAGGTCATCGATGAATAACTCAGAGTTTACAGTTTGTGTTTCTATAATATGAACTAATTTACAAATTGTTACCTATTGATTTGTTTGTTCATAGTAAGCATTTGAGGTGAGATTTCTTGTTCAATTGGGTTGATTTGAATCAATTGATGATTATGGGGACTCAATTGTGCATATTTGAGAAATATATGTATTTCTATAAATGTATGAATTGAATATATGTATTGAGATAACTATATCTGTTATTAAGTTGAATAAATGTATACATGTTGAGAATAAATGTGAATTTGAAACATTGGTTGGTATTGAAATATGAAGTGAAAACCCTATTAATTATTTGGGCTAAGTCGAATATAAATGGCATACCATAAGATAGGAAGAGTTCAGTGATACTTCGACTACTAGTTGATGAGACACTGGGTGCCAATTTACTTCGATTTAACCGATAAGAAACTGGGTGCCAAATTTATTTATAGCGCTGGGCGCAACTACTTGTTTCAGATTTATTCAATGAGGCATTAGGTGCTAAATTCGTGTGTTGGTTGGATTTATGTATTGTCCTAATCTGAGTCGTGTTAATAAGGGAAGTAAATGATGAACTAGAATTAATGATTTGAAATAGAAAATGGTATTGAAATGACAATGCTATTGAAATAGCAAATGAGATGAAATGTGAAATGGAAATCAAAAGAATGATTGGATATGTGAATAAGAAATGGAGTTGATTTATGTATGATATGTGAATTGATTTTGCCATGTATTTAGCAATAGTAAAATGTATTTGGTATAAAAATGTCTATATCAATTTGCATATTTGAATTAAACATTTAAAAGTATTATATTTTGTAGTAATGTTCGGATTATAGAAATGCCACTGAGTTATATTCAGCGTACGTTTTATTTTCGTGCGCAAGTTAGGTACTATTCGATTCATACATCGATTTAGCATCTAGCGACAATCCTGAACTCAAGTGTTAGTGATGCTCTTATTTTGGTTTTGGCATGTACCTAGGGAGTCTTGTGTTTGGAATGTTGATTTTTGTAGTTTGATAGCATTTTAAATCTTGATGGCCTTATAGGTTATGTAAATATGTATGCATTTTGGTAATGGTCATTTTATTGATAGTTTGTTAGTGGTTTTGGTTATTAGCAAAGTGATTTCATGAATGGAATGATTATATGTTAGCCATTGGGTTTGATGGATGTTTGGATTTGGTTGGATGCATAATATGCCTAGAATATGTCTTAGTATGGAATTGATAAAAATCATGTTTACAACTATGCTTTACTTGAATGTATTGGTTGTTCTTGTACATGTTTGGTTTAGTTATTTGGGTGTGATTGAAGGCATAATGGTATGCTTGAGTGGGATCATTTGATTAGGTTCGCATTGTTGATTGAGGTGCCTTTGTGGGCATATTGGTTAGACACTTAGGTTGAACAGTATATGGCATATTGAGGTGCCGTATGTTTTGAGATGGGTATTTATAGGTGGAAATGGTATGACTTGGTAGCCGAACAATGGTAGGTGAAATGGCTTGACTTTGAAGTTACTTTAGTTGCACATGACCTGGGACATGGTCTACCACACGGTCGTGTACATCTACTATATTTTGGTGTAGGTTTGTCCCATACGGTCTCAAGTTGTTATATGGTCGTATGACCCTATTTCGAATCACACATGGTTTGGTATACAATTTGCGATACAGTCGTGTGACCCTATTTCAAATTGCACATAGTTGGGTATACGGTCTGGCGATACGGCCATGTGACCCTATTTTCAGATTGTGCACAGTTTGGCCATATGGCCTGGGCTCTATCACATGACCGTGTGACCCCTATTTTGAAATTTTCTACATTTTTTCTGTTTTATTTTAAATTAGTCTTTAATTATTTTCAGACTGATATTTAGGTTCCATAAACTTGATATAAAACTTGTATTTCTATATATGCTATGGTTGATGATTGATTTTGAATATTTTAATGGTTTATGTTTTTTTATTTTATTTGTTAAATGTTGTAATACTCTGTAACACTAATTCGATGATGGAGACGGGTTAGGGGTGTTACACTGCCACTTATACTTCTAGTTAGATTAGGAGTTCATTTTTCTAGTTGAAATAAGCTTCTACAATTCAACAAGGGTTCCACCTTCTCTCCCTATAAATAGATGACACTGATAGAGCTATTAACACAACTTTAAGATATTGTTACTCTGCCCGAAAATAGAAAGAATTTATTCTCAACTATTAAATCTATTTTCGGAAATAAAAATTTCTGTCGGTTTCTATTTGAGAAGAGATTTTCATTTTCACACTTAAATAAAGAAAATTATTTATGTGTTTGATTAAAATCGTTCGATCCCGTACTTAAAGCAGTTTGTGGTATGAGAATAGTAGAGAAAATCATTTGGTTGAAGGCCAGGAATGACAAAGATCCGTCTATCCGAAAACACATATGCAAATTTGGTTTAAGGTTTATTGCTGTAAATATCACAAACCGGGTCGATTTTCAAAAATTTTATTTTCCGCTATGCAAGAAAACCGTTTTCGAACCGGATTTATTCCCATACTTTTATGATTCAGGATAGATTTAATTGATTGCATATACATGTTAATTGCATGATTGAACACCAATGTGAGTATATAATTGATGTATGAATTGATTTGTGATTATTGTTACTGAATATTATGATAATGGACTAAACTGAATAAAGTAGAAGTAAGTATAATTTTATGGAACCTAGTTTGTAATATTTGAATGGATTGAAACATGTTATATAGTATAAATTAGTTGTGTGTTGATGATGGATTGAAATGTGACTCTGAAATTGAATGTGAAATTATATATATATGAATTGGATTGAAATGAAATGAATTGAGATAAATGATTATTATCCAACAGAATAGTGTATAGGGTCCAAAAATGCAAATGTGACAGAACACAAGGTATGATAGGTGAACGTAAATGATTACAGGGTATCAATATGTGAATAAGAATGATTACATGTATGATAATGCATATATATAATTGATGCCTATGTGAACTCAGTAAAAGGTTAGGATACGATTAGCATGCCAATAGATTTATATGCGCACTTGTATGGGATATGTGATTATACAAGGATCTTTTTACAAGTTAAGCTTAGACGAGCAACCTGATGTGATGTGTTGTAGTTTAAGCTTGGACAAGCAACCTGATGTGATGTGTTGTAGTTTAAGCTTGGACGAGCAACCTGGTGTAATTTCAGCTTGGACAAGCAACCTTATGTCGTGTAGTTTACTCGTGTATTCGAGTCCATTTTACTAGGGTTCCATCAGGCGTAACATTATAATTGGAATTGGAACTTGAAAATGTAATGAAAGATTGATAATATAATATGGTACTGAAATGAACTATATGAAATTGATATGAATTTGTGAATTGATAATAGTATATTGAATGTATTGATATGAAACTATATATGTGTATATATGTGATCTGATTCGTGATAAAGAGAGTGAACAAGAGAGACTATACAAATGGTTGGAAATGAGCCCTAAAGGCTGACTTGAATCCTAATGAGTCAATAGACTTCAAAAAGAGATTTGAATGATATATTGAACAATTTATTGATGTTGAATGAATATGGAATTGAATGATCTCATATGTGGAGGTATAAATGTTTGATCCATGAATGATATTGAATGATAAATGGTTTAAAGATAGGTAATTGACCAATAAATTGAATTGGTTAAATATGTTGCAATGTTGAATGGATTGATATGTTATTTGCTATATGCATGCTTATATGAGTAGGTGATAATGGAATGGCTTGGTACCTAATGTTCAAATGTTTCAAAATGGTAGAAATTGTCATAGATTTCAATGTAT
Source organism: Gossypium longicalyx (assembly GCA_025698465.1). NCBI lineage: Eukaryota > Viridiplantae > Streptophyta > Magnoliopsida > Malvales > Malvaceae > Gossypium > Gossypium longicalyx. Next base: position 4,330,313 of record CM047001.1, on the reverse strand, counting down.
TGAATGATATATTAATTTTATGTATATGTTAAATGATGTTTATGATTAAAATTGAGTAGATGAATGTGACATTTTTGGTTAAATGGTTGAATGGGAGAATTGGTTAGGTGTTTGAATGGTTTAAATAGGTACCAAATGAATCTTATGGAAATAGGTAATCACGTCGTGACGCAGACCCCTTAACATTGCGATGAGGCCAAGTCAGTGAGTTGCCCTATACCGAGAAACCCCTAAAGTCACGACATCAACTCGATATTTTGCAACCTTTACAGTTCGGTCCTTATTCGACCTTGAGTCACTTTTAGAGCTTTCATAAGCTCGTAAAAGACTTGAAAATGAATGTAAATCATATTATGAATGAATATTGTAACTAATAGCATGAATGCATGGTTAATTTGAATTGACGTTAATCGTAGTTACTTCGACAACAAATGTGACATCTTGTAGCTCAGACCCGACGATTAGATCAGGTATGGGGTGTTACAATGAGAGCTTTATTTGGTTGACCCATGTATTGATTTCTTCAATTGTTAAATGTTTAGCAAGTAAGCTTGGATTATGTTAAGGACTAAGTTAGAAATTAGGTTGAGTTTTATAGATAATTTTATGATATTAGAGACTAAATTGAATAAATTAAAAACTATTAGGGAAATATGTTATAAATTAAAAGTATATGGTTCCTAATGAAAGGATATAAAATTAGATTTTGATATGATGCTAAATATTGAAAAATATGAGTATTTCAGATATAGAAACTAAAATTAGTAAAATGCAAAATATGTTTGATTGTGTTTTTAATGTGATTGGGTGAAAACTAATATCATTTTTATAATTTAATTATCAAATATAGCTAAAGACGACATTGGATCGTCTTGAGAGAAAGGAAAGACGAGAGTCGCAAACGAGTAGCTAATACGATTTATACTACCATGATTTGAATTAAATACATATACCTATGTTCATATGACTTGTTACAAACTAGCTTCATTAAGGTAATGTCCCTACTTGTCTCATGAATTTGGTGAGTATTGCATGATTGGTAATTTGTGAGATATGTGATGATATGGATTGAATTAAATTGAGCATGATATGAACAATAGTATATGAAAATATGATATATGATCATGAATGTGTGTGTGTGTGTGCGTGCGCGCACGCACGTGCATACGTGTGTTTGAAACATTGGTGTAACACCTCTTGCCTGACCCGATTGTAAGGTCAGAGTTACAGAATGCTACAGTTAAAAAATGTAACAATTATAGACTTTAATCGTTCAATTTTAAACAAAAACCATTTATTCAATCATTTAACAAAATTTAAAATATTTCTCGAGTCATTTTTGAGCTTTGCATAAGTGACCGCGTTCGCACATACGCATAAAACAAACAACTTTAAAAAATAATTTTATAAGCCCGACTTTACTGCAAGTGTACAGGCCAGTTGTAATATTTGAAGTGTTATAATGGAACACTGAAGTTTTCCAAGGATCGAACCCAAATGAGATGACAATTGAGTGATAAATAACGTACACAAAAAAACTCTAAGCGGCTACTGATACGATTTTATAATACGACAAACCATAACAAGAAAAATTTGGAAGAAAATTAAATATGCTAATATAAGGACTAAATTACAAATAGTACAAATCTAATATATTAACCAAATAAATGACTAACGGTAGTTGGTTGATTTCAATATGGTTCATCGGTTCTTGAGCAAGGGACTTAAATCACATAAATCACTAAGTGACTTCATTTTATCTTTCGATTTTAATTTTACCGACTTAGACGAATTAGTGCGATTTATCTCTCGATCTCACCAATTTTTCTGGGACTAATGAATGGATGTGCAACAATATTACCTTTCAGTCTCACTTGCCTAGATATTCCCTTAGGCCGTCATTTCCTAAGTTTTTAGTTTTATTCAATTTAGTCCAATTTATTACAATTTAGTCCTTTGTCCAAAAACCAGCTTCCCCGCATCTCTATCAACCAACACATTTTTAAGTTTAGCTACTCATGCTGAAAATAAAGAGAATGAACATGGAAATGAAAAACAAAGAAGCCATTAAAGCAAAGCTTAAGAAAACTATAAAAGTTTAGATTTTTATGCAATAAAACTTAAAGAACATGAAAATAAAGGCATTCAAAAAGAAAATCTAAAGCAATAAACGTAAAAGGAACTAACTTTAATAGATTTAAAGTAGAAGAAACTGAAATACATTAAACTAAAGCTAGAAATGTCTTAAAACCAAGGTACAGAGACTGAAAGTGTAAATAAACCTAAGCTACAATGATAACTAACTTAACTAACATTAAGAACAATAAGTAAATGTAGAAAAATAAACAAGACTAAGAAAGAATAAGATAAAATGAAACTATAAAAAAGTTGTAGAAAAACATAGAAAAAACTAAGGCTAAAATTAAGCTAATGTGTCTCTCTCCTTCTTAGCCAATTTTGGTTATTTTAAGCTGAATGCTGATGGATTTTCGTTGCCAAAATTTCCCCTACACTGGCCTTGGGTGATTGGTAGACTGCGTGGACAAAGACTACACTTTTTGTCCATTTTTTCCCCTAACGATGTCGGTGTCGCAATATCCAAAAAAGGATATCGCGATACCTCGAGCAGTGTCAAGCATTGGGATATTCTTTGAAGGGTGGATATCACGATAACCAAAATGGATATTGCATTACCACTGAAGGATGTCTCTAATCTTCCATATTCTTGGAGGTATCCCAATTCCAATGTGTGGATATCGTGATACCCTTTTTTTGGTGTCGTTCTCGCACATTTTCAACCTCTAACACATCCCTACACCACTCAATCACTTTAGGCTACACAATGACACTATTGGCCAAATTGGGTCACAAAATGAGCAAAAATAAGACATTTTCACTTATTAACTTAAAATCTAAAAATTATGAAAAAACTATCCAAAATACTCTATTTTGCTCGAGAATAAGCTCTTTAAGTATATCGAGAAAGCCTAATTTTCCATATCAAATTATGGCAGATCAGTAAGCTCTAAGGTTGACTCGGGATTGAATGAGGACCCAACTGTAAATATTTCAAATGTTTAAAATGATGTCGTGATGTAAAACCCCCAAACGTTCAACAAGTCAACTAGTCAAACGAAACGCTACGATTCCCACTAAGTTCATGCTGAAAGCATTAATACATAATTCAATGATGGTTACTAAAATATATCTATTTTTATTTTATTTTATTTTATTTTATTTTATTTTATTTTATTTTTATTTTTAACCTTCGACCCATGTTGAATGAATTACACTGTTATTGAATTTTAGTTACACTAATCCCTGATCCTGAGGCTTAGCCTACTGATTTCCCCATTTTATGCATGCTACAACTTAGAAGAATAGCTCATGCTGACTCGAAAGATTATAGCTTAGTCCCTCTCCAATATCTCGTATATCTCATCTTACCTTATCTTGATATTACTATAATATGGTATGACTTCAATGACCTGATCTTATGTTGACATCACTTGCACGAAGGCAGATTGTGCATCATCGTGGTGCACTATTGACATCATTCACCTTAACCAACTTGAAAGTTGACACATTTTATACATTGACACGGTTCTCCATTTTCATCATTTGTACATTAGTATATTTTGTAGGATGATCCCATTTACGCTTATGCATCGTTTTCATACATGTGGATTCATAGATGCGGGTTCCTACCTGCGGGTCCTTAATAGTGGATACGCTTCCTTGGGCTCACACCTGTGGACTCGCATGTGCAGATTTATGCATGCGAACTCATTCTTGGCAGTCTTAGATCCGCGGGATAATACCTTGGTGAACTTAGACTTGAGGATTCATACTTATCGGTTAGTTCTTGCGGACTTTTGCTTGAAAGATAGTCCATGTGGACTTTTACTTGAAAGATAGTCCATACAGACTCTTATTTGATAACAGTCCTTACGGGCTCAAATTTTATACTAGTCATTACAGATTTTCATATGGCGAAGTCCTGCGTATAGAATCAACATGAAAACTTGAGGACAAGTCTAGCGGAATGTCATAGCTTGAGTATGCCCATGGCCATGAGACTTGCATACATATATGAGGCTTAAAGCCTTAGACTCAGCAGAGTCTAATACTTGAGAAGAACATTTGTAGGGTTATCATATACTTGTGCACATATATCCCCATACAGTCCAACCGAACCTCTGCAAAGCCAAATAACATGTGGCACAAAGTGCACAACATGACATCTCCTTATTTCTTCATCCATTATTACATCCCTCCATACTCCACATATCATTCATTTTCATTGAATAACACATATAAAGTATTCATCAATATAACATAATCCATAACACTTGACTCAGTAACAACTTATCAATACAACAAGCTTAATCAAATTAGGATTAGTGAATATTGAAAATTCTCAATATATTTTATTTTTATTGCTATTTGTTATTATACTTTGAGAAAATAATTAAATTTGCCAAACATCTTTTATAAATTTTAATTTTATTGAAAATTTTCATTACTTTTGATTTTTGAATTAAATTTTACCACTTAAAATTGATTTTGATTATTTGAAAATAAAATTTAAGGAGAAAAATATTATTTCAAATTTTTATTTTAATATTTTGTAAATTAATTTATAAAATATTAAAAATTAACAAATTAACTTTAAATTTTTATTTAATGAAAGAAATACTTAAATATAACAAAAGAAGAAGGTTTACTTTTTTTAAATGACTTTTTTTATTAGTTGTTAATATTATATTTATATTATTATTTTAAGTATTAAATTTTTTTGGTTAAATTTTGTCTTCAAATGATTTTAAATTAAAATTGAATAGTAAATTTCAATAAAGAAAAATTAAATTTTAATGACAAAATTAAATAGAACGAAATTCAAGAAGAAAAATTCAAGATAAAATTAACATCATTTATCTTTAGTTCAAAAGTACAACGATAAAAAATCAATTAGAATAAAATATTATCACGAATTTCAACTTTTACTTCAATTTATACATTTAGATACAAAGTTTTAGTTTTCTTTTAATAGAATATTTTGATGTGTGATAAGATATAAGGAAAAAACAAATATTTGTGACCTTAAGGAAATTTTTAATGTATAAGAACAGAATGCAACAAAGATAATTTATTATTAATGAATTGTTCATGAATCGTTCGTTTATGTTCATTTATTAAGCTAAATAAACGAGTATGAATAAAATTTTTATGTTCGTTTAATACACGAATGAACACGAATAGAGATGTGTTCAATTCATTTATGTTCAAGAACAAACTCGTTTATTGACTTATTTATGACTCGTTTATTTATTAATGATATTTTCTTATAAAAATTCCATTAGTATATATTAATAAAATTATCTTGGTTTGTATTTTTTTTATTTATAATATAATTATTAATATTTATACTTGACTATTTTATATTTAAACAATATATGTGTATGTATGTATTTATTGTTTGTTTGTTTGTATGTTTGTTTGTTTGTTTGTTTATTATCTATTAACATTGTTTGTGAACATGTTTGATTAAGTTAAATGAATATGTTCGTGAACATTAAACAAACGAACATGAACACATATAATTTTAAATAAATGAACATGAACATGAACAAAAATTTAAAATTCTTAACCAACACAAACTAAACACGAAAAAGTTTAAAAATTAAAAAATAAATATAAACAGAAATTTATTCGTTCAAACTCGATTCATTTACAGCTAAAGTTGCTATTGATTTGAGATTTGAATTTGTGATTTAAGTCATTAATAAAATGGAGCTGCCTATTCACCTTGTGATTAGACTTAGCAATTGAGAAGTCAAATTAATTGCAATGATGATGTATGGATAGTTTTTGAAATATAAATTAAAAATTATTTTAAATTTTATATTTAAAATAATGGAAATAATTTAAAATTATTATATAATAATTTTTTTTCAAAAATATTATGTAACACTTATCAATTATCTTTTATTTATTTAAATTTTATTTTTTAGAAATATTAATAAAATAAAATTAAAAACTAAAAATACATATTAAATATAAAAAATCGAGAATCAAATAAAATTATCATGTACGATTTAAAAAAATCCAAAAACACTCAATCAAATTGCATGAAACTCACCTTTACTTGTGGTTTCCCATATTATATAAATTTAGCAAAAGATCTTGACTCATACCCATATCTAGATTTTTTGGTACAACAATAGTTTGAACTCAAGATTTTTCTAAGCTACATGAACACATGACCAAGTAAGTCACAATTTAGGGTTCTTCTATCTAGATTTTGATAATTTATATACCAATATTGTATTTGTATATTTGATTATATCATAATTATATTTAGATAGTATTTGAAAATTCATTCGGTAATTAGATTTAGATATAATTTCTTATAATTACACAAGAGTAATATGTTTAGATAATCACTGTAATTTGTGAATCTCATTAAATTGAGTTTAATTAGAGAACCTGAATTATACTCTTCAATTCTTAGGAAAAAAAACTAAGAATTAAGATAATTACACGGATAAATACGTGCAATTACAATTACACCTATATTTTTCTGAACACACATACGTGATTTTAAGTTTGAGAAATTATTTGTATACAAAATTACAAAAGTTACTTTTATACAGTAATAAAAAAAATATTTTAATTTTAAATATTTAAGTCTAAATATTTCAAGCAATTTTGGACCAAATAACAAATTAAGTTTATAAAAACTATGTTATAAATTTTATATTGTTTTTCCCTAGAATAATAGTAATCGAAATATTATAAAAAAAAAGTTAGAAAGTACAAAAAATTATTATAATCAAAGGATTACAAAGTTAACTTCCGCTTTAGATTTTGGAATGTGTTTTTCAGGAGAAATCTCAAAATTAATTAAAGATTTCATTTGGTAATCTATAAAGTTGGTTATTCAAATGTAATAAGTTATCTTATACCATACTATTTAAGATAATAAGGTAAGACGTAATAATTAAAGATAACTTTTGAACTTTTTAATTTAACACATTTAAAACTTCAAAATGTAGTTGAGAGAACATTTGCTGTATTAAAAAATCATCGTAATCTAAATGATTTAGATTCATATTTCGATATGGGTGATGAAGAAATTGATAAGTATATGTTAAATATTGGAAAAGGAATAACTCAACAAATATAACACGTTATAACAATTAGATAAAATTGCATATGATATTTTATTTTTCTTGCTTTTTTTATTTGTAATTATATTATCGACTAATATATTACATACAATGATTTGATTTTAATTTTGTTATTTGTTTAAATTTTTTTCCAAGTATTAATGATAATTTTTATAATAATTAATATTTTTAAATAAATTTAAATAATATAAATTTGTAATTATAATTTATACCACCAAATACCATATAAGAAATTATAATGTAAATATACTTTATCTACTAAACGCATTTAGAAAATTATAATTTCAGAATTTAATAACAGCCCTAATAGTTACATTTCATTCAATTACTTTATTTTATGGTGTACAAACACACCATTAATATATATTTTATTGATATAAATTATAATGTATTAATAATATGTATTATTTTAAATATATATTATATTATACATCATATTTAATATTATCAGCTCTACTCCTAATGCAACAAAGCATCCTCTTAAACAATGAACTATCCAAAAATGCACGTGCAATGTAAGGCTAAGATGCTGAATGCTGATGTAATTGATTCAAATTTATATATCATGATTAATTTCTAATCACAACTGGTCAGTGGTAAGATATAATATAATATAATATATAAGCCATAGATGTAAGATATTGTAGAGTAGAGGACAAGAGTTAAAAAGGGCAGAATAAACAAATGTTATTTTGTTTATAGTTGGTACGAATAGTTCAAGTGATCTTATTTAATCACATATAAAATATGCTCTCTCTCTTTTTTCGTATAATTCATATAATTTCTAATATCATTGGCTCTACACCTAATCAAGAAAGTCCTCCCTCTTAGTCAAGTAACTACGCGAAAAAGCACATGCAACCTAATACTAGAGATAATGATGAGCTAATGCTAGAGATGATGATTATTTAGTTGATTGAACATATTATGATTAATTTTTAATATATAATGTATACTATGTTATGGATAAAAAGTTAAATAAAATATTTATTAAAAGTTTATATGTAAAAATCAAATAAAACATTGGATAAAATAATAAAGTTAAATATTGAAAATCATGGTCTCTAATCTAAGTTTTATTAATAAGTAAGAATAATAAAGAAGAGAATAAGGTTGATTTGGTGGGAGTTCACTCTTAATTGAGACAAAGAGCCGCTTAATAATAAGTTTAGTAATATGCTTTTAGAAAGTTGGAGGAGAATTATGACGAAAAAATAGGATATTTTGTCTTGATTTCTCTCAGGTGTTATGGTAAGTTTAGATAGTGGGTGATCAAAATGTCTACGTGTTGATGAGATCACACTTTGTTTCCCTACAATGACAATGATTTGATATCTTACGATATGACTCCTTAGAACAACTAGATAATTAATGAGTTTGAATCTCTACATGCATCTCATGCATATCTGACGAAAGTTATCTTATGTAAATCCGTCAATCTATCATGATCTAAAGTTCGTCTACTATGAGATGTTACAGACACATAGAATGACATGTGGAGAAAGTATAACAAGTTCAAATTTTACTATATAAAAAAATATAAAAAAACAAAAACATATTTTATAAAATAATACAACTTTTTGATAATTTCTTAATTAAGTTTTACTTGATTTTTGAGAAAAACTCGACCGTTATTTAAAGATTAGTATAAATATATAGCCAAAGATAAAAATGTACAACAATGCATATTGGGTTGAAGGATGAAAACCTGAATGCCCTTTAAATAAGCATTTAATCTAAGCCCAATATAATTAACAACAATAAAAATTTCAAGGCAAAAAATATTGTACAGTAGAAAAAAGCATAATAAATAAATGTCATTTTGTTTATAGTTGGTAAGTATAGTTTAAGTGATGTTCTTTAATCGCAGTAAAGTTTAATTCCCATTTATCACAGAAAGGTACTCGACCCTACAAAATAAGGCAAATTAGAAATGTAAGAACTTGTATTAGTAATTAAATGGAGCAATTTATTATTTTTGCCAGAGAATGGAGCCCATTTTACATAACTTTTGAAGCTTTTTGATTGATGGGAAATGGCAGGCAAGCTTGGCAGCCTGGCATGGACAGACCACCTTTTTATGGATATTTGGGTAGGGAACTGGGTAGTGTACCTAGAAAGATTTGGGTTGCTCTCTCCTTTTTTTTTTTTTTTCTCTTATTTACTGTCTATTTAATGAATAAAATATGGGGAACAGAATTCCTAACAAAATTCCTATTACAAAGTTGATGTGTCACATTTGATGATACCACATTATTTCATTTGCTAAGAATTAAAATTCATCTTTAACCAAAAAAAAAAAATCATCAATGCTCTGTCTCCTGTCCTATTAAAAAAAAAGGATTTTGCAAGATTTAAATTGTATACAGTTTTTGGTTGCATTATATTTATTATGATTGTGAACACAAAAGTCCTGAAACTATAAAATTATGATGTGTCTTCATTAAATCCTAAAATTTTGCAGATTTTGTTGGGCATTTAGTAAATTTTTTTAGATGATATGTTATGCTAAATCATGCAAGACTAAGGAGTATAAGACATGGATGTATGTTTTTCTGATGTGGGGTTGGGTATCCTTCTCTCCCAATTCACTACTTTCAATTTCAATGCAAATTGCATGATTTCATTCTAACTAATGGAATTAACAATAACATCTTTCCTTTCTAGAATTCTACTTAACATGGTGTGTCATTGATCCTTACCTCAAAATGTATCTCATTGGATAAGGTTCAAGCCGTCATTTGATAACCATTGGGATTGGTGAAGCACTCTCAGAATCTTAGGTCCAAGTTCTCAGTTTTTGCTCACAGTTCCATTCTGCATGCTCCCGGGCACTCGACAGAAGAAAGTGCCACAATTAAGCTGCAAGACTGCGTTCCTCTGTGACCTGAATTTTCTGCAATTGATGAATATGGCCATGTGGTTGGAGAAAAAATTAACAATGGCATCTATTCCTGGGTCACATGTTACTGGAAAAAAAACCATCAGTTAAATTCTCCATTATGACAAAACTGAATATCAGATTTAAAAAAGATGCAACCACCTTTAATATCCTACAGTTTTCATAGTCAGTATGCACTACAGTAAGATGGCCAAAGGAACTCCATCCACCTAAAACTTCAATACATTTATAATTTGCTAAAAGGTTTAGCTACCGTTGTTTAGCCTTCGAAAACCTGTGAACATCTTTAAAAAGCAAGGACCACGTCAAAGGCATATTTGAATTGATTATCAATATCATATCATACGTTTCTTTAGTCCAGGCTTCATTATTCAAGCACATAGGAATGCACCTTTATCTTTGTCCCGAGATATTTGGAAATATAAAGATCACCAGTCATGGATGTCCAGCATATCTTCATTGCAGTGTTAAAATGGCTTCTATAATGTGAACCGCCCAAGGAACTCACAAATTCATCTTCACAAAGAAAGTTGAATATAGGATTCCTTTTTCAGGAAATTGAAGATCATTTATCTTCTTAAACCACTTGATTGTAAGATTTCCATTGTACATTAAGAGCAAAGGAAAGATGATTTCCAAAATCAGTAGTATTATTCTCCTCAACCAAAGCATTGCTCATGAAGCCAAGGTGATTTTCGGGAGATGGGAGAAAGCCACTAGACTCGCTGCCTTGACATGCAACTTCAAAATGATTGCAATCAGCAATCAGATTAAAGCAATTTGAGGAATGTGATAAGGTCAAAGGAAGATGTTGCAAATCTGCAATTATTTCTTCATCTGTTTCTAAAATAGATCTTCCAAAGTCATGTTTCTCATAGCTGGTACTAGTGGGAGACACTAATGTATAAAAGTATTGGGGATAATTTCCTAGTACAGGTGATGAGCACAACCCAAGAGTACCAAATGATTCGCGCCAGTTATTTAGACTTTGCTGATGATTCCATGAACTTTGTACTGCAGGAATTAGGGTCCAATTTCTATCTGGACAAGTAGCTGATAAGCTCCTTTCATTTACGTCAGGGTGCCACTGAAGCAATGCCAAATGTGGTTCTGTTCCAGGAGATCCATTTGGATCATGCGAATCATCTAGCTTTTCGAAAGAATTAAATGGAATATCTAGACTTTGCTGATGATCCCATGAACATTGTAATGCAGGAACTATAGTCCAATTTGTATTCTGGTAAGTAGCAGATGAGCTTCGTTTATTCATGTTTACAGAATCCCATTCAAGCTGCGGAAAATATGGATCTCTTCCAGGCAACAACCCAGTTGGATCACGCAAATAATCAGGCTCTTTAAAAGAACTAAATGGTAGAAAAGATTGAGGTCTTACAAATGTACAGCCAAAAGTGGGGTCACCTTCAACGCGGGAGATTAGATTTTTCTCTCTTACTTCATAGCTAGGTGACTCTAAATACTTTTGAAGGCTGCTGTGGTTGTTATAGGGTGGAGAGTGGATATTAGAGAGCATAGTCTCCCTCGATCTGTCTGACCAGTAAGATGATGTACCATTTAAGGAATCCCATTCAAGCAGTGGCAAAAAAGGCTCTCTTGCAGGTAAAGATCCATTTGGATCATGCAAATCATCTGGCTTCTTGGAAGAAATAAATGGTAGAAAAGATCCATGTCTCACGAATGGAAAGCCAAAAGTGGAGTAATTATCAATGCAGGAAGTCAGATTTTTCTCTCTTAGTTTGCAGGTAGGTAATTCTAAATTCTTTTGAAGAGCGCTGTGATAGTTATAGGTTGTAGAGTCGATATCAGAGATCATGGTTTCCCTTGATATGTCTGACCAATAAGATGATGTAGCATTTTCCAAGTATGATGGTGTATCTTGAATTTCCATGATCTTCCTTTCTGGCAACTTGTAAATTTTCTTGGGAGTAATATCAGACTTGGGACAAGCAAATAACTCTGCTTTGGTATTGCTCTCCAACGGTGAAGACTCTGCGCTTCTGTAACCCTGCAAGAGTCAAAATTTCCTTTTAGTAATCAAGTTAAGAGAAGATATCATATCTACAGAAAGTTACAAAAACATACATTATTCTCATTGCTCCAAGGAAAAAGCCGACTAAGGAGCACTGAAATGACATCACACCTGAGAAAACATCTAGTCAGTGCATGATATGAATTGAGAAAATGAAATTAACGTTTGATCATGACAAGTCTAACCCCTTGGAACCGAGTTCCTCTATCTCAGGAAATGAGTTATGAGCCCACTGCAGCAGTTTCTCTCTCTTTCTAGAAAATAATTCTGCTTCATCAGCATGGGACCCTGAAAGTTGAAATTATCTAATTTTATTTCATGAAATGACTTAAATATTCTCAGATTTAGCCAATGACTAATATTCTTTCAGATAGCAGATGATGATTTAATCCCTTTTTTTCTATATACAGCTTGGAAGACCAAGGTGAAACCAGTATACGACATTTCCCTACATCCATTTTCCCCTTTTTCCCTCCTTTACTTTCGAAACAGAGAACAAAAATATTGACAACAGGATATCTACCTCCTGGTTTCTTGTTGTCACTATGATGCTGTAACCAATCTTCTATGCTAAATATAGGCTCAACGGCTGAAAAGGCATTCTTTAATTTGACCTCTGCTAACAAAAACAAGAACAGTGGTTACTTGCAAGAAAAAACTTCATAACTTTGGCTTCTTTGGGGACTGGACATGAGAAATTTAACTAAAGAGTTTCAACTGGGGATAGACCATGGACAAAAAAGGTTGGCAACTTTACAGTTGTATCAAGAACAAAACTTTTATGCCATAGATTAATATATTTACATTAATAAACTGAAAATACAAACTCAGACATAAAGAGGTACAAATGACAAGTCGAAATGATACCTATTGAAGCACAACTACACAGCAGTGGTTAAAAGATAAAGATAGCAATCAGTGAAGCAAGAGACTGATACAAACAAGAACCAAATAATTTGCTTTACAGTGCACACCCGAGTTATTTACTGCTCTGTCGACTGGTGAGGGGAATGAATCAAAGTTAATAAGTGTCACATTGTTAACGGGCAACGGTGATCTTGAGTCCTTAGAGTTAACTTTTTCAACGGAGAACCGTGATCCCAACTCCTTAGAGCTAGCCTTTCCGGCAGGCAACGGACGATTTATAGTAATTTTGGTCCCCTCTGAGGACTTAGAGATGTTCCTAACTGTTCTGGTCCGCTCTGCCCAGTAAAGAAGAAAATATCATAATTGCATTGTTAAGAAAGAAACTAGGAATTAAATGTACTGAACAAAATGAAGGCGATATCAATCAATTTCTGTTAAGTGAGGACAATATCTGATTTAAACCAACCTACTGCTCTACAACATTCGCCGGAATTCCATTTGTGTGGTTGGTTTTTGATCCTCTGCATTGAATGTGAATCAAATCTTTGGCCCGCATCTTTCTTCAGTTTCTTGAAAAAGGCAAACTCAGAAGTTTTAGGGCCATCAGCTGCATATGAAGAGAATTAAACAGGTAGAAGTAAAAAAGGAAACAAGCAGCTAATCTAAATAAATTCCATAAAATTAGGCAAAACAAAGAACTGAAAGAGAATTAAACAGGGCGTGCTCGGATTTAAAGAGATAGAGCCAGCGAAGTTCAAATTAAACTCAATTACGTTTAATAAATGAATAACTGGAAAGGAAAAGAAGGGAGTAAGAGAAAACCTCGATTTGGTAGCGAATCGGGTAGGGTTACGGGGCTCCTAACTTTGGGGAGAGCTGCAGTAGATGAAATTGGACTTGGAGATGGATCTTCAGGGTCAATATCCTGATATCTTCTCTTCATTTTGATCCAAATTCTCCCATTTGTTATTGGATTTCTTGGACGGGGTAAAATAAAAAACCCTAGCTTTTGTTTGAATGAGGATTTAGATCGGGGAACTGAAATTAGTGAGGAACTATGACCGTTGTTTGAGAGGAAAAAAACTGAAAAAGAAACTGAAAGTTTTGGCGCCTAAATGGCGCGTGAGATGGGGCGCACTATAATACACCAAGTCCAAGATCCTATTCCTAGGCTTGCTCTTTTTTCTTTTTTTTTTTTTTAACTTCACGTTATATTAATTTTTTTAAAATTTTTTGGGAATGAAAACTTTCCATTGTTTACCTAATAGTTTAAATATTTTAATTAAGTTTAATTAATTTTATAAATTTTTAGATAATTTATTAGATTTTTATATTTTTATAATATTTATAATTTTAATAAATTTATATCAATTTTTAATATTTTTATAACATTTTACGATTTTTTAATTTTTTTATAAAAAAATATTAGATTAAACTAAAATTTATCAGGTGTCAATATTTGATTGATTTATCAATTTATTTTAATAGTTAATGTAGTCAATGACAAGCATCGTTAACAGAGAGGTTTAATTTATTATTTTAATTACGATGGAGACTTAATTGGGTGCAAATTTAATTTAACGGTTTAATTGATTTTTATTTTTATTTTTTTTTGCATTTTTAACGGTTTTTTTGACATATAAGAAAAAAATACTTTTGAATTTAAAAACTATATGTTTAACATTTTATACTTTAAAAAGTACTATTTCAAAAAGGGTGAGTATTTGGTACGCTGGTAATATATATTTTTTTTATTTCACAATTAACCTTAAAAAATTGACACGTGTTTCTTTTTTTTAATATCGATTTTTAAATATTTCATTATATCTTTACGGGACACTTGTTAATCCTTAATATTATTTGTAGAGTCTAAAAACTTCCTCAAGAGTGTACCAAATATTTTCCCTTTAAAAAATGATAAACACAACCTAAATTTGAGAGAATAAAAGAGTTTTTTGGGTTTACTTCCTTTAGAGGTGTTTATGAGCCAAGTCAGATTAGTACGAGCCTACCTTATCTATTGTATTAATATCATTTATGATTGCTAAGCCCAACTTGATCCAAAATATGTCAATCTATATTCGTAAATGATTAAACCAAACTAATTTAGGAATGATTATATTAAAATATAATTATTTTTGTTTAATATATATTGTCGAAACCTTTTTTTTGAAAAACGAAAATCGACTTTAAAAACGAAAATGGAGTCGCCACCAATACTTTTTGTTTAAGTGTGATCGGATCACCTAATAAATATTTTGATTTTAATACTAATTGTGGCCTACGAAAATCAAGAAAATAGATTCGGGAGTCAGTTACATACGAAGAAGGATTAGCACCCTCGCAACGCCCAAAATTTGTACCTAATTGGTTAATTTATGTCCTAATGTCAAAAATTTGAAGAGATTTTAAAATATAATTTCTTTTAAAAGCATTTGAATAACTTAAATTGGATGTTAAGATTCTTTGTCACAAGAAAATAAAAATATCATATCCAACACGTTAGGATACAACTTTTGAACCCTTGGAATCAAGATCATCTTTTAATTTTCGAAACACATGTGTTGAAAACTCAAAAGGTATATTTGGCCATTTGGTCAAACGAAAAAAAAAAATCAAAACTCAGCACGTTAAGACACGATTTCTCGAATTTCCAAACACGAAATATTTCCTTATTTTAAGAGATTTTTTAAATGAGGGTGATTATAAAAGCAGTGAAGTACATTTTATTCGATTTATTTGAAATAAAAAAAATGAATCGAACAATTTAAGGTGAATAAGTTGGCAATCCCGATCGTAAATCAATACAAGAAAATATAAAAGCAAAGTACCTAATATAGAACATGTACATTAATACATGGGGAATATATTTCACCATTTATCAACAATAATACAATGGTGCAAATATGAAAATTAAAACACACAAAAACAAACAATACAATAAACACTAATGCATAAATCTAAAGTTTATCATATAAGTGAATTTCAAAATAAATATTATAAACTGAAATTTAACATTAATGCCATACAAAACAATTTAAAACTAAAAAATATAATATCAATTATGTACATAAAAATGATAATGTATGCCGATGTCAAATTTTAAAACAAATAATATACATATTAAAAAGTATAAATGAATTATATATACAACCATATAAAAATATACTAAAGAATATATATGAATTACAATCTATATAATATAAAATCAATAATCACACAAAAGAATTTAAAACAAAATTTGTTTATTAACAACTTATGGTGTACTTAATGAAAATAATATATAAAAATAATAATGAATAATAGTGTTTTAAAAAAATAAATATACAGTAAAATAGGATCTTTAAAAGAAATAAATTGTATATAAGTAAATTTTTAAGAAAATATAAATATGAAACAACATGAAATTGATAATGTACATGGACAAAATTAATTTTAATATAAACTATGTGTATATAATAATATATAAAGGTAATTAAATTAAATATCATACATAATTTTAAAACTACATTATATGAAAGGTTTTTTTTTTTTTAAATAATGACTATATAATTCAAATAATAGAAACAAATATAAATAAAACACCAAATTAAAATGAGGTAAAAATGATTAAAGTAATTCACAACATATATTTAAATAATTTTTAAAAGAAATGAATATTAAGTAAAAAAAAATAAAAGAATTAACTATCGATATGGAAAAACAAACTTAATTGAAATAGAATTAAACTAAAAAGGATAAAATAAAACATTAAAACAGAACTAAGGGCTAAAGCGCAATGCGCGCAAATGTGCGGGGATTGAAAACGAAATTACCCTAGATTCCTGAACGCAGCGTTTAAACACAGATCAAAATGAAGCTTACACAAAATTTCTGGGCGAAATTAAAAAAAAGGTAAAAGACCTAATCACGTAACAGCACAGGAGAGAGGGTCCGATTGAGCAAATATCTCACTAATAGAAAACACGCGGATCCTCCCCGGGTCGGGTCAGCGTGCGGATCCAGGGGGCTGAAACAACGTCGTTTAGACGCTTAAACCCCAGGCACAAAACGGTGTCGTTTCTTGTGTAGTATAAATCCAAAATTTTTACAAAAAAATCATTTGGATCCCCTGATTTAAAAAAAAATCAAATTCTTCTTCCCCTCTGCTAAGGTTTCGGCCTAGCGTGAGGAGCCGCACCTGTGGGTCATCGGTGCTTCGCACCTCCGCCTCGGATGCCGAATCAAGGAGCAAACCCATGTAAGCCCTTTCTCTTTCAGTTTTTTGTTTAGAATCCATTTGTAAAAAACAAAAGGAAGAAATAAAGGAAATGCGACTGTGAAAAGAAAAAAGAATGAAAAACAACCTTTTAAACCTTGAATCCGATCTTTGATTGCTATTGACTTTTTGTTTTTATTCTCTTCTATTGTATTCGTAAAAAAAAAAATCCTTTTACACTCGATTCCATTCGGTCTTATAGCCGAAAGAAAAAGGAACAAAAAAAAAAAAAAAACTCCTTTGCTGCTATCCCTCCTTTTGCGTTTGCTTGCAGGTATGTGTGTGGGCATACCACTGACGTGGCGTGGTGGAGCGACGCATGACGCGGAGAGGCGCGCGACGTGCGGCGCTTGGAGGCTCGGTGCAAGGGTTTGCTTAGGGTTTCAAACTTGCTAAAACTGTTTTAAGTTTATGGGCCAATTGGGCCGTAAGTTTTTTTAGTTTGGGTCTAGGTCTATTTTTGATATTTGGGCTATTTGTAAAAAATGGACTATTTTATTTTGGTTTCTGGTTTATGGGCCCCGGGCTAAATTGGACCATAACATATATTTTACTACCATTATATATATAATATTTTATTAAATCAAAACACACACAAGTTAGTACATTAAGGTATTTATTTGTATTTTTCATGTCATATAAATCACATCATATATATTATAAACTAAAGTGATTCGGACTTTGAATATTAAAACTTAAATAACACTGTGTTTTAAATTAATTTAATTTCTTTTACATAAATTAATTTTTGTATAATATTTTTATTTAAACATTTAAATTTTAAATTTCTTTTTTTACTTTTAGTTTTTTTAATATCTTTTTTTATGGTGTAAAATATATTATATAACATGATAATCCTAAAATGTTAGGTCACCTTATTTTCAGTTATGCATCCACATAATTCAAAATTAAACCCACATACCAATGGCAATTAATTTCAACTTAAAAAAATTATTTTAGTTTTTTATTTAATTTTTCATATTTTTAGTTTTTAAATTTATATTTTTTATCAAATCACCTCAAAATAGAAGAAAAAATTAATATTACTTCTCTTTGCTGACGTGATATACACGTGGATCGTCACATGTATGCCACGTCAATTAAGTTAACAAAGTTAATTATTTCATCTAATGATTTAAAAAAAAAAGATTTGGAGTGTCAAAAAATCCAAAAACTAAATATAAATTAAAAAAAATTGAAAAAAAAAGACTAAATATTCAAATATATCATTCAGAACAATGAAGATTTGCATAATTTTATCAAATGTTTATTTGTTTATCATTTTTTTTGTTCATCAAATATTTATCAGATTGTGAGGATGACTTCTAAAGACAATGTACAAGCAAAAGAGATATGGTGCATAGGTGGCAGCTCCCTAGTGGAGTAAACGATTTAGTCCACTTTCTCAAGATGAGATAATCCTGGGAAAATCCAAATTTCCCTTCCACAATTTTTCTGCCACACTATCCCTTTGTTACAGACACAGAAAAGATCAGAGCGTGGAGACATGGCTAGCTGCTGCAACATGGCATCGGCTGCTTCAGGTTTCTTGCTAACACCCAATGTTTCTGCAGGGACTTCTAAGACCAACAACAACAACAACATGGTGTTTTTCCCATCCAAGACCAACAACACTTCAAGGCTTGTTGTGAGGGCAGCTGATGAGGCTTCACCACCACCACCCTCTCCAACCCCAGCAACCACCACTGCACCACCTGAAGGGGGTGAAGCCCCTAAGCCTAAGCCACCACCAATAGGACCAAAAAGAGGCACCAAGGTTAGCTCCCTCACATGTAGAATATATCTGCAGAGATGATGTAGGGAAAATAAGTAAACATAAATCACTCTCTGTTAAGCTTTGATCATTAAACAGGGAATCAAAATTGTTACTATGAACAAAAAGTTTGATGAAATGATGTTCGATATGATAGGTGAAGATTCTTAGGAGGGAGTCCTACTGGTACAACAGCTATGGATCAGTTGTAACAGTTGACCAGGTCACTCTTTCTCTCTTTCTTCTTCCAGCTCCATGTGCAGGCATGCATGCATGTATGAAGGAACTATGGATCTAATTTTGTTTCCATTTGGTGCAGGATCCCAAGACTCGGTACCCAGTTGTGGTTCGATTCAACAAAGTTAATTACGCCAATGTATCTACCAACAACTACGCATTGGATGAGATTGAAGAAGTTAAATGAGTCACTGTTTCATTTTGTAATAATTTTGGGTTTCAATGATCCTATGGCTAATATATATATCGTCTCCCCCCCTCTATCTGGCTTTGAGCTTGTTTCTACCAAAAACAACGTGTACAATACTATCATCTTTCTCTTTATTTCTCTCATTTATTAATGCCTTACTTTCCTATGTTATGTTTCAACACATCAGTGACAAAATTGGTGATCATCTGATAAAACCCTGAAAGGTTCTTTCGGTGTTATACTGTTTTTTGTTGCAGTTCAAAACAGTGTCTGGATCCAATTGTGCTACAAGTGTAAAAGAATAGAGCACCTTCCAGACTCATTTTGAGTGTGCCTTTGATGCTAAACAATTTTTGAAAAATATAATTCCTGTTCGGGTCGACGTTTTATGCATAGAATTGATTAAAGCCCCCTGTCAGACTCGTTTTTATCATTTTAACAGCTGAGCTTCCTCCGAAGGGCATAACTGTTTTTTGAGATCAATTAAGATTTCGAGACAAAAGACCTTCTACTTCCATATACATGAATCATTTAGCAAAAAGGTTCATTCACGACATAACATGATGTTACCAGAGCTACCAACAAGCTACTGCATGCAGTATTAGTTCCTCTTGGTTTCTCATTCTGATTGCTTCCGAAAGAATGATAACTGAATCGAGGTATCATAGACGACAAGATTAAAAAGAATATGTATTTGTAGATAAATAATGTTGTTTTGGGATACAGATAGGGCAGAACCCTGTAAGATCTGCAATAGAACATGAGCAGCAGCATAAGATGAGACCATATATATGTGTATGTATTCAGCTTGAAGCAAATTCCTGTTTTGTCATTTTGTTGTTGGACATAGGAAAAATGTAACATTCAGAAATACATAACCTCTTGTTTCCTTCTGTTTTGCATAGTTTTACAAGAAGAAAACCGGTCCTGGTGATGATAGGCGTTGTTACAACTAAACTCAGTAATTAAATGAGGCAAAATGATAACATTCAGATTATACTGCACAATATTTCATTGTTTTAGGAACAAGAATCCATAATATCCCCTTCTTATATTCCCTTACCCTGGCATTGTTTCACCATCTCCTTCCATGTAGATGAAAACTTCATTTCTAAACAAGAAAATAAACCCGAATACTCTTTACAGCATTTGATTATAATATGAAACATATATATATATGTAAAATAAAGAATAAATTAGTACATACTGCAACTTAATGTGAAAACCTATACATATAGAAAGGTAAACTAACCTTCCTTCAAAGAACTCTTCCATCCATTCCATCAAGAAGACCTGACCATAGTCCCTTTACCGGTGGCAACTGAGCAACAAGAGCATTCCAAGGAGGGTAACCAACACCACTTCCACGCACACGACCATCCAAGCGCAGAGATAAATAACTATATAATGAACACCACATAAGTAAATTTCACTAACATGGGGATTTCTATTGACGATTTTCTAAGCATTTGTTCTGTAGTTATCAGTTCAAGTTTATAGTTTGCTCGTTTCCAAGATTGTCTAGAGGTGCAAGTGAAATGATTGATAAACACCTAAAAGTATGGTCATAAGTGAAGAAGTATTCATTTGTAAGGTATAAGAAGGCATGTCTCTTTATATTCCAGGATTTACGAATGAGAAGAAGATGGTAAGGTGGAGGAATCCTTACACAGGAGATTCAGGGGAAATGCCAGCCAGTTTCTTTTGTTCATCCAACCACCTGTATATAAAGTTCAAACAAAGATATATCAGATAAGACAGAGAACATGAAAACTGCCAAATAAAATGATCATTGCTTTGCTCGGAATCTTACTCGGTCCACTCAGAAACATAAACCGGGGCCAGTTGCCAAAGCCTCTTTCTTTTCTCAGTGATCTCTTTCATGTCTTCACTCTCATCAAAGTCGAGACTAGGTGAGTTTCCATCTGTAGTGAAAGGAACCACCAGCACTCCTCTTTCGAGAAGACTCTCAGTGAATGGCTCACTAAGTTTAAATGACTCTAGGATAAAAGATACAGGGCCAGAACATATTACAAGACGAGCAATTCCTCTCAAACTGCTAACCGAAATGATCTTATTTTGATTCACTCGGAGCTTGAGATTGGAAAGGCTTTCTTCTCTTGAGAGTCTGGCTAGTTGCGCATTCTTAGCAGTGTTCTCCCTGAAATACAGAAATGCAAAGATAGATACTGCTCCAATGTCTATGCCAAGACCTGTTAAAATATCGGGAACTTCGGATGATCTTGCAGGATTGGTTAGAGAAGCAATTAACTGCGTGGTGGCTATTAATCCTCCCAAGGAACCACTCGCAATGAATGCGAGGTAAAAGAACATACGCACAGACCGAAAGGGAGACAGAACTTCACTCCTTATCTTGGCTGAAGAACTGAGAACACATACAGTTATTAACAAGCCTCACTTGTAAAACAAAATTAAAAGCATTCAATAACAAGAAATCAAGTAAAAAATTAGCCACTGAAACTCCATCATGGTGCATATAAATCCATTGGACTCACCAACTCATTTTAGGAAGAAATGTGTAAAACCAAGCTATCATCAGGTCTTATCAGACATCAATGCAAAAGCTAAAATCAATCTCATCTTAATAATCATCAACATGTGACAAAGGACTCGTGTTCAAGACTTCAATTTACACTAGTCTCGAGTTAGATCCTTAGACAACCCCTATTCTTACCCCTTATTAGAAAATAATCCTCAACATTCCCTTGTTCCATATCCTCATCTCCCTCCCTAACACCCCATTTTCAGTAACACCTTAAGCTCCAAAAGTCTAATATTCCCAGATTCAATTGAAGGAAAAAAATTGCATCAAAATTCTCTCAACGGATTTCGAAAAAGAACCTTCAAAACCCATAAATATGGGTACAAAATCAGAAGAAATTAAAAAGAAATACAATTAATGAGAGAGAACTGAGAAGAAGAGTACCTAACTTGTGAGGAGGAAGAAGGCTTATTAGCAGCTGAACAAACGATGGAAGAGGAGACTGAGACTGATGATGGCTTTGCATGAAATCTTGTACTAATATTAGACAGTGCATTCTTTCTATAAACGGGGTTTTGGAAGCAAAATCTGAAACTACTATACTTTTGTCTAAGGTTTGAGGGGCCAATAATGTAACAAAATTGTGCCATGGAAGCCATGGCCAGACAACAACCTGGAACTTGGGGGGAGTTCTGTTGGTTTGGTTCGTTACATTCATTTCTTACAGTTAAACACTGGCGTTTCTTGGAGAGATGTGATCAATAAACTGCCACGCTTACCAGTTGTTGGCTCTGACTTACCCAATTGTCTTTTTGGGTCTCGTTTTTTAGACCCTAACCAAAATATTTTGGACCCTTTATTTCGACCAGGACCAAAACCAGGATGGACCTATTTAGAATATTAACAGTGCTAAATTCTGAGTTATAGCCCATTTTCATGGAAGCTTCACCGAAGTTGCAGCATTGATAAGTCTTTGTTACGTAGGGAAATGTCATATCTTAGAAAAGTCTTTGGTCATCTAAGAAATTTTCAAGCCAAAAACTTGGACCAAAAGTCTATACATATGCGACCATTGCCATGGCAGGGAAGCAAAAACATACAAGAGTAAAAAATCAATTGAAAATGGAAGAAGTGAAGGTTTTAGGGTCTTGGTCGAGTCCATACGGATCGAGGGTACAATGGGCTCTGGGGCTGAAGAGTGTGGAGTACGAATACATAGATGAAGATTTATTAAACAAGAGTAAGATGCTATTGAAATATAACCCAGTTCATAAGAAGATCCCAGTTCTTGTTCATAATGGGAAAGCAATTGCAGAATCGGCTGTTATTCTCGAATACATCGAGGAGACATGGCCTCAGCAGCATCCTTTGCTTCCTAAGGATCCATATGAAAGGGCTATGGTACGGTTCTGGATCAACTTCCTCGACGACAAGGATAAGGTAAATTAATTTAACTGCATAAATCAACTGAATTAAAATCCGGGTTTATGTTATTATTCATGTTTGTACAGTTGATAATGTGAATTTCAAATGAAAAATTGCAGGTAGCTCCATTCATAACATTCTTCATTGGGGTTGGGGAGGAACACAAGAAGGCAGTAAAGGAAGCAAAGGAGTTGCTAAAGTTGTATGATGAACAAGTGCTTGGGGAGAAGAAATATTTTGGTGGTGAAGAAATAGGGATGTTAGATTTGGCCATGGGGTGGATGGCCTATTTTGGAGTCATTGAAGAAATAGTTGATGTCAAAATATTGGACGCAGAGACCTTCCCTCGATTGCATGCATGGATTCAGAATTTCAGGGCCCATCCTGTGATAAAAAACAACCTTCCGGATCATGATCGATTGCTGCAAAATTACACAGAGAAAAGACAAAGGTATCGTGCATATTCACCACACACAGAAAATGCTTAAATTCCTAGTATTATATTCTATTTGTATGGCTATATATAAGCTTTTTTTTTTTTTTTTTGCTTTCTTTTGCTTGTTCAAGCTAATAAACTCTTTTTATGCAATTTTGGTTATTATTGTGACAAAATTAAGCTTGGGATGATTGATATTAAGGCTATAAATGAATTCAACTTGAACAATCAAATTTTTATTCATGTTTGTTTGGTTAGTTTATTTGTGTTCCGTTCATGTTTAATAAGAATTTCTTTTTTGTATGAAATTATTAGTTAATATTTTTTTTTGAGAAACCAATGTCTTGTTCATGTCTATTTTATGATCCATAGAGATTAATTTTTTCAAAGTTCATGATTGACCTCCCAACACTGTCGCGCTCAAGATTTGAACTTGTGTAAACATATAATTGAACATATCACGAACAGTTTTCATAAATGACAAAGAAACAAACAATCAAACATAAATAAATTTTATTATGAACTATATATCGAACGCTCAATTCATTTATTCACATTTGCTTTATGAACTGTTTCTTCAAGTGTGCTTGCAGGAACTGGAGATTTCAATAAGGATGTGTAGAAATTTCATTTGATACTATTTCCATGCCAAATTTTGGTGGACAATGTGTAACATTGAGGCATTTGAAGCAAATATAGACGATGATAAAAATGGAAAACAAGCCCACTAGCACCAAGTTTTCCATGGTAACATCCAAACAGAACGTTTAAAACCCATTCTACAAGAAACACAGGCACATAAAATCACGGCATCCTCAACTTTAAACCTTCCCCGGTTTCTATCCTACAAGGCAATGATCATGTATTATCTTTCTACGTTCGGAAAATCCTAACCTAAAACATTTTTATCTGTTATCAGAAGAGAAGAACTCATCAATTCTTTTCTTAAGAAAGGAGGAAAAAACTAATTAATGTAATCTTTTAGCACAATAAATTCTAAAAGTAACCATTTACAATTAAAACAGTACCTTAACAATGCTACCAAGTACTTGTAAATTGCAGTCTGCAACATTATTTTCGATTCATTTCTTCTTTTCCAGGAACTCATGAATCACTAAATCCTACCGGTTAAGAATTTGGTCATATTATCAAACATGGTTCACATGGGATAACATGCAACGGTTTCATACTTTTAGCATCTAGTTTGAATAAGGAGATTTTAAGCAATTAACTTATGGGGTTCTGAAGTAAATAAATATAATAGAATGGAACATATCTGCTTAAAGAGAAGGAAAATGGCGAGCCTTGTAATAGGATCTGAAGTTTGCCATTGGATCATATCGAATGAGCTAGTTTTCCTTACTTTTAGCGGTAGCTTCTGACAGCAAAGGTTCCAGTTCTCCTTTACGATATAGTTTGACAGTATCTGCAGCAGAACATGAAGCATCAATAACTGAAGATCCATTCACTCAAATTCTACAACAAAGTGTCTCTTACTCCAAAGAAACCCAAGTTACTCGAACAGAAAAAGAAATGAAAAAAAAAAACCTCTAAGATCACTTCAAGAATCATGTTGTACATCCAAATTTAAGAGACAATGATTAGAGAATTTACTTTCGACTAAAACCAAAGACAAAGATTAGAAAACTTGAAAGATTCTTTTTCCCCACTGGATGGCAGGAATGAAAGAATCACAAAATTCCGAGTACCATAAAATGGTGTATGACATTATAAGGAAATGTCTAGAGTTTAACGTCTTATTTTGGAATCTATTTATGTCAATTCATTTAGCAGTTAGACAAATTCCAGGCTATTAAAAGATGCAGCAGGGCCCCATTTTAAAGAATGTATCATTCAAGAGAAGAAAAAGCATGAATACCTGTACAGCCACCGATGTGTTTACCCCCTGTGCAAAGCAGATACAGGATTAGAGCATCAGTTATACTTATATAACCAAAGAAAATTGCTAACTGTTATTTCACAGGTTACTTTAAACAAAGTTCCTAAGGTTGGAGTTCAAAAGTATCACAAAGCGGGCAATGAGCACGATAATTTTTCCTGTCACTGCAACTTCTTTTAGAATCATAACAAAAAAAAGGGCTGTTGTTTCATAAGTGATTCTTTTAACCAGAACTTGAACCGGAAAAAAGAAGAAGCCATTGACAGATAAGCCAAGTGCAAAGTCATGATGCTCAAACTGGTTTTCTTATTAAGCTATGACCTTCTGTTCTGTTGGTAAGAACAACCTGACAAGACAGCCTTCTACTTCATCCTTTCATAGATAGTAAACATTAAAGATAATAAATGGACTGGTAAGGGCTTTATACATATAAAAGCAATAAGCCATGCATACTGTTTTACAGTCAAGGGAGTTCTATATCTGTTAGGTAAATGCTAATTCAAGAAAGTTACCAATAAAAACATTAGGGACAGTGTGTTGCCCAGTAAGCCGCTCCAGCAACTTCTGCACTTGAGGCCCTTGGGCACCTGAAAAAGATAGAACTCTTTAACAAGCAAGATCAATCTTACGATGTAAAGTAATTGACTGCATGGTACAATTTGAGATATTAAACTTCATTCACAAATTCTGTTAAATTTGGAGAATGGAAGCATGAATTACAACCCAGAAATAACATTCTTTTGAATAAGATAAATGTTATATAAACTCAATTTCCAGCTTTCCAACCACTTTTTCCAGGAGAAAGTATCACATAGTGATAAGTGATCAATTTTTACTTACTGTTATGATTTCAAAGAGGTTACAAATCTGAGACTTTCATAATTTCAATGGGTTTTAGAAGCACAACGAAGAACTACAAGACACTCAATTTTCATTTTAACTTCACCTATATGGTGAACTTAGCCTCTGGAAGACCTCAGCGTTCTTCATTATTTGTTTCTTAATTTAAGCAGAAAATAGAAAACTTTCAAAGTTGATATTTTCTAGATTCACATTATTCATCCTCATTGCATTCAACATCTCAGCCTCAGGTTATCAATCAACTTAGCCGAGGCCAAACAGGTAGAAGCAAGAGGGCACACTCACAAGGACTCTTCAAATGAAACGTCCAGCCATCTTCAATGAATCACATTTATTAAGACAAATGCATTTCTAAACTGTATGGGAATTTCAAATGCAGCAAGAAATCAAAAAGCACTCTTTATCATCATCGATCAATCCAATGAAGTTACAAAAAATTAAAAACAAGGTCAAAGTGAACCAAAATAGTGTCTTTAATGACCGGGGTTCAG
The DNA here is from genome assembly GCA_025698465.1 of Gossypium longicalyx. Lineage (NCBI taxonomy): Eukaryota > Viridiplantae > Streptophyta > Magnoliopsida > Malvales > Malvaceae > Gossypium > Gossypium longicalyx. The sequence continues at coordinate 4,303,229 of CM047001.1, read as the reverse complement.
ACGTCTCCTCACATCACCACAAGTCACCTAGCGTATGCTTAGGTTAAAAAACTGTCTTCTTTGGATACAACCCTCAAAGTTTTATCATCCTGACTGCCCTCCCTCGATATGAACCAAAGGAGGTGCACCTTTGGGTAACAAAGGTGGGCCTATAAGTGCCAAAAAGGAAATATGTTTCCTTTGATGTAATTGATGCAAGGGTAGGCGTGGTGAGTGGTGACAACCAAAACTCGGTATATGCAGTGATGTGGAGAGAGTCTAAATCAAGGGTCATTATAGTATCTCTACAACATTTGGTAATATTGAGTAACATAAGGGGAAACACACACACTTTATAGCATAAACATAACAAGAGCAAAAATTTTGAAGAAAAGACTAACCCATTTCATCCAACTCAATAACCAAAGGCTCCACACCAAGTTTCTTGAACAATGATTTCACCTCTGAAGAATACCTGCAAACAAGGAAAACATTATAAATAAAAAAAAAACCCAACTCAAATCTATCTAAAAAAATACCGATTCACACAAGAAATCAACAAATTTATTTAATATTTCAAAAAAAAAAAAAGAACAGATGGAACTTAGGAGAATAATCGAGATTTGAACTCACGAGCACCAAGACTTAGAGTATACAACAACTGGGTTACTAGCCACGGTCTTCTTAACGCTCTCCTCAAGCCTTGACCCAAATGACGAGCCCATGCTTCGCACCAACATGGGTTTACATTGCTTCCTGGAGACATTGATGCCCAAACTGAAGCTGGTCGATGTTGAAGCTCTGTTGCTTTGAATACGAAGAAATTCGTTGCAAGGAAGGTGTGAGAAAGAGGCAGGACGGTCTAGAGGAACATAGCTGAGGTTTGGCAGATGAGATGTAATTGCCATGGTTTTCTTTCTTTCTTTTTTTTCCTTTCTGGTTATTTGGTTTGTTGAGATTGATCTCGTGTCGTGTGTTTCAGCAGCTATTTTTGGAATTTTACTCTGTCCTTTCGTTATTATTGTTTTCAGGTTGTGTGGGCTGGGCTTTCGGCTTTGCTTGCTCATTCTCCCAAACCAAACTTTTACTTCTTTTTTCAGTTTAAATATAAATGAGACTTGAGCCTTAAGTAGCCTTCTTTTCCTTTTGTATTTTTTAAGGTAATTTTTTATGGGTTAATATTTGGTATATGGAAAATATTTTTTTTATTTTATTAGTAATTTTTAAATTTTTAGTATTTATTTGGTATAATGTTTTTTTCTTCAAATTTATAAAAAAAAATTATTTTAACCTTTTATTTAAATTTTTATTTTTTAACCCTTAAATTTGCTTCTTTTTTTTTTGTTAATCACTCAAAATGAGTGGAAAAAGTTAATATTTTTAATTTTGTTGATGTTGCATACATGTGGATTGTCACATGATGACACTCCAGCATCTAATTAATTTTTTAAAATTTAAAATTTTAAAAAAATTATAAAACTATTTTTAAAAATAAAAAATTATAAAAAAATATTCTTAAATAATTTTAATTTTTTTTAAAAATAATTAAATGCTTATGTGTCATCTACGTAGAAAACCACGTGTATGCTACATTAGCAAAGTTAACAAATGTTAATTTTGTCATCTATTTTGGGGTAATTTGATAAAAAATACAAGTTTAAGTGCTAAAACTGATAAAAAAATTAAATACAGGGTTAAATGATTTTTTTTTGTAAAGTTGGAGGATCAAAAAAGTCTTTACGCTTATTTTTTAATATTTTAATATACCACACTTGTTAACCCCTAACCCTATTTGTGAAGTTTAAAAATTCTATTGATAGCGAACTATGTATTTTCACTATTCTTATTTGAGGACAGTTAAAGGATAAAATTCTAGGTTTTAAATTCAATATTTTAAATAATATTAAAATAATTTTAAGAAGTTAGTTGTTGAAACATTTTTATATTTTTAAGAGTGAAAACTAATATTTTATATATATTATAAAATATTTGAATCGATAACTATGATGACTGTATTAACTATGGATATGATGTCGGAAATAGATCGGTTTTATATCACCCTCAATTTGAACTAACAAAAGCAATGTTTCCTTGCATAATATGGATTCCAAACATTCATGATCTGGATGTGAATGAGGCGAATTACTTATCCTTCGGTCTATTAGTGAACTATCTCTTCAAGGGTTGTGAAAGATGTTCCATTAGAAATATTCTTGTTATTGTTTCGACTCATATTCCCCAAAAAGCGGATTCCACTATAGTCCAGAATAAATTAAATACATGTATTAAGATGCGAATGCTTCATATTCCACAACAACAAAAGCACTTTTTCACTTTTTCATATAGTAGGGGGTTTCACTTGGAAAAGAAAATATTCCATACTAATGGATTCAGGTCCATAACTGTGGGTTCCAATACACGAGATATTATAGCACTTACCAATGAGGCCCTATCGATTAGTATTACATGGAAGATATCAATTATAGACACTAATACAATTAGATCTGCTCTTCATAGGTAAACTTGGGATTTGTGATCCTAAATAAGATTGGTTTAGGATCATGGGCTTTTTTATAAAAATAACTTTAAAAAATTAATTAATTATTTAAATAACCTATTTTTTTTGATAAAATACGAAAATAACCTAAAATTTACAGTAAAAGTTGGTGGAGTCAAAGCGTTTGGTGCCACTAACATGTCATGTCAACAATCTACATTAAAAAATTAATTTTTTAGTGGAGCTATATAGAATGATGCTACTTGTATAAATACTAGAGAAATATTGTATTTTTTTAAAGTATAAGGGGAGTTTAAACAATTTTACATTTTTCTAGTGGAGCCAAATAAATTGGCGCCACCAAGTTTCAAGAAAATAGTTGCATGTCACCTATTTCCTATTAAAACAGGTAAAGACAATTTTTTTTTCACGTCACCTTTTACGACTTGTCCTTTTTCATTCTTCTTCCTTTTTAAGTTTTTATTTATTTATTTTTTAAAGTTTTTTATTTGTCCTTATTTATTTTATTTATTTGTTTATTATTGGTTTTAAAAAAAAGTGAGATGTTTTATAATATTATTTTTAAAAATTTAAATATATATTTTTAAAATTTTAAATATTATTTTTAAAATTTTAAATATATTTTTTTAATAATATAAAACATTTAAATATTTTAAAGATATGACCTTTCAAATTTATTATTAGTTTTATAATATTTTAAATGTATATTTTAAATTTTTTTAATTTTACATATAATTTTTTAAATTATAATTTTTAAATTATTTTTAAAGATATTCAAACCTTTTTTAAAATTCTATTTAAAATTTTAAAAAATAATATTTTATTTAAAAAAGTAAAAATTGAATTAATTAGAAAAAAATTATTTGTTAAAAAAAATTTATTTGTTAAAAAAATATGACTTTATTTAAAAATATATTATAACTGATCACATCGTGTCAGTGACATCAACGATGTGACCAGTCATTAACCTAATTATTAATTTAAAAAAAAAAAAAAGAAGATGAATGTCTTATATAAGTTGAGGTTTGGTCCCCCTTCAAATATTTGTAGAAGTAAGGAAGGAAAAAAAAGTAAGTAATTTATAATTTTTATTTTGTATTTTTATATTTTATAGTTATTGTAATATAATAATTAATTATATTGTCTTTATTTTTTTTTATATTATGCAGATATCACAATGCCTTCTGGATCAAATACAGATTATACTTCATCAAGTATCAACGAAACAGTAAAATTAATTATAAATTAAATAAAAAAATCATTTTAGTTTCTCATTTTTTCTTGCTAAGCGCTATTTTGCTCAACGTGTTTTGATTGCATGAAACTGATCTCTATTTGATTGTTATTATTCCTTTTTAATTCTTTTCTTGTATGAAATTGATCTCTATGTTTTAGTTATAATTTTTTTTAATTTAGTACATATTCATAAATTTATATATTAATTTTTTTAATATGACGACATTTCTTCTTAATTTTATTGTTTACTGTGTTTGGTTCCATTTGTGGAGTACAAAAAATTTATATTTTTCTTTAACGAGTGAAATTTTTTTAATAAAAGTTTCCGTATGTAAAATAAATTTTTGAGTTTGAATATGCCTAGTTTATATTATATGTAAAACTCTATGTATTATTGTAGATATCAATTCAATAAAAAAATAAGTTTTTTTTAATTTTTATATTTACCCATACCACCTATAGTTTTTTAGGACATTATTGTTTTATTTATTTATTTATGTACTTTTTGTAGTTATATAGTTGCCTTTAGTTTTAATACTTAACTATGATTAGGACATAATAATCACATTTGATTTCTACGTGTTACTATTAATATTTTATGACAAATCTTCATTCTATTATTAATATTCTATTACTAATTTAATTTAAGTTAAATAAAAAATACTTAGAATGGCTACGTTGGTATAATATAAGTGTGATGTTTTTTGTTTTCTCAACCTTTTAATTTTACTTTTCAATATATAATTTTATGTTTAAATTATATAGATAATTGATTTATCATATTTTTATAAAAATTTTACCATACAGGATAGGTATCAGGTTTTGAGGTCGCGGTTTCATTTTCCCAAGTACGATCTGGACGAGCGGATCATGCCATACTTATAGTTGGCAGGATTTGAGGATGTCGCATTGATCCGGAAGTTTGACCTGAGGGCAAACTTAATATCCACCTTGGTTGAGTGGTGGTGTACGGAAACCCACACCTTCATTATGCCGTGGGGGGAATGCACTACCATAATGGAAGACGTCACTATGCAACTTGGGTTACGAGTTGACGATGCTGTGGTCATGGGTCAAAGCAAAGTGTTGGAACCTTCAGTACTATGCCACAGATTGCTTGGATGGTCCCCTAGTGATGGGGAACAAAATTTCACATGCTTGACATTAGCATGTTTGAGAGCATATTTTAAGGAGTTATCGAACACTGCCACTGAGCACGAGGTAATGTGTACCGCTCAATCTTATATTATGCAGCTGATCGAGGGGTACTTATGTCAAACCACACGTCTAATAGAGTCCACTTAAAGTACTTGTCTTTATTGGAGGATTTCTCTTGTGCCGGTAGTTACAGTTGGGGATCGACAGTGTTGGCTGTATTGTACTATGAGCTTTGCTGAGTAACTAAACATAGGGTTAGTAACATGGTTGGTTGTCTAGGTTTGTTGTAGTCTTGGGCTCTATACAGGATGTCGTTTTTAGCGGCTGTTAGGCACCAACCATATTCGTGGCCACTTATAAATAGGTAAAAACAAAATTATACTTAACATTTAATGACTTATAAGTGTGGATAATATTTTCCAAAGTTTAACTGCTAACATGTTTGTTTCGATTTCAGATGGGCCACGTCTCTGGGAATTGGTGTGAGCCAAACATTAATCATTTACCGCCAATAATAGAGGTGTACGCCAGAGAGAAAGTAATATATATTAATATGGTTTAAGTAACGTTAATTTAACTTATCCACTTGCAGTATGTGATGTGACTTAACTCATTATGTTATATTGTGTAGTTCTTGTGGATGTCGTATTTTGCCTCGAACATTGCAACCCTTATTCCTCAGTAGGTTCACACTGAAGCCCATATGTGGTGCATTAACATGCCGGTGCTCAACTTCTCAACCGTTGAGTGGTACAACGGTGATCGAGTTATGCTACAATTTGGGTGTAGACAATTTGTGCCGGTCGAACCACAACAATTTGCTGATGTCCACGGTAAGACCATGAGGGGGGAAACATACAACAGATTGGAGCGTGGAACATTAATGTTATATAGCACTATGGAATGCCCGGTACGACAGGCGGCCTGAGATACACTCCTGCATATTTGACTTCAGTCCATCAACTGAACAAATGTAGTGGTACATGACTCGATGACGCGTTTATTTATATAGTGGACACCTTATGATAGTACCGGGTCACAGCTACAGAAGTGGAAATCAACCTATGGGGGAGCTAGAGGATCAACATATGGTAGAACCCAACTCGGAGGACCAGCATTTGAACACATCAGAGCAATAGGTTGACGCTTTTTTTGATGAGTCGCTGAGCAGTTTATATCACCTAGACATAGGCAGTTCGAGTTCATATCACCTGGACATGGGCAGCTTGAGTTCATATCACCCGAACATGGGCAGTTCGAGTTCATATCACCCAAACATAGGCAGTTCGGGTTCATTTCACCCAGAGCAACCGCCGATATCATTTGAGATGTTTGGTAATAACATGTACTCCACCCCGCTTCAGGCCACATTCGATCCAGTTGCTGATCCTCCTGATGTGTACAATACACCCCAACGTCCACCCCAACAACGAAGGCCCGTAAACTTCTATATCCCGAACGACGATACCACTCTCGATTCTTTCCAATTTTGAGTTATGTAAATTTCAAGTGTTATGTAATATTTATTGTATTGGTTTAGGGTTCCACAACTTATATATTAGTCTTTTTTGTATAATTTATAATATATTTTAAAGTATTAAAAGTTGCAACAGTTAATTTTAAATAAAAGTTTAACACTAAATAATACAAACTTTATTTCTAAAAAATCATAAAATCTAAACATCAAGTACAACATTTAATTCTTTCAGACTGTAAAGATTGACCAGTGTAGACGTTTCCATAGGGATATTTGCTCCGATTGTGGCCAACTGTTCTACATATGGTGCAACACTTTGGACTGACATGTTCTTTTATATCCATGTTGTTCTGAATTCTCATTGTTGTCAGTCAACCTTTGACTCTCCTACGTAGTGACCGATCTGGTAACATCTCAAACACATGTGGTTGCACTTCCCATGTCGATACATCCCTTAATACAAGGAACTCGTTACCCTAAATACAGAACATACATTCAAGTGTGTACACATCGTCGATATATTTTTTGACATTCAAATTGTAAGTAGCACACGTTGCAACCATATGCGCACACGGGTACTGTAGTGTTTGAAACATCCTGCACTTACATTGTCTGTTTCAAAGATCAACTCCGTAGGACTGTGGCGGGATTCCCAACTGACGACAAATATACTTTTTTTACTCGAAAATTTTCCAAGTTTCGAGAATATAGTTCTGCATTCATCGACCAATCCCTTTGAGTGTTCTCTTTCATGGCATCTCTGGTTTTTTTTACGTGTACGTGTCCTGCCTCCAACTGTTTTGCTTGTTTCAACCCCATCTTTGGCATTAAGGTTGCTAGCCTGTAAAATGTGGCTGAAAAAACACAAAAATTGGAAAGTGATACGTACGCCTCAAGACGAAGTTAACGGCCTCAACGAGGTTAGTTGTCATATGACCATATCGATACCCCTCATCAAAACATTGAGCCCATTGCCACGGCTCCAGGATACTTAACCACTATGTGAGAAAAGGTTTGGACCCTACCATATCAGTCTCTAACCTCACCAACTTATGTCTAAATCGATGTGCTTCTAACTCGTATCCTACGTATGTATTCCGATAAAATTCGTTACCATCTCAATTAGGAAATAGACTCGAAATATTTACAAATACGAATTTAAATACGATATTTTTCCCATGTTCACAATTCGTTTGCGCCAGTCTTTATTATTGTACTCATTGTGCAAGTTGACAGCGATGTGACGAATACAATAGATGAACCTCCATGGAACCTTGGATTGCCGAATCGTAGTAAAAAGGTCATTTGATTTGTCGAAAATAATGCAAATGTTGTCTTGCCTAACAACATGCCTCCACAAGTTTCGAATGAAATATGCCCACGATTCAGAGTTCTCCGACTCCATGATGGCAAAAGTGATCGGTAGTACATTTCTATTACCGTCTTATACAATCGTAATCAGAAGTATCTGCGTGTATTTTCCATAAAGTCATGTTCCATCAACTTGCACTAGCGATTTGCAATGGGAGAAGGCCCTAACACATGGATCGAAAGTCCATAATAGTCGATGAAAAACTCTTTTCCCCAGTTCCAATTGCCTATTTGGGCCTTTATAAGGCAACGTTTGCAAGTCCACAATAATTCCTGGGATGTACTTCACCATCGCTAAAATCCAACTCTGAAGTTCATTGTATGACTTATCTTAGTCACCATACAATTGTTGCATGACCATTTGTTTCGCTCACCATGCTTTCTTGTACAACACTCTGTACTGAAATCGAGCTTGCATGTTCGCAATCAATATCGCCACAGAAATGATTAGGTTATCTTTCACTAGTGGCATGATGCAATTGTAAATATTTTTTGCATCTAATTTTGGTGGTCTTGAGACATATGTACGACAGTACATGTATTACGCCCTTCTAATTTTCATATTTTCCACTATTGAGTCCTCTGTATAAATGTAGCCTGAACTCGCCAACCACACCCATCGTCCACTCTCCAACATTCTCTAACATATAATGTCAGTGTAGATTTGGCAACCTTGTAATCAATCGAAAACTTTATGTTGTATTGTTTGATGGCAAACACATGTCTGACTTGTTCTCGAACTATTGTCCAGCGAACAACTCCTCGAACTACGAATTTGACGCCAATCTATGAGCAGGTAGTATATCGGTGTACTCAAAGAACTCGGATGCATGCGCTGCATCTGGATCTACGTTCAACATGTTGCCCCCAGGTTCATTTCGTAAAATAATGCCACAACTTGGGTTACTGAATGAAGGGCCATGAACATCTTCAAACTCCTCCGGGCTTTCATCATCGATATCGTCTGAAACCTTATCAACATCGGGGCCACTAAAATCTTCAACGTCCTGATCAGAATCTTCACCATTATTGGTCAATTCTCTGACATTTGGCTTTGTGCTTATTATCACTTCCGAATGTATTTGTATACGGAGACCGGGGGTAGAGTTGTTATACGAATTCCCACCATAATTAGGATTTTTGGGTATATGTGATGTCCCTTCACATTCTAATTGGTCTGTCCATCCGACATTAAGATCAAAGTCAAATTCATGATGTTGACTTATTGGACTAACATTCTCAATAGGCTCTATGTCTGCTAAGTCAACAAATAACTCAACTGGCTGGGGGTTCTCACTCTCAGTCGACCACCATATTGCCATCATAGTGCCCAAGTCATCATCATCCAATAGTTGCATCTCACAAAATTTGAGCGGATCTGTAGAGATTAGAAACTTGTAAAATAATCTGGACATCGCCCTTCCACAACGGATAGTTATTTTCGCACTGATCTTCCTTTTCATTTCTGCCAGCTTCACATTTTTTTTGAATCGCAAACCTACTTTTTGCAGACCTTAAAATACACAACCAACATTACCTTTTACAATTTCACCATAAAAAAGAACATACATCAAAAACACCTCATTATTCATCTTCAACAGAATTTTTGAACTCTCCTACTGAACACAAAAATTTCACCATTCTATATCTGCTAGACAACCAAGAGATGGAGCCATAAAGAATGGCTCCACCAAAATAAAATATTAAATATTAAATTTTTATATTAAAAAATATAAAAAAATTACACTTGTAATAAAGTGATGGAGCTATTCTGAATGGCTCCACCAAATAAAATATTAAATTTTTAAATTTTAAATTTAATTTTAAAAAACGTTTGAATATCTTTAAAATTAATTTAAAAATTAATAATTTATAAAAAATATATTAAAAATTAAAAAAAATTTAAAATATACATTTAAAATATTATAAAACAAATAATAAATTTGAAAGGTCATATCTTTAAAACTAATATATTTTTAAAAAATAAAAATACTATAAAACAAATTAAAAAATTTTAAATTTTAAAATATTATAAAACTAATAATAAATTTGAAAGTTCATATCTTTAAAATATTTAAATGTTTTATATTATTAAAAATATATTTAAAATGTAAAAAATAATATTTAAATTTTAAAATATATATTTTAAAATTTTAAAAAATAATATTATAAAACATTTCAAATATACATTTGAATTTTTTTTAAAATCAATAATAAACAAATAAATAAAAAAAAGGACAAATAAAAAAACTTAAAAAAAATAAAAACTTAAAAAGAAAGAAAAATAAAAAAGGATAAATTATAAAAAGTGATGTGAAAGAAAAAAAAATTGCCTTTACCTGGTTTAATAGGGAAATAGGTGACAGCAGCTATTTTCTTAGAATCTGGTGGCGTCAATTTATTTGGCTCCACTAGTAAAAGTTAAAATTGCTTAAGCTTCCCTTATACTTTTAAAAATCATAGTATTTTCCTAATATTTATACAAGTGGCGCTATTCTATATAGCTCCACCAAAATATTAATTTTTTTAATATAGATTGCTGACGTGGCATGTTAGTAGTGCCAACCACTGTGGCTTCACTAATTTTTATTGTAGATTTTAGGTTATTTTCATATTTTATAAAAAAAGTTATTTAAGTAATTAATTAATTTTTTAAGATTATTTTTATAAAAAAACCAGGATCATAGGATCCTTTTCTATCAAATAAGAAGGGTTGTTGTACAAAATATACTTCTAAGTAATTGCCTCTTAAATCCTCTCTCTCTATATATATATTTGCATTTTGACTAAATTTGGTAAATGAATGCATTTGAAAAACAACTTGCATATTAATTGAAGTGTATTCATATATTATGTATATAGCTTAAAACTATCTTAATACTAAAATTTTATTTAATGAAAACATACATTTTAACAAATATATTTATAATAAAAGAAATATATATATATATTTACTTACTTTCACACAATAAAGAACAAAAAAAAAACATCGGACATATTTTTTTAATTAATAAATTAATACCCTAAATACAAATAAAAGAAAGGCTAGCTAACTCTTTTTTTACTAATTTTCATTAACACTGAAACGTTACCCTCTCGCTAATTATTAATGGAATGGGAAAGTAACTCCAAATAAAATGTTACATAGTAAATCGATTTTTGTATACCAAATATTAGAATCACAGTCATTAGGCCTCTAGTACTATGAGACAAGCATCATCCATCATCCCTGTGTTAGCAGTGAAATTTAGAGATTCAGCCATGTATAACAATTGTTCTAAGCAATCCTCTTAGATATTAACCTATAAGAAGTGTGATGATTTTTACATGTGATCATCCAATTGTTTGTATTTTGTCAACTCTCTTTTGAGGCTAGATATGTTGAATTATTCAGAAAATAGGTCACGCTGTAAAGGGATTGAATCATTGTTTGTAGATTCTACAAAACCCTAAGCAATGGCCATTGCTTGGTTCCGGTCCACCCCGCCGGAGTCGACACAAACCATGTGAAGAAAACAAGTTTCTGACTGAAGGATCATGGTTTTGTACAAGATGAAAAATGATGGGTCCCTTTGTAAAAATGATTTTAGCAGGGAAAGAAAAGGTAGCCATCCCATGTGCTTGTTCTCAGTATTGTTTACCAGTGATGACCAGGGACTCAGAAACATGCATTGCTATTGTTATCAGTGTCATGTCCAAGTTATAGGGAGTATGGAAACATGTAGATAAACTGTGTAAAAGACATGTTGTATGAGCACAAAGAAACTGATCAGTTGTTGTGGTGAAGTGCATTTGTAATGAAGGGAACAGATGGGTCATTGAATTCAAAGCTCCCTGTGGCCTGTTGTAAGACCAATGCAGGCTGTTTCTATGTTCTATTTGGGGAATATGAAGAGAAAGGCCCCATGGCTTATACTTGGTTTTGAATATTTATACACACACATTGTGGGTTTTATTGCTCTCTCGAGTTGCTCCTTTCAGTAGCTTGAATTCTTAATTAAAAAAGAAATGCAGAAGGAAGAACGCTAAGACTTGAATTATATAGGTAAAGTACTGTAGAGTTTGCTTTGTTTACTGGGTAAATTAAATTTTTTTTTAAGTTAGATTAAAGAGTAGATTGATTTTTTCTGTTAAAAATTTTATTTATTTTTACTGTTAAAAACTGAAATACTAACAGAATAATCAAATAATTATACCTAACATGCCACCTTATATTGCTGACATAAAGTAACCGGTTTTTATTAGTAGAAATAGTTAGAATTTTTAACAGAAGAATTAGTTTGCCATTTGATCTAATAATGCACAGAGATTAATTTACTTATTTTTAAGTAGATGAGGTAGTCAATTGAGCCTTAGCTCTATTGGCATGGGCATTGTTGTCAGAATAGAAGGATGTGAGTTTAACTGCACTGAAATACATTATCCTTCTATTTATGGGTTGAGGATGGGTTATGAATTGTCTTAAAAAGATCAGATATGATCTGAGATTATTCAAAAAAGAATAAAAATAGATGGGTTTTTACAAGCTTTACTGCTTCAATTATTAGTGGTGTTGAAAGATTTTATTTTCTATATTTTTACATTCGTTTTAAGATTTATGTTCGATGTTCATATTTATCTTTTTCAATCATGATATCTTTAAGTTAAGTTATATTCTGTTTTTGAGAGTACAATATTTAGCTGTGTTGGAGCAAATTGAAGTTTGGAATTTAGTTTCCAGACCACTTTGAGTGAAAGAAGCAATGCTTATGTGTTGGACTTCCCAAATAAGGGATTGCTCTATGGTTAGCCATACACTTCACAGAAAGAAAATGGAATGGGAATGGGCTGTTTTGTATTAGAATGGAATTAATACAATTTTTTCTCTTTTGCTCAGACATAAAACATAAATGGAATTAATACATACCTAAAAGAAGGTTTTCTTTGACTACTTATACATATTTCGCCACCATGTTAGTAATATGTCCGTATCAGATACCGATAATAGTAGAGCAAACTAAATTGTATATTTTTACGATAATAAAAATATAATTTTATCATTTTAATAGTCTATATCTTTATAATTTTTAAAGGGTTAAATAAAATTTTTATTATTTTTTGGGGGTCAAAGTAAAATTTTACTATTACTAATTTAAAATTTTATAAAGAGCAAAATACTAAAATAGTCACTTTTGTTTACCTTAGGTTACATTTTAGTCATTTATGTTTGAAATATTACATTTTCATGACTTACGTTAACATGTTGTAACATTTTAGTCACTGAGTCATTAATTGACGTTAATGGTGTAACGATAAGCTGACGTGACATATTAAACCATCAATTCAAATAAAAAATTTAGGTTAAATTATACAATTGGTCCCCATATTTTTTTTGTTTGGAGCTAAAATTTAACCTAAAATTTTCGTTTGAAATGATGATTTAACCTGCCACGTTAGGTTACCATTACACTATTAACGGCAATTAACGTTCAGTGACTAAAATGTAATATTTCAAATATAAGTGACTAAAATGTAACCTAAGAGAAACAAAAGTAACTATTTTAATAGTTTACCTTTTTATGTGGCACCAATACAAAGGGCTTTCTCCGAAGACATATGTAAAAGTATTAGTTATTGAGAAAATAAAAAAAAAGAGTGAAACCCTAAAATTATACTAAATTTAGGAGAATATATAAATTATTTTTATGGGTTTGTAGTTGTGGGTAAAGGGTTCAAATTCCATGAAATTGTGGTAATGTTGTAATTGGAAAATTAGAACAGCTCATAGGACACATAAACTGAGGTATTATTTCTCACTTCTAAGTAATGGAATATGCTTTACAGAAAAAATCTAACTGTAAATTTGGCAAATGAGAGCATTGAGGCCCTCAATCCATGTGCAAAGGCATCTGTGACTCAGTGTTTGAAGCCTTAGATTATTGACTTTAAAAGTTGGTCAATCAAATAAAGATAATAATTATAATCATATTTTTAAAAGTTTGGCCATCCTTACATAAAAAGAAAAATAAACAACATGGTGGTGGGAACTGACTTGAGTTCCATGGTCACTCATCATCATGTAAACTATCCTATCTAATCATTTAAGATCAATGTTTAAGTACATTTACGGTGAGAGGATTAGTTGTTGGTATAGATTGAAATAGAGAAATATTTTAGAGTTTGTTTGATTTCTATTTAAGTCATGAATTTGTGAATTGCAGCTCTTTCTGTTTTGGTATAAATCAGTAACATGAATGAATAAGAACATTGAAACCAATCATAGACAAAAAGACAGCAACGATGGAATAGAGAATAAGGCAAGTGTATCATTTAACTTAGTCCCTAAAACAAAAACAAAAAAAAGGAAAAGCCTCATCATCCTCAGTTTACAAAATGCCTCAGTTTACAAAATGCCCAAAAAAAAAATCAAAACTTGGGCTTTTTGGAGAGGGCTCTGTCAGCCTGTGCTACTTTTTTTTTTTTGGGGGGGGGGGTATTTTACAGTATTTTCAATTTTTTACAGTATTTTTTTTTTTTTTTGTTGCACTGAGGATTGAGACTTTAGAACTGTGAAATGCATTGTCTATGGCAAGCAATTATTATCTTTTTGCGTTGCTTAGTTTCATCTTTCCAAAGCTTGCCAATATCTTGTGCAATCCTCATGGCATCTGAGGAAGCACCGGAGAGCCCTCTTCTTGTGAACCCAACTGCATATAATCCACCATTGCCTTTCCAGCCGTGTGGGAAAGGTGCCTTGGGGTAACCATTCTCACCAAAGAATTCACCTTCCTGTTCATCATGTAACCAAAATCAATATTACTAACAATTTTTCCCAATAGGACAAAAATCATGTTGGTTCTTTTAGTAAAGTAACATTTTTCTTACCTGAAGCCAAGAAGGAACATTGCTGCGGTAGCCGGTTGCCAAAACGACCGAGTCGATATCGAGTTTTTCGCCGTTAACAAGCTCGACTTGTCTATATGAGAAACGTTTGATAGCAGGAACAACATTGATGTCACCTGATTTGATTTTCTTCAATGCACCAATGTCCAATACAGGGGTTTTCCCTTTAGTGTTCTTGAGTTCTAATGGACCCATTGATGGCGTTTTAAGCCCATATTTCTCAACGTTTCCAAGCACCAACCAAGCCAAAATCAACATCAACTTGTCAACAAGCCAAAGGGGTAACCATTTCATCATCAAAATAGCTAATTCAAATGTGGATTTCCCATAGACTTCTCTTGGCAAGACATGGACCTGTTAAAACAGAACAAAAATCCCATTACAAATTTATTCTCCATGCTCATATTTCTCTTAAAAGAAAAGCTAGTAAGGCATGTTTAAATGACTTACCGAGCTACGAACCACCAATGATGGTGAAGCATTGTAGTTGCAAAGATCAAGTGAAACTTCCATGCCAGAGTTGCCACAGCCGACAACGAGCACCTTTTGACCCTGGAATTTTTCACCCGACTTGTACTCACAAGCATGAATAACCTCACCACCAAACTCAGCCAATCCTTGGATATCAGGCACCACACGCTCGGCATTTTCACCGGTGGCCACCACAAGCCAGCGGCAAATGTACTCAAACTCGGTCTTGTTTGAACCACTTGTGACAATGGTCTTGACCCTCCAGAAACCACTGGTCTCATCATATCTAGCTGACTGCACACACTCATTGAACTTTGGGTTGATATCAAAATGCTTAGCATATGATTCAAGGTATTCAATGAACTGTTTCCTTGTTGGGTACTCAGGGAAATCCTCAGGGAATGGTAGTTTAGGGAGTTGACAGAATTGCTTTGGAAGATGAAGCTTCAGCCTGTCGTAAGTGCGTTTTTGCCACAAAGAAGCTATACATTCAGCTCGTTCAAGAACAACAAAGGGAACCCCTTGTTCTCTTAGACAAGCAGCAGTGGCTAGCCCCGAAGGTCCAGCACCAATTATGACCGGACCATTGACCAAAGTCCATTTACGTTGAAACGAATCTAGTTCCTGATCAACAAGGCGAAACAGGCTCTGATCCATTGTCGAAAAACCCTGAAAATTCTTTGCTTGGTGTAGTTTTTTCTTTTAATTTCAATGAACCTGAAATAGAGTCGAAAGAAAGAAAGGAAGATGATGAATATTGGTTTGGTGGGAGTAGGGCTTTGGACGAGTCCTTAAATAGGGATAAAATGGTGTGAAAGGTCCATGTGATTATATTTCAAAATAATAATAATAATAATAATGCAAATTGAAAGGGGTCAAATTCCAAATCATAAGCCAATGGCTAACTTTTGTTATTTTATGAACTATTCAATAGAATCTCATATATTATACTTGCTAAAAAATGGTTGAAGGATTGACCCTTTTTTTTTTTTTTGGAAATATTCTTTTTATTCTTTTCATTAGAATTTGTATTTTGGTTTTGGTTCCGGATTAAAACTGAAGTCGAATCAAATTGGATCATAAACATGGCAAATTTCTCCTAGTATTAATTTTTTCATCCATAATACTTAAGAGGCATAAAATTTCTTACCACTCAATCTAATAAGATTCGATAAACTTTTTGTTTATTAGTAAAAGCATCGTAAAAAATAAGTAAATTAATCATTATATATTAGATTGAAGAGTATACTGATTATTTTTATTAAAAATTTCATCGTTTCTACTTCAAAAACTGAAGTGGCCGATAAAATAACCAAATAGTTGTGCCTCATCCTAAAATGTAAAGACCATTTTTTTAATAATAAAAATAGAAAAAAAAAATTAATAGAATGACCTTCAATAAAGATCCTTCAAAGCACTTTTACCTTTATTAATTCTTCATATAAATGTGAATAGTTTTCATTTTTAATAATAACAATAATTAGATACTGTTTTTTTTTTCTTTCTAGAAATTATTATGGAAAGTATTATTAGGAGGAAATACTTGGTTACCATTGGTTTCAATGATTTTTTATAGTCCAAACATGAGATGTGCTTGTAGATTTCATAGCAACCTTGAGATTCCATATTATTATTGCAAATATCAATTATTGTAATATTTGTACATATATATATATATATATATTCCACCAAACTCAATAGTAGAAACCCAAAATTTCCATTGAATTATATACATCAAACAAGAAAAAGAACAAAAAAGAAGAACTGCATGCACAATCATAAATCTATAATAATTACCACAACTGTTTTCATCACCTTTTTGCAAATTTGTACAAAATATTGATAATTATTACCACAAGAGTTAAATCAAAGAGATTAGAGGGAGAATTAGGAGGCAAAGAAAATGACCCAACATCCTCATCCGATTCTATGGACCCACTAAAAGAAGATAGAATTAAAATTATATATATTTGGGGAATAAGGAAAAATCAAAGGGGGGAATAGTAATACTAAATAGAAGCCAAAGTGGCAAAGAGAAGGGTGGTGAGTAGGATGGAGACGATGTTCCCACGTGGAGTGGATGAGCCAAGTTGCGGGGAGGGCCCTGAGTGTCACAATCGGGAAAAAACGCCCCCACAAATTAACAGCAACCCTCCATGGCCTTGGGATTGCGACTTCAAGGCTGTTTCGACCCACAAATATTATACGCCCATTCTGCCAACCGTCTTCCACTGAACCCTTTGCGCCATCTTTTGAACCCCTTTTCCTGCCTGTCCCTTTGTGCATTTTGGTTTTACTTCGACTTCAACACAAAGCTGGAGTTTCCATATTACAATGTTATTTTATGTTATTTTATTACTTTACGTTGGATAAGTGTGATCACTATAATATTATAATATTGGAAGAAGGGGGAAAAGGATCATCGGAATTGAATTTGAAAGATAAAAGCATCGTGGAGACTATTGTATTAAGAGTCAGATTATATTTTATTTCTTTTATTGAAAAATGAACAATTTAGTCCTTGTATGTTATATCAAAAGTAAATTGATCCTTTTTATTAAAAAATTCATCTATTTCTGTTGTTAAAAAGTAGCGTAACTGACGAAATAACTAAATAATTACACGTGGCGTGCTACATATACCTCATTTTAACGTATAAGGGTTAGTTTTAACAGTAGAAATTGATGAAGTTTTTAACTGAAGAACTCATTCTCTTTTTGATATTATGTACAGGGACTAATTTACTCATTTTTTGAATAGATGTGGTAAAATACAATCTCACTCCTAGTACAGAAACTTTAGCTCTAGCCACTACTCCAAGTAAGTTTTGACAATTAAGTGTGGTAATTAAATATATTACCATGAATTGCAAGTATCAAACTATTAAAGAGTTTTTGTGTTTTTATAAATTTATATACCCACACGGAATTATGTTAGGACATATCATTAATAAATTTATAAATTATTTTAAAATTTTATTATAAATAAATCTAATTATTATATTTTTAACATGTAAAATCTTGTAGTTCGTTGAGAAGAACAACATGATAAGGGATCGAGATAAAATTTAAAAAATTATATTGAAATTTTTACTTTTGAAAGAGGTCAAAAATGAAATCTTTACACTTAACAAAGAGATTAAAAGGGATTGAATTAAATTAGTAACATTTGCAACATTCAAGAGGCCAAAGTCCCTAGCCCCTACTTGCTCTCCCGTTATATAATTATCAACAAATAGTTGAAAAAAGTGAAAATGGATTTCTTCTCCTAGATACTTAAAGGGCCTTACTTGAATATCACCCTAACCTGAATAAAATTATACTCAAACTATAAAATAGATGAAAACACAAGTGACTATACCGAAAAAAATATAATGCATAATTATGATGATAGTTAATGTTTTTATTTTTTATAGAGCACAAAGGCATTGAACAAAGAGAAAAAGACTAGGCAATGTGTGAAGAGAAGAGGAGAATATTCTTTATGCATGGTAAAGATTGTGAAGTACTAGGATAATCTTTTGTGGTTCAAGGCATGAACCCAATTTTCTATTATGATATTAAAAAAAAAAAATCTTAACTAGTAAAAGTTTCATTCGTGGTACGTGGATGGAGGGCAATAAAGCTAAGCTATCATAGCTTTCGGTAGTTTGACGCGCATTTGCATCTTCTCCCTAATTAAGACATATTAAAGCTTTTTTACGCTTGTGGTTTTGATGGTGATTACTCGGTTTCGTTGAATGCTTCCCCCTTCCCTTTTTTTAGGCTTTAGGGTTTCTTTTTATAGCTGTACTTTCTTGAATAGGCCTGTCAAAGTACAATTTTGTAATCACATTGAAGGAAAAAGAAAAACACCCACCTTGATATTTCGTCTAGTTATATTGTATTTTTTGTGTTGTTGAATCGCATTTGTATTAAAAATTAATCTATGATTGAAAGAAAAAAGAAAAGGTAGGGAAGCATGTGCATAGGCATTTGAGATCGACCTTGAATTCCATGTAGGTCTCTCCTTTTCATGAAAAGATTGAGAGCTATGGGTAGATTTGGCGTTTCTAAGTTTAACCATATACTAAAATCATTTCATTTCCAGCTTAGCTTTATTTTATTGGCCAGCTTCATTAAAAAAAATCAAATAAAAACTAAAAACTACCCTCCAAATGCAACAAACAATTTGGAAAATGAAAGAGGAAAGAGGTATAAAACCTTAATTATAAATATCGAACTTTGTTTGATGAGGTGGTAACTAGTTCAATATTTTTTTTTACCAAATCTTATAGACGAAAAAAATAATACTACTAAAGAATTTTACCTTTATTTAAAATTCTTTTTTCACTCGATTTTAAAGTTAATTAAGAGTTGATGTGATTACTAAATATTATAAACCTTAATAATGGATAGTAACTCATATCCCATGCACGATATGATATCTGATTTGAAAGAGATATGCCCATAACACCAAATGAAACAGCCTTGCATTGCATTGCTCCACCACCCAACGTTTCTACTATTAGGGATGGATGGAGTAGCTAGTTGAATCTCCAATAATGGTAGGTAATGTTTCTCGCAACTACGCGATGAACGACATTTTGAATCGGATCACTTTAGATTACTTTTTCTTTTATTTCTACACAGTCGGCGGTGTACTTTTGCTATGGGAATTGAATGGAAGTTAGAGCCTTTGGGAGTAGAATATCTTTTCTCATACTCCATAATATATATAATGCCAACCAATGAATGATTTAAAATGTAAATTATTAGCCCAAAAAAGCTAAATTTGATAAAATGTATGATTATAGTTTTAGTCACGCGTAATGAAAAGTCCAAGAAAGGCGAAATCGGCTGGCATATAAAATTATATAAGTGAACTGAACTGGCTGCTCAGCACCACCAGCTTACACACTTCTATATTGCAGCTGGAACCTCAGTTGCCATTGCCATTTGCCAACTTCGCTAAGCACAAAGTTGAGAGTTTCGATCCGGGAATGCCCACTTTCATAATATTTAATACATTATATTTATTTAATATATATGCTTGGATTCTCTCTTTTAGTTTTTCACACACTGGGTTGGTGAAATGGTTAGGTTTAACCATGATCATGATTAAGCTTTAAGAGGCGGCTCGAAAAAATTGGAAGAAATTCCACTTCCATAATTATCTTTCATTTAGTTAGGATTAATATTTAATGATTTACTTAAAAGATAGAAATTTAAAAATTTATAGTATTGAGGTTAAAAAATGAGTAAGAGATGGTGGACGGTTGTTCATACAATGGTGAGACACAAAGAGCCATTTTAAAATAAGAGAAGGGTGGGGTGTTTATTCTTGAGGTGAAGGATGAGTATTTATAGGTCAAGTTAATCATCTTTGATCATTAGACCTTGACAAGTGTTTGATGCTAGTCTTATCGTGGTTGGCCACTAAGTGAATGATAGACCTTTGGATAGGTAGTGATGGAATTGACATGAATTAGATGAGATTAGGATGACAATTTGGATTTTGAATTCAAATTTTAAAATTACCATCTGTTGCAAATTTCAAGTGAATGCGAATAGATATTTCAAATATACATTAGTCGAATATGCATTACTTATTCGAATAACAGATGTAGATTAGAATTTAGATATCTGAATTAACTAGTCACGAACTGTGTATAGTTTTGATTATATATAAATAAATAAAAATTGGTAGATTCAATTTTGAACTTTCATGGATTTGGATATCTAGAAAATGATTGAAAATTTTAAACTTACTCCTTTTTTTGGGATTTAGTTATTTGACAGATAATAGTACTTAACTTAAGCCAAATTTAGATAGTAATACTCGGATAATTTGTAGATAATAAATAAATTTTGATTTTCAAGCAGATATGCATATTCAAATTCTAATAATTCAAAAAATGTAGATACTACCCTATTGTCATTCCTAAGCAAGAGTACCCTACGTATGATCCATGCACAAAAGAATCCAACATCTTTCACTGACAAGGTAATTAGAAGCGTCACGTGCTAGGCATATATGTATCGATGAGGTCTATAGCTGGGAAAGTGTAGCTCCCAACTGAAGTCATAGTTGACAAGGTTGTAGTTGGGCGAGGTGGTGGTGACAAAAGCCACTCTGGCAAAATATTAATAACAATTGCCCTCCAATTAATGAGAAGTTATAAAGTGACCTAATTAAGTGGTAGCATAGTTGTCCATAAGTGTCATGTGTGTTGTAAGGCATGAGCTCAAACCTTACTAAACTCAAATGCTCAAATTTCCTTGGTAGGTGGCCGTGCACCACGTACCATATGTCCCAACAAGGCGCTCCCACTCTATTCAACCTGTCACCTCTTTAGGTAGTTTTAGGCACTTGAGCTCTTTACAAAGTTGAGAGATAAAATTATTGGAAAAAAAACTCGGTTTGAAAACAGTTTTCTTACACAGCAAAAAACTAAAATTTTGAAAATCGACCCAGTTTGTGATATTTATAGCAATAAACCTTAACCGAATTCATACATTTGTTTTTGGATAAGCGAATCCTTGATGTTTTCAAGCTTTCAACCAAACAATCTTCTGTGTTATTCTCGTACCATGAACTGCTTCAAGTGTAGGCTTGAACCAATTGAATCAAAATATAGAACTAGAAAAAGTTTTCCACTTGGGGTGAAAACAGAAATTCTCTCTTCTTTAATAGAAATCGATAAAATTGTTATTCTGAAAAATATGTTTATAAGTTGAGAGTAAATTCTCTTTATTTTTGGCAGAATAACAATCTCTCAAAAGTTGTGTAAATAGCTCTATTGGTGTTATCTATTTATAGGAGGAGAAAGTAGAACCCTTATAAAGTTGTAAAAATTTATTTCCACTAAAAAAACAATATCCTAGCCTCTCTAGGATAAAGGGGGCGGCAACCTTAGTTAATGATACTAGAGTTTTGCCGTCCCACCTTTTTACATGAGGGGTTTGGGGCCTCTTTCACATCGAATCCAATTACGAGTACTTTTTGAGTCTTTTTAACCTAGTACTCTGTAATATAATCTACTACGATCCAATTTTTCTCTTTCCAGAATAAATTTTAATATTTGCATATTAAATAATTTTCTAACCCTAATTTTACCCAGTAAAATTTTGACAATTTTACCTCTAGTAAAATTTCAAGAAAATTCATTCAAGACACAACTCAACATGTTCTCTATGACCGAATGATTTATTTTCATTTTCGGACTTCAAAACAGTCCAAATATATAAACTCATTCTTCCATATTTTTTAAGTAATCATATATAGAATTGCAAGTTTTTATTTCCATTTTTGAAAACCTACATTCATTTTCAAATGATTCAATTTCTCCATTTCAGAGAAACTCATAATCATTCCTGCATGTTTCTCATTTCTATTTTTCTATCTATTTTGCTCATTTCCATTCAAACACTCAATTCATTTCTGATTTCAATGAGCTAGCGGAGAGACTGATTGGACATATGAAGTTGAGGCTCAAATGATTTATAATTAAGTTTTGGCTTTTCGCCTATTAATTATAAACTCATTTACTCACGAAGTCATTCCACTATAGTATTGTGATTGAGCTCTCCCCAACGATATACCATTACGAAAGCAACTACTTAGTGCTCGTCCAATGACCTTGTCATTAGTGTGTTACCTTCATAGGATATCCTTGATCTCTTTAGGATAATATTTGTTCTCCCAATATGATTCTATTTTATCCCATGGTAATCATTACATCTTCCTTCATGAAAAGTCAATCACTATCAATTAGTGATCAAGTTTCCATCACAAAGATAGACGACCCGTGGCTACGTTTACTTTTCATCAACCTTGTAATGCGAATGAGAGGATATCATTTACCTATGTTTTGGGCTATGAATTCCATTGTTATGAATAACACTACATATTACAGAAGTCATACACCCAACGTACCAGATTTCGGTTCCTTATCTATTTGAAGTCAGGTTTTTACTTACATCAAAGTGTAAAAGTCATGCATACATAGTTCGCCATCCACTCAGGATTTAGGTATGCCACACTATGAAGTCACAAGTGAATAAGCCCCATAAACAGATTCAAGATCTATTTTGCTTGGGTTCTATCCAATGTACTATTAGTCCAATTAGTCACATCTATATCTCTATCTTTTGGGAGTCATCCACTTTGATGCCCAAGACAAGGCATTTCCCCAATTGAGCTTGATAGACGACATATTAGTCTTTCAATCAATTTGCTCATTTCCAATTAGACTAAGGACATGTTTAGGTTCGTCTACTAATACAAGCTATCTTTCTGTACACGTAATACCACTTAGTATTAGTTAAACATTTAGACAACCAATGAGCAACATTTGCTTCCATTTTACTTTGCGTGCAAAAACCATGTGAGGACAATTATACAAAGTTTATTAATGTAATCAATGAATTTGTTAAAAAAATTTCAAGGGTATAGTGATAAAAATACTACACTTAAGGTACTAGATCTAACAAAAACCTCAACCAAGGATAATATTGGACGTGTTGAGGGTCCACCATCTTCAAAATATGCCACTTTGAAGACTTTCCAAAAGAGTCAGAAATCTTTCAAAAATTAGTAAACACTTCTTTTAAAAAAATTATAATTCAAGATGAGAAAAGAAAATATAAATATTGAAATTTAAATTAAACTTACTGAATGTGATCTTGTGGAAAATAATTTGCATTTATAAATTTCAGAGATAAAGATCAAAACTGTACATGAATTTTGGTCCAGTGTACAAATTTATATATAAAATATTGATTTGATTCAATTTTCACACTATGAATGTCTTTAAATGAGTACGTTTGAACCAAAATCAAAGTTTCGTATATACATTTTAATATATACAACAGATATAAGAGAGAGACATCTACTTATACCAGTGTAAAATTAAAGTAGTTTATACTTCTTCATATATATATATATATATATATATATATATATATATATTGTAGGAGTAATATTTGAATAATCCGACTATTGAATTTATCGATATAATTGTTCTTGCCATACATACAAAATTTTAAACTAAGCTGATATCACTATTATATCAATTTAAAAAATATATATACATTAATATTTATTGAATACTTCAAATTTCTTCAAAAATAAAAAATAAAAATATTAATTTAAATCAAATTTAACATACATAATTTATATAAATAAAATATAAAATATCACATATACAATTAATGCATTTAACAAAATCATGAATTACAGAAGAGCACACATGAAAATCTTATCAACAATTTATTTCTTTTTCTATTTTAAGGAAGATTTAGAAAGATTTAGAATATCTTCTTTTATATATATATATATATATTCCACTCACTAAATCTATCTCTAAACTATGGGTTTGTTACTTCATAAATTGATAGGGTATAAATTTACATATTATTAATAAATAATATTAATATAATTAATAAATTTAAAAATTATTGAAAATAATATATAATTTTTAGATTTTTTAAACATACAATATATTAACAATATATACATTTATATATTATTAATATATTAAATACAAATTTTACTCACAATATATAAATTCATACGTAATCAATATATCAAATATAAATTCATATGATTATTGGTTAGAATATCTTTTTACATGTGTTCAATGGTGGAGTCACTAAGAGGCTCAGGAGTCATGTCCCCTCTAAAATGATAAATTTTCAATTTAGGCAATTTATAATTCATAAAATTTTAAATTAGTAATGGTAAAATTACATTTTAGCCTCTTAAAAATTATAAAAATTTGATTTAACCTTTTAAAAATTATAAAAAAATATAAACCATTAAAATGATGAAATTACATTTTTACTATCATAAAAATATATAATTTAATTTCTACCCTAAATAATTTTTCACACTCCACCACTTTTTGAATATCTTGTGGACATGAGAATAAGATAAATCAATTCTTTAGTCTGAGATTTTTTTTTCTTTTAGGATTTTATTTTCGCTAAGCCATTGAGGATTTTATTAGAAAATGACTGCAAGCACAACTAATTATTTGCAAGTATTTGAATTTACATTAATGATTACTTTGATACATTAGTTTATTTGTATTGTTTTTATATTTTTTGTGTCATTATGATATTTAAAATATTTTATATTTATATAAATTTTGATACTAGACTAATGATAAGGATTCAAATTTAAATAATCTATTTAATTTTTTTATTTCATTAAAATATTTGAAAGTTTTAATAAATTCGAGCATCCTAATTATCCCTTCCAATTATAATGGGGAAAGTGAGAATTTGAGTAATTACGCAGGTAATTACACTCAAATCCAATAATTATCCTATGACTTTCCAAAAATTCATACATGATTTAACTTTAAAAAATTATTTTTTATACAAATTTAAGTTATAAAAATTATATTATAAGTACGAACACGTATGAGTATTTGGAATGATTATGGTAAAAAAAATCTAAAATTATATTATAAATACTAAAAATATATATTATAAAAAATAATTTATGTATTTTATAAATTTATAACCAATAATTATATTATTTAAATTCTAAAAATTTCTAAAATTATGATAAAAAAATATATCACAAAAAATTATTTACGTGTTATAAAAATGTTATAATATCTTATTTATATAAAAAAATTATAGCAAATAAAAGGACATACTTATTTACATTCCATGCTATATATTGTATAATATATATACTTATTTATAAAAAAATGATATAAAATTTTTCCATAATTTATTCATATAAAAATAATTTTCTAAAGTTATGGTTAAAACTTACATTACTTATAATAAATGTTATTAAGTTATTAGACATTTTATAAAACCTTTTTTTTATAAAAATTATATATTATAAATTATATATTATTTTTATCTAATTTACATGTTATAAAAAAATTATAATTTAGCATAAGTAATTTTCAAATTAAATTTATGTAAGTTTTTATAATCAAAGTTACATATTGTTTTCTTCATGAACCCAAATATTACGTGGTAGATACTAGTTATGCAATCATAGTATGTTTTCTTACACCATATCAAAGGATATTGTTTGAGAGAATTGATTAGATAAAAGTACCAAAGATGACTCACGAACTTTTTAATTTGAGTTATTTAAAACTTCAGAATATAATTGAGAGGAAATTTATTGTTCTAAAAAAAAAATTCTCATGCTAATAACATCACATCAATATAACATAAAAAAACAAGGTTGGTCATATTAACATTTTGCATACTTCATAACTTCAGTCATAAGTGGAATTGGAATGACCCGTACTTTGAAGAATGTGAAATAAGGAAATATTGATAATATTAATGATATAGATTTAAATTCAGATGATGATGAACTTGGTTAAAGACTAACAGATAATGATAAGAAGTATATGTTAAATGTTAAAGAGCTAACAGCCCAACAAATATGAAATACAAGAACAATTAGATAAATTTACATATAATATTTATTTTTCGTGTTATTTTTATTAGTCGTATTATCAATTACTTTCTTGGACTAACATATTACATATGATGATTTAATTAAATTTTTGTTACTTGCTTAGAATTTTTTACCGTATTGATAATTTTTTATAGTAACTAATATTTTTAAAAATATATAATTTATGTAACTATGCAATTACACTTTGCAACTACAATTTCTACTATCAAACATGTTATAGAGAATTATGATGTAAGTACACTCTGTCAGTTAAACACATTTAAAAAATTATAATTTTTTGTATTACAAAAAAGTATAATTACTTCACTAACAATTATATTTTTCATCTAATTAATTTGTACTGTTCAGACAAACTCAAATATTAAAAAGCACTCAAACGAACAACGAGAAACAAAAGAAGGCTCAATAAGTTTTTCAAAGTAAATGTTCTTTGTATTACTTTGTAATAAATGAAGGAATGATAATGAGATGAGAAAAGCTACTATTTATAGTTGAACTCTATTATATCTAACGGGACAAATTAAATTACATAAACAATTTAGATTCAAATTACTAAGGTGAGGAAATGAGTTGAGAAGGCAAGTGACAATCAAGATTATCTGTATATAAAATTGTAAACTTTTTTATATTTTATATTTTATAATTATATATATATTGTAATTTTATTTTTTTGGAATAATTTGTAGCAATATTTTTTGTAAATTTCTATAACTTTATATAAGTTTTTTAAATTTTTCTATATTTTTAATAATTTTAATAAATTTTAAATTTTTTTATTATGGTAATAATTTTTAATATTTTTCTGTAATTTTTTATAATTTATATAAATTTCTCGTCATTTAAATTTTTATATATTTTTTGCAGTTTTTAATAATTTATATATTTTCATTTATAATAATGTTTATGATTTTCTATATTTCACTTTAAAATTGTTTATAATTTAGAACTTTTTAAAATATTTTTAAACGAAAATTACACTTAATTGGGTTTCTAATTAAAAGTTAACAATTAATTAAATCCTTAAAATTGTGTTTTTCATCGAAGCTCTTGACGCCCGTTAAGTGATGACGTAGTAGTTGGCGACAAAAAAATAGATGACATGGTAAATGAGTATGATTTTCTATTAAAGACTTAATTTTTTTTCTTAATTATTTTACAAGGATTTTTTAAACATTTAAACAGAATATTATAAAATAAAAAATTATAAAAATTCAAGTTCAATAAGAAAATTTAAAATTTATGAAAAAAATTCTATTTTTTCTTTAAAATATTTTAAAATGCTAAAAAAATTCTAAACATTTTTGAAAGATTCTAAAAATTATTGAAATTTAAGTTTGATAAGAAATTTTTAAAAAATTATAAAAAAATTTCTAAAATATTCTTTACAAAAGCTGAAAAAATTCTAAGAAATACTAAACTTTTTAAAGATATATAAAAATTAAAAAGATTTTGAAAACTTTTAAAAATTTTAAAAAATATCAACCAACAAATTTAATAAAAAAAATCAATCAACCCATTTTTTTTATATACATTTACTTAAATTTCTATATATAATAAATTAACTAAATAATTTCAACATTCAAACACATAATTTTTTAAACTTTATTAACTTGATAACTAGCTGAAATAACCCACACATTTATATTTTAATATAAAGTGAGACTCGAATTTACATCTTAAAAGTTATCAGAGCCTTTATCTTTCCATTACGATCATACAATAATTTTTTAAACCTAATTATGAATTCACAAAATATTACTAAATGTATGTTTATACAAGTAAAGGCCCACAAAGAGAGAAGTTACCAAGTTATTGATTGCAACAATATTAACATCAACATGACGACGTAGCTTAGTAGAGATTCAGGGGACGATGAACCCCTTAAAATGGTAAATTTTTAATTTAATCCTTTTGTAATTTATAAAAAATTATACTTTAGTCTTTTCAAAAATAAAAAAAATTTAATTTAATTATTTAAAAATTATAAAGATATATACTAATAAAATAATAAAATTATATTTTTATTTATTATAAAAATATAAAATTTAATTTCGATCTCTAAAATAAATTTTCTAGCTCCGTAACTTCATCAACATCGAATGACAATGGGACTATCTAAAAAGGGAAATTGAAGATGGTGAGATATAGTTTAGATGTTGTGATAGTGACTATCTAATTATAATCATTCCTTTCCCTATTTCCCTTTTCACCCTTCTTTATTTAGCTTATATATATAGTTTTTTTATAGGGGCGGAGTCAAAAAAATTTTGGAAGGGTCGGAATAAAGTTATACATTTTTATGATAGTAAAAGTGAAATTTTACTAGTTTAATAGTCTATATTTTTATAAAATTTAAAAGATTAAATTATTTTTTTCTCATTTCTAAAGGGGCAAAAGTATAATTTTATCATATATTAATTTAAACTTTTTAAAATTATAAAATGATTAAAAGTGAAAACTTTTATTTTAAGGGGCCCCTTGGCTCCGCCACTATCTATTATATTCTTATCATGATTAATGTTAAAAAATTTGAATGCAACAAACATTTTTTTTTTATGAAACTTGTACTTATAATGGAGGAAAAAACGTGCTTAAACACACTAAAATTCACATCCTCGTAATTATTATAGTAACAATAGTGTTAACTGAATTAAAGTTTGATCGATAAATATAACAAATATTTAATTTATGTATATATGATTTTGAATATTAAATTAACAAATAGATAAAATAAAAGTAAAAATTTGGCATTTGGTAAAATTATGGTTATTTGAAATCCATCAAGCTCTAACTCGATTCAATTCTCTGTCCCTCTCTATATATATGAAAACAGGGTTCTGGGAAGAGTGCCCACCTCGCACTACCTCATTTTGAACTCGCATTGCTTGTTTCATGAAAATTACCTAAACACCTTTATATTATTTTTATATATTTTAATTATAATTTTTGAAATTTTTATAAACTATTTTATATGTATTTTAATTAGATATTTTTAAATTTTATAATATGTATTTTATTTAATCTTATAAAATCATGTAATATTTTGGGAGGATGATGAGTTATATATAATAATAATAAATAAAGTCTAATGATGATGAGTTAAGTAAATTGGCAAAAAACTATTCTCCAACTCTTAATGATGATATGAGTTCTCGCATGCATGCGGTCGCCCGACTTTAGGATTACTTTATTTACAAATCAAGTTGTTCCAACCATATGGAAAATGGTGGTCCAAAATTCTAAATCATTATCATCATCACTATCCATCACACAATTTTCTTTAAAATATCACCCATATTTTTAGATTAAGAGTCGAATTTTATTTTGTCTATTTTATTTAAAAAAATAGTAAATTGATATTCTTGTGTGTTAGATCAAAGAATGAATCAATCTTTCTGTTAAAAATTTTATCTATTTTTATTGGTAGGTGATAACGCATTATTATCTGGTTGAGTGAATTAGTCTCTCCAAATCAACACGAGATACATGTGGCACGCCAAGTGTCACTCTTTAGTTGATATGTTAAATAGGTTAACATTTAACAGAAATAATTGATGAAATTTTAATAAAATGACCAGTTTACTCTTTGATTTAACGTATAAGAATAAATTTATTTATTTATTTAACTAAAGGAAGCAAAATACCATTTTATTTCTAATATAAGGACCTTGGTGATATTTTTAATTTTTAAAATAATGCTTTGGTCAAATATAAATAGATTTGGAAGTCAATAATTTGCTGTTACTGAGTTGAAATCAGAGTTGCACTCATACATGCATGCATCCATACATATATCCAATCCTCAATATTTCATAATTCCATGCAGGGGGAATCTGGCCTCCCCTGGAAATTACTATTTAAGTACACTATAAAATGATAAATTAAAAATTAATTTATGGTAAAATTCAATTTTGATCCCTCGAAAATGAAGAAAATTATGTGTTTAATCCTTTTGATCCTAACAATGGACCCATTCATTATACACTACTTAATATAATGTAGATTATCTAATTTGGTCACTTTAATTTTTAGATATTTTCATTTTGGTCACACAAATAAAAAAATTTTCAATTCAATTACTACATTATAATAATTTATCGTTTTCATCACTCAACAGCTTTTTCACTAACTACGTCTGAAGTTGCATTACACTTCGTGTCCACGTAAGCCCTCCTTGCTGATAAATAGTTTTTTTCATAAGATTCATTGTCTGCCACCCCTAGCAACCGAAGGATGCTTGGCATTGACGGCGGAAATCAAGCCGAAGAACTCGCGGATGATCTTCTTTTGGGATTTCTGCCACCGGCCGCACCAAATTGTGTGAACGGTAATGCTGCCGGTGAGCACTGGACCCATGTGGTATCTCAAGTGGACTAACTCCGATGAACTCTCGTATTTCTTGGAGCTACCGAATCTTAAATTGGACCTGTTGGGTTTTAAGTGAAACCATGGACGATACCCAATGGCCGGAACCGGAGCTGCTATCAGCAGTGTAACAACTGTGATGAGGCTTAGAAGTACGGAACCACGGTGCATTTTTAGCAAATGGGTTGATAGAGTAGGAAATGAGGAGGAAAATAGATGCGTACTTAAGTTTTGTGGTGGCGATGAGTATATATAGAGTGTCCAGTGATGAGTTTTATAGGGCACTGATTTGCAGGGGGAGATGAAGGACAGTGAGATTCTTTAAAGTGAAGAATCAACAAATGAACCACACCCAGTTAATGAATGAACCAACAAGAGGAATACAGTTTTGTTTCCTGGCTTCAATTTCGTTCGTCTGTTCTCCCACAAGGTGGACAACGAATCTTATTACCAGGAAGAAGGGCTTATGTGGACATGAAGTGGAATGCAGCGACCAAAATGATAATTTATTGTAACAGTGGTGATTTTTATTTGAGTGATCAAAATGAAAACACCCAAAAAGTTGAGTGGGCAATTAAGAAATTTACCTATAATACATATACATATAAATGAGTGTATGATGAGTGTTGGATGGCATATGTTTGAGTCTAATCAATATTCACCAACTGCAAGAGATAAGAGTTGCTTGAGCCAATAAAATCCATGGACCAACCTCTAACGAGGGGTGGGTTCCAAACTTCTTTTATAAATGTTTTATTATTCATTAAAATTATTTTTTTGAGATTCATAAATATTTCTGTCGAAAATGTTATATCCGAAGTTTAAATTATGATTTTTTTTTAAAAGTATAATATCATTTACAAGAAAGGATTATATGAAACTGTGATTCCACGTCATTTTTATCTTTTATTAATCCATATATTATACATAAGTAATAGCCTTAATCCCTATATTTGTGTCTAATCACTTTTACTTTATATACTATACCTAAGTCATAGTTCAGGCTATTCTCCCAGGTCCGAAAGCTCACTTGAAAAGCGGAGAGTTTGGACAAAAATATAGAGTTGAAAAATAGGTTTGGACAAAAATAAGGCATGTTTTCTAAACAATCCAAACTTTGAGTAATTTTTTTGTCCCGGCTCAAACTTGCCTAATTTTTTTCTGTTGTTGTTTTGCTACCATTTTGCTATTATATTACTACTATTTTGTTGTTATTATTTGAATATTGTATAACTCTTGTTTTATTGTTAATTTTGTCACTATTTTAGAGGCATTTGCTTGTTAAATTTTAGTTATATTAACGTTATTTAAGTATAAAATTTTTTTTAATGTATTTTCAACTTGTTAAAAAATATTTATTTTAATATTTTTAGTGTATTTAATATATTATATTTTTTAAAATTATTTTTATATAAAAAATAATATAAAAATTTTAATACGGGCGGACCTCATCAAATTCAAATGTAACATTTTTTGTTTGGACCAAATTTGAACAAAATTTTAAATCCTTTTCCAAACCTAAAGTGAGTTTAAAATTTTACGTCAGTCGAACCCCGACCACCAACAGGTGTAATGGCAACTTGGGTTGAACCGTGAAAATCATGGTGGGAATGTAATTAATTAAAGGGTGGTCCAGCTGGGGTCCTTTGATTTGAGTTTTAGCCCTACAAGTAGAAAATTATATGCCTTAATTGGTAAACCCATTAAAACCATGGTCCAAGGGAAAATGACTTTGTGGACCACCTGAAAGCCTAAAAGGCCCAATATGGTATAAAAATATAATATATTCCATGAGTATTTCACATGGACTGCCAAACCTATACTTTCCCCTTATTTTCAAACATGTCTTGTCCTTCATTTTCCTCGATCCTGATAGTTGGATTTGTAGTAACCTACCGATAGATGTATATTGGTGTATATCGATATTGGAGTATATCATTTTCAAATTTATCCTTACTTAAAAATTATTTAATATATATAATATGTAGGATGTGCTTCGTATTTTTCAATCAAATAGA
This sequence comes from Gossypium longicalyx, assembly GCA_025698465.1. Classification (NCBI taxonomy): domain Eukaryota; kingdom Viridiplantae; phylum Streptophyta; class Magnoliopsida; order Malvales; family Malvaceae; genus Gossypium; species Gossypium longicalyx. The sequence continues at coordinate 4,270,309 of CM047001.1, read as the reverse complement.
TAGTGATGTCACGATAAAAAACTTCTTGATGTTGAGACGACGGATGACGTTGTGACGACGCGAATGGAGATGTTGCGAGTTTTCAAGTTAAACTCTGATTACTTTAGAAATATTTTAGTATGACTGAGACACCAATTAAAAGACAATTAAATATATAGTACTACAGTGCTTTTCATTTGGGGCAACAAGATGTAATCACAAATGAATTTTAGTGAGAATTTTCGTGATAATTATGAAAAAAAATTTGTACCCCTTTTAAGAGAACTCTATGAGAATTGGAGTTTTGTTTTCGAGGTTTAGATTTAGTACATTTAGATTTATTTTCTCTATATTATACTCTCGTTTATTTATTTATTTAGTGAAAAGTTAGAAACCTCTTTTACCTATAGTTTTTATCATCTTCAGAAGAGTTTCTCACGTAAAATATTTGTATTCAATCTTCTCTATTTTTCTCGTTCGTTGTTTATACGGGTTAATCCCAACATAATATTTGTATATAAAATTAAATAAATTTCAAATATAAAAGGTTCATCACTAAATTTCTAATTTATTTATTTATATTTGTTTTTGTGTCGGCTAAAACAAATTAATGTCTAGATATCATTTTATCACTGTCAACGTATGAGATAACAAACTTCGCCTACAACATGGGGGTGCCTTGCCTTGTAGAGAACTTTCTATAGGAAGCTCGCTAAACGTGGATCTGTACGGAGAGGAAGTCCGGTCCGGGCGCCTAAAGCCCGACAGCCAGTCGCAGCCTGAAATGGAGCATCACATTTGGCTAAACAAGCTTCTCATGGCAATCATTATAAAACCACTAACAAAGAGTAGTAAATTCGTTTACCACTTGAGCTGCAAAGGGCAACATCTTCTCTGGTGGCATGCCTGCACAAAGAGCTAAAAACAAGAAAAATGAATACTCAATCATCGCCTTCATAATGGCCGAATTAAACAGAAAGTAGTAAGCCAGAGCAGTACAATGCCATCGTATTTCCAGCAATCATATTCTAAAAAATCACTACTATAGGAAAGCACCAAACGCTACCTTAGATACCATTTCACATCTCTTCTAGGTTTATTGCTAGTTAGGGTCTTTTGGGAATAATGGATCCTTGATACTGACACAAATACGAGCACCTAAAGAATAATAGGAAAGTCTCTCATACCTAATTTAGAAGATAAAAGTACATAGTAGGCTGAAACGTACCATATAATACTGCTCCAATAAATGCATCTCCTGCGCCAGTTGTGTCAACAAGTTCTGATGGTGGGATCTTCTCAGCTGTTCCCACAAATAACCGGCCAGTTATTGTCCCTATCCCATTTGCACTCAACTTGGTTTCCACCTATAAAGACCCCAAACACAATTTTCAAATTAAAAGAAAAATGCTCACACCATCTCTAGGAATTTTTATCTAGAAGATGAACAACCAAATTGCATCGTCCACGTGTCAAAGAAAGAAAAGTTGGTGGATATTGCAGGTGATAGAAGAAGAATAGAATTTTAAAAGCCAAAAGTAGCTCGGAACAACTCTTACAACTTAGCTGTCCAAAGAGATAACCTTAACATCCCCTAATCAATTAGCCTAGTCAAACACATAAAAGACATGATTATTTTTATCTGAAATGATTGTCCAAAATTAGTTGTATTAATAGCAACTTATAAGTGATGAAATCTACAGAGTATCAACTGCCATAGAAGCCAACCCCTGCTAAATAGCAACATCTATTGAAGGCAGCTTAACCATAAGTATAGGCTTCTCCTTCCCTTATTAGGAACTCAAATCTAAAAAAGATTTGAAGCAGTGAAGCTCATGTCGGTCAACAATTCTATCCACACTGGACAGCAGTCTACGAGAGACCCATCCATAGACTAAACTTTAGTCCTAAGGCCTACACGTAAGTTATGAAGTCCTCTGCATTGTATATTACCGATGAAATGCATGTTGGGATGGTCTTGCTGTCATCTTTTATCAGCTTTAATGATTCCAATAAACAGTGAACATCCATTTCTTCAGCATCAGAACCACCTACAATCATGGTAAAAAACCCTGTAAAAAACTGCCAATTCAAATAAATAAAGCACAGTATAAATCTGGTTAAAGTGATATTATGCAACAGCACAATTCCTGCAACTATACTCACCATTTACACTTCTTTTTAGCATTATGCATCCCTCTTCCCCCAGTGTCACAATCACAAATTTTAGTTTTGGCAACCTCAAAAGCATGGAAATAAGTGCACTTGGAACCGACAGAGCTTCTGTCCATGCCTGTATCATTGGAAGTTCATAACACATGCCAAAAAATTTAAATAACTTAATAAATTTCCATCCACAATGTTCAACAAAGCATTAAGGTTTTACTTGGTAGGGGGAAAGAAAATCGGAAAGTTGAAAACTTGGAGTAGAAAAATAGAAAGAAAATATATTCTGTTTCCATTGCTGTGCTTGGTAGGAAAGATGAAAAAATTAAAAGAAAAAAAGTGATTTTCTTTCCATTCATTGCTTGGTAGTGTTGAAAATGAAAAGAAATAGAATGAAGCTTTTGAAAAATGCATAACTTTGAACTAACTTGCATCTCTCTCTCATTTTCTCTCCTCATATCATTCCAATTAAGATTAATTGGTTTTATGAATTAGGATGGAAAATGGCCACCTCCCTAATTTTCTTTCCTCTCACTTCTCTTTTCTACCAAGCACACTGAAAATTTATTTTATTTTCACTTTTCCACTCCCTCTTTCCATCCTTCCACTTTTCCACTCAAGCAAGCAACCCCTAAAAGAAGCAGGCCAAAACCATATAATTAGAATGACCAACTAAATTCAAAACTAAAATAAATTTAAGTGATCATGAAAAAAATATTTCATGAAGATAGCAGCAGATGATGTCAGTCATAAAAGATATAAAAGGAGGAACCTGTGGAGGTTGAATAAGAGCTTATTTTATTTATTTTTGACAAACATTTATCCGAACAGACACTAGACCAAAGTAAGCAAAAAGAACAAAAAGGCATGAGTATTGTAATTTGTAAGCAGAAACAGCACAGTCAATGGCCAAAAGTTACAATGCCAAAAGAAAATGTGAGAGAGTTGATGGTCAAGTGATAGAATGTCCTATGTAAAAGAAGCATATAGTGATGCAAGATCAACTTACTTGTGGAAACTTTGCTGAGCATATAGCATAAGTAGCAAAATCCAGAAGATCATCTAAACCTTCCCGTTCCCTTTCAGCCTCAACTAATATAGGTATATTCTTGCGAGCAGCCTGTACTGAAAATAGCCAAAAAGAAATGCTATTGACTTGCTATTTATTGATATTAATCTTAATGAGGAATGTAGAGGAAGAGTATAATGTTCTAGTAATTACAATGTCAAATTGCCAACATCATAATATGCCATAGGTTGAAGCTAAAGCTAATCACAGAACATAAATAACAAAGTTCCAATGAACTTGGTCCTGTTTTAAGTTTTCAATCAAAATACCAGTTGCTCACAAGCCTGTGGGCAGCCTAACAGTTGCAAAACAAACTCTTCGCTTCTAGTAGTTTTTCAAGAAAGGAACCAAGATAATCACCATAAATGAGTTTAAACTTTAGAACAACGAAGATACATTAGTTTAAATCAAATCAAACTGCCAACCATGCAAAATCTCATGGCTTCACCTATCTCGATACTACAAGCATAAGCAGAATAAGAAAATAAAAGTTTACCTCTTTTGCAACAACTAAAGCAGTTTCATGATGTCTTCCATCAAAGTAGACCATATTTACTCCATCCAATGCAGATAATAAACTTGACTGAGAAAGTTCCTCCGGTATCAGGGGTGGATAACCAGGGGTGTGGATACATGTGCGGGTGTTCCTGAATTTATTATTTGATACATGAGCATTCACTTCAAACCATAATGAGGAATAATTTTATCATAATATGCACTTTGACTGAATTAAACCAGTCAGCAAACATCCTGATTTTATGTTCATTTTGGTAACCTAAGCAACAATTTTCTCTCTTCTTTTTTGCTATTCTTGTTACGAGTATAAGATCACAGATTCCCTCCACACCCAAAGAAAATGTAAATAAATTGAAAGTACAATTTTAATTTAAACATTATTGCAAAGAAAGGAGTGCAGGATCTGATCAGAACAGAATTTAGCCATCTAGCCACTCTGCCGAATACAATTTTCAGTGCTGTAAGCCTAATATGGATGGATTGCAAAGAGGGGATTTTCAGGAAAACACACTGCTTACTGAAAGGATAACTTATAATCCAACACTGGGAATAAACCAATAAAGGTAGGACATTGGAATATACAGAATGTCACAGCAATCTAAATCTAAGTGCTTACATTTGGCTGTCAACGATAACATAAGTAAATGATGAATTACCCTCCTCAGAAACCTGAAAGCAACAAAATTAAGTTAGAGGAGAGTGTTTAGGTTGTAATGCAACATGTAAGAGCAGTAAAAGATATACGATACAATAAAAGGTGGCAAAGGCTACTGTATGGCATTATCTGATAATAAAGATTTCACACTTTAATATTCAAGGGACCAAAAACTTGTTCATATGAACCAAGGAAATAGCAAAGATCTGCTTTGCTCACCAAGAAACAGTTCCATAGGTGATGCGATGTACATGTACTTCCCAAACTAAAAATGATAAACACATCTCTTCACAGGTCTGAGTTCCTAGGTTATATCCTTCCCTTAGGAAAGTTAAGATAGCATACTTGAATGAACAATATACATTTATAGGAAATCTTATTCTAGAATCAAACAGAGCCAAATAAATGAGTGAAACAAATCCTCAAAGCAAATAAGCTTTAAAACCAATCAAGATAATAGCAGGCCAAAGGTCTCTCCCAAAACTAAGAACCATAAATCATCTCATAAAAGGCTTACAATAAAGAAGGAAGTGTCGACTCCATCAGCTTCAAGCTCCTCCAATATACCCTTGCCATGAGAATCATTGGAAACCTAATGAATTACATGATGCCACAAATATGTGATCTCAGTCAATAGTATAGTTTTACAGAAGGAAGTAAATTGAGAAAGAAAGAGAGAAAGTGCAAAGATATGTAAGACCTTGGAAATTAAACGTGGGTTTAATCCCAAACGAGCAGCACAGGTTGAGGCATTTCCAGCATTCCCACCTCCTTGAACCTAATAAAACAAATGCCATAATTTGTCAACTAATGGTAGTCAATGCATTCAAAGAAACAGAACTTCAAAATGAAAAAAAGAAAAAGGAAAAGAAAGAAGAAGAACCTTCAAGCTAGTGCTTCTGATTTTGTCATCTGGATTAGGAAAAGAAGCCACAGTGGCCAAGAAATCAACTGCGACTTGCCCACAGCCAAGCTGTTGATTGTGTTGTACAAAGTTCAAAAACACATAGTCAATTTGTATTCTAAAGGCTAATGCTTAACAAAAGGAAAAAAAACGTACAACGATACGGTTTTGGGGAAGAGGTGGAAGCGAGTCGGATGACATTTAGGCCCTGAAAATTTTCTTTTCCAAGAGAGATAGTTTATGAATAAAGCATGCAAGGATTGATGAAAATAACATATAATGGAAGAAAATGAAGGGGAGGAGAGGGAGGGAGAGAGGAGGAAACCTGGTAGAGAGAGACAAAATTGAGAGATATGTAAGTGGGGATTGGTGAGACTGATGAAAGCACATGGTGTCTTTTTGTTTATTTTAACGGCGTGAACTACAATGTGCAGTGGCGCTAGGTGCCAGCTGACTGTCGTGAGTACTGGGCTATTTGACCTATCTCACCCAAAAAAAGAAATTTTGGTTCAAAAATAATCATTTAAATCATGTAAAATCAACAATAAAATTGAATTGTGGATATAAATGGTGGATATTTATGTTTTTTTTTTTAAATTATATTATATTGATATATATATATTGTACTAATATTTAAAAAAAATTTAGGATACGTGACATTGATGACAACAACTATTTATTTAAATAATAAAAAATTTTAGGTATTGAGATACAGATGGCCAATATCTCTTTATCTGATTAAATTTTTTTAAGATATTGAGACATTAATGATTGACACCCTTTTATCAAATAAAAAAAATATTTTTGCGTTGTGGTCAGTGCATGACTAGCACCCCAATAGTCTATATATATATATATATGGATGTTCTTTGGGTTGTAGTATTGTAACTAGAGGGAAAAAAATTGTTGAGAGTATTCTATTGAAGAAAAGGCTATTATAGTTACTCATCATCGAATAAGCGAACAATTTATTGCCTGAGAAAATGTTAGAAACTTTGCGCCCATCTTTGCAGGTTGTTAACCCGTCTTAAATTGTTTTCTTATTTGATGAGGAATAACTGTAATTGCTTGATGTGCATGGTCGACACCCCTTTATCTAATAAATAAAAAAAAATTCAGAGAATATCCTACTGAAGAAAAGGCTATTATAGTTACTCGTCATTAAACAAGCAAACAATTTATTGCCTGAGAAAATTTATGAAAGGTTAATTGTTTGCTTATCCGATGACGAGTAATTGTAATTGCTTCATGTGATGTAGTGGATCTAATGTGAAGTAGTGAATCCCCTAATTATTTGGGGAGTGTACCATCAATTGGAGGTATGGGTTTTCGGGGTTGAATTATATACTGTCATGTATTAACGGAGTTGAATTATATGTTGTTACGTGAATCGTAAAGGTTATGCCATCAAAGGGCAGAGATGCCGATTATGATTTACAAAAAATGGGGAGTGAACATGGTCAAGATTATTAAATGCAACGTAGACCTGATTCAAGCAGAAAATGATTAATTGTGGAGAAATTAGTATTGAAAATTTTCTTATTATTTTTGTATTTGTAATTCAATTTTGGTTTGTATTATTTGTTGGAATTTTTTTTCATATGGTTGTTGTCTACAATATTCATATATCAATTGGGCTTCGTATATCAACAATCTAAAATATTTATATTTTTTTGTATTTGTAAATCAATTTTGGTCTGTATTATTTGTTGGTCGAATTTTATATTTTTGTATATAGTAGTCTAAAATGTTCGTATTTTTTTTGTATATGTAAAACAATTTTGTTCCATATTATTATTGTAATAGCCCAAATTTTAGCGATGTCAGAAATAGTGGTTTGAGACCACCAAATTCGAAAAATGAACTCGTAGATTATATTATTTAATATTTATGAGCCAAATGTAGTTTTTAAAAGATTTTTCAAACAGTAAATTGTGTTTTATAAAAATTTATTTGGTCAAGAAATTAAAAAAAAAAGTATCGAGATCTTGGTGTTATAAACCGAGCCATAAATATTTTTATAAATATTTACGGAGTGTCAATAAGGTAGTATTAAAATTTCGTAAAAAATTTTTGACGTTTGGATGATTAATTAAATAAAAAGGATTAAATTGAAAATGTGTAAAAGTTTCTAGAAGGATTAAATAGATCAATTGTCAAATGAGGAAGGAACTAAGTGCAAATAAGCCTAAAAGAGATACTTTGGGCGGCACAAGCAGAGAAAAATCTGGGAAATTGAGGAAATAAGGGTAAAATGGGAAAATAACAAAATTTACTAAATAAAAAGGGGACTAGAATGAAATATCTAGAATTCGCTTCATTTCTCTTCATTTTCATCAGCTGAAAAATAGCCATGGAAGAGAGTTTAAGCTAGTTTTATACTCTAGCTTCATGTAAGTTTAATTCTTGCTTTCTCCTTAAAATTTCTAAGATTTTGGACTTTTACAATTGGGTCCAACTTACTATGTCATTAATTTTTTATTCCATGGCTAATTTTTAAAATTGCTATGGATGAGTGCTGGAAGCATATGATGAATAAATATAGAATTGAAGCTTTAATTTTGATGTATGATGATTTTATCAAGTAAAATTGATGGAAATTTATTTTAGGACCTAATTATGAAAGAGTTTGGAATTAAGGTCTAGTTTCTGATTTTCAGGGGTTATGAAGTAGTTTAAAATGATATAATAAAGTATTAATTGAGAAAAATTAACTCAATTGAGGGGTTAATTGAGCAAGGATTGAATTGTATGAACTGTGAAATTTGGGGTAAAATGGAAATCAACATTTTGCATTAAAACTATTCTGGACAGCAGCAGTAGTCTATTTTTTTTAAAATCACAAAAAATTGTAGAAATTGAATTACAGGATTAATAAAATATGAAATTAAAGCTTATTGAGTCTAGTTTCCTATAGAAGAAACTATATAAACAATGAAATTGTAAATCATGAGATATAATAAATTTTATGACACAAGGTCAGAATGATTTCAGGTTCCCCTGTTCTGACTTTGGAAAATCATCAAAAATTTAAGAAAAATAATTAGGATTTTAAATTTATATGTTTAGAATCCTAAATGAGTCTATTTTCAAGAGAAACAAACGGAAACATTATTCGAATCCCGTAAGAGGAGATAATTAATTTTTAGTGAAGAAGGGTCGAAACTATCAGACAGCAGAACAGAGGTGATTTTAAATAATAAACTGTACTTATTGGTTAAACCAAAAATTCTGAAAATTTTATGGTAAGAAGATACGTGAGTGTAGTTTTAGGGAAAATTTAGTGACTATGATGTAGATGGACAGCTTGAATATTCATATAAGTAAATAGTTAAAATTATAGATAATGTTACTTACAAGTGTGTTATATACATTAAGGACGTGGAATGGAGAGGAGGAGGAGGAGGAAAATATGTGAGTGACTTATGCATAAATTGATTACATGCTCGATTATATTTGGTAAATGTTAAACTTTGTTAAAATGAAAAATGTTATAAATTCATGTTTGAATTAAATGTTATATATGTTAAAGAATAATTTGAATATTTGATATTGCCTAATAAATGAATATCCGATATTACTTAGTAAATGTCAAGCCAAATATAAAAAAAAAAATGTGTGTGAAAGAATGTGGTAAGCATTTTCATGGCTATTATTGAGCTCATTCACATGAATCTGTCATTTGAAATTGTGATAGATAAGAAGAAATAGTGAATGGCATGCTTATGTATGGTTATATGTATTTATCTGAAACACAAGAAAATGATGGTTATATATTTGATATATGGAGACATGAGACTATGATATATGAACATGGATAAATGTGTTCGTTCATAATTATAGAATTGTGCAACTCAAGTGTACTATTTGTATAAAGATAGTATTTCAAATGATTTGATGAGTAAAGCTCCAATGTGAGATAGTCTGAAATCAAGACAAATTGTTATAAAAGCGTATTTAAAATACATAGATATGATTGTTATAAGTTATGTGAATAAATGATGTGTAAAAGTATATGCATATGAGAAATTTAATGAAAGTTAAGCCCATACATGTTTCTTGATATTTATATGAATTTTATGACTAACATTGTGATAAGAATAGGTATTAGGGCTTATGATCAATTCGAATAATTATGCTTTGCATAATTATGTTGAATATAGAGAAGCGGTAAGTTAATTACCATGTTTTACGAATTTATTAAATATTACATGTTTACTTTATTTTACTTTTTCCCCTAATTAATAATGATTCGATAAGCTCCGGTAATGTCTCGTACCATGTTCCGATGACGGATACAGGTAAGGGTGTTACAATTATTTGTTCGAATTTTATATTTTTTGTACTTAATATTTTGTACTCATCTATGCAAACAAATAATTATGTTAAAAATTCATTTTTCATTTTGCAAAAATAGTTACAAAGTAAATAATTGCAAAGAATCAAAACTGTATTGACCTAGGCATCTTTCCATACCCCAGCATGTAACGATCTAGCTGCCTCCATCAGCAAGGGGGTGCACCTTAATGTGGCGATTGATAATTGCTCAGGCCAATCTCCGGTGTTCCTACCGGTGTACTAAAGAAAGTGGCAAAATTGTATGCCCTATTATCGAGGGTGATGAGGCATTACGATACTGAAGGTGTTGAGCCAAAAATATCCTCAATGATAGGTGAGCACGCACTATATCTAAATATTGGGGGAACTCGCGTGCATGCGCGGCATCAGGATCTACATCAGACATGAAGGCCCCTGGATTACGTGTTCTTGGCCGAATGAGGTGTACATTTTCACCCTCCACCACGTCTTCATTGTCTATGTCTTCAGAGATCTCATCTAAATCGGGCTCACTAAAATATTCATTATCATGGTGGGACTGATCTTCATTATTGGACCCTTCATCATCATTTGCTACGGTATCCAATACCTCTGGATGAATCTTTAGATGAGGACATAGGATTGAGATATTATATGAACATCCACCGTAGTTTGGATTTTCGAGAGTTTGTAGTGACCCTTCATAGCTCGATTGATCTTCCCAGCAGACATTAAGATCAAAATCAAATCCATGACACTGACTTACTAGAATTACAACTTGAACGGGTTCCGGATCAACTATCTCTACGAGCAACTCAATTGTACTAGGATTCTCTATCTCAGTGGGGCAATAAATTGATATCATTGTCCCTAGATCATCATAATCTTCAAGCTCAATTTTCGAGAACTTGAGCGGCTTTATTGAAATCGAAAATTTGTAAAATAATCTTAACATTTGCTTCCCACAACGGGTAGCTATTTTTATACTGATATTCTGTTTCAAATCCACCAGCAAAACACACTTGTTGAATCTCATTCCGATTTTTTAGCGACTTTGAAAGACACAATCTTCTTCAGTTGTATTTACCATTTCTCTATTGAAATGAACATACACTAACAAAATTTGGGAACTCATCTTCAACAATATCTACTTCCTCCTTAACAAACAAAACACCAATATGCTTAATTTTGAGTTTCAACTGATAAAGCAAACAAAAAACTCAAATGGAAGACAAAAAATAGTGTCGGGTAATGGAAGTCCAACACCCAAAAATGATAATTTTTTTCGAAATACAAAAGGGGTGCCGACCATGCACTAGCGACAACCCCAAATTTTTTTATCTGATAAAAGAGTGTCGACCATTAGTGTCCCAATACCCCTAAATTTTTTTAATTCTGGAAAAGAGGTTCCAACCATCAATGTCTCAGCACCTAATTTTTTTTTTTAATTAGATAAAGGGGTGTCAGCCATCAGTGTTCCAGCACCCCAAAAATTCTTTTATTCAAATAAAGGGGTGTCGGCCATTAGTGTCACAACACCCTAATTTTTTTTAAAAAACATACCAGTATAATACAGTTTGAAAAAAATACATGGGTATTAGTCATCTGACGTCCAAAACCTAAAAAATTGTTTTTTTTACTCCCTGACACAAGATATAACGTGGGTGTCAGCCATTTAGTGTCCACAACCCAATTCTACTATTCATTTGAGGACATTTAGATGATTGTTTTTAAACTAAGGTCATTTATATAAATATTTATTTTTTGGGGTTAGATAGGTAAAATAACCTGAGTCCTACCTTATTAGAGTCTCTCGGACTTGAGTTGGATTTCACTAGTTGCTTGAAAATGGTTTCAAACTTTGACCTAGAAGCCATGTAAGCAGAAGGAAATGTTATAAATTTAGATTATATCATTTAAGCCATGAATTAACATTTTTTTTATATTGAGGTTTAATTTTTTTCCCCGGAGTTAATGTTGAATTTGGTAATTAATTTTATATTAGGTCTAAATTTTAAGATTTTTAAGGATTAATTTAGAAAAAAATTCAAGACCCAATATGGGAATAATTGTCAAATTTAGTGTCTAACTTAGATAAAAAAAAATTTCATGCCACAATATGGAAAAAAAATGTCAAGTTCAAAGTCTAAATTTGATTTTGAAAAAATTTAGACTCCAATTTGAAAAAAAATTGTGAAATTCAAGTCCCAAAATGTTAATAATAAATTATTAGATTTTTTTAATTTAACTTTCCTTAATGAAAAAAAAAAAGAAGGAAAATAAAAATATGAGACATGGTTAAATTGAAATGGTCTTAATCTCCTTGTGTATGAAATTTAATCCCCTTGATTTTTATCAAATGATGATCTTCGTTGTTAGAAATATGATGAAGATGATGATCATTCAAGAGTTAAAAAATTCAGTTTATATTTTAATTTATATTTTATTAATTTAATTTTAAAAAATAAAATATTTTGGATTAATTATAGAGGGGTCCCTAATCATTAGTTAAAAGTCAACAAAATGTGCCATGTGTCATCATTCAATCTGATAATGTGCCACATCAGTAATTCGTTAGAAAGAAACGAAATATTTTAACGAGAGTGACTAATTTGAACAACTATTTTATTAGAGTGACCAAAATAGGATAATCTGTATTTTAGAATGACTTTCAATGTAATTTATCCTAAAAATTTTAATAAATAATTATTTTTATATTTTCAAATTGAAATTTTAAAATAATAAAAGTAACTACTTTCTACTAAACCTGTCAATGGGTCGAGTTACCCGAAAAATAGAAAAGTTTGAGTAAAAATATAAACTCAAAAAGTAAACTTGGGCAAAGTAATAATACCCGTTTAGAAAATGAGTCGGGCCTTGAGTAAAGTTTTTTTGGCCCGAGCTCAGCCCGAATATGCAAAATAAAAAAATTGCATTTGTTTTCTCATTTTTTTTATTATTTTGTTGCTATTTTATTATTATTTTCACTATTTTACTACTATTTTGTTGTTATTATTTGAATACTATATAACTCTTATTTTATTATTACTTTTGTTATTATTTTAAAGACATTTACTTGTTAAATTACATTATCTTAGTATTATTTAAATATACATATTTTTTAAAAATTTATTTTCAATTTGTTAAGAATCATTTATTTTAATATTTTTAATTTTTTTGATGTATTATATATATTTTTAAAAATAATATAAAAAATTAATACAAACAGATCAAGCCGAGCCTAAATTTTAATATTTTTATTTGAGTCCGACTTGAATAAAATTTTAAGTTTATTTTTCAAACCGAATTAAACTAGACCCAACCTATAAATACCTCTACTTTCTAATTTCTTCATATACTTTTCCTTTTAAAATAATTATACACATTTTTATTACTTGATTAATAAATTAATTAATTTTAATAACATCTTTTCATTTTCATCAAAATATTCATTATGCGATAAACAAAAATATCAAAGATTGACCAGTCAAAGGAAACATTTAAAGCTTATTTAAAGACTCAAAAAGAAGATTTGAATGAGACATAAATTGACTAGGTGCTTCCCTTCCTTTCTCAAAAATATCTTTTGTTACCAATTTCTAACTCTTCCTCTCTTTAATGTGGACACTTGTTTCTTCAACATTTGATTGAGTAATATCTCGTATTATTATCGATATAAAAATATGTAATTTTAAATACGTTGAAATATATTCTCTTATTCATAAGTTAAGAGACACTATGAGTAGTTCTAAACATTTTAAAATATTTAAAAGTTCAACTCACGATACGTTATATATCACTATCTAATTATTCCATCGGATACATTAATTTTTAATAATATAAATACAAGCTTAAATTAAGAAGAAATTAATTTGCACTAGTAATTAACAAAAAAGAATTTGAAAGAATGAGTGAAGATATAGCAGACGAAGGATCATATTACTGACGGGAAGAAGAAGGAGGTGGTGAAGAAGACTCGAATTTATAGTGTTTATCAACAGCAACAGAGACATCCCAAGTGCAACTAAGACCTTTAGGGATAGTCACAAGATCTCCTGCACCAAACTCTACAAACTCTGTCGAACCTTTTGGGTATACCCTCACTTTCCCTTTCAGCAAATAACATGTTTCCTCTGCATCAAACTTCAACTGGTATTTCCCAGGTGAGCAACCCCATCTATTTCCAAAAACGCAAACACCCTTTTTTAGCCTTTTCAATCACACGACATAAACAAACAAAAGAGAGAAAAAAGAGCTTACTTGGGCCAACACTTGATGTTAAGCTCTGAAAGCTTAGATTCTGAAGGGTTTTTCTCCACAACAATCCTTAGGTTATCATCAGCCATGGATGAAATAATGGATTTGAGGTTTGACAGGGGCAGTGAAAAGGGTATATATATAGGGCAAAACAGAGGGTTTTGGTTAAAGGGTAGGCAGTGCAGAGAAGCAGAAGATGGTTATTGGTATGCCTGCCTCATAATTAACATTTTGACTTTATTTGCCATTGGTTTTTGGCTATTATGTTATTTTCATGAGGAAAATAATATAAGTTAAACCGACCATCTTTACCTCCCTTTGCCCCTTATCTCACAATGCTTCTACTTCTATTTCTTTTCAAGGATGTTCAAAATAGGAAATGTTCAAAGCAAAGGGTTTCATTTCCCACCGCCAAAACTACATGAAATTATGACCATCCCACCTTCTTCTTTGTTTTTCCAAATCTATAATTCCACTTTTTTAATCTTTTCTATTTGAATATTTTCTCCTTTTACTAAGTATTTTAGTCCTTATACGTTAAATTAAAGAGTAAATTAATTACTTGTATTAAAATTTTTATCTATTTATATCATTAAAAATTAACGTACATGATAGAATAACTAAATAGTGACATATGATATCTGATGACCAGTTTTTACTAGTGGAAATAGATCAAATTTTTAACAAAATAATTAATTTTCTTTTTGATCTAATGTATAGAGATTAATTTACCCATTTTTTGAGTAGAAGAGACAAAATACAATTCGACTCCATGGTACTGGTATCAATATTAAAGATTTTTATATATTTTTAAAATAAAATTTTAAATTTGAGTATTATAAACGGAGAAAATAGAATTTAAAAAACTTAACTCGATATATAGAATCAAATTTAACTCAACTTCAAATTTAATAAAAAAAATTATATTTGAAATTAAACAACAACCTTTAAGGAAAATATATACTTTTTGGTGCAAATAGAAAATTCTATATTTAATATAATATTTTCATGTTGATTTTTAAACTAATTTGTTTACAATTTTAATTAAGTGATTATATTTGTTTTGCATTTAAATAAGATAATTATTAAAATATAATTTTTTTATATATCTAAAATTATTTGTAACTCCTCTCTAACTCTTAAATAAGATTTTAACGTACTCAAACTTACGTCTTCTTACACTATCAATAATAAAAATATTGATCGAACTAAAACTCAATTTCTACTTATATTAGAAATTTCTAATAAAAATGAGGAAGTCATCTGATCAACTTTCAAAACATTGGATGCATGTTTAAATCGCTTTATGGGTACTATAACTATAACCACAATGTTTTCATTGTCATAGATACGTGAGCATAACTATGAAATAGAATATTGTGTGACGTGGTGGAATTTGATTGGCTGTTGTAATAATTATATTTTTAGGTTAGGATGGAAAAGTAAAAGCAATGGCGGAGGATTATTACCCTGGTCAAAGGGTTGACTGTGGTAAATGACAATGTGACACCTGGCATCAGACAATTTGATTGCAGAAAAATCACTGTTTGACCAAAGGGTATCATGGTCTTCAAGATACCGACATGGCTCTGTCAGCACTGCATGCTCCTTATTTTTTATTGGATATACTTTACTAAAATTTTATCTTTTTAAATAATGAGAATTAATATTTTAATATAAAATTTAAAAATACAAATAATTAATATTACTATAAGAATGTTTTGATTTATTTATATATTTTAATATAGAATTTAAAAATATATCATGCTTTTTAATGTGTCAATTTTTTTATTAAATCGAAATCTTATTTAATTTTTAAATATATTTTTTATAATTATATTTGTTACATAATTTATAAGTGTATCATAATTTATTAATTATATATTTTTAATTTTTAAAAAGTATATCCCAAATATAAAAAACTCAAATGGCATAAATATTATTGTTAATACAGGAAGATGAGAGTTTGAGTGTACAAAAACGTATTATATTTCTATTTACGAGTTAATGAAGGATTATAGGTAATTTTAATTATTGTGTCCAAAAATAAATACGATTAAAATTTATATAGAGATATTTTAAAATTTTATTTATTAAACGTATTATTTTTATTTTAAATAAAATAAAATATTAATCAGTCACACTTTTCTTTATATTTTTTTTTTTTTTTCCGTTGGAACCATCTCTGACTTGTTCCATTCGTTATCCTCTTCCTTGGACAGTGCCAATTTCGCACGTGCAATACCACATGCAAAGATTATTCTATCAATGAAGGTGTACTTTCTCTTTTGAAAAATATAATTAAATTTTGTTCTTAGTACTTAAATTATGCATAAATTCAGGAGTTAGTTTTTGTGCTTTGTTAGTATTTAAAATTTTAGTCATGACTAAATGTAACTCGTTAAACCCATTAAGTTAAAATGTATTATTTTTAAAGTTTTAGACAGTAAATATATTATTATATGTGTAATGTTATTTCAGTTTGTTATTTTATAGAATACTTGTAAAAAGATCACCTCATTTTAGTTAAAATGGATTTAATGGCTACCATTTGAGTCTTGACAAAATTTTCAAAATTTGGAAAGTGTAAGGAATAAAAATGATTAAATTAGAGAACATGGACTAAATCTACAACTTATGCATAGTACAAGACTAATATAAGAATTTGACCTAACAAATTTAATTGCTATTGTTTGTGCCGGGATCAAATTACAAAATTCAAAAAATATAGAGACTAGAATATTGACCAAATTAGAGTACAATGACCAAATTTGTAACTTATATATAGGGACTAATAGTAGAATTTAATAATAATATATACCATTGTAGTTACAAATATTGCATTTGTTATACCTTTGGCTATACAACCAGTGTCTACAGGAACTCGGTGAAGCTTAGCTACGTTTATGGCAAAACTCAACCTCATAATCTTGCTAGGAAAAACAATATGTTTAACCTAAACATAGTCCTCGGAAGTTACATGGAAAAGTTCTTGATGACATCCTTTAGTTCAAGCCCGGAGAATGCTTTATCTAGTCCCTTTAAGTTGGCTCCAACAATATATTGATTGACATCTACCACTCTATGATTGCACCTATAGAATAAGGAACTCAATGACTGGACTCGTGCCCAACTATGCTCCCTTTATAAATACCCTCTCATCACCCATGTTAAAAAGGGGACCATCCATATAGTCCCACGTTGTTAAGACTCAACCACAACTCCCTCAAACCTTCAATCTTAGTGGTTCTCCACACCCTCCACAATGTGAACCTGTAACGACCCGATAGTCAAGGGTATCAGAAAACGTATTTTCAGGACTCCGTCTTTGTAAACTAGACCCGTAAATATTTTTATTAAATATTTACGAGGCTAGCTTAGTAGCTAATTAATTTTTGAAATAGTAAATTTTGTGAAATTAGGAGTTATTAAGGTACAGAGACTAAATCGCGTAAGGGTTAAAAGTTGAATTATAAATTAAAATAAATTAAAGGGACTAAAGAAAGAATTATACCTTTGTTTCAATTAAAGTCTGACGGTCATGAACATTACATATATTATGTTAACTTAATATATATAAGTTATAATAATATATGTTATAATAATAAAATTTAAAACATAATAAAAAGAAACATTATTGATAGTGGAATGAAATTTACATGCAAGCCGAAAACTATTGAAGAAAAGGAGAGGACCATTCCGACTTGGTTTAAAATTTTCAAACCTAAAATTGGTTGTGCAATTTAATTATTTTTTTTGTAAATTTTATATTTTTTGGAATCTCGATACTTAAAGTTACTCGACCCATGTTGTAATTTTTAGTATTGCTAAAGATTTTAGTTATTACCATTGTTGAATAGTTTAAGTATTAGAGATTAAATAGATAGATTTTTAAGTTAGTAGTGGAAAAGGACTAATTTGTGGAATTAATTATTGATTTTGAGCAATAGGGACTAAATTGTGAAAATTTTAAAATTAAGGGGTAGAAGTGAAAAATAGGGAGCTAAATTTAACTTATAGTAAAAGTCTTATAAAAGTTTGAGATTAAATATGGAGATTAAAATTAGTCTCGGTTTAGGGACTAAATTGAAGATTAAGTAAAATATAGTGTGAAAATTGAAATTTAATGTGAAATTGAAATGTGTAATATTAAATTGATTTAATTGTTTATTTCTGTAGCTAACATCGTACCAATCCTCAAGTAAAAAGGGGAAGGATAGAATCGACGTCAAATAGCTCAGAATTCACGGTTGGTGTTTCTATAATCTGAATTAAATAGTAGATTATTGCATATATAATTGTTTGCATATGGTAAGCATTTGAGGTGAGTACTTTAGCACCTTAGGATTGAATTAAATTCATAATTGAAATGAAATAGATTGATTTTGTATATTATGAATATATGTGTATTGAGAAAAATGTGATTATTATCAAATTGAATATATGCTTATATGTGATTATATACATTCATGAAATTGAGATATTGGTTGTATTGAAAAGTGAAATGAATCTCTATTAACTGTATCGGGCTGAGTCGGATATAGATGGCATGCCATAGGATAGGAAGAGTTTAGGGATCACTTTGACCTTGAGTCGATGAGGCACTAGGTGCCAATTTGATTCGGTTTAACCGATGAGACACTGTGTGTCAATATATATAGTGCTAGGCGCAGTTATTACTTTGGATTTATCTGATGAGACACTGGGTGCCAAATTAGTGTGTTGGTTGGATCTATATATCTGTTCGAGTTTGTGTCATGTTAATAGGGAAAAGTAAAATAATAATTTATGTGATTGATATTGAAATAGTGAATATGATATGAGAAAATATTGAAATGACAAATATGAGAAATGAGATATGAAATGATGAATTAAGATGTGAAACTTGAATGAATTCAAGTATTGATCAAAGATATGAATCATGCCATTGTATGAAATGATGTATTCAAATGTTAAGTGAAATGTCATTGATATATAATCATATATTTGAACATGTGAAAATCTTAGTAGATATGAATAAAGAATGGGCAAAAATTATACTATTGAATTGAAACACATGAACATAGCTTAATTGTTGCATTTTGCATTTTAAATACTTATATCAAGTTTATGTTATTCGGATTATAAAAATATCACTAAGTTTTACTCAGCGTGCGGTTTTGTTTTCCGTGCGTAGGCTAGGTACTGTTTAAGTTATAGCCGACTCAACATCAAATCACTAATCCCGAGTTAAAGTGTAGTGATATTTCATTTTATAATGGCATGCACCTAGGAAGTCTTTGGTTGATATTGTTTATAAGGTGTGGTTAACTTAGTTGTTAGTGAAATGATGGTTAAATGTGCATATGGTTGTGGTTGAGGCTATGTTGGTATGTTAGCCTAGTTTATATTTTGGTATGTGATAATTTAAAGTTTGGTAGCTTAGCATAATGCTTAGTATGTGCTTAGCTTCATATTTGGTAACTTTAGAAAAGTTAGCTCATATATGATAAATGTGATATGGATGAAAGTCTTGAATGTTTGATGTGTTCATGATGTATTTGAACATATAAAATGTGGCACCAATGGGGGTACATTGGTTAGGCATATTACGTGATGAATTTGGTGAATTTTGGGCATGTTTAATCGTGCTTTGAATAGGATAAGTGACTGGTAATTGAGTTACTTAGTGCCCAAGTAAGTAGGAAATGGTAAACTTGAGTTTTAAGGTACTTTTGGGTGCACACGGCCCAGCCACATGGGTGTGTGTCTCAGTTGTGTGAGGCACACGACCTGGCCACACGAGTGTGTGACCCCTGAAATCAAAATTTTTGTAATTATTTCCTAAACTTCTAGAATTGTTTCAAATTAGTCCCTACCTATTTTTAAACTATTTTTAAGGTCCCGTAGACTCGAAATAGGGGTTGTAAGAGTAATATTTACTTTGTATTGGGGTGGATTAGCAAACCTAAATTAAGTGCATTCCACTAACATCATCGAAGATAAATTAAAAAGATAATGGTAGATGGAGTATGGGACAATACTATGATGCTAATAATTGGAATAGTCTTGTATGCATTTGAATTATGATATTCAAGAAGGGATAAATAGTGATAAGTGTAATGGCCTAAATTCAAGGTTATCAAAACAGTGGTTTCGTAACCAAAAATCTGATTTAAAGAGGAATTATTTTAAAAAATTATTGTATGAATATTAATATAATAGGAAAATCGTATGAAAATATCGATAGAAAAATTTTACTGATTTAGTGGTTAGTTAGAAAAAGAAATTATTGAAGAAATTGGGTAAAAACAAGGTATCGAGATCTCGGTCTTACAAAACTGAGTCTAAAATATTTTTATAAATATTTATAAAATGTTAGTAATGTGGTATTAAAATTTCGTTAGAAAATTTTAACGTTTGGGTAGTTAATTAAATGAAAAGGACTAAATTGAAAAATGGTGAAAAAGTTACTAGAAGGATTAAATAGCTCAATTGTCAAATGAGGAGGGACCTAAAGATAAAATAAGCCCAAAAGAGATATTTTGGGCGGCATAAGCTGAGAAAAATCAGGAGAATTACTGAAATAAGAGCAAAATGGGAAAATAACAAAATTTACTAAATAAAAGTTGGACTAATTTGGAATATCTAGAAATCTCTTCATTTTTCTTCATTCTCATCAGCCAAAAACACCATAGGAGGGTTTTCTAAGCTGGTATTTCATAATTTTTGCACCAAATCCAGAAGATTCAAATACGAAGCTAGATCGAGGAAAGGAAAAAGTTCGAGATTAGTAGATTTTTGTATACGAACAAGTATCGAGGTAAGTTTGTGCAACTTGAATTATATTCCTAAATGCTTGAAATGTATGTTATTGATGTGAATATAATTTGAATGTTCATTGTATGAAAATTGATGAAACATTGTTATATTTGATAAAAAGGGGAAGAAATCCCAGTTGAATGAAAGGAAATTTTGATGGATCTCTAAAATGAAATTGACTGTAAAAAGGATCTAGCTCGGACGGGTGATCCTATTCTGATATAGCCCTCCTGAAAAATATGTGGAAAATGGATTTAGCCCGGACGGGTAATCTGAATTAGGGTCTGAATTTAGCCTGGATTGGTAATTCAGATTCAAGCTTATTAGAGTAATAGTCATTGCAGGGGTTTAGCCTGGACTGGTAATCCCGAGAATACTCTATGAGTTTAATTATAGAGGATTTAGCCTGGACTGGTAATCACGCTGTAAGGATGAGGTTCGCGGGAGTGTGTTCTCTGAAATGAAAATGTACGCACATGAATATGAATTGACGGACCCAGATTTGCCGAAAATCCATCGAAAATATCGAGAAATTCAATGGGATAAATATGGAAAAATAACAAGGGAATGAAAATCATGGTATTGATGAGCTTATCAATCATGGTATATATTATTGACACATGAAAATTATTGGACTAACTTGAATGTTGAGTTTGTGCATGTTAGGGTAATAATGCATTGAATGGATATATGAATGTTTATTGCATTGTATTGAAAATATTAGGTAAGTATAATTCTTGTTACATGAGCTTACTAAGCACAAAGTGCTTACCCCCATTTCCTTTTCCCTGCTTTTTGTAGTGTTAAGAGCTCGGAGGTCGGATTCGGTCGGAGATACATCACACTATCAACCTCAAGATTTCGGTATATAAAGAAATTTTATTTTGGAAATCAATGGCATGTATAAGCTAATAAAATAAATGTTAATGTGAAATGAATGTAAGGTCACCATTGGTATGGCTAACAAATCTTGGTTTTGGTATGTGATGAGGTTATCTTATAAATATGCATGAATCTACCTTGAAAATATGTTGAATTGGATTGGTTGATGTGGATTGGTGTCAGTTTTAAATTGTAGGGAAGGTTAGGTACCTATAAAGGGGTTATATTGAGTAAAAAAATTTAATTCGTAAACTTCGGTAATGCCTCGTACCCTATTCCGACAACGATAACAGGTAGAGGGTGTTACAATAAGAATGTAGACAGTGGAAGACTAAGTTTAGTATTGCATAGCATGAATCATTATTCGATTGTATAATATTCTATTATGAGATGATATGATATGATTGTTTGTGACCTGCCCATGTATATTATATTGTTAATGGCTAGAATATATATGTGTAATTATGATTGATTAATTGTATGACGTGTTAGTAATGCTTGTGACCCTAATCTAACGACAGAGAGGGGTTAGGGGTGTTATAGAACCACCATTGTTGTACCATCAAGCACCTTGTATATAACTTTAGTGTTATAATAATTGGCCTTATAGATGAAACCCACAAAAAGCTGCGTCTTTACCCTTTGAATGTTATATTTACCGAGAGTAAAAATGCCAAAATATCGCTCTTAACCAACATCGGAGCGAACTTGAAGGTTGAGATCAGAGTAATGCGATAAAGGCTTACCACCTTGTAACACCTCTAACTCATTTTAATAGTCAGATTAGGGTTACAAAGTATTACAAAAGTTAACAAATTCAATAACAATCTAAAACAATTCGAAAATAAATTTAAATATCAAATATTCATAACCAATCATTATCTATATCACATATAAGAATACATGCTTTAAATCGAGCTTACATAGCCCCAAAATCAATTTGAAAACAAGTAGGGACTAATCTGAAACAAAATAGAAAAATGTGGAAAAAACTTAGAAACAAGGGTCACACGGCCGTATGATAGAGCATAGACCGTGTAGCTCAAAGACATGGTCGTGTGGCCAAACCGTGTAACAACTTGATTCCGTGTAACTTAGGGTCACACAGTCATGTCACAAGACCGTGTGGGCAACCTTGCACCAAAAATCAAATAGGTCACATGGTTGTGTGGAGCGACCGTATGTGGTAAAATAACTTCTAAAATTAGCCAATTTATCAACCATTTCTTAGGTACCAAGCCAAACCATTTCCAACTATTTTCACACATTCAAAACACATTTAAACATGTCTAAAACATACTAAATCATACAACCTAAGTGTCTAACCAATATGTCTTCAATAGCACCACATATCAACCTCAAACTAATACACCTTCATCCAACACAAATTCATAACTTACAAAGCTTTCAACCATATCAATTCATCAATTCCATTCACAACCACACCTACCAAAAGTAGTTCAACATTATTATATATACACATGGACAATATATATACCAAAAGGGCCCAAAGTTCACAACCATTAACCTTACATAACTAAAGATGTAAGCAACATCATCATAAGCAAAAGAACATAAAACTCCTAGTACGTGCCATTTATAACCAAACCCAAAATGATTAAAACTTCTACCAAGTCGAATGGATAGTGTGTGCTATAACTTGAAGTTTCAACCGTCTGAGATTTTCGATGATCTACAAGGAAAGAAAATAACTAACATAAGCAACTAATGCTTAGTAAGCTCGTATAATTTAAACATAAACTTACCGAACAAGAATTTACTCAAACCATTCATGCATAGATTCATTAACTAAACCATAGGCACATTTATTTCCTATACACCACAAATCTCTCAAGGTTAATGGGTTCATTAATAAAAACATATAATCCTATCATTACATGAAACCTTTATAAGTAAACATATAAAGTACATAATTTATTAATCATATAATCAAATAGCATAACTCTTTTCATTTCAAAGTGTTCATACCAAAATCCTCCATATCACATGCCAAAATCATATAAAATCTAATGTATCCAATCATTTATACATTTATCACCCGTTGATTCAAATGAAATGTCGTCGGATATGCGGGCATGATGCTCACACAAGCTGTAACTGTAAATGCTCACACAAGTTGTGAAATGGGCTTGCTCAGATGAGCTATGGGTCGGAATTTTAGGCTACATGATGCTACTCACACGAGCTATGGGAATCCGCAACAAAGGTAGGAGTTTAGTCATCAGTTGAACATCCACGACCAGCACTCGAAACGGTAACTAACCTTAATGACATGCCATTTGTATCTTAAGTATTCACGATGTTCAAACGAGCTATGTTTCATATCCAAATCATATAATTATTTACACATTATCTCATCATAACTTATCTGTGTAATTTTCCATTTTCAGTCATAAGCTTCGATTTAGCTAGTTTTATAAATCAATCTAATTCATTACATAACATATATCTAGCAAATCAACTCAATCGCTACACACATAATAGATATTAAATCTCAACAACAAAAATTAATCAATTTAACGAACATATGAACTTACCTACTAAAAAATGATTATAAATGCGATGCCGACGACTATTCTGCTAACTTCGCTTTTCCACGATTTGTGTCTGATTGATTTGTTTCTAGATCTAAATAATAATTTTTATTCAATTAATCGTTTCAAACAACTTAAATAATCAAACATATATATAAGCCCTTTTTATTATCAATTTATAAATTACTCCTAAACTTCACACTTTATGCAATTTAGTCCCTAAACCCGAAACTTTTGAATTAAACACATTTAAGCTTAAACCAAGCTAGCTAAATTTCTTATAGTCCTTGTACAGCCCAAATATTTCACAATTTCACAATAGTTTCATGAAATTTTACTACTTTAACAATTTAGTCCTTAAACATTAAAATCATTAAAAACTAATTTACAAAATAGTCATATTTAACTATTAAGCTTATAAAACTATCATTAAACTTCAAAAGCTTCACAAACTCAAAAATGGCACATTTTAAAGTGCTTAACAGTTTTACGAATTAATCCCCAAGTTAGCTAGATTAAGCTACAACAATCTCAAAAACATAAAAATCACTGAAAACGGACTCGAAATACATACCATGCAAGAGAAGTAGTGTTATTCGAAAGCTTGATACCCTTTAAAAATGGTGTTTCAGTTTTGAAAATGAAAATTGAAGAAGATGATATCATTTTTCCTTATTAGATTTTAGTTTAATTACTTATTTACTAAATTACCCTTAAAATAACCTTAATAATTTACTAAACAATGTCCACAACCGTCCACTATCTATCTATATGGTATTGTTACTAGTTAAGTCCATCAATTCACATTTCTATAGTCATTTAACACCTTTAACTAATAGTAATTAATTTTTGCAGCTTTTATGATTTAATCATTTTTACTTAATTAACTATTTAAACGTTAAAATTTTCTAACCATATTTTAAAATGACCTTGAAACAACCCTATAAATAACAATTAAATAATAAAATACTGAATCACTTGTTGAAATCGTGGTCCCGAAATCACTGTTTCCAACTCCACTGAAAACGAGTTGTTACATACCCTCTTACCCATTACTTCAACAATAGAGTAGTAGTCGTTCCGATCCTCTTCCCTTTGATACCCCGACGGACCACCAAGAGGAGGAGTATTGTCGTGATTTTAAACTATGTCAACATTCAATAAGCATTACCATTATGCAAAGTCATGCATAAAATAAATTTTAAACTATGTCAATAAGGTTAACAAATTACATAACACATATATACATGCCATAAAATCGAGCTTTAAATGATTAAAAGACTAGTGAATCGATAACAGGATAATGTGAGCGTCTTGTTTATCCGCTTGACATGTTTCGTAAGATGACAATCTACAAGGAAAAAGAGAGGCAACAGAATAAGTATATTGAATGCTTAATAAGTCCGTATAAAATTTACTTAACTTACTTTGAATGCTTAGTAAAATCCCAATGTGAAAATAAAATAAAAATAAAATAAAATAAAATAAAAAACACACAAATTTTTACGTGGAAACCCTTTCGGGAAAAAACCACGGGCAGAGGAGAAGAAAATTCACTATGTCGAATTCGAATTAATACAAGAGGAATAGACTATGTCTATTTATAGGCTTGTAAAGCGATATTCTAGTAAAACTGAAACACCTTATTCTAATCAATATCAAATAAATGGAATTTAATAAGGTTTAAAAAACCTTATTCTAAAAATAAAATAAAAGAAATGTAATTCTATATGGATTCTTCTTTTATTTTATTTTACTACTGTATTTTATTTAAATAAGGATTCGAGTCACTTAATTCTAACAATCTCCACCTTGACACGAATTCTCAATGAACAAGTTCTTCTTCACGAACTCTCAACGAACAAGTTCTCCACCTCTTCCATAAAACCCTTTAAGGGTTTAATTTCAACAATGAACATCAACCAAGTTTAAGCAATACTCAAACTTGGTTATAGGAAGTGACTTAGTCATCATATCTACAGGATTTTCATTAGTACTAATTTTGCTCACAATAATATCACGAACAAAATGATATCGAACATCAATGTGAGAAAAACATTTGATCTTTTGTAAGAAAGATGGCACTCTGACTGTCACAAAATATTGTGCTGATTTGAAGGTCTTCATTGAGTTCACTAAAGAGTCCCTTCAACCAAATAGCTTCTTTACAAGCCTCAGTAATCGCCATGTACTCAGCTTCAGTGGTAGACAAAGCGACTGTAGTTTGCAAAGTGGCTTTCCAACTGATTGCACAACCTCCGATTGTAAAGACAAAACCTGTGAGCAATCTTCTTCTATCAAGGTCTCCAGCAAAATCAGCATCAACATACCCAATGACTCAATCTTCAGTTCTTCCAAACTGTAAGCAAACATCAGTAGTACCTCATAAGTATCTTACAATCCACTGAATTACTTTCTAGTGTTTTTTATCGGGATTCGCCATATATCTGCTAACTGCACTGACTGCATATGATAAATCTGGACGTGAACAAACCATAGCATATATGAGAGATCCCACTGTACTAGATTATGGAACATGTAATATGTATTCAATCTCATCATTTGATTGTGGAGACAAAGCCGATGAAAGTTTGAAATGGGCTGCTAAAGGAGTACTAACAGGCTTAGCACTCTGCATATTGAATTTGCAAAGAACTTTCTCAATGTACCCCTTTTGACTTAGGTACAATTTACTTGTTTTTCTATCTCTGAGAATCTCCATACCAAGTATCTTCTTTGCTGGTCCTAAATCTTTCATCTCAAATTCTTTACTTAGTTGGGCTTTGACCTTTCTTATCTCTCTTTTATCTTTTGCTGCTATCAACATGTCATCAACATAAAGAAGTAGATACACAAAAGAACCATCACTGTTTTTCTTAAAGTAAACACAGCTATCAAAACTACTTCTTTTGAAATCATGAGAAGTCATAAAGGAATCAAACCTCTTGTACCACTATCTTGGTGACTGTTTCAAACCGTAAATGGACTTTTTCAACAAGCAAACATAGTCCACTTTTTCTAAGACTATAAAACCCTCTGGTTGTTGCATGTAAATGTCCTCCTCAAGTTTTCTATGCAAAAATGTAGTTTTTACATCTAACTGGTCAAGCTCCAAATCATGCATGGCCATAATACCAAGCAAAGCTCGAATCGAACTATGCTTAACAATTGGGAAGAACACATCTGTGAAGTCCACTCCTGGAATTTGACTGTAACCCTTTGAACAAGCCTTGCTTTATATCTGAGTTCTTCAACTCCTAGAGTCCCTTCTTTCTTTTTAAACACTCATTTACAACGAACAACTTTTTTACCTTTAGGAAGTTTCACAAGATCTCATGTTCTGTTTTTGTGGAGTGATTCCATCTCCTCTTGCATAGCAAACATCCACTATTGAGTCTTCACAGTTAACCGCCTCAGAATAATTAGATGGGTCTTGATTCGCATCTATATCTTCAGCCATATTTAAAGCATAAACAACTAGATCAACCTTGGCATACTTCTTTGGAGGTTTAATTTCTCTTCTAGTTCTATTTTTGGCGATAGAGTATTGTGGTGAAGAAGCAACTCTATTCTCAATTTTTGTACTGGCTTGAGGAGTCGACTCTGTATTAATCTGATGCTTCACCTGCTTTTGATTTTCTTTATTGGAAGTCTTTTAGAGATAAGTTAGGTAGCATAGCTGTTTCATAAAAAAACAATATCTCTGCTAATCACAACTTTTCTATTTTCAGGACACCATAACTTATACCCTTTTACACCAGCTTTATAACCAAGAAAAACACATTTAATGAATCTCGGTTCCAATTTTCCATTATCAACATGAGCATACGCAGGACACCCAAAGATCTTTAAATCAGAATAATTAGCAGGATTACCAGACCATACCTCTTGTGGAGTCTTTTTCTCAATGGCAACGGATGGAGATCAGTTGATAAAAAAACATGCAGTAGAGGCTGCTTCTGCCCAAAACAACTTCGGTAAGTTGGCATTTGACAACATACATCGAACCTTTTCCATGATCGTTCTGTTCATTCGTTCTGCAATGCCTTTTTGCTGTGGAGTATGACGAAATGTCAAGTGTCTCACGATCCCTTCTGACTTGCACAATTTATTAAACTCATCAGAACAGAACTCTAAGCCATTGTCTGTGCGGAGGTATTTTATTTGTTTTCTCGTCTGTTTTTCAATCATAATTTTTCAAGACTTAAATGCGGAAAACACATTGCTTTTCTGCTTCAGGAAGAACGCCCAAAATTTTATGGAAAAATCATCAATAAAGGTTAGCATATAATTAGCTCCACCTCTCGAAGGCACTCTGGATGCCCCCCACAGATCAGAATGAATATACTCCAACATTCTCTTCGTGTTATGGATTCCTCTGGTGAATCTGTAGTGTTAAGAGCTCGGAGGTCGGATTTGGTCAGAGACACATCACACTATCAACCTCAGGATTTCGGTACATAAAGAAACTTTATTTTGGAAATCAAGGGCATGTATAAGCTAATAAAGTAAATGATTTTGTGAAATGAATGTAGATTTAGCCATTGGTATGGTTAACAAACCTGGTTTTGGGTATGTGATGACTTTATTTTATAAATATGCATGAATTTATCTTGAAAATATGTTGAATTGGATTGGTTGATGTGGATTGTTTTTTGTTTAAGGGTAAATATCTATAAAGGGGTTATATTGAGTTAAAAAAATTTTATTTGTAAACTCCGGTAATACTTCGTACCCTATTCCGGCAATGAATAAGGGTAGGGGTATTACATTTGAAGAATTGAGCAAAGAGAAGAAACAGACTGAGAATGAAGCTCGAATTTTTAGTAAAAGACCAATGGGAAAATCCCAATTTTCTGCTCCAAAGAAATTGAAGAAATACCAGGATCGTTCTACCTCAGCCACTGGATATTCGGGCAGAGAGCGAGGTTCTCAACACATTAATCCAAGACCTTCCACTCCATCAGTTACCAGTGTTGGTACCCCTAAGCCGAGATGTCAGTACTGTAATAAAATCCATTTTGGTGAATGCCGATTTAAGAGTGGGGCTTGTTACTGATGTGGTTCTTTCGACCATTTCCTGAGAGATTGTCCAAAAGAGGTGAAAAAGAAAGCTGAGCGAGATATCGAAGCTAAGTAATCCCGATTTGAGAAAGTGATCAGAATGACCTAATTTTTGGTGATGTCGGAACAGTGATTCGAGATCACTAAATCCGACAAATGAATAGGAAATATTATTAATTTAGTGAGTATAAATTAAATGTGAAGTTGGGAAAAATTTTGAAATAGTGAATAGTGTACTAAAAATAAATATTAAAATAATTAGAATCGAAAACGAGGTATCGAGGCCTCGAGAATTTTAAATCGAGCCATAAATATTTTTATAAATATTTATGGAGTGTTAACATGTTAGTATTAAAGTTTCGTCAAGAAATTTTAAAGTTCTGATAATTAATTGAACAAAAAGGACTAAATTGTATCAAATGCAAAATTGTAGGAAATGATTAAATAGCTTAATTGATAAAAGAAAGAGGGTTTAAAAGGAAAATAGACCCAAGGTCTATTTGGGCTGGACGGTAAGGGCATGAAATTAGCAAGAAAACAAGGAGAATTAAGGGCAAAATTAGAAAATTGCAAAATTTACTTAATAAAGTTAGGACTAAAGTGGAATTATCTAGATTTCTCTTTATTTTTCTGCATTCTCATCAGCAAAAACACCAGGAAAGAGTTCCCTCAAGCTGGTTTTTCATATTTTTACTGGAAGTAAGTTCAATTCTTGATTATTTCTTTAATTTCTGTGTTTTTGTGACTTTTACAACTAGGTCCACTTGTTGAATTCATTAGTTTTTGATTCCATGAAAGAAATTGAAAGTTTCTATGAATATGTGCTGGAAGTATATGATGATTTGACATGGAATTAGAGCTTTAAATTGTTTATATGTTGATTTTATTGAAAGAATTGAATAGAAAGTGAATGTTTGGGACCTAAGTGTAAAAGAGTTTGAAGTTAGAGTGTTATGTGGAAATTCTGAATTTTAATAGTTATGAAATAACTTATAATGTTTAGTAAAAGTATTAATTGAGAAAATTATCTTAATTTAGGGGTTAATTGAGCTAGGACTGAATTGTATGAATTGTGAAATTTGGGGCAAAATGGAAATCAACATTTTGCACTAAAACTGTTTTGGACAGCAGCAGTAGTCTAACTTTGAAAAATCACCAAAAATTATAGAAATGGAATTAGAGGATGAATAAAATATGAAATTAAAGCTTATTGAGTCTAGTTTCTTATAGAAGAAATAATGTAAGCAATGGAATTGTAGATCATGAGATATGATAAATTTTGTGAGACAAGGTAAGAATGAATTCGAGATCCCCTGTCCTGATTTTAGAAATTCACCATAAATTGTAAAAAAATTATTAAGAGTCATAATTTACATGCATGGATTCCTTATTTAGTATATTTTTAAGGGAAATAAACGGCATGGTCGTTGGAATTCTTTACAGGGAGAAATTTGGTTCGTAGTGCACAGAGGTCAGAGTAGTCGTACTCTGAAATAGGGGAGACTTCAATGAATAAACTGTATTAATTGGCCTAACCAAAAATTATGAAAATTTTATGGTAAGAAGATATATGAGTCTAGTTTCAGGAAAAATTAGGGGAACTTAATTTGGAGTTCTATAGCTCCAGATATAAATAATTTAGTGACTATGACACAGATGGACAGCTTGAATATTCACATAAGTAGATAGTGAAAATTATGGATAATGTTACCTACAAGTATGTTGTTTATACTAAGGATGTGGATGGAGAGGAGGAGGAGGAAAATATACAAAAATATATGAATGACTCGTGTATAAGTTGATCACATGCCCGATTATAATCAACAAGTGTTGGATTAGAAATGATATAATGTTTTATTTGGAATATTTATTATGAAATTATGATTATCGTTATAATACAAAAACCGAATTTCTGAGTTTATATGGCTAAATTTTAGTGATCATTTATTAATTTTATGAATTTCATGATGTGTTATTTCATATGTATTGATGATAAAATCGTGAATAATGTAAAAGCATGAAAATTGAATAAATGATCAAATTGAGCATTTCGATTCGATGACAAGATGAATTGAAGGAAAAGACCATGGTTGGACCATGGCAACAAGTGATAAGTGATAGCTTGGCTACACTTATCTGATCAAAGACAAGTGAAAGTGATAAGTGATAGCTTGGCTACACTTATCCGATCAATGACAAATGAAAAGTGAAAAGTGGTAGTTTGGCCACCGATTAGTGAAAAGTGGTAGCTTTCGCTGCACCGATCGATGAAAAGTGGTAGCTTCACACACACGATCGATGAAAAGTGGTAGCTCCGGCCACCGATCGATGAAAAATGGTAGCTCACGGCTACTTGATCGATGAATAGTGGTAGCTTCGCTACAAGTGACAAGTGACAAGTGATTTTCAGATATGACCATATCCGGGATATGGCATCGTGAGATATGTGATTCGTGTAAGACCATAGCTGGGCTATGGCATCGATATGTGATATGTGATTACGTGTAAGACCATAGCTGGGCTATGGCATCGATATATGAATATGCGTAAGACCATAGCTCATTATGTGAAGATGTGTAAGACCATAGTTGAACTATGGCATCGAGAAAACGAAGTACTCAATTCCGTAAGATGTTCATTAATTTGAAAAAGTTTGGTAAGTATTACATGGAATTATGTGATATAAGGAAATACGAGTTGATGAGACGTGAGCATAAAACTTGGTTGATGAATGAGTTCAATTGTGATTATATATTTCTATGCCTTGAGTGTATTATCCGTATGAATTGATATTCCAAATGAGTTAATGAGAAAACTTCTAGTATGAAATAATCTGAGTTCGAAACAAAATATCATGAAAACGTACTTGAAATACATTGGTATGTCTTGTATATGCTATTTGAATTCATAAATGTGGAAAGTAAATGTATGTGGAAATATGAGATAATGATATCTGTACATGGAATTTATTGATGAATACGTACATCCAAATTTATATGATAGATTTTAGTGAACATTGAAATTGCACTCAATAAGTGATTTGACAATTTAAGATCGTGATTGGTAGGAAGAGTTAATGAATTGCATATTTATGAATTGTTACACGTATTTGTCTGAAATACGAGGAAGTGATGGTAATTGATACATGGAAATATGAAACTATGATATATATAAAAACATGGAATATATTTGATAAATGTGTTTATTCATAATTATGGAATTTATGTACCTCATGTGTGCTATTTGCATAAAGATGATATCTTAAATACTTTGGTGCAAAAAGCTTAAGTATGAAATAGTATGAAATCGAAACAAATTGTTATGAAAGTGTATTTAAATTATCTGTAAGTGTTTCGTGCTTCTCGCTAATGCCTCGTACTCTATTCCGACAACGAATACGGGTAGGGGGTGTTACACAGGCCACCTCGACCATCTGGTAATGTCAGTGGTAGCCGAGGTACTACGAAAGATATTGCAGGCAGGTCTGAAGCACGAGCACCTGCTAGGACATATGCCATCCGTGCCAGAGAAGATGCCTCAGCACCTGATGTTATTACTGGTACATTTTCTTTACTTGATATCGATATTCTGCATTGATTGATCCTGGTTCTACGCATTCATATATATGTGTTAAACTTGCAATTGTTAAAAATTTATCTCGTTGAACTCATCAATTTGTGGTTGAAGTCTCGAACCCCACAGGTCAATCTGTTTTGGTGGATAAAATTTGTAAAAATTGTCCACCGATGGTAAGAGGTTATTGTTTCTACTGATTTGATGTTGCCGCCATTTGATGAATTTGACGTGATATTGGGTATGGATTGGTTAACCCAAAGATGATGCGTAGTAAATTGTAGACAAAAATATATTATGCTAAAATGTCGAATGGTGAGTTGCTCGGGTTAAATCGATAAAGACAGAGGGTTATCCGATATAATTTCGATAATGGCGCACAGAGGTTTGTCAAAAAGGGTATGATGCTTACTTGGCTTATGTACTTGACACCAAGGTATCTCGAGTCAAATATACAGAGCGATTTCAGTGGTATGTGAATTTTTCGATGTGTTTCAGAGGAATTACCAGGATTGCCACGTAAAGAGAAGTAGAATTTTCTATAGATTTGATTAGGAACTACTCCGATTTCCATAGCTCCGCACTCGGATGGCTCCTGCTAATTAAAAGAGTTAAAGACACGATTTGCAAAGAGCTTGTTGATAGGGGTTTTATTCGACCGAGTCATTCACCTTGGGGTGCTCCGGTTCTGTTTGTGAAAAAGAAAGACGGGTCTTTGAGATTGTGTATCGACTACCGACAGCTTAATAAAGTAACCATAAAGAATAAGTACCCGTTACCCCAGATTGATAATTTATTTGATCAGCTGAAAGGTGCTATTGTGTTTTCAAAAATTAATCTTCGATCGGGTTATTATCAGCTACGGGTAAAGGAGTCAGATGTGCCAAAAACAACCTTCAGAACCAGGTACGTGCATTATGAGTTTTTGGTCATGCCGTTTGGGTTAACTAATGCACCTGCAGTATTAATGGATTTGATGAACCGGATATTCAAATAATATTTAGACAGATTTGTGGTAGTATTCATTGATGATATTTTGGTTTATTCTCGGGATGAAGAAGAACATGCAGAACATTTGAGAATTGTGTTGCAAATTCTGCGAGAGAAGCAGTTATATGCTAAATTCAGTAAATGTGAATTTTGGCTTCGAGAAGTGGGTTTTCTAGGACATATTGTATCTGCCGAAGGTATCAGGGTAGATCCAAGTAAAATCTCAGCTATTGTCAATTGGAGTCCACCGAAAAATGTATCCAAAGTTAGAAGTTTCTTGGGTTTAGCTGGTTATTATCGGAGATTTGTACAGGGATTCTCTATGATAGCTTCTCCGATAACTCGATTATTGCAGAAAGATGTAAAGTTCGAATGGACTGATGAATGTCAGCAAAGTTTCAATCGATTGAAAGATCTACTAAAGAAAGCACCTGTATTAGTACACTGAAACAAGGTAAGGAATTTGTTATTTTCTGATGATGCATCATTAAATGGTTTAGGTTGTGTTTTGATGCAAGAAGGTAAAGTAATAGCCTATGCTTCAAGACAACTTAAACCACATGAAAGAAATTACCCAGTACATGATCTTGAATTAGCTGCTATAGTATTTGCGCTGAAAATATGGCGACATTACTTGTACGGTGAAAAGTGTCATATTTATACTGATCATAAAAGCTTGAAATATTTGATGACACAGAAAGATTTGAATTTGAGACAGCGCAGGTGGCTTGAACTGATAAAGGACTATGATTTGATTATTGATTACCATCCGGGTAAAGCTAATGTTGTAGCTGATGCTTTGAGCCGGAAATCTCTATTTGCTTTACGAGCTATGAATACCCGGTTATCATTGACTGATGACGGTTCAATCCTAGCTGAATTGAGAGCTAAACTGACATTTCTACATCAAATATGTGAAGCTTAGAAGAATGATGAGAAGTTACAGGTTAAACGGGCACAGTGTGAGTCAGGTACTGATTCTGAATTTCAGATTGGTTCTGATGGTTGTTTATTATTCAGAGGTAGAGTATGTGTACCTCAGAATTCAGAGCTCATACAGAAGATTCTATGTGAGGCTCACAGCGGTACTATGTCTGTACATCCGGGGAGTAATAAAATGTATAATGATCTGAAAAAGATGTAGTGGTGGTCGGGAATGAAACGTGATATCTCTGAGTTTGTATTAAGGTGTTTAATATGTCAGCAAGTTAAAGCTGAACATCAGGTACCTTCGGGGTTACTTCAGCTAATTACTATACCGGAATGGCAATGGAAAAGAATCACTATGGATTTTGTACCGGGGTTACCTTTGTCTCCGAGCAAAAAAGATGCTATTTGGGTGATTGTTGACCGATTAACAAAGTCAGCTCACTTTATTCCGGTACGTATGGATTATTCTTTAGGTAAACTAGCTAAACTGTATATATCTGAGGTTGTCAGGCTACATGGAGTGCCTGTCTTCATTATATCAGATAGAGATCCCCGATTTACATCTCGTTTCTGGGACAAATTGCAAGAAACCTTGAGTACTCAGTTGTATTTCAGCACTGCATTTCATCCTCAGACAGATGGTCAATCTGAGTGTGTAATTCAAGTATTGGAAGATATGCTCCGATGTTGTATACTAGAGTTTGAAGGTAATTGGGAGAGGTACCTACCTTTGATTGAATTTGCTTACAATAATAGTTATTAGTCAAGTATTAAAATGGCTCCATATGAAGCTTTGTATGGTAGAAAATGTAGAACACCGTTATATTGGACAGAGCTCAGTGAAAGGAAGATACATGGGGTTGATTTGATCCGGGAAACAGAAGAAAAAGTAAAGGTTATTTGAGATAGTCTAAAAGCAGCTTCTGATCGTCAAAAATCATATGCCGATCTTAAACGAAAAGAGATTAAATTTCAAGTCGGTGACAAGGTATTCCTGAAAGTGTCTCCTTGGAAGAAAGTCCTCCGATTTGGTCGAAAAGGTAAACTGAGTCCAAGATTTATCGGGCCATATGAAATTATAGAAAGAATTGGACCGGTCGCTTATCGATTGGCATTACCACCAGAACTTGATAGAATCCATAATGTTTTTCATGTATCTATGTTACGACGATATCGATCAGATCCTTCACATGTTATTTCTCCGACAGAAGTGGAGATTCAACCGGATATGACTTACAGTGAAGAACCGGTCAAAATATTGACACGGGAGACAAAAGAGCTTAGAAATAAAAAGATAAATTTGATGAAAATATTATGGCAAAAGCATGGGATTCAGGAAGCAACATGGGAACCGGAGGAGGCAATGAGGAAACAATACCCAAACCTCTTTACTGGTAAGATTTTTGAGGACGAAAATCCTAAAAGGGGGGGAGAGTTGTAATGGCTTAAATTCAAGGTTATCGGAACAGTGGTTTCGTAACCACAAATTCGATTTAAAGAGAAATTTATTTCAATATTTTTGCTTGAAAATTGATATGATAGGAAAATCGTATGAAAATATTGATAGAAAAATTTTATCGATTTAGTGGTTAGTTAGAAAAAGAAATTATTGAAGAAATTGGGTAAAAACAAGGTATCGGGACCTTTATCTCATAAAACTGAGTCGAAAATAATTTTATAAATATTTATGAAATGTTAGTAATGTGGTATTAAAATTTCGTTAGGAAATTTTAATGTTTGGGTAGTCAATTAAATGAAAAAGACTAAATTGTAATAGGTGTAAAAGTTGCTAGAATGATTAAATAGCTTAAGAGTCTAATGAGAAAGGATTTAAAAGGAAATTAGACCCAAAATTTATTTGGGCTGGACGGAAATCAGCAGGGAATTTGATAAATTAAGGGCAAAATTGGAATATTGCAAAATTAACTAAATAAAGCTAGGACTAAATAGGAAATATCTAGATTTCTCTTCATTTCTCTTCAATTCCAGCAGCTAAAAACGCCATAGAAGGGTTATCTAAGCTGGTATTTCATAATTTTTGCACCAAGTGAGTTAATCCTTGCCTTTTTCTTGTAATTTTTTGTGTTTCTAAGACTTTTACAACTAGGTCCTACTATTAAATTCATTAGTTTTTGATTTCATGGATGAAATTGAAAGTCACCATGATTGAGTTCTGTAAGTTTATGATGAAATAGAATGAAATTAAAGTTTTAATTTATTTATGAGATGATTTTATTAGGTAATTTCAATGGAAAATTGATTTTTAGGACCTAATTGTGAAAATGTTTGGAATTAAAGTCTATTTCTGAAACTATGATTCCTAAAGGTTGTAAACTAGTTTAAGGTGATATAATAAAGTGTTAATTGAGAAAAATAAGCTCAATTGAGAGACTAATTGAGTAGGAACGAAATTCTCATTTATTAAAAGCTTAAGGGAAAAATGGTAATAAACAGTTTGCACTAAAACAATTTGGACAGCAGCAGTACACTAACTTTGAAAAATCACCATAAATTTTATAAATCGAATTAGAAGATGAAAAATATATGGAATTAAATCTTATTGAGTCTAGTTTCTCATAGAAGAAATAGTGTAAGCAATGGATTTGTAAATTTTGAGATATAATGAATTTTGTGAGACAAGATCAGAATGAATTCGGGTTCCCCTGTTCTGAATTTGAAAAATCATAAAAAATTGAAGAAAAATAATTAGGGGCTTAAATTTATATGTATATAATTATTAATGAGTCTATTTTTAATATAAATAAACGAGAACATCATTTGAATCCTGTATGAAGAGATAATTAATTTTTAGTGAAAAAGGGTCAGAACTGTTAGACAGCAGAACAGGGGTGACTTTAAAGAATAAACTGTACTGATTGGCTAAACCAAAAATTCTGAAAATTTTATGGTAAGAAGATATATGAGTCTAGTTTCAGGGAAAATTAACAGAAATTAATTTGGAGTTCCGTAGCTTGAGTTATAAATAATTTAGTGACTATGACTTAAGTAGACAGCTTTGAATAAACTATAAATAATAGTTGAATTATAGAGAATGTTGCATATGAACATGAAATGTATTAAATTGATAATTAAATTTATTTATTTAGATCCAGAAGATTCAAATACGAAGCTAGATCGAGAAAAGGAAAAAGTTCAGGATTAGTAGATTTGTGTACACAAACAAGTGTCAAGGTAAGTTCATGTAACTTGAATTATATTCTTAAATGCTTGAAATGCATGTTTTTTATATGAATATGATTTGAATGTTCATTATATGAAATTTTATGAAACATTAACATATTTGATAAAAGAGGAAGAAATCCCGATTGAATGAAAGGAAAATTCGATGGATCTCTAAAGAGGAATTGACGATAAAAAGGATCTAGCCCGGACGGGTGATCCTATCCTGATATAGCCCTCCCGAAGAATATGTGTAAAATAGATTTAGCCCGGACGGGTAATCAGAATCAAGTTCGAATTTGCTTTATCGCATCGTAATTCAGATCCAAACTCATTAGAGTAATTATCGTTGCAGGGGATTTAGCCTGGACTGGTAATCCCGACAATACTCTATGAGTTTATATTATAGGGGATTTAGCCTGGACTGGTAATCTCGCTATAAGGATGAGGTTCGCGGGAGTGTGCTCTCTGAAATGGAAATGTGTGCACATGAATATGAATTGACGGACCCGGAATTGTACACTAAAAGTGTACCTTTGAAAATCCATTGAAATTCCAAGAAATACAACGGGATAAATATGGAAAAATAACAAGGAAATAGAGATCATGGTATTGATGAGCTCATCAATCATGGTATATATTATTGGTACATGAAAATTATTGTACTAACTTGAATGTTGAGTTTGTGCATATTAGGGTAATAATGCATTGAATGGATATATAAATGTTTATTGTATTGTATTGAAAATATTCCTGTACCCTGTACCCTAATATGCACAAACTCAACATTCAAGTTAGTACAATAATTTGCATGTACCAATAATATATACCATGATTGATGAGCTCATCAATACCATGATTTCTATTTCCTTGTTATTTTTCCATATTTATCCCGTTGAATTTCTCGGAATTTCGATGGATTTTCAGAGGTACACTTTTAGTGTACAATTCGGTCCATCAATTCATATTCATGTGCACACATTTCCATTTCAGAGAGCACACTCGCGAACCTCATCCTTACAAAATGAGATTACCGACCGAGCTAAACTTCTATAATATAAACTCATAGAGTATTGTCGGGATTACTAGTCTAGGCTAAATCTTGCAACGACAATTACTCTAATGAGTTTGGATCCAATTACCAAGACAAAGCAAATTGCACTTCGATTCGAATTACCCGTCCGGCTAAATCTATTTTACACATATTCTTCGGGAGGGCTATATCAGATAGGATCACCCGTCCGGCTAGATCCTTTTATCGTCAATTCCTTTCGAGATCCATCGAATTTTCCTTTCATTCAACCGGGATTTCTTCCTCTTTATCAAATATGTCAATGTTTCATAAAATTTCATATAATGAACATTCAAATCATATTCATATAAAAAACATGCATTTCAAGCATTTAAGAATATAATTCAAGTTACATGAACTTACCTTGATACTTGTTTGTGTACACAAATCTACTAATCCTGAACTTTTTCCTTTTCTCGATCTAGCTTCGTATTTGAATCTTCTGGATCTAAATAAATAAATTTAATTATCAATTTAATACATTTCATGTTCATATGCAATATTCTCTATAATTCAACTATTATTTATAGTTCATTCAAAGCTGTCTACTTAAGTCATAGTCACTAAATTATTTATAAATCAAGCTATGGAACTCCAAATTAAGTTCTGTTAATTTTCCCTGAGACTAGACTCATATATCTTCTTACCATAAAATTTTCAGAATTTTTTGTTTAGCCAATCAGTACAGTTTATTCTTTAAAGTCACCCATGTTCTGCTGTCTAACAGTTCTGACCCTTCTTCACTAAAAATTAATTATCTCTTCATACAGGATTCAAATGATGTTCTCGTTTATTTCTATTAAAAATATACTCATTAAGAATTCTAGACATATAAATTTAAGCCCCTAATTATTTTTCTTCAATTTTTTTATGATTTTTCAAATTCAAAACAGGAGAACCCGAATTTATTCTGACCTTGTCTCACAAAATTCATTATATCTCAAAATTTACAAATTCATTGCTTACACTGTTTCTTCTATGAGAAACTAGACTCAATAAGCTTTAATTCCATATTTTTTTCATCTTCTAATTCGATTCCTAAAATTTATAGTGATTTTTCAAATTAGTCTACTGCTGCTGTCCAAATTATTTTAGTGCAAACTGTTTATTACCATTTTTCCCTTAAGCTTTTAATAAATGAGAATTTCGTCCCTACTCAATTAGTCTCTCAATTGAGCTTATTTTTCTCAATTAACACATTATTATATCACCTTAAACTAGTTTACAACCTTTAAGAATTAGAGTTTCAGAAATAGATTTTAATTCCAAACATTTTCACAATTAGGTCCTAAAAATCAATTTCCATTGAAATTACCTAATAAAATCATCTCATAAACAAATTAAAACTTTAACTTCATTCTATTTCATCATAAACTTACAGTACTCAATCATGGTGACTTTCAATTTCATCCATGAAATAAAAAACTAATGAATTTAATAGTAGGACCTAGTTGTAAAAGTCTTAGAAACACAAAAATTACAAGAAAAAGGCAAGGATTAACTCACTTGGTGAAAAAATTATGAAATACCAGCTTAGAGAACCCTCCTATGGCATTTTTAGCTGCTGTAATTGAAGAGAAATGAAGAGAAATCTAGATATTTTCTATTTAGTCCTAGCTTTATTTAGTTAATTTTGCAATATTCCAATTTTGCCCTTAATTTATCAAATTCCCTGCTGATTTCATGCCCTTGCCGTCCAGCTCAAATAAATTTTGGGTCTAATTGCCTTTTAAATCCCTTCTCATTAGACTCTTAAGCTATTTAATCATTCTAGCAACTTTTACACCTATTACAATTTAGTCCTTTTCATTTAATTGACTACCCAAACATTAAAATTTCCTAACGAAATTTTAATACCACATTACTAACATT
Organism: Gossypium longicalyx; assembly: GCA_025698465.1. Lineage (NCBI taxonomy): Eukaryota > Viridiplantae > Streptophyta > Magnoliopsida > Malvales > Malvaceae > Gossypium > Gossypium longicalyx. The sequence continues at coordinate 4,229,527 of CM047001.1, read as the reverse complement.
TCATAAATATTTATAAAATTATTTTCGACTCGGTTTTATGAGATAAAGGTCCCGATACCTTGTTTTTACCCAATTTCTTCAATAATTTCTTTTTCTAACTAACCACTAAATCGGTAAAATTTTTCTATCAATATTTTCATACGATTTTCCTATCATATCAATTTTCAAGCAAAAATATTGAAATAAATTTCTCTTTAAATCGGATTTGTGGTTACGAAACCACTGTTTCGATAACCTTGAATTTAAGCCATTACAGAATCGAACTCTCTTTTGCTTCCCAAAAACACAGTGCTCACAGAAATCTAGTTTGCAAATTCATTGCCCATCAAGAAGTCTTCTTTTGCTCAATTCTACCATGCCATTCTCACTCATATGCCCTAGGCGCATATGCCAAAGTTTAGTAATATCATCAGCTGACAAGGAAGAGGAAGCCACAGCTGCATCACCAGTAACAGTAGAACCTTGCAAAACATATAACTTGACAGTCTTTCTTTGCCCTTTCATCACAACAAGGGAACCTTTAGAAATCTTTAAAACCCCACTTTTAGCTGTGTATCTGTACCCTTTTGAATCAAGAGTACTTAAAGAAATTAAATTTCTCTTTAATTTTGGAACATGTCGCACGTCACTAAGTGTTCTGACAACTCCATCAAACATCTTAACTTTAATTGTTCCAATACCTGTGATTTTACACGAAGCATTATTTCCCATCAAAACAACAACTTCAGACACTGTTTCGTAAGTTGTAAACCAATCTCGATTGGGACTCATGTAGAAGATGCAGCCTGAATCAAGTATCCACTCTTTGCTTACTTTAGGATCATTGACAGAAGCGACTAGAAGTTCACCATCGCTGTAGTCTTCTAAAACATCAGCTTCACCGAAATTTTCTGGTTGTTTTCCCTTTTGATTTGCAGCCTCCCTTTTAATCTTGTTCTGTAGTTTATAGCACTCAGATTTAATGTGCCCTTTCTTCTTGCAGAAGTTACAAGTTTTACCTCTGTTTGAAGACTTCGATCTACTCTTAGATTTATCGCGAGGATTCCGTTCCTGTGTCCTTCCACGATCATTATCAGCATTCTGATCTTGTCTCCCACGAGCAATGAGACTCTCTCCCTGAGAGTCGGGTTTAACCACAAGATGCTTCATCTTATCATACGAGGTCAAAGAATCATAAACTTCATCAACTGTGAGAGACTCGCGACTATATAAAATCGTGTCTCTAAAGGTTGAATAAGACGGGGGCAACGAACAAAGTAGAATCAACCCTAGATCTTCCTTATCATATTGAACCTCCATGACCTCCAAGTTTGAGAGAATTTCTTTAAACACTGTTAAGTGTTCGTGTACAGACGCACCTTCCTCCAAACGATGAGCATAAAGACGCTGCTTCATATATAACTTGCTTGTTAGATTTTTCGACATACATATTTGTTCTACCCTCTTCCATAATGCAGCGGCGGTCTTCTCTTTCATCACATCTTGTAAAATTTCGTTGGACAAATGCAGATGTAATTGTGTTAACACCTTTCGATCTTTACGCTTCTTCTCTTCATCTGTTAAAGTCGAAGGCATCTTATCTATCCCTAGCAGGGCATCCTCCAGATCCATCTGCTCAAGAACTGCTTGCATCTTAATCTGCCATAACGCAAATCTGGTGTTGCGATCCAACAGCGGAATTTCATACTTCAAAGGCGCCATTACCGTGATCGAGATGAAAAATCCAGAAGCTCGGCTACTAATTTGTGAAAATAAAATAAAATAAAGAACACACAAATTTTTACGTGGAAACCCTTTCGGGAAAAAGCCACGGGCAGAGGAGAAGAAAATTCACTATGTCGAATTCGAATTAATACAAGAGGAATAGACTATGTTTATTTATAAGCTTGTAAAGCCATATTCTAGTAAGACTGAAACACCTTATTCTAATCAATATCAAATAGATGGAATTTAATAAGGTTTAAAAAACCTTATTCTAAAAATAAAATAAAAGAAGTGTAATTCTATATGGATTCTTCTTTTATTTTATTTTACCACTGTATTTTATTTAAATAAGGATTCGAGTCACTTAATTCTAACACCCATTTTTTTTAAAGTGACAAGCATTGAATAATTGTTTGTAACGCCCCTAACTCGAATCCGTCACCGGAATAGAGTTACGGAGTATTACCGGAGTTACCAATTTATTTATCAAATATTTTATTTCATCTAACATTCATACTTGGAATCAATTAACATCAAATACATTGTCCCTTAAATGTACTTATTTTTCTCGACATGTTTTACTCGAATTTATTACTCGTCTCAATATACTTAATTTCCTTGTATCAACGTATCAAATATAATCACATATTTACATATCATGATAAATATCATTCTCTTGCCATTTCTTCATAAACATAAATCAGGTAATTCATTGTATCGATATTTCATATATTTAAAAAATACAATTCAAGTTACACTAACTTACCTCGTTGTTTGTTCATGTTTATAATTTCATTAATCTGATATCTTTTATTTTCCATGTTCAAGTCTCGTATTCGAGTCATCCGAATCTTTATAAATAAATTTAATCATCGTTTTCATTTATTTCATGTTTTAATACATTCAATTAATACTCTAAACAAAATTACCATTTTACCCCTAAACTTTTAATTAATGACGATTTCATCCTTAGGCTCAAAAATAAAATTCTTGCAATTTAATCCTTATTTCCAGCCGTTATTCTCATACAAATTGATAACAACCCATGAATTCTATAAAATATCAGAATTTTCCATAATTTCAACACTTTTCAATTTAATCCTTAAAATATGTTTTTTCCCGATCTTGAACTAAATTAATAATTTCATTCAATTTTGTAATTTTAAATAATAAAATAATCCATTTCATGCAAATTGTTTATTTCTAACATTTTTACAAAATTGCCCATAAAATTTTACTTTTATTCAATTTAGTCCCTGAGCTTAAAACATGCAAATTAGCCATGCTAGCTGAATATTCATACATATTTTCCTCCTCCTCCTCTCCATTCCACATCCTTAATTTATATAACATGCTATAAATAACATTATCAAATAATTTCACTATTTACTTATATGTATATTCAAAACTGTCCATTTGAGTCATAGTCACTAAATTATTTATATCTTGAGCTAAAAAACTCAAAATTAAGATCAGAAATTTTTTTATAAAACTAGACTTACATATATTCTTACCATAAAATTTTCATAATTTTTGGTTTAGCCAATAAGTACAGTTTATTCTTTAAAGTCACCCTTATTCTGCTGTCTGACAGTTCCGACTCTTCTTTACTAAAAACTAATTATCTCATTGTACAGGATTCGGATGATGTTCTCGTTTATTTCTATTGAAAATATACTAATTAAGGATTTTAAACATATAAATTTAAGAACCTAATTATTTTTCTCCAATTTTTTATGATTTTCCAAAGTCAGAATAGGGGAACCCAAAATCATTATGACCTTGTCTCATTAAATTTATTATATCTCACAATTCACAATTCTATTTCTTACATCGTTTCTTCTATAAGAAACTAAACTCAATAAGATTTAATTATATATTTTGTTCATTCTCTAATTCTATTTCCACAATTTATGGTGATTTTTCAATGTTAGACTACTGATGATGTTTAAAATTGTTTTAGTGCAAAATGTTAATTATTAAGTTTATAACACCCTTATTTCCTTTCTCTACAATATTTCCCTCCACTTTCTCTTATTTCTCCTCACTAATATATCAAGAACATAGAACCATATATAAGAAAACTCTACTTTAGCTTTATTTCCATGTTTTTTCAATAATATCAAACTTAAAAATACATGAAAATCTTGATGTTCTTACCTTGTCTTATTGTTTTCAATCTTTAACTTGATTTTCTCTCTCCTCCAGCTTCTATTTCTTGAATCTAACTTGATATTCTAGCTCCCCATAGTCTTCTTGTCATCTTTCTCATTTGATGGCTATGGAAATTCTTTTGATTTCTAAGTGAAAATGGTAGATTTTTTATAAAAGGACCAAATTGTAAAGAAAAGAAAGTTTTATTTTTTCTTTTCTCTTCATACGTTGGGTGCATGGGAAAAAGATGATGATTCTTCATCTTTCTTTCCTTATATATACTAAATAAAATAATAATAAAATAATAAAATATCATTTAAAAATTAAATTAAAATTTTAATAAACTATTATTTATTTATTTATTTAATCTAAAATATATCCAACATCATCATTGCTTTCTAGATTTCTCTCTTCTTTCAATTGACCATTTTGCCCTTTGTGATCTTTTAAAATTTTATTCTTGAGTCATCACTTAATTTAGTAAAATTACAATTTAGTCCCTCATAATTCTTCACCTATTCAATTTGGTCCTAATTCATCAATTTTCTTTGGTTTCTAGATCATTCCACCCTTAAAATATTTTCACTATTAGTCCTTCAACTTTTTTGTATTTACACTTTAATTCCCTCAAATTTTGAGTATTTACTCTTGGGCGACAAAACTTTTCTTACTTTTATAATTTAGTCCTTTCTTGAATTAATATGTCATAATATACTTCCCAGTGACATAAATCAATTTTCCTCTTCTTGTCACTTTATTTCCTTGTTTTGCTATATTAAAGATAATATTTTACTGTAAAAAATTTCAGGGTGTTACATTATTTTTATGGAAAAATAAATTTAAAAAATTCAAAAAAAATTCAAAAAAAACCAAGGTTAATAAAAAGTACTATATATCTATATTATTTTGTTTTTTTTCTATATTTTAATATTTTTATTTTTATTTTTAAATTTTCGTTATTTTTTTGCATTTTATGTTTTTTAAAAAGAAAAGTATATTTTTAAATTCTGAAAAAAATTTATAATCTTTTTATTTTAAATTTTTTTTTGAAAATTTTTCCTTTTTTGGTATTTTCTAAAATTTTCATTTTTTTTAAAATTTACATTTATTTTAGAAAAAAAATAAAATTGGGTGATGTGGTGCGCTTCTAGCGTGCCACATCATCTTTTTTTGTAATGACAATAACAACTGGGTAACATGCCTGGCGTTTGGAAACTTCAAGTATTAAATTGATAAAAAAATTATTTTAAGTACCAAAGTGATAATGGAGTGCAACTCTAGAGGCAAGTAGTGCATTAACACTAATTATTTATAATTATTTATAAGTTTTTATGAATTTTTTTATAATTTTATAAATTTATAGAAAGTTTTAAATATTTTAATACACTTTTATTTTAATACACTTTTATTTTTATTAGAATTTATTTATAATTTTTATAAACTTTTATGAATTTTTTAATAATATTTTATAAGTTTTTATAAGTTTATATAAATTTTTTAAGATTTAATATCTTTAATGATTTTTTATGAAATTATTTTTATAATTTTTTATAATTTTTAAATAAAAAATATAATATTAAACTAAAAGTTATTACGTGTGACCATGAATTAATTTTAAATCATTAATGAAAAATTTAAATTGATTTTTTATTATTTTTGTTAATGACAAGAATTTGCATGTTGGGATACCAAAAGCTGGTGAGGGATAAGATTCCACTGTGAAACAAACATCAGCGATTCCAGTACAAATTGATTTGATTTATCGCATATCCGGAAAAACAGAAAAATTAAGATAGTTTTGTCCACTCCTTCTCTCAACCTCAAATAAATTGATTAATTGATCCTTCTGATTTGAGATTTCTATTGTCTTCTAAAATCCTCTTCATTTTCGTCAATGGCGACTCAAGGGCAAGTCATAACTTGCAAAGGTATTTCTCTTTATTTATTTATTGATGTGTTTGCCAGTTGTTTTAAAACCTTATTAATTCTAATGTGGTTGTGATTGTGAAGCGGCGGTGGCTTATGAACCGAACAAGCCACTGGTCATTGAGGATGTCCAGGTGGCTCCGCCTCAAGCCGGTGAGGTTCGGATCAAGATTCTCTTCACTGCTCTCTGCCACACTGATGCCTACACTTGGAGCGGAAAGGTTTTTCCGTTTTCTTTTCATTTCCATTTTCTATATCTACATGTTTCCTTTTTTGGTTTGCAAAATATATCAGTGCCAATTGCTTATCTTGAACAAGGAGCTGTTTAAGATGAATGAAAAAAAAAAAGGGATTATTTTAGCTTTATTTGCTTTTCCATCCTAACGAACACTACTTTTTCAGTAGGATAATGATTTCTTTTTTTTTGGTTCAAAAAATGCCATGTAAACTTGATTGCTAGGAACGAATAAAAAGTGGAAATTCCATGCTAAATGGGAGTATTTTGCTGATTTTGTATTATTGATTTAAAATAGGAAAGATATGTGTATAATGTTTTTGATTTCATTACTCTTTTGATGTTAACTTCAAATTGGAGTGAGATACTATTGATAAGAATATAATTCGATGTTCTTTGTGTATCCTCTTGCAGTGACAGTGCTAACACCTAGTTTGATCTGGTTCTAGTTTTTCTTTTCTTCTTTGATATTTTTCTAATCAGCTGTTTAATTATGATGTCATGCTTGATTTACCTTTTTAAGGATCCTGAGGGTCTATTCCCGTGCATTCTTGGACATGAAGCTGCTGGGTATGTTTTTTTCCTTTTAGTTCTTACAGTTTATGAGCCTCTTGGTCGGTAAAGAGTGAAAAATGTTTGAACTTTTGAGTGCAGAATTGTAGAAAGTGTTGGTGAAGGTGTAACTGAAGTTCAACCAGGTGACCATGTCATCCCTTGTTACCAGGCAGAGTGCAGAGAATGCAAGTTCTGCAAATCAGGTAAGACTAACCTATGTGGCAAAGTTAGGACAGCCACTGGAGCTGGAGTCATGATGAGTGATCGCAAGAGCCGCTTCTCAATTAATGGGAAACCTATCTACCACTTCATGGGCACCTCAACATTTAGCCAGTACACGGTTGTACATGATGTTAGTGTTGCAAAGATTGATCCACAGGCTCCTTTGGACAAAGTATGCCTTCTTGGTTGTGGTGTTCCAACTGGTAAGTGCTTGTTTAGCTTTCTCTCCATTTTATGAATCTGTAATTGCATATACAATCATATGGCAATTGGATTTTTTTTTTTTGACTGTATATATATTATTTATTTTGTGATGCCTTTGTACAAAACTTTCATTTCATACGTACTTTGGTGTTGGATAGGACTTGGAGCAGTTTGGAACACAGCCAAAGTTGAACCAGGGGCCATTGTTGCTATTTTTGGCCTTGGGACTGTTGGTCTTGCTGTAAGTGTCAAATATGCACCTTGCGTAGAAATTTGTTGATACTGTTTATTATGAAGTCCTATGCATATTCTGAGCTGCCTTTTAAAAATATTTGTTATTCTCATCGTTATTCTCTTTGTGGTGCTTGTTTGTTTGATATTAAATTGTTTTTGTGATCCTGGAATGCAATGTTGCAGGTTGCAGAGGGTGCAAAGTCAGCTGGTGCTTCAAGAATAATTGGCGTTGATATTGATAGCAAAAAGTTTGATGTAGGCAAGTAATTTACAAATGATAATGCTTACAAAGAAGAATTTGGTAAATATTAATATGAAATATTCAATAAACAATGTGTAATGTGAATAATGAAATAAATTGTAAGAAAATGGGTGGATTTTGTTTTTCTTATCTTATTTTTTGTAATAAATCTAAACCATTCATTATTTCTATTTCTATATTCTGATTTCTTTCTTTCTTTCTTTTTGGTGAAATGCAACTTGCAGCAAAGAATTTTGGAGTTACAGAGTTTGTGAATCCAAAGGACTATGATAAACCAATTCAGCAGGTCCTTGTTGATCTCACAGATGGTGGTGTTGATTACAGTTTCGAGTGTATCGGAAATGTCTCTGTCATGAGGGCTGCTTTGGAATGCTGTCACAAGGTATGTGGTGCCTGAATTTGATGAGCACTAATGACTGCATAAACGGAAGACCACTGCTAAAGTGCCCGAGAAATTTTCAGGGCTGGGGAACATCAGTTATCATAGGTGTTGCCGCATCAGGTCAGGAGATATCTACACGACCTTTCCAATTGGTGACTGGCCGTGTTTGGAAAGGGACAGCTTTTGGTGGTTTCAAGAGTCGTTCACAAGTGCCTTGGCTTGTGGAAAAATACATGAAGAAGGTAAACGGAGTTTGTAGGCGAATCTATATTTAAGCCTGTACAATGAGCAGGATATTATTATACTCTCCTTATCATTGCAGGAAATCAAAATAGATGAGTACATCACCCACAATTTGACCCTTGGAGATATTAACAAGGCATTTGATCTGATGCATGAAGGGGGTTGCCTCCGATGTGTGCTTAAGATGAATGAATGAGGCTAATATGGGTGAACTAAAGGGGTGATCTGTGAAGAACTACGTGCCTATCTTCTACAACCGGTTTTGTACTTCCTCTGCCAACTTATGAGTATAAAGTAGACTCTGTTGGAACAAACTTTTTCTATGAAGCCTAATAGTTTAACCTTGTGAAAAATGTTTGGTTTATGATGTTAAAAGAGAACCCGCGATGAAGGTGTGTGCATGCATGAATGAATGAATAAAATAATTAAGCTCCAAATCATCTGAATTATGGAGATAATGAGTATTGGACATATTTTGATTGTTCCCTCGTGCAAGAATTTCTGGTGTCTATTCCTTTTTTCTCCTTTGAAAGAATTGCATAATTTCCATTTCCATCAAATTCCAGTTGCTTGGTCCGATTCCTCTCAACTAGAAAGAATAGCACTTTGGAATTCTAATTTCCTGCGAATCTTGACTGTCTAGGGGACCTTGCAGATAATTTTACATTTTCAATAGTCTTAAAATATGGTACAATTAGAGTAATCTCATCGCATCATTTTAGGTAATCGTAAAATTCTCAAGGTAATGTTGATTTTATGATAATTTTACCCTTTGGTTTTATAATTTTGGTCAATTGCAATTTATTCTCCGACTTTTTATTTTTTACCTTATTTTTCTATCATTTGTGACAATTAAGTATTTCTAAACTAGATGAAATTAAGGAGCTAGCTTAATTAAATTAAAGAATACCTTTTTTTCCCCCAAAAGGATAGACATAAATTATACAAAACGTCATCAAGACTTTACATTTTAATAGGTTTATTTTTACACTTGAATTAAGAATAAGAATATTTTTCATATTTAAAAAAAAATAAATCAAATGTATAATTAATTATTTAAAACAAATAAAATTTTAATTGCATTTCAAGAGATATATGAAATTTAAAAAAGATGGGTAATATTTAAAATCATTTCAACTTTAATAAGAATAATTTAATAAAATATTTTTTAAAATAATCTTTCATTCTATCAATCAAATAGTCAAATAAATCAAACAAGGTAATATAAATACCCAATAAATTTTATATTCTAATTTTATGTTTGAAGAAAAAATTTAAATTATTAAAGTGAATTTTAATGGTAAAATAAACTTAATGTTACATTTGGTAAACGTGATGTAAAAGAGGAATGCTATGTGGCTTCAAAATGATGGATAAAAGATAAATGTTACTACGTCAATATGTTTAGTTGTTGAAGATTATGATATATGTTACTTTTATTATGTGTTATTTGTTAATGTACTGTCCTTCTCTTAACATCTTTTATGTGTTTATGTTTATAATTTTTTAAATATTAAATAAAATATTAAAATAGGATAAATATTACTATTTAAAAATATTTATATTAAAATAAAAAATATTATAGTATTTAATTTTATATTAATATTGAAACAATAAAATAAATATATTGTTTAATAATATATTAATATTATTACTTTTTAGAAATATAAAATAATAAAAATATTTATATATAAATATTTAATAACAAAATATGAAATTGTATAATATTAATATTAATATAAATTTATTTTTATATCAATATATATATTGTAATTAAATTTAAATAAAAATATTTTAGAAAATTAAGGAACTTTTGTTTCAGTCCAACCGAAGATTGGTTGGGCGGGCCACTCGACTCATAGGTAGCTCTACTTGTAATATATGATTGTTGATTGAAGTTAAAAAAAAAATTATTAGTGAAGTTAAAAAAATTTAACTGTGAGTATATCAAAAATGATATATATATATATATATATAATTTTTATGCAATTATTATTTATATTATTTAATATATTTATAGTGAAATTTTTTAAATATTATTTTTTATTATCTAATAGTGTAAATACTTTTTAATTTTACAGTTAAAATTTTACAATTAATATATCAAATAAATTGTCTTTTTTTTTTCATTCTAATTCCCAAAAAAAAAAAGGTTTTCGAAAATATTTTTTACATCTATTTCAATAAAATCCATATTATATATATAATTTCAGTACAGAATCTATCTTCTCAAATCTCACTGCAATAATTATTTTTAAAAAATTAAAAGGTTTAAATATTATTTAAAATATAAAAATATAAAAAATATTTTGAAATTATAAAAAATATATAATTATTAAAAAAAAATCACTTTCAAAAAGACCCTAAATAAATGAATGTCTAAATTCAAACATATGTATTGTGACATATGTTTGTCTAGGTTGATTATAAACCTCATCTTTTAGTAATTTTAATATTTCTTTTACAAATTTCTATATTTTTATAATTTTTATCATATATATTTTAAAGTGTTTAGATTCGATCATATATTTTAGAAAATAGTGTTAAAAAATAGTTAATTCAAGAATTAATGTGGATAAAAAATATATTAAATTCAAGAATTAAATGTGACTTTTTTTTTATCTCAATAATACGAAAAAATTATTATCTCAAATGGTATACACATGAGAATATTTATCGAAATAACAAGTTTGCAATAGTTATCATAGGTGGTGCCTTACAAGTTGGCACCACCACTTTTTTTCTTTCACAATCATCCGTCCATCATGAGGCCATAATAGGGTTTAAAAAAATCATTTTCAATAGGCTACAATTAGTGGTACCATCCTATACGGCGACAATAATATATGCCAAAATACGAGTTTGAATCGGGTTGGAAGGGTGGAGGGTGTTTGTCAAACGACACCCTTTTTTTTTCTTTTCATTTTTTATCTCAAATAACAAAATTTTTATTACCAATATATATATATATATATGCATTTACATTACAAATATTCAACATAGGTTGTAAAAATTGGTAAAGCTAAATAAGTTCAATTAATCAGTTTTCAATCAATTTAATTTTTTTATAAAAATCGTTTCAATCATTTAACTTTATTATAAAAATTTAAAAGTATTCTGATAATTTCAATACTTGAAGATAACTATTTAGTGTATACTTACGGGGTTATACTAGAGGGCCCGAAGGCCCGCCAGAAATGTGGGAGGGTTTGGGCAAAAATATAGGCTCGAAAAATGGGCTTGGGTAAAAAAAATAAGGCCCGTTTAAAAAATGAACCGGGCTTTGGGTAAGGTATTTTTGGCCTGAGCCCGGCCCGGCCCTGCTCGAATTCACTAAATTACAAAAAAAATCTATTTTTTTAATATTATTTTCTTATTTTTTTCTCCCTATTTTGCTACTATTTTACTATTTTGTTGTTATTGTTTAGATATTGTATAAAACTTATTTTATTGTTAATTTTTTTATTATTTTAAAGACATTTGTTGATTTTGTTATTATTTTAGAGACATCTGCTTGTTAAGTTGCATCTATTTTAGTGTTATTTAAGTATACATATTTTTTAAAATTTATTTTCAATGTGTTGAGAAATATTTATTTTGATGTTTTTAGTATTTTTGATGGTTTATATATATTTTAAAATTATATAAAAAATAATATAAAAATTAATATGGGCGGGCCGGGTCGGGCCTGGGTTTTAACATTTTTATTCGGACTGGCCTTGGACAAAATTTTAGACCCATTTTTCGGGCCGGGGCAGACCCGGGCCTAAATTTTTAGATGGACCCGGCCCAAACTCGGCCGGCTTGGCCCATGCACACCTCTAGGTCATACACAACTTCTCTTCTAATGCATTCAATCAAATAAATAATAATTACAAAAAATTAAATATATAGGAACACATCAACTATTCTAAAATCTAACGTCAACTCAACAACTACATCCAACTAATAAATAACACGACCTGTGGCTTAAACCCGCGGGTACAATTTTGAAATATGTAAATAAAGTGGTAGACAGTGCTGTGGGTATAACGCCAAAATCTAGGGGCGAAGACAAAACAATTTTTTAGGGGGGGTCGGATGAAATTTTAATTTTTTATACCCTATATCTTTATAATTTTTAAAGGATTAAATTGAATTTTTATAATTTTAAGGGGCCAAAGTGCAGTTTTACTTTTACTAATTTAAAATATTTAAAAAATCTCAAGGGCTTAAATAGTTATTTTACATTTTAAGGTGGGCCGGGGCCCCTGCCAATCCCCTAGATTCGCCACTGCCAAAACCTACGACTTCAACACGTTGTTATCTTTCTTTCATTGTCTAGGCACCTACTACACCCTCCAATGGACACGTTGTCTAAAAAAAGGTTAAAAATTAAATTGTTTTATTTTTGTAAGTTAGAAATTTCAATCCGATAATTAATATTGTTAGTATTTTCTACTAAAATTTATTAATTAAGTATGTCAAATAAATTGCCTAATTACAAATATATAAATTGCCTAATTACAAATATATTTAGTTAATGAATTTTAATAGAAATTACAAATAATGCAAATGATTGAATTAAAATTTTTAAATTGAAAAAATAGAGGATTAAAATTTTAAAATTTTAAGTACATAGATTAAATTTTAAATTCTAAATACATATAGGGACTAATAACTATTTTAACCTAGATTAATCTCAGCACGTTAAGACAACTTGGTTACCGACAAGGAAGCTCTCTCAAGCTTTAATGTAATATGATTTTCATCTCCCTCGTTTTGCCTCCTTTGAACGGTTCTTTTCACAAGTTTTCGCACCACAAACTGATGTAGATTAATTAGTATCGATATTATTGTCAGTATAAGAAAACATAAATTTGAGTGGAAATGTATTATTCTCTTATTTAAAGGTTAGAGGAAAAGGATTATAAATAGTTCTAAACATGGTATAAAAAAAAAACACAATTAATGAAATAATACTTAATTTATAAACTACGTATAAGTGTCTAAAATATTATTGAATGTGAGAACCACGTAATAATACACAATATCTTTATAATTATTTATATTAGCCACTAAGGCATAGCAATAAAACTGTGATTTATACATGCAGTGTGTATATTCAATTTTATTTTTGGCTCCCTTGTGATTGGGGTGTTGTCTATGGTTCATCTTCTTCATCTTTGACTTGAGCCAAGATTGCATTTGCTTTATCCATGGCAACAATTTCTCTGCAAATTAAATACACAAGTCAAGGCATGCATCTTAATTAATCAGATGACAATAAGTATTTTTATAAGATGATAAGAAAGTTTGAATTGCAGAATCAAATTACCGAAGGAAACGAGTAAGGTTAGCAGCTTGAACCAAATCTCCTCCCTCACGAGCTTTCAAGATTCCCAACATGAGTTCCAGCTTGAGTCGAGTCATGGCTGATTGCTTGGCCATCATTTGAGCTTCTTGTTTCAGCTCATTGCATTGCCCCTCAATCTCTCCGAACCTTGTCATTAATTTTGACTGCTCCTCTATTAAGCATAGTTGATCTTCCCTTACCTTTCCCATCTCAGTTTTCAGTCGTTTGGCTTCGGTCCTCACTTTCAAATGCTTCTTCGCCTTTTCTGGGTTATCAGTCCTGCTGGGTGCCATGGGATGTTTATAAGTGTTGTAGGCTTGTGGTAGCTGATCAAGTTCTGAAGTAAACCGATTGAGATATGATGTTGATGACTGAAATTGTGCCCAGACATGGTTTAAAATAGCTGAAAAATTCGGTAAGCTCCTGGGAACAACAGCGAACTTAGATGGAAATGATTGAACAGAAGGATGACAGAAATTTCCAACCAGAGGTATATATAGTTGTCAGCGTCCTCTTGGAGTAGAGACTGTGCCTTTAGCTATCGCGCGCTCCTACGACAGTAATCACGCGATATCTGCATCTTCTTCCTGGAAGTGATACGTACGCTTTTTATAATATTTAAAAACTTTAGAATATGCTTTCTACTCTTTCTAATTTTGTTTTTTCTTCATCCTTCTATTTTTCAAATTTAGAAATTTTATTAAATTAAGATTTATTATAACGTTACGTCTTCTTACATTAACAATAATATTAATATCAAGCGAGTTAAGATTGAATCGACACTTATTTAAAAATATACTTTTATTTTTATATTCAAATAATTTTTTATTATCAACATGAATTTACATGAGAACATGAACGCTGAGCAAACAAATAAAAGAAACCCTAAAAAATAACTAGAAGTGAATGTGAAGTAATAGAAGTCTCTGTATTGTATCTCAAACTGTATTTTGGTTTTTGTATTGAAAATTGAGTAAATATAAGGTAAAATATGAAATTTGACCATTGACTTTTATACATTTATTTTAATTTCACTTCTACTCTTTTATTTAGAGCAAATTGACCCTTGACTTGGTACTATTTTATCTTATATATATATATATAGATTATGCTAGCAAATAATTTATAAATTATAAAAAAATTTAAAAAAGTTCATAAATAAAAGTTATAATTCCAAAAATTATGAAAAAAGGCTCTTCAAAATTGAGAAAAAAGATAAAAATTTCAAATACAATTTAAAAGATTATAAAATAATCTCAAATTTTCTATAAAAAAAATGATTTTTAAAAATTTTAAAAGATTATGAAATTTTTTTTAAAAAACTTCAAAAATACAAACATTTTTTCTTTTTATAATTTAGAGAGTTAATTACATCCAAATTATACATACTTCTTTTTCCTTCTAAAAGAGTGATCATCCAGAACAATCATCTCTCTTAACGCTCAATAAAAGAATAAATTTAACTTATTTGTATTTTTTTAAATAATTTTTATTTTTTACTTTAAAGAATGTTTTTTTTAATAATTTTTGGAATTATATTTTTTATTTATGATTTTTTGAACTTTTAATTTTTTTTTTAAAAAAATTTTAAATTATTTGTTAAGGTGAAATGTAAAATAAAATAAAATTTAATTAGCATTGAAATGATGAAGGGTATTTAAAAGAGTAAAGACTAAATTAAATAAATGTGTAAAAGAAAAGGATTAAATTTATTATTATATTTTGTATAACATCAAAATAAATATTCAACGACATAGTTTACACGTAAAAAACAAAGCACACTTCAAACTTCTCGGTAAGCACCACAACAGTACTGCAGCATGCATTAGATTCCATAAAAAAAATCACCAAAATTCAGCTCCAACGATCCCCGTTGCATTTGCTTTCTATGTATTTTCTTCATCTTTGTGCGTCAGCTAAGATTGCTTTTGCTTTTTCCACGGAAACAATTTCACTGCAAATTAAATGCAGAATCATAGTTAAAATAAACCCATGCGTCTTAAGTAATCAAATCATCATAACTACTTTTATAAGATGATAAGAAAGTTTTTAATTGCAGAAACAAATTACCCAAGGAAGCGAGTGAGATCAGCGGCTTGAACCAAATCTCCACCCTCACGAGCTTTCAGAATTCCCAACATCAGACTCAGCTTGATTCCAGTCATGGCTGATTGCTTGGCTATCACTTCAGCTTCTTGCTGCAGTTCATTGCATTGCCTCTCAATCTCTCCAAACCTTGTTATTAGTTTTGTCTGCTCCTCTCTTAAGCATAATTGGTCTTCCCGTACCTTTCCCATCTCGGCTTTCAGTCGTTTGGCTTCGACCCTCACTTTCAAATGCTTCTTCGCCATTTCTGGGTGATCAGTTCTTCTTCTGGGTGCCTTGGGATATTAATTTATAAGTGTTGAAGGCTTGTAGTAGCTCAAGTTCTGACCTAAAAAGCCGATTGAGAAATGATGTTGATGACTGAAAATGGCCATCATCAACACGGTTTTAAAGAGCTAAAATTCAGTATGAATACTCGGCGAAGAGGGATAGAACTTAGGAGGAAACCACTACAGAGAAGAAAGTGCAAGAAAATTCCATTAAAGTGCATTATATATAGTGCATCATCATGGAAGGGAGACTCCGTCGTAGTATCGCACGAAGAACTTTAAAATAAACTGTATTTTTCATATTTAAATTTAAATATTTTTTTATTATTAATACGAATTTAGATCAAAACTTGATCTTGGGAAAATTGATGGAAATTCAACGAAAGGCAGGGCAATGGTTGAAGAAGAATTTTCACTGTTGTGGGGTAAATGTTTATGTCCCTTGTTGTCTTGTCGTTGTTCTTTCCTTCAAGTGGACAAAGACTCGCTGATCAATATAAAATTCATCCTAAGATGCTTCGAGGTCTTTTTGGTCTCAACATATATTCTCAGAAGTCAAATTTGATTGCTATTGGACCAGATGAGGAGTTTGTCCCATGCCAAATCGATCTGATCCCCTTTTTCGTCATCATCGTCGTTGTTTTTCATCTCATGGTGGGGTTGCACTGGGAGAGACCAATTGATTTTCACTCATTCATGTCTTATTGCTTTTCGAGGCCTCTATCTGCATCGGATGTTGTCACAACAATCTTGGCCATGAAGACTGCATTGAGAATTTTGTTTCGACGAAACGGTGGAAGAATGCCAGTCTGGTTGATTGAACCGGACTCAGTTATGCCTAGGAGATCAATTGCAGGAAGTTGGAAATCGGCGATGTTGTATTTGTTTCATCGGGTGGGTTTGTAGTCATTGCTGGTGCCAATGATGGAGGAAGCTGATGAACTTAAAATGGTGTCAATGCTGCAATTTTTTATAATGGTTGGTGTGTCATGGTGTCTAGGCATCTTTGGTTCGTTTAAGGTGTGCGGTTGTGTGTTGGTAGCATTGTAGTCGGTACTTCTAAAGGTGTATGTTTTGTATCTCTTCGGAACCTTTCGGTTAGCAACAACCCGGAAATTATTTTATGGATTTTTTCCCATCACATCATTTATTATCTCTTCTCAATTATATAATGAAATTTGAGTAATTTTTTTTCATGTCATTGATACATAATTTTGAGAATTTTTTTTTACTATGAACCATATAACCCTAAACTTCGAACTCCGAACTCCGAACTCCGAACTCCGAACTCCGAACATAGAATCTTAAACTCCAAACCATGAACAACAAACCTTGAACCTGAATCATAAACTTGAAACCATAAACCTTGAACACCAAACACTAGATCTAAATCATAAACTTGAAACCCTAAACCTCGAATCGAGAATTTTGAACCCTGAACATGTTTGAGGTTCAAGATCTAAGTTTAGAGTTTAAAGTTTGGGATTTAGGATTTTAGTTTAGGGTTTAAGATTCATGGTTTTGGATTCGGGGTAAAATAATTACGAAAATTATGTGTCAATAATATGAAAAAATTGTTGAGATGTCAAATAATTAAAAAGAAACCATGGATGATGTAGTGGGAAGGGTCCATCAAATAATTTCTCACAACAAGCAAACTCATTCTGATTAGATTACATATCCACATAATATAACTGACATATCTAGTTTATACACAATCATACTATTCTTCGCAAACATTAAAATAATGAAACAATTACATATTTACCAATTATAATTGACAAGTTATATATATTATATTTAACAAACTTAAATATTTATAAATTAATATCAAATAATTGAGAAAAAAATAAAAATTGATTAAATCTCGCAAACTTGAAAAATCAAAACCCTAATAATCTTTCGACTAAAAAAAAAAGTTGAGCAACGCATGAGAGAAAAGCATAAGAATTGCTTGTTTTTTCTTTCTAAGATGGTGTTTGGTATGGTAAAAAGTAATCATTTTCTTGATCATTTAATTGGTGGGAGAATAACTCTAGTGTTTGATTTATTAAAAAAGATTAACTTTATTGAAAATGTAATATTCTTTCCTACAATCATGAGAATATGATTCCAAAATAATGGTGGGAATGTAATTTCCCAATATACTTGGAAAGTTAATTTTTATCTTTGAGCCGAAAATACAAGAAAATGACCCAAAAAATATAAATAAGATAATTATTAACTAGAATGATATAGGTGCAAAATTAATTGCTGAAATAATATGTTGATAAACCTCAAAAGTAACATATTTTAATCCCATGCTTGGCATATTTTTGGATGATTTATCATAAGATTTAGTGAATTTGATGCTCCTAATCCTTTAATTTCATGTTTTATATCCAAATGAAGATAGGAAAGCGAAAAGTACAAGAAAAAGGCCAAAAACGGACAAAATAAGTTTATTTCAGTGCTGCACACGGCCCAGACACTTTCACACTGGTAATCCACTCACACGGGCAGACCACACACCCATGTGTCATGGCCGTGTCGACTTAAAACCATATCAGAATTGCACACGGCCTGAGCACTATCACACGGGCGTGCCACACGGCTGTGTCCCTGTTGAGGCCTATTTTAATTCTACTCGAAAAATACTAATTTTGGGCTATTTTGGGGCATTCCAAAGTCTTTTTAAACACACTAGGAGAGGATCTAAGGGGAGACACGCAGAGTAAAACATAAGAATTGCTCGAAGAACGCCAATGAAATCAGCTCAGAAGCAGGATAGCCTCAAGACTAAAGATCTCCATCTAATTTCTCTCTCAAAGTTTTTGGGTTTCTTTATGTTTTGTTGGTTTCCTATTTTTGAGATGTTTTCCTACTACAATATGAACTAAACTCCCTAAATACCTAGAGAGAATGAAACCTAAGACAGATCTTATTATTTAATATTCTGAATTTAATGATAAATACTTGTTCTTGTTCTTAATTATGTTTTCTTAATTCTTATTTTAATATTTTCAGGATATTAATTCAAGCTGATGTGCTTATTCAGTGGAGCAAAAGTCCCTGTTTAAGAGTAAATCTCACATAATTAAGTGGAGTTGCATGCAACCCTAGAAATAGGGTGACATAAATCTGCTCTATTAGAGTCAAATCTAATAAGGGAGTCTATAGATCGAGTTAATGCGACAATAGGGGTTTTAATTAGAAAGAGATTTCAATTAATCAACCTAGAGTCAGTTGTTTTTAGTTTCGAAAGAGATATTAACATAATTGAGGGATTTTTACGGATCAAGACAAGTGAATAAATCGTTAGATTTAGAATCGAAATAATAAGTGAAGTCTAGGTGGATTCTTCCTTGGGTATTATTTTTATTATTGGTTTATTTGATTACTTTCTTCACTCTCTATCACGTTCATTAGTTAATTAGTTTAGTTAAATTTAGATTAAAGCAAATCCCTTTTATTTTAAGCTAAATAATAGAAAGATAGTTAATACTAGTACTTTTAGTCCTTGTGGATACGATACTCTGGACTCACCGTAACTAATACTACCATTCGATAGGTGCGCTTGCCTTAGTCATGATCGTAGTCTAGTTTAGTGGTTCATAAAATGATCATCATATGTTTTCTATAGTAAAAAAATACCTTGACGGGCTCAAATCAAAATTGGTGGTATTGATTTGGGCTTTAAATTCCGGATGAAATTATTGACTCATGAGAAGATTAATTCATGTCAGGGTTAGGCATACGAGGAGGCCCAAATCGGAATTGGATGTGCAAATCTGGGCATCATGAGAAAATATAGTGCCGAATTAGGCCTCCCTTGGGCCTATCCCTTGACACGAATTAGACTTCTCATGAGTCAATAGTTTCATAAAAAATCTTAGCACAGGTTGGAAAAATTAGTGCCGACTTGGTTAGGAATCACTGCCAAATTGGCACTATATTTTTTTATTTGGACAAAGATTCTTTGCTCGACATGACAACTCGAGCACGGGTGAAAAATTAAATACCTGATCCCTACTATATAAACCCCCCGAAAAAAATTCACAACATAGTTGAAAAAAATTTGAGCACATCCTGTTGACCAAAACACATTAGCGAACAAATATAAATATAAATAATTGTATATATAAATAAAAAATTAATATAAGCAAATATTTATATAAAAAAATTATATTTATGTAAAAAAAAACCAGATTTAAATAAAACAAATTAAATAAATATTTAACATTAGATTTGAAAAAAATTAAATAAACAAAATTTTAGAAAACCAAAAATCGAATAAAGGGAATCGAGTTTTTCTAGATGTTGAAGTCTGTTTTCACAGTTTCCTTAAGACAGTAGTACATTTGTAGTGATCAACGAACAAACCTTGCCTTCTTCAATCACTGAAACTTTTGAAAATTTGGAGAGGAAAATGAAAAGAATTTTTTAGAGTGAAAAAAAAATTGTTATTTCTCTGTGTCTGTGACTAAAGAATTCTGCAGTCTTCTTTAGGCTTTTATAAGCATTCGATATGGAGGAATTTTAGAAATTTTCATGAATAAGTAAGCAAATCTTTTCATTAAATGAGCCTTTAAATCAATTTGAATAAAACCAAATCAAACTAAAAATCAATTTGATTGGAATAAAATCAAATCAAGATATTTTTCCTTTTAATACAAATTTTGTATAATATCTACTAAGAAAAAATAAAATACACATTGGGCTAAAATATCTACATGGCCTTTTTGTACCTGACCGATTTGGACATTTCATGTTGCCTACGTCGTGCGAGTGCGCCCCCAACCCCAGCAGATTTGGACCTGCACCCCCTCGCGCGCGAGGCAGGGTTTCAAGCTTAGTCATTCAATAATACCTCAAGTGGGTTCTCAAATATATACATATTTGAGATCTAAGCTTAGTCATACTTGGTATTTAACCAATATGAGATCTAAGCTTTTCTTTTCCTCAACAAATATTCACAAGTGGCTTACTTTGAGTATCAATTTCTCATTCATCACTCAACCATTTTGTGCATAAGATATACCGTTGTAAAGGTCTCATGGAGTAGAATATAAAACCATAATTTATGATTCAACTCTCTACCTTTACCAATTGAGAATATGCCTTAAATTTTTTTAAAAAAATTACATATTTTCCAATAATCCCCCACATGAATGACAATTGATAGTTTTAACGAAAAACATTGACTCGATGTGGTGATAGAATCTATGATCGATAGTTGCATAGGATAGGTAGGCATCCACCCTTGAACCTTCCCTTGTGAAAGTATATTTACTTTACTAGCTGACTAGTCGACGCGATGTCCTTGAACTATTCTGCCTTTTGTATAAATGATGATATAGCTCACACAACTACCTTATTGGCAATGTTTTAGTTCACATGGGTATGTTCATATAGAAATGAAAATCTCTTGGTTTTACAAGAGTTTGAAAGAACTATGCTCCAATATTCTCCTTGAAGCAGCCCCACTTCACTCTCACATTGGTGACTTATGTTATTCAACTCACCGAAACACATAATGGTCATTAAAAGCGTTGCTTAACCTATCTTATATTTAGTCACAATTTACGTCATAGGAATGCACTTGGGATAATAACCCCCATAGTGACCTCATAGGTCTATGCAAGTAGGTTGTCCCTTTGAACCTAGATATTGGGATCTTCAGTCAGTTAGGTAGGCTTTTCCTTCACATAGTGCATTTTATTTTTCATGGGCTTTAGCCTTATTCATTTCGATATTTTATCAACATGATCTCGATTTAAGCTTTTAGTTAGTGGATCCACAATATTATCTTTTGATTTTACAAAATCAATAGAGATAACCCCGTTTGAGATCAATTGTTTAACAGTATTGTGTCGATGATGCATATGTCTCAACCCCTACATTTTCAAGTGGTTGTAGGATGATTTTTTACCTTTCCATAACTCATATAGTGTCTTGTCTCTTTTCTTGCGATGCACCTTATTTAAAAGGTAATTAGTTTAAAGAAAATCTTCCCCCATATTTCCCGTGATAACTTAGAGCTTTCTAGCAATGTGTTCATCATTTCCTTTAGAGTTTATTTTATTTCGTTCGACTACTCCATTTGATTAATGAGAGTATGGTGGTGTTACTTCATGAATAATGTCATGTTGTGTACAATATTCAAATGGTTCAACATATTCACCACCATGATCACTTCTCACCACCTTAATCTTTTTATTAAGTTGGTTTTCAACTCCTACTTATAGAGAATATATTTCTCTATAGCTTCGTCTTTGCTCTTAAGCAAATATACGTAGCAATATTTTGTGCTATCATTAATGAAGGTAATAGATTTTTTTTCCCTTTTCTTGTTTGAACAAATTTTAAGTCACAACCATTGCTATGTATTAGGTCAAGTGGTTTTGTGCTTCTTTGAATAGTTTGAAATGAAGACCTTGTTAATTTTGCCTCAACACATGTTTCACATTTATAATTATAATTAATGTGAAATGAATGAATGTGCTTTAAGTTAATTCATGTTCGTAAAGTATCATAATTAACATGTCTGAGCCTACCATGTCATAAATTAAATGACTCAAGCATATAAATAGAAGAAGAAACAACATTTTTATTCATAGTTTTACTTTTATAGAGATTGCATTAAGTTTCCACATGTCATTTAATACATATCCCCTTCCTACAAACATTCCCTCCTTAAACAAAATTAGCTTTTGGGATTCAAACACCATCCTAAAACTATGTACACTTAGGAGTGTTAAAGAAACATGGTTCTTGCGTATGTTAGGCACATAAGTCCATATCAAATGTTTCCTTGGAAATTTCTTCCACAGCATTGGCCTCGCTAGCTTTAACTTTATTTGGAATCCTACAGCCAGATGACTTGTGCCCTATCTTGTTGCAATTGAAGCATTTCTCTTGAAATTTTTGCTTCTTAGAAATGCCACCTTTTGGTCCCAGTTTAGACTCATTCTGAGGTTGTTTTCCCTTCTTGAAGTCCTTCTTGACTTCTACGATGTTTTCCCTAGCACTGTTTACTAATTTGTTGAGCCTTTTTTTCGTACCTCTATTGTCTTCTTTAATCCGAAGTCTAACAATTAAATTTTCCACTGACATTTCCTTTGTTTTGTGTTTTAGGTAATTCTTGAAGTCATTCCAAGTAGGAGACAACTTCTCAATAATGGCTGCCACTTGAAAGGATTCACTTATCACCATCCTTTCAGCAAGAATTCCATGAATGATTAGTTGAAGTTCCTACACTTGATTCACAACTAATTTAGAATCAATCATTACAAAATTCAAGAATTTAACAATTAAAAGCTTTTTAGCTCCAACATCTTCGATTTTGCATTTATAGTCCAATGATGTCCATAATTCCTTAGTTGTTTTCTTAACATTATACACTTTGTACAGTGCATCTGACAATTCATTCAGGATGTAGTTTCGGTATGAAATCAGAATGTTTTGAAGCTTCAACAGCATTGAAAGCGGTAACATCATTTACCTCACCCTCTTTAACAGTAGAAGGGTCATCTTTAAAAAATTTGGCCAAGTTCAACATGGTCAAATAAAACAACATTTTCTATTGCCAAGTCTTGAAATTTTGTCTCAAGAATTTTGCAGGTTTCTCGTTGTGGCTTATAGCAGCCGCCACCGACAACACTGAGTTTTGGATCGAAGATTGCGTTTGAACCAAAGCTTCAGATTACGAATTGGTTGAATTGGTGAGAGTTTTCATTTTCTGTTAGGATTTCAGAAACAAAACCAGAATTAGAAAAATTATCAATTTTTGTTAGACAACAGGAATTTAATAAAACTCAAAACAAAAGTTTATATGGTCTAATCGAAAACATAATAAAATAATGCACCAGATAGATAGCTCTGAAAAAGAGGTGGTGCACTTGGCATGCTTAAATACAAAGTCTTTCAAAGAACCAATCCTAGACATGCACTATCATATTGTCTTTTTAATTCACCTTTAATAAATTTCTTTTTTCTTTGATGTCACAACTTGAAGCTACAATTTAAGCTTTCACAATTTAAAGGCATAATTAAGGCTACAATGAATAGAAAATTAAATTTCCTATTTATATTACCCTTTGATTTTGTTAAACAACAGAATTAATTCTGAAACAAAGTCAAAATCAATTCTGTTGACCGTCAGGATTAAATCATGAAACAAAATTATTTAATTAAATCTTGTTTGGAAACAAAATCAAAATCGAATAAAATCTGTTAAACGACAAGAATAAATCTCGAAATACATTATTCAATTTTAATTTTTATTCTCAAATAGAATACATTATTACTTTTTTTCTTTTCTTCGCCTTGGTGTCTCGTTCGACTCAGATTAGAGAATTGTAAAATTATAAATATCTATCTTAAGATAATTGAACAAAATACGTTAGTGAACAAATATAAATATAAATATAAATAATTATATATAAGTAAAATAAATTAATATAAGCAAATATATAAACAAATATTATATTTATGTAAAAAACCATCAGATTTAAATAAAAAATTTAAATAAATATTTATATTTATTTAAAATATCATATTTGAAAATAATTAAATAAACAAGATTTTATAATTCTCGAGCCTGATGGATGGGTGTTTATGCAAGTTGATGTGAACAATATTTTCCTTAATGGCACATTGACTAAGGAAATTTATATGGATCAGCCATCAGGTTTTGAGATGCACGAAGCAAATGGAAAACAACTTGTGTGTAAACTAAACAAGGCATTGTATGGTTTAAAACAGGCCCCTCAAGCCTGGTTTCATACATTGGGGCAACATTTGGTGGAGTAACTTGGTTTTCAAGCCTCTAAAGCTAATCCATCACTGTTTTTTTTAACAATTGATGTCTCAACAATTTTTCTAATGGTATATGTAGACGATATAGTTGTGATAGGTAGCTCTTCTAAAGAAATTAGCCAGGTCATCAAGTAGCTTCACAACAAGTTCTCTCTCACGTACATGGGTGAGCTTCATTTTTTTCTGGGTATAGAGGTCCATCGCATCTCTTGTGGTGATTTGTTTCTTTCTCAGAAGAAGTATATTTTAGATTTGCTTTCTAGCACAAAAATGACTGCAGCCACTATTACTCCAACTCCTATGGCAGACACTCCCAAGTTGACTGTTGCAAATGGTAGTCCACTTGTTGATGTTCATGAATATCATAGTATTATTGGCAAACTACAGTATGTGTACATTACTTTACTAGAAATTGCATTCTGTGTCAATAAGCTTAGTCAATACATGAATGCACTTTGTGATACTCACTAGAAGACTGTAAAGAGAGTGTTAAGGCATTTGAATAGCACTTTGAATCATGGTCTGTATTTCAAAAAAGGACAGTTTGACCTAGTTAGGTACTCTGATGTTGATTGGACGTCTACTGTTGAAGATAAAAGATCAACTACAGGCTATTGCATTTATCTTGGTTCTAATCCAATTGCATGGTGCTCCAAGAAACAAGCTGTTATGTCCTGATCCTTATCAGAATCGGAGTATCGCAGTCTAGCAAACTGTGTGTCTGAGTTGTTATGGATAAAGTAACTTTTAACTGAGATTGGTACGACTGTTAAACAACCAGTAGTTGTATGGTGTGATAACACATTAATAGTTGCCATGGCTGCAAACTCTACTCATTATGCTAAAGTGAAGCATGTGGAAATTGATTATCATTTTGTGTGTGAAAAAGTTCTTACTGGCATACTATAGATTAATTTTGTTCCATCATAAAGATATGTGGCTAATGTGCTTACAAAACCAATTACACCAAAACAGTTTTCTACTTTTAGAAAAGCATTGCGAGTGCTATCGATTGAAGATCAGTTCAACAAAAGTTAGAAAACCAGGAGAATGTTAAGATAAATGTTGTTTGTTATTCTGTTGCAATTTAGTTACTAGCAGTTAATAGATCAATGCTATTATTATTGATAGCAAGAATACCATTTGTTATATAAATACCCTTGCTCAAGTATTTTCAATAGATGAAAAAGTATTTTCCATAAGCTTGAGGATTATGACTCAATAAAGGAGTAGTTGTTGAAGCACTTCTAGGTTGTGGTGATGCATAAAATGGGTTGAACCATGCATTTGTAGGAGTTGAAGAAGGTGAGACAACCCAATTTCCATATGAAGCCATTACTGGAGAAGACATTGGTAAACCAAATGAAGGTACCCAAGATGACATTGATGACCCATTACCAAACATACACACATTTTCTTGTGGAGGTCGATAACCAGTACTCTTGTAAGAAGCATCAAACCTATGATAGCAATTATCAATAAGATGCCCTATTTTTCCATAAATTTGGCACTAAATGTGAGAGTCAGACATGCGACCATGTCCATGGCCATGTGAGGAACCTGAAGCACAACGATAAGTAGGAGTTGAATCACTGTTTACCACTGAAGCATTTTGTTGATGAGTAACCATGTTTGCTGAAATAGGAATCTCAGCTACAGTAGATTGTATTTGTGCTTCAGCAGCAAGAAGCATAGTAGTAATGTTTTGAACATTAGAAGGTAGTTGACTTGCAATTATGACAGTTATAACAGACTCATACTCAGGAGAGAGACCATTGAGAATGGCAGTAACATGTTCATGCTAATTGATGACCTCACCACAACTAACAAGACTATCATAGTAGCCTTTAACTTTCATCAAAAAATCCTTCATCAACAAATCTCCCTTGCGTTGAGAATGAAGAGCACTTCTATAGAACATTAACCTAGACGTGGTCTTACTACCATATATTGTAGCAAGAGTATTCCATATCTATGCACTAAAATCCATGCCAATAAGTTGGAGTAAGACACTTTAGCTAACAGAAGAAAGAAGCCAAGATGCAAGTGCACTGTCTTGTTGTTCATATAGCACAAAAATAGGATTTTCTTAAAGCACACCAATTTTATCAGAAATCAGTGGCAGAGGAACAACAGTTTGAGGATTAAGAAAATTTTGCAGCTTGTAAGTTTTGATTGCAAGAAGTACTTGTTGATGCCATAGCAGATAATTGGAGTCATCAATAAGGATATTAATATTTTTAGTGGAGAAGAAGCGGCTATGACTGAATCAGAAATCATTGTTGGTGCAGTTGAATGAACCATGAATGCTCCACAGGCCTTAGAAATTCGTAAGGAGATATATGTCTGATTCCATGTTAAAGTTTGCTTTCATTCAAACTTTTTCATCTATTGAAAATACTTGAGCAAAGGGTATTTATACAACAAAAGATATTCATGTTGTCAACAATAATAACATCACTAACCCATTAACTGCTAGTAACTAAATTGCAATAGAATTAACAAACAACATTTATCTTAACAATTTGAGTTCTTCATTTTAAACATTCATTCAAAATTTGGGATTCTTTATTCTAATATAATACTTCTTCTACATTAATTATCAAATTGGTACACTTTTTTCAAATAGAGAGAAGTTGGTTTATATTAAATAGAGAAGTCCGAGCATACCAATCAGACCTAAGATTTTTGGTCGGGCCTAGCCTGGCCCATGGATACCTCTAGTCACTGGGTTGTTAAAATTGATGCTATATGGCTTTCTCTATTCACATTACTTGTAACAACTAAAAGTTGCCCTTCCCTTTCTCTTCTACAATTCAATTTTTTGCATGAAACAACATTGGACGTCACAAACCTACGAATCAAAATTCAAACAACTTTTTTCTTCGATCTTCGAAACTACTCGTAAGACGACTTGAATCTAAGGTATATTCTACTTGCCGATAGATATTGATCCATCGCATTGATCATCAAATTGTCGCTTGGATATCATTGGCAAAACCTTTAAAAAAAACTTGACAACTCATTGACTTAAATAAAAGCTTTTGAATAGTTCAGTGACTTAAATGAAAACTTCCGAATAGTTAAATGATTAAATTGTAGATTTTTTTAATTAAGTCACCAAAACAAAAAAGTACTCATAATTTAGTGACTAATGATATAATTTGGCCATTTAAAACAATAAAATAGGGTTTTAGATTCCTTAAAAGTTGGAGAAAATTTTTTTTAAGTCCTTTAAAAGTTGAT
Organism: Gossypium longicalyx; assembly: GCA_025698465.1. NCBI lineage: Eukaryota > Viridiplantae > Streptophyta > Magnoliopsida > Malvales > Malvaceae > Gossypium > Gossypium longicalyx. The sequence goes on along the minus strand of CM047001.1, from coordinate 4,201,651 downwards.
AAAAAAATTTTGGAACCTTAAAGGTAAAAAAAAAAAGATTTAAGCCCTTAAAAGTTGGTAATTTTTTTTTTTTTACTTTTAAAAGTTAAAAGTCGATAATTTAAGTCTGCTCATGAAGAGGCTTATCCTCCCACATGGAATAGACTTCTCATGACAATATTTCTTTTCTGAGATTCTACCAGAATAAAAATTTATTATAATTTATATTCGAAATTCATAACACTTTTTAATAATATTATTTTTAAAATTTTAACCACATTCTCCTTTGAAGAATACAATATGAGTTACGTAATCAAAATGATGGCACATTTACTACAAATTAACACTAAAACCAATGCACCCTCGAAACTGCCGTAGGCAGCAAAAAACTGCAGGTAGCATTAGACTCCATAAAATCACCAAAGTTCTGCTCCAAGTTCTGCTCCATAAAATCACCAAATATGTCTATGGATCATCTTCTTCATCTTTGACTTAGAGCCAAGTTTGCATTTGCTTTCTCCATGGCAACAATTTGTCTGCAAATTAAATACACAAGTCAAGGCATGTATCTTAATTAATCAAATGATAGTAAGTACTGTTATAAGATGATAAGAATGTTTTTAATTGCATAAACAAATTACCCAAGGAAGCGAGTGAGAGTAGCAGCTTGAACCAAATCTCCTCCCTCACGAGCTTTCAAGATTCCCAACATGACACCCATCTTGAGTCTAGTCATAGCTGATTGTTTGGCGATCATTTGAACTTCTTGTTTCAGCTCATGACATTGCCTCTCCATCTCTTCGAACCTTGTCGTTAATTTTATCTGCTCCTCTCTTATGCATCGTTGATCTTCCCTTATCTTTCTCATCTCGGCTTTCAGTTGTTTGACTTTGGCCCTCACTTTCAAATGCTTCTTCTCCATTTCTAGGTTATCAGTCCTTCTGGGTGCCATGGGATATTAGACTTGTAGTAGCTGATCAAGTTCTGAAATAAAAAGCCGATTGAGATATGATGTTGATGACTGCAAATGCGGGCGGACATGGTTTAAAATAGCTGAAATGCAGTAAGCTCCTAGGAACAACGGCGAACTCAGATGGAAATGACTGAACAGAAGGATAGGCGAAATTTCCTGTAAGAGGTATATATAGTAGTCAGCATCCTCTCGGAGTCTTAGGTATCGCGCGCTCCTTCGACTGTAATCGCGCGATATCGAAAGTGATTCCTTCGCTTTTTATAATATTTTAAAACTTTAAAATATGTTTTAAGACTGTAACCTTCATAAATTTAATATTTAATTCTTTAATATAGCATTCACCGTATGACACTATTTTACCTTATATCTAAATAATTTAAAATTTATAAAAATAAAATTTCAAAAACAATTTATAAATTTATAAAAATAATTTGAAATTTTCTATAAAATTAAAAAAATAGAAATAGAAATAGAAAAGTATATTTAAAAAAATTCCCAAGATTATGAAAAAATAAAAATACTCTCTTTTATAATTTATAGAGTTTGTTATATCCCATCCCCAACAAAGGAACGTGATAGAATGAGGAACTGCTTGGTGAAATCTTAATAGAGGCCCACGGATGGCCCCTATTGAATACCCTACATGGTGACCCCTTGATGGGCATCGAAATCACCAAATATAAATTCCTACACTTAACTTAATTAAATAGTAGTATAGAGTAGTAGGGTCGATTCGATCCTATAGGGATTGGGATATCTAATTTCCTGTTTTTGTGACCAGATTTCTAAGTCTAGGCAACTGTTGTGCCATTGACTTATGCGTACAGTGCTATAAAATAAATGAAATGGGGGGATTTAGTTGATAGAGTAAATAAAATAAGGAAAAATGTAATATAATAAATAAAAATAGATTTGAGATTGCAAAATAAAATTAAGTGAATAAAATTTAATTGGGGAACTGAATATATTTAAACTTAACCTCAACCTTAGTATGCTTCGAACTTGGACCGATTTTTGAAAAATGGTTTTTTCCTTCCAATCAATAAGTTAGTTATAGCGACTAAGGACGTCTCAACCGCCAACTTTCCCTCTCGTAGTCGATTCCGGTACGACCTACAAACCGACCATTGCCGAATTTCTAACCACGTGACATGTGTTCGTAATTTAAGATTTTGACAGCTTTGTGATCTAGAAAGTCCAACTCGAATTAAAAACCTCAACCGCGTGAGTCGTTTAAATCTGATCACTATCTCCTTTAACGGAATCCAACTAGCTTTTTCCAATTGAATATATCAATTTTTTCGCGGGAATTCGAATATTGCACAGGCGACTCAACTTCCCAACTGTACGCCAAACAATTCCAACCCAACATGCATTTTTTGAATTGAAATCGAACCAATTTTAATAGACAAATTTGTACTATCCCATATACCAGAGAGATAGTAAATACCGTATTGTAAAGTTTTTAGTATGAGTTCATATTTCACGGTTATCTTATCGGAGCGATAACCGGACTAAAGCTAAAAAGGACTTAACTAAGCATGAAGTTAATCATGTTAGTTGGTGTATGGAAATAATAGTTAATGAAATTGGTGGAAAGGGAAAGGCAAAGGGGCTTAAGAAAGAAATTACCCAAAATGTTAGAAATGGAAAATAAAATGGCAGAATGCCAATACTTCTCTCTTATCCAAGAATGAAAAAAAAAGAAGAAAAAAGAAAGGAATTATTTTATTCCAAAACCAAGTGTAATCAAGTGTTACTAATTACTAGGTATTTATACACATTATTCTGCTAAATTTATCAATTAAAATTTAAAATTTAAAAATCAAAATTTAAACTAAAGATTAAATTCAAACTATTTATACGATTTCGACAATTTAAAAAATAATCTGATTTCAACTAGTCAACCACTAATTCTTTTAATTCTTCAATTTGGATTTCTTTTTTGCTTTTCATTTCAATTTAGTCCATTTTATTTGATTTTAAACTTTGACACACTAATTTCATCCATGATAAGAAAAATATAAATTTAGTAGCATATTATTCAAAAATTAGTTAAAAATAAATACATTAAAAACACAAATTTAACTTGCTATCGAATTCTCGCCTACTTAGTCGATGCTTGTCCTCAAGCATGATGTTTTCCAAAATCATTCAATAATCTTTTTTGAAATCAAATTCCCTTCCTCAGTCAAGCGTAATGCAAACAATGAGGTGAATCAAAAATAAATAATTGCTAAGTTGAATTAATAATCACTTTACAAAATTTCGAACAATATGTTAAATTCAATTATTTCACTAAATTTAGGTTTAATCAAATTTGCGAAATAATCGTACACAATATATATTTATTATTTATTATTTTTAAAATAATTTATTTATATACATTGAAAAAAAATGAAATAATAATCACAATGCATTATATTAATAAACAATGTAAAATAAATATGTTATTACAATATTTCATGATTAGTGTTTGGCCATTCTCTAACACAACCAACACATTACTTGTGGGAAGGAAGGGCACACACAGTCAAGGTGAAAATAAAATACAGTAAGAAAACAAAGTGTACATACCAATTTTGGGCCCAACCCCAAAACTCAACAAATTAAAACCCAACCCCTAAAACCCATTTACAACCATCAGCCCGATTTAACCTAATTTCTAACCCAAACCAATTTTTTTTAAATCCAAAACCCGAATGGCCCAATTTCAAATACATTACAACCAGACCCAAAACCCAATACCCATTGGCCCAATTAACCTAACCCACCCCCAATCAAATCAAGAAACCCTAATCCCTAGGTCGGGCGCCGCAACCACCCTCTGACTTTCGGCAAACTGCTCTCTGCACCACCAGCCACCTGCAACACGCCACCATCGCCCACTTGTACCTGCAAGAGATCAGAAGAAATGACAAAAATAATATAAAAATGAATGTAAAGGGTTATAAAATCCGGATGAAACAGATTTATAGGGGTTCCCTTTTTCGGCATTTTAGAAAAAACATAGACAAAAATATATTGAATCCTTGATTTCTATCGGTATCCATATGCCAGAATAGTATCAGACCAAAGCAAAGATATCAAACAACGAAGAGTCAGAAGCAAAAAAACTAAAGGTTATATATTTTTTTTTTATTTCGCTTTAAAACATATTTTATCCCCAATACACATAAACATATAACATAAAATAAAAAATAAATACAAAAAATATTAAAAAAAAGAAAAAAATTACCTTGGTGGCCGGCCCGGAGCCCTCCCCCTGGCCGAAAATCGCTCCGGGCTCCCCTCTTCCCTCTCCCTTTTCTTTTTTTTTCCCTCAGCTGTCTCAAATGATTTTTTTAAAAATTTTTTGGCTTTTATAGGGGGTCAAAACGCACCGTTTTGGACCCCCGATTTTAATGAACAAGACGACGCTGTTTTGAAGACTCGACCCGAGATCCGACCCGAACCCACCTAGGATCCGCGTGTTTTCAACTCAATGGGCTAATTGCACGTGCAGTCCTTCCGCTTTTTCAGGCATTTACAATCAACTCTTTTTGCTATTTCAATTTTGGCCCAAAATTCGTTGCGTTTTGCAATTTCGTCCCCACATACACGCTGCATTTTGATGAGAGGGGATATTTGCTGTTTAGGTCCTCCCATGTTGCGCGCGTATTGCAATTAAGTCCTCTCCTCCTTATTTTCTTTTAAATTAGTCCCAAAATTTAGTTTCCAATTCAATTTAGTCCTTTTTTACTTTTTGTTCGTTATTCTATTCTATTATTATTATTATTATTATTATTATTATTATTATTATTATTATTATTATTATTATTACTACTACGTATTGTCATGTATATACTTTAAATACTTATATAAATATATTATTAATAGTTATTATTATTTCAAATGTGTCTATATTATGTATTATTTTATGTATTTATATATCTTATAATGTTATATATATACTTTTAATACTATCTTATATATATTATTATGTATATTCTAATATATATATATATTTGTGAGGCGTTATTAATAGTTTTTTTATATATATTTATTATTATATTAGATATGTATATGTGACATATATATTATATATTATTTATATACATTATGTGTATAGATGTTTAATGTTATTAGTTACATATTTCTTCATTATTTCATGTATACATTATGTTTATATTTCAATACTACCTTTTATATGTATTTTTATATTATATATATATTTTTAATACCATATTGAATATACATTATCATATTTATTTTATTCCTAATATTAGTACATATATTTCGTTATTCTCAGTATACATATTTTATATATAGTATGATTTTCATATATCATTATATTTATACCTATTATTTTCACTATTATCACTTATTATTTTGTTTTAATATTATGTATATATTTTTTTCATAAATGTCACTTACATGCGTTTTAATGTTTATTTTATACGTATGTACATACCATGTATGTATTTTATCCTTATTGTTATGAAATTTAGTACATGTTTTATTATTTATGTATATATATCTTTTATTATTAATAGATATTTTCAATATTATTATTTTTTTATATATATTACCTTATGTATATATCGTTTAATACTATGTTATACATATATATATTTTTAACATGTATTATATACATACTTCTAACATTATTATATATATACTTGTTGTCCCTATATACATATATTTTTCATAAGTACATACTTTAACATTAATAGTTACGTATTTTTCTTATCATTTCATAAATATTTCAAATATTATATGTAGTATATTTCCAACATTATTACTATATATATGTATAAGTATATATATTGTCTTCTCGTATTTGATACTATTGTTATATTCAATATCGCATGCATTGCCATTGTCTTTAATATTATCATCGTATGTATTACGCGCCTCGATGTATTTCAAACTATTATCTTTTGTTTCCCGCCTATTTTTATATATTAACTCGTCCATTATTTTAAAACGTTGAGTCGTGTCTTTATTTACTTCAATAATCAAGGCAACGTATCGATTTAAACACTATGTCATCGATTTCATCGCTATGTTGGGTGAATATCGATCGACTCGTGTTAAAACGGTATGTCCTTCTCAAAAATAAAAAAGACTTAAAGATTTCTCGTGTTTTGATTGGATCACGATTCAATGTTATCTTGAACTTGCAATTTTGAAAATCAAGACAACGCTTGTTTAACAAGATACCAATTTTGGGCGTCGCGAGGATGCTAATACCTTCCTCGAGCGTAACCGACTCCCGGACCCTACCTTACTCTGATTTTGACGTAGACCTAAACTCGGCCTTCCTTTGTTAAAAATAAATTTACTAGGTGTCCGATCACACCTATAAAAAGGATCGGTGGCGACTCCCCTTTTATTTTAAAATTAAACTTCAGTTTTCAAGTTTTCAATAAACCGCCACAATTAGCGACCAAAAACAAATTTTTACGTCGCTACACAAAGCACTCTTCATACTCCTCCCCTGACCACCAAAACACTGCAGGTAGCATTAGACTCCAAGAATTGTTCTTCATTGCATTTGATGTCTATGAATCTTCTTCATCTTTGACTTGAGCCAAGATTTCATTTGCTTTTTCCATGGCAACAACTTCACTGCAGAAATCAAAGTTAAAATAAAATACCTATGCATCTTAATTAATCAAATGATAATAAGTAATTTTCATTGCAGAGACATATTACCGAAGGAAGCGAGTGAGATTAGCAGCTTGAACCGAATTTCCACCCTCATGAGCCTTTAAGATTCCCAACATGACACCCAGCTTGATTCTAGTCATGGCTGATTGTTTGGCGATCATTTGAACTTCTTGTTTCAGCTCATGACATTGCCTCTCAATCTCTCCGAACTTTGTTATTGATTTTATCTGCTCCTCTTTGAAACATAGTTGGTCGTCCCTTACCTTTCCAACCATCTCGGCTTTCAGTCGTTTGGCTTTTTCCCTCACTTTCAAATGCTTCTTCGTCATTTCTGGTTTCGACGCCACATGATCAGTACTCCTTCTTCTGGGTGCCATGGGAATATTTATAACTGTTGTAGGCTTGTAATAGCTCAAGTTCTGAATTGAAGCAGCTTGAGTTATGATCTTCCTTACTAAAAAGGCTGCAACCATGGTTTAAATAACGAAATTCAGTGAGCATGCAGCTTCGTAGATAAAGTCTAGCAGCTTCGCACAAAACCGCTAGTAATGAAGAGGGAAGTGAAAATGTGGAAATATAAATTCAGTGACTCAGTGGTCAGCTTTGACTAGGTATCGCATGGTCGTTCAACTGTAATCGCGCGCGATTGAAGAAATGATTATAAAAGCTTTGATTTGAGAACGTCAAATTCTATACAAAGCCAACGTGTTATGAGTTTGTTTGGATTTAGTCTTGTTGATTTTTTCCCCCAAAATGTATATTTCACTCCAAACTCATTTTTTCAAACCTTATCAATTTTTTTTTTAAAAAAAAAAACATGTCAATTCAATATAATAATTCGAATGCGTTAAAGCGCATTGTGCTCTTATTTAATGAATTAATTTGACATTTTTAAAAATTTTGATAAATTTTTACACATTTAAAAAAAATAAAAAATGGTATAAAAATATGAATATGTATATATCACATTATCTCATATTTTTAAAAAATAAACCGTGCCAAATAATTTAATTGATGTAACGAAAAAAATGATCTTAAAAATAAAAATATTACTTTTCAAAAAGTAGAGAGATTAAAAATGATTAAATTATAATAAAGAGACTAAATTAACACATAATGTAAAGATCTTTTATAGAAAATCATCATTTAATAACGAAAAGTTTGATGCATGTGTTTGGACAAATTTGAGTTTTACAAAAATAATTATATAATAAATTTTCGAATCAATTTATTAAGAGGCGGCAATTCAATCTTAGAATGAACATGAAAAATATCAATATTTATATATAACGTATTTAATTAAATTGATATTATGAGTGGATAATAATTTAATAAAAATATTTACTCAAAAATTATTTAAAAAATAATAAATATAAAACAACTAAAATCAAACTGTTTATGATTAAATTATTGAATAATATTTTATAAATATATTTTTAATATTAATTCTTTTCCCTGCAATATAATATAGTAATATTTAAAGGGTTATGTGCATATATATATATATATATATATATTATCTTTAATAAACAATAATACATCTTTATTAAATTAAATAAATAAATATTAATACTTTTATTTAAACATAATTAAATATTAAACGTAAATTACAATAAATAAATATTATTTTATTTATTGACAATGTGACTTAATGTGATTCATTGATGGTACATAGGATTTATACATCGACGGTGCATCAAATATTATCCTATAAAAATATTAATTCTTTCCGAATTTGATGTCCCAAGTGAAGTGATATCAAATCAGCCAATGAAAATACTAAAAAATCTGTACATGAAAGTAAAATATAAAAATGATTATCAATTTTTTTAGAACTGAATTGGTGGTTAAATTGGTCAGGTCATAAACTTGTTGATATGATTAAAAGAGTATAAAAAAAAAAATTTAGTTCAATCAGTTAAACAAGTTTTTTAATCAGTTCAATCAGTCTGTACTAGTTCACATTTCAATGATCTGATCTATCTCCAAATTGATATTGATTCTTAATCCAACCGGTTCTATCGATTAATTCAATTAGTTTGATTCAAACATTATTGATATGAAATTAATAATGAAATTACACTTGTGAAAAAATCAAATAAATTAATTATTTTTAAAATTAGACCAAATCGATAGAACTAATTTTTTCTATATTTTTAATAATTTATTTAATCTAAGAAAAATGAAAATTTTTGATCCGTTCAACCATGGTTGTTGTGAAAACCAACATGTAAGATAGACGGCAATGAGAATGTGCCATTTTCGAGGGTTTATTCAAACATTTTCAGGCCTCCATGCTCTTTTACATCGTGTCAATAACTGTTCAAGCCATGCGTCTTCCGATTTTAGCCCATTTCAGACTCTTCAACAGTGAAAATAATAGATGATTAACTTTACCTAAATAGATAGGATAAATTTTAAAATTATATATTAATTATGGTTTAATATGTAATTGTATATATAAATTTTGATTTTGTGTAATTTTATACATGAAATTTTAATTTGGTCCAATTCTTGTAATTTATTAACACAATTGCTGATGTAACATCATTTTATATTTATATATTACATACGTAAATATTTATATTTATCAAATATAAAAATAAATAAATTTATTCATTTATTTATTTAAATTTATATGACTAGATCAAAACTAAAATTTCATGTGTATAATTGCACCAAATTAAAAATCATGTATATAATTGCATATTAAATTAAAGTTCATGTATAATTTTAAAATTTATCCCTAAATAGATTAGTCTAAATTTTATACCAATAAAGAGAACCAAATAAAATTAAATTTTAGAAAAGTTAATATTTGCAATTTAAAAATTGGTATGAAAATTAATTTTCATTTTAGAGCTTAACTGTAAAGAAAATATTTTGGAACTTAAAAAATTTTTAAAATACAATTTTATTGAATAATAAATGACATTTTTAAACAGTAAATATTAATTTTAGGGTAATCTATAAAAATAGTCATTTTTGTTTGCCTCAGGTTACATTTTAGTCACTTATGTTTGAAATGTTACATTTTAGTCAATTATGTTACTATTTTGTTACGAAATGATCACTCTACCGTTAAGTTATGTTATCTCTCTTGTCGAAACTATTTTTTTGAAAACGGGCATCGACTTTTTTTGAAAACAAAAATTAAAATGGGAGTCGTCACCGATCTTTATTTGGTGTGATCGGATCACCTTTGTTTTAATAAAAATAATTTTTTGTTTACTAAAACGGTATTTTGGTCTACGAAATTCAAGAGAACAAGTTCGGGAGTCGGTTACATGCGAGGAAGGATTAGCACCCTCGACACGCCCAAAAATTGGTACCGAATTGATTAGTTAGTGTCTTAATGTCGAAAATTAAAAATCGTGAATGGATTTGAAATATGATCCTTTTTTATTAATATCGATTTTAAAATTCTTGAATTAGCTCAAAATGATTGTTAAAGATTTCTTTATCTCGAGATATCGGAGTATCACATCCCGTAAGTTAGGACACAATACTATGAACCCCCGAGCACAAGGTCGTCTTTAATTTTAATTGAGATTCCGTGTATTTTATAAACCAAAAGGATATTTAGCTATTTAGAATCAACGAGAGAATCGAAACCCCGTAAGTTAGGGCACAATTCTTCGATGTTCTAGAACGCGAAACATTGCCTTATTTTGAAATTTTTATTTTTGTATAGCGAGTATAATGTTTAATAAAGTACGTCATTCGTTTGGATTAAAAACAAACAATTCATTGGATGAATATAATGAGACTTGTTTCATGGGGTGATGATATGAGATAAAAGTATGGTGCGACATGGAACAATGATACATGCATGAAATATTCTACGAGCGAATAGCAATAATATGAACACGAGCGAGCAAATTAACATACATGCAATAGTAATAATCTCACAATATGCACTCTTTAAAAACTAATCACTAATAATAAAAAAACAAATGAATCAAATGATACAATTTAAAGAAATAAAATAAAATAAATAAATAAATAGTTAAAAGCAAACTAAAATAACAATTACCAGATGAATTTCAAGTGACCGTGAATAGATTTTAAAATAAATAATGTAACAAAAGAAAGTTAAAATCAACAATATACAAAACATTTGAAAGAAAGAATGATATATGCAGAACTTTTAAAAGCAGATAATATGTATATATATATATAAAGTATGAAACGATGTATAAAAAATAAAGCAAATGATAATAACAAAACATTTTAAAATAAATAGGGTTTAAAATAAAGTATGTAAAATAATTTTAAAACAGACAATATAGATGTGTCAATTACTTTTGAAAAAAAAAATATATATATATATATATTTTTATATATACACACTTAGATAAAAGTTTAAAATAAGAGGGAGCCTTTTTAAAAAGAATGATATACAAAACCGTTATTATTATTTTTCTTTAAAAATAAAATAAAATAAAATGTATAAAAACAATCGGAAATAAACTATATAAATGATGTGTAAAAAATATCAGAAGTATATAATCTATAATATAACAAAATAATTTAGTACACATAACGTATAACAAACAATTTAAAATGGATAATAATACAATTTTAAATAATTAGTATATTAAAACAGGTTTAAATGAATCATGTACGTAAATAATCCAATAGTAAACAGTATGCAAAATATTTGGAATAGCACATAATAGAACATTTTAAAATAAATAAACAATAAAAGAAATAAAAAGGATTCAGGAAGTGATTGAAAGTGGGCCAGAATTTAGGGTATCAATTGCAAATGAAAAGAGAAGGCCACTGGGGACTAATTCGAAACACGTTTAAACTCGCGGGGACCAAATGGGACAATATCCCAAACCTAAGCGTGTGTGTTCAACCCCCTGCAGGTCAGAGGACCGATTTAAAAAATGAGCAATATTTGATGGCCAAATTAAGAGAAAAGGAGAAGATAAAATAGGGCTTGATTGAAGGACGCTAAAGGAGGAGGGACCTCATGTGCAGATATCCCAATAATTGAGGATGCACAAATCTACACCCCACCAAACGCGTCGTTTTTCACTTGTTTAAAAAACAAAGCCCCCTTTTCTTTTACTTCACTTCAGCCATTTTTTTTAACAAAATCAAAAGCTCCCCTCTTTTTCTTTTTATTTCTCTGCTAGGGTTCATAAAACCCATCATTGCCGCCACCATGGACCGCCGTTCCACCACCACATTTGGTAGCCGGCGATGCGTCAAAAGGAGCCCCTTTTTTAGCCCCCGTTTGGAGCATCCTTGAAGGCTACAAAACCAAGAACCGAAGGTGCCGAAAGGGGGAGATTTTCAGCCCCTCTTGGACCCAATTTCAGCGACGGCGATGGAGAGGAGGGCTCCGACGATGTGGCTGCGGGGTGTCTCTAGTAAGTGTTTTCTTTTTATTATTTTATGTTCAAAAGCAAGAATAAAATAGAAAAATAAAATAAAAAATGAAACTTTGAAAGTAAAAAAACTCAACCTTTTCAAACTTTTGCTCTGTTTTTTTGATTAATTGTGTGTGTAAAAAAATTACAAAGAGGATCTCTTGGCTTTTAAAGCCGAATTACAACCTGTTCGTTTCATGTTTTTTGTTCTTTTGCTAATTACTCTCTGTTATTCGCGTGCCCTTTTTTACTGTTGTTCTTGATTTGGTTGCAGGTGCTGTACGACGAGTGGAAGAGGCACTGCTCAGGGGCATGGTGGCCAAGGCATGCAGCGACAGAGGCACCTAGGGGCTAGGGTTGCTGAAATGTTTTGTGTAATTGGGCTGACTTGGGCTTTAGGGTTTTAGGTTATTGGGTTTATTTTGGGTTTTAAAATTTGGGCTGGTTTGGTTTGTATGAGTTTTAATTTGTTTTGGTTTTAATCTGTAACGGACTTTTTATATGGACTCTTTTATTTATATATTTTTTGGGATTTATTTTGTTTTATTGGTCTGGGCCAAAATTGGTTACTATAGCTGCCCCTCTTTGTTCATTGTCGTGTAACGAGAATGGAGCAAAGACCTTAAAGGAGCCAATTTTGCCTAGTCTTGTCGAATCTTGACTTCTTCTGGTGCTTTTATTCTTCAAGTAGCTTCATTCCACTGCATCTTCAGGGGTATATGAATTAGTTCTACGATTTGTTCCAATGCGATTTTAGGGAGAAGAGATTTGTAGCTTCGATCTACTCCGCTAGAATTTTAAAGAGATAAGACTTGGTAATTTCAACCTACTCCACTGCATCTTCAGAGAGATGAGGTTTGCGACTTCAATCTGCTCCACTGCAACTTCAGGGAGATAAGATTCACCATGGTAGATTTGATCCGACCCACTGCAACTTCAGAGGTATAGGACTTATAGCCTTAATCTGCTCTACTGCAACTTCAGAGAGATAAGATTTGCTATCTTCAGTCTATTCCACTGCAACTTCAGGGAGATAAGACTTGGTAATTTCAAACTGCTCCACTGCATCTTCAGGGGGATAAAGTTAACGGCTTTAATCTGCTCTACTGCAACTTCAGGGAGATAAGATTTGCCATGGTAGATTTGATCCGACCCATTGCAACTTCAGAGGTATAGGACTTATAGCCTTAATCTGCTCTACCGCAACTTCAGAGAGATAAGATTTGCTATCTTCAGTCTATTCCACTGCAACTTCAGGGAGATAAGACTTGGTAATTTCAAACTGCTCCACTGCATCTTCAGGGGGATAAAGTTAACGGCTTTAATCTGCTCTACTGCAACTTCAGGAAGATAAGATTTGCCATGGTAGATTTGATCTGACCCACTGCAACTTCAGAGGTATAGGACTTGTAACTCGTAGCTTTAACCTGTTCCACTGCAGCTTCAGGGAAATAAAATCTGTAACTTCAATCTACTCTTTTGTAACTTCAAGGAGATGAGATTAGCGACTTCAATCTACTCCACTGTAACTTCAAGGAGACAAGATTTGCCATGGTGATTTCAATCCGTCCCACTACATCTTCAAGGGTGTAGAATTTTGATTTCTTTGGTCTGTTAGAACATGACCTGTTGAATCTATTTCTTGGGCCTATTTATGCCAAATGATTAGGATGTCATGATTAGAATGAATCAAATACTCCTAGCTAGATGTATATAAATGATGTTTGCGTGAATGCAAAATGTCATTTTTTAATGCTTAATTTGATATCACTCGTCGTTCATCGAGGCTTTATCATTGACGTACTACTCTATCTTTTTCTTCAACTGGTATCTTCGGCAGAAGATCCAAAGAAATAATCACAATTTGGGCTATTCTTTTCCCAACATTTCCAACCTTTGAATGTAGGGCGATTCAAACCAACTAGTCTCTTTTCAGGTCTTTGTATCATTTAGAAGCATTTCAGAGTAATATGCAGAAATCTTTTTTTGAATATTATTAGTCCATTAATCATCATTTCAACGAGAAATGCTTGAAAATATTATCGCATTAGACAAAATGGAATTTTATTGAGAGCAAAGCTTAAAATGAATAGGGTAATCGAGATAGCAAATTTGCTAAGATACAAAATGAGAACTAATAAATTAATCAAGATAGCATATTCTGCCAAAAAAATACAAAATGAATGAGATAAGAATAAGTGCTCCAGATATCGCAGTATGAGCTTCGTTGCACAAATCCTCTCGAGGACCTTTTTGAAACTTGGTATGTGTATGGATGACCAAGGGTACTTTGTTGATGCCCGAAGATGTAGCATTCTTCCTTCTTGTTAATTCAGAGAAGACAATACTACTAGATGCCCCACTTCGATTTGAATTGCCCATTCTTGGGTTTTCAATTCAAAAACCCCTTTGGTCTCAAAACGCCCTTTTACGGGTTTTCGCCTTGGCCTCTACGTTTTTTTTATTTTATTTTTTTAGGTAAAGTACCTCTTGACCGAATCTGAATTCACGGGATTGGGCAGGATTTTACCATCCATCTCGGTCAAAATCAGAGCTCCTCTAGAGAAAGCCTTTTTTACCACATAAGGTCCCTCCCAATTTGGCATCCATTTCCCTCTGAAGTTCTTTTATATGGGAAGGATCTTTTTCAACATGAGATCTCCTTCATGGAATTCTCTGGGGTAAACTTTCTTATTATAAGCCCGCATCATTCTCTTTTGATACATTTGACCATGACGGATAACCTTTAGTCTCTTTTCTTCAATCAAGTTCAACTGGTCGTATCGAGACTGGATCCATTCTGCTTCATCTAATTTTAGTTCTAACAGCACGCGTAGAGAGGGAATCTTGACCTCAACGGGCAGAACCACCTCCATTCCATAAACTAAAGAGAAAGGCGTTGCCCCGGTAGAGGTTCTGACCGATGTCCGGTAGGCATAAAGGGCAAATGGTAGTTTTTCTTGCCAATCTTTGTAAGTCTCAGTCATTTTCCCCACAATCTTCTTTATGTTCTTATTGGCCGCTTCTACTGCACTATTCATCTTTGGGCGATATGGTGACGAGTTATGGTGTTTGATCTTGAATTGGCTACAAACTTCTGCTATCGTGCTGTTGTTCAAGTTCAGCGCATTGTCTGATATGATCCTCTCAGGCATCCCATATCGACATATTATTTCTTTCTTTAAAAATTTACTGACTGCTGACTTTGTGACGTTAGCGTAAGAGGTGGCCTCTACCTATTTGGTGAAGTAATCTATGACCACAAAGATGAATCAGTGTCCATTAGATGCCTTCGGTGAGATCGGCCCAATGACATCCATGCCCCACATGGAGAAAGGCCATGGAGAAGTCATGACATGAAGGGGTGAAGGAGGTACATGAATTTTATCTCCATAAATTTGGCATTTATGGCATTTCTTGGCATAGTTGATGCAATCTCCTTCCATAGTGGACTAATAATATCCAAATCTCATAATCTATCTGGCCATGGTGAAACCATTAGCATGCGTTCCGCAGACACCCTCATGAACTTCTTTCAGGATTTGTTTAGCCTCGACAGCGTCTACACGTCTTAGGAGTACATGATCCTTCCTTCTTTTGTATAGGATCTCTCCATCCAAGACATAATCACTAGCCAGTCTTCTTAATATCCTTTTATCATTCTCAGTCGTTTGGTCTGGGTATTCACGACTCCTCACATATCGTAAAAATCTTGATACCAAGGGTGATCATCTTTCTCTTTTTCTTCTTCGACGTTGCAGCAATGAACCGGAGCCTCATAAATACTCATTTGGATAGGCTTCATATCCTCTTGTTTATTCACTTTGATCATAGAAGCTAAGGTTGCCAAAGCATCAGCCATCTGGTTTTAATCTCGTGGGAGGTAGCAGAAAATGATATCGTCAAACTCCTCGATTAACTCAAGAACCAGCCTTCGATAATTGATCAACTTGGGATCCCTCGTCTTCTATTCACCTTTAAGCTGATAGATTACTAATGTAGAATCTCCGTATACCTCTAATACTTTAATCTTGCGTTCTATGCCTGCATGGATGCCCATGATACATGCTTCGTATTCGGCCATATTGTTTGTGCAATCAAAATCCAATTTACTGGTGAAAGGATAATGATCTCCGTTTGGGGATACCAAAACTGCCCCGATTCCTTTACCCACAGCGTTTAAAGCTCCGTCAAAATTCAGCTTCCATGGATGACCCTCTTGAGAGTCTTCTTCCATGGTCGCGACATACATTAGATCTTCATTTGGGAAATCAAAGCTCAACGGCTCATAATCTTCTAGAGCTCTACTGGCCAGAAAATCTGCTATTGCACTCCCTTTTACGGCCTTTTGGTTTACGTAAACTATGTCAAACTCAGAAAGCAAAATTTTCCAACGAGTCATTCTTCCGTTCAGAGCATTTGACTCCATCATGTACTTCAAAGGGTCTAGTTTTGAGATAAGCCAAGTTGTGTGGTACAACATGTATTGTCTCAGTCTTCGAGTTGTCCAAATCAAAGCACAACACAACTTCTTGATCGACGAATATATTGTCTCACATTCGGTGAATTTCTTGCTGAGATAGTATATCGCTTTTTCTTTTCTTCCTGACTCGTTATGTTGGCTTAGCACCCATCCCATGGAGTTTTCAAACACTGCCAAGTACAGTATCAATGGTTTATCCGAGCAAGGTGGCATCAGTACTAGGGCATTGGACAAATAATACTTGACCTTATCAAAAGTTTTTTGGCACTCCTCATCCCATACGCCTGGATTGTGTTTCCTAAGGAGACGGAATATGGGGTCGCATTTTTCTGTCAATTGTGAAATGAACCGGGCAATGTAATTCAGTCTTCCTAGGAAACCTCGAACTTCTTTTTGAGTGCGTGGCGGAGGTAATTATTGTATAGCCTTGACTTTACCTGGGTCAATCTCGATCCCTTTTTCACTGATCACGATTCCCAACAGCTTTCTTGACCTGGCCCCGAAAGTACATTTTACGGGATTGAGCTTTAGTTGGAACTTTCTTAACCTTAAGAATAGTTTCCTCAAGACTTGCACATGCTCCTTCTTTGCTTTGGATTTTGCAATCATGTCGTCAACGTAAACTTCGATCTCCTTGTGCATCATGTCATGGAACAAAGTCACCATAGCTCTCTGATATGTTGCTCCTACGTTTTTCAATCTGAATGGCATCACTTTATAACAAAACGTCCCCCACATAGTCACAAATATGGTTTTTTCTATGTCTTCAAGATGTATCTTTATCTGGTTGTATCCCGAGAAGCTATCCATGAATGAGAAAAGTGAGTAACCCACAGTGTTATCCACTAATATATCAATATGAGGCATCGGGAAGTTGTCTTTTGGGCTGGCCTTGTTCAAATCCCGATAGTCCACGCACATTCGTACATTCCCATCTTTCTTAGGAACTGGGACTATATTGGCTACCCATTCTGAGTACTTGACCACTTGTAAGAAACTGGTATCGAATTACTTCTTGACCTCTTCCTTTATCTTCAAGAAAACATCACGTCTCATCTTCCGTAATTTCTGTTGAACCAGCCTGCATTCTTCTTTTATGGGGAGTCGATGTACCACGATATCAGTATTCAATCCGGGCATGTCTTGATATGACCATACGAAGACATCCTTGAACTTCTAGAGTAACTCGATGAGGTCTTGCTTTGTTTCTGCAATGATACTAGCTCCAATCTTCACCTCTTTTCCTTCTCCTAAACTAACAATTTCCACCGACTCTTTGTGAGATAGGATTTGTTTCTCCTCTTGTTCTACTATCCTTAACAAATCAGGAGATAGATTACAATTTCGGTCATCTTCAAAATCCTCCGTATCCTCCATACCCAAATCTTGCTCGAAAGGAGTCTCTGAGCCAGTAGCAACGTTACTCATATCATTGATATCTGGAGACCTGTTATGGATGAAGAAAGAAATCCAAAGAACAAAAGAATCTAAAAATATTTGATTTGTGTGGTATGATTATGAATGAAGTAGAAAGAATAAAAGAATATTTACTTAAGATGATACGCAAAAATGCATCTTTATTGAAATGACGATATTTGGACATATGCCTATTTCATAAAAGGATTCTTATTGCCCCTAGGCTTAGAGCAATAAGCTTGTTTTGAACATTACTCTGATTTAATTCTAAAAGTTACAGGGATCTCCTCCGCGGTCCAATTGTTCAAAACACTTCCCGGGATGTAAGGGCGAATTCCAGATAAATTCCCTTCTTCGGTTCTTTCTTCGGATATGGCGTTAATACTTAAACGTTTCAACGTTTCTTCCGCCGCTTTCCTCACTGTCATCACTTGTTTTGGGTGGATAGTTCTTCCAGACACAAACGTTCCGGGTTAAATGAGGAAAGGTCATTGGTTCTCACTTGACCTCCTCACCACGCAGACATGCTCTTCTCATCTCTTGCCTTTTCTCCAGCTCTTTCTCTTTTGCTTCGCGTCTGGCTTAAATCCTAAGCCAAAGTGGTCTCATTTTTCTCTTAGCATTGGTACCTCGCTCATTCCTTGGAGACACCTTCCGAGTCCTCTTCCTAGCAGGGCTCCTTTGTCGACCGTCAATCACAGGCCCATCCTCGTAGTTTTGGATATTTTAGGGATTGGGATCTTGTTCCCTTCGACAACAAATGTAGCATTGACGAATTCTAGTGATCGAAAGGAACATTCTACTGCCTCATCGTCCGTACCCACGTATGGTGCGTCACTGGTAACGGATGCAATGATATCTTTCTTCGCATTTATCGTTACCAACCTACCCTCAGTTACCAACTTCAACTTTTGGTGTAGGGACGACGGTACTGCCCCCGCCGAGTGGATCCACGGTCTCCCCAACAGGCACTTGTATGATGGCTTGATGTCCATTACCAAGAAGCCTACCTCGTATGTATTTGGGCCAATTAAGAGAGATATATCGATTCTTCCATCACTTTTCTTTCTGTACCGTCGAATGCTCTCACGATATTTTGACATGTTTTCATATGTGAGCTATCCACTGGTAATCTATTTAGCATGGACAAGGGCAGGACATTCAACGCTGATCCGTTATCAATCAGTACCCCCGGTAACGTGTGTCATTTGCAACGAGTGGTGATATGCAGGGCTTTTGTAGATCCCATACCTCCCGGTGGTATTTCATCATCATTAAAGAAAATAAAATTATCAGCGCTGATGTTATTGACCAGACGATCGAGTTTGTTGAAAGAGATATCATCCGCAACGTATGTTTCATTTAACACTTTCATTAATGCACTGCAGTGTATCTCTGAGCTTAAGAGCAAGGCTAGTACCGATATGCAAGCTGGCTGTTTGTGTAATTGTTCCACAACGCTGTACTTGCTGTATTTCAGGAATTTTAAGAATTCCTTAGCCTCTTTTTCAGTCACAGGCTCATTGACAGGTGATTCAGGTCTGGTTGTCTTTTCTTTTTCTTGTTCAACAACCACGAATTTTCCTTTAACTGATTCTGTCTTTGTGTTTGGGGTATAACGCCTTCCACTGCGTGTATAAAAACCCTCGTCTTGACCTTTCTCCGAAGTGCCAGCTGAGTTCTCCTCTCTCGGGATTGTTACGTTGCAGTCGTAATTCCAATGAACCCTTTTGCTATCTTTATAAGGGAAAGCAACAGGCTTTTGGATTATGACCTTTGGGGCAATTGGTACTCCGACTTCATTGATTCTTGGTTGTGATATGATCACGACCGGGCGACTGACCCCATGGACTTTGTCGGCTGGCACTTACTTTGACGTGTACACATCTTCTCCCTTCAGGCCCTCGGTATATTCAAAGAATTCAATCTCCTTATTTTCCATCAGTTCTTGTACCAGCATACTGAATTTATTGCACTCTTGGATCTCATGACCCTCTTCGTTATGAAATTCGCAGTAGTATTTTGCTCCTTCGGGTTTCTCCCCTAAATCTTGAGTGACTAAACCTTGTTCTATCATCTTCTTCCAAACACATCTCAACGGAGTCTTCACCTCTGCTACGTCTATCTTGGTACTCTTCCTTTCATTTTCAACTATCGCGTTTACCCCTTTGTCTGAATGACTGGGTAACAGATTTCTCGTCACATTAGGTCTTGTAGGATCATCGAACTTTACAATGCCCATCTTTATGAACCTTTCGACTAATTTTTTGAAGGCCATGCAGTTCTCAATTGTGTGTCCCGCAATTTTTGCATAGTATTCGCATTGAGCGTTTGCGTCATACCACTTAGGGAATGGAGGTTGCATGAGTTTCAGGTAAAATAGAGACACCATATGCGCATCGAACAGATTCTGGTAAAGCTCCATATACGTCATTGGTATTGGCGTGAACTGGACTCTTTCCGTGTTAGGTCTTGAGTTGGAATCTTATCCATGAGCCTCGATGGCTAGCGATCCATGCGCCTGGTACCGCTCATCGTGGATCGGCTTGGAATAACCTTTATTGTATACACTCGCGTTGTTCACCTCATTTTCTTTCCTTCTCGGAGCTGATCTTTTAGCACTCTCTCCCGCTTCAATCTTCCTACATCTTACAGCGTTTTCTATCATTTCCCCGGACATCACTATGTCCGAGAAGCTCTTAGTAGCGCTTCTTAACATATGGTTAATGAATGGGGCCTTCAGGGTATTGATAAAAAGCATTGTTGTTTCCTTCTCCAAGAGAGGTGGTTGGACCTACATTGCCATCTCCCTCCATCGTTGGGCATACTGTCTGAAGCTTTCACTTGGCTTCTTTTCCATGTTTTATAGAGTAATTCTATCGGGTGCTATGTCTGTCACGTGATCGTATTGTTTCATGAAAGCTTGAGCCAAGTTCTTCCATGAACCAATTTGGGCACGGCTAAGCTGGTTGTACCACTTGGCCGCAGATCCGATCAGACTGTCTTAGAAATAGTGGATCAACAGCTGATCATTGTAGACATACCCTGTCATCCTTCGACAGAACATCGAATATGAGCTTCAGGGCAGCTCGTTCCATTATACTTTTCGAACTCTGGGGTTTTAAATTTTGGTGGGAGCACCAGATCTGGGACCAAGCTTAAGTCTTTAGCGTCAATCCCGCCACGGTAATCAGCAGTCTCCATTGCTGTGAACTTTTCTTCAAGCCATTTACACCGATCATCGAGTTGTTTCGCCAGGTCTACCTTTCCTTTCTCCATTTCTGCTATATCATCAAGGTCCCGGACAAATGGATTAGCTGGATTATCTCCTGGCATAGAGCTCGATCCTATATGAATATTCATTGGTGTCGAGGTATTGGCCTGGTATTGCTGGGGTCTGATAGTGACGGGTACCGTTCATGGGTGCACCTCCGATTGTGGTTGAGTATTTACCGGAGCAAAGTCTGGAGGGTAGATAGGGTTTTCATTATCGTTCCCCATAGTGCTCTTCCCCTTTTCGCGTTCTCTAGCCAGCAACTGTGCCAACTGGCCTATCAGATTATTTTGGGATTCTTCCATTTTTTCCTTTATATCCTGTTGTATTTTGGCAAGTTGTTCTTGCATCTACGCTTGTAAATGCTCTTGCATTTCCCTTTGCATTTGTTCTATCCTTTCTAATCTCTGATCCATTACTTTGGTTTTACCAGTAGGTATAGTAGTTGTGTTCGGTTGGTTGATTCTCGTTGGTTTCCAGATTAACTGAAATAATTTTATTTAATCAGGGTCTTTTCATGAAATTTAATGCACATGATGAATGTAATGCAAATAAATGAATGCAAAAAGAGGCGTTAATTCTAATTCAATTTCATTAGAAGAACTTCACTGGAAGAAAAATTTCTTTACATAGAACGGACGATTACATATACAACTTTGCCCTAATGCCCAATGGACGATTACATATACGAATTTGCCCTAATGCCCAAAGCCTTAACTTTCCTAAGAAGCCAAGCTAAGTTTCGGCCTCGCTCTGATTCCGACTCGTACTTTAAGCTCAATACATCAGCTTGGACTGCCAAGGTTTGCAAGTGATCAGCTACCTCCTGAACCTGAGCCACAGCTTCGCCCATGACATAGTCTCTATCTCTAATCTGGTTTTGAGAGTGGTGAAGCTGTCCCTTGTGATAGTCGTTGTTTGCCTCAAGAAGTTCCACTCGAATTTTACTATCTCGTAGTGCAGTCTCGAGTTCTTCTACTTTTCCTTTCAACTCTTCGATCTTGCTCAGACTAGCCTTTAGCTCAATTACGGAATTACAGCAACGATGTTGATGTAGTGATCTTTCCAATTCAGCCACCCGAGCTCGTAACTTCTCCTTTACGTTTTGGCTTTCTAACAAACTCTTTTTTATCGTGTCCTCTCGTACTCGGACATCTTGAAACCTTTTCTCCCAATAGTCGACTCTAGTCTTTTCCTCTTTAATCTCTTGACACCATTGCTCCGACGTCTTACCTAAACCGACAGTTCTTATCGACATACGCAGTTTTTTGTAATCGATTTTCAGACTATCTAAATCTTCCTCGGCCTTATTCTTTCCTTTCCTTAACTTCTCAGCCTCTAGCTTGTGGATATCGACATTTAATCCCAACTTCATTTTCTCTTATTCTAGCTGCTATATCTTCTTCCCCAACTCTGAGTTCCTTTTCTCAAAGTCTTGTTTAATGATCTCTAACTCGGATGGGATGACCCGTAAATGTTCCTCTATCGGTTGAGTGTTCTCTTGATTCGGCCTAGAGATATTGTCGTTGACTCTCCTACCCCACCACCATTCATATTCGGGGGTCGTCATCGGGCCTGTGGTGAATCCTTTCATTCTTCGAGTTTGGTTCCAAGCATCTGATATATCGCGAACCCTCCTCTTATAATTATTGTCTTTATAGGGGAACTCACATTGTGCCAACCCTTGTGTCACCGGTATAAACTGCCTTGATCGTTACTGCTTTAACACCATTAGTGGAGCGTATCCAACGGCTCCCCATATTCCAACTAGAGGGACCCAGTCAAAATCACCGCACCTATATAAGATTTCGTCAAGGATCAACCATGGCGCCCTCCATTCAACATCTTCGGCTCGCAAATTCTAGAGAATAGTTATCCATTTCTCTTCTGAGATGTCGTCTCACCTCGATGTGGCCACTAATTCTCTTAATGAGGAATAGTCTTTGGAGAAAATTCGATAGGAGACCTTCGCTACCTTTCAAAAATGGCTATGGAACCAAGCTAATAGAAGCTGTGCACAACCAATAAATCTTCCTTCGCCCGCTCTTCGACATGCATTCAAAGATCTGAAAGTTTCTGCTAGGATTGCCGGGATGGGTGTGGTGCCTTTATCAAGTCGATCGAATAAATCTGAGGCGGCTTCATCTATGTGTCCTAGTGCCTTAGGAAATATGATCAAACCGTAGAGGCTTAAGGCAAAGACGTCAACCCTTTTCTTCGAATCCGGGTGTGCAAGGATCAAGTCCCTTAAATTCCTCCAAGGAATACACTTACTATCCCCTTTTTGCTTGATGCGAGCTGCAACCCATTGTTCACTCATCCCCGTGATATTCATCAATTTCTTCAAAAAGGAAGGGACGTTGTCAGGTCTCGAATAGGCCCTGTCGGCTCGAATCTTCGGGCAATTAAGTAACGCCATGTATTCCTCCACAATAGGTACTAAATCGACTCCTTCGAAGGTAAAGCAACTATAAGCGAGGTTCCAAAACTGCGCGAGGGCCCGGAACAAGTACTTGTCCACCTTTACATCGAGCAAATAGGGTAGGTCGCTGTAGTTACGGTAAAAAAGTTGCTTGACCTCGCTATTCCAGCTATTCCATATATCCCTTAATTCTTGCAGATCGTTCAGTCACACTGATGCGAGTGAAATCCCACAACTCCGATTCATATCCCTTGGTCAAACTATCTCCTTTCTCTTTTTGCGTTCTCTCGGACCACACTCGGACGGCCGCATTGCCCACTCTATCAAGAAATCCTTTTTCCATGCTAAACTCTCCTATCTAGTAACCGAACGTGAATCAACACCCTTTTATGATGAGATGCCATGCGATAACAATAAAACACAACAAGTCAGTATTATATACAAAGAATAGAATTCAAAGTAAATAAGGAATAATTAAGCACCTAATCGGGTAACCACTAGGGTTTGGTGTGGTTCTACCTAGAGTAGGCTTTTAGGGCTCATTACATATGGTTCGATTCTAAAGTAAAGGTACCTGAATCAGTAGATTCCACGATTCTCACCCATTATAGGCTCATACGGACTGAGTTCGATTCAGGGGAATACATTTCCCTACGGCTATACGGAGATGAAAACCTCACGAAGACGCAGGTACAGATGTATCCCGAAGGTGATCTACTATCCTATACGGAGGTGAAGACCTCACGAAGGAGTAGTTTCTCACTTCCACTTAGAGGGGTAAAATTGACCAATAATGCAATATGATGCGCAAAAGTATACTTAAAAGTATCGAACAAAAAGCCAATCATATAAAAGGATAGAGACCACATAGAGGAAATGCAATGAAATGATCATAATTTTAAAACGAATTTTTAATTTTCGACGAAGGACAAGAACTAATCAATTTATGGCTTGACTCTCAAAGTCCCAGCGGAGTCGCCAAGCTATCGAAACCATTTTTTTGAAAATAGGCATCGACTTTGTTTGAAAACAAAAATTAAAATGGGAGTCGTCACCGATATTTATTTGGTGTGATCGGATCACCTTTATTTTAATAAAAACAAGTTTTAGTTTACTAAAATGGTATTTTGGTCTACGAAATTCAAGAGAACAAGTTCGGGAGTCGGTTACGTGCGAGGAAGGATTAGCACCCTCGATACGCCCAAAAATTGGTACCGAATTGATTAGTTAGTGTCTTAATGTCAAAAATTAAAAATCGTGAATGGATTTGAAATACGATCCTTTTTTATTAATATCAATTTTAAAATTCTTGAATTAGCTCAAAATGATTGTTAAAGATTTCCTTATCTCGAGATATCGGAGTATCACATCCCGTAAGTTAGGACACAATACTATGAACCCCCGAGCGCAAGGTCGTCTTTAATTTTAATTGAGATTCCGTGTATTTTATAAACCAAAAGGATATTTAGCTATTTAGAATCAACGAGAGAATCAAAACCCCGTAAGTTAGGGCACAATTCTTCGATGTTCTAAAACGCGAAACATTGCCTTATTTTGAAATTTTTATTTTTGTATAGCGAGTATAATGTTTAATAAAGTACGTCATTCGTTTGGATTAAAAACAAACAATTCATTGGATGAATGTAATGAGACTTGTTTCATGGGGTGATGATATGAGATAAAAGTATGGTGCGACATGGAACAATGATACATGTATGAAATATTCTATGAGCGAATAGCAATAATATGAACATGAGCGAGCAAATTAACATACATGCAATAGTAATAATCTCACAATATGCACTCTTTAAAAACTAATCATTAATAATAAAAAACAAATGAATTAAATGATACAATTTAAAGAAATAAAATAAAATAAAATAAATAAATAAATATTTAAAAGCAAACTAAAATAACAATTGCCAGATGAATTTCAAGTGACCGTTGTCGAAACCATTTTTTAAAATCGAGTTTTAGAAAAATGGGAATTGATTTTAAAAAATAAAAACAGGAGTTGCCACCAATCTTTTTAGGTGTGATTGGATCACCTTTAAAATATTTTGTTTTAAAATCATTAATTTTGGTCTACGAAAGTCGAGAAAACAGATTTGGGAGTCGGTTACGTACGAGGAAGGGTTAGCACCCTCATAACGCCCAAAAATTGGTACCTAATTGATTATCAAAATGTCTTTAATGTCGGAAATTTAAAAATTTTAAGATACAATCCTCTTTAAAATATTTTGATTTTGAAAATTGAGATTCACTTGTATCAAAATATTGACACTAAGTTAGCCTTTTTTGGAAATCCCTATCTCGAAATGACAAAACGCCACATCCAGTAAGTTAGGACACAACGCTTTGAAATTCCAAGACAGTTGCTCGTAAAATCTTAAAAAAACTTAGAAGGGTACTCGACTATTCGAACTCAACGAGAAAAGTTGCAACCCAATAAGTTAGGCCACTACTTTCCTCAAAGCTTCCAAATACCAAGCATTGCCTTTTTATTTTTTGAAAACTTTGAAGTCTTGTTTTTAAAACTGATGCATGAAGGAGCATATTAACATTATGGAATAGAATATTGCAATAATAAGTGAATAAAACATGCATTTTAACGATACAATGGCAGTAATATAAAGATCATATACTAGATACATACATGTTTAAAATTACATAACATCATATATACAAAGATACACATAGCATATATTGAAGATGAATAAGCAAAACATACAAACATACAAAGTAATAATTAAGAAATGATGCATGATATAAAAAGTATCAATGTACATGTTCATAAAATATAACATCAAATAATAATTAGAAAATAACATTTAATACATAAATGATATATACAATATAAAAATACATAAAAGAATTAGTATATACATAAATATAAAATAAAGTGAGTAATTGTTAACAAAGTATACTTATAATACAAATAAAAATATGATATTTAATAATAATTTTAAAATAGTATTTAATATACAAAATGTAATACATAATAAAAAAATTTATAAAAGAATAATAATTATATAAAATAAAAATATATCGATTTTTAGAAAAAATGATATATAAAATAAAAAAATTTATATAAATAAATAGTATTTTTAATAAAAAATATAAAGAAAGGGCTAAAATTGAATTTAAATAAAGTTATAAGGCTAATTTGCATAATAGTAAAAATTCTGGGCCTGATTTGCAAGAATTAAAAACGTCAAAGGACTCAATGGGCAATTTGCCATAATCCTAAACCACGTCGTTTTCTGGATATTGTTTTAAAAGTCACTTATGGGACCAAATTGAAACAAAATTAGAATATAAGGGCTAAATTAAGAAATAAAATAGAATCAAACTGAAAATTCAGAAAACACGGGAGGATCAATCGGGAAAATTGCCCATTTTCTAAAAACACGCGGATCCTCCCCGGGTCACGGGTCAACGCGCGGATCCTGTGCCTAGAAACGACGTCATTTTATGCTTATTAAATTAAGCCAAAACGGCACCGTTTCAATTATGCTATATAAGTCAAACTTTTAGTTTTAAATTCATTTGCAGCCCGAGTTTTAAAAAAATCTAAGATTCTCTCTGAAATGAGAGGGAAGAGAGAGAAATCTAGGCTCTAGTCTCCGTCGAGCCGAGCCCCGGTTGTCGGCCTCACGCGCCCACGCACTGTTATCGACTCCTCCCCGTACGGTGGTTGGAGCCCCAAAATCTCCATTTTCAATGCGATTTCGACAGTAAATTTATTTTATTTTAATGGTATTTGCATGCATATAGAGAAGAAGAAGAAAAATGAAACAAAGTAAGAGTATATCACCTCTTAAAGAAACTGCTTGAACCCTTTTATGAATAAGTATGTGTATTTCCCTTTTTTTTTTTTTGTAAAAAATCGGATCCCTTTTACATCATTTGATTCAGGCTTTTATAGCCACTGTTGTTACATGTTTTGGGAAGAAATCCTTTTATTTCTTTCCATATTTGTTTTGCTTTTGCTGCGTTTCTTTCCATATTTGTTCCTTGTCTGTCGCGATTTCTTCCCTTGTCTGCAGGTGAGCGCGAGGAATCCGTCGATGACGAAGGCATGATGATGGTCTAACGGCAGCGTTGATCTCAGCGTGACTCGGAGCCTGGAATCGTGGCCTTGATGGGGGGTAACTGGGACGACAGAAACCGAAGGGTCGTGAGGCTTGGCTTCTAAAACCTTCTGTTTCCGGCACGAGGAGAAAGGGAGCTAGGGTTTCTGACCCTATCTGAAAGTCATTTGGGCCCCTGCTATTTGGCCCTTCGGTTTACTGGTATTCTGTTTGGGTCTGTTGTAATGGGTCTGGTTTAAGTTGGGCTACGGGTGTATTTGGGTACATGGGTTTAGGTATTTGGGTTTGTGTTTGGGCTATTGTACATGGACTGTTTAAATAAATAAACATTTATTTATTTATTTTTGTATTTCTATTTTGGTTTTAAGGCCCGGTCAAATTTGGACTATTACAACCGTGAATGGATTTTAAAATAAATAATGTAACAAAAGAAAGTTAAAATCAACAATAGACAAAACATTTGAAAGAAAGAATGATATATGCAGAACTTTTAAAAGTAGATAATATGTGTATATATATATATATATATAAAGTATGAAACGATGTATAAAAAATAAAGCAAATGATAATAACAAAACATTTTAAAATAAATAGGGTTTAAAATAAAGTATGTAAAACAATTTTAAAATAGACAATATAGATGGGTCTATTACTTTTGAAAAAAAATATATATATACACTTAGATAAAAGTTTAAAATAAGAGGGGGCCTTTTTAAAAAGAATGATATACAAAACCGTTATTATTTTTTTCTTTAAAAATAAAATAAAATAAAATGTATAAAAACAATTGGAAATAAACTATATAAATGATGTGTAAAAAATATCAGAAGTATATAATCTATAATATAACAAAATAATTTAGTACACATAACGTATAACAAACAATTTAAAATGGATAATAATACAATTTTAAATAATTAGTATATTAAAACAGGTTTAAATGAATCATGTACATAAATAATCCAATAGTAAACAATATGCAAAATATTTGGAATAGCACATAATAGAACATTTTAAAATAAATAAACAATAAAAGAAATAAAAAGGATTCAAGACGTGATTGAAAGTGGGCCAGAATTTAGGGTATCAATTGCAAATGAAAAGAGAAGGCCACTGGGGACTAATTCGAAACACGTTTAAACTCGCGGGGACCAAATGGGACAATATCCCAAACCCAAGCGTGTGTGTTCAACCCCCTGCAGATCAGAGGACCGATTTAAAAAATGAGCAATATTTGATGGCCAAATTAAGAGAAAAGGAGAAGATAAAATAGGGCTTGATTGAAGGACGCTAAAGGAGGAGGGACCTCATGTGCAGATATCCCAATAATTGAGGATGCACAAATCTACACCCCACCAAACGCGTCGTTTTTCACTTGTTTAAAAAACAAAGCCCCCTTTTCTTTTACTTCACTTCAGCCATTTTTTTAACAAAATCAAAAGCTCCCCTCTTTTTCTTTTTATTTCTTTGCTAGGGTTCATAAAACCCATCATTGCCGCCACCATGGACCGCCGTTCCACCACCACATTTGGTAGCCGACGATGCGTCAAAAGGAGCCCCTTTTTTAGCCCCCATTTGGAGCATCCTTGAAGGCTACAAAACCAAGAACCGAAGGTGCCGAAAGGGGGATATTTTCAGCCCCTCTTGGACCCAATTTCAGCGACGGCGACGGAGAGGAGGGCTCTGACGACGTGGCTGCGGGGTGTCTCTAGTAAGTGTTTTCTTTTTATTATTTTATGTTCAAAAGCAAGAATAAAATAGAAAAATAAAATAAAAAATGAAACTTTGAAAGTAAAAAAACTCAACCTTTTCAAACTTTTGCTCTGTTTTTTTGATTAATTGTGTGTGTAAAAAAATTACAAAGAGGATCTCTTGGCTTTTAAAGCTGAATTACAACCTGTTCGTTTCATGTTTTTTGTTCTTTTGCTAATTACTCTCCGTTATTCGCGTGCCCTTTTTTGCTGTTATTCTTGATTTGGTTGCAGGTGCTGTGGGATGCGTAGAAGAGGCACTGCTCAGGGGCGTGGTGGCCAAGGCATGCGGCGGCAAAGGCACCTAGGGGCTAGGGTTGCTGAAATGTTTTGTGTAATTGGGCTGACTTGGGCTTTAGGGTTTTAGGTTATTGAGTTTATTTTGGGTTTTAAAATTTGGGCTAGTTTGGTTTGTATGGATTTTAATTTGTTTTGGTTTTAATCTATAATGGACTTTTTATATAGACTCTTTTATTTATATATTTTTTGGGATTTATTTTGTTTTATTGGTCTGGGCCAAAATTGGCTACTACATCTCTAACGGTAATCCTACGTGAACTACTAGATTTTAGATGCCAACTTAGATTTCTAAATGGGAAGAAAATAGATTTTTAATTAAAAATTTAATTAATTAAAATTTTTAAACCTAAACCTTAACTAAAAAATCTGTTCATCTCCTCTTTTTAATTTTTCTTCAATGTTTCTTTTTTTCTATGATTTTTTTCATTTGATTGAAAAAACTATTATTAAGATCAAAATAGTTGAAATCAAATTAACTGCTTCATAAAGATGAATTTGATGGAGGGTTCAGGTATGTCTTCTTTGCATTCCTCTATCACTTTTATTCAATACTGAAAAACAAAAGATTGAATTTTTTTATTGTTTAATGAAAACCCTAAATTAAAATTCTTGATATGAATATTAACAATTAAAAGAATTTCAAATAAAAAAAAAGGATACCCACAAAGGGATTGTGAACAAACAAGCCGATTTAGATCAGAAAAAATCGGATTGAGAAACTAATTATTCAAGAATGTGAAGAATTGGAAAATACAATGATTAGGAACAAAAACATTACCATCTTCTTATTTGTCGACAACCACTTCAATTTAAGTTTTAGAATATAAATTTGTCGGTGAAGAAGACATACCTAGACCCTCCATTGAATCCTCTTTTGTTTTTGTATGTAAATAAAATTTTTTGATGATAATAGCTTTTTTAGTCAATTAAAAAAGAAAACTAAAAAAATGGGGATATGAACAGTTTTTTAACTAACATATAAGGTTTAAAATTTTTAATTAATTAAATTTATTTAATAAAAACTCTATTCTCATCCCATTAGGAAATCCAAGTTGGCACTTAAAATCTAGTTGGACTGCCACGTAGCGTTAGGGAGATAACGGAATTTAACGGAAGAGTGATCACTTCGTAACAAAATAATAACTAAGTGACTAAAACGTAACATTTCAAACATAAGTGACTAAAATGTAACCTAAAACAAACAAAAATGACTATTTTTGTAGATTACCCAAATTTATATTATTGATTTTTTAATGCAATAAAATTAAATTAATTCATTTAATAAAAAAATAATTTAATCTTGTTCTTATAATAAAGGGATTTATCTGGTAAATTTACCAATTTTTAATTCAACAATATAGTACGTGAGAAGAAAGGAGAAAGGAAAATGAAAAAGTCGATGATAGTATGTGAAGACGCTCTTGTAGGAGAAAGTGAGATTCGTGTGGCATTGTATAGCATAAATGCATAATCACTTAATCACCAGTGCCATAAATTCCGTGTTTTCATGTAAATTAAGTCTCGCTCGAATATTATTATTATTATTGGAGGAAGATCTGAATTCAAGTGTGTTAAAAAAGAATTATGTCTAGTTCTAATCATTGTATCAAAAATACAGATATTATTAGAATATATAATGACATAAATATTATTGTCAATGCAATAGGATATAAATTCGAGTGTAAGCATCATTCTTCTATTTATGAGTTGAGAAAGAATTACGAGTAGTTTTAAGAATTATATCAAAAGTATTAAAACATATAATGAGATATTGTTAAAAAAAATATCTGTGTTCTCATCTCTAAACCGAGAAAATCTTAAGGAAAGACCAAGAGCAAAACAATAGGATAGAATATGCCTTAAATCCATTTAACTTTTTAAAATTTGAAATTTAGCTTTTTTATTTTATTTATTTTAATATATCTACAATGTTAACAATTAAACCCAAAAAATTACAGTTATTTATAAGGTATTTTAGCTAAAACGATAACCCTGAAGCCCAGCGAGGCCACTGATCATGAGTGCATTTAAAAGGGTAAAAACTTAGGTAGTCACCCTCTTTCCCATTGCATGAGCGCCACACGTTGAATCAATCTCCATTCTACTTTCTCGTTTTATGTAAGTTGATGTATTATTTCTTTTGTTTTCAGACAATTAATATATAAAAGAACTTCCAAAAACCCATGCCATTTCCATGATTTTAGTACCTTTATAACTATTCCATTTTCCTTCATTATGACTTCGATTGAATTACATTTTTCTCTGGAAAAAAAGGGTTTCTGTTTTTTTTTTAGTTGAAGAGAGAGTATATAATCATGGTCTAATGATGATTATTTGTTTTAGACCTGAATATTATTAATATAGTTAAGCATTTCAATGAAATAGCCATAGCAATAGGATGATGACACAAAGCTTGAACCCAACCAACCAAAAGGGGAAAAAGCTCTCAGCAAAAAATGAAGTAAGCTAGCATTTGATTTGGATATTTACTTCCCACTATATATATTGTCATGTTTACAATTTAGCTGTATTTTTTTCATTTAATTTTAATTTTTTTTGTTAATTTTCAAGAAAAGAAAAGCCTAGAGATGGCTTAATCTCCTTTTCTTATGTGTAACCTCTCCTTCTCTTTGTATTTATAACATATTCTATTTTTAGCATTTTTCTTTTTCTCTCTCTTGCTTGAAGGAACAAAAACTTTGCTAAACAGATCCAAAAGGGGAAAAAAAAAAGGAAAACAGAAAAACTCAGGAAAGGAAGAATCTCTCATGTTGCTCTTCCAATTAAATTTGCTGTTTTTTCATCCCATGTTATAATATCAAATTTCTTTTACAATAAAGTTGTGTGTTGATTTTTTTTTTTTTTGAAGAATATAAAGCTGTTGGGAATTTATTTATAAGTTATTGGTTTGGCATTTTTCATATTTGGTTGTCAAAGTTTTGCAATAATTTTACCAATTTCAGTTTCTTTTTTTCTTCTTTGTAAACAGGTTGTTATAGTGTTTGAATCATACAGCCCAGGAATTGGCATTGGAATTGTAAATTTATGTAAAAAGAGGCAATTTTTGTATTGGATTTTAGAAGAATATATATTGGAAAGGTTACAGATTTTGAGGATCAAGAGGAAATAAAAGGGGAATTCCATTTCATATCTTGGTATTATTTTAGAGGAATAAGGAATGAACTTGTTTCATGTTAGACATGGATGACAAACTAATGGAGGAGAGATTTGTATGTATTTGGTGAAAAGAGAAAATGTAAAATGAGATAAGAGAGTGTTTAGAGATGGAAACCAAGGAAGAAGCTGAAGGAAATGAAGATCATCCTCCATCACCCTCTTGGGAATTAAACCATCTTTTTGAGGTGGAGGAGGAGGAGGATGTCAAAGGGGATATTGGAGTAGCACAAAATCCTGAGCCCTCAGGGAGTTCGAATTATTCACGGTTGCCGCCGTTGGGGCATAGGCGCACTCAGAGCGATGTTCTAAATGCAGCACATCGCCGTAACAATAGTTTCCAGAGATTGAAAACATCTATGCAGAAAGCTTGGCGGTGGGGTGGCAATTCGAGGGACGACAGGTTCCGTTCAAGCTTCAATCCTGAGGTTCTGGCAAACCAGAAACGCCAGTGGTATCAACTCCACTCCAAAACTATGGTATTTGAACCGAGCCCTTCCCTCTTCTTTCTTTTCTTTTCATTTAGTTTTTCCTTGGTTTTCTACAACCAGTTAGTGTTTGCATTATATGCAGCTTTAAATTTGTTTGATTGAATATAACTTGTTCTTGAAGAGCATCAGTACTTACACTGAACTTGTTTCCTCCCTTTTAGATACATTTTGTTGCACTTTGTAACCTTAATCCTACCTTGATTTTCATTTGATTTATACATCAAACATCGATGATATATAGGACGTCATAATACATGGCTCTTATTGTTAATTGATTTTAAGGTTGAATAGCCATGGAACTGGATAAACATTTTGCTCTTTCCCTTGCTTGAAATACCATTCTATAATAATCTAGTATACCTTAATGTAGGAAGTCAAGGGCATACCTTAAGTTAGTGATTCTGACAAAAATCTGCTATTGCTTGAAAGAATTTAGATGTTGAGATAAAATGGCTTGTGTAAGTTACTTTGATAGGATACTGATACATATTTGTATTAGAAGTTTGGAATCTAATTGGAGAATGTTGTTGCAGGATAAGTTTAGATATGAGCAGCCGACTTCAATCTTTGAGCACTTCATTATTGCTGGGGTTCATCCAGATACTGATCTTGGGACTGTGGAGGAAGCCTTTGCTAAGAGGAAGAAGTGGGAAACAGATATGAAAAGGTCGGGGATGATAGATGTTAAAATGCTGCAGAATCATGGACCTCCACTTCCAATATTTGAACCGCAGGTTTAGTACATAATTAAATACAACGAAACTCTTCTATATTTTTGACGATAATTACATGACCTTATGGAGATTAGTTTCTCCTTGCAAATTAAGGCTATGCCATTATAAAAGCAAGAATTTACTTTGTGTTTATTTTCTTTTCATATATGCTGACATCATTATTCTGTCACTCATTTTGTTTTCCCTGATTATCAGATACTTTTTAGATACCCTCCTGGGAAGAGGTTAGCTATGCGCTTGAAGGATTTAGCCACCTTTTGTTTTCCTGGAGGTGTTAAGGTTTGATCTCACTATTTTACTGTGATACTCTTGTCTAGTGCAATATCAATTCTTTAACGTGGTGTGAACCATATTGAATGAGAACAGTCATTGGGTTAATTTGTCTGAAATTCCTTCTGTTGGTTCACACACAGCATTTGAAAATTCACTTTATCATTCTGATATTTAACCTGTTTGAGGGGAGAAAATGGTTATGATTCACTGAAGTTTAGCCTTTCTATGACATTGTAATTTGTAACTTGGTGAACAAGTGAGCAAATTGCTTGTGATTAGCTAATTGAAAATTATCATCTGTTAGCCTTACATATAGGAGTAGCTAATGACATTTACCAGGAATGTGGAAGAATTTGCAGGATATGTTCCATAGGCCTTTTGAGCACTGCATAAATCTTTTATAGTGATTGCATTTAACTTTTGTACACACAAGAAGCATCTTTCCCTTTTTCATATATATTGTATCTATAGTTTAGATTTTAAGTTATAGTCTTCAGCCCGAAATAGGATTTTGATGGCTTCTTGTATCTTTGTTCATTGTACTGGATTTTTTTTCCTTTTCTGGGTATTAATATTTATGGACCTAATCGAAAATTTATTTTTCAATGAATTAGGCACGATTGCTGGAAAGAACTCCGTCATTTAGCGAGCTAAATGAGGTTCTTTATGGACAGGTATACCAAATTAATGCATCTCTAATTGTCCCGTGTTTGAACTGTTAAAGGATTCTTGTAATGCATCTCTGTTTTATAAGTTTACTTGCTTCATCTTGCATTGGCCTAAGTCCAAAAAGTAACATTTTCACTATTCTATATTCTCCACAGGAGCATTTAAGCAGAGATGATTTCGCATTTATTTTTTCACTCAAGGTACATTTCGTATGTTCTCTCATGTCAGTACTGCTGACTCCCACAACAACATAAGAAGTTGCCTGTTCTGTATCTGAGTTTTTTTCACTTTTTTGTTAGAGGAAGAGGACCTTATATTAGGTTGTGAAACATTTTATGCTCCCTTGGTTAGGTGGCAGGCAATGCTACGGTTTATGGCGTTTGCTTGCATGTACCAGAACTTGTACAAAGACAGCCTGGTAATTTAGGTGGTTCATCACGCCTTTCTTCAATTGCAGGATCAAGCAGACAGTATATGGTTTCTGCACCTCGATGCTATTGTTTGCTAACTAGAGTGCCTTTCTTTGAGTTGCATTATGAGATGTTGAACAGGTTAAAGTTTAATCCCTTTTCCCCCATCACCTGTGAGAATTGTTTATCACCGAAATTTGAACGATATATAGCTATAATCTTTGCTGATAACTGAATTCTCAAGATCTTACTTGCATGCAGTATCATTGCACAGGAGCGCCTGAATCGAATAACCGAAGTTGTTAGTGAAATGAATCCATCTCTTGATGATCTTGCACCGTCTTCCTCGAAACAAGATGATCAAATAAATGATAACACCGTCACCAGCACTCCCAACAGCGAGTATGTTAACGAGTGGATGGCTTCTGCATTACCTGTTAACAGCACTGTAGTTCTTAGTAGTGACACTGCTGCCAATGATGAGGTTTCATCTGCTTCATTAAAGATAAGTTCACCATTGTCATCTGGAAGTGTAGCTGCGAGTGATGCTTCGGATTGGGGTCATGTTAGGGAAATAGAGAAGGATGTTAGGAAGGGTGTGCTATATATTGATGATAATGCATCCGAAGCCTCAGAAATTCGTTGCAGTGTTTTGGAAAGAATAAATGGCACCCATGAAAATGGACAAATTTCTCCAGATATTGGATCAGTTTTCAGCTTGCGGAGTCGTACTTCTTCTCAATCACTATTCAGGTGGTGAATTATGATTAACTAAACTGCTTTGTTTACGTTTACATTACAATATTCCTCAACAAAAGAAGTTTCCATTTAGATTACTTCTCTTAGTTTCTTGTGGTTCTTTTCCAGTTTTTTCCGATCACAATTTTCAGTAATATATTTTTATCTTTGGCAGTCCAGCTAGAAGCCTGACATCAGAGGATGATGAAGAGGAGGATGACCTTTTCTGGAATAATGAAAAAGAATATGGAGATGACTTGATAATGGAATGGGCTAAGGTTAGTTTTTCTCTTGTTTCTGATTTTTTGCATATCATTGAGGCCTATGTTATTCGGGTGACTCAGGTGTTGGTATCAGAGTATATACGGGTACAGAACTCATGTACTTCAAGAAATGAAGAATCGGAGTAGCATAGATTTTGGTTATTGAATTTCCATTTGATCTTTGTGTATCTGATCTCTTTGATAGGAAAACAAAAATGATCTGCTACAGATAGTTTGCAGTTATCATGCTTTAGCTCTTCCACAACGAGGAAGTGAAATAGTTTTTCAGCCTCTTGAGCATTTACAGGCTATCGAGTATGTGAGACCTCCGATATCAGCCCTTGCCATGGATGAAAGCTATTTTTATTCAATGGAACCTTCTGAGGTATTTCTTTGTTAACAGTATTTTCAGTCAGGTATTTCCTTCATAACTTATATATTTACTTAGATGTCACTCAACTTGGTGAAAGATCAATGCAAAGTTCGCAGCAGCTGAGGAAGCTCTTGCACTTTCAGTATGGACAACTGCAACGATTTGCCGAGTTCTCTCTCTTGATGGTGTAATGTTCTTTGATGCATACCTTTTCTTTAGCTGTTTCTATAACCATCAACATTTGAATTGCAAATGAAAATGAACCTTATGATTGTTCTTTCAGATTTTGGCAGTGATTGCAGGAGTGTTACTAGAAAAACAGGTCGTAGTTGTTTGCCCGAACCTGGTAAGTTAAATCAGTTAGAAGAGATTGTATTTTTTATTCCTATGTCAGCTATAAAACGTAGTATTGGGGTGGCGACAGTAATTTTCATCTATCATCTATGCAGGGTGTTCTATCGGCCGTGGTGTTATCCCTTATTCCTATCATTCGTCCGTTTCAGTGGCAGAGCTTATTGCTTCCAGTAATCTTCCATAACCTCCATATCCCTGCTGCTCTTTCTTTGAAAGTTGACAGATCTTTGTGGATGTAGCTTTGTTTCAATTAAGACTAATTCATGTGATCCACTATTTCTCATTTTTGTGAAATTCTCTTGCACTCAGGTACTGCCTATGAGGATGCTTGATTTTCTTGATGCACCTGTTCCATTTCTTGTGAGTTTTAGTGTTTTATTTTTGGGTGTTAAAAAAAAAAAAGAATAGTACCCTTTTTGGTATTTGTCAAGCAGGTCAAAGCTTTTACTTTATATTACGCATGAATGAAGCTAAAAACACAGACGCATGGTATCACATTTCTTTCATTTTGTAGGTTGGCGTACAAGATAAACCAACTGATTTGAAAATGAAATCAACATCCAATCTTGTTCAAGTTAATTTGCCCAAGAAACAGGTATTTTTGTGGTTTTTGAACATAGTTTTGCACTTTATTGGTTAGAGTTTTGCACTTTATTGGTTAGTATTCCTGGAAGTGTTTTGCCCTCACTCCCAAGTATTGTCGTTGGTTGTTTCGACTGCTCTTCAGGTGAAAACATGTTACGTGCCGCAACTTCCTCAACGGAAAGAGCTTGTATCAGAACTAGGGCCGATACATTCCACACTTGCCTTTGAAGGTTCAATTGCTAAGAAGCATCCTACATATAGGTGCAATGAAGTCCAGGTGTATACTCATCACCACAACCATAATATGTTGTTTCTACTTGCATGCCAACATGAATTCTGTTTTAACAGTAGATTTAACCATCCAACTTGTTTTCTGTTCCTTTAGCTTACACAACCATCTTTTTTTTTCTGTACTATTTACAATCATTATCCAACAGCAACTAACTTCCGACCAAATATTTTTACCTTTTTACGCACTCAGGCTGAAGCTGCAATCCAATTTTTGGCAATCATGAGGGACTACCTAGAGTCACTCTGTGCAAATCTGAGGTCTCATACAATTACTAGTGTACAATCAGACCATGACAGGGTTGGGCACTTCCTATGCTTCTAATATTATGCTGTTGGTTCTTCCAGTTTGTTTCCTAACGATTACTGCAGAAATGCTACATGTTTCTCAGCTTCCTTTTCTGTCTTTGATTAACTAACAGGTTTCGTTGTTACTTAAAGATAGCTTTATCGATTCTTTTCCGATTAGGGACCGGCCATTTATTAAGGTATTTTATGCAGTTTTGGTTTTAATGATACTTGCAAAGCATACAACTCTCCATACCAATGCTGAAGTGTGAATGATTTAAATTAAATCTCAAATGTGCAGAATGATTGCTTAGACTTGGTAACTGAACAGCTTCAACTACTTCACATATTCCTGTTTTGTTGTTTGCAGCTATTTGTAGACACACAACTATTCTCCGTTCTATCAGATTCTCGTTTGTCAAGATATGAGAATGAGAACTAACTTAAACCCCCCCCCCCCCCACTAACAGGTATGTTGGCATCAGCTGAAATTTCCTAGATGCAAAAAGCTCCATCAGCTATAAAAAAAAAAAAAAAAAAAAAAAAAAAGAAATGCACTTTATATAGCCTGAAAGTGATAGTATCTGAAACTATATTGGTACTGACACTAAGCCATGTCAAATGACAATGGCTGCTGCAGAGGAAGAGCCATTAAATGTGAACTCACTTGCAGCAAACGATTGGGAAAAAAAATGAATTTTGTAACATATAATGATAATAATAATAATTGGGAAATGCCATAGAGAAGGTTGCAAGCAACTGTTATCATCCCTAATATTTTAAGGGATGTGATGCTTAGAAGATCAGAGATTTGTTGTTACTCGTGAATCCTTGTAAATGTCAATAGTTTAATCGCACAGTCTATAGAGCAACTCATATTCTTGGTCATTGTATTTAGCTATAAATGTTACTGGATCATCTGTTCTTCTATCAGCTTACACATCAAAGCTTCGCAAACTAACCTACCCTCTTTGACCACGAAGGACAAACCAACCATCATTAATAAAATTTAACACTATTCCTTACAGCTAAAAGTAGATTTCATTAAAGATACTATTCTCACCATGAAAGTCTAACAGGGCTGTAGTAGCCTAATCTTTTACAATGATTCACCATGGGCAGTAAGTTCAAGGATCCATCCTGCATAAAATAAGTAAAATATTCAGTGAAGAGCCCAATAACTAATCGGTATTAATCATTCTGGGTATTAATCATTCCAGTTTTGAACCGGCATATGAAAAAGAGAATTATCTGAATATCTATGATTAAAGGGTAAAACAAGCAATGGATAAATCTTTGAGTGATTGTAAGGGAACTATCTATTTATGGCAGCTTGAAGTAAGGTTTAACAAAAAAGAATGAATCAAACAATCCCAATTAGAAGAATATAGGTATAACCCAGCTAAGCTTCATCCATGAGCAGTAAACAATAATTAATTGCTTATGCAATCAATTTCTATGATTCACATTGGACAAATATTTAGCTTGATTGTGCATATTTCTATTTAGCATGTAATACGATATACCTATTGATATTATTGTATATTATGATAAAAGTACAAACTAATTTTGACATGAATCCTACAATTGGTAGGACAAATGAATCAATCATTTTTTGAGGATGACATGCAAATAATAAATTACAGACCAGTCGAACAAGACAAGAATGTCAGCAAAAAAATCAATAACTGCACCTTCCAGATAGCCAGTTCAATTCAATGAGTTCCGTAGGAGACATATTAACTTGGGTAACATAGAGATCATACATATCAGCTGCCAAAAAAAGGGGTCAAGAGTAAGAACCTTAACAGTAAGAAAGTAACCTATGTATAACTATCAAGCATTGGATAATCATCATTTAGAAAAGGAAAAAAACTAAAAAGTAGAGAATGAAATGCCACCACAATCAGATCATTTCTCCTCATCCTCAGAATCTGACTTTGCAAAAACAGGTTCTGGCTGGGTTTCAGCATATGCAGGAGCAATGAACTTTGGGTCTTTTGCTGCAACATCAGCGTACTTAAGTATAGCTTCTCTAGGATCTTCTTCCATCCATGTTTCTTTGATCATTCCCCCTTGCTGCAATGACAGGCAACAGGTAAGTCTCTTCCACCAGCTTTAGTTATACAACATTAAAATTTTAACGAACCCAAGGCAGGCAAGTTCTTAGAAAGGAAAAACACCATTACCTTAAGAAGGTACTGGGTCAACAGACTTCCCTTGGTTGAACCGACCCTACCACCATGTCCTGGTCCTGTTATTGGAAGTTCAGGTTTATGTGACTTGACAGGATCCTTCAGTATCTTCTCCCGTTGACGCTTACGGCTTGGTTGGTCTCTAAATAATGGTAGTGCATGAGGATTGTGAATCACAAGCGGTGCCTCAAAATCATCAACAGATTTCTTCCTAGGTGCACGTGCAACACAAACAAGAGCTCCTCTCTCACTAAGTGTTGGATCATATAGGACATGAGTCCCTCCTTGGCTTTTGTCTCCTGATGTAGCAAATATCTAGAACAGAAACAAATAAATTAGAGTATTATTTTATTGTTATAAGTTAGTGCTTTCTTACCATGCATGCATATGAATCTGCGCTTAGGATAATGCAGAGAGAGACAACACTATGACATACCTGATTTAATCTTGGGTGCCAAGCACACTGCACCACACTGCAAGAAGGAGATATCCCAACTCTTTGAACAAGTTCAAGTTTTGAACAATCATAAAAACACAGCAAACCTCCAACGGTACTTTCCTTCTCAACGGATGTTCCAGTTAGAAAGAGTTGCTCATCGGGACTAAATGCAATATTTGTTTGGGCATAGTTATTTGGGAGATCATCAAACACCTTGAGAGGGGCTTTAATTTGGCGTAAATCCCAAACCTGACATTAATTCACAATTCATAACAAATATCAAGATTCTAGAATGTATTTTTTTGGTTTTGGGGTTTGGGGAAGAGGGGATTTCATCACCGTCTCAAACTCTGTGAAAATTACCTTGAGTGAACCATCAAAGCTTCTGGACAACAAAGTTCTCCCATCACTAGAAAACTTAAGCCCAGTGATATCATCAGAATGACTTTTTTCAATGTATATATCTGGTCTGCTTCCCCATCCAGGCTTAAGGGTCCATATCTACAAAATAGTTCAAGTAATCAATTCATCTGATTACTGAGAAAGCAGAAGCAGCAACACAACACCAAGCCATTTTGCAATCAATCAACATAAAAGAAGTGTTTAGCTATCAGAAACAAGTACCTGTATAGAACCATCACCAATTCCACCAGCAATACATTTCCCTTCACGATCCCATGCACATGTTGTAACAGGAATTCTTCCTGGCCTTGCAAGTTTTGGTTTGATAACCTGGATAATAAACAAGTGAACCATTTTCTTACCTAAATCGCTTCCAATAAAATCAGCAATGTAAACATACACACACACACACACCTGCTTTTGACTTTTGAAGTCATTCACATCCCATATACGAAGTGATCCATCTTCAGATGATGTCAAAATTGTCTCCTTCGTTTTTGGATGCCATTCTCCACAAGTCAGCCCCGATATATGTCCCTTAGTATTCTTCAGATCGCGAATATACATATCCCCTTTTACAAACTCGCCTAAAGTAAGTCCATCTCGATCATATATCTAAATTGAAAATCAGAATACAATCATGAGCAACTATTCAATCAATACTAGAACATCCCACAAAAACACACTAATTACTTATGTAAGAAGTAACCTTAGCTTGAGCAGAGCCAGTGACACATAAGAACCGGTCTGATGTGGGACTCCAGCTTAGATTACGAACTTGGTGGCCTTCAAATGGTTCAAGCTGTCTAAATGATTGTAAACGAGAATTCATTCCTTGAAAATCAAACATTCGAACCGTATAGTCAAAACTACCCGAAAGAACCCTAGAGCCAGAGTGATCAATTGCAAGAGCTGAAACAATCTGAAAGCATTAAACATAATTAGGTTTAATTACTTTAGTAATAAGAGATAGAAAAAAGGAATTTTACCTTGGAGAAATTACGATTAAATGAATTACCTTAGTATGCCCTTTGAGAACAATCTCATTGCTTATTGGAATTCGATGACGGTTCTCCTCCTCCTCATCCTCCTCCGAGTCAGAACTCGGCCCAACTGGCGGGC
Source organism: Gossypium longicalyx (assembly GCA_025698465.1). Taxonomy (NCBI): domain Eukaryota; kingdom Viridiplantae; phylum Streptophyta; class Magnoliopsida; order Malvales; family Malvaceae; genus Gossypium; species Gossypium longicalyx. The sequence continues at coordinate 4,159,119 of CM047001.1, read as the reverse complement.
GTGGCGGCCCAATCATGACATCGTTATCGTCATCCTCACCGGAACCTGGAGGAGGCGGAGGAGGTCCTACCATGACGTCTTCGTCATCCTCATCAGGAACTGGACCAGGTGGCGGACGAGGCGGGCCAATCACGGAGTCATTAGGGTTAGGGTTGGGAGACTTAGAATTGCGAAGGGAATCGAGCCAAGCTTTGGAAGAGGAAGAAAGAGACGGAAGGGCTTCATTGGTTTTATTATTATTATTACTAGCGGTGGAGGCAGCGGCTCCGGCGGTGGAACGGCGAGTGGCGTTGTGAATGGCTTCAAGAGAGGTTTGGGATTTTTGCTGCTTACCAAAAGCAAGAGGGAACTGAGCTCTGATTCCGTCATAAATTTCGGCTTCGTCTTCCATTTCGTTCTTTCCCCTCGCTGTTCGCTCGAATTCGAAAACGTAACTTTATTTTTGATTTACAGAGGATTATAGCTGTAGACTGTAGTAGGCTCCTGGTAATGGTATAGCCCTGGTACCTGAGCCACCCAAATCAAGCCAAGGGGTTTAGCGGCTTGAAAATGGAAACAAGCGGGCGGTACTTTCTTGGTCTTGCATTGTGGTTCAGCCTGGGCTGGGGCCACTTTTTCAATTCATTAATGGATTTTGTGCTTTTTCATTTTCGGCCCCTTATAATTTAAGGCTGCCAACTTTTAGCCCGGATAGCGGTGACTTTGAGCCTTTGAATCGATCGGTTTATTTGGGTTAATTCACTAAACATCCCACCCAAATTTTAAAGTGTTATAATTAAATCCTAAAACTATCAAATCTCAGTTCAATAAGGTCTTTCAATCAACCTAGCTATTACCTTGGGTGTTAAATAATAACTTAGATCTAACATAAATAATGTTTAAAATATATTTATCTAATTGCAAACACGTTATATCTAGGGGCGAAATCAAAATTTTTTTGAGGGGGATCGAAATTAAATTATATATTTTTACGATAATAAAAATTTAATTTTACTATTTTAATAGCATATATCTTTATAATTTTTAAAGGGTTAAATCAAAATTTTATCATTTTTAAAGAGATCAAAGAACAATTTTACCTTTAAAAATTTTCCATTTTAAAGGGGGGTTGGGGTGCTGTCGACCTCTGAATTCGCCACTAGTTGTACCTATCGCATAAAAGATCTCATGTTAAAAAAATAATCCTTTAATTTTATTGACATTGTATTTAAAAAATATATAATATCCAACTTCCCCATATGCAAGAATGAAGCCTTAATTTTATTTTATTTTTTTGTTATGGAAGGCTGAAATAAAATAAAATAAAATAATTAGAGGGTGGAAGAATGAATTTTGTATTAAAAAACCTTAAATTGAATTATAAAATATTAAAAATGACAAATAAGTACAATTGAAGCCCTACTTCTTAAATTTTCCCTTGCAAAGATACACATTTATAATTTAACTAATATGTTTTAAAAATACTTCATCTCAAATTTTATTTTGCATTTAATACCTAAATTTATATATATATTTTGGTTCAATAATACTTACATTGAGATTTGAGATAGTAGAGACACATAATTGATATAATTAGTGCAATTAAATTTTTAAAATGTATTTTCCTTTAAATAATTTTACATGAAAAAAATAAGTTTACGGTAAGCAGGTGCGAAGGTAAAAAAGTTTTTAGAGAAGTCAGAATTAAATTGTATATTTTTATGATAGCGAAAATGAAATTTTATTATTTTAATTGTTTAAATATTTATAATTTTTAAAGGATTAAATCAATTTTAAAAATGTGCCAAAGTATAACTTTACCATATATTAATTTAAAATTTTTAATATTATAAAAGGACTGAAAGTGAAATTTTCCATTTAGCCACTCTGACGGTAGGGTTTATTAGGTTTTTCCTCTAAGATGAGAAGAGACAAGAAAAGAGTGTAGTTGAAGTCATTCTAATAGAACATTTTGAACTTTTCTTGTTGTCGCGGACAACCAAGTACCAAACACAGACTCATATGCGCAAGCAAAGAAGCAAAACCCATTGAAATTAACTGTGATATACTTTTTGACCCAACAATTCCAAAACAAACCAACCCAAAAAGAACCCCAACAATGTCGGGAACCGATGGTACCCCAGAAATTGGCTTAGGCTCTTTCAATACCATTAACATAGAAGGAACCAATGCCGGAGCTACGATGATCAACCGTAACGGCACGTCCGGCGAGCACGAAGGCTGTTGCTGCATCAACATTTACACCAACAGCAACGTTCAAGGTTGTAACAGTTCTGTGTTGGTGGGGAGTAACATAAAAATGAAGAATCCAGGGGTGCATATCTACTTGGGAGATCTTAAGTTCGGCGGAGGAGGATGTTCAAAACCCAGATCATTTAGTAGAAGAAGAACAGGCGGTGGTGCTACAGTAAATTTTAGTAGCGTCTTTCTGTTTGTATTTGTTCCTGTTATTTTAAGTCTCTTGCTTTCTCATGTTCTGCTTTAGTGAGCGTTAATATTGTATTTGTTCATAGTTTATTTATTGTTATGTTGAAGAATATTATGGTTTGTTGTTCATAGTTCATTCTCCCAATTCCCCCTAATTTTAGGATTTATTCTGCATATAAGTATAAATATAAGTTTCAGTTTATTTACATTTAAAAAGTTTTACGGAAAATAACAAAATAACTTTTATATTTTCCTGTGTTTGTTTCAGAAAATAGTTTAGACAACGGAAAATGATTTACAGGTTAGATAATTTTACTTTTATACAAAAATTAACTTAAATCAAGCTTAATATTATTTTATTGATAAAAAATTTAATTTTTATTTTTAAAATATTTAAAATATTATATTTTTTAATATTATTAAACATACATAATTATTTATTTATATTTAGCCATATAATAAATTATTAATATAATAAATATAAATTATTATTTTAATAAATTATTTAATATTTTAATTTTATTTTAATAATAAAATTTAAAAATAATAATTTTAAATAATATTATTCACATATTATTGAAAATATTCAATATTAATATTTTAATAATAAATATTTATTACAATTATAAATATATTAATAATAAATGTTTTGTAGTATAAAGAATAGAATATGTCATAAGTCTATGTACACTTCACATATTTGTAAATTTAGTCTTTATACTTTTATTTTCAAGAATTTAGTCTATTTATTTTTTCAAATTTGAAAATCAAGTCCAATTGTTGACATCGTTAATTTTTTTTTGTCAATTTTGTTGATTTCACATTTTTAAATAAAAAATACTCACTTAGTAGTCATGTAATTAACAAATGACATTGTAATGAATCTGAATTTAACATAATATTTTTAATATATGCAAAAATAATGTAAAATATAAAATTATAGATAAAAATAAATTCAATTAATCAATGAAAAAATAAGAAAATCTCAAATGTATGTTTGTTTAATTGAAAACAACTTTTAAGAAATAGTCACTTTTGTTTGCCTCATATTACATTTTAGTCACGTATGTTATCATTTTGTTATGAAGTAGTCACTCAGTCGTTAAGCTTCATTACCTCCCTAATGGCAGTCCTATGTGATAGTCCAAATGGGTTTTAAATACTAATTTGGATGTCTAATTAGGATGAGAATAGTTTTTTCAGTCAAAATGGAAAACAAAACTAAAATAAAAAGGAGATGAATTGTTTTTCTTTTCCAATTCAAGGTGTACTTAATTTAAAATTTTCAATTAATTAAATTTATTTAATTAAAAATATATTCTCGTCCTAGTTGAACATCCAAGTTGGCATTTAAAACCCATTTGGACTGCCACGTAGGATTACCGTTAGGGAGGTAACGGAGCTTAACGAGAAAGTGACCACTTCGTAACAAAATAATAACGTAAGTGACTAAAACATAACATTTCAAACATAAATTACTAAAATGTAATCTGAGACAAACAAAAGTGACTATTTTTGTAGTTTACCCATATATTTTTAATGCGATGTGATGTAATTAGACTTGCTCATGGGTTGAGTCGTCCATCCAGGCTCGAAGGCCTGTTTGAAAAATGGAAAAGTTTGGACAAAATACGATACTCAAAAGATGGGCTTGAGTAAAATTTAAGATCAAATTTCTATATGAGCCGAGCTTTGGGCAAGATTTTATAGCCAAAGCTTAGCCCAACCCAAATATATTATATTATAAAAATTTCATATTAACTGTATACATTTATATTTATATTAAGTAACCAACTCAATAACAATTAAACCCATTACCCAAAACCTAAAAAATATATACTCAACTAAATAACCCATTCCAAAATATGAAATTTAAAAAATTATATTTAATACAATAAAATATATATTATATTTATTTGTGTTTTTTTAATATAATAAAGCATTTATTATATTTATGGTATTGTTTTTTAATGTCTTAGAAAATATTTATTTTAACGCTTTTTTAGTGTTTTATATTTAAAAAAAAAGCTAATTTAAAAAAATCAAATATGAACGGATCGAGTCGAGTTTATCTTTTTTAACTTGAATTAAATTTAAGCAAAAAATAAATTCTTTTTCCGAAATAGGTCGAACTCAAATTTAAAAAATTAATCTAAATATATTGCATGGAGCAGCTCTAGATTTAACCTATTATTCCTATTAAAGTATGTTATATCATGTTAATTATGTGGAAATATAATTATTTGGTTCACATGTCATCCACGTCCACATTAGTAATCTTCAATAGGAAATGCACCGTTTCACCTTTTATGAAATAAATAAAAATAAAATCAGCCCACATGGTAGCATGTGGAAGATTAAGTAATATGATGTGAAGAAAAAAATGGCGGTGGGGTGGTGGAGCATGATTGATGATGGGGCATCATGGCTTTAACTTCCTAGTTTTGTTTTCTGTACTACATAACTGATGACCGAACATTCTTTTTCTTTAATATAGCAACTCGGTACTTCTTTCTTTCTAAAAAGGATAAGACAAATCTGTCCACATGCATCTTTCTCTCGATTACTTCTCTAAATATTCATATTCATATTTTAATTCGGCTTTTATATAAAAATGGAGTAGCAACAAATTAATTACGAGTAATTTTGAGTATTGTTAATAGTGGAGTTAGATTTTTTTTTGTTAGAATTAAATTGTATTACGATACTAAAAATATAATTTTATCATTTTAATAGTTTATATTTCATTAATTTTTAAAGGATTAAATTAAAATTTTATCATTTTTTGAGGCTAATGTGTAATTTTATAATTATTAATTTAAAATTTTATAAATTATAAAGGACTTAAATGAAATTTTTTTCATTTTAGAGAGACCGGGACACCTGTCAACCCCCTAGCTTTGTCATTAGGTACGGCCTAACAATGACGGCATTGATAAATTTAAAAAAAAAAGGATAAAAAGGTGAGAAAAAATATTTTTTTTCTGATGCCGCCTAACCCATTGATGACACTAGTTAAATAAAAAATATGATAAGAAAAAGAAAAAGTTGAAAAAGTGAAAAAAAACTAAAGCTAATTTGTGGTAAAAAAGATAAAGCTAATTTGTGGTTCTACTTGACAATAATTTTTTTACTACATTTAATGCATTAATGTATTTTTCCTACATTTAATCTTTAAATCATAGTTTTTTTTCTTAATCAAGAGGATGTCGTTTGACACATTGATGGCACAAATTAAAAAAATTATTTTTTCACTTTTTCAGTTTTTTTTTTTGTCTTTTATTTTTAAAGCTCATCAATACCACCAAAATGTCAGGTGACACAAAAACTTGCTGTAACAAACACCCTATTTTCATAATTAATTTGTTGTTTACTTTATTTTTATAATAATTAATTTTTTAATGTTGTTTTTTATAAAAAAATGTTGAATTCAAATAGTTGTTTTATTATTTTTCATTTTGACTATGGAAGGGTACTTTTTTTTCATTACCATTATCTATAATAGCATTGGGTCTTGAATGTGTTTAAAGAATGATATTTATAAGAGAAGAAAGGTTAATCAAATTGAGAAAATAATTGAAATTCTAAAAATAAAAAAAATTTCATTATTTCTAAATATCAAAATTATATATGAATTATGGTTTAATGTGCAATACACGAACTTTGATTTTGTACAATTTTATATATGAAATTTTGATATGATCTGATAATTGTAAATTATTAACGTAATTATTTATATAACATCATTTTATTTATATATTAAATAAAAAATTATATTTATCTAATATAAAAATAAACTGAAGTATTTATTTTTTTAAATGTGTATGATTAAATCAAAATTAAAATTTTAAGTATACATTTAAACCACAATTAGAATTTCACGTATATAATTATACCAAATTAAAATTTACATATATAAAAATTACACATTAAATCAAAATTGAAGTATAATTTTAAGATTTATATCATTTATAAAATTTGTCTTTCTCCCTTCCTCTATTTAGTTGGCCTATAACATGGAAAGATTCCTTCCAATTCAATCATAACAAATAAGTAAAGCCACCCTCACATAGATTATTAATTTATTAGGACATGATGGGACCAGGTTTTTGTGTCTTTACAATAATAAATTAGGTTTTTTTTTCTTTAATTTGTATTTAATCACTGTTTGTTCTAATAAAAATAATGGAAGTAGAAGTTGCCAGTATTACTTTAGCTTTGATGTTGAGAAGGTCACATGTACATCAATAATTCCTAAATTCTTGTCATACTTTGAAGTTAACCTTACCCTTTTCTTCACCTTCACCTGGAAATGATTTGAACCATCTGCACCTTTTTCTTTTAAAAAACTTTTTAGTATGAATTTTAAATATGGTTCAGCGTTCGATTAAATCAAATAAAAAATTTTGAGTTAATTGAGTTGAATAGTCCTATTATATCATCTTAACTCGATGTGAAATTTTCTCGAATTGAGTCGAGTCGAGTCGAATCAAATGAAATTGTTCGAGTTAAATTAAAAAAATTACACATGGGAAATTAAAATCTTGTTATAGTATAATTAATTCCATGTCAAAACACGTATAATAAACTTATTTAGCTCCCTAAATTATTATTTTAAAAAAATTTAAATTTTTAACTTTCTTTATATAATTTTAAAAGTTTTTAAAAAAATTATAATTATAAAAAAAAATAACTTTTATTGAGAAAGAGATCAATTTGTTTATTTTTAAAATTAATAGGGACTAAAGAGGCATTTAGACCGTTTGTTAATCGCTTAGGTTGACTAAATGTGATTTCATATATGTAAGTTTGTATTACTTATATGTTTAGGTTTATTCTCTTTTATCTATTCACCATGTTTAATGTCGGAGAAACTTCCATTAAAGTCCAAAAGCTTCCCTGTATAACAGCTGTTGCAGAACCCAAGATCTCACGAGCTCTCCAACAATTAAACTAATCACCCGTTTCTTTAATATTTATATACCGATACTTATGCATCAACCACTCTTCTTTTCTTCCAAAAACACTAATGTAACCATGCCACTTTGCTCATCTTTTCCCTGTTTCTAGTTCTTGAATATGAAAATGGGAATCCATTCATCATTGTTGTTCTTCTGCTACTGAGATGCCACTTAAGGAGATCAATATGAAAATGGGAATCCGTTTATCATTGTTGTTCTTCTGCTACTGTGTTGGTTCTTGTTCTTTCGGTCTTGCTGAAAAAACCAACCTGAATGATGAAGTATCGGCTCTGTTATCGATAAAAGCCGGTCTTATCGATCCATTGAATAGCCTTCGAGATTGGAAATTGCCGGACAATGTGGCATTGAAGCATTCAGCTCACTGTAATTGGACTGGTGTATGGTGCAACTCTGATGGGGCAGTTGAAAAGCTTGATCTCTCGTTTATGAATCTCAGCGGACGAGTTTCTGACGATATCCAACAGCTGAAACGCCTTACTTCTCTCAACTTGTGTTGCAATCAACTGTCGTCGGCTTTACCGGAAACCATATCCAATCTCACATCACTTAACAGCATTGACGTGAGCTCTAATTCATTCACCGGCAGCTTCCCTGTGGGTTTGGCAAGAGCTGCAGGGCTAACTTTCCTGAATGGTTCAAGCAACAGTTTCACAGGAGTTCTCCCTGAGGAATTTGGCAATGTAACTTCATTGGAGACGCTAGACCTGAGAGGCAATTTCTTCCAGGGTTCAGTTCCAAAGTCTTTCAAGAGCTTGCACAAGTTAAAGTTTCTTGGCCTTTCAGGGAATAATCTCACTGGCCAGATACCAGGAGAATTGGGGCAGCTTTCATCACTGGAGACTATAATTATGGGGTACAATGAATTTGAAGGGGGAATACCAGTTGAGTTTGGGAACCTTTCTAGTCTAAAGTACCTTGATTTGGCAGTTGGTAATCTTAGTGGAGAGATTCCAGCTGAACTAGGGAGACTCAAGCTACTCGAAACAGTTTTCTTGTATAAGAACAGTTTTGAAGGTAAGATTCACCCATCAATTGGCAACATCACTTCGTTGCAGCTACTGGATTTGTCTGATAATGAGTTATCTGGAGAAATTCCTGCTGAGATATCCGATCTTAAGAACTTACAGCTCTTGAACTTAATGTGCAATCGATTATCAGGCTCAGTTCCTACCGGAATTGGAGGTTTGGCACAATTGCAGGTACTTGAGTTGTGGAACAATTCCTTGGCAGGCTCACTGCCGATCGATCTTGGCAAGAATTCACCGTTGCAGTGGTTGGACATATCGTCCAATTCATTCTCTGGTGAAATCCCGGAAACCTTGTGTGATGGAGGCAATCTCACTAAGCTCATTCTATTCAACAATGCTTTCTCAGGGGCATTGCCAGTCAGCTTATCAAATTGTCCATCACTAGTTCGTGTTCGAGTGCAGAATAATCTTCTATCCGGGACAATTCCAGTTGGACTTGGTAAACTTGGGAGGCTTCAGAGGTTAGAATTGGCAAATAACAGCCTCACTGGGACAATCCCGGATGATATAGCTTCTTCTACATCACTTTCTTTTATTGATCTTTCTAATAATGATCTTGAATCTTCTCTCCCTTCTACCATTCTTTCAATCTCAAGCCTGCAAACGTTCATTGCCTCAAACAATAACTTTGTTGGTGAAATCCCAGATCAGTTTCAGGATTGGCCTTCACTTTCTGTGCTTGATCTGTCAACAAACCATTTCACAGGAAGTATTCCAGCTAGCATTGCTTCATGTGAGAAATTAGTCACTTTGAATCTAAGGAATAACCGATTGACCGGAGATATTCCGGAATCGATTGCTATGATGCCTACTTTGGCTGTTGTCGATTTGTCTAACAACTCTCTAACAGGTGGGATACCTGGTAATTTTGGAACCTCTCCAGCTTTAGAAATGTTCAATGTTTCGTATAACAAACTAGAGGGTCCAGTTCCTGCAAATGGTGTGCTAAGAACAATCAATCCGGATGATCTTGTCGGCAATGCTGGTCTCTGTGGTGGTGCTCTCCCTCCATGTAACTTACATTCACAAACTTCATCAAGGCAAAGAAGTTTGCGAGCAAAGCATATTGTTGCTGGATGGCTCACTGGGATTTCATCGGTTCTAGCAGCTGGAATCTTACTCATCGGTGGGCGATCGCTCTATAAAAAGTGGTACTCACATGGTAGTTGCTTTGAAGAAAGGTTTGAAGCAGGAAAGGGAGAATGGCCATGGAGATTAATGGCATTCCAAAGACTTGGTTTCACAGCTGCTGACATCTTAGCCTGTATCAAAGAAACAAATGTGGTTGGGATGGGAGCCACCGGGGTCGTATACAAGGCTGAGATGCCGCAGTCAAACGCAGTCGTAGCAGTTAAAAAGCTGTGGAGATCAGGAACTGACATCGAAAACGGAAACAGTGGGGATTTTGTTGGAGAGGTGAATCTCTTAGGGAAACTTAGGCATCGAAACATAGTTCGGTTATTAGGATTCCTTCATAATGATACTAGCATGATGATAGTGTACGAGTTTATGCAAAATGGTAGCTTAGCGGATGCCTTGTACGGCAAGCAAGCCGGTAGGTTGCTGGTAGATTGGGTTTCAAGGTATAACATAGCACTTGGTGTTGCACAAGGCCTTGCTTATCTTCATCATGATTGTCATCCACCTGTAATACATCGAGACATCAAGTCGAACAACATACTGCTCGACGCAAATCTCGAGGCAAGAATTGCAGATTTTGGTTTGGCAAGGATGATGGTTAGGAAGAATGAAACGGTCTCGATGGTTGCAGGGTCCTACGGCTACATAGCTCCCGGTAAGTAAGCAGTTTTAACATCTCACTTCCATGGATTTGATTCCATTTTTATATACTAATCCTAATGTATTGCTTAATGACCTTGTAACAGAGTACGGTTACACTTTGAAGGTCGATGAAAAGATTGACATTTACAGCTTCGGGGTGGTTTTACTGGAACTTTTAACGGGGAAACGACCTTTAGATCCGGAGTTTGGAGAATCCATTAATATTGTTGAATGGATTAGGAGAAAGGTTGGAGACAACAGAGCTTTAGAAGAGGAATTAGATCCTAACTTAGGGAACTGTAAGCATATTCAAGAAGAGATGCTCTTAGTTGTTAGGATAGCACTTCTCTGCACTGCCAAGCACCCAAAGGACAGACCATCGATGCGAGATGTGATTACGATGCTCGGTGAGGCAAAGCCTCGGAGGAAAAGCAGTAGCAGCAACAGCGGAAATGCATCGACCAAAGAGATGCCGGTGTTTAGCACATCGCCTGTAAATGGCCTCTTCTAGGAACAGAATAACATTTCCCTTTCCAAAAACTGTATTCTATCTTGTATCTAGCATTGTCTTTGTTAAGCCTTGTAATCACTCACTGGTTCATTTTGTTCAGAATATCAACAGGGATATCAAGCTGGCTTTCACCTGCAAATAAAGTCCCATTTTTCGGGGGCGAGCCATGCATGATGATAACTCCGTTGTAACTCAAATTTTTATTTCTCCTTGTCAAAGTATTTGTAATAGTGCAGATCTACGGATAATTTCTTGTAAAATCCATCTTCTTATGTACCCAATTGCCATCGAAAAAAGAGCGTCGATTACAGTAAAATATAATCAGTTATGTATATTGCTATTCAAAAAGTAAGATTTCAAAAGAAAATATGCATACAATAATCATACAGCAACAGGAGGAGGGCACAACACAAAGGTTTAAACGTTACACAAAATACAGCAGCATTGGTCATCATCCTTTGCCTTCACCAAAATCGTTGCAGTAAGAACCATACATGAACCATGGTTGATTAGCCAGTAATAACGGTCGTTCATTAGCGATTGATTAGCAACTCTTGATTGGCGAGTCCAGATGGCTGCCAGATACCTGGTTTTGAAATTAACTCAATCTTAGTTAATTTGGTTACCAGGCTAAGGAGCTGAGTAAAATGATAGATATATTTAACTATACGGATATTTAAGGTGGGTTTGATAAATTGAAAATTGAAAATTAATTATTGAATTTTCAATATTAAATTTGATGAGTGAATTTATATTAAAATTTTGTTTGTTAAATTAATAAATATAATTATTGAATATAAATGTTGATCTTTAAAAAATTATTCATTTCTTAGTTTTAATTTTATTAATATAATATTTTATATCATTTTAAATATTTTTTATAAAAGAAAAATATGATAATTTGAATCTCAATTTTTTTAAAAATAATTATTATTTTTAATAAAATAAAATCAGTTTAATATACACCTTAGCATAATCAAGCTGTTTTAGTCCCGACTTTCAGTAATGACTCAGTTTTTAGTAGTGTCCGAAAACACAATTTCCAAACCTCATTTCTATAAACTAAGTTCGTAGGGATAAAATATGAAGATTAAGGGAGTTAGTATGAATATATATTGAAGTTCAGTTAAGTAATTTAATTGAGAAAATAGTTAATTAAATCTTAGGGGCTAAATTGTAAAAATTCAATCGTAATTAATTTTAATTTAAAAAATGCTTAAAGACATAGATAGAAATTATTCAAAGACCAAAATGGTTATTAAATCATTGGTCTGATATCCACGAAACTAACTAAAATTTGACTAAGACAAGTACACCTATCAATTAGTAGTATAGCTACGGTGAGTAAAGATATCATTCCCACAAAGACTAAAAGTATTACTAATTACCGTCTTTCTATTATTTAACTGATATATTCGAGAGGTTGATTAAAAACTAAAATTAATTAAATTAATTAACTAACGAACACGGCAAAAAACAAATCAAGAAAATAAACGATTAACAACTAAGAAGCAAAACAATACCCAGGAAAGAATTCACATAGATGTCATTTGTCGCTATCAATTTAAATTACATAATTTCTTTACTTAGTATTTTAATTTGTAGAAATCTCTAAGTTATGCTAATACCTCTTTCGAGAGTAAGAGCAACTGACTCTAGGTTGATTAATTGAAATTTCTTTCTAATTAAAACTCCTATTATCGTATTAACTCGATTTATAGATTCCCTATTAGATTCGACTATAATCCGGTAAATTTATGTCGTCCTATTTTAGGATTGCATGCAACTCCACTCAACTATGCAAGATTACTCTTGAACAAGGTCTATTCCTCCTTTGATTTAAGCACATCAAACATGGATCAATAGTTTAGAAATATTAAACCAAGAAATTAAACACACATAATTGTGAACAAGATCTAAACCTTTATTGCGTAAAATAAAAATCAAAAGACATAATTCATCATAGAGTTTATCTCCTTAGGTATTTAGAAAATTAGTTCATGCTTGAAAATAAAAAAATTCAAGATATAGTATAACCAAAAGAAATAAAGAAACTCATGATAATCTCCTAAGAAATCAACTAGGAATCTTCAATCTTGACGGAAATCTGCTTCAGAATCGACTTCAATGGTGTTTTTCAAGTTGTTTTCTTGAGTATTCTATGACAACTTCCTTTTATCTTTTTATGTTTGTCATATACACTTCTTAGAATGCCCAAAAAACTTAAAAAATCGTGTTTTCCAGCAGTTCAAAGTGCTAATTCGCGAAATTGACATGGCCTTCCACATAGCTGTATGACTCACACGACTGTGTGGAAGGGGTTAGCCTGTGTGGCTCGTGTAGCTTGCTCTGATTTTTTTTTATTTTTACTCATTTTTCGCTCTTTTTGCTCTCAAATGCTCTCCTAAGTATAAACGCACGAATTTAAAGGATTAGGAGCATAAAATTCACTATTAACATCGAATAATCACCTAAAATCGTATTAAGAATGAGATTAAAACATGTTACTATTAGCACTTATCATGTTCTTTTAAAGTTAGTAGAGAATGATGATAATGGTCATTTATTTAGTAAAATTATAATTAAAGAAATGTAAATAAGTAATCATAATTAATTAAGTTTAATTAACTACTTAATCTAACTATATATATAATTTTAAGTGGATGGAAAGAGGGAGTTGACTCGTCTTCTTCCTCCACCATTTGCCATTAAAGAAACAAATAAAGAAAACTTAAGCATTTCTTCAATGTTTTGTCATAAATTTAAGTGTTTAAGTTATTTTTCTTTAATTTTTATAGATTTATGATCATGGGAGCTTGATTTAACTAGCCCATGTATCAATTTGTTCAGCTGTTAAATTTTTAGCAAGTTGCCATTTAAAGAAATTGATGAATTAGGTTTGAATTTGATAGTTAATAAGCTTAGATCATGAAAAGGACTAAATTGTAAAGCTAATTAAGCTTACTAGATAACTTTGTAACATTAGAGACTAAATTGAATAAATTAAAAATTATCATGAAACGATGTTATAGATAGGATGAGTAAGGTCCCCAATGAAAGAATGTGAAATCGAATCTTGATCCGGTGTTAGATATTAAAAAATAAGAGTATCCCGAATATAGGGACTAAATTGAATAAAATACAAAATATGCCTGACTATGTATTTGAACATTAATCGGATGTAAAATTATGTTGTTTCTATAATTGAATTATTGAATGTAGCTAAAGACGATGTCGGGCCGTCACGAGAGAAAGGAAAAATGAGAGTCGTAGACAAATGACGAGAATGCGGTTTGTACTTTTATGATTTGAGTTCAATATATATATGCATACATGATTGTTGCATACTAACTATTGAGGTAAGATCATTACTTGTTTCATGAATCGAACTATGGTTGTTAGTATTAAATGCTAAGAATTGAATTGTTCTAAGCATCGTAGAAACGAGCATGATATGAATTGCTAAATGATATGTGATATGAATTGATGATGAAAATGGTATGAGACCATGTGTAACGAATCGATTTCTAATGGTGTCAAAAAATGAGGTTTTAGGATCTAGTTTCTTTAAATCGAGTTTGTAAATATTAAATAGAGATATTTACAGAGTTTATGTTGTTGAATTGAAATTTAGATAAGCAATTTAGTTTAAAATATGGTTAATTAAGGCACGGGGACTAAGTTGTAAAAGTTTAATTGCTATAGATTTTTTATTAGGAGAAGGCTTGGGGACTTTATTAACAATTATCCAAAGGACTAAGATGACAAATAAACCTATTCTAAATGGATGATGGTGGGATATGATGTTAAATGTCATTATTTTAAATTAATTAAAGATTAAAGCTTAATTAAGCATAATTAAGTTAATTAAATAAGTCTAATTATAATTAATCATATTATACATAGGAAAAGTTAGTGGAAAAAGATTATTAGTATCCTCTTCTTCAACCTTTCTTATCGCTCACTGTAACAGCCCCTTCTTAGTCAAATCGAAATAGTGGTTTCGGGACTACAAATCTGAGGTCGCAAAATCATTTTAATAGATAGCATGCATGTGTGAAAGTTTCGTGTACTAATTTTATCGTTTGAATACTTAATTCGGTAAAAAGGATTAAATCGCGTAAAATGTAAAAGTTGAATTCTAATTGTTATGAATATTAATGTGGAGGTCCTTAAGTGTTAAATGGACCATTATTAAGGTGAGTGGATATATTTGGACATTAAATAGATGATTTACATGGTTTGTAATTAAGGTTAAATTTGTAATTTATTAATAATGGTTAATTAAATAAAACAAAACCAAATTTAAGCTTCATTATCATCTTCTTTGGCCGAATATTGAAGAAGAAGAAAACATTTTGCTCATTTTAGGGTTCGGTTACTTAAAATCTTAATTGGTAAGTGATTTTGACTCGATTTTTAATGATTTCTATATTTTTGTGATCGTTGCATCTAGTACTAGTTAGCCCAGGGACTAATTTGCAAAATTTTTAAAGATTTTGAATGATGCCATTGTTGAATACATGTGTATTTTGAAGTTTCTTGATAGATTATGAATACTTGTTGATATATATACAAGTTTCGTAAAGTGATTTTTAGTGAAAATGCATAATAAGGATTAAATTGATAAATGTGTAAAGTTAGTGGTTAAAATGTGAAATAAATGAAAATTATGGGCTACTAGGGGCATCATGGTAATTCGGATAGCATGGGTTTATTGTGAATTTCATTAATTTGTGATTTTATGAAATAAGGACTAAATTGTGAAAAAAGTAAAATATGTGGGTCAAAAGTGTAAATGTGTTTTGAAGTGTGTTTTGAACTAAATTGAATGAATAGATGCTTAAATAAGTTAATTTTAAATATATTTAGATCAAGAAAGGAGAAATACGAATTTAGATCGGGGAAAAGATAAAGTTATCGACTAATCGACTCGATTCGTTGTTTTAACATCTGAGGTAAGTTCGTCTATTTTAATTTCATTTCAAATGTATTTGATATGCTTTGATATAGCATGAATTGTGATTATGTGATTACGGACAAATTCGGAAACAATTTGAAGATGATTCGACAGTTGGAATCTCGTTTGAACCTTAGGAATAGTTTAAGATGCTAGTGACATGTCATTAGGTATACTTTGAGTTGGTTTCGGGCCATCTTATTAGCACTTTGGGTGCGAGATATACCGATTTGGCTTCAAGCCATGCATATCGACTAATTTGGCTTTGGACCATGGTATTAGAATTTCGGATAAGTTACCTTGATTTGGCTTCCGGCCATGGTATAGGTACTTATCTTATGAGACCTTGAGTATCCAACTTCTATTTCGAATGGTTCAATGGGTAAATGAAAGATGTGGTTGAGTATGAGATTGGTACGAGATGGTACAAGTACATACGGTAATGTATTGGGTATTGAAACTATAGAATTGATGAGTTTCTTGGTAAGTTATGTGAATGACCATTTGATAGCTAGGAGATTTAATAGAATTGTTGTATATTGTTTTCCATTATTTGAATGATTAATGAATGGTAATAGTTGTTTATTGTTAACATACGAGCTTACTAAGCTATATAGCTTACTTTGTTGCTTTTCCATGTTTTATAGTGATTTCAAAGCTAGCTCGGAAACAGGGATCGTCAAAGACTTCATCACACTATCCACTGACACTTCGGTACTTTTGAAACTACATTTTGGGTCATATGGCATAGATAGGGATTTTGAGTCATGTTAATTATGTTTTGGTAATGATTTTGGCCATTTGAATTGGCTTGTAAATGTTTATATTTTGGCATGTATATATAGCTATGAGTGATGGCTTAATTTGGTTTATATGGTATAATTGAATCATGTATATATGTGTATGGTTATGCCTTGTGAATTGAGTCGGTTGATGGTTGTGTGATGATTGATGATAATATGGTATTATAATTGTTAGATTGATGAATTGTGGTTATTGGTATACTTATGAAGTAGGCCAAATAATGCATATTTGATAATGATCATTTTAATAATTTGAGAAGACAAGTATGAATTTAGATAGCATATTGTGGTACTTATGTGTCTTGATTTCGTTAGAATTGAAATGGTAGTATTTAGGCTTGAATTGATTGTTGTAAAATGCCAATTGATGCTATGGATTGGTGCCATTTTGATTATATAGGTGTGTACCAAATGGGGTGGCAAATTGGCTTGGTAAATAGCCTATTTTTGTCCACACGGGCAGAGACACGGGCGTGTGTCTCAGTCGTGTGTGACACACGATTAAGTACACGACCGTGTGTCCTCTGGTGTGGTTTTAAAAATCAAGTCAGTATGCTCCACATAGCCTCACATACGGGCATGTGACTTGGTCTTGTGGCATAAGTCAGTATACCTTACAGGTTTGGCACGACTTAGCACACGGCCTGGCACACGGGGGGTGTGAGGCCACCTTGAAGGGCACACGGGTGTGTGGTTGGCCGTGTGACCCAAGTCAGTAAGCTCACTTGTTTGGGCACGGGGTAGGACACGGGCTGGGACACGACCATGTGCTCCCATTTTGAATGTTTACACGGCCGGTGACACTTGCATGTCTGGTGGCCGTGTGAGACACACAGCCTGGTCACACGAGCGTGTGTCCCCTGTTTTGAGAAAAATTTTATGAGATACTTGAAAGTTTCATAAGTTATCAGTTTAGTTTCGAACCACTCCTAAAACATGTTTAGAGCCTATTAGGCTTGTATTAGGGACAAATTGATTGAGTTTGATTGATGAATGTATGAAATGATATTATGTATGTGAAAAGTTTATGTAATTGTGTTGTAAGTTCGATAATGCTCCGTCACCCTATTTCGGTGTTGAATACGGGTGAGAGGTGATACACCCACCATTCAAAAAACTTGGAAAACCTAGTTTTAACATTCGACCATCTTTGTAAGTAAGTCCCTAACAATTTTTCTTTTATTTTTATAGATTTTTTATCATGGGAGCTTACTTAAGCTAACCCATGGATCACTTTAATTAATTGGTGAAATTTTGGTAAGTTGACATTGTTGATAATTGAATGAATTAAGTATGAAATTGTTAGAAACTAAGCTTAGATTAAGAAAAAGATTAAATTGTAAAGTTGAATTGTTAATTTCGTACATTAGAGACCAAATTGAATAAAATGAATTTTTTTATGAAATTTGGTAGAAATAAAAAGTAGAGGGTCCCTAATGTATATATGTGAAATTGAGTTTTAAGCCAAAGCTCTAGATTGAAAGTTAGGCTTGTCTTGGTTTTAGGGACTAAATTGAATAAATTTTAAAATATGCCTAAATTGATATTTGGCTATGAATTGGCTGGTAATTGATTGTGTGGTATGCTTTGTAACTATTCGTAACTAATGTCGATGCGGAATCTTAGAGAAGGAAAGAAAATGCGAGAGTTGTTGATGAGTGACATGAGACCACAATTTGTACTTCTATGATTCAAGATAGATTAATTACTTGTCTATATTTGGTAATTAGATGATTATATGTCAAGGTAAGTACATGGTGATGTTGTGAATGGTTTTGATTTGGTTTGATATAGAATATCGATATAGAGGACTAAAATGAATAAAATGGAAAATGACATGAAATATTTGAATTGTGATATGTGGTATATGAATTGAAATGAAATGTGTTATATAATATGTTTGATGATGAAATGGTATTGTGGTTATGAAAATTATATGAGATATAATACGGATTAAATTGTAAAGTGAAATTGAATATTGGCATCTTATTAGCTATTTGGGTTATGTCGGATATAGTTGGCATGTCATAGGTTTGGTTTGTATACGGGATTATGTGCTCTCCAGGATGCACTTCATGTGTCGAATATGCACTACATGCACCAAGATACACTTTGTGTGCCAAGATGCACTACGTGTGCTAGTATGCACTTTGTACGCCAAGATGCACTCTGTGTACCAGTATGCACTTTACATGCCAGTTTACCCTACTTCAGTTTATCCGGTAATGCACTTCAATGGTAGTTTGGTATGTTGATTGGATGATCCGTGTATCCATCCGAGTCCAAGTCCAAGTCACATCAATAGATATTTATAATTGTTTAACTTAATAAATGACATATAAATGAAATGACATGATGATATGGGATGATTTGTGTACATATGTGAATTGTGATAGATAAAACAAGTAATCTATTGTGTAAATCAGTTGAAAAAGAGCCTTGGGGGCCAAAACGATTGTGAATGAGTCAATCGACTCCAGAAAAGATATTGAAAAGTAGTTAATAATGTAAATGTTGTTACTTGAACATGACATTAGTTAGCATACTAATAAAGGTCAATAGTTGTATGTGTTTGATTAATGAATGGCATTGAATTGGTATATATATTCATGGATTGATAATTGACAAGTAAATGGAGTTGTTCAAGGATATGGAAATGTTGAATAAGTTGTTCTAACATGACCATAAATATGTTTTCATACATTGTAAGATGATGAGAATGGTAGACATTTTGGACCATGACTTGGTTAGATATTGAGTGCATATATACATCTATTTGTCTTGAAATGCATTACCTATGTTTATGCTATAATATCTTGGATCATGAAAGTACCATTGAGCCCTATCATTCAGCGTGCGGTTTGTTTATTTTGTACATAGGTACAAGTATTCTCAAAGCCCCGAAAAAAGTGAAGTTAGCATCCAAACAACAAAAATCAACTAAACCTAAGTTTGTATAACCTATTTCATAATATCAATGACCTGTACTTAGGAATTCTTGGTCTAACTTTTGAGATGGTCACCTAAACGTACCTAAGTTATGGATATAACTATAATGGCTTTGGTCATGGATGGAATTGACATTTAAGGCCTGAAAATGGTATATTATGCATGTCTACTGTGTTGATTGGATGATTTAGGGCCTTGTAGCAAAACCTTAATGTCATATGCTAGGTGAATGTTAATGGAAAATAGGGACACAAGGGTTTGTTGCCAACCACCACGTCGCGACGTCCTCTATTTGAGGTCGAGACGTCAGCCTTGTTTTATTTTAAAAACTTTGCAATTTTCTCCTTAGGTTGGGAAGCTTGGCTGCTATCTTCAATGTCATGACACCAAGCTCTGGAAGTCACGGCACCCATCTGAAATATTTTGGAAACTTTTTAGTTTAGTCCTAGTTTGACCCTAGGATGGTATTGAGCTTTCGTAAGCTCGTATATAACCCAAAAATGATTATATATTGTGTTTTAAGTTTGTAATACTTGTAATTTAATATTAATTGATGAATTTTTTAATCAATCGTAGTTGCCCCGGTAACGAATGTAGCATTCTGTAGCTCGAACTTGAAGATCAGGTCAAGTATGTAACGATCCAATTTCCAATGGTATCAAAACATGGGCTTCGAGACCTTATTTTCGTAAACTGAGTCTATAAATATTAAATAGGGATATTTACAGAGTTGGTGTATAGATGAACTAAAATTTGGATAAGTAATTTAGCCGAAATTATGATTAATTAAGGCCTAGGGACAAAATTGTAAAGTCCAGTTGCTATATATTTTTAATTAGAAAATGACTTGGGGACTTAAATTGCAATTATTCAAAGGCCCAAAATAGTTAACAAATCATTATTAAACATGTTATACTGGATGGTAATGATGTTAGATAATTAATTAAGAAAAGTATGATTAATTAAGATAAAAATATGATTAATTAAGGCTACTTAAACTATTATCTTAGTATAAAAGTGAAATTTGGTGGACGGAGAGATAAAACATCACCTTCTCCAACCGACCATGAGAGAAAAGAAAGAGGAAAATGCCATTGCTACGGTTTTAAGCTTTTGGTCTTTAATTCAAGTAAGTCTCTAGCCATTTTTCTTTGATTTTTATAGAAATTGAATCATGGGAGCTTGATTTAGGTAGCACATGTACTAATTATAAAAATCTTAAAGTTTTTGAAGTTGCCATTGTTGAAAATTGAATGAAATTGGTGTGAAATTGTTAGAAATTGAGCTTTTTAAGAAAATGATTAAATTGTAAAGTTAAATTGTTAGTTTAGTACATGATAAACCATAATATATACATATTTTTACCCCATGCTTGACATATTTATGAATGATTTTTTCTTGGTTTTAGTGAACTTAATGCTCCTAATCCTTTAATTTCATGTTTTATACTCAGGAGAGCTTAGGATAGCAAAAAGAGCAAGAAACGGGCAAAAAAAGACGAATTGGGCCTAATTCAGTGTTTCACACGGGTGATCCATACGCCCGTATGTGACACATGGGTAGACTACACGCCCGTGTGTCATGGCCGTGTCGACACTAAAGTAAGTCAGAATCACACACGGCCTAGGCACCTTCACACGAGCGTGGCACATGGTCGTGTCCCTGTCAAGCCTAAGTCTAATTCTCCTCGAAAAAGGCCACTTTTGAGGGTTTTGAAGCATTTCAAAGTCTATATAAACACCCTAGAAGAGGATTAAAGGGGACACACAGAGCAGAAGGTAGAAAATACTCAAGGACAACCATTGGAATCAGCTCGGAAGCAGGATCTACTTCAAGATTGAAGATCCCCATTCAATTTCCTCAGAAGTTTCTTGGGTTTCTTTATGTTTTTTTGTTTTCCCAATTTTGAGATGTTTTCCATTATTATGAACTAAACTCTCTAAATACCTAAAGGAGATGAAACCTAAGACGGATCTTATTATTATTTAAATTATATGATAAATACTTGTTCTTATTCTTAATTGTGATTTTTAATTCTTGCTTTAATATTCCAGGATATTAATTCAGGCTTTTGATGTGCTTATTTAGTGGAGCAAAAGTCCCTGTTTAAGAGTGGATCATTCATAATTAAGCGGAGTTGCATGCAATCCTAGAGATAGAACGACATAAATCTGCCAGATTAGAGTCAAATCTAATAAGGGAATCCATAGATCGAGTTAATGTGACAATAGGGGTTTTAATTAGAAAGAGATTTCAATTAATCAACCTAGAGTCAGTTGTTCTTAGTCTCAAAAGAGATATTAACATAAATCATGGATTTCTACGGATTAAGACAAGTGAATAAATCGTCTAATTTAGAAAGTAATAAGTGAAGTCTAGGTGAATTCTTTCTTGGGTATTGTTTTCTCCATCAGTTTTCCAAAAGTATTTTTAACTTTCATTTCTGTCGTATTCTTAGTTAGTTAGATGGTTAATTTTAGTTTAAAAACATCCCTTTAATTCTTAGGCTAGATAATAAAAAGATAGTAATTACTAGTACTTTTAGACCTTGTGGATACGATATTTTTGGTCTCACCATAACTATACTACTGTTCGATAGGTGCGCTTGCCTTAGTCGAATTTTTAGTTAGTTTCACAACCATCAAGTTTTTGGCACCGTTGCCGGGGACTAAGATATTAGGAACGCTTGATTTTTATTACTTTAGCCATTTTTTTTACTTTTATTTCAATTTACTTTTTGTTTTTAGCTTAATTTTTCTTTACTAATTTTTCTTTTCTTTACTTCTGGCAGGTGTTTATAGTTTATGACTAGAAGAAACTCGTCAGGACCTTTGCTTTTTGATAGTGAGATCGACAGCATAGCTCGCAGAAACCGAAAAGAAATAAGGCGAAGCCTACAATACATAAAAGAAGGGCGAGAGGACGATAACCATCCTACAACCGAGGAGATGGCTGAAAATCAAAATAATCTGCTACCTCCTGTGGTTGCCGCGAATCCAGTAAATCAGAATCCTACTCCTCGTACTATGTATGATTATGCTAAACTTAATTTAACAAGAGCTGAATCGAGTATAGTTAGACATGCTATTGCTGTAAATAATTTTGAACTAAAACCTAACACGATTCAAATGATACAACAGTTTGTTCAGTTTGATGGTTTGCAGGACGAGGATCCAAACACTCATTTAGCAAACTTTCTAGAATTTTGCGACACCTTTAAGATTAATGGTGTTTCTGATGATTCCATTCGCCTTTGGTTGTTTCCCTTTTCATTGAGGAATAAGGCTAAACAATGGTTGAACTCGTTACCACGAGGGTCGATCACTACTTGGGAACAAATGACCGAAAAATTTTAGCTTAAATACTTTCTGTCGGTTAAAACAGCTAAATTGAGGAATGATATCTCTTCTTTTGTGTAGATGGATCTAGAAACTCTTTATGATGCATGGGAGAGATACAATGACCTATTGAGAAGGTGCCCTCACCATGAGTTACCTCTATGGTTGCAGGTTCAGACTTTTTGCAACGGTGTGAACCTCTCAACAAGACAATTGATAGATGCAGCCACCGGTGGAACTTTAAACAACAAAACACCTGAAGAGGCTTACGAATTTATTGAGGAGATGTCACTGAATAACTATCAGTGGCAAATCATGAGAACGAAACCCACAAAAGCAACTGGTGTTTTCAACCTCGACGCAGTCACTATGCTATCTAACCTGGTAGAACTTTTAAATAAAAAGATTGATGGTTTGTATGGTTCTACTCAGGTACATCTAGTGATGAGGTGTGATTCAAATGGAGGAGGAGTACACAACACAGATTATCCATCCTTCAACCCTAGCACCGAGGAGGAACAAGTCCACTATATGGGTAATAATTCTAGACCTCAAAATAACCCGTATAGTAACACTTATAATGCAGGTTGGAGGAACCATCCCAATTTCTCGTGGGGTGGTCAAGGAAATCAAAGACCACAATATCCTTTAGGTTTTCAACAGCCACCCTACCAACAAGAGAAGAAACCAAACCTTGAGGAGATGCTTACAAAATTCATCTTGGTGTTAGAAACTCATTTTCAGAATACTGAAATAGCGCTTAAGAATCAACAAGCGTCAATTCAAGGGCTCAAAAATCAAATAGGATAGCTTGCTAAGTTGATCTTTGAACGACCACTACCAAGTAACACTGAAACCAACCCAAGGAAGCAACTTCATGCCATTACTGTGCACAATGCTGAAGGGTTAGTTGAAGCTGAATCGAAACCGAGGCAACACAATGTGGAAGAAAAATGTAAGGTTGATGTAAGCAATGGTACACAGAAATCGGTAAGCAAGGAGTATAAACCTCGTGTACCATACCCTAAGGCGACAAGGAAAGACCACATGGACGAACAATTTGGTAAATTCCTTAAATTATTAAAAAAATTACATATTAACTTACCGTTTATTGAAGCTCTTTCGCAGATGCCAAATACAGTGAATTTTTTAAAGGAGCTCTTGGCTAATAAAAGAAAGTTAGATGATGGGTCACACGTAGAATTAAACACAGTTTGCTCAGCCATTCTACAGAATAACCTTCCCAACAAACTGAAAGATCCAAAGATTTTTACTCTTCCTTGTTTAATTGGTAGTCTAAATATTAAGAATGCGTTGGCTGATCTAGGGGCGAGCATTAATGTCATGGCTTATAAAATGTTTAAACAACTCGGTCTTGGGAAACCCAAACAAACTAGGATGAGCATTCAATTAGCAGAAAAAACAATTAGATTTCCTAGAGGTATTATTGAAGACGTGCTTGTAAAAATTGATTAATTTATATTCCCAGTTGACTTCGTTGTTCTAGACATGGATGAGGATAGTGACGTACCTTTAATTTTAAGAAGGCCTTTTTAGCAACTGCTAAAACTATCATAGATGTTGGCACAGGTGAATTGATACTCCGTGTAGAAGATGACACGATTACACTTCAAGCTCGTGATTCTGCTAACATATCTAGTAATTGAGATAATTTTTTAAGTTTTGTTAACTCGAGTAACATTATGGCTCAGACTTCTTTTCAGGAAACCCCTAGGAAGAACGTGATGGAGCCACATTCTAACCCATGTGACAAAAACAGAACGAGTCATGAGGAACGAAGAATATAAATTGACGAACTAGATGAATGACAGACACATGTCAAGGAGAAACCAAAAGTACACGAGGAATCAAAGCAACACCATGATGAGCTTAGGGATGAAACAAAGTAAGCGTAGGGATGAAACAAAGTAATTTAAGGCCGGGAATAAGGTATTGTTAGATGAAAAAGACCCTTGAATTACTACTTTAGAGCTCACTACAAACGAAGTGACTCCGTTTACGGTACTTAACATTTTCCCATACGGCACAGTTGAGGTACATCATTTTAAATTCAGCACTTTCAAGGTAAATATTACTCGACTTAGACTGTATGTAAACAATAGTGTAACATCCGGAAATACAGTCTAGTTGGAATAGCAGTTTTGGAACCACAGATCTGACATCAAAATATTTATTTTATAATTATTATGAGGTCTAGAATATGAGAATATGCATGTGTTAAGAATTCATGAAGAAATTCTTTGAGTAAGGTGTCCAATTGGAAATTAGGGACTAAATTGAATAAATTGCAAAACTTGGATTCTAGAAGCAATTTGTATGAAATTGCTTTAGATTATAAATTAGAAGGTCTTAGAGAACAATTTGCCTGATTTCTAAGTTTTTGGACAAAAATGGGCTTGCATAGATGAAATTTTAAAGAAAGGGCTTAAGGGCATTTTGGTCATTTGACATTGTAATGAAATAAAATGGGAAAAATGAACCAAAATCAGCTCATTTTTTTCTCTATGTTGTCGAAACTTCAATGGACTCCATATCTATGGTTTTCAACATTTTCAAGCTCAATAGTAAGTGCACCCAAGCCCCGTTTTTAATGTTCTTTGTATTTTTAAAATCTTGGTAGCTTACTCTCTCCATTTCTACTCATATTTCATGTTAGGGTTCATGTTTAAAAATTTACCCATGCATGAGTTACTTGTATTTTGATGATTTATGGAGGGTTATGAAAGTTGGAGGTGTGTTAAACATCTTTTCCTAGGTGATTTTCGTGAAAAAACCCTAAAGGGACCTTTTTGCAAAATTTGTTAAATATGTGGTAGAAATGTGAAAATAATGAAAAATGTGGGCTTCCATAAGAGGGAAAAGTGTTCAGCTAGGCTTGGGTAAGATAGAAATTGCATGTGTTTCATTATACGAGGTTAGGGACTAAATCGTAAAAATATGAAAGGTTAGGGGCAAAATGGTCATTTGGACCAGGGGTGAAATTTAGACCTGAAAAGTACAATGTGATATGTTAATGATTTAATTTTATTATTATAGACCCCGAGGAACAAATTTCGGAGGTCGACCGAGGAAAGCGAAAGGTTTTGGAATAACCGAAACACAACATCGAAACAAGTACCAAGTAAGTTTCGAATAACTTAAAGTAAACTCATAATATGCATAATTGTATGATTTATGAATGCATGATGATTGTATTTATTAATGGCATGAAATCATATGAAATGCATCCTTGACAATGATTTGTTGGAAAATGTCTCGGTTGAAGTTAAAAAGGGAATTCGTTGGATAAACCATGAATTATATGTGACTTGAGAACCTGCATGTGTTGCAGAAAGGATTTAGCTCGAACGGGTAATCCGTTGATCTAAAATATAGAAAGGATCTAGCCCGAACAGGTGTTCCTTGAGTGATCGAACCTCCCGAAGAATATGTGTACATTGTGGATTTAGCCAGGACGGGTAATCCGATTAGGGTCTAAATTTAGACTGGACTGGTAATTCAGATCCGAGCTCATTAAAGGTGGTTGTCGTTATAAGGGATTTAGCCTGGACTGATAATCCCGACATCTCCTCATGAGTTTATATTACAGGGGATTTAGCCTGGACTGGTAATCCCGCCATAAGATGTGAGGTTCGCGGGAGTGCATACCTGAAATGATCATTCGTATGAATTGACGGTGATTGGATAATCCATCGAGATTTCTTAGAAACTCAACATGACTAACACGAGGTATATGTATAAATAACATGTTGAATGATGAGCTCATCTAAGATGAATTACATGGTATATTGTTATGTGACTAATTCATTGATTGAGTGCATGTGATAGGAAAACCATTTTCATATTCGTTGGTTCTGTAACGGCCCAAATTTCAGTGATATCAGAACAGTGATTTGAGATCACTAAATCCGACATGTAAGTTTAGATATTAGTAAGTAAATGCTAAGTGTGGTTTTAAAAATAATTTTGAATTAGTGAAATTATGAATTAAAAGAAATTTGTAGATTAAATGAGATAAAAACGAGGTATCGAAACCTCAAATTCATGAACTGAGCCATAAATATTTTTAAAAATATTTATGGAGTGTTAGTAAGTAAGTATTAAAGTTTTGTCAAGAAAGTTTAAGGTTTCTGTAATCAATTGGGTAAAAACGACTAAATTGAATTAAGTGCAAAATTGTGAAATGTGATTAAATAGCTCTAGTAATAATTAAAGGAGGATTAAATAGGCAATTAAACACCTATTGTTGGGTTAGACGGCATGAGTGTGCAGGAAAAATAAAAATCAAGTGTGAACAAGGGGCAAAATTGGAAATAGGGTAAAAATTAAATTGTAAAATATGATATATTAGGTAAAATCTAGAGTTTTCTTCATTTTTCTTCATCTTCTCTAGTAAAAACACCATTGAACGGTTCTTTTAAGCTGATCTTTCATGTTTTAATACATGTAAGCTCAATTCTTGATTATTTCTTGTAATTTTTGTGATTCTGAGACTTTTATAACTAGGTCCTAATATCTAATTCATTAGTTTTTGCTTTTATGAATATTTTAGAAAGTTACCATGAGTAAGAGCTGAAATTTTATGATAAATTATCTTGGAATTGAAGTTTTAATTTTATTATATGATGATTTTGTGAAGAGATTTACATAGAAATTAATTTTAGGACCTAATTGTGAAAGTTGTTGAAATTAGGGTTTTGTGTCTGTGAAGCAGTTTGTAGAGTTTAGATAAAATTTTATTAGAGAGAAATTAGCTCAATTGGTGAATAAATTAAGCAGGGACTAAATTGTAAAAACTAAAAAGTTTGGGGTAATAGTGTAATTTCAAGAATTTAAGGGCATAAGTTGTGAAATAGAATAGAATTGAAATAGATGCTAATGAAGAATGATTTTATAATTATAGATCAAGAAAACGAAGTGAATCGTGAAAAGGAGAAATTTCAAGAATAGTCCCTGAATTTTTACGACTTTTGCAAATTAGCCCAAGTAAGTTCATATGGAAAATTTAATGTTTTGTTATGAAAATATTATGATTTTTAAGTATATTATTATAGATGAATACTATTAAATTGTAAAAAATATGAAATAAGATTTACGTAAATGTACATATTATTTGGAACAAGGAATTTGAGTGCTTTCATTCTGTGACCATGATGAATTGACAGAAAAGATGTGATATGTGCGCCCATTTAAGACCATAGTTGGGCTATGGCATCAATGCAAAGTGATATGTGTTCCCGTATAAGACCATAACTGGGCTATGGCATCGATGCGACATGATAATGTGATTCCGTATAAGACCATATCTGGGATATGGCATCAGTGTGTGATGTGATCCGTGTAAGACCATGGCAGGGCTATGGCTTCGGTGTGTGATGTGTGACAACATGAAAGTCCATAGTTTACCATGGCAATGTGATAATGAAGCACTCAATTCCCTTATTGTTCCTTAATTTGACAATGGAAATAATTGAGAAATGGGCCCAAGGGAGTTAAATTATGAATAGCAACATGGAAATTATCCAAATGAGTTTATTAATGAAATTGAGATTTGCAGGATGAATTAGGTAAAGTAATAGATATATGATTGTGTACAATATTCGGTAAGATTTTTGTTTTTATGCCTATGAGCTTACTAGGCTTCTATAAGCTTACTTGTTTATGATATTTGTTTTGTAGATTGACTTCTATACATACGGAGGATCGGATCTACATCAAGGATCACACTATCCAGATTTACTCTGGTAGATTTTGTTAAACAAATTTTTTATTTATATGGCATGTATAGGAGTTGGTTTGATAATGTAATTGTATGAATGATTAAGTATGCAAAGTATGTTGAATGTGATGTTTTGTGTGTTTGAAAATGAAATACACATGTTTTAGTTTGAAATAATTGATTGGTTGGATTCTATTAGTATATAATTGTGTTTAAGTATAGGAAATGGATAAATGAATGTTATTTGATCAAGATTTTATAAGTCAATGTTTTGAACATAAACTAGGTGTGTTTGATATATGAAAATAGCTTAAAAATGGTGAAGAATGAGGTTTTCACACGGCCAAGTCACATGGGCATGTGCCCAGGCCGTGTGGCAAAGTCAGAATCACCCACAGGCAAATCCCACGGCCGTGTGAATAAAATAGATCTGCCCACGGGTTGGCCCCACGGCCATGGGAGCCCCACGGGCAAGCCACACGGGCATGTCCCAGGCCACACGGGCGTGTGCCCCTATTTTCAAAGAAAAGTTTCCAAATTTCTCAGTTTAGTTTCAAATCACTTTCTAAGCATATTTTAGGTCTCGTAGGTCCATATTAGGGACTTAAAGATGAAATTTGAGAAATTTTAAATTGAAATACAGATTTGTGACTCGATTTTGTTCGTTAATTTTTGTTTAATTCAGGTAGCACTTCAAACCCTGTTCCGGTGTCGGATACAGGGGAGGGGTGTTACAGGTTCCATTATGTATGCTAAATAATAGGTAAGTTTACTTTCCAGTTATTCGAGCTTACTAAGCATGTAAATTCTTACCCCTCTCTTTTTCCCCATTTTCAGAGCTCGAGGACTCGAAAAGATTGGAGGACGGTTGGAGAGTCTACACACTATCAACTAGACCAGCTTTTGGTATATAGACTCATATGTTTTTTCCAATGCCATGTATAAAGCTTTTGAGTATTTTGTTATATGTGTCATTTGACTTGCCAAAATGAAGGCATGTAAAGTTATATTTATCTTTTTGGTATATGTCCATGAAAATTTTTCTTATTTTGAAGTAGGCAATGACCTACGTTTCTATGCATATTTATGTTCATATATGATGGTTTGGGTATAATTGGCAATGAGTTATAAAAACTAACCAACCTTAAACATGTCAAGCAAACATGAAAATCCTTAAATGCAAGATGAGAATTAACTTAGCATGTAGGAAACCAATGACATGAGGTTTACATGCAAAGAGGTTAATCAAATTTTATATATATATATGTGTGTGTATAATTCGGCCTTATCATGTGTAAAAGTAACCCATAAGTATGGAGGATGATCAAAGGCTTGGAAAATAGCCTAATAAGGTCCACATGGGTAGACACACGGGCGTGTGTCTAGGCCGTGTATGACATACGGCTCACCCCCATGTGTGTGTGGTATAGCCGTGTGTCCCCTGCACTTAAAATTTTAAGTCAGTATAAGACACGGGCTAAGCACACAGGCGTCTGTCTTGGCCATGTGCTTTTAACGGAATGATGAGGTTAAAGTCAATGTTGTACACGGGCTGAGGGCACGAGCGTGTCCCAAGCCACACGTATGACCACAAGTCCCCACCACACGGGCGTGTCACACTTTAAAGTAAAACAAAATTTTTCTAAGGTGCCCAAAATCTATCGAATGTTTTCGGTTTTGTCCCAAACTTTCCCAAGTGTTTTAGGCCTCGAAGGCCTGTATAAGGGAAGAGAGGTACATGTTTGAAAAGTTTTAAATTTTGAGCAAAAAAAAATTCGGTGTCCCGACTCAGCGTATTTGTGAATATGTAACCCCGGTAACGCCTCGAACCTTATTCCAGCGTCGGATACGGGTGAGAGGTATTATAAATAGACTTGACAGTGAGAAAGAGGGGTCTCAACTCCTCAAACCACCATGACCGTGCAAATATGAGTTGAGTCGAGCTTAGACTATAAATAAACGCTTCTCGGGAGGCAACCCGAGCACTAACACCACTAACTAGTTTATTTTTGCTATTTTCAGTGTTTTTATGCAGGAACAGTAACCCACACAGCCTGGACACGGGCGTGTCCTTGGCCGTGTGAAAACAGGGCTAAAAAAATCCCTAAGTATCGAGCCACACGACCATAAATTTGATCCACATGGCCGTGCGACACGGCCGTGTGAAAACTGGAGCAAAATTTTTAAATTTTAAATAAGTCAGAGAGTTACACGGACAAGGCACATGGCCGTGTGTTCGGACATATGGGCGTATAGGATACCACACGGGCGTGGGAGAAGCGAACAATGAAGAACACAACCTTGTGGCCCGACACGAGCCTCACAAGACCATGTCCCCTTTAAAACCCCTAACCCTAACTTTATTTTTGTCTTCTTCTTCTTCAATCTTTCCCCCCAAAAAACCCTAGCCGCCGTAGCCTCTCGCCGCTTGTCCCCTACTTCGGCCATCATTACCACCGGCCGAGCCTCCATTCCCTCTTTTTCTTTCCTTTCTCTTTCTTTCTTCCCCATCCTTTCTTCTTTTCCCTTCCCTTTCTTTTCCCCCTTCATCTTCTTCTTTTACCCTCGAACTTCCACCTCTATCACACGCGCACACCAGCTCCGTCCACCATCGTCCGCAGCTCCGACCATTGACTGTGGTTTCTTCTTTTACCCTTACCTCTATTTTATCCCATTTTACTTATTTACTCCTTTATTTCTTTATTTCTTTGTTATTTCTTAAATTGTTATTTCATTTTGAGTTTTGTATATTTTTCGTTAATTATTTAGTTTTTGATAGTCTTCATTATTCTTACTGTTACTATTTAGGATTATTATGATTTTTGTTTTTATTATTACTATTTTGTTTTAGTTTTCTGGCCTTTTCAAGTTTAGCTTTAGCCTATTTAATTATTATTAGTACTTATATTCTCCTATATTTGCATCCATCTGTTTAGTTAAGTGTTGTCTTAATTCCTTATTGCTATTGCTATGTCCCTATTATTCTAGTCGTTACTTTCATTAGTGTTAAGGTATACACCTTTTAGGACTATAGTTTTATTTCTACTTAGATTCTATTTTCTTTCTTTGTCTTGTGGTTAAATACTTGGTGCTATTTGACTTCTTTTATTTTCAGGAACACCATGACAAACACACGAGGCAAGAAGATTGCCGTCCCCACTTCGAAAAAGCAGAAGGGTCCTGACGCAACCTCCTCAAGCGCTTCAACTGAAGCTCGTCATCCGCTGCTTCGATTCTCCTCCAGCCCACAGGATGACCTGTTTCAGCTTCTTCGAGTACGACCATTAGGAGTGGGTCGTTGTATTGATTGGGCCGCTTTGGAGCAGGTCCAACTTGCTCACCTTGTTTGATTCCATCTCGATACTGCCCTGTGAGATTGGTTCTTTGCAATTATTGAGCCTACCTATTCAGAGCTGACATTGGAGTTTCGCACTACTTTCCATCTACAACATATGATGAATACACATGACGAGGCTGGTACTATCATTTTTAGACTTGGTGAACCTGTCAGGCACATGAGTGTACCAGAGTTTGGAGCTGCTTTGGGCCTTTATACAGAGGAATTCATGGCTTCCGAGAATTTTTTACAACTTCACCATCACATACATTACTCACCCTCTTGCTGTTGGACCGACCTTACGGCAAGTACTGTTCCCTATGATGCAAGTCACTCAAAGGCGACTTCTCTTCCTCAAGCACTATGCTATATCCATGTTATTTGGCTCATATCTTGACTGGGAGGAGAGAGAGCACTGGCGTCGTTACCACTACCGATGCTTACTTCTTATGGAGCATAGCGACTGGTCATGTCTTTGACTTGGCATATTTTATCGCCCTCGCTTTTAGCCACCAAACAGACCGCCATAAGAGGGGCCCTATTTGCCTTGGCCCCTACGTGACTCGCCTCGCTCAACACTTCAGCCTCTTCAACACTCCAGAGATGTCATCGACACTCACACTAGTAGGACAGATGCCCCCTCAAGGAATATCTAGTATGATCCACATGAGGATGATAGACCGACGCCGTGGAGTCGAACCCCTCAGTACAAACTCGTCCACTCTGATGACCAAGATAAGCCAGAAGACATTACTGATGATATCCCTCCTGTAACACCCCAAACCCGGCCCAGACGTCATGGTCGAATCTGGTGTGTCACATTGAAGTGTTTTAGCAAAAATCGTGTTTTCATTGAAAACCCTTCTTAAAATAAAAGAAACCTTAATTAACTTAAAAAAACACACCCTTTCAGTTACAAAAACCTTATTGAAACAATTGATTTAAGAAAACTTATCATTTAAAAATTTAATTCCAAAAACGTAGAAAACATACTATAATTTAGAAAACCCATGTTCAACTTCTTGTAATTACATTGAAAATAATAATAATTCAAGTAATAGTAACACAATGAAAACCTTATTACAATGCAGTCCGAACATACTTAAAAAGAAGTAAAACTTAAATGTTTGAAAAAAACCCAAGTCCAAATCATCTTGCTAGCTGGCCACCCAGAGTCCTTCCAAACACGTAACCTTCTACCGAGCATCACCGAAAATAAAATAAAAAGAGGGTGAGTTTTCACAAACTCGAGTGTACACTGACCCTCGACAAAAACAAGCATTCACAAAAAACATCATTCGTCAATCATGCAATGCAATCCCATCCAAATTATCCATCCGCTACACACTGGCTCCGTCCCCCGTCACACCATGTGAGGATATAAATATCGACTCACCCAACCCACACACCATGGTAGCCCGGTTACGAAACTACCTTCATTTACATATTGGGCTCTAAAAGCCGTCGGTGGATCTAGGATTGTCAAGCAACCATGCGATCCTCATATACTTCCTCCATTCCATAATTCCCAACCCACATGCAACCTAAGCGGAATATCATATGTATGCATGTCGCAACCACAAAACTTACATTCAACACCAAGGGGTATTTTAGTCATTTTCGCCCTTAGGGGAATTTCGGTAATTTTTCTTTAATTACGGTTTTCACTTATCTTGGCCCGTTAACAAGTCTCGTGAGCTAAGATAAATGAATACTATGCACCAAGTAGGATTTCAGAGAAGAGGAGGTGAGTCATTAAGACCGCTTAAGTACAAAGCTTTCCCTAGATCCAATCTTAGACATGCATATACCCGTTGCCACACATTAACCCTATAACTTATACCCGGTCGAAAATAATTAATTAATTCTTATGTGGATATCATATACTAGACCCAAAACCCCTTACAGAGCCCAATCAAATTCACATACCTGGATCTGGTCTATTAAGCCCAATCATATTCATATGGCCCATTAGGCCCAAATCACCTGTATATGGCCCATTAGGCCCAAATCACATTTATACGGCCCGTTAGGCCCAGTCACATTCATATTCATGCTCACATACAAACTTTCTATCATATAGCATCAATTATCAATTTTTGCCTATTATGGGCCCAACAGCCCATCGGGCCCATTTAGCCCATTTCGGTCCATTTGGCCAAATCACAACTCAAGTCCACGAAATCGCCCGTGGGCCTCAGGCAACCTATCGGTTTCCCCTTACAAGTTTTCACGCACTCGCAAGACTACCGTAGCCAAACTTTCGGCTTTTCGGCATTTCAACTTTTCAGCTTTTCAGCTTTTCAGCTTTTGCTGAATCATTGTGTGTGTACAGTGTATGTACACACCAGGTAAGCAAGTGTGATGCGATCTCCTTAGCCCAAACCTACAATCAATATCACCCTTCAATTAATCACATGCTTAATACTTATTTACTCAAAAATTGAAACCTCGCCTTAACCTTACCTTGAGCCCAATCCTTAATCGTTTTTTCCTTGGTCGTGTCTTTTCTAGATCTGCACAAATCTTAACTATTAATACCCCAATAATAGGTGACTCGTATCCAACACAAGTCTCCTTACCATAACTATGACCATTCGGTCACCTTAGCCAATGGTAGAAGATTATTTACCAAAACTGCAACACTTTAAGGAGTAATTCGGTAGAGAGATAAAAACCAAGATCCGATACTAATTCCCTGCCAAAGTTGATTAGAAAGAGTGAGGGACAATAATCGATACTAAACAAAGAAAAACCAATTGGAAGAGCAACACTTACACCAGATTCGGTCAAAAAGTATTTGGCCCTTAGAAGATTTAGTTTTTCGGCTTTTCAAACTAAGTATGGTGAATAAGGTTTATTTGGTACAGATTAAAGAAGAAGAGTAGTAGAAGAAATCAGAAAAGAAGATTGTGTAAAGGAGAATAGAAATTGGCAGAAAGAAAAGAAAGTAAAATAGAGGGTTTTCGGCTTTTTGGATCTTGAAAAGAAAAGGGTTTCTGGCACAAAGTGAAGAAGAATTTCGGCAGTAGCCTGGAAACCCTATATTCAGCCTCTATTTATAGCCCTATAGCATAATTCCTCAAGCCTCAGTTCCTAATTTGGCTCCACCACTTCTCCCTTCTCATCTCCTCGTTTTTCTCCCTGATAACCCCTTAATCTTTTCCTTAATTTCCTCTCCTGAACACTTCCCTTAGAGTCCATTTTCACGCCACTTCCATCCTTCTAGAAGGCTAAAATTAAACTTCTAAAAAAATACTAAGCTAGGATTCAAACCTTAGACCTCCTTGCTAACCACTAACGCCACCTCCTTACACTTTAAGTGGCGTCACTTAGCCACTCCTCCACAGGGCTTTTTGATGCCAATTTTTTCTTCATTTATTCAAAAGCCCACCTACTTGTCAGCCCTGATTCTTTTAATAATTAAATTATAATTTCTTCTACCCCTTAATTCAAACTCAACCTTAGCTAAGACCTACTAAAATTATTGCTTGGATAAGAATATTAAACACAATTTTCATCAAAATCGAAAATAAAAGAAATTCGTGATTTCGGGAATTTTGCATTTTGGAATTTTTAAGGCATTACAACTCCCCCTCACGAGGACCCACACGCACCACCACCACCGAGTCACCAACCTCCTGCTGCCACTTTAGCAGATATTTTTGAGCGACTCACTCGATTTGAGCAGCATGTTTCGAGCGGTTTGACAGCATTGATGCCACCCTTCGACAGATTTGCCACCACCTTCAGATCTCTCCTTCGGCACCGTCGACCCACGAGGTATCCGATGATGAGGACCTTTGAGTCCCTTTATTTATTATTATTATTTTAATTTTAATTTTATTTTGTCTTTTATTTATTTTTGAAGACTTATGCTTTATATTTTGAACTATATTTATCCTTATGGTTTTATCGTGTAACCCCTTAATTCTCTTCCACAGTTGTGTTTATTTTCTTACTAGTAATTTAGAATCATGCCTTTCATTAGCATTATCTACAATTCTAGCTTCGTTATTCCAAGGATTTCATCCAAAAATTTAGGGCAGTTTCACTTTTCTCCCTCTCTTCTGATATTATGTTTATATTTCTATTATTTATCTTTGTACATTGGGGATAATGTACATCTTAAGTGTGAAGAGCTTATTTATGTGATTATCAGAAAATCCTTGAATTGTTATCTTGTTCTCAAATAATTTTCTCATATCATTATTATAGTGAATTCTGATTGATTTATGATTTTTATTGATATGTTCTGAATTAAATCATAGGTAACTCTGCATTGATTGTTTAAACTTTAAGACATTGGAGAATCAAGCATGATAAGTTGACTTTTGAGAATTAAAATTGCTACGTTGTTTCCCTGAATTGAGGTATTATCTTAAAGTTTTGAATTTACGAGATTGACATCAAATACCCATAACTTTCGTGAGATTTTGTGCCTTTTAGAGCATATATCTTTCTTGCTCACTGATTTTTTTATGAGTGTGTTAACATTGATTTTCTATTCTAGAACTTGCATTGATTATACATGTCGAGACCACACCTTTGATTTGATATACTAAAATGATAAAGGCACTTAGGTTTTAACCCATTTACCCCATAAAAAGCCTACTCACATAATTGACCCCTAATGAACCCCTTTGAGCCATAACTATTATTCCTTGATTTTCCCCTTAATGGTAACACACAACTTAACCCTTTTTGATTTGTTAAGAATTTCTACCTTTTCTTGACTCCTTTTTATCTAGATTTGATTTGATTAGTTATCTAATTATGTTCGTTCATTCCAGTTGTTGAATTATTTCTTATGTACTGACCATTATTGTTCTTATTCTTAAAAAAATTGTATATTTATATTCATTCAGTTACATATTGTTCTAAAGAGCTTGGATAAGTTAAAGTTAGTATATTGAGAAAAAGCTCACATCATTAGTCTCGAATAGTTTGAATTCTGGCACTTTTTTGTAATTCAGCAATTAGCTTCATTTTTCTAAGTTTGGTAACTTATTTAAATTAATCTTGATTCTAACCCTCTTTTTTAGCCTTTAACCACACCTTTAACTCAAGCCCCATTACAACTCTATTAAAGACCTTTTGATTTGTGTATCATCTCATTTATAATGGTGGAGATTTGATTTTCATGCAAGCCTATGGTAATAACTTCTCATGCTTGACCGTTGAGCGCTTAATTATTGAATCTTAAACACTTTAAGTGATTTGAGTGAATCATTAGTGAGGATGTCAACCTTGTCAATTTGGAATTAAAAGTGATTACTTAGATAAAGGGGGATACCTATGATTTTATGATCGAAATGCTCAATTTGGATTGTTTGAAACTTTAATGTTCTTTTAGTTAAGCTCTAAACATATGATTACTTGTAGATTATTTCGAACATTATTGATGAGAATTATAAGTTGAGAAGAATTTATTTTAATTGTGAGTTGAGGATTTTGCTTGAGGACAAGCAAATGCTTAAGTGTGGGGATATTTGATAAACCATAATATATACATATTTTTACCTCATGCTTGGCATATTTATGGATGATTTTTCCTTGGTTTTAGTGAATTTGATGCTTATAATCCTTTAATTTCATGTTTTATACTCAAAAGAGCTTAGGATAGCAAAAGAGCAATAAACGGGTGTTTCACACGGCCTAGGCACTTCCGCACGGGTGATCCACACGCTCGTGTGTGACACACGGGTAGACCACACCCCCGTGTGTCATGGCCGTGTCGACACTAAACCAAGTTAGAATCGCACACGGCCTAGGCACCTTCACACGGGCGTGGCACACGACCGTGTCCCTATCAAGCCCAATTCTAATTCTACTCGGAAAATGCCACTTTTGAGGGTTTTAAAGCATTCCAAAGTCTATATAAACACCCTAGAAGAAGATTAAAGGGGACACACAGAGCAGAAGGTAAAAAATACTCGATGACAGCCATTGGAATCAGCTCGGAAGCAAGATCTACTTCAAGACTGAAGATCTCTATTCAATTTCCTCAGAAGTTCTTTAGGTTTATTTATGTTTTGTTGTTTTCCCAATTTTGAGATGTTTTCCATTATTATGAACTAAACTCCCTAAATACCTAAGGGAGATGAAACCTAAGATGGATATTATTATTTAAATTATATGATAAATACTTGTTCTTATTCTTAATTGTGATTTTTAATTCTTGCTTTAATATTCCAGGATATTAATTCAGGTTTTTGATGTGTTTATTCAGTGGAGCAAAAGTCCCTGTTTAAGAGTGGATCATTCATAATTAAGCGGAGTTACATGCAATCCTAGAGATAGAACGACATAAATCTACTGAATTAGAGTTAAATCTAATAAGGGAATCCATAGATCGAGTTAATGCGACAATAGGGGTTTTAATTAGAAAGAGATTTCAATTAATCAACCTAGAGTCAGTTGTTCTTAGTCTCGAAAGAGATATTAACATAAATCAGGGATTCCTACGGATTAAAACAAGTGAATAAATCGTCTAATTTAGAAAGTAATAAGTGAAGTCTAGGTAAATTCTTCCTTGGGTATTGTTTTCTCCATCGATTTTCCAAAAGTATTTTCAACTTTCGTTTTTGTCGTATTCTTAGTTAGTTAGATAGTTAATGTAATACCCTGAAAATTTTTACAGTAAAATATTATCCGTGATATAGTAAAATAAGGAAATAAAGTGACAAAAAGGGAAATTTTGAGTTATGTCAATATTGGGAAGTATATTATGATATATTAATTCAAGAAAAGACTAAATTGTAAGAGTGAGAAAAGTTTTGTTGCACAAAAGTAAATACTCAAAATTTGAGGGATTAAAGTGTAAATATGAAAAATTTAAAGGACCAATAGTGTAAATATTTTAAGGGTGGAATGATCTAGAAATTAAGGAAAGTGGATGAATTAGGACCAAATTGAATAGATGAAGAACTATGAGGGACTAAATTGTAATTTTACCAAATTAAATGATGACTCAATGATGAAATTTTAAAAGATAATAAATGGCAAAATGGTCAATTGGAAGAGAGAGAAATCTAGAAAGTAATAATGATGCTAGAGATATTTTGATATTTTATAATTATTTAATTAGATAAATATTATTTTATTAATATTTTAATAAGATATTTTAATATTATTTTAATATTATTTTATTAGTATATAAAGAAAGAAAGATGAGAAATTCTCATCCATCTTTCCCATGCAATACCAACGTGAGAAGAAGAAGAATAAAAGAAGTTTTCATTTCTTTACAATTTGGTCCTTTTACCAAAAATTCACCATTTTCACTCAAAAATCAAAAGAATTTCCATAACTACCAAGGGAGAAAAATGTTAAGAAGACTATGGGAAGTTAGAATATCAAGTTGGATTCAAGAAATGGAAGCTGAAGGAGAGAGAAAATCAAGATGAAGAAAAAAATCAATAGGACAAGGTAAGAACATCATGATTTCAATATATTTTTAAGTTTGATATTATTGAAAAAGCATGGGATTAATGTTAATGTAGAGTTTCCTTACATATGGTCCTATATTCTTAATATGTTAGTAAAGAGAAAACAAGAGAAAGTGATGAGAAATAGTGTAGAGAAAGAAAATAAGGGTGTTATAAACATGATAAATAATATCTTGCACTAAAACAGTTTTGGACAGCAACAGTAGTCTAACTTTGAAAAATCACCAAAAATTTTACAAATCGAATTATAGGATGAATAAAATATAAAATTAAATATTATTTAGCCTAGTTTCTTATAGAATAAATTATGTAAGTAATGGAATTGTAAATCATGAGATGTAATAAATTTTGTGAGACAAGGTCAGAATGATTTTAGGTTCCCCTGTTTTGACTTTGGAAAATCATCAAAAATTGTATAAAAATAATTATAGGCTTAAATTTATATGTTTAGAATCCTGGATGAGTATATTTTTAAGAGAAACAAACATGAACATCATTAGAATTCTGTATAAGGAGATAATTAATTTTTAGTGAATAAGGGTCAGAACTGTCATACAACAGAACAGGGGTAACTTTAAATAATAAACTGTACTTATTGGCTAAACCAAAAATTCTGAAAATCTTATGGTAAAAAGATATATGATTCTAGTTTTAGGAAAATTAGTGGATCTTAATTTAGAGTTTTATAGCTCCAGATATAAATAATTTAGTGACTATGACACAGATGGACAGCTTGAATATTCATAAAAGTAAATAAAAAAATTATAGATAATGTTATTTACAAGTGTGTTATATACATTAAGGGTGTGGAATGGAGAGGAGGAGGAGGAGGAGGAGGAGAAGGAGGAAAATATATATGAATATTCAGCTAGCATGGCTAATTTGCATGTTTTAGGCTTAAGGACTAAATTGAATAAATGTAAAACTTCAGGGGGTAATTTTGTAAAAATGTCAAAAATGACCAAATTGAAGGGAATGAATTGTTTTATTATCTAAATTAATAAATTAAATGAAATTTTCAATTTAAGATCGGGTGAAAATTGGGAAAATGGTAAATTACTAAAATGCCCCTGAATCTTGATATTTCTGCAATTTCTCCAAGTAAGTTCGTGTAACTTGAATTATATTCTTATATGTTTGAAATGTATGTTATTGATTTGAATAATTTGAATGTTCATTGTATGATAATTGATGAAACATTGATATATTTGATAAAAAAAAAAGGGAAGAAATCCTGGTTGAATGAAAGGAAAATTCGATGGATCTCTGAAAAGGAATTGACGGTAAAAAGGATCTAGCCTGGATGGGTGATCCTATCTTGATATAGCCCTCCCGAAGAATACATGTAAAATGGATTTAGCCCGGACGGGTAATCCGAACTAGGGTCTGAATTTAGCCTGGACTGGTAATTCAGATCCAAGCTCATTAGAGTAATTGTCATTGCAGGGATTTAGCCTGGTGGTATTCCGACAATATTCTATGAGTTTATATTACAGGGGATTTAGCCTGGACTGGTAATCCCGCTGTAAGGATGAGGTTCGCGGGAGTGTGCTTTCTGAAATGAAATCTGTAAGACCATGGTTGAAAGATACTATGGCAACATGACAGGAAATGAATAAGACCATGGTTGAAAGATACCATGGCAGCGTGACATGAAATGAATAAGACCATGGTTGAAAGATACCATGGCAGCGTGATATGAAATGAATAAGACCATGGTTGAAAGATACCATGGCAACGTGCCATGAACAAGACCATGGTTGAAAGATACCATGGCAACATGACAGAAAATGAGTAAGACCATAGTTGAAAGACACTATGGCATCATGTCAAAGATAAATAAGACCGTGGATGGGAGACACTATGACATTTATTGAACAATTGATGTTCAAGTAATATGTATCAGATGACGAATGGTTATATGAAATGGTAGTGTGAAATGTTCACAAGAACTGGTCATATGGAAATATATGGACAAAATAGTTGTATGAAATAATTATGAATATAGATAAACAAAATAAGTATAAGTACTTGGAATATAATTTATGTTAAGTTTGATATAAACAATTACCGGAATAAATATACATAAAATATATGGAAATGATGGAGTATGAAATATTGATATAATGAAATGATACTTATGAAGAAACGGTAAGAGAATGATATGTTTCATGACATGTACATATATGATTATCTTTGATATGTTGATACAAGAAAATTATGTAAGTAAAGACAATTATTAAACTCAAGTGTGACATGTCGAGAAAATAAGTATATCAATGTTGAACTTATATGAAATATGTGCAAGTATACTAATAATGATGTTGTTTGACGCTTAGACAAGTTCCAAGCTATTGATTGAATGGTAACATGTTTAAGAAGTGTTGAAATGGTAAGTACTTAGATGAAATATAAAAAAAAAATTTATGTGATCCCGATTTAATTTCGGTTGGTTTCTAATGTATGTTTGGGGCTTCGAGGGCCCAATAGAGAGACGTTATGATTACTCTCAAAATATGAATAATAACTGACTCAGAATTATCTGAAAATGTCCAGTAAACTCCGGTAATGCCTCGCACTCTATTCCGGCAACAGATAAAGGTAGGGGGTGTTACAGTTAATTTTAGTTTAAAAACATCCCTTTAATTCTTAGGCTAGATAATAAAAAGATAGTAATTATTAATACTTTTAGTCCTTGTGGATATGATATTTTCGGTCTCACCATAACTATACTACTGTTCGATAGGTCCACTTGCCTTAGTCGAATTTTTAGTTAGTTTCACGACCATCAGTACATTAAGGACCAAATTGAATAAAATCTAAAACTATTATGAAATTTCAGGAGGAATAAGTAGAGGGGCCATAATGAACATAAGTGAAACCAAATTTTAATCTAAATCTCTAGATTGAAAGTAATGGTTCTCCTGACTTTAGGGACTAAATTGAATAAATTGTTAAATATGTGTAAATTGAAATTGGTTATGAATTGGTTGGAAATTTATTTTATAATATGTTTTGTGATTATTTTTAGCTAACATTGACGCGGAACCTTCGAAAGGGAAATGAAAAGTGAGAGTTGTCGGCGAGTGACATGAGACCATAGTTTGAACATTTATGATTTAGGCTTGTATTAATTGATTGCATCTTCATATTAACTGCATTTAGAAATATCAATGTGAGTACTAAATATAATGAAAGCTATTAAATTGAGCTTGATTGTGAATTGCCGAAATGAGAAACTAAATTGAATAAGTTGTAAAATATTATGAATTACTCAGAATATGATATGTGCTATAAGATTGGATGAAAATGTATCGAATGACATGAAGCTTATGTGATATGTTAATTGATTGGATTGTGATTGTGAATATAATTGATAAATGGTAATTGTACTAAATTGTAAATGAATTGAATATTGGTACCCTATTAGTTGTTCAGGCCGTGTCAAATATAGTTGGCATGCCATAGGATTTAGTTGTATACGAGATTATGTGCTTATGCGCTGGGATGCACTTTACGTGCCAAGATGCACCTTGTGTGCCTGATACGTGCTCCGTGCATTAGGATGCACTTTGTATGCCAGTAGGGCGTGTTGGTTACCCTAGGATGCGTTTTGTATGCCAGTATGCACGTTACGTGCCAGTTACCCTACTTTGGTTTATCCGATGATGCACTTTGGTGTCAGTAGGGTGTGTTGGTTGGACGATTCGAGTATTTGTCTAAGTCCGAGTTAGGTTAATAGGAGGTGTAAATTGTAAGATTGATAAATGATGTGAATATGGTAATATATGATGCTATTGAACTAAATATGTATATATGTGAATTGAGATAAAGGGAAATATGTTGATGATTATGAAAATAAAATGAAATCAAGCCCTATGGGCTGAAACGAACGTAAATGAGTCGATAGACTCCAGAAATGAGCTAAATAAGGTGACAGAAAAGTAATGGATTGTATATTATAGTTCATGATTAGTATATTGTTAATGATATATTGTAAAGAATCATAAATGAATGTTTAACCCATGACTAAATTTTGAAT
The DNA here is from genome assembly GCA_025698465.1 of Gossypium longicalyx. NCBI lineage: Eukaryota > Viridiplantae > Streptophyta > Magnoliopsida > Malvales > Malvaceae > Gossypium > Gossypium longicalyx. Next base: position 4,115,769 of record CM047001.1, on the reverse strand, counting down.
TAGTATATGACGAATAGTTGGATATTGATAAGTAAATTGGAATTGGTCAATCATGATGTATAAATTGGATAAGTTATTTGGTATTTGCTATAAGCATGATTATACGTTTTGATTTATGATGGAAAAGTTTATAGTTAACACATATATTAGCTTGATGTTATGTGCAAATTTTGCATGTTTAGCCTTAAGTAAAATGTTAATGCTATGTTACACATATACCTTGAATTGTAATTGTACCATTGAGTCTAACTGCTCAATGTATGGTTTGTTTTCTTCATGCGCATGTATAGGTGAATCTTGGGAATTCGAGAAGTCGTTCCAGCATCAAAGAATTGATTCTTCAACTTAGCAAGTTATGTAATGTACTCATTGGATTGAACGTGGCATGTACCTAAGTTTTTGGTTTGTTTTGTATTGTATATGGCAAAAGCTAGAATTTGGTAGTTTGATGTTATTTTGAAGTACCATATATGTAACAGCCCGGTTTAAACCCTTGTCAGAATAGTAATTTCGAGACCATAAATTTGAGGTCAAAAAAATATTTTAATATTATTTTCAGTGCTTATAATATGTGAATTGATATTTGTGAAAATTCTCTGATTTAATTTTATTGTTTGTGTATCGAATTATGAAAAAGGATTAAATCGCAGAAAATGCAAAATTGTCCTTCTATTTGAATAATGGCTGAATTGACGTGTCTTCATAACTGAGAGGTCCTTATATGGTTAATAGACCATTTGAATAATGGATGGACAAAAATGCCTATAGTTAATGGAATTTTAATGTTATTTCATTAAGGGCATAATAGTAAACTATGTATAAATGATATAATAAATAAAAGAAAACATGAAATTTGTTATATGTTCATCTTATTTGCCGATAATACAAAGAAAAAGAAAAGAAAATAAGTTTTCTAGGGTTCGGCACTTTGATTACTTGATTAAGGTACGATTGACTCGGTTTTTGATAATTTCTATGTTTTTGTGATCGTTGCTTTGTGTTATATTAAGCTCATGCCTCAATTTTAGAATTTGATGATGATTTTGAGTTATGTCATTGTTGATTTTGTGAGCTTTGTAATGTTAATTTATGAAATATGGAAGCTTGTTGATAGATAAATATGTTTTGTATTGGGATTTTTGATTAATTTGATTATTATGGGCTGAATTGTGAAAATGAGATTTTGAGGGACTAAAATGTAAAATAAATGAAATATATGGGTTTATATGAACTACATAAATATTCAGCCAAGCATGTTTATAAGGAAATTTTGTGTATTTTGTGATTTTGTTAATTAGGGACTAAAGTGTTAAAATGTGAAAATATGAGGGCTAATTTCTAAAATGCCTTAATTATATATTTTTGAATTGAATTGAATGATTTGGTGAATGAAGGAGTTAAATTTGAATGTGTATAGATCAAGAACTAAAGAAAACAAATTTAGATTGGGGGAAAATGAAAGTAGTTGAATAGTTGTTCGTTTCCGTTCATTTCCGTACGATGTAAGTCTATATACAAATAAATGTGTTTGAATTGATTTATTCATGCTAATATGATATTGAATTGTGATGAATGGTTATAGAAGCTGAATATGTGAAATTGAGAAAGTTTCGATAATGTGACGACGTCTGAAAGCCCCGTATGAACCACAAGAATAGTTAGGATACATATGTCATAACGTAGGATTCCGATATGTGATTTCGTGTAAGACCACGTCTAGGACATTGGCATCGATATGAGATTTACGTGTAAGACCATGCCTGGGACATCGGCATCGTATTTGACTTCGTGTAAGACCCTGTCTGGGACAGTGGCATCGACATTTGATTACATGTAAGACCACGTCTGGGACGTTGGCATTGTACGAGCTTTTCGAGCTATCCGAATATCTTTATTAATTTCGAAAGGTTCAACGGGCATTTCAAGAAACGAATAACTATGTGTATGTGTATCCAATTCAGGCCCGTTCGAAAGGTATATTATGTTTGAGAATGAAAGATAAGTATATGTACATTTGTGGACATATGATATATGTAAGTGAATTATGATCAAATGAGCTATATGAGATATATAGATATGTGATTGTATTTTTCCATGAACTACATGAATGAATTGGTTTAGAATTGTTTATGTGATAAGTTTATTTGTATATGGCTTACTAAGCTTTTGAAAGCTTACTTTGTGTGTTTTTCAATTGTTCTATAGATATCGAAGCTACCGAGAGCTCGAAATCATCGAGGATCATCACCACACTATCGAACTTTATTTTGGTACCTTTTGAAAATTTGTATATCAAAGTATGGCATGTATATGCTAGAGAACTTTGGATATGTTTTGAGATATGTATATCTAGCCATGTGATATGGCTTGGTTATGGATGAGATTATGAATGAATTTTGGTATATGCTTTGTGTTAAAAAATGGTATGTTTTGATGTGTTCTTGAATGGCCAAATGAAATAGTCAAATTTGGTAAGTTTCATGATTGATTGAGAAGTTGATACGATGTGAAATGCTATGAATTGAAATGGATTAATATGATGTATGAATCATATGTTTTTTTATATAAATTTAGTACTTTAAATTGTTATGTTTGAGTTAGATTTGTATATGGTAATGAGTGATGATATCATAGATCAATTTGTGCATGATTTAGTATGTTTTTTGCTGCCTTTGGGACATGATATGTGATTGGTTTTATGCTTGTAGGGATGACCCAATATACGTGGCAATTTGGCTTTTCAAATGGCCTATTTTTGTCCACACGGGCAGAGACACGGGCATATGTCTCAGCCGTGTGCAATACACGGTTACATTACATGGCCGTGTGTCCTCTAGGTACCCTACGATTTAAAGTCAGTATTGTAACAGCCTAATTTTTTAGTGGTGTCAGAACAGTGATTCGAGATCACTAAATCTGACAAATGAGTAGGAAATATTATTAATTTAGTAATTATAAGTTAAATGTGAAGTTAGGAAAATTTTTGAAATAGTGAATAGTGTACTAAAAATAAATACTAAAATAAATAGAATAAAAAATAAGGTATCGAGACCTCGAGAATTTTAAATCAAGCCATAAATATTTTTATAAATATTTATGGAGTGTTAATAAGTTAGTGTTAAAGTTTCGTCAAGAAATTTTAAAGTTCTGATAGTTAATTGAACAAAAAGGACTAAATTGTATCAAATGCAAAATTTTGAGAAATGATTAAATAGCTTAAATGATAAAATAAAGAGGGTTTAAAAGGCAAATAGACCCAAGGTCTATTTGGTCTGGACGGCAAGGGCATGAAATCAGCAAGAAAATAACGAGAATTAAGGGCAAAATTGGAAAATTACAAAATTTACTTGATAAAGTTAGGACTAAAGTGGAATTATCTAGATTTCTCTTTATTTTTCTGCATTCTCATCAGCAAAAATGCCATGGAAGAGTTCCCCTAAGCTGGTTTTTCATATTTTTACTTCAAGTAAGTTCAATTCTTGATTATTTCTTAAATTTTTTGTGTTTTTGTGACTTTTACAACTAGGTCCACTTGTTGAATTCATTAGTTTTTGATTCTATGAAAGAAATTGAAAGTTGCTATGAATATGTGCTGGAAATATATGATGATTTGGCATGGAATTAGAGCTTTAAATTGTTTATATGTTGATTTTATTGAAAGAATTGAATAGAAAGTGAATGTTTGGGACCTAAGTGTAAAAGAGTTTGAAGTTAGAGTTTTATGTGAAAATTCTGAATTTCAATAGTTATGAAATAACTTATAATGTCTAGTAAAAGTATTAATTGATAAAATTATCTTAATTTAGGGGTTAATTGAGCAAGGACTGAATTGTATAAATTGTGAAATTTGGGGCAAAATGGAAATCAACATTTTGCACTACAACTGTTTTGGACAGCAGCAGTAGTCTAACTTTGAAAAATCACCAAAAATTGTAGAAATAGAATTAGAGGATGAATAAAATATGAAATTAAAGCTTATTGAGCCTAGTTTCTTATAGAAGAAATGATGTAAGCAATGAAATTGTAAATCATGAGATATGATAAATTTTGTGAGACAAGGTCAGAATGATTTCGGGTTCCCCTGTTCTAACTTTGTAAAATCATCAAAAATTGGATAAAAATAATTATGGGATTAAATTTATATGTTTAGAATCCTGAATGAGTCTATTTTCAAGATAAACAAATGAAAACATCATTCGAATCCTATACGAGGAGATAATTAATTTTTAGTGAAGAAGGGTCGAAACTGTCAGACAGCAGAACAGGGGAGACTTCAATGAATAAACTGTATTAATTGGTATGAAATTTTTATGGTAAGAAGATATGTGAGTCTAGTTTCAGGTAAAATTAGCGGACCTTAATTTGGAGTTCCGTAGCTTTAGATATAAATAATTTAGTGACTATGACACAGGTGGATAGCTTGAATATTCACATAAGTAATTAGTGAAAATTATGGATAAGGTTACTTACAAGTGTGTTATTTATACCAAGGATGTGGATGGAGAGGAGGAGGAGGAAAAATATATGAATGACTCGTGTATAAATTGATCACATGTCCGATTATAATCGATAAGAGTTGGATTAGAAATGATATAATGTTTTATTTAGAATATTTGTTATGAAATTATGATTATCGTTATAATAGAAAAATTGAACTTGTGAGTTTATATGGCTAAATTTTAGTGATTATTTGTTAATTTTATAAATTTCATGATGTGTTATTTCATATGTATTGATGATAAAACCGTGAATAATGTAAAAGCATGAAAATTGAATAAATGATCAAATTGAGCATTTTAGTTCAGTGACAAGATGAATTGAAGGAAAAGACCATGGTTGGACCATGGCAACAAGTGATAAGTGATAGCTTCAGCTACACTTATCTGATCAATGACAAATGAAAAGTGAAAAGTGGTAGTTTTGGCTACGATCGGTGAAAAGTGGTAAGCTTACGCTGCACGACGATCGATGAAAAGTGGTAGCTCGGCTACGATCGATGAAAAATGGTAGCTCAAGCACTGACGATCGATGAATAGTGGTAGCTTCGGCTACAAGTGACAAGTAACAAGTGATTTCAGTATAAGACCATATATCAGGATATGGCATCGGTGTGATATATGCTATTGTATAAGACCATATCCGGGATATGGCATCGTGAGATATGTGATTTCGTGTAAGACCATAGCTGGGCTATGGCATCGATATGTGATATGTGATTACGTGTAAGACCATAGCTGGGCTATGGCATCGATATATGAATATGTGTAAGACCATAGTTGGGCTATGGCATCATTATGTGAAGATATGTAAGATCATAGTTGAACTATGGCATCGAGAAAACGAAGTACTCAATTCTGTAAGATGTTCACTAATTTGAAGAAGTTTGGTAAGTATTACATGGAATTATGTGATATAAGGAAATACGAGTTGATGAGACATGAGCATAAAACTTGGTTGATGAATGAGTTCATTTGTGATTATATATTTCTATGCCTTGAGTGTATTATCCGTATGAATTGGTATTCCAAATGAGTTAATGAGAAAACTTCTAGTATGAAATAATCTGAGCTCGAAACAAAATATCATGAAAACGTACTTGAAATACATTGGTATGTCTTGTATATGCTATTTGAATTCATAAATGTGGAAAGTAAATGTATGTGGAAATATGAGATGATGATATATCGTACATGGAATTTATTGATGAATACGTACATCCAAATTTATATGATAGATTTTAGTGAACATTGAAATTACGCTCAATAAGTGATTTGGCAATTTAAAATCGTGATTGGTAGGAAGAGTTAATGAATTGCATATTTATGAATTGTTACACGTATTTGTCTGAAATACGAGGAAGTGATGGTAATTGATACATGGAAATATGAAACTATGATATATATAAAAACATGGAATATGTTTGATAAATGTGTTCATTCATAATTATGGAATTTATGTACCTCATGTGTGCTATTTGCATAAAGATGATATCTTAAATATTTTGGTGCAAAAAGCTTAAATATGAAATAGTATGAAATCGAAACAAATTGTTATGAAAATGTATTTAAATTATCTGTAAGTGTTTCGTGCTTCTCAATAATGCCTCGTACTCTATTCCGGCGACAGATACGGGTAGGGGGTGTTACAAGTATACCCTACAGTTTTGACACAGCCTAGACACATGGGCGTGTCTATTGGTCGTGTGTGGTACACGGGCTGGCACTTGGGAGTGTGGTCGGTCGTGTGACCCAAGTCAGCAACTTCCCTAATTTTCACACAACCTGGCACACGGGCATGTCTTGTGGCTGTGTGGTGAAGTCAGTATGTATACCCTGTTTTGCCATGGCCTAGACACACGGACGTGTCTAATGCCGTGTGAGGCACACAGCCTGTTCACACGGGCGTGTGACCTTTACAACTTAGAAAAAAACTGTTTAGTTTCGAAAAATTTGTATGTACTCGGTTTAGTCCCGACCACTTCCTAAAGCATGTTTAAGGTTTCGTAGACCTTCTAAAGGGACTATAGGTGTATAAATTGCTATGATATGATAACGAATGATTAAAGTTGTGGAATGATTGTTAAATGTTCTGAAATGTCCGGTAATGCTTCTTAACCCTAGTCCAGCGACGGATACAGGTTAGAGGTGTTATAATATATGCATATCTTGGCTTGGTTGTATTTGGTATGTTGTTAAATTGGCTGTATGGAAATGGTTATGTATAATTTCAGGTCACCCAAACTTGTACCATGTTGATTTTTGTGGAAATAGTATGTCACGTCACGACAACGTAACTCTAATGTCACGACGAGATATAGCTCAGGATTCCAATTGTGATGGCATGTAATCGAGGTCAAGACAAGCCTAAGTCAGAGAGTTGCATCGTGATGAGGAACCCCTAATGTTGCGACGTCAACCCAGAGTTTTGAAATCTTTACAATTTGGTCCTATTTCAACCTCGGAAAAGAACTTTCGTAAGCTTGTATTAGACTAAAAAACAATCTTGTATCGTGTTATACATATGTGTTACTTATATTTAATGCTTAATAGTTTTAAATCAAATGTAATTTGATAATAGTTGCTCTAGCAACGAATGTGGCACTTTAAGGCTCAGACCTGGCGATCGGGTCGAGTAACGGGGTGTGACAGGGTATGGGGTTTCACATCATGATATGTGAATTGGTTTATAGTATGTAATTGAAACATTAATTTCCCCACTAATTGTTCGAGCAGAATTGGATATAGTTGGCATGCCATAGGGTTAGGTATAACGATTTGAAACCTTCGTTGTCGGACGACCCAAAGTGGTAAAATGTACATATTCTAATAGTAATCATTGTCGAGCAATATAAGATGATAGAATAAATAGATTGTGAAAGTCGTCGTTGTTGGACAACCCGAGATCGTAGTATGTACATATTCTAGTAGTCATCATTGTCGGGCAACCCGAGATGATAGAGTAATATATTCGTGTATTCGTCCTAAATCTGTATCGGGTTAATAGGATTTATAAAACATGAATTGGTTATATGATAATTGAAATGAAATGTGAATGAATTTGTTATACTTTGTATATATATGGAGTGCAGAAAATGATATCATGTGAAAGACTATGCAAACTGGTTTATACGAGCCTAAAGGATCAATATAGAAATAGAATGAATCAATAGATTTGAAAATGAGATAAATTAAAAAAAAAATGAGAAATTGGTATGTTATGAAATAAAGCTATATGTACCATGTTATTAAATGGCATGATATGATAAGTTTAAATGCAAGCGCCAAATGAATTGGTATATAAAGTTGTTATATGCATATATCATATGTTAATGGAAACTTTTTATGAATGGAATGTGAATTGGCTACATGTTGAACTTGAATTGTTTGTGTTTATTTGATTAATGGTATTGTTATATTGACTTGAATCATGAAAGTACCACTGAGTTTTATCGCTCAGTGTACAGTTTGTTTATTCTAGGCGCAAGTATTAGCAGATCTCGAAGACTCAAGAAGTGATCTAACATCCAAACCGTGACACTTAACTCAGCAATGTTTGTATAGTTCATTTACTTTTGATAATGGCATGTACCTAGATTTTGAGCTAATTTTGTATTGTAAATGGTCATTTTGGAAGTTTGGATAATTAATGTCAACTTGAATTAAGAATATGATTTATTTAGCATGTATGGAATAGGTATAACATTTAAACTGGCTGAAATAAGACATTTATACATTTGTTTTAGGTGTCCTGAATTGGTACCATATGGACCTTTTAGAATCAATGAGAGAAGTCACTACGTCAGATCCTCAACATCGCAATGAGGAATGGTCAGTGAGTTGCATTGTGGCCTGGAACCCTCAAAGTCATGACTTCAACCCAATTGTTTGAAAATTTTACAATTTGGAATTTGGCCCTTATTCGAGCTCGAGTTATCTAAAGAGCTTCCGTAAACTTGTATAAAGTTTGTATATGATTGTATAACGTGTCGTAAAATTTTTTTAGACTTAATAATATGTATTAACTATTAGATTGAATTGTAATTGATCGTAGTTGCTCCGACAACGAATGTGGCATCCCGTAACTCGGACCTAGTGATCGAGTCAGGTATGAGGTGTTACACTTTCCCAATACACTTCTTATATAACCCAACTCTTTTTGCATTAATAAAACCTTTAATTTATCACTTAGGTAAAACTTTATTTATGCACGAGTGATAGAATTTTTAATATTTATTAGTGATTTTTAAAGAGTTTTTATGATAATAAAATTCTCTTGATTTTAAAGAGTTTATGTGCGAATAATATTTTTTTTCTAATATGGAAAGAAATAAATATTTAACTTATTAAAGACTTATTTGATTTTACTCTTTCATTAAATTTTAAATTTTATAATATTTTTTTAAATTTATAATATTTGTTATAATTTATAATATTTTAATAATTTCTTATCATTTTTAATAAACTTTAATAAATTTTAATATTCTATAAAATTTTATTCGAAAATAAAAGATTAAATTTGTGGATGCTAAGGGTAGTCATTTCACATTTCTCGTTTTGTCAAATCGTTGATTTTAATAGCCAACATAATTAAAAATGGTTTTCATTAATGAGAGGTTTAATTACTTTTTTAGGTTAACAATATTTTAATTTTTTATATTTTTTAAAATTTGAAATTTTAGTGCTAACTCAATGGTAATAATTAAATTTATTTGATTAAATTATGTCATCAGTCATGTATTATTAGACTTGTTTATTTAGCCTGAGGGTCCGCTCGAAAAGTGGAAGGATTTGGGTAAAAATATAGGTCTGAAAAATGGGTTCGAGAAAAAAAATAAGACTCATTTAGAAAAACAAGCTAGGCCTCAGGCAAGGCTTTCTTCGCCTGAGCCCGACCCGAATATGAAAAAAGAAAACTTGTTATTTTTTTTTAACTTTTTTTATTATTTTCTTCTTGTTTTTTTCACTATTTTCTACCATTTTACAATTATGTTACTACTATTTTGTTGTTATTATTTAGATATTGTATAACTCTTGTTTTATTGTTAATTTTGTTACTATTTTTTACATTTGCTTGTTGAGTTACATTTATCTTAGTGTTATTTAAGTATACATATATATTTTTAATTTATTTTTAATTTGTGGGGAAACATTTATTTTAATGTTTTTGATGTATTATATTTAAAAAAATTATATAAAAATTAATATGGGCGAGCCGGGCTTGGGTTTTAGTATTTTTATCCAGGCCGGATTTAGAAAAAATTTTAAGCTCATTTTTCGGGTCAAGGCTTGTCTAAAATTTTTGTTGGGTCCAACCCAACCCATGGACACCTCTATGTATTATGCGTAAAATTATAAATTTAATTCATGTTCACCAATTGAATCATTTTTAGTGGCTATATTTTTTGAATTTCAAAATTTTTGACCCATCAAATAGTAAACAGACATACAATTACGCATGTGATAATACGTTTGACACATCAAATTTTAAAAATAATAGAACATAACTTAATGAATTTAATAGCTATCATTTGATTAAGATTAAAATTTTCTGATTCTAAAATTATAGAGACTAAAAATGACCAAATTAAAATATATATACTAAACCCACTTATACCAAATATAGGGTCTAATAACAAATTTATCCATTTATTAATGTTCTTCCAAACTTTAATTAAAGCTGACAACATGAATATGAAGAAACAAAATTACAATCAGGAAAGCAACCAAAACATAAAGCTAGTCTTTCCGTATTTGATAATTGTTGAGGGGTATTCTTCCGGTGAGAAAAGTCTTTAAAGTGTCATTCGTCAATTGATTTATACAACTCTCAATAATTATATGTATTGTGTTAGATTTGAGATGGTCCGAGTTTTGTCTCCTAACTCCGCAAAGACCCACAAGGGTTCAGGGAGTAAGAGCACCTTAGTTGGTAGTTCAATTCACATCGCGCGCGACTTTATCATTTAATTATTTACATGTCCTTTAAGTACGTACTCTTTTCACCAAACGATGAGCTTCTACTTCATGACTTCTGGGAGTTCTCCAGGGAGTCGAGAGATAAAACTCAGACCATTCTAAGCCCGAGACTATATCTACTATTGTTGAACGAAAGGCAATATTTCAGATACTTCTCTCAATGGGATAAATATTCCTCAACAATAATCATAATCAACTCTAGTTAAATTTGGACTTGAATTAACTCAGACGGAAACTTTGCTGATAACACCATATATATATATAGAGTCTCTTTCCTTTTTGCAGCTAAACACATCTAGAAAGCCCTATAGAAACCCCTGTTCAAACCATACTTTTTTTATGTTTGTCAAAATAAAACAATCCAGTTCTCTGAAATGGGTTTACCCAGAAAGTCCTTTTTGCTCTTTGTTTCATTGTTTTCAGTCACAATCTTTGGTGGTGGGTCTTTTACTTTCTTTACAATAGCTGCAGATGATACCAACTTGGTCTTTAAGGGCTGTGCAAACCAGAAATTTCAAGACCCATCAGGGGTTTACTTACAGAACCTCAAAAACCTTATGTCAACTTTGGTTTCACAGTCATCACAGAAAACATTCTCCACCACAAGCTCTGGTGAGGATCCATATGCAATCATGGGTCTTTATCAATGCAGGGGAGACCTCACACCAAGCCAGTGTTACACCTGCGTGAGCAAGATCCCAGAAATGAGTGATAAACTTTGTGGTTCAGCTGTTGCTGCCAGGGTTCAGCTGAGTGGATGTTACCTAAGGTACGAAGTTGTTGGGTTCAAACAGGTTCCAGGGACTGAGTTTTTGTACAAGGTTTGTGGGTCATCTCGGGCAGGAGGGACTGAGTTTGAGAGCAGGAGAGACGCCGCTTTCAACATGGCGGAAAATGGTGTAAAAAGTGGCGATGGTGGTCGTGGGAGCAGCTTGTTTTACACCGGAAATTATCAGTCTGTTTATGTTTTGGGGCAGTGTGAAGGTGATTTGGCTGCAAGTGATTGTGGGGATTGTGTGAAAACTGCTTTCGAGACTGCCAAAGATGATTGTGGTGACTCAGTTTCAGGACAGGTTTACTTGCACAAGTGTTTTATTAGTTATAGCTACTATTCTAATGGTGTTCCAACCATATCCTCACCTTCAGGTAAAGCTGTAGACAAAAGGAAAAAAGGAAAAATAATTTATCTTTCACATTAATATGTCCTTTTTTAATATATTTTGTATCCTCACCTGTTGTTGAAAGATTGAAGATTATTTTCAATCTTGAATTCTAGGGCCAAGTCTCCACCTGGACCTCTCAGCTTTATTTTTTTCTTTAAAGATAACGTAGGTGACTTAAAAAATAATTAAGGACTGTAGCCAGGGAAAAAGATATTGGTCTCTTTGTGTGAAGAAGACAGGTGGATTTCCATTTCATTTCCTTAGGTTTTTGTGTTCCTGTCAAAATGCTTTTAGTTTCACTGCTTGTTAACTATTTACAATGACAAACATATAATTTAAACTTGAATATAGAATTTCGAAATTTCCAAAGTATTTTTCATCCTACATTTAATCTAGATTATTATAATAATAACTCGTATACATATAAAGGAGGGATAGAGTGTTGAAAATTCTAACTCAATACTTTATTTTAACGAAAGCCTCTAGTGGACAAGTTCACTTGTCCTTAATTTATGTTATTAGCCTGGCCCCATTTTTGTCTTTGAATAAAATGGAATATGGTGAGCTGGGGCTTTTTGATTGGTGTAGCGACAGGGGCAGGGACAGGGACAAGGCAACATGCTCAGAGGACAGTGGCAATTGCAGTAGGAGGAGTGGCAGCTTTGGGGTTCATTATCGTTTGTCTCATGTTTCTCAAATCAGTGTTTAAGAAACGGAGGAGTAAATCTTAAGGTTATGTTACAATGTCTAAAACATTCACTCATCTCTCACGCCTTTCTTTTGTTGGAAACTATATAATTTCTCACATGATTATGCGCAGGGTATTGAGAGAGACAAAGCTGGGAGTGTGAGAATTTCATGCAAAAAGATGAAGCTTCCCCACAGATAAATACTAACCTTTTTAACTTTCAAATATAAGGGATAGGGTTATTCAAAGACTGAATCAGTCTTTTGTCACTCCACGTATGCGTATATATGTACATATGTAAATATAACATGAGCAATGAGTAATATAATTTTACAATCTTGTTAATTTTGCAAAATACATTGCAAATACAATGGTACGGAAGCTTTGTTCTTTGACTGGTTTTAGCCACCTAATCGAGTAAATTATGTGGGTGAGAATCAATCATAAAAAACATAATGCATCACTGTTAAGGCAATAACTATTTAGCATCCAAGTCCCAACTACCTGTTCTATCATTATTGTTATGTACTAAAGCCTGTGTTAGTCTTTGTCCCAAAAATTTATCAGGGGCTGGGCACGGTTGGTTTTCTGATTCTCTCGTCTCAAAGGGCCACCACCAATTTCACTAATCATTCAACGCTGTCACCTACACCTAGTGCATCAGGGTCAAAGTTGTTTTGTCCTACCTCAGGGCTCATCAATGCAGTCAAGTTCAACAAGATATCCAACGCCGACCTTAAAAGCAGAGAAAATCATATCCACAAGTCTGCTCTAGGGCCCGACCTCTCTAATTCTCCACCGACCGGGATATTTATGAAGAAGTTTGTCGAATGACCTAAGCTGAGATCACATTACCAAATTCTCTAAGTCTTGGCTATATATACAAAGAAAATTCTAGTTCCTAACCGTCGGTGTCTAACTGAATCTTTGTTTGTTTCTTTACCCTTTTACATTTCACAATACTCGGAACATTCAACTTAGTTTGCAGATGCTGCTGCTCCTATGGCTACCTATTGCTTCATTAGAATGCGGTGTGCCTCTCTTCTTGTTGCAGGGAAGCTGACTAATATATCCTTCGGCAATGAACAGAATACAAGAGCTTCTGAGTTTCTTTCTCTAGACTACTACTTTTGTTTGCCCCCTTATTGGATAATTAACATGGTATAGCACCATCCAAGAGGGCTAGTGTAAGGATCGTAAAATAACTGTTGTAAACTTTTAATAGTAATATATAATTTGGTCTGTCCTATATAAATAAATCTTCTCCTAAACATCCCTCACCTGGACAAAGTACTCTCAAATCATTTACACCTCTAACTCTAAGCATTTAATCTGCAAAATTGCATTTTCACATAGCTGCAACTGAAACCACCAAAAGAATGATGAAAAGCCATGTACCAAATATTTTCACTTCATTCAGGTTGATGCTAAAGGAAATCTAACAATATGAAGCACTACTGCAATGCCTCATCCTTGGCGGAGGGATTTTAGCTTATTAAAGAGAAGAATATTACTCTTATCTTCTGGAGACCATATAATTTGTGTCCTAATCCTGATCTCTATAGAGCAAAGATCAAGCAGTGCCATTGTAGTGAAAGAGTCTTATCAGAAAATCTTACAGTACTCTCTTTCCTACAACCCAACTTTTGAGCAAAAAGTTATTAAGAAAAAAGGCGTCAGAGACCTAAGATTGATCCAGACAACATTCTTCTCAATTCTCATACTTGCCTCTGATATCAGATGCCAAGCTTTTTGATCTAACAGATTCAACCACCATAGCAATTGCAAAAGAAACAGCCTTAAACCCTCCTAGAATAATTGTTCAAACCATGAATCTAACAACTACAGTCCCTCGAGAACTTATATCATCCAATATGCTTTGCAGTGTCATGAAGGTCGTCCTAGTAAAAAACAACTCAACTCTTCTAGTACTTACCCTTTCTACACCTCCTGATTCCAAACTATTCATCACCAATGCCAATGGTAAACAAACCCCAATGTTTGGCCCATTGGCAAGGGCGTTCAGCCCATCCCCATTACTTGCCTGGTAGTGAGGGATGGGCGATCCCAAACAAAAGCATGAACTCTTCACATATCTATTTATGGTTGCAACATAATCCATAAACACAGATTCAATGCAAAGCGATGAGGTAAATGCATTTTCTTATATGTTTCGTACATATACAACCATAAAACATACTCCTTACTCCTTAGTACTATGAAATTTCATTTACAAAAAAAATACAAACTAGAACACTTCATCAAAGGTATCCCAATGAATCCCGAGATCATTATTTGCAATGAAACATTAAAAAAAAATCATTCCACGACCATTTAGTTTCACCCAATTTTACTTTATCACAACAATGTTCAGTTTCACTTAAAAATTCATACGAATAAACTCTATCGATAAAACAAAGTCCAGTAACAACATTCCGACAAATAAAAAACTTAAACTCAAATTAAAAGGAAAAAAATCCTAAGACTGAATCTAGAAGTTTCACTAAACCAGGACAGCCATAAAATTTGATAAACAACAAGCTCCTCTGACCTGACCCGGTTACTCAAGAGCGTGCAGGTGCAGTGGGTGGGGCACCGAGGAGACTAGCTTGCTGGAGCTCGAGTTCATTGAACTGCTGCTCGCGGTCCATCTCAATGATCAAAGGGACAAATAAGATCAAGAAGGTAGTTCCCGCGATCCAAGCGGCTTTGCCGGTGCTACGGAGGAGTTTCTTGGAGACGAAAGCAGCGTCAGAGGCCGCTTGCTTACCACGGGAAACAATGGGGGAAGAAGTGATCCTGGCGAGAATGTTGGAATGGGGTTTGGAGGCGGATGATCTCTCGGGTAGGGAAATTCCGCCTCGTCTGGGTTGGGCCGCCATACGAGGGAACGACAGTGTTTTTGTTGGAGGGTTTTCTGTTTTGACGTGAACACTGAGCAGTGAACTCGGAGAAATTGACTGTTATGACTTTTACGCCAGTTTTATAGGTCGAGGGATTAGATACTGAGGTCAAAATAGGTTTTTTATCATCATTATTATTTCGCTAAATTAGCTAAATTTACTTTTTTCTTTTATTGGTTAAATATGTTATTTTTTTCAAAATTTAAGGAAATTGGTGAATTTTGGAGAGATGAACGTGTTTTACGTCAAAATTTTAATGAGGCAACGATAAATTTTTTTAAGAGGTATAAATATAGGTCATTTTTTATTCTTTTCAATCGAATTTAATCTTTTCTATTTTCTCTAGACTCTCAAATCTCTCAAAATTTGTAAGTTTTATTCGAAATTTTTCAATACATTTGGTTAAAAATATTATAGTTTTATTTTATTATTTTGTATATTATTTATTTCGATTAAATTTTCACAAATGACAAGTTTACTGATTCGTTTCGACAACAAACACATTTCTGTCGCTCAATCAGTAATGGTAAGGAAAAAATTTTAATTTTGTTATTTTCAATTAAGTTAATTTTAAAGTGTTTTAATTTTTAAAGCTTTTAAAATTATTTTATTTTGTTGATATATATAGGTGGATAATCGTATTTTGGAATGGCTCATACACAATTTGTCAAAAAGCTCAGACACTGAATTTTGTGGTTATTTACAAGATATGAGATTCTTACATGTGTATCAGATGCTCGAGGACTACAAATTGGATCCTACACTTATCAGCGTGTTGGTAGAAAGATGGAGGCTCGAGATACACATATTCCATCATCCATTTGGTGGGTGTACAATCACACTCGATGACGTAACTTTGCAACTTAGTTTGTTGGTGGATGAGCCATTCGTTACGGGGTTAGTGGTCATTCCAAATAAAGAAGACTTTTGCGAGGCATTTTTGGGAAATGTGCCGAGGAAGTTTTAAGGTGGCTAAATATATATGAAATGGTTGGTAGATAATTTTAAAGACCTTCCTCTGAACGCAACTGATGTTGTCAAAAAACAATTTCAATTGGGGAAATGACTAGTGTTAACTGTCGGAGCAATTGACTCCATATGTAGAGACATAGATGTACTCATTGGAAGAATAATATATTGGACTAGAACCAAGCTGAATTAATTTTCAAGTCAAACAAATAGATTCAGATACTTATACATGTTTTAAGTTATATAAGAGAATGGATGTGATATTATATATTTGTATATAATTGTTATTTTTTTGCCAAGGTTGTGGTTCTTAGGATATAAACCGTGAACTATCATCTTCATGTAGGATTTTTTTAAAAATAATTCATAGAATTTTTATGAGCTAGAAACGGACATTGGATTTAAATGTAATTTTTCTAAAAGGAGTCCATGACAAAGAAAAAATGTAGTGATAATGGTTGAAGACCCAATGAATGCCTTATGGTGAAAAACTATGTAAATTTTTTTTATTTGTTTTCTAGAAATAGAACCATAGAAACCCTGGTTGGCATTTTCTAAGGTAATGATCCTATCCTGGCATGACATATGAAATGTATGTGTTTTAAGACACGTTATCGCATCCCTATCCCGTCAAATCTACTTATAAACTTTCACGATTTCAATATCAAAACCCTAATTTCTAAACAAAAAACCCCTAATCCTAACCTTAAAAAAACACTTAAAAAATCAGAGGATGAGGATGCGCTTTCACACACACCCTCTAAAATCGACTTATTTTACTAAAATTTTAAAAAAGGGTCTATTTGGCCAATTAAAAAATGGCATATTTGGCTAATTTAGCCCTATTATTTAAGCTTGACTATTGAGTATTTTTATAAAAAAAATAATTTTAAACTATTTTTATAATTAAAAAAATGTTTGTATAAAATAAGTAAATTACATGTATGATTAGACTTGCTCATGAGCTGAGCCATCCATTTAGGCTTAAAGGCTCGCTCAAAAAATGAGATGGTTTAGACAAAATATAAGGCTAAAAAAATGGATATGGGTAAAATTTAAGGCTTGTTTTCTATATAGGCTAGGTCTTGGACAAGATTTTTTGGCCCGAGCTCGGCCTGACTTGGTTCGAATATATTATGTTATAAAATATTGTTATATTAATCATATATGTTAAGTAATAATTATATATTTATATTTATATTAAATTATTAACTCAATAACAATTAAACTCATTACCCAAAAAAAAAAAACCTAAATAACACAACCCAAAATATAAAATTTTAAAAATGATATTTAATGTAATAAATATTTATTATATTTATTTGTGCTTTTAATATAATAAAATATTTATTATATTTATAGTAGTGTTTTTTAATATAATTTTTTTAATGTGTTAAAAAAATTTTATTTTAATATTTTTAGTGCATTTTATTTTTAAATAAGAATTAATTTAAAAAAAAAATTAAATATGGACTCATCGAGTTGAGCCTAAACTTATCATTTTTAAATTGTGCCTAAAATTGTTCTTGATACATTGCATGAGAATACAGCAACGGCCTCCGCCAGTTCCCCCCTTCCCCGTTGCACTACGTGGGTCCTTTCGAGTTTCGTTTGCAGAACGACGGCAACACTCCTCGTAACATTCTCGAAGAAATCATTTGGCGCAAGGCCATGGGAATTTCCCAAGTAATTTCCGCATATTTTAATTTAGTTTAATTTGAAATTTATTAAATTTGTACCATTTTGAAATGTGTGATGATGATTATATTTGAGTTTTAACTGATGAAAGAGAAGAAGCCTTTGGCTACGTTGAAGAAGTTTATAAAAAATGCACCTCTGACTAGAGACTTTGTTCGGGGCCCTTAAGGCAGCGTTTTCGCAAATTGGATTGTCTAGTAGAAGCCATTGAGTTAGGCTACAAAGAAATACTAGGAGATGAAACAATAAATTGACCCTTTTAAAAAAAATATATAAATTGTAACAAAAAATGAAATTTTTTTGGGCCCTACGAGATGCTGTATATATTTAATTAAATTATTTTAGTTTGAAATTTTTTTATCACATTAAAAACTGAAAAAAAAATAGTTTTTTTAGATTCTTTTTAACCCTGGGCCCCTGGATAGTTATACTCTCAAACAACTTCAGAGTCCGGCTTGGTTCAAACCTCTGGTTGAGGGTACGACTAAAACAAAGATATAAAAAGCTACGCCATTTCTCTATGTTTTGGTTTAAAATCAAAAGCTCACATACAAATTAAAGTATTAGGTGGATTTCTAAAGTAATAATAATTTATTTTTTAAAAATATCCATGTCAGATTTTGATTTACAATTTTAATGAAAGTAATCAAAATGATCAAACTATACAACATGTCTAAATTGTAATCCTTTTTGGGTGCTTAAAATGAAAATTTTTGAATGTTGGATGACTATCTGTGTAGTTTACCCTATAAAATATTATTGTTTGAACATTTAAGTAATCATAATTTTTAGGGTCAACTACACCCAAGGTCACAAAACTATTAGTAAATTTACGTTTTGATCCCTTAACTTTAAAAAGTTATAAATGATCACTAACTATTCAAAAATTTTCATTTAAGTTACAGAACTATTTGAAAGTTTTTTTTTATTTAAGTCACTAAGCTGTTAAGGTATTTTCTTAAGTCTTGGCTAGCGAGCTCTAAGCGACAATTCGATGACTGGTACAGTGAACAAGTACCATCGATGAATAGAATAACACCTTAGATCCAAGTCAATCTGACGACCTGTGTCGGAGTTCGAAGAAAAAAGCTATTTAGATTTTGGTTTGCAGATTCGTGATGTTTAAAGCTGTTTTATGAAAAAAGCTGAATTGTAGAAGAGAGATTGGTGCGTGCGGTGCAAACAGAGAAAGCCATACAACAACGATTTTAACATCCTAGTGACTTAAATAAAATTTTTTGAATAATTTAGTAACTATTTTATAATTTTTTAAAATTAAGTGACTAAAACATAAATTGCTAATAATTAACTGACCTTGAATGTAATTCTTCTTATTTTTTTAAAAAACATAAATTTAATTTAAATTAAAACATAAATAAAAAATTTAATTATGTAATAATGTGTATCCACAAAACAACTTTTACAAAATTTCAAATATTCCCCCTTCAAATAATAGGAGATTTTGACACTAACCTTGTAATATTTTCTATTTATTTTTATTAAGCAAAAAAAAAAAAAAGAAGTAGTTGATATTTTATGTATCTAAATTTAATTAGGTTAGGTATTGTGTCGAAATTTTTGTAAATTATGTGTAGATTATTTTTAAATTTATTTTAGTTTAAGTGTCGATGCTAAAGTTCAATGACAAATATCAATATCCAAACGCGTGAATTCATTTAGGTTCATATTATAAATCTAATAATGTTTTGTGATGTTTTATTATGATTATTATTTCAATGCATTATTTCATATTTTTCAATTAAAAATTTAAACTTGTACTAGTAATTATATTTAAAAAGTTGCTCAAATTATTAAATTTCAGTATAAAAAAGTGATTGGAGAAAAAAAAGTATAATTCGAGTAGCAACAGGGTTAAACTTGACTCAAAATTTGTGGTTTAATATTCAGTTTGAGCTCGAACGAATATTAATTTTTAAGTTTAATCCCGATTAAGTTTATTTGTCATTTTTTATATTCAATATTAAGTTAGAGCTCGATTAAGCTCGTTTGATACTAAACTCAAACTCAAGAGCGAAGTCAGAAATTATTTTTAGAGAACAGAGTTAAGTTGTATAATTTCTTTATTAAGTTGTATATTTACTTAATAGTTGCATACTTTCCTAAATTCCCATTTCTCAGGATCTGGCAACTATGAACCCAATGGACTTCAAAGCCCAAAAAGCCCAACAGCTCAGATTCAAACCATCATTCAAAAAATTTACGGCCCAGATTTATCTGCACTCTCATAGAGTAAAAACCGCCACCGGCGACCCGCGAAAGGTTTCAGGTGCTCTTAACAACTCTCTAAAAGCCTTATCAATTCCACAACTCTCCGACGTTCTCATCTCTGCTCCAGGTACGTCTCCAGCTGTTTCCTTTGTGTTCTCTGGTTCATTTGATCCAATTTAGGGTTTTGGTTTTGCCATAATCATTTAATGTCGGATTAAGTTCTTTTTCCCGCTTTTCGATTTTAACGTATATAAAGAAAACAAAAAAATTAGGAATCTGGGAATGAAAAAGAAGGTCTATGTGAAATTGTCATTTTTTGTGTCCATCTATTATAATTTTAATGTAGAACAATGTTATTGAATTTTGGTAGGATATTGTTTTCTTGTAAAATGAAACAATGCCAGTAAATTATTCGTCTGGTTTTCATTTCAGTTTGTATACTCTTAGTTTAAGCTTGAAGTTCCCACGCTGGGATGGGAGATAGTGAAGCAGTAGTTACTGACTCATCAGCAATTATGGATTATACATCAGCGGTCTATAATTCTACTGGTTCTGGTGCTTGTCCCCCTGAGGCTACTGGAGATCCAAATGCTTCTGGTGCACCAGTAGATGGAACTTATGCTGCTTCCGGTGGTTACCTGAATTCAGCTGGTCAAGAGGGTCAAATCAGCGTAACTAATGAAAGTAAGCCAACTGGTGGATCAACCGATGGGAATGCTATCAATGCTGGAAACACAGCAGTAGATGCAACTAAAACTGCTGGTTATAGTATTTCATTAAATGGCAATATTGTAAATGAAGCTCGAAATACTACAACGGTTGAGAATGGGAATGTTTTAGATAATGTTGGCAGAGCTTCTAATGCACCAGAGTTTGTGGTTTCTGGTATGTTTTTCTCTGGAATGTTTTTACAAGTGTCTATCATGCATGAGGCACCTCTTCTTGATTTCTATTTGTGTTGAAGGTTGTTTTATGGGATATGATTTGCAAACCTGCTCAATAATTTAATGTGAACTCTCTTGCTAAATGATAATTTCAAAGAATACTTGTTAGGAATAAACTTTAGCCACCTGGATAATTCTAAACTGAGTAAAACTTTCTTATCTTCTTAATCTATGTTCATATCATCTCTAAAGAAGGAAAAAAGAAAGAGTGGGCCTCTCAAATGATTTTTATATAGGATTTTTTTTTTTTTGGTATCTGAAACCAACCTCCTGAGATATTCCAGAATGGCTAAAAGCTCTAATAGTTGAGCACCAAAACAGACTTTATATGCTGGCAATCAGCCATGAAGCTGTTTTCCCAATCAACATATGCATGTGGTAGTTCTTTGGACATCTACTTTTAATATTGACTATAAGTATCCTTTTGCTTTATTCAATGTTATGCATCTCCTTTTCATTATTTGTATTTTCAGCATTTGAATTTAGAGAATGTGAAACTCATTTGTGTTTTTTTATTTTCATCTTATAGCGCCAGCCATGTCTGGTGAAGAGGATCGTTTGTGGAGTATCGTGAGAGCTAATTCTTTGGATTTTAATGCTTGGACTGCATTGATTGAGGAGACAGAGAAGGTTGCAGAGGTATGTGGGTTTGAATATGTTCTGGACCATACCTAATGAATAACTTTGGGGGCTAGGGGGCCGGATATCCACCTTATTACCTTTGAGAAAAGTCATGAAAGTCGTATGCAATAATTTTAAAAACTTTCTTTAGTGGATTGGGGCAAAGAGTACAACATATCATACAGTTATTTGTTTATTTTCTACCCTTCTTCCTTTTTGCTTCTAATAATCCCCAAAGTTGGTGGTTTCTGTGCTTATTTAAGTTTCTAGTTCATAAATTCTCCACTCTCTTTTTTTATATAAGTTTGGTATCTTGTCTTCCAATTGATGTTTTCATCTACTCGTATGCAGGACAATATACTGAAGATTCGAAAAGTTTATGATGCTTTCTTGGCTGAGTTTCCTTTGTGTTATGGTTACTGGAAAAAGTATGCGGATCACGAAGCACGCATAGGCTCCATGGACAAAGTTGTGGAGGTTTATGAAAGAGCAGTTCAAGGAGTGACTTATTCTGTGGACATCTGGGTGCTATATTGTTCTTTTGCTATAGAAACATACGGAGATCCGGAAACTATCCGCAGGTAATAAGTGTTAGTCTACCCACTGTTGTTCCTGGTCTGCATTAGGTGATCATGATTGTTTGTTTTTCTTAGTTGTGAGGATCTGGTGATTTTTGTTGCTTTCTAACATTATTTCGGTATGCCTGCAACAGCAATTCCACGCATTTATGGCGGAAAGGTTTGATGGGAATGAACTTTAGAATGCTTTTTTTATCCCCATTCTTAATTTTGAGGCTACTGTATGTGTAGCAGTTGAAACTGTTTTAGGATATTGACTAAGTTCCCGAGCCTGTACTCACCCCCTCCTCTTTGAAGCCTGCATCATAGTCCTGTAGTTATCAATGAATTATTATTTTAACCTTGACACTTTGAGGTGCATCAATATGCAAAATGCTGCTGGGAAGATCTCATCCAGATAAGGGCTAGATCGCCTCTATCACTGCTCCATTTCAGATATAGTTTGATTTCTGTCAGTAAGGTAAATGCAGCGTTTTGGATGTGTCTAGAGTGAATTCTTCCTTCTGCTTCAACATTGTTCCCACTGTCTTCTGTTTGTGGAATGTTTGCATAGCCTGGAATTTTTTTCTTATTATTTGTAATAATGATTCTTTTGCTTTGCGTTTCAGGCTTTTTGAACGAGGATTAGCGTATGTTGGAACTGATTATCTTTCCTTCCCTCTTTGGGATAAGTACATTGAATACGAATACATGCATCAGGAATGGAGTCGCCTTGCTGTTATATATACACGAATATTAGAGAACCCCAATCATCAGCTAGATAGGTATTTCAACAGGTAAGCTTTTTATTGCCTCTTCATATCTAATTGTTTATGTACATAAGGTCACCACAGTTGTCTGATATTTCCTAGGGAGATTGGCCAAACATGATGCTATCGTTGCTTCTTGAACTTGACTATGCAGGACAAATAAGGAAATAGCTAAAGTAACATTAATTCATGCTTTTTGGTTTCATTTAGAAGTATGATCATTTAACTCTTTGCTTTTTATAAATTACTGCTGAATTTTGTGTTTTGATCTATTAAAGCATTTTTGCCTTTACATATGAAGATAAATTCCTTTTTCTTCCAGAATTGGATGGAGACTACGGAGAAATATTCTCTATTTACTAAATGAATTTTGAATTTTCTTAAGTTGTTCTGTGATATTCCAAAGAAGGTATAGGTAGTCCTGAAGGGTAAACTGCGAAGGTTAGAACTTGAAATTGTAACTTCAACTCAGATTTGAATCTCGGGAAAGGAGGGAAGATTATGTTCTTTCTACCTCTCATCGGATGATTCAAAATGCAACGCATTGCACATTACATATAAAGAAGTGATTCTGTGGAGAATGATGTACATAATGCATTGTGCTCTTTTGGTTATTATTCTTCTAACTTGATTATACGCTGATGCTAATGGTATTACAGTTTTAAAGAGCTAGCAGGAAGTAGACCTTTGTCGGAATTAAGAACTGCCGAGGAAGCTGCTGCATATGTATCAGGTATAGCTTCAGTGGCTGATGGGGAAGTACTTGAAGGAGAGGTTCGTCCTGATGCTGCAGAACAAACTCCTAAGCCTGTAAGTGCTGGCTCAACAGAAGCTGTTGAGTTGGAGAAGTATGTTGCCATTAGAGAAGAGCTGTATCAGAAGGCTAAAGAGTTCGACTCTAAGATTCTTGGTTTTGAAACAGCTATCAGGAGGCCTTACTTTCATGTGCGTCCCCTTAATGTTTCTGAGCTTGAAAATTGGCATAACTACCTGGACTTCATAGAAAGAGAGGGTGACGTCAATAAGGTATTTGAGGTTTTTTTGGTTTTAGCTATGGTTTGTAGTGTCTAGTTGTCCTGTTTGTTATATATTGACTTACAGTTAAGTAACAACTGCTGCATCATTTGCTTTGTTGGCTAAACCGTTGGGTGAAGCTACTTTTTTAAACGGGAACTTACTGAGACTAAAGCATGGACCTCGATTTGGTTTCTTTGAGGCTAAGTACATCAAACCCTTATTTGTCAGCGGACATCTTAGGTTTGTAATATGTTGAATAGTGAATTCATTTTATACTTTTTAAAGTTCCAATGTTATGCCTGCAGGTCTTTTCTTGTCTTCCTAATCATTTATCTTTCATCTAGTGGGGTCCCATCTTATTTGTGGGGCCTCTCTGTTCCAATTCTGGAGTACTTTTATGAATTTCTCATTGTGCTTTATATTATCCTGTGTGTCATGTTGCACTGGAATGTCTTCTCACTTTTTGCATTTCATTTGTGAATTAGGTGGTCAAATTATATGAAAGGTGCCTAATAGCCTGTGCCAATTATCCTGAATACTGGATACGATATGTTTTATGTATGGAAGCCAGCGGAAGAATGGATCTTGCTGATAATGCACTTGCGCGTGCTACGCGAGTCTTTGTCAAGGTATGAAGTGACAATTTGGGAAGGATGAAAAATACTTTTGGGATGAATTTTATCTCCCTTTCACATGATCTGTTTTTGGTTTTGATGCCAGTGTTAAACCCTCTCAACTTTGACATCTGTTGTCATTTAAATATTTGAAATTAAAAATTTTGAAAAGTAAAATGTTCAGAATCAAATCTTTTAAAGCCTTTTTGTGTTTGTTTTTGTATATTTTAAGCACTAACAACTTCCAAATAAATGAATTCAAAGCCGACAAAATTTGACCTAAAAAACTTAGGCGACTAGTGGGATAGAGGGAGCAGTATGGTTTTCAGTCCATTTCAGCTGTAACTTTTAACATATTGTTATTTGAGTCCTTCTTTGATGCACCTGGAAGTGGAAACTTTTTAACTTCGCAAGTGGGTTAAGAGGTTGTCACATGTTCCACTTATGTTTTTTAATTATTATTATTTTCTTTATTGGACCCTAAGAGGTATGTGCCACCCTGCAAACAATGCTTATGGAGTCTAAAAATTCCACTAGCTGTGGGTGGGATAAATTTTCTTGTTATTAACGGATAGAAAATCATTGCATAACTTGATTAAAGATGCTCCACTTAAGGAAATTATGTAACCAGTTGTCATGAGAAAGCTGTTTGCTAGAAAATTGCCTTCGCGCATATTCATTCACCTCCTATTTCCATGCCCTGACTGGGTTGATTAAAGAATCAACACTTTGTCTTTCCTTTGATGTTTGTTTTCTTTTCTCAGTTTAAGGAAACTCTTTGGTTTGTGAGTTAGTTTTCTTATTATGCATAGCCGGTATGGTCTTCACTCTGTTATAATTGTTTAAACTTTTAGCATTGATATGCTAAAGAAGTATAGTTGGTGGGTGTTCTTGTGTAGACTTAATGTTGTTGCAATATTTTACAGTGTTTGAATCTACTAGTTTTTTCTTTGTTACCAATATTTGACAGAGGCAACCAGAGATCCATCTTTTTGATGCTCGATTCAAGGAACAGCATGGGGACATACCTGGTGCTCGAGCTGCATATCAACTTGTTCACAGTGAAATTTCACCTGGTCTTCTTGAGGCAATTATTAAGCATGCAAATATGGAAAGCCGTCTGGTGAGATCATGCTAGCCTGCCTATCTGGTCTCAGTTGTGGTAAATCTGGTTACCTGTTTCAAATGGGTTGTTTATCTTGATTGTGCAGGGGAAACTTGATGATGCCTTCTCTTTATATGAGCAAGCCATTGCTATTGAAAAAGGAAAAGAGCATTCTCAAACGTTACCAATTTTGTATGCACAGTACTCTAGATTTTCATTCTTGGTAGGTGGGCCTAATTTGTTTTGTTCTTTGAATGTGTGATTCATGTGAATGAAAATGTGAATTTTCTTTGATTTCAGGGGTCAATATTAATATTATCCATGATTTTTTGTCTCCACCTATGTCCAAATATGTACTTCGTTAATATTATACTAGTTATTTTCTAGTTTCAAATACCATTAATGTCAGCTTAAATAAGCATTATGCCATATCCCAGCATTTCTCTGTATCCTTTGCCATGTAGGCATTTGTGTTTTCTCTTGTTTCGTATGGCTTCTCTAAATACCTATCTCTGACTATTTTTCTTACTTTGTCTTCCTTGTCAGAGGCTGAACTTGTGTCTTAAGTTCTTTAAAGAATAAAATAAAGCACACCCTACTGTAGTTAAGGAAGTTTTTCTCTGTTCTTAGGTCCATGGTTATCGTTATTGGGAATTTTTATGACAGAATTGAAACAAGGTTTTTGTTGTTTGTTCATCATTTTGTCTGATTACCATTAGTTCCAAGTGTTAATTGTCATTGCTAAATTCATTCGCTGATGGCCCTTCATTTTCTTGTTCCCTTGATTTTCTTTGTAGGTTTCTGGAAATGCAGAGAAGGCTAGGGAAATTCTGACTAGGGCACTTGACCATGTCCAACTATCTAAACCATTCCTTGAGGTTCTCTCTCTCTCTTTCAGACACTCGCATACGCACATGTAGACACACTGTTCCATTACATCTTTTGAACAGTCTCTTCTGTAATGGGATTTCTGATTTTATTTTTGTTTTATATATAGGCCTTAATACATTTTGAAACAATTTTGCCACCTCTAAGACAGATTGATTATTTAGAATCATTGGTTGACAAGTTTTTGGCCCCGAGTTTGGATGGCAGTACTGCAGACAAGGAAGATCTATCTAGCATATTTTTGGAGGTAATAATTTGTGTAAAAAGAGTTGCTTGTATTTGGCCCAGACATATTGGACATGAGTGGAGGTTTGAGTTTGCATGGAAAACAGAAATTGTTTATAACCATAAGTTTGACTTCCTTTTTTTCTAAGACCGTCTTGAGTTTGCTTGAAGATGTTTCTATCAAAATTCATCTGCAGTTTGAAATCTTTTGAGGACTTTATTTTAAGATTGTAAATGCTGTTTGAAGTTTGGCATTCAGCGTTCTGATTGTTTAGTTTGGTGTTTTACTTCGAAAATACGGGTCTCTATGCTTAAATATTGTATGAAAACTTTTACTTGTAGCTCATTGCAGAAAATAATTTTGCAGTTCTTGGGTCTTTTTGGAGATGTACAGTCTATTAAAAGGGCTGAAGATCGGCATGCTAAGCTCTTTCTACCCCGTAGGCCCATTTCTGAATTAAGAAAACGTCAAGCTGAAGATTTTTCATCTTCAGATAAGACAAAGCTGGCAAAATCCTACTCAGGTGCCCCTTCACCTCGCCAGTCTTTACTTGGTATATATCCAAATGCACAAAACCAGTGGCAAGCTGGTTATGGTGCGCAACCTCAAACTTGGCCACCCACTACACAGTCACCGGCACAGGCACAGGCACAACCGTGGATCCCTGGCTACGGCCAACAGGTTGGTTGATCTTTTTGATACTTTTAATTGTATATAGGGACATGCTTGTCTTATTTTCATGACTTATTTTAGCCTATGGGAATGTTTTGATCTCATGGATGTGCATATCAGTTCTATGGCTTTTTTATGTTAGTATTCTTATTTTATTCTATTCCATGTTGGATTTGGTGCATATTTTGAAGGGAAAACTAGCTGAAATGCTAGCATGTAATATTATGCTTCGTGCAGTCCTTGTCATGTTTTTTTGGCAGTTCCATAATTTTTATTTTACTTGTAGGGAGCGTATGGTGCTTCTAGTAGTTATGGTAGCAATTATGCTACTCAAGTAGTACCCACATCAGTTCCACAAAGTGCCGGTTACGGTGCTTATCCCGCTACATACCCTGTTCAGGTATAAAGTTGGCTAATTGCTTCTGATTTATTTTATGGTTATTTGGCAAACTGCAATTTCAAAAGCTGACAACTATCACATTGATGCACCAAGACCAATTTCATTAAGGGTGTGTTTGGTTGAGTGGAAAAATAGAAGGATGGAAGGAGTGAGTGAGCAGGTGAAAAGAAAATAAATCTTGAGTTCGCTCGGTAGGAAAGAAAACAAGAGAAATGACTATTTTTCATCTTAATGCATAAAAATAAATCGTTCCAAATCGGAATCATAAAAGGAGAGAAAATTAGAGAATTAAAAATCATGCATTTTTCCAAAGTTTCATTTTTTTTCTTCTCATTTTTCATTTTGTGAAGCAATGAATGGAAAGGAAAAATATGTTTTCTTTCTATTTTTGTACTCCTCAATTTCTCATCTCTGTAATTTTCTTTCTACTCTACCAAGCAAAGCCTAAATGAAATATCAAATATTGATATCATCCCACTTGCCTCTACACATTTTTGATTGAAGGATTTAAATGTGGCTCCTCTTGATAATAACTACAAGCTTTTGAAAGATTCATGGCACTTGCAGTGCCATATTCTGTGGACGTTTGTAATAATAAAGTCTGTCATTGGACGTACTTAATTAGTTGAGGGTAGTAAAATGCACTGCAGCATGCACCTAAGATTTGAAGCAAATTTTCTTGGAATGTTGGTATAAATTTCCATATTTTCTTCATAATCAACATTCAAGTTTGAGTTGTTCTTCTTCTTTGGAGCTCTAATGCTTAGCTATGATTCTCTGTAGAGCTTTCCTCAGCCAACTGCCGCCACGACACTAACCCCAGTTCAGCAACCTGCTGCAACTGTTCCTCAGAATTACTATGGTTCTTACTATTGAGATGTCATGTCGGTAACACGATTATCCATTTCCTATGTTCTCTGATACATTGTCTTGTAGTTCATATGTACTGTATACTTATTTTAGCAGTTTGTTGAGGTGGGCATATTCCGGATTTTGGCCGTGGAGGCGGTGTCGGGGAGGGAACTACTAAGGGTAGATATTAAGTGAAGTAATTTGCTTTAATGGTGGTGTCTTTTTATGTTTTTCTTCATAATTTAGATATTTTTGTGGAAACTTGTACAGAACTACAGATGCTAGTGATGTATGTGATGTGTAGTTGAGTTTCTCTAATCCGACAGACCGAGAGGCAAAACTGCTTCAATACAGTAACCAACTCTGTTGTCTTCATGTTTTTGTTCCAAAGCTCCATTTATTTTTCTGTAAGAAACTGCAAAAATGCAAGAAAACTGAATAATAAGGCTTAATGTATCAAAAGCTTCCGTGTAAAATAAGTCAATAATAAATTGAGTCTTCTATAGAAAATATTTCCTTAATTGAATATAAACAATAAAATAAATTTTCGGAAAACCAATTTTAGTGCAAGCGCTGACATCTGTTAATTTCGCCTCATGACACGTGACGGTTGTGTCTTGATGCGTCATGTGATGAATTTGATAATTTTTCTTAAAATGTTTAAAAGTAAAAAAAGAAAATTAAAATTATAAATTACAAAAAAATTAAGTCATCTAATTTTTTAATTTTATATTTTTTAAACAATTTTAAGGAAAATTATACAATTTTATTACGTGGCATAAAGACGTGGATCTAACCTAAAAAGAGAACACCTTAAAAAAAAAAAACAAAAGCAAAAACAACTAAACTAAGGAATTTAACAACAAAGAATAAATAGAAAAAAAAAACAAAAAAAAAAAGACAAAATGGAAGATAGAATGAGTAAATTGATGGATAGAAGGATTAGTGTCAAATTGAATATATTGAGATATAAGTTTCAATAAATTCAATTAATAGCTCTAATTAATCCACTCATTGAACAATATTCAAAATAACTTAAATAACTCTTAAATAACTTAAAATACTTAAATAATATCCAAAACTTAGAATAAATAAATAATAAAATAATATTAATACAATATTGGACTCATATATAATAAAAATTAAACCTAAAAATCGATCCCAATATAATTTAAATTCGAATGAAAAGCCCGAAACTTATAATTTCCGCAATAAAAATCGATTCCAATACGATAAGTTACCAAAATTTTGGCATATTTGGCCAAACATAACATATCAAAAAAATCAATAAGGTGAGTTATACAATAACATCAAACCAAGTATAAACATTTATCTATCATGCCACTCATGTCACTGTAGGTAACAAGTTTAACTCTTATTTCAATTGGGAGTGATGTAATCATTTATATGTACACATACTATAGAATTTATGTTCACAACATTCACTAATTCATCATTTGAATACTAAATTCATTTTCATTTCCTATCACTTTAAATTTTCATTTCATATAGTCTATTTTGCCCAATGAAACTTAATAAACAAACTTAAATACACAAGTATTAAATGACATCAATTACTCATTCGAGCTAAATATATTCGTTTCAGGTTACTAGCGCAAGCTAAAGCTTTAACGACACATTAAATTGCTAGGCCAAGCTGAAAATATACATGTCAGGTTACTCATCCGGGCTAAACCTTTAAAACGACATCAGGTTAACAATCTAGGCTAAACCTGTTTCACATGTATCTTCAAGTTCACAACAAATATTAGATCTCGGTAATCAATCTGTATCAATGTGCACAAGACCTTTACTAAGTTCATCCGGGCATTTTCATCACATATATACATTTCTTTACAATTTAGTCCATATCTCACCTTTTGTACCAATTCGTAAACAATTCAATTTATAACCAAATATACACATATTTATAGTTCAAATACATAACAATTTAAACATGACCACACCATATGAACTTACCTGGTCAAATTAGCGAACAAGTTGAATTTGCAAGGACGAATCGATAATTTTGCCTTTTCCCAGATTATCCTTGGTTTGGTTCAATTCTCGATCTATACGATAATTCAGTTCAATTTATCAATTCCAAATAGTTTATAATATTCTATCATATGCATGGATTAGTTCAATTTCACTTTTCGAATGCCCTTAAAGTCTTGCATTTTATTCAATTTAGTCCTTAAAATCAAAATTGCAATATATTTCAAAATTGAGCTTCGATTTTGAAACCGATCTCAATTACATCCTTTTAGCACCCCCTATTGTCTATAATTATAGAAATTTCTCACCAAACATTCAATTTATGCACTTTGGTCATTTTGGACAAAACTAACAATTTACACTTTACAAATTAGTCCCTTTTCACATCTAAGCTTAAAAATTTGCAATTTAACATCAATTTCATCAAGAAATCATCAATGGAAACTTTCAAAAACTTTAACAATTTTACAAATTGGTACATGGGCTAGCTAAATCAAGCTTCCATGACCTCAAAAATATAAAAATTATAAGAAAATGACTTAATTAAACTTACAATTTAAAGGCCGGTTATTTTGAATATAAAAAATGGCTTCTTAAGTTTTCTATACGCTTTTTCAATGAAGGAAGAAGGAAAAATATGAAAAAAAAATGCACTAACAAGCCTTTATATACTTTGTTTTAACCTTAAATAATGAAGATTAATTTAATTAAACCTTAATTAATTAAACTATAATTCTAATTAACTAAAATTAATGGGTTATAACATCCACCACCACCGTTTGGAGCCATTAAAATGTTTAATTTCTCATCTAGTCTTTCGGTTATTTAAAAATCTATAACAATAAACTTTTATGACTTTTATGATTTAGTCCTTGTGCTTTAATTAACTATTAAGTTGATAAAATTAAGAGACCAAAATTTAATAAACTAGAAAAACATTGTAAATATTAAATATTAATATTTACAAACTCGAACATAAAAAATGGGGCTCCAAAACTATTATTTTCGACATTATTGAAAAATGGGTTGTTACATTGGTGTGGTGTAGTTTAAGCTCACATGAGCTATCTTGTTGTAGTGTAGTTCATTCATGTATCCGAGTCCATTTTACTAGGTTCCATTGGGCTAAACATTGAAATTGAATATTGAAATCAGAAAAATGAAATGAACCAAACTTGGTAAGCTATTATGATATATAATTCAAATTAAAATGGTATGATTCTGTGAATTAATGATAGTATTTGAAAGTGTAATGATATAGTATGAATTGGAATGAGTGGTGATGTTTTGGACATGTTATAATGCTTAACATATTTGTATACCTATGCTTGATGTGCACTCTGTTGTGATATTATGTGTTAAGCTTTAGCTAAATGTATGCTAAATCCTTTTGGTAGAACATGCTCACCTATGAGCAAGGTAAGTGTTGTTATTTCCATCTGAACTTACTAAGCATTCAAAACTTGCTATCGTTGTTTTTCCTACATGTAGATTTCCCGACTTGCGGAACTCATCAAGCTAGATCAATACGGATTGCACACTATTATCAAGATGGTAGAATTATGTCATTTTGAGTCCTGATATTGTGGCATGTATATAGGGTCTTGATTTTGTAACGATCATCTTTATTTGTGAATGCCAAGGTTGTATTTGTGGCTAAGGTTTAGTTGTATGTTAGGTTTGAAATGTGGCCTAGTTGATGCTTAGTTTTGATTATGATTGATGTAATTTGATTCATGACTTGAAGCTTGCATAAGCCTTATATGTTAAAGCTTGCAAGGTGAAGTAACTTGCTATATTAAGGTTTTAAATGGCTAAGATATGCCTAGATGTTGATCATGTGGCTGGTGCCATATTGAATGCTTGATTTCAATGTTTGCATACTATATTTGGTATAGATTGACATGAAATGATGTTATTTTTTTTTGGAAAGAACATATGAACGTTTAAATGTAAAATTATAGGTTGAATCCAAAAGGGATTGAAATTACTGTATTCTGCCTACAGAGTCACGACACCACCACATGGATGTTGCAACACTAGTTGAAAAAAGATATGATCCAGTAGTAGACTATTCTCAAGGTCACGATGTCGCTCTATGGATGTTGTGACAACAACCTTCCATGTCGCAACGTTGTACCCTGATGTCATAACGCCAAATTGGTGAAGTTTAGAAACTTTACATTTTAATCCTCGAGTTGTGATATCAACCTACTGTTTTGAAGGTTGTGACATCACACCCCTGAAGTCACAACTCTAGCTAGAAATATTTTGAAGCTTTGTATTTGAATCCTCAAATGGTCTCGAGTTATCAAAAGAATTTTCGTAAGGTCGTATAAATCCCGAATAAGATTATATGTTGGATACAATGTGTAGAAACAATAGAAATTATGTTGTAATTAATTGTAGTTTCTCCGACATGTTGGATATGGTGCCTTAAGTGTAGCATTTTTTTCTATGTACACTTGTATTTTTTTCAAACAAATTGGTTTAATAAAATTATTCATGAATTACATTAATACTCTTTGTATATTTTCCTCACGCGAATTTTGCATTATGATGTTTATTTAATTGGGAAATTAATCTATTATGATGTTTATTTTGGAAAATAGAGAAAAAAAAAACATGTATTGGGTTGGATTGAATTATAAAGTGCTAGGTTTAAAGTCCAAGATGCATATATAATTGGACTCGATAGGGGAAAGACTCAAAAGCCTCTTATGTTAATACATGGGAGGACAAACCTTAGTATATTTAACTAGGTTTGTTGCCCCTCTCTGTAACACCCCCTAACCCTATACCGTCGTCGGTACAGGATTACGGAGTATTACCGGTCACTACAGTTCAAACATAAACAATACAGAAATAATTATTAAGTATTTCAGAAATTTATCTTACTGTCCTTTTTATCGGCCCTCGAGATCCAAAATAGAGATTAGAAACGATTCGGGACTCGATTGGAAGCTTATAAAAATTTTCATAAAATTTTTCAAATTTCCTTTAATGAACAGTACCACACGCCCGTGTGGTTTAGAGACATGCCCATGTGTTTCTATGACACGCTCGTATTGTCACCCCGTGTGACTCACACGGCTAGGACACACATGTGTCCTCTATTCGTGTACTCCTCTGACTTGTTGCTCATGAACAAACTAGTTTTACACGGCCAAGATACACGCCCGTGTACTTAGCACGTATGGATTTATTTTTAATTCGAACCTAGTGCAGTTTTCACACGGCCATGCACATGCCCGTGTACTGTGACCGTGTGCTTCACATAGCTGAGACACACGCCCGTGTGCCAGGCCATATGGACTCAAAATGAACCTTATAGTTCAAGTTTACCAACCCTGCAAACTTCAATAAGAAGCAATTTAAAACCCAATCTTTCAACCAATCCAAAGCATGATTAAATACATCCATTTCACATTAAAATCATCAATGTTACGATCCAACTCGAGTGTATTAGTAAGTGCTTAACATAAAACTTCCAGACAATGTACTTTGGTACCAATTGAATCAATTTAAATTAAACTATATAAAAGACTATATTATAAACATAACTTTTCATTTATGGGCTAACCATTATCATTCTTACACAAAATAACTTCAAAAGACAACCTAGGTACATGCCATTTCTCAAAATAAGATACATCACCAAGTATTTGAGTTCGGGTTTGTCTTGGATGCTGAGTTGTTAGTCGCTTTTGTACCTAACTTGCGCACGGAAACAAACCGTACGTTGAGTATGCACTCAGTGGTATTTCTATAAATAAACACTTAAATCATTATTAACACAAAATGCATTTAAGCTCTTAATTTCAAATCTAATAGCACTACTTATATTCAAAGTTCTTTCTCCATGAAACATTCAGTTCAATTATGTATCAATCAATAATAATAGATTTTCATTACAGTAGCACAGTCATTCAGTTGTCCAGTACAGTAAATTTACCCCTAATAACATAATTCAGACTTTTTCGGATACACAGCTCCAACCAACACACTAGTACGACACATTGTGCCTCATCGGCTTTGCCGAAGTAAACAGTAGTAGTACGGTACATAGTACCTCATTGCATTAAACCGAAGTAATAGAAACAGTATGGCACACGAAGTGCCTCATCGACACAAAGTCGAAGTAATAGTACGACACTATTAGTGCCTCATCGACCTAAGGTCGAAGTATCCCTGTACACTTCCAATCCTATGGCATGCCAATTATATCTAACCTAGCCTGACACTGTTAATAAGGTATACAATTTATTTTAAATTTCAGATAACATTCGAATTTCAATTCAATTCAACACTTCCAAAATAAGAATAGCAATACTTACCTTTATTTTACTTATCATTTACAATAATAATAAAAGCAACAATAAGTTACTAAGTTTGGTTTATAGAAATACAAACTGTAATTTTTCGGATTACTCCTCGTCCACCTTCTCTTTTTCTTTCTTTGTCGATGTTCCGGTACTACGTTAATTACGTAAATTAAACAATTTATACTATTAATACAATAACAATTTCATAATGAATAATTGAATTTCTATTTAATCCAAACCTAAATTTTCAATTTAATACTAATTAACAAATTTGTTTTTATCACTCAATTTCATACTTCATTTCTATTCAATTTTCTACCATATTCACCTTAACTATTAAATATTCATGGTAAAACCCTAATCTCAAGTTTCTTTCAATTTAGCCCCTCAAACATAAAACTTATAGCTTCTTTTACAATTTAATCCCTTAATCAATTCTAACTTGAAATTTATTCAATTAAATCCCTAATTCAATAATTTATTCAACATAACCCATGTCTAAAAATCATCTAACTTTCAAAATTTCCACTTACATAAAGTAATATTTGTCTCTAGGACTCCAAAAACATCAAAAATATAAAGAAAGTAGCTTAATTGACTTACCAAATTAAGTTTGAAGCTTCAAAACCCTAATCTTCCCTTTTCTTTTCTTTTCTTTCTTTCATTCCCAATTTTCGTTCCACCTTTCTGTACTATTTTCTTTTGTTTCTTTATTTTATTTCTTTTATGTTTTAATTAATTAATAATTAATATAATAATATATTATATATATATAATATCTTATACTTAAAATATAAGTAAATACCAATATATATTACATTTGTATAAATACATTTATTACAAATGTATTAATTTTATACCACACATTTGTCCTCATTTGGTTTAATTGCTAATTTAGTCCTTTAACTTTTATTTAGTCTATAATTAAACTTTTACACTATATTCAATCTAATCCTTACACTAAATTAACCTTAATTCAAGTTAATTCACTTAACTAAAATCTAATTAATCACTCAACTAGCTTTGTAAATATTTCTAATAAATATTTACGAACCTGATTTTTCTGAAATAGTAAGCCAGAACTCGATTTTCGATACTTATAAATTTCGGGTCATTACAGACTCTCTCTTAGTTCAACTATGAAGTTGTTTTTCTATTGAAGTAGACTTCTACTAATTCAACAAGGGTTTTTACTTCTTCTCCCTATAAATAGACGGCACAAATAGAGCTAAATACATAATAAGTTTTACACAACTTTGAGATATTGTTATTCTACTCGAAAACAGTGAGAATTTATTTCTAAGTATAAATTCTATTTTTTGAGAATAAAAATTATACCGATTTCTATAAGAGAGGAAGTTATACTTTCCCATTAAAAATAAGGAAAATATTTTCTACTTTTGTGTTTGATTCGAAAGTGTTCGAGCCCACACTCAAAGCAGTTCATGGTATGAGAATAGCGAAGAAGGCCGTGCGGTTGAAAGCCAGGAACGACATGGTTCTGTCTAGCCCAAAACATAGGTGCGATTTTGGGAAAAAGTTTATTGCTATAAAAATCATAAACCGGCTCAATTTTTAAAATTTTATTTTTCCATTGTGCAAAAAAATCATTTTCGAACTGAATTTTTTCCAATCTGGCAACGAATGTGACATCTTGTAACTTATACCCGATAATCAGGTTGGGTAAGGATTGTTTCAAGCTTCATTAACCCTTACATTCCATTCCTATGCATTTTTTTTTAAAGTAAATCAGTTAGAGGTTTTGCCAATGTACCATAATGTTTGATAAATCTACGATAGTACTGACATAGAGATAGGCCACTTGGCCACACACTTAACCTTGGAGCTATCCATGGCCGCTGTCCTTTTTGAAATAATATAGCCAAGATACTGAATTTCTAAAGTGACAAAGCTGCACTTGCTTTATTTAGCATAAAGTTGATGTGCTCTAAACAATTGGAAAACCTCTTTGAGATGTAGTAGGTGTTCAGACTAAGTCACTGAGTAAACAAAGATATCATCAAAGAACATAAGGATTGATTTCCTCAAGAGTGGTTTAAACACAACATTTATTAAAGCTTCAAAATTGGATGGGGCGTTTGTGAGGCCAAAGGGCATAACCATGAACTCATAGTGGCTTATGTGTTCAAAATTCTGTCTTATGGATGTCAGGTTCCTATATCCGAATTTGATGGTATCCAGATCTTAAGTCCCATTTGGAGAAGAAGACAGTCTCTCCAAGCTCATCCAACAACTCCTCTATAATTGGAATGGGAAATTTGTCTTTAATAGTGAGCTAGTTGAATTGCCTATAGTCAACACAAAGCCTCCAGCTCGTATCCTTATTCTTGAATATGACAATAGGAGAAGCAAAAGAATTGTTGTTGTACCTGATTGTGCCACTTGCAACATTTCTTGAATCAAATTTTCCATCTAATTTTTTTTGGACTATAGGGTACCTATAAAGTTGAAGCTTCACCATCGAGCTTTCATTTCAAAGGGATCCTATTATCTTGTAAGTGAGGAGGAGGTAGGCTACTCGAGCCTTAAAATATGTCTACATATTCATCTAGAAGCAATTGTATTTCTAGATTGGTGGTGTTTGTAATTGTTGATAATGTAGCTTGAGCAGTTGAAGCCATGACCATAGCACATATAACTTGAGCAGTTGAAGCCATGACCATAGCACATAGTCTTATCTCTTGCCCACAGTAGAAGAACACTTGGAATATTGTGTGGCAGTCAAAAGGTGAATGGCTCTAGGCATGATCCCTTAAAGAGTGCAGGAATTCCCTTGATAGAGAAATTCCATGGTAAATAAAGTAAAGTTCCAAACTATGAATCCCAAAGAGAACAACCATTGGATTCCAAAACAATGTCACAACCCTTCAATGACAGTATCATGAAGTCAGTTAAACATTTGAGCTTCCTACATGACCCCCTTACAAGTACCACAACCAGAGCGACTACCTTCATCAACAATGGTAACCTTCAGTTGGCCCTACTACCATACTGGGAGGGACAACTTACCAACTAATTTAGCATATATGAAAGTGTGAGCATTGCCAGAATCCACTAAAATAATTACCCAAGAAGTCTCAATTTCAGCTATAATCGTCATGGTATTATGACCCTAAGATCTCTAAATTACATGCAAAGATGTTGGATCTGGTGCCCGAAGTGTAGTACTTTTATCTATGTACACTTATAACTTTTTCGAATAGATTGGTCAATAAAATAATTAATAGATTACATTAATATCCTTTGTATAATATGCTCATGTGTTTTTTGTATGCAAAGAAAAATAGAAGCAAATGTTGGCTCATTGGTTGTCTAATGTTTAAACTAATACTAAACGGTATTAGGTGGTCGGATCCTAATATGAAAAGATAACTTGTATTAGTAGACGAGCCTAAACATGTCCTTAGTCTAATTGAAACAAATTGATTGAAATACTAATATTCTATCTATCAAGTCTAACTGGGGAGATGCTTTGTTTTGGGCATCGGGGCGGATGAATCCTAGAAGATAGATACATATATGTGACTGATTGGACTGACAGAACATCATACTAGACAAATATATCTTGAATTGATTTATGAATTTATTCACTTGTGACACTCATAGTGTGACATACCTAAATCTTGAGTGGATGATGGACTATGTATGCGTGACTTGTATACTTTGATGTAAGTAAAATCCTGAGTTTAAATAGATAAGGAATTGAAAGTTGGTGCATTGAGTATACAACTTCTGTAATATGTAGCATCATTTACAATAATGGAATTCATAGCCTGAGACATGGGTAAATGATATCCTCTCATTGGCATTACATGGTTGATGAAAAGTAAACATGATCATGGGTTGTTTGTCTTTGTGATGACAAACTTGATTACTATTTAATAGTAATTGACTTTTCATGAAGGAAGATGTAATGGTTACCATGAGATAAAATAGGATTATATTGGGAGAACGGATTTATCCCCAAGAGATTAAGGATATTGTCCCACCCGGTTCACATTAAAGTCCAAAAGTAAAGGGAAAGTTGAGAGTAAATTGAATAAAATGGTAAGTTGCTGGGATCTATTGGAAAACTTAGGAATTTTGGTGGCTGAATAAAAAATAATTGGGTTCCAATTTTGGTTTAGTTAAGTTAGAACCGGTTGGTTCCTTAGTGGGAGACAAAATTGTTGGGAAAAAATGGGTTTGGAAAATGCAGCGGAAAATAAATTTAGGAAAAAAACAAGATTTTTTAATTTTTTTCCAAAACAAAATCTTGGTTGTGATATCTAAAGTAATAAACACATAATCAAAATTGTACATTTTCAATTCGTTTAAGATGAGTGCTTTTCCAAGTAGTCTTCTCTACTATCCTTAAGCTCACGTCTGCCGAGTGTGGGCTTGCTTCGAATTAGAAAATTTTTCACAAAAATTACTAGTAGGGTATTTTATAATTTCTCTAAACTTTTGGGTCAAGTTGTAAATTAAAAAAAATCACTAGAAATTTTCTTGATAAATATTAGATTAAATTTAATATTAAATCTTAATAAAATAATAGAATGTTTATCTTGTAGATAAACATTAACTTAAATTTAATATTAAAATAATCACTTTAATATTAAATTAATAAAATACTATAAAGATAAATATTGAATTAAATTTAATATTAAACTATTAAAATAATATTATTTTTAGAATAATTAATATGAAATCAAATTCTCTGGTAGAATTCTAGTAGGAGTGTAACTCTTCCACTGTTCAACCACCGACGACCAACCTTTGCCGGCTATCGGGACACCGTCGTTTTAGCCATCGGTATCGCCATGTCCGGTTATGTAGGTGCGACACCCTTACGACACCTTGAGCTGGTTTGAATGTTGCCGATTCAGTCCGAGTCAAAGACAACCCGACCGGTCCGGCTTAGCCACCGGTTGGACCGCCGGCCTGGTTTGACATATTGACTTTTTATTTTTTAATCAATCAATTGTGGATAATCTCATACATATATATCAAAATTATTATATAACATAATATAAAAATTATAAAACAAATATATAAGGATATGTGTAATTAAAATAAAATTGTCAGCTAAGGTTTCCAAGGTTTTATTTTTAGAAAATAAATGAAAAAAGTTACATAGTTTTCACCAAAAGACATTCATTGGGTCTCTAACAGCCATCACTCCATCTTCTCTTCGTTGTGGATTCCTTTTGGAAAAATTACATTTAAGTCTTATGCCTGTTTCCTGCTCACAAGAATTCTATGAATTTAAAAATAGAAAGTTGTACGACTTAACTGACATAGTATATTGGTATGAATTTGAGTTGAATTATATTGCATTATATGATGAATTGATGAATTGATGTTGAATTGAGAATGATGGGATGTGAACTAACTATGTGATGAAATTGGAAATTGGTTACTCTATTAACTGTACAGGTTTATACTTCGGTATATTTGATGATGCACTTACGTGTCAGTATTTTTATTTCTGTTTATCCGATGATGCACTTATGTAACATCCTATACCTAACCTGATCGTCGAATTCAGGTACCAAATGTCACACTTAAACCGAATTACTTAACAATATAATTGACTTGACTTATTTACTAACTTATACAACGCCAAACTTAATCCATATTGATCATGCTGACTTTATTCCAATCTCTTAACTATCAATCATGTTTTATGAATAAACATCCAAATAACTTCTTATTATACGAGTAGAAGAATAAGCTGATTTCGATTTTTACAATCATTTTATTCACCAAAATTATGTATATGCATATTTATATTATGCGTCCTGAACTTGAATGTTGCTAATTACACTTAATCCAATCTCTGAGGCGTAGCCTTTAAGGGGGCCTCTTTATATGCATGATACGACATTGAAGAAATCTACATGGATTCCATGAGGCCTGGCTTGTCCCTTCTCATAATATCCCTATCAACCTTTGATCCTGTAATCAAAGGAAACCTCTCATAAGTTCAAATGAACTTAGTGATATTTCTTACATTAATTATTAATGAATAACTCATGTTATCACAAGTATAAATATTTGATGTGTGTAAGTGAACTCCCTGAATTTCCTATAAGCATCTACAATTTAACTAGCGTGGTCGACGTCTATACGATCTTCTTGAACGAATCATGGAAGGATATAGTGGTGGTAGATTCAGAAGCAATCATACTCTTTCGGACAACCCCTGATTGACTTAACCGGTCAAGCTTTATCCCATACTTTTATTCTACATTGCCGCTTTGACTCTTCAAAAGATAGCCATACAAGTAGATACCCAGATTTCTGACTACTTTGGCAGACTTGCACGCGTTTTGTTAAAAAGGCTGAACCTCGTCCTGATTTCGCTTCGAATCCGGCATCAACCTATTGCGTTATATAGACTTCCCCTTCCTTATAACTTAGCTTGTGCCTATACCTTTTTTTTTTTTTTTTTTTACAGGAATACCCATCTAGTAACATCCTCGTAGGTGGCCTTTGAATATAAGATTTGGTTGGTAGTTAAGCACCATTCTTCCCTTGCAGAATTGTATTTGTAAGATAGTCCTATTGGACTTTCCCAATTCAGACCATCCGAATAGATATTCCTAGCAACAGATAGTCCCCAACGAACTATCTCCTCATTAGATTGGATAAGGCGGACTTCCGATTTTTAAGATAGCTATTAGCAAATTCCCCAAAACTAGATAGTTCTAACAGACATCCTTTTTATTTGTTAGTCATTGGCAGAATTTGCAGAACAGATAGTCCCTAATGGATATTCCACTTAATATAGTCCTTAGCAAACATTCCACTGAAGATAGTCTTTGGCGGATTTCCCTTTTCTAGCAACCTCTTTGCCAATAAATACTTAAAACTAACATTTTGAGAACAGTTTCGTTTTCTCATAACCAAAGTTGGCTTATTTGTTACTTCTAGCGGACTCTCAATAGCGGATACATATTTGTAAATACTTTGAAAGAAAACCCTTTTTCTCTACATTTATTTGCGTACAAGATGCCTTCACATGTTCCTCTTTCCTTCGCATCTTGGCGGGGCCTCTTGTCCGCATGTTTGCTGACGTTCCCTGATACATCATAACTGTTATGAAGTGCTTTTCATCACACGGTTCGCATTGTGGTCCCCGCGAGTATGCCCTATCGGGCTTCCATATTTACTGTCCTGGAAAACTTCATTTTGCCAAAATGGAAAAATCTATCCTTAACTGAATCATACCATGGCTAGCCATTGATTTTCGAATCTGAGAAGTCAGTAAACCATTTCCATGGTGTCGCTCCGTAGAGCCAGTAGATCGTTTCCATGATGTCTCTCCGTAGAACCAATATATGTTTATATAAAGATGAAAGTGTTTTGGCATGAAATGACAATAGATTAGGTCATGAATTGAATTTGAAATGAATTTATGCATTTGTTTAATTTGTTTTAAATTGACTTGAATTATGAAAATACCACTGAGTGTTTCCACTTAGCGTACAATTTATTTTCTCTATGCGTAAGTTTAGTCGATCCTCAAAAGTACGAGTAGTAGATCCAACATTCAGAAGACGATACTCAGCAGAGTTTGTATAATTTCATTTTGTTCTAAGTATGACATTTACCTAGGTCGAGTCAATTTTGATATAATACTATGTCCATATATGCTTATGAAATAGAACTTTGATGTATGAAATTAGCCAATTAAATAAAATGTGGATATGAATTCCATATATGGTTTGAATGGTATTAAATACTGCAAATGTTAATGGCTTTGATGAATAGGTATATATGCTTAGGATTTTGAATGAATTATACTAGATAGTTAACTTATAAGTGATATGACATTGGAATATTGTTGAATAAAGTGTTTTAGTTCATGAATGGATACTTGAAAATTGCATATATTGCTTGAAATTATAAGTTGAATGTGAATAATGTTTGTTTGCTAAATTGTAAGTTGATGTTTATTTAATATTTTGCAGAAACAGCTTGTCACATCG
Organism: Gossypium longicalyx; assembly: GCA_025698465.1. Lineage (NCBI taxonomy): Eukaryota > Viridiplantae > Streptophyta > Magnoliopsida > Malvales > Malvaceae > Gossypium > Gossypium longicalyx. The sequence continues at coordinate 4,072,658 of CM047001.1, read as the reverse complement.
CAACGAAATCATGTTGCCATGCCACAGCGCAACGCTAGGCTTGGGTCGCTGCGACGATACCTTCTCAGTATGTTGCGTCATGATGAGGAACCTCTTGATGTCGCGATGTTAGCTCGACGTTTTGAAATTCTTATAATTTTGTCCTATTTGACCTTGGGTTAGTATTAGAGCTTTCGTAAGCTCGTTTAAGACTTGAAAATAGTTGTATATGGTATTGTATACATGTATTGATTGATTGAATTAATCATTTAATGAGATAATTTGATTTTAATTAGATCGTAATTACTCTGATAACGAATGTAATAACTTGTAGTTTGAACCTGACAATCGAGTTAGATATAGAGTGTTAGAAACTTTTCCTGAAAGTCAAATAATTTTCTAAAATTCATTTTTCAAAAACTATTTTCAACTTAAGTTTAAGAAACAAAGATTTGCCTTTCATATGAATGATCCGATCCTATCCATATCTTTACCTCCCCGCTCCTCTGTTGAGTATCCGTAACATGTATAATTTCAAAGCTTTGAAAATAATTTCAATTATATATATTTGCATGGTTCACTACAAAACATAATAATATTTACATAACATCATCACAAACCTATTCAATAATAATAATAGTCAATTTCTTAGTCAATTTCTTTTATTCATAATTCTCTTTTAATCCATAAATCGTAAAGACCTTTCAACCTTGACGGGGAAGCCACCTTTCATCTTAGCAGTCAAATAAGCAAGAAACACCGGTTGAAACCCATCATCCTCGGTCGCCGGAACCACCTTGAACCGCCTTAAAATACCAGCCACCACCCTTTTCATTTGCAAGAACGCCATCTCTTTCCCCAAACAAATCCTGGGTCCGGCCTGGAACACCGGATATGTATAAGGATCTCTCCCAACAAACCTCCATTTCCCTGCCTCATCTCTTTCCAACCATCTCTCCGGCTTGAACATTGACCAATCCGATCCCCATATCTTCTCCATCCTCCCCATTGCATAAGGAGCATACGTCACCAACGTCCCTTTCTTCACCACCGTCCCGTCTGGCAAAACATCGTCCTCCGTTGCCAGTTTGCCATCCGTAGGGACTGGAGGATACAGTCTCATGGACTCGCAAAGCGAAGCATGAATGTAAACCATGTCTTTAACTTCCTCATACACTGGCATATCCGATTTCTCTTTGATTTCTTTTAGTATTTCATTCTCGACTTCAGGGTGTTTACATATTAACCAGAAAAACCACGTCAATGCCGCCGATGTTGTGTCACGACCGGCAAGTATGAAGCTGATAACTATATCCGTGGCGAAATCCTCGTCTGAATGACCCGAGTTCAAGAATCTTGATAAGAGATCAACCGACTCTAAAGACGATTTACCGGCTAATTCTTGTTTCTTTTCTCTTACGATCTTCTTCGCAAAGTCACGAACTCGAGAGATTGCAATCTTGAGGCACTTTTCCGATCCGACATTGAAGAATCGCTTGATTTTCCAAAATATTAAAATTGGAGCTCGAAACCTCTCGCTACTTAACTGTGTAGCAACCTCAAACGCATCCGCAAACTCTGTTTGCGGTAATGAAGGTAACAAGCAGGTAGGGTCATGACCGAAAGCGATCTTACAAACGTTGTCAAAAGCAAACCTCTGAAGAACATCTTGCAAGTCAACCACGGTCTTGTCGGAAGCAGCGCCGGAGAGCATCGGGATCAAACGGTCGTGAAGCTCAGTATCAACGACGGTTTCCACAAATTTACGAAGAGATTTGGTGTTGAACTCGTGACTGGAAACTTGTCTCTCGAATTTCCACGACTCCCCATCGACGTTGAAGATACCGTTGCCGAGAAAATCAAAGAAAACGCTAGTGAAGAAAGAGCCTTTGGGGTAGTTGGAGAAGCGGGTCTTGAGAATATGGCGGACATTTTCAGGGTTTGCAGTAAAGATCTGGCGATAACCCAAGACGTGGTGGAGAGTGTAAGTTGCAGTGGGGCAGTTGTGGAGGATTTGTGTAATCCATTGGACGCGGTTGCTTAGATTGGATTTGACGGCGAAATAGGAACCGATTATTGGGTAACGCTTGGGTAAAACATTGGATGCTGATGGTTTCTTGGATTTGGAGTTTTTGTTGATAATCAACAACAAAAATGGGAGGGTGAGGAAGAAGATAATAGTTACGGTTAGTAGCTGAATGGACATTGTACTAGCTGTGGACATTGGAGTTGAAGGTATTTGTTACATTATATACATATTTGGTTAGAAGATAAGTATAAAACATATATATATATATATATATATATGCAAGATAAGAGTAGGGGATGACGAAACCTACAGAGTTTTTCTTTAAACAAAATGTATTCGAATGATTAAATTTTTTTTAATTTCATTCAATCAATTTATATTGATTTAAGAGTTAATTAATTTTCTACCCCTCATTAAATTAATACCTAATTAATTCTTAATCTAATCTAATCAATTGATTAGTCTCATCCCGCTTAGGCAACATTGAATGGGCAAGAAAAGTTATAATTGTAATTATAAATATAAATAATGTATATATTAAATAATACAAATTGAATTTTATAAATTTTCAAGGACTTGATTCATATATAAATTCATAGCTTTAAATAATTTACAAAATAAATTTAATTTTAATAATTAACAAAATTAATATATTAATTCAACTAATATTTTTAAGTATTACTAGTAATAACTTTTTTAGTTTAAATTTAAAGCATAGGATGATAGGAACAATAAAGTTTTTTGGGGCGCTGGAGGGTCTTCAGCAAGCATGTCAGTTTAGGAGCACGAAAAGTGGTGCTGGAGATGGATAATATGTTGGTGACGATGCTGTTAAAGTTGCAAAGGAATGGATGCAATGATAGTGCACTGGTGAGGGCCATAAGGAGGATGAATCGATTTAAGGGAAGTTGGAAAAAAATTAAATTATATATCTTTTATGATATATAGTAAATATAAAATTTTATTATTTTAGTAGTCTATATTTTTAAAATTTTTAAAAAATTAAATTAAATATTTATTATTTTTAAAGGATTAAAGTGTAATTTTATTGTTATTAATTTAAAATTTTATTGATTATAAAAAACTTAAATAAAAATATTTTTAAATTAAAAAAGACGGGCTCCACTAACCTCCTCGCTACACTCCTAATTCAATTGATTGATTTGGATAGTAGAAGTAAACCATGTTTATAGAGAATGGAAATAAGATTATTGATGCTTTAGCAATTGAATATTTCTATGTTTATTTTTTATTTTTATAATTGAGGAGGGAAATAGAATAACTTAAGATTAAACTTAAATTGTTAATGCTTATAATATAAATTTTTTTTGTTGATATTTTTATAAATACAACGAATTTATATAATAAAAAAAAAATCCAATTAAATTAACATAAAGCATACCTTAAATACCTATTCAAACCAATACAGAAAGCAATGTCGTTACGCCATTAAACTGAAATGTTCCATAAAAGTAAAATGAAATGTTCAATAATAACAAATAAAAAATATATATGATGAGAAATTCTAATGTTTCATAATATATTTTATTCTCAACTTGGCATTATAATTAATAAAGCTTCCATCAAGTGGGCTCTTATGTTTGGCGCTCTCTTTTTAATTAAGAATGTGGAATGTGGTGATCCAATGAATTCATTGGTCGATTAGTGATGGTCGGTTGAGAAGTTCTTTTAGTGTAGGTGTAAGGGTGAGGAAAATTCGATTCGATTCGAAAAATTTAATAAAAAATTCAAATTTTGAATTAAATGGTTCGAGTTATTTAAGTTAATCAAGTTATTCAGATCGACTCGAATAAAAAATTAAAATTTTCGGTTTAACTCGAATATGAATTACACAATTTGAGTTATCTGAAAATCCGAATAAGAAAAGACAAAACTACATCGTTTCGATAAATGTTTACTTTTTTAAAAGTTAAATTTCAAAATAATTAAGTTAAAAGGTAAAACTACGTTGTTTTGATAAGTGTTTACTTTTTTAAAAGTTAAAATTCAAAATAATTAAGTTAAAAGGTAAAACTACGTCGTTTAGATAAATGTTTACCCATTAAGTTCATGTAGTTAAATAATCTTGTACTTCGTCACTAGTTAAATAATCGGACCATCTAAACGCAACATTAAGTATAAATAATAGGATTCGTTAACTCGACTCGATTTGACTCAAATTTTTTTGACTTGATTCGATTCGATTCGAAAAAATTCAAATTGAGCTCGGTTGCTACAATAGGATTTGTCAACTCGACTAATTCGAAAATTTTTTACTTGATTCGACTCGACTCGATCGAATACTCACCCCTATTTCAAAGATAGGTAGATTAAAGGAATTGATAAAGTTACAAATTACTATATTGGAAATGAGCCCTTCAATGAAAACCTAATGGTAAGTAGGATTGGCCTAGGTTCAATAATGGCGGGGATTATCCCACCTTCAGATGATGCTGGACTTGATGCATTAGAATGGTATTGGAATCGGAATGAGACTTTTTCCGTTGCTGAAACTTATTATGATTATGCAGGTTGAAATTGGAGAGATGTTAAATCGATTTGGATATATGTTTGGAAATGTCCGACCCCTCAATGATTCCGACAATTCCTTTGGTTAATTTCTAAAGGACGCATCTTGTCCAATGAAAAAAGATTTCGACGAGGGATGACAAGAGATTTTGTTGAAAATTGATCAACCATGCTGCTGTGATAATTTTTGTTGAAGAGCTTGCAACTTGTATGCATGTTGTAGCTCATATGTTTGTTTAGAGGTGTGCACGGGCCGGGCCGGGCCGGGTTCGGGCCTGGCCCATAAAAAATTTTGGCCCGTTTTCAAGGCCTGGGCCCGGCCTGAAATATGGGCCTAGAATTTTGTCCAAGCCCGGCCCGAGAAAAAAATGATAGGCCCGAGCCCGGCCCGGCCCGGTCATATTAAAATTTTTTTTACTTTTTTTTATTAAATAAAAAATTTTAAAATATAATAAATCAAATGCATTTAAAACATAAAAACAAATATTAAAACAAAAAAAAATGGGACTAAAATAATTCTTGAAATAATACATAAATTAAAAATATAATAAAAAGTAATTATATTAAAATTAAAAAATTGAAACAAATTAGAACTAAATTAAGAACTAAATTATATTAATAACAAAAATTTTACAATATCAAAATAACATTAAAAACAACAAAAAAAAGTAAAGTAAAAAAAACTAAAGTTACTTAAAATTTAAAATAAAAAAAATTTAAAAATAATTTAATATTAAAATCGGGCCAGGCCGGGCCCGGGACAAAAAAATATTGCCCGAGGCCCGCCCATTTTCTAAACGGGCCTCGTTTTTTACCCAAGCCCATTTTTCGGGCCTATATTTTTACCCAAACCCTCCCATTTTTCGGGCAGGCCTTCGGGCCGGGCCGGGCCGCCCGGCCCATGCACACCTCTATGCTTGTTGCAATAGTAAGTTTTTTTTTTAGTTACATTGTAATTAAAATTAGCTGAAAATGAACAAGTTGATGACAGCTTGATATGTTTAGCCAGTGAATGATGTGTTTAGTTAGCTTGTTTAGTGTACAAGTAATGTCTCACAACTTACTAGGCTGAGTAGTTGTGTTTGGTGGAAAAATTGTCTATAAAAGGCATGTAATGAAAAATAAATGAAAATCAATTTTTCATTTATTGCTGCACATTTGTGAGCAAGTAAAATATTTTTTACGTCTTACTCCTTTGTTCCAAGTCCTGTTTTCTTCCTTTGTTGTTGTAAAATACCAATAATTGGTATCATGAGCCTAAGTCCTTAAGGGCCATTGATTTTTCTTTTACTGCTTCTTAAGAAAAACAGTAAGTCAAAAGTACGAGCCTATTGAAGACAGTAAGCCAAAGTGTGAGCCTGTTAGAGTGCGAGCCTGTTGAAGATAGTAAGCCAAAAGTGCGAGTTTGTCGAAGACAGTAAGCCAAAAGTGCAAGCCTATTGAAGAGCGAGCCTATCAAAGTGCAAACCAAAAGTGCAAGCTTGTAGAAGAGCAAGCCAAAAAAAGTGTAAGCCAAAATGGCGAACACTACAATGTTGGAAAAAATGGGTTTGGAAAACACAGCGCAAAATAAATTTAAGGAAAAACCAGAGTTTTAATTTTTTTTTTCTAAAACAAGATCTTGGTTGTGATATCTAAAGTTATAAATACTTAATCAAAATTGTACCTTTTCGATTCGTCTAGGATGAGTACTTCGACCGAGTAGTCTTATCTGCTATTCGAGTAGTCTTCTAAAATATTTTGAAAATAGGGGGAGATTGTTGGAACATTTTCAACAATATTTATAGTGTTCCAATAACTATAAATGAAAATGGTGTAATAAATCAAAAGTTATATCTTTTTGGTTATTGACAAAGAAATATGACTATTCAAACAATATTATTTGAATAGTTATGTTTAATCAAGAGATATTAGATGAATAATCATGTCTCCTTTAAAAACATTATTATTCAGAAAAGATACCTATTGAAAGATATCTTCATGAAGAGACATGAAAATTCTTATATATAGGAATGAGATTTCATTTGGAAATTATACCAACAATTAATCAAAATTATACTTGGCACTTAGTGGACTATTTTTGTCAATGTAAAACACAAATAGTCATCGCACTTTATTGTATCCTCAAAGTTCATTTTCTTGAAACTTATTTGCCAACCTTAAAGATAGTGGCTTGATACATACCTTGGAGCCTTGTCATATTTCTTCGTTTTCTATTTCAGTTGTTGTTCATGTTTCATTCGTGTGTTTGAGATTTTCTTCATTGAAGTTTTGTACTAACATATTAAACCATACATACATCAATCTCACAACATCTTTTCCTATTATTAATTCAAAAAGAACATAATATTTCTCATACTTCTTATAAATATATATGTATATATACAATTTAACTTAAATCATCCCGTTAACACTTGTATCTCATTCAAAGTCACATATTAACTCTCTCCTAGTATTTAACATTTCCACATTAATACCCACAACATTTTAGTAACCATTTCTCAACTCTGCATAGTATAGAACATATTCAATCACTTTGTTTAATAAATGTACCTTAGAAATGGCACTTTCTATTCTTGCTATGGACATATCAAGCCTTGAGTTATCACTTAGCTTTTATACGACCATTTGACAATCAACAAACTCATGCAATAATTCATAATATTATTCATGGTAACATTATAACGACAGACTCAATTTAAACTAAAGACATAAAATAAGAACATATTAAGTTAGCACAAACCATATTTGTTGCTCATTTTTGTCTTTGTCCATTGGCGATCCAATCTCCTCTTTAGCTACGTACGATAGTTTTGATATAAAATGATATCATCTTATCATAAATAAGCATACAACTTATACCTAAAACATATTTTGCACTCTTTTCACATTAGTCCCAATTATAACCCTAATATCCAAAATTATTGTATCTTTTGATTTTCCTGATCAAACCAAAATTTGACTTTATATTTATTCTCTAAGAACCTCAAACTAACAATCTATAGCATTTATTTTCAACAACTTTCATTCTTTACAATATAGACCGTAATAACACATGACTAATAATATAGTTTAAACTCAATTCAAGCTTAAATCAACACTTCCCACTATATTTCTAACATATTCTTTACATGAACCAAGTTTAGCTCTTCTCATTTCATGGTCTGTGATCTGTCGTAATTTGATCTGGCAAATTAGGCTTTCCTGGTGTACTTAAGGAGTTTATTCTCAAGAAAAGTAGTATATTTTTTTAGTTTTTCTTAATTTTTATATTTTAAGTTAATAAGTGTAAATACCTTATTTTTACTCATTTTGATACCCAAATTAGCCAATAGTTCTATTGGGGGCCCTGACGTATGGTTGAGTGATGTAGAGACATGTTGGAGGCTGAAATCGAACGAGAAAGACACCAAAAGAGAGGGTATTATGATATCCAAACCTTGGAATTGGGATACCTCCAACAGATTCGAGATTAAAGACCACTCTTCAGTGGTATCGTGATATCCACTTTGGGTATCGCGATATTCTTTTCCTTGGTATCACGATACCGATATCGTGAGGGGAAAAAATTAGACAAAAAGGATAGTCTTTGTCCACCCAAAGAACCAATCATTCAAGGCCTATTCAAGGGTATTTTGGGCACAAGAATTGGGTCAGGATAATTGCTATATCAGCCAAAATTTGGCTGAGAGAGAAAAGAAGCCACACTACCTTAGTTTAGGCTTAGTTTTCTCTAAGTTTTCTCTTAGCTTTTCTTTCTCTTTTTCTAGGGTTCCTTATTTTCATTTTCTTAGCTGTAGATTTTACATTTCCCATCAACTTTTCTTCTTTTTTAATTGTTCTTAGTGTTAGTTAAGTTAATTATCACTATAGCTTAGGATTATTTCCACTTTTAGTCCATGTACCTTGGTTGTAAGATATTTTCAGATTTAGTTTAATGTATTTTAGTTTCTTTTACTTTGAATTTGTTAAAGTTTGTTCCTTTTATGTTTATTATTTTAGATTTTCTTGTTAAGTTTTCTTGCATAAAAATCCTAAATTTTATAATTTTCTCAAGCTTTACTTTAATGGCTTCTTTGCTTTTCATTTTCATGGTTGTTAGTTTTATTTCCAGCATGAGTAGTTAAACCTTTAAGGGGGTTGGTTGATAGAGATGTTGTGAGCTAATTTTTGGATGAAGGACAAAATCATAATAAATTGGACTAATTTGAATGAACTTAAAAACTTAGGATTAACGACCCTAAGGGAACATTTATTCAAGTGAGACCGAAAGGAGATCTTATTGGGCATCAATTCATTAGTCTAGGTTAACCGGTGAGATCGAGAGATAATCCGGATTAATTTGTTTAACTTGGTAAAATGGAGGCCGAGAGGTAACATAGAGCCATTTTGGGAGTTTAAGCGATTTGAATCCCTAATTCGAGGATTAGTGAACCACGTCGATGTTAACCAACCATTGTTTATTATTTAATTGTTAATTTCGTAACTTTGCATGTTAAGCAACCAAGACTAGCCATCTCCTCATTGTAGACGACATAGTAATCTTTCTTAGTATTTGAATCAAATACTTACTTTGATTCTTTTACGGGATTACAGACTTGTTCAGGTTATCTCTGAAGTAAGTTGTCTTTCTTACAATGTAAACGTCCTTACATTGCCACTTATCATCAGTTTGAACTCAGACAATCAATGAGCCAATATTTGCTTGTCACAATTTCGTTATGCATGCAAAATATGAAAGAAAAAAAAATACAAAAGACATAACATGAAATGTGAAATTTATTTATTCATCGTTCAAATACATAGAAAAAAATTACATGTTTATTGCAATATGGGCGTATTTCCCAACAGAATGTTCACAAGCTTTCTATAGATAAAGTTCAAAAATATGAAGCTAAAGAGTTTCGCTGTAAAATGGGTGATGATCAAGCTAGATTCGAGTACTGGTTAGAGCATATGTAGAGGGTTTTAGATGTGATGTTGTGTCCTCTCGAGGATTGTTTGAGATGCGCGATATTGTTATTAAAAGATGAAAGATTCTATTGGTGGTCAACTTTAACTGCAATGGTACTGAAAGAACGAGTTAACTAAGATTTCTTCCGGGCTAAATTCTGAAAGAAATATGTCAGCAAACGATATTTAGATAAGAAGAAAAATGAATTCCTTAAGTTGAAACAAGGAAACAGATCAGTTGTTGCATACAAATGCGAGTTTGTATAGCTTAGTAAATATGCTCATGAGATTGTACCGGTTGAAGACGAAATGTGTATTTGTTTTGAAGATGAATTGAACAATGAAATCAAGATGTTGGTTGGTGCAATGGAAATCTATAAGTTCCTAGTTTTATCTGATTGGGCTCAAAAAATGTAAGAAATATGCAACAACAAGAAATAGAATAAAACGAAAGCTCATGACTTCAATAAGAGAAATACATCTAGAGCATTTCTTGCTCCACCCGCCCAAAAAAATGAAAGAATCTAATAGTTGTTCAGCACCATCAGAGTTTTCTGGTAGAGATAGATCAAAATAGAGTAATGTGAGACCATTGATACTTCAGTATCTAGTGCTGGTAGTGTTCAGAATGTAAATAGACTTGAATATGGTCATTGTAGTCAAAATCATTTTGGGATATGAAGATTGAAAGATGGGTCTTGTTTTGTTTGTGGATCTCTCGATCATTATAAGAAAGACTGCTCGAATCAAGTTGATTTGAACAGAGATCATAATGTGAAATTTGTTGTTACTCCTATGAGAGACATATGGCTAGAAAATAGTGGCACAACTGGAATAAATAGAAGTGGAACAAAAGATACAATGTTTCGACCTGAAACTCAATCTCCAACTAGAACTTATGCGATTTGTGCACGATAGGAGGCCTCGACTCCTGATGTCATTGTTGGTACCTTTTCTATCTTTTATGTTACTGTGTATGCATTAATTTACCTTGGGTTGACATTGCAACGTCCCAACTTTTTATTACTACTTTTGTAGAAATTTGACACAAATCTGTATCTGCTTCAGTGGTTAAGTGTTCTGGGTGTGTGTGTGAAGTCCCAAGTTCAAGCCTTACCTTGAGTGAAATTTTTTATTTTCTTGAATTAAGTGTTACCCTTGGTGTGTAGGTTTATTTTTAATTATTGCTATTTGATATTAGAATGGGCTTGCTGGTTTGGTGGTTAGGTAGAGTGTGGGTTCGTTGGAGGTTTTGTGTTCAAATCTTTACACAAGCATGATTGCTAATATTTTTGCTCTGTTGGCTTGTAAAGTTTTGGTTGAACGAAAAGTCTGAGTAGTGGTTATTAGTCGGGTTAGTAGAGAGATTTGAGGGATTGGAAGCTAATATGATATTATTTTTATTTTATTTTATTAATTTTATCTTTTTTTTTCATATTTTCTCTCTCCTTCCAAAAACTTTTTTACGTCAATTTTCCCCAAGATTCTTTCATCTTTTGACGTTTTGTTTTCTCCTTCTCCCTTGCAAAATTTTTGCTTCTCCCTCCTCTTTCGATTATTCAAATCTACCTCGTTCTTATGCAAACGTTTGACTGTGTTCGTTGGGTAAGTCTTGCGTTGCTACAATTTTGTTGTTTTGTGATTAGTATTCTAAAAGGAGTTTTTTTTGTGGTTACCCTTGGCTAGGGGAAGGACAAGGAGCAAGTGTTACTCCTTTAGCGATTTGATCGTTAAGGGTCTCTATTCGTTGGTGGTAAGTTTTCGAGCTCGTTGGTTGATGTTTTTAAGTCGCGTGTGCAGATTAGTTCGAATTGAGTTTTGTAATTGTGCACTGAATTAGGGTTTGTGAATGTTGTTTCTTAGGTTCGGTGGTCCCGGAAGTGTTTGTGCATCAAATTGGTAAAAGGTGTGTACACGAAACACAGAAAAAAAAGATTCGGCGAAAGCCGAAAAACCCCACTGTCGATGCGACACGGCCGTGTGGTAGGCTGTGTGTGACAACACGACCGTGTGATCGACGAAGGCCAGGCCGTGCGCAAGACACGACCGTGTGATGGCCGGTGTGTGGCCGTGTGAGCCACACAGGCTAGGCCAAATTTGGCATGTGGGCCCACATGGGCGCGTGGTAATTGGGCCAGGCCGTGTGATCCACACGGGCAAGGCCAATCTAGGCGTGTGGGCTACACGGATGTGTGGGCCCACACAGGCATGTGGGCTCCCTTTATCTGAATTTTTCCATAGGGTTACACGGGTCGTCCAGAACAACTGTGGGCCTACGGTAGGGTCAGTAAGGGCTAACAAACCCTAAACTGTATGATTTGTATGACTATTTGTAATCTGATTGATAGCATATTGAGCATGTTAAATTGCATAACTGTTTCTGTTTCTAATATTGTTACTAGGGTGGGGTGATGGTTATTGGAGGAAGTGTTCTGAAAGGTAGTTTATGTCTATTATCTGGCAGCATGGCTACATTATATCTGTTATGTACCGCATCGGTACAACATGGTGTATAGGGCTAGGTAGGTGTTTTAAACCCCACATGGTATGTAGGGATGGTCGGAGATGGTGTGTAGAGGATGGGGGTAGGACATCTGATTTCTAATTTTGATTTGCATATTTGTATCTGTATTTGTAATGGGCGTAAGCCCGAATCTATATCTGACTGATTCTGATTTTCTATTTGTGAGCATGTTTAATTCTGTGGGGTTACACACTGAGTTTACGTAAACTCACTCTTTTCTGTTTATTCTGTACAGGTAATCCACAGAGTTAGGCAGATCGGTGTAATAGGGGACTCCTTAGTGACCACCTATCACGTACTATTTTCGATTTAGTTTTACTTTAAATTTATGATTCTTTTTTGGCTATTTTTGTAAAATGTGGACTTTTCGAACTGTTGTTTTAATTTGGGTTTGATTGCGTATTATGCTTTTAATGTTGCCAAACTTGACACAAGCTCGGATTTTACCAAAAACAAAGGCTTTCTAAAATATCGAATGATTTTTCCTTAACTTAACGATTTAATAAGCTACTGCTAAAAAGAGTACATCTTAAGACTTTTCAACTAATTAAATAAACGTTTTGGAATAAATATAAGCAAGTAGGAGTTAGATAACCGAAATTGGATTCTACCGAGATAACCCCGTTTTCAAAATACATTCCATGTGACATCGCTAGATTTGGCCATAACGTCTAGGCCGGGTTTGGGGTGTTAGAGACACATTCTTATATATGTACTATGTTGTCAAAGTAGTAAACCTTTTAGGTTAAAGTGTCATAGTTGATCTAGTTTGCAAATAGTGTCCACTGAGAATCCAATGCTACAATTTGTTTTGCTGATTTAATGCTATTGCCTTTTAATAAATTTGATGTTATTCTAGGAATGAATTGGTTGATAGTACACGATGCTGTAGTGAATTGTAGACAAAGAAGAATTGATTTAAGATGTCAGAATGGTGATTTGATTTCTATTAAAGCTGATAAATATGATTGTGTTACGAATATCATTTCACCAATGTCTGCACAGAAATTGATTTGGAAAGGTTGTAATGTGTTTCTAACTTATACTTTAGATTCCAGAGTATTAGAAATGAAAGTTGATCAACTACCGACAATTTGCGAGTTCACCGATGTATTTCCTAAAGAATTCTCAAGATTATCGCCAGAATAGGAAGTTGAATTTGCTATAAAGTTAGTACTTGGGACTACTTCTATCTCTATTGCTCCATACATAATGGCTCTAATAGAATTAAAAGAATTAAAAGCTCAATTGCAAGAATTGATATACAAAGGTTTTATTCAACCAAGCGTGTCACCTTAAGGTGCACTTGTTCTCTTTGCGAAAAGGAATGATGGGTCGATGAGATTGTGTATAGATTATCAATAGCTGAATAAAGTTCTGATAAAGAATAAATATTAGTTGCCTCGCATTGATGACCTATTCGATCAGTTGAAAGGTGCTACAGTGTTTTCAAAGATAGATCTCCGATCTGGTTATTAACAACTGCGAATTAAAGAAGTTGATGTGTCGAAAATTGTGTTTTGAACTCGTTACAACCACTATGAATTTTGGGAAATGTTATTCATATTAACTAATGCCCCTCTTTTGTTTGTGGATTTGACAATCGGGATTTTCAACCTCACTTGGATATATTTGTAGTGGTGTTTATTGATGATATAATGATCTATTCTAAACTAAATCAGAGCATGCTCAGCATTTGAAAATTGTATTACAGACCTTATGTAAGAAACAATTGTATGCAAAATTTAATAAATGTGAGTTCTGGCTCAGAGAGGTTGGATTTCTTAGATACATGATTTCTGCGGACAGTATCCAAGTTGATGTAAGTAAGATTTCTGCCATAGTAAACTAGAAAGCTCCAAAGAATATCTTTAAGGTGCGTAGTTTTCTGAGTTTAGTTGGATAATACAGATGATTTGTTAAGAATTTCATGATAATTGCATTACCGATGACGAATCTATTACAGAAAAACGTTGAATTTGTTTGGTCAGATATGTGCCAGCAGAGTTTTGAGAAAAATAAATTCCAAACAAGTTAAAAGAATGTTGAACAAAAGAAGCAAATAAGAAAAATGGGCTTTTCACTGTCAGTGCCAAAATTTTTCTTGATTGTTTTCGGGAAAAAGTTAATTTAAATGGGGCAAACAGAAAGTAGGAAAAAAAGAGAGAAGATGATTGAAAAAGAGAAAAAGAAATACTTATAATAGTTTACCTATTTTAGAAAATGAAAAGACAAACTTGGGAAGAAAGGAGGAAAAGAAGAGAAATTGGTAGCCTTTTTTTAATAAGCAAAAAAATTAACGGTTGATAGCATTTGCAGACTATCTGTTTTGTTGGAGAATTAAAATCTCTTTAATAAAATCTATTTAAATTAATGTACATTTGTCCTATATGCATCCAGCTGCATATTTATTAGTCAAACCAAATAAATATGCATTTTAAATTAATGTACTCAATTTTGTACATTTATCCTACATGCACACAGCTCTATATTTATTAGTTAAACCAAATCATTGAGCATTAATTTTAATTAAAGAGATTTTAAATTAATGTACTCAATTTTTTACATTTATCCTACATGCATGCAGCTGTATATTTCTTAGTCAAATCGAATCAGTGAGCACTAATTTAAAGAGATTTTAATTTTCCAGCAAAACAGATGGTTATTTACTGCAATCTACAAAAGCCATCAACCATTAACTTTTTGTTTAATAAAAAAATACTGTCAATTTCTCTTCTCTTTCTCTCGTTTTCTCTTCCTCCCTCCTTCCCAAGTCCTTTTTATTTCTTTCAAGTGTCTTTAGCTTTTCATTTTCTGAAACAGGTAAATCATCATAAGTCTATTTTTTCTTTCTTTTTTTTTCTTTTTCCATGCCCTCATTTAAATAATTTTTTTTGAAAAAACAATAAAAAAAATTCTGGTGCTGACAGAGAAAAAACCATTTTTTTATTTGTTTCTTTTGTTTAATGTTCTTTTAACTCATTTAGAACTTATTTTTCTTAAGATTATGTTAAAGATGAAAGCAGATTGTTGCAAAGACCATCACAAAAAGAAAAAGAGCAAGTTACTTTTTTTTTTTTTTTACTAAAAACAGGCGTCGGCCACCACAGTCGCGGCACCCCAAAAAAATTCAAAATTTTTGAAAATAGGTGTTGGCCACTTGGTACATAGCACCCAAAATTTGTTTGTATTTTGTCATACATGTATAACATGTAATTTAGAAAATATGTATGAGAAAAAAATACACATGGGTGTCGGCAATAGCCAGCACCAAAAAAAATATTTTTTTAATGTTTGTTCCAATCATCAACTAATGATTGGGAGAATTTTTATATGGGTGTCGGCCATGGGGTGTTCAAAACCCCTGAACACTGTTCATTTCAGGTCATTTCGATGATTATTTTTTAATTTGGATTATTGTTGTAAATATTTTATTGTTTTGGGTTAGTTTGGTAAAATATCCCATAAGCTCTTGTATCGATTTAGCCTAAATCCGAGAAGGAATTTATTATTTACAGTGATGCTTCACTTAGTGGATTAGGTTGCGTATTGATACAAGAAGGCAAGGTTATTGCTTATGCCTCCTAACAATTGAAATCGCACG
Organism: Gossypium longicalyx; assembly: GCA_025698465.1. Taxonomy (NCBI): domain Eukaryota; kingdom Viridiplantae; phylum Streptophyta; class Magnoliopsida; order Malvales; family Malvaceae; genus Gossypium; species Gossypium longicalyx. Next base: position 4,057,040 of record CM047001.1, on the reverse strand, counting down.
AAAAGAATTATGACACGTGATCTTGAGTTGGCAGTAGTTGTTTTTGCTCTGAAGATTTGGCAGCACTATCTTTATAGTGAAAAATGTCACGTGTCTAACGGTCATAAAAGCTTGAAATACCTGGTGAATCAGAAAGAGTTAAATTTGCGACAACAAATATGGCTTAAACTATTAAAAGACTATGATCTAGGGATTTACTACCATTAAAGAAAAGATAACTTGGTAGCTGATGCCTTAAGTAAAAAATCTTTATTTCTATTGAGAGCAATGAACACTTAATTGACCTTGATTTATGATGTTTTGATTATTAAAGAGCTAAGAGAATTTTTGAGTTGCAAAGAAAAGACCTGAATTTGTTAGCTAAACGAGAACAAATTCAAAATGGTTAGATCACTAATTTCAGTATTGATTGTGATGATAGTCTATAATTTCAAAAACGAACATGTGTGCCGAACAATTCTAAAATTAATTGAGACATTTTACACGAGGCTCATAGAAGTGCCTACTCAATTCACCCAGGCAGTAACAAAATGTGTAATGACTTGAAACAGAGTTACTAGTGGTCAGAAAATGAAACGTGAACTTTCAGAGTTTGTATCAAGATGTCTGGTATGTCAGCAAGTCAAAGTTGAGCATCAAGTTTCGTCTAGGTTATTACAACATGTTCTTCCTATCGATTTAGCGTAACACTGTCTATTTCGTCTCTAATCTTGAAAATCGGTAAGTGCCTTGTTCGTCAATCGAACTTTAAAATTCGTAATATCATTATCTCGAAAATGACTTTTCATTGGTTCAATTAATATTTTAACAATTTCTTGATGAAATTCTCGATAATCTTGATAGATCTTGAAAAACACACCTTAATCCGTGCAAAGTTGTCATTTGAAGAACCCATTACAAGTGCGTCAAACCAGATTTGAACGAGAGAGACGTTGCTTGAGACCCTGGTTATAGGTGTGTGTTTCTTTACAAGTGAATCCGGGCACCTTGGTTATAGGTGTGTGTTTCTTTACAAGTGAATTGGGGCAAACCATACCTTGGGATAGGGCCAAACATGTGGACCACACAACCCCTTCACACGATTATGTTCTTCCTAAACCCCTAGGAAATTAGTCTCTCACATGGCCTAAGACCCTCCACATAGCCTACCACACAGTCGTCCCCAAACCTGGCCGGGATGGACTAGCCCGAATTTGAAGTATTACATTAGCCACTTAAGTGATTCTCTGGCTAACGACCACCTAAGACACACCTCGACCTTATAGCAACTCAATCTTATCTAATTATTAGTTATTTATTAATGCCGAAGCAAATTATGAGCCAATTTTAAACTTTTCCTAGGTAATTTAACCTAAGGGCATTTTTGTCATTTTACCACCTATGGTAAAAATAACTCGATTTTAGATCTAAGTGTTTATCGACCTTTTTTTATTCAAATATGCAAGCCTAAAAATTTCATCTTAATTTGAGTTTGTTTACTATGTCTAATTCAAGTTTTATTATTAGGTACTAAATTATAACAAATACAAACTTTTCAGGACCTATTTTTAATTATAAATTAAGTGCGTTTCTATCGAATTTTACCTATTACGAGACAAATCCTAAAATTTTACCAAGTTTCCTTAACATCTAAGGCTCTAATAAGACTAGTCAATTTTCAGGACTAAATTGTAACTTAAACAAATTAGAATACCAATTTTAAAAAGATAAAAATTCAAACCCCAAAACCCACAGGGTCATTTCCCCTAGATCGTGTGTCATTAAACAACCGTGTTCGTATCGTGAAAAACTTTTAGGCCGATCGTACACGCTCGTGTATGATAGCTCCAGTCTCCACACGCCCGTGTCACTTACCCATATGCCTGTGTGCAGCCCCTCACACGCCCGTGTGGACAGGCACACACCTGTATAGAAACCTCTGCACCTATTTTTGTGAAAACTCATTTTAAAACCCGATTTTGCATATTTTAGTGGCCAATTAAACCTAATTTAACTACAATTAATTAACATACATATACATACACCTTCAATTTAATTTATTGACATCAATTAAGCCTCAATTATATAGAATTAGGCAATCAATTTCATGCATAAAAAACACCGAATAAATCAAAAAGTGGCGTACCTTAGTCGCTAGTAAACCACTTCATGGAAGTTTCATTTAAACAATCGTTAGTATAAATTTCATGCCTCACACATCGTGTTATCAATCACCCTATTACCAAGCAACAATACACCGTAAATCATTCAATAATTAAAATGAAACATGCCTCTCAAATCATGTAAAAATATTTATTCCTACAACATTTAACCAAGGAACCAGACCACTTTACTTGACATGATTCCTACAACATTTATTCAAAAACAAGGCATGACCACTCTTGTCTCACGAACCCAATTACTACTAACCCGATTTTTAGGATGTGAAAAGAAAAGTGATAATTATTTGTTTTAAAATAAAAATTGGGGATTCATGCATAATTCATTAATAATCATAACATGTTATCCTAAAATTAAATGACATGCAATATAAAAACTCAAAACTTAAGTCTCATACCACAATATGAAATAATACAATCTTTGAATAATAATATAATAAGCTTAAATAACTTGATAAAATAAAACCTGAGTCGAGACCTTCTGGATGCCACGTCCGTATCCTAACCTAGTGGGTCGTCTGTAAGGATGAAAATTAAAAAGGGGAGTGAGCTATGACACTTAGTGTGAGTTCCATCACAAGAAAATTAATACCAAACAGTAATTCAAGCGTATGTAATAACAGTTTACAGTGCATTAGCAATCATATGCCATAGAAGAAATTGACAGTACATTCGAACATGCTTATGTGTAATGATGAAATACATAGCAATTTTAGTTTAACAGTAAATATAGGTCTTACTCCACCACTACACTCTATAGTAAGAGTTCCCCAGAACTCTTATATCTCCTGTGTGTGGATGAACCACCAGTGTTGCAGGTTAATACGTTGCCAGTAGTTGTGAATACACAACGGGTTTGCAGATAATAGTTGCCAGTAAAATTTATGGATAAACCATTAATGCTTGCAGGTTAATACGCTGCCAGTAGTTGTGAATACACAACGGGTTTGCAGATAAAAGGTGGCAATAATTTATAGATAAACCACCAACGTTTGCAGTTAATACTTCTAGTACTTCCTCCTTTCAAAGCGTCTCGCCCCATGGAATGCAGTATGACATGTGAGCATCAATACAATACAAAAACAATAGATATGTTTAACATGTATTTAGATCTACAGTAGCAGTAGACATGTGTAATCCTAAATCGGGTCTAGCTGTTTCGAGTATATTTTTCGGGTTCCGAGTGTGAAGCTAAGAATTTATAGGGTTTCTAGTAATTTTTAATTTAATTTAGGACATTAATTTCATCTAAAATCAATTAAACAATAATATAGAAACTTTAAAAATATATATATTCAAAAAATTAATTTTAAATATTTTTAATAATTATTAGTGAAAATAATCAATTTAGGTTGAAAAATAATTTTAAAATAATTTTAATTTGGGGTAATTTAAGTAAAATTTAAATATTAATTAAATAGGATTTAATTGTAAAACAAGGGAAAATTTAGAGTATTTATATGGAAAATAAACCTTAAAATTTGAAATTTTGGAGGAAAATGATTAAATGGTAAAGTAAGGGAAATGTGGGAGTGGCCACTAGACAAATTTCCCAATTTTTAAATTTCTGGTTGGTGGTTTCAGTTTTAAAACTAATGTATCTAGCCCACTTTTCACACATTTTACATCAAACTAGAGAGCTTTAAATTTTTTTTTTTTGCATGATTTTAAATATCTATCATCAAAGAATAGATCCAACTAGTTTCCTTTTCAAAATACTCTCTCAATTCACCTGAAATTTATCAAAAGTAGCCAAAAATATTCTGAAATTTCTCAAGTTTATTTACAATCAATGAATTTAGAGCAAATCAAAGGTAATCTTCAATCCTAAACTTGTTTTTTATGATGATTAGAAATATTTTTACATGATTTGAGAGTCAATTAAAAGATTTTTTAGCAATATCATCTTCTTCCAAGAACACATGGTTCTTTAATGGTGGATCTTGAATTTTGAGAGGAAATCCACAAATCAATGGATGTTTCAACTCAAAATGGATCTATTAAAAGGTTTTTGATCTTATTTATCAAGATTAAACATGATTTGTGAGGTAATTTAAAGAAATCTGAATTTCATCATCTTCATGAACTAATTTTCTGGAATTTTGTGAAATTGATTTAAAGATGAAATTGATGCTTAGTATAAGTGTATTTGGTATAGTATTGATGATTGAAAGTGTTTAGGAGGGCTGGAGAGATCGATTTTGTGAGGAATCGAGTTTTTGACTTGATATTACAAATCCGGTAAGGTATCTTTGTGAGAGGATTTCGATTAGTATGGTTAATTATAATTTGTGTTTATTATAGCATTGGAAAGGTGGTAATGTCTACTTTATTGCTGTTGAAGCTCCGAATCTTGAAGAGGACCGAGCTAACCAAAATCGAAGCTTGGATTTGCTTGGTTGATCACTTGTTTGTGGTAGAATAAATTGTGTGGTGAGTGTTTCTAAGAACGATTTAGTAAATTAACCCTCATTTATGTTCAATTAGTAGCTTAATTGATTATTTCAATTGATTAATTATGGTTGAATGGTTGATTTTTGCAAGATTGATATTTTATGTACAAGAGTTCAATTTTTATTGAATAATGTAAGTAAACATTTAGGTGGTTTTGTACAATTTAATTAGGTTAATTATATTGATGATTAAAGCATGTTTACTGGAGTTTTTGATCATGATATATTGGTGTTACAATTGGTAATTGAACATTGGAAAATGGCAAATGAAACACTTGATTTAATTGGATGTTAAATAGCAATGTTACATGTTATACATAAGCATATCACATTAAATTGAGCACAATAATGACTAATTTATATGTTGTGTTTGACTGAATATATTGACAATTTGCATGGTAGATCCATTGGATATAGTTGGCATGCCATAGGATTTGTGAGTACTTACATTTATTTGTGACATTGTGAGCATATGGCTCTAAGAGGACTGATTTGTTTGGAGTAGATAAGGGAGTGTTTGGCATGGGTCTCCACTCATTGGGTTATTTGAGGCGCTATAAGGGAGCGAGTGCTTCGGCCCGCTCAACTCGATGGATTGTATTTGATATTTGTAGAAGTTTGGAGATCCATTTATCCGATGTATGATCATCCGATTAATCTATGAGAAGTGTATGCCAATATATTTATGTGTGATTATGTTATATCATTTGATGTTTGTAAGCCATGAATAATTTATTCTTGATATTGATAAAGCATATGGAAATTAAATTCACATGTTTCATTATTATGGCTGATAATTGGTGATTGATTGGATGTGATTTAGGCATGATTTGGATGTTGATTTACTAGTTGTTTTTATTAACATTCACTGAGCTTTTTAAAGCTCACACCCTCACAATTCGTGCAGATAATCGTTGGGCTTGAGGAGCTAAGGAGCCAAGCAATAGAGTTCTAAGAGATTTAGGCTTGGTAGAGACTTTATTACACATTTTAAAGACTGTAATCAGGTATTGTGGAACTCCCGGGAATTAGTTTAATTTTGGCTATAATTGGACTTTGGACATTGGACACTTTATTTTGGATGGTTTTATAATAATTTTGAGGCATGTTTGAGTTTAATTATTGAATGATTTATGGTGTATTGTTGTTTGATAACACAGTGATTAATAACACAGTGTGTAAGGCATGAAATTTATACTAATGATTGTTTAAATGAAACTTCTATGGAGTGGTTTACTAGTTGATTTATTCGGTGTTTTTTATGCATGAAATTGATTACCTAATTCTATAGAATTGAGGCTTAATTGATGTTATAAATTCAATTGAAGGTGTATGTATATGTATGTTAATTAATCATAGTTAAATTGAGTTTAATTGGCCATTAAAATATGCAAAATTTTAAAACGAGTTTTTCGCAAAAATAGGTGCAGATGTTTTCACACGGGTGCCTGCCTGTCCACACGGCCGTGTAAGGGGTTGCACACGGGCATGTGGAGACTAGAGCTATCACATATGGGCATGTGTAATTTCTACACAAGCGTGTACGATCGGCCTAAAAGTTTTTCACAGTGCGAACACGGTTGTTTAATGACACGGGGTCTAGGGGACATGGCCGTGTGGGTTTTAGGGGTTTGAATTTTTGTCTTTTTAAATTGGTATTTGTTACAATTTAGTCTCTAATAATAAAACTTGAATTAGACTTAGTAAATGAACTCAAATTAAGATGAAATTTTTAGGCTTGGATAATTTGACTAAAAGAAGGTTGATAAACACTTAGATCTAAAATTAGGTTAGTTTTACCATATATGGTAAAATGACAAAAATGCCTTTAGGTTAAATTACCTAAGAAATGTTTAAAATTGGCTCATAATTTTCTTCCGCAATAATAAATAACAAATAATTAGATAACATTGAGGTTTTATAAGGTCAAGGTGTGTCTTGGGTGGTTATTAGCCAGAAAGTCACTTAGGTGGCTAATGTAATGCTTCAAATTCGAGCCGGTCCGTCCTGGTCTGGTTTGAGGTGTCACAATATTTTTTTCATGTATTTGGTATATCAATATAGTAACATGTTGTTTATGTAATCAGTAATTCATTTATACAAGTAGCAATAACCAATAATTAGTAAATCATAGAAGGCATGTATTCGTCACATATCATGTGCATATAGTAATAATCCAATTAATCAAATCATGGATTCCACATTATTTATAATATCATAGACTTAATTGAAAGAAATAAAATACTAAAAAAAATTATTCAATGATCATGTAGGGACTAATTTGCACAGTTTACAAAAATTCTGGGCAAAACTGTAAAATTTGATAATTAGGGGACACACGGTTGTATGACCAGACCATGTGGGAAGCCCTGGATTGTGTGAAGGGGGTACACAACTGTGTGGCTAGGCCATGTGACAAACTGTGGCCATGTGGAAAATGCAAAATTAAGCTATAAAAGAGACACGAACCTGTGGTAGGTTATGTGGAGGGTCTTAGGTCGTGTGAGAAACGAATTTCCTAGGGTTTCAGGAGGAACATGATCTTGTAAGGGGGTTGTGTGGTCCACACGTTTGGCCCTATCCCGAGGCACGGGTTGCCCCGATTCGCTTGTGAAGGAACACACACCTGTCATTATGTTCTCAAGCAACGTCTCTCTTGTAACAGCCCGTTTTTCAGTGGTGTCGTAAACCGTAGTTCTGGGGCCACCAAATCCAACTAGAAAGTTCATAAATATTATTATTTAATATTTACGAGTCAAGTATGGTTTTTAAAAAGGTTTTTGATTTGTTAAATTATGATTTATAAGCTATTTATTAAATTCAAGTAGTATGACCTTAAGGTCAAGTGGTTTTAGAAAATGAGGTATCGGGACCTTGTATCTATAAACCGAGTCGTAAATATTTTTATAAATATTTACAGAGTTTCAATAAGGTGTTATTAAATTTTTGTTGAAAAATTTTAACGTTTCGATAGTTAATTAATTAAAAAGGACTAAATTGTAAAAGATGTAAAATTTAATCACTATTTGATTTGAGTGATTAAATGGTTAATTGGATAGAGAAAAAGGGACTTAAATGGTAATTAGACCATTCAAGGTGTTAGTGGACAATAATGAACATGAATTTGATGTTTTATTTAATTATTAACTAAGGTTAATATAGTAATTTCTTAATTATATTAAATTAAAATAAAACAAAAGGTTAATTAGTTATCATTTTTTTAGTTTTCTTCTTCATCAACCGAATCTCCATGGATGTTTGAGATGAAGCTTTTGGCCATGGCTTGCATGGTATGTGGTTTTGGCTCTAATTTTAATAATTTTCATGTTTTTGAAATCGTTGCAACTAGGTCCAGTTAGCCCGTACATCGATTTTGAAACTGTTAAAGATTTTGAATATTTCCATTGATGAAACTTGTGATTTTAGATGTTAAATGATGAATCTAAAACATTAGTTTTTATTTAAAAGTATTTTATTAAGTGATTTTTTATGAATTTTCTGATTAGGGACTAAATTGTTAAAATGGTAAAAATGAAAGAATTTAATGTGAAATTTTTGCATGAATGGGCTGTTTTAGATACCTTGTGTATTCGTCTAGACTCAATTTTGGGTAAAAATAGTTAATTTTCATGTTTTAGGCTTAGGGACTAAATTGAATAAAAGTAAAAGTTTAGGGGTAATTTTGTAAAAATTCCAAAAATGACTAAATTGCATAAAATGAATTATTTTATTGTCTTGTTGTCTAAATTAATAGATTGAATGAAATTATTAATTTAGATCAAGATCGGGTGGAAAATTAAGGAAAATAAAAAATTACCAAAATGCCCCTAAACTTTGGTATTTCTGTAATTTAGCTAGGTAAGTTCGTATGAACTGAATTATGTATAGTGTTGATTAATTAAATGTTAGTATGTGACTCTATTGTGATTGAATCAATATATATATGTTATTATACAATTTATCGAGTAAAGAGACGATGGAAATTCAACGACGTACGACAACTATCGAGCCCTGTTTGAACCTTAGAAATATATAGGATACAAATGACATGTCATTAGGGTTACCATGTTTTGGGTGCTGGTCTTGAATGTCCTACCAGTGACTGAGTTCCGGCATGTGTTGCGGATACTTCACAGCTTGTGTGAGCAACATCGTGTAGCTATGTTTCGACCGACAGCTTGTGTGAGCAGACCCAGGTTACCATGTTTTGGGTGCTGGTCTTGAATGTCCTACCGATGGCTGAGGTCCAGCATTAGTTGCGGATACTCAACAGTTTGTGTGAGCAGCATCGTGTAGCTTACATTCTAACCAATAGTTTGTGTGAGCAGGCCCATTTTACAGCTTGTGTGAGCTTTCTCGCGTATCCAATATTATTTTAAGTGGTTCAACGGGCATAAAAAGGGAAGGAACGATAAGTATTCAAATGACTTATGTCATGATTTTATGGAAAGGAGTGAAAAGGTAATGTTCAATGAAAGAATGTTTACGCTCATGAATTTGAAGATTTCAAGTGATGTTGTTCATGTATATGACTTACCTTATGTTATTTCAATTGATTTATGAGTTGATACTCAAACATGAGTTGTAGATGATGTTTAGGCTTGTGTCAAGCTTATGATTGGATTATATCATGCTTAGTCTTAATGAAATACATAGAAATGGTAAGTGCCTAAATGGAAATATGCTTGTGATCATGAAAGAGTGGTAAGGTTTAAATTATGTAATTTCTATTGAAATGGTTTATCATGTGGTTAATTCCAAAAGAGTTATGTTTAAATGCACTAGCTTGTGGCTATGGTTGAATGATATGCTTATGTCTTGTGTGATATACATATGAAACGAGTGTGGAAAGGTAATGAAATAGTAAGTTCACACTTGAAGTGTAAAATGATGAAAAAGGGAATGACAAGTTGATTTGATGTTGTTATTTAAGTTAAAAAAAGTAAATGAAATGTAAAGTAATGAAATGCAAATGAAAGTAAGAAAATTTGGAAAGGGTTTAAAGTTTTATAAAATCCCATGATACTAGGGATGATATGTATATGTGATTCTATGGATTTGTTTACTTTGTGAGTTGTTGAATATGGTTTCAAGAATCTTGCAATATTGATATAAGATTATTCTTGACATGTATAAATTTCGTATTTGAAATGGATTGATATGACTAAATTTTATACGAGCTTACTAAGCATTCATTACTTACGTAGTTGTTTGTCCTTTATTTTTAGATTATCGAAAGCTCGATCAGGTTGGAAGCTAGTCGGAGATCCATCACATTATCCAGTGATTATATTGGTAGTTTTCGATGTCTTGGTTAATATTATAATGGCATGTATAGGTGAACTTATGGATGATGATAGTTGAATGTTAGTAATGAGTTTGGTATGTATATGTCATTTTAGGCGATATAGCCTTGGTACATTTGGTGCCTTATTGATATGTGTTAATTTGATAATGTGTTAAAGCATGTTTGAATGGTCAAAGTGATATATGATGAATTGACCTCAACATGGTCAAGATATTATATGCTTTTGAAAGGTTTTGAACTAGATATGGCATGAATCTAATATGGTGTGGTGATTATGTAGCAATTATGTTATGTTTTGGCATGGAAATAAGTTAATTGATAATTGGATAAATATGTACATGTATAGGTGTTTTTGGTTGATGTTTTAGCCATTATATTTTGGCTTGTAAATTTGATATTTTGAATGATTGAAATGACTGATATGTGGATATATGTATGTGGCCTTTTGATGGATGACTTTATAGTTTTTATGATGCTTAGATGGTGGAAGTTGAACATGGTCATTTTGGTATTAAATATGTAGTTGGTATTTATGGCTTATGATGCTAAATGATAAATGGAAAATTAAATACGTATGAGTGTGATTTGATATGTGTACAAAATGGTAAGTTTTGGCTAAACTAAGTATTTAGTTATATATGTTTAACTGTTATGATTAAGGTGCCTTTTGGGCATATTGTTCATATAAATATATACATATTTGGATAGCTTGTTGTTGTATGGTTTGGTGAACTTTGGGATGCTTGATCACATGTGGTAAATTAGTTATAGGTGTGTGCATGAATGGGTGAGAAAAATGGCTTGGAAATGGCCTATTTTTCGTCCACATAGTCAGAGACACGAGTGTGTGTGACACACGGTCAGGCGACACGGTCGTGTGTCCCCTGTAGGTTTTTAAAGGTTGCGTTTCGAGAGTTACACGGCCTGACACACGGGCGTGTGGCTTGGCCGTGTGACCCAAGTCAGAGAGTTACACGAGCACGAACACGGGTTTAGACACAGCCATGTTTCCCTATTTCGAATGTCCACACGGCCTGAGACATGGGCGTGTCTCTCAGCCGTGTGAGTCACACAGCCATGTGACCCCTGCAGTTTTGAAAATTTTCATTTTTTCCTGAAAAATTCTATATGTTTCCTATTTACTCCCGACTTGTTTCTAATGTGTTTTTAGGGCCTCGGGGACTCGTATAAGGGACAACATGTATGTTATTGATTGATTTTACTATGATTTATGTAGTGAATTGAATGTTTAAAATTTTTTGATAGTTTTGAAACGTAAACTCTGGTAATGCTCTATAACCCTATTTCGACGACGGATACGGGTTAGGGATGTTACACCTCTCGTTCAAATCTGGCTCAATACACCTTAATGGGTTCTTCGAATGATAATTTTGCACGAGTTAAGGTGTTTTTTTCAAGATCTATCAAGATTATCGAGAATTTACAAGAAATTGTTAAAAGATTAATTGAAGTGGATGAAAAATCATTTTCAAGATAATGATATTACGAATTTTAATGTTCGATTGACGAACAAGGCACTTACCGATTTTTGGCAAGATTAGAGACGAAATAGATAGTGTTATGCTAAATCGATAGGAAGAACGAGTTGAACGGGGATTGATTTAGGATTCAGGATGCAATAATAATTTCAGCAATGTAAAGAAAGTATTTGCAAAAAAAAAAAAGATGAAGAAGAAAAGGGAAAAAAAAAAGGGAAAAAGAAAGCAAAATTTTAGTTCAATTTGAAAAGAAAACTAGAGTTCTTTTGTGATTAAGATGAGATTAAATACCTAGGTTTTTCTGAATTTGAGAGGTTGTTTGGATAATTAACCCATCCTGTCAAAAATAAAAAGGAAAATGGGTGAAAAAGTGGCTTAAACTTGGGTACAAGAGGGAAGGAGAATGTTTAACCATTGGGTTGTTGCCCATACTTAGTAAGTATTTGCTCTATTTAATATTTATTTTAGAGTAACTTCCATTTTGGGTTGCTAAAAAATTAAAAGAAATGAAATGAGAGAGGAGTGGGTAGAACCTAAGACCTCTAGGGAGTGCTAACTACTTAACCATCAAACTAAGATCATTTCTTCATTATTTATTTTATCTAACCCTATATATTTTGGGGTATTACAATAATTATTACTATAAACATCTGGGGTCATTATTAGTTAATCTTGCGATTAGAAATGGTTTAAATATGATTTTTGATAGATATCTTTTGAAAGGTATCTATACCCTTAAACAATATCGATACCAAACTAGCATTCTAGAACTCCAAGATTTCTAGTTTTTGATGAAGGTATTGATACCTTGGGCCTAGGTGTAGATACCTTGCCTTTAAAGTCAATAGCAAATGTGATATCGATACCGAAATCACATTTTGTTTTGAAAATTTTCAATTTCAAAGCGTAAGTATCGATACCTTGGGTAAATTTTGGTAAAAACCAGTTTAAAACTTTACTAAAAAAACCTCTGCAATACATTAGTTTCCTCTCAACACTTAAGACGAATTCAAAGTGCATTAAAACTACTTAAAACAACTCCAATTCGATCATAATTATCATGTTATCAAGCCACAATTGCATGTATACATATAACTTTCAATAATTCATTTCATATAGAACCAAAATAATTCAATCAAAATACTAAGATAAGTAAAGTTTTAAAAGTTTGAAGTCTCTAACATTTGGAACACATCTGGTCTACTTATGTACATTCCATTTTGACCCAAACTATAATACCTGCACTTGTTACCCATGGTTATGTGATGAGAACTCAGGACCCCAACTTAAGCTCGACAAGTCTAGTTGTACCTATGCGTTGAAATACACACATTAAGCCGGTGAAGGCTTAGTAAGCACTACAAGAATAATATGAGCATAACATATATTTAATATGTTTCTAATCTATATCATACTACTACACATGAATACCATTATAAATAGACATTTATTTCAACAAATTTATTTACCTTGAATAATTTAATACTTACCTTGATACTTTAAATACTCGTATTACGTGCATTTCACACATTTTCCCACAGTAAACTATTTAGAACAATTCAAGATATACGGATTACGTACAAGGGTGCAACTAAATGCACAAGTAAATGAAGAACACCGATGTGCTAATATAGAGAGCACAAGCGTGCTAAATAGAGAGCACTAACGTGCTAAGAAACAGAGAGTGCGCTGAGGATCCTTAATGTCGTGCCACTAATATCCTAATAGTTCTAATTTTGTCTTCTTGGACATAAAAAGCTTAATTTCATACATTTATATACTTTACATAAGTATTTCGGAAAAGATTTTACATTTTTCCATCATTCTCAATTAGTCCCCATTTCATAAATCACAAGTATAATGTTTTTTCCATACACTTTATTTTTCTCAACATAAATATTTATCATTCAACCAAGTATATCATTTTATGTTCTTCACCTATACTTTTCTTAACATATTTCATAATTTCAAAATTTAGTCTTTTTATTTAACATAATAATATTTACTTAACTATCCTAGGTAACTAATATACTACAATAAGAATATTTAAAGAAAATAGATTAGCATTTCTCGTAGTACTTACAAAAAAAATTGAGATGATATATTTCCTCCTCTTCTCACTCATTGGTCTTCTCTTTTCTTTTTCCTTCAATTAGATGCTCCCATTTCTTTTCTTTTTTCTTCAATTTCATAACAAACATATAACATTTATAATAGAAAAAAAACCATAATCAAGTGACTTTCCTATGTTATTTAATACAAATAAACATGTATGGCATGATAATTTTATCATCTCTTACCTTAACTCCTTGAAAACCAAAACCCTAACTCTTGCTTTTTCTCTCCTTTAACACATTTGCATAGGTTCTCTCATGAAACTAAGGTGCTCATTAGCCTTCTCTATAGTTTTTACTAAAGAAATACCAAAGAAAAGGGAAGGTTTTGAGCTTGGTTTGTTCAACAATGGAGGAAGGACATAAAAAGAATAAAAAGAAAATATGGGTAAAGGTAGAAATAAAGGTGACGATGGGCTTGGTGAAAAGATGATAACTTTTCATCTTTTCTCCCACTTTCTACACCATTCCATAAAAGATCTTATTATTTTTAATTAAAAATGTCAAATTACTAATAAGTCCTTTAGTCATTCATCTTTACACTTTAGCCCTGATCATTATGTCTAAAAACATCTACTTGGCTAATTATTATCTTATCCCTATTCATATTTCATAATGCCTAAGATGACTCATACTTAACTTTTGGTAAAATTTCTTCTTAATCATCCCTTCCTTTGTACCATCATTATGTATCTTTTTATTTTTCCTACTTTGGCCACAACAATTTCTATACTCTTTCAATTAAGTCAATACTTCTATTTAAAAATTTTCCTATCTAAGGAGTATTTTCTAATTTCCTATCAGGTCTAAATACTTTCTAATTTAATACTTAAATTTTTTATTTATTCTATTCCAAGAATTTCCAACTAAATCCTAACTTGATACTTCACTATACCTAGCTTTGAGGCATAATGCGTATGTTACAGTACTATAAAAAATTATTCCAGAAATTATTTATAGAAATTAATATTCTTGTTATGCTCCGTTCAATGCTCAGTGGACTGTTTCCGTTAGTGCAAAACAATGATAATCATTGGACTTCATTGTATTCTCGAGGTTTATTTGCCAATAACTCTTTTGCACACCATAATATAAGTGGGGGTGAATGGAACCTTAAAGAAAGTGACATTAATACACACATTGAAGCCTTCATTAATTTCTCATAGGTTTATTTTATCCCTACGCACCAAAAATTTTAAGGTTCTATTTTCACAATTTATGAGAAATTAAAGAAGGTTTGTCTGTTCACCGCACATTCATATGCCATTACAATGATGGTACTATGAGGATGGATATCGGAAAATGTGGTTGCATCAAGGCAAAGATCTTGTCAAATTTTGATTTAAAAGAATCTTTACCACAAGAAAATGTATGTCAAATTTATACTCATATTGCATGATTTATATTTCAATTATTATGTGTTTATTGAATTACATTATGCAAAAGATGTGGGTGTCTCGTGCATCAATTACTTGGCAAAAAAAAAAATCAAATGTTAGTTCATTGAATGCATGACTTTTTAAGATGCATGATTCTGATTGGTATAAAAGTATATAACATATATCATATGTCATGCAAGAAAGAAAGAAAGAAAGAAAATGGAATGAAAATGCACGTTTGGGAAAGGGTCTATTAATGGACCGAAAAGTTACTTTCATTTTGAATGGTGATGAAATTGTTCAAAATTTAGTTGAACAAGCTTCTAACAAACAGAAACATTATGACCATTCGGGTAAGCTTTCCTAAATCGAAAAGTTGCGTCACTAGGTCCAATGAATACTTGTAAAAGGTTGGATAAATGGTTTCTTGAAACTAAAAGTGCAACTTAAAAAGTGATATCTTTTTAAAGAGTCACTTAGGCACCTATTAATATTTTATAAATAGAAAAAAATTTTGAAGAATTGAAATTTAATTCATTCTATTCAAATTTGTAAGTGAATTTTTTAGTACAAAAGTATTCTTTTTATGATATATATTTAATTTGATCTATGAAATTATTTATTTAAATCATGATATTAGTAAAAATATTTGGATAATATTAATGAGACATCATTTTCATTGTTAAAAATGAAAGTTTATAGATGATCATATAATATAAATAATTTTGGTTGTTGTTTTTGTTAAACAACCATAAGCTAAATGGGTTTTATATATGATTGCACATTTTTTTATTCTATGTTATAAAGTTTGGACTAGATGTGATTTTGACTATAAATAAAATAAGTCATATGCATATGTATGGTTAATTTCTCTTGGTTAATTTCTCTAGTCAATGTAGAATAGTGGAAAGCGTTGGCTTATATAATAAGGCCCCTATTCTAGTATGAAATCTTCTAGTGAGAATATATAACGTGATAATCATGTATTTGAAATCGAGATCATTTTGTACATATTTATTATGGTACATATGATTTTTTATACATGGCTTGAATATGATTTATAATCTCATGATTCTATAAATTTTTGAGATGTAGTAAATTTTGAAATTTACTTTGGAAGTCATGAATCAAAAATCACATGAGTATGAGATAACAATATGAATGCTATTTGACCTATTTAGGTGATGGATATGATTTTGATCATAGTCAGAAAATAATTGATAATGTCCATGGTGAAGGGTGAATAAATGTGTGATTTTATAGTCGATTTGACAATTGATGGTCATTTAATATGACTATATATTATACATCCTGATATATATATATATATATATATATATGAGGTGTGTTATGAAAAATAATGTTATTTGACTATGAATAAAAAAATTTTAAAATCAGGTACTAACTTTGAAAATAAGCTATAACAAATAAGTTGTCTAGTTTCACGAAGATATTTGATGCCTCTTTACAACAACTTACTTGGTGAAAAAGACATGATTTATGGTTTCATATATTTGGTGATTGTGAAATAAATAAATAAATTAGTCAAATACGAAATTGTCACGATAAGAAAAGATAAAGTGATCATTGTAATTTGACAATAGTAGAAATGATATCATTGATAGCATTCTTTTGTGAAAGAATGGGTAATTAAACATGGTGAGGATGTTGATCTTGTGAAATTTCAAGACACAAAAAAAATATAAATTTTCACCATATGGTATGGATAATTAACATAGCTATGTTGAGATTTTGGAAATTGAGGGATGAGGTACAAGCCTATAATATTTGAGTCACCCATGATGGAAACTCAACTCAACATTTGGTATAACGGCAAGTCTCATTTCAATGAGACAAAGTACATCATCAATGTATGACTGCTAGCACTATAAAAAAACATATATTATATCATCCCAAAGTAAAAAGTGTTAGGTACCTGTAATATGATAAAGGGAAGGATGAGTATTGTACTCTTAATAAACTCATAACATAAATATGTTAGAATGTTATAATTACGGGAAGACTCTTTATGGGATCTACCTATGTAAGTGTAAGTGTGGCTGCTTCTAGGAGTTTAGGGGTTTAGCTCTGACAACACTCATGAAGTTATAGACACGTGGTCATAATAGTGTCCCTGGATACTGTGCATTGACTGGTGTTGAAATTATTGTGTGAGATGTGATTGTGTGAGATGTGTTTGGTTAATCAAATGGAATAGCTAGTTCAAAGCTTAGTCTACCATGTAATTTCAATTAACTTTAATATGTTTCCACTAAGTGAAGGTTCAATCGTAAGACACCTTCATTTATGCAAATGATTTCCAAGTTTATCAAATTCTAGAATATTTTGAAAATGGATGGAGATTGTTGGAACATTTTCAAAATATATAGTGTTCCAATAATTGCAAATGAAAAGTTATAAGTTACCAAAAGTTATGTCACTTAATTAATAATAAAGGGTCATAATTATTCAAGTAGATATCTATTGAATAATTATGTTTATGGTTAAAGATATGACTATCCATTTAACTAAGTATATCCTTATGAAGAGACATGAGACCTCCTATAAATAGGAGTGAAATTTCTTTGCAAGACACACCAGAAAACACATCAAAAGTTTTTTTCTATCCTTCCACCATCTTTTATCTTCCTAGATTGTTTTATAAAGAATTACTACAGAAATTTTTTATAGAAATTGATATTATTGTTATGTCTACTCAATGCTCAGTGGACTATTTCCGTCAATGCAAAGTATCGAAAGTCATTGGGCTTCATTGTATCCTCGAGGTTCATTTTTCAATAACTCTTTTGCACACTATAATATAAGTGGGGCGAATAGAACATTAAAGAAAGTGACATCAATACACGCCTTGAAGCCTTCATTAATTTCTCGTAGGTTTATTTTATCCCCACACACCAATGATTGTCAGTTTATCTTTCTCCTCTCCTCTTTTAGGATTATTTTACAGACATGACATTTGCGCATCAATTTGTAGTGTCTTATTTATCGTTTGTACTATGTGTCATATCTTATTTATAAGTGAAAAATAGACCCAAATTCAAATATCCGAAACAATATATATAAATAATTTCTAATACGCCTACAAACACTTATCTAGGGCAAAAGGCTTAATTTCTAAGTTTCAATATTGCCGACAACCTCTTAACCTAGTGGCAAAAGTATTTATTTTATGGTATAGAGTTTAAATTCAACCTTTTGTAATTCTACCCCTACGCTAAATATAAAAAAAAAAAGTTTCAATATTTTAGAAAAAACATACGAGCATCCTATATTTATTGGTATATGATTCATTGATTATAGCCTAAAATTTAATACCTATAATCGCCAATGGCAGTCTTCATTGTAAATTTCTAAAGCTATAAAGATACGTATATAAATTTCTAAAGTTATAAAGATACGTATATTAATTTCTAACATTTAATATATATTATACGAAAACCCTGAATCTCTAGAAAGAAGAAAAAGTTTAGATATCAACTTGACCACAACTTAGTAACACATATTATATAAAGGATTTCTTTCTTTTTTCCTTCTTCAAGAGGTCTCTCTCTCATAATCTTGAGATCCATGCTGCAAATTGTTAAGTTGCATTTCATTTATACCGTTAAAAATCCAAATGCAAAGCACAAACAAAAACTCACATTAAAAAAAAAACATTTTACAAGAAAGAAATCTTTAATTAATTCGATTGAATCAGAACTCAATCAAGTAGAACAATTAATTAGGGGTGAGTATTCGATCAAGTCGAGTCGAATCGAGCCAAAAAATTCGAGTTAGTCGAATTGACGAATCATATTTAGCAACCGAACTCAATTTGAATTTTTTCTGAATCGAATCGAATCGAGTGAAAAAATTTTGAGTTAAGTCGAGTCGAGTTAACGATTCATATTATTTATACTCAATGTTGCATTTACATGGACCGATTATTTAACTAGTAGACGAAGTACAAGATTATTTAACTACATAAACAATATAATTGTTTTACCTTAACTTAATGAGTAAATATTTATCAAAATAACATAATTTTGACTTTTAACTTAATAGTTTTGCTTTTAACTTTAGAAAAGGTAAACATTTATCAAAACGATATAATTTTGCATTTTCTTATTCGGATTTTCAAATAACTCGAATTGTGTAATTCATATTCGAGTTAAACCAAAAAACTAAATTTATTATTCGAGTTGATCCGAATAACTTGATTAACTCAACTCGAACTATTTAATTTAAAATTTAAATTTTTTTATCGAATTTTTCGAATCGAATCAAATTTTACTCACCTCTACAGTTGATTAATTCTAGTATAAAGCTCCAATGGAATATGACATAAATGCACCCAAAAGGAAGCTTACCCATACTGAATTCCAAACTTTTTAGTCCCAGCTCCCATTTCCTAACCACAACTGGCTTACTTTGGATATGCCAAGGACTATTCTCTAGAACCTAATCCCTAGCCTCCAAAGATGAAAATTGAGCAATATAGACATTTTCCTCCCGCCGGCGTAATATTGACAAATCCAATTTCCCATCTATAACATGGATGCCAATTTTTGCAAAGCTCCAAATTTAGGGTACTTGTCAAGAAATTGAACCACAGGAGAATTTTCCCATACCTGAGCACCAAAGTTAGACACTTCTTTTGGTGGCTCCCAATGTAACCACACCATTGTTAATATAAGTAGGAAAATAATCCGATGTCTAACATGTAGAAGGGGTAAAAAGCTTCCTTTAATTAAGCATTCTTCCTTCAATATTCTCATCTTCATTTTCCAAACCCATCCTCAATCAAACAATCCCACAAACAATAGTCCTCATAGAAACACAATCAATAGTTCAATCAAGAAAACAAAAAGAAATCAAGGTCGAAACAACAAATATCAGAAGAAAATATCCTAGAATCAGCACAATTCAAGGAAAAAAAAATCAATCAAGACGCAAGAAAAATCTCAAATGTGATATTCTTGCTATCATACGCAGAGAGCTTTCTTACTGAGCTCCTATTGTTATCTCTGCAATAGTTCCATCACAGAGCTAGAACTTTGATCCAAACTCGAAAGAAAAAAAGTCACAAACGAACAAGGCTTCAAGTTGACCTCTACTAACTCTAGTTTCACTGTGCCACCAAGGTTTCATGGGATCTTCCGTGCATTCATCATGGGCTTAGATGCACAGCTCCTCTCAACTAGTTATAGTATTCTTTCTCAAACTTGTTAGATTAGAAAGTTGTTGATTTATTTGGAGCATGTTACTATTAGTATTCTCCACTCACTCTATCACTAAGATAATGCACTTGCATTATAGGCTGCGTGGTATGAGAAAAGACGATCTAAATATCCATGATTTAAAAAGTAGACAATATTTGAAGATTTGTACTTTTATAATTATATTCATATATAGAGGTTGAACATAAATATAACTAACAAAAGACACTAAAATATTTCTTGTAGATGTACAATTTTACTGGAAATGTTCCCTTATTGTGCATTGAAGCAAGTTGCTTAAGCACTTGCCAAGGTTCCTTGATGAAATTGTGTGGGAATTGTATCAATTTCGCTAGGCGCTGCACATTCATCTCCATCTTCCTCAGTTTCCCATAGGAAACTAGCATAAGCTGCATGCACATGGCTGTAAAAAAAAAAGGTCCCATAAATGAAAGCTTTCAAGCATACAAATTAAGAAACAAGAATGAAGGAAAAGCGCATTATGATTACCTATCTTGAGGAGAGACTTGAACTGCTCGTTCGAAGTAGCTTGAAGCTCTTTCTTCATCTCGATGTAGCTCCCACACTAACTTTGCATATTGTGACAGTGTTTCACCGTCTTTGGGGTCTACTAAAATGGCTCGACTGTAATATTCTTCTGCTCCTTGAAGGTCTCTCTTTGACTGTTGAAAATGCTCAGTGATTATAAAAGAAAGAAGATGAAAAGGTTAATTGACTGTAAACTAGTAATGAAAACACTCACCTGATACAAAAACTGAGCATAGTTCCCCAAAAACAAAGGGTTCCCAGGATTTTCCTCCACCATCCTCTTGTAATACTCCTCAACTTCATGGTTATCGCCACCATCTCCGTTTTTGCCTCCCGAGTTAAACTCACCACCGCCACCGCCACCACCACCACCCCAACCGCCGCCAATGCCGCCACTGATACCGCCATCCGTGGTTGTCCCAATCCCAAGCCCTCTCGGAAAAAACATTTCTTGACCCACACCAACATATTCTTTAACCTGCTCTTTCAACAATATATTCTCCATGCTGATAGCGTTGAATCCATGGCTACCACTGACAGCCATTACCCTTTCTTCATTTTCGTTCAACATCTCTTCCTCTTCCTCGAAATCACTCTCTTCTTCTTCATCATCTTCTTCCTCACACCTTGCGCCCGATTTATAAAACGAAAAGGAAGGGATGGTTTGCAACATCAAGCACTTCTTGTTGTGCCTTGCAGAAAACTTCTTAGGTTGGTTCGGCTCGTAGAATTCATCATTGCCATCGCAAGCAGCATGGGCGAGCCCTTCCAAGTTCCCTTCAGATTGAGCCCGACGAAACCCTTTAAGCTCAAAATCAGAAAACTGATCAACAACAGAAGGAGATACCGGGGATGAGCCACAAGAAACTACAGTAGATAGGTGGACGGAGCCTGGAGAAGGATGAAACGAGAGCCTGTTATGGTGGGTGTGACCATGAAAAGAGCTCGATGGGTAATGCCTAAAGGGGCTGCTGGTTTCATAGTAATGATTGTTGTTGCTAGGACTATCAGCAGCTATGGAAGATACCAGAGATCCAAGAACTGGTGTTGAAGAACTTCTCAAAAGCATTCTCTCTTTCTTTTTTCTTTGGTGATGGTGCTTCTGTGGTGGTTGTTTGCTGCTTTGGGATGTTAAATTCTGTGAACAAATTAAATAGAGTGGGTGAAAAACTAAAATATCTTGTCTAAATAACAAGCCAAAATGCATGAATTAGACATACCCTTCTTGGGTTTGAAGAAAGACAACAGCCTCTATATAATTTCAGAAAATAAATGCAAAAATATTAACAAATTATAGGTTCCTTGTATAAGAAAGAGGAAGAAAAAATAGGAAATGAACATGCAGCTTCCTGTTTGGTTAATTAGAATTTGATAGGGCTCTAATTCTGCTTTCACTCCCTCTATGCTTCAAACATTTGAAACTTTTAATTTTAAGAATTTAATTTTTATACTCTTTTTATTTAATAATTAAAATTCAAATTGATAACACCGTCAAAAGAATTTATTAAATTGGATTATTTAGAAATTTTAAAATTAAAATAGTTAATATCACACACGTGAAAAATCAAATAAACAAATAAAAATATTGTGTCTACGTTATCAGATTCTCAATTATGAATTTAAAAATTTAGTGTTCTTACGCACTATTTCAAAGAATGATATTTGTCTGTTTTATTTACATGGCTTTCTCGTAGCTTTAAATTGATCGTATGATATTATTATTGAGAGAAGTAATCACAAATCCCAAACATAAATTATAAAATACATGAAAAAAAATCATAAAAAAGTCACATAATCTAATTGAATAGAATTCCCTTTATGGTATTTATCAAATAAATTTCAATTATTAAATTATTGAAATTAAAAGTAAGGAAATTAAATTTGAAATATGCAAAGAATATAGGGATCGAAAGTATAATTAGATTTTTTATAGTAAGGTTAAAATTAATTTTCCCAAGAAAGTTCATAATCATTTGTGTGGTGGAGGTTAGCTTTCAATTTGATCTTCATAAAGGAGAAAAAATGAAAACTTCAAGTTGTTCTCTTTTTGTTTTTGAAGTCATTGAAGCTGTTAAAATAAAGGGATAATATAACTTTTAGTCCCTGAATTTGGCAAGTAGGTTCATATTGAACTTTGAATTTTTCTTTTTATCCACTTTGACCTTAATCCCGATTAATGACCATGGAAAAAAATGGGGATAATATAACTTTTAGCCCCTGAACTTGGCAAGTAAGTCCACATTGGGCCCTAAACTTGACAACTAGCTTCACTTTGGTATCTATACCATTTTTTTATTCATTTTGTCACTTTAACTTGACAATTAGATCCATCATGATCCCTGAATTAAAAATTTTAAAAGTTTGGTGATGTGACACATATAAAATTGTGCCACATTATCACTTGATAATAGTAATAATAATAATGTGGTACAATCTCAGAATGTCATATTCAATGTTTTAATAACCAAACTGATGGTTGAACAAGTTAGACCACTAGTTCTTGATTCAACCAATTTGACCGTCAGATCAACAATAATTAATTAATTAATTAAAAATTCATAAAATATAAAAAAGGTAATATCGGTTTTATATTTAATGTGGTACAATCTCAAAGCATCATATTCAGTATTTTAATAACCAAACTGATGATTTAACACGTTAGATTACCAGTTCACGATTCAACCAATTTAATTCGACCGTCGAACCAACAATAATTAAAAAATCATAAAATCTTTAAAAAAAATAAAACCAATTTTATATTTTTTTAACTTATTTTAGATTTTTATGAATTTTTAATTATCTATTTAATTATTGCTAGTCTGACAGTCGAACTGGTTGAATCGAAAATTGGTGGTTTAACTTGTTCAACTATCGATTCAGTTATTAAAATATTAAACGTGACACTCTAAAATTGTACCACATTATCAGTTAAACATTTTTTTTTATTTTCCAAACTCAAAGTGTCATGTCATTAAACTTTTAGATTTTCCAAGTTCAGGATCAAAATGAACCTAATTGTCAAGTTCAAGTGTCAAAGTGAATAAAAAAATACAAGTACAGAAGTGAACTTAGTTATCAAGTTTAGAACCAATGTGGACCTATTTTTCAAGTTCATGGGTCAAAAGTTGTATTATCCCTATCTTTTTCACGCTAAACTAAATGAGTAACGATTTTTAAGTTTAAAGGTTAAAATGAATTTAAAAAAATTTAAGGGCCAAAAATTATATTATCCCAAAATAAAACTAAAAAACAAAAAGGAAACGACGTAGGCATATAGCACAGCTAATTCCATCGGCATTGAAAATTCACAGCTGGTCGATATTAGAATCCCCTTAGAGACCAAACCCCAGATGTCCATGTAATGAACACGTTTTAACAACGTTAGACACGTGGAGTTTTGAAGGTCTTTACTCGGATTCATTACCATACACGTGGAAGAAAACAGCTCCTGATTGGAACATTCCTGCTGTGGGACACCTAATCATCTCTGCAACCTTACAATAATGTAAGCAATTTTGGACCATGTTGTGAATTTGGACCTTTCCATTTTTGGAATCTTTCATCATTGAATTGTGGTCACCTTGAATCTCAATTTGCTCTCACCATTTACTTTATCAATACATCTGTCCGCCATCATTATTTACTTATCATCAAATTTCTTTTTTTATAATTACTTCTTAAACCTTCACACTTAAAAAAAAAATCATTTACCTCTCTATTTAATTTTTCATCTTTCTAACTCTTTAAACTTTTATTATTTATCAAATCATCTCAAAATAAATTAAAAAAATTAATATTTATTAACTTTGCTAACGTGACAATCCACATCTCAACAATTAATTAATTTTAAAAATTAAAAAATAATAATTTTTTACATATTTTTATATTTATAAATAATTTAAATATTTTTTTATTTTTTACGTATGCCACATCAAAAAAGATTAACAAATATTAATTTTTTCGTCCGTTTTTAGATAATTTGATAAATTATACAACTTTACGAATTAAAAAAGACGAAAAATTAAATGAAAACTAAAATAACGTTTCTTTTAAATTTAAAAAGTTTAAAGGCCAAATAAGTCATAATGCCTTTATTTCTTTTATAAAGAAAATGTAGGCAATAGAAACAATTCCCTAATATAAAAAGGAAAGGATTGAAGCACAATTTAATAAATACTTTTTTCTTTTAGGTATTTACTTACATTTTTAAAACTAAATTAATTTTACATTTTTTATTTTTTATTTTTTTATATAATTAATATTTTAACATCTAAAAATATTAATTTTTTTCATCTATTTTAAATTGATTTGACAAATAACGCAAATTCAAAGGTTAAAATAGATAAAAATTTAAATAGATTAAAATCACATTTTTGTAAAATTAAAAATCTAAATAAGTTGTTATGCCATTTAATTATAAAAATATATTTATTTTCTTTTAAATTTTGACATATAAATTAAAAATAAACAAATAAACTTGTATATTATAAATTAGATTACGAATATATTAATATTATCTTTTATGTATATATATATAATGTCAATCTTATACACTTAATTTTTATTAACTACAAAAATTATTTCAACATTATAATTATTATCATATTTAAAATAAAATTATATTTATTTAATTAAAATTAAAATTTTTATTACTTTTAATTTATCCAATTATATTAAATGATTTTATAGATATAACATATCATATTATTTTTAAGTATAACTTTTAGAGATATGATCAAATTAATAAACAATCACATTAAATAATATTCAATTAATATTAACTTTATTATTATCACATGATAATACTAATAAATTATTGTTTTAATAATATAATTAATAATAAAAAGTATTTTCACCGATTTAATTTCTAAACTCATACTTTTATATATATAATAAACTTTTAAAAATATATAAATTCCATTTTAGTTTATATCATTAATTAATTTTTAAATTCCATTTTAATAAAATTAATTAAATGTAATGTAAAAGATTATATTAATACTCAAATATTTTATTTTGAATATTTTATTTTGAATAAGTACACCTATGTCTCTAAAAATATTATCTAATAAATATAATAAATATTTTAAACTTTTCAATGTAAGAATAATTATCCATAAATAAATATAATAATTAAAAATTAATATTTTCATGTACCAATAATTTTAATTTGGATTTTGTAATAAATTTCAATTAACTTTTTGTCTGACAATTGGATTAAAAATAATTTTATCAATTACACAAAATTTCAATGAATTTGGTTCTACCAATTTTTTGATAAGTTTAGCCGGTTCGAATTCCCGGTTCAATGACGGTTCCATGCAATTCACTCAAAACCCAATCCAATAGTGTGGACTAGTGCACCGGTCCATTCCGGATCCCAAATATTTAGTCCTGTAAGCTGAGAAAGAGTTAAGTCATCGACGATGATTGATGACTATGGCCCAACAGAATTTTCTTTCCGTAAAAAACCGAGCAATTACAACAAATATATCAAATCATTAACAATTACATCCCAATTAGAGGTCATTCAAAAATTCTTTTTCTGGAAACATGCTGAAATTTAGTTGACCAGTTGATAAAAAATGTCATGGATGATAACATCAAGGAAATTCACTTTTTTTTCCTTCTCAGAACGTTGACCAGTTTAAGATTCCACAATCACATTAACATTGACCAGTTTAAGGCTCAACAGAAATTCACTTGTTTCCCATACGGCAAGTTCATTTTCATGGGAAAATACGATAGCATGTTAATGCCTAAAGCAGCACATTCAAATCAAATGACTAGTTTCTTAGAAAAGATAACATTCATAACATACAACAAAACTTAGGCTATGGGCGCAAAATCAGTTAAAAATTAACACATGCATTCAGTTCACTTTTTGCCTTATGGATTAACAGGCAAAAATGATATGGGAACTTACTGCTGTGATTGATGGTGATGACCAGTATCTGCATCTTGTTCCATCTCTTCGGCATCCTCAAAGCGTTGATCATTGATTTGAAGCTGCAAGTTTTTTGCAGAAATGAGACAATCCCAAGAAGCAAAGCAAAAACGGAAGTAGAAAATGTATATAACAAAAAAACAGATATACACATAAAACAAAATTTGCAGTTCCAAAAGTTTTATTTGATCAAGTTTGAAGCATTAGGATTTGCTAGTGTTGGCAAAATTAATTTACAGCCAAATAGGAATGAATTTCACAAATGTTCCAGCACCATGCAGAATGAACAGTAACTAGCATACCTCAAGAACACTGCTAGCTAGGTCATGGTGACCATTTGAATGACCGATTGTGTTTGTTGGATTCTGGGAGAAATGCCATTCCACATCATCACCAGCTGGAGATGCAATATGTGATTAGAGATGTAAAGAGCATGCAAGCATATAAGGAAACCCATTGGGAGGGGCAATCAAGAAGGTATTCGTGTTGTCTATTACATACCTCCAGCTTCATCTTCCAACTGATCAGCACTAAAAATCCAATTATGTCCCTCTTTTTCTCCTTCTAAATAAGGTATAAACAAAAACAGTGAATTGCCATTCAGTCACTGAAAGAAAAAAATGTCCATACAACAGAAAATACATTTCCTGATTTATAACTGGAACTCACCTTCAATAGGCTCCGGATTTAGTTCAGCGCACTCACAGAATACTTGAAAAAGAGTATCCACTTTTACAGAACATATACATAAGTCAGTATTAATTATCACTACAGACAGAAACAACAATCTAAGAACTAGTAGAAGGAAATACTGAATCATACACACATTGGTTAGCATCTGAAGGAATAAACCTCATCTCTCTGATCTTGGACAAATCTAAAACCTCGCTACAATCAGAATCCGAGTTCTCAGACTCATCTTCAACTTCATCAGCTTCAGTTTCAATCTTCAGACAAAAAGACCTTAATCAGACAGCATATAAAGGGACAAAAGAAGCATGCTAATATCAGACCAAAAAAAGTTCAGGGCATAAAGCTTTTATAATGGAGGAAAAAGAAAGAGAAAGAGAGGGCTTCTTTACTACAAGCTACACTGAATATCCCCATTGAAAATACACAGAAGTAATGACAATGCATTATAAAGTATAAAATTGAAACTTTATTTATGATAAAAGTTGGTATTCCTAAATAAAGTTTAGAGTTTTCTGTATTGTTTAACTTTGTTTCCACCCAAAAATTTAAAAAAGCTAAATGAGATAATTAGATATTTGTTACAAAATTAGGCTGGCAGCTAAATCCCACATTGAACTCAATACCTCTAAACGTCCTGTCAGTTTAAAACTAAGATAACTATCAAGATTTAAGATTTGGAGCCACTGCATTGCTTGGTTCATCAGCCTAATTGTACGTATCAACAATCCATAATAAGTTCTATTTTCCTTTCTTTGCACTAACCAACCAAATTTAAACTAGTACCCAAGCTATCAACCAGCCACATGGAAACAAGATCATGTTGTTTTATCCATGAGCATGATTAATAACAAACATCATCAGAAAATCAAAGACCAAAAAAAAAAAAAAAAAATTCGAAAAAAGAAAAGCATAAGAAAACCTGAGTGTAAATACAGGGAGAAGGGTAAGCCTCGGGGTCCCTTGAAACGGCGTGCAGCGACAGAGACAGGAAATCAACGGCGTAGCCCTTTTCTCTGTCCAATTCACTCAGCCAAATCACTTGCCTGGAACCGCCCAAACCAAAAAATAAAAATAAAAAAAATGATGAATGGTCAGTTTAAATGCCATTGAAATGATGATGATTACATGCAATAATTAGAGTAAGAAGGTACCTGGTGGTTATGTAGAGAGTGCCCGGGGATTCCGGGGCACGGTTACCGACTGCAATGGAAACGGAAGGTTGGACGTGAACAAGCTCCTCACCGTTATCTGTATCGAGAATCGGCTCTCCAACGCCGTTTCCAGCTCTTGCCGTGAAGTGCCTGAGCCCTACCGCCATTATCTCTGATGACTTTAGCTTGCTGTGGGTTTTTCTAGGGTTTTCGCTTTGGTGGGGTGGAATTGAATCGTTTTAAGACTTAAGATTATCAGTGTAGCTTTATCGGTCGCTATATTAAAACGATTTTTATAACTTTTTCTTCTTCCAATAATTATTCCCTAAACATTTGCTTATTTTAGTGACCTAAAGCCCTCTAAAAATTTCTTAAATTTTTCAAAAAAAAAATTAAATCTCTGCTCTTTTTTTTTATACTAAGTTGAGTATTTAAATTGTCAAAATATATCAAAAAAACCTTAATTTTTTTAAAAAAACCTTTTCTTAGATTTAATAAGGTATTTGAACTGTCAAAATGTATTTTGATTATTAACTTTAATAATTAACAGTTAAAGTTAGTTGCCACTAAATTTTTTAAGATAAAGCTACCCCATGTTACAATTACGGCGTGACATGTGGCAAAATAATTATAAAAAGTTTATTAAATTTTAATAAAAAATATATAAATTAGAAAAAAATTTTATAAAAATTTTAAAATTTATAAAAATCATAAAAAATTATAAATTGCATAAAAAAGACCTTATAACCATTAACTTTAACCGTTGACTGTTAAAGTTAACGACTTCATTTTTTTAGTTAAAGCTATCATGTGCCGCAACACAGCATGACATATGGCAAAAAATGAAAAAAAAAATCAATAAAAGTTAAAGAAAAACTATAAAATGTTTCTTTTGGTATAATAATTTTTATAATTTTTTTACGAATTTTATATTTTTTTTACATTTTTTATAATTTTCTTATGACTTTATAAAATTTTATAATTTTTTCTATGTTTCTATATATTTTATAATTTTTTAGAAATTTTTTATAAAAATTTCTAATTTTTAATATTTTTAATACTTTTATTAAAATTTAATAATTTTTAGATTGTGACACGTGATGGCTTTAACCAGAAAAAGTTAGGGGCGATTAACTTTAACAGTCAACTGTTAAATTTAATGATCAAATGACATTTTGGCAGTTTAAGTAGCCAATTGAGTAAAAAAAAATGGGCTAATGATCAAATGACATTTTGGCAGTTTAAGTAGCCAATTGAGTAAAAAAAAAAAATGGGCTTAATTGCTTCTTCTTCTTTTTTAAGTTTGAAGGCTTTTTTGATGCATTTTGAAAGTTCAAGTACTCAACTGAGTGCAAAGAAAAAAAAAGGGGGGAGGGGGGCTTAATTATTTTTTTTGAAAAAGTTTGAAAGATTTTTACACCCTTAAGCCTTATAAAAAAATTTATTTTAATCAGTAAACTATTTAAATATATTTTTTTAGTCGTTATGCGGTTAAATGTTCCCTTATTAAAAAAAAATAGGAATCTCATACTTTACATTTTCATATTATTGAGTTTTTAGGTTTCCAAAATAGTAAAAAAAAAATGCTTCGAATCATTGTTATATGACTCGAACATATTCTAAAAAAATCAAGACATTTCAAATTGTTTGTTGACATAGACAAAATCATAGAAAATCTTTGAAATTATTTCAATATTGAACCTTGAATATATAATAGTTCTAAATCAAATATCTTTAGAAAAAAGATCTTTGGTAGCATGCTTCAATCCCTAACTACACACTTCACATATTTTTAGCGATTCACATGGCATGATCAGATGATACAAGTTTTGAATTTGAATGGTCACTCAACGATATTAGTGTTTTTGTTTTGTTCGCCCAACTATAAATTTTTTTTCAATTTAGGTACTTAAGTTTTTGAAATTAGATTTTTTATTGGTCTAATAACAAATTTAGCCTTCAATATTTATACCTTCTATCAATTTTGTCCTAATTTTAAAAAAAAACCAATAAAGCTAGCCTAAGCATTCTTACTTTCTAGTTTTTAAATTTTTAGTCCTCTCTACTTGATAATTGTTAAATTCATTAAGTTATGTTATTTCTCAAATTTGGCGTGATACACATATTATCATATGTGTAATTCTATGTTAGTCTGTTATTTTCACATATTACTCACTAAAAATGTGGCTAATGGATTAATGACTATTGTTTTGTGTCAACACTGAAATTTAAAAATTTAAAAAGTAAGGGGCTTAAAATTATCAAATTGGAAAATATGGACTAAATCTACGACTGTGCGCATAGTAAACAAATAATAATTGAATTTAACTAAATGGATTTAACTACTATTGTTTGAGTCGGAACTAATATTAAAATTTTAAAAAGTACATGGATTAAACTTGACCAATTCAAAAAGTAGACTAAAATTGATCAAATTAAAGTATAATGACTAAATCTATAACTTTCAAAAAGTAAAGGGACTAATAGTAGACTTTAACCTTTAGAAAAATACAACACAGTAGTATTTGGACCCAATATCTCAAAATATTTATTCTTTCAACTTTATTATTTCAACAAAAACTAGGTTTGGTTTTCCTATAAAATTCTTTTTATAGTTTTGTTACATAAAATTGTTTACTCAAGTTGTCGTGAGTGTGCCATAATATAATTTTTATTAATTATTTTTAAAATGTTACCACTATTTCTTATCTATCTATTGTATCTTTTCTATTTATATCTATACTTATACTAAATATTAGATGGATGATTGATTTTCTATCGTCCTTCTCACTCAATTGAGAAATTATTAAAAGCACTTTTATTCTATAAATTAAGAAATATTATTTTGAAGATATAAATTATCAAAGTTTAGGGATAAAGTTGGGAAAAAATTGTCAACTACTAAATGTTGTCCTATCATGTATAAAATTTATAAAAATCAATAATTAATGTGCCTTAAATTTAATACTAACATGGTTTCCAAAACACTCAATTTTACCATTTCAATCAAAATATCTTTCTTTTTTTTTTGTTATGTAGTATGCTTTTCACTTAAAATCGTGATTGTGCTATAAATTGAAATACTAAGTATAATTATAAATAATCACACTCAAATTTAATTATTAAGTGACTTTACAAATACTATTTAAGTGTCAAGAAGTGAATCTCTTAAGGATTTTTTTAAGCTTATAAGTCCAAAAAGTCCTTAAAAAAAACAAATTAAACACATTGAATTCACATCTAATTAAACCTTTTTTTTTATCAAAATTATATACAAATATTAAATCTATAATTTACACAAAATAAAATTTCTAATAACAAAATTCAACCTTAATAAATCTGAAATAAATAGGATATTATGATTATATCCAAATGAATTTGAGATTAAATAATTTTGTTGGGATGATGGGATGCAAGAAAGGCAACATGGTCAGATTTTATTCTTTATAGAGTTTAAGTACTTAGTGTATTTGACCAACATTTTTTGTGTTGATTAATGAAATTGTTGTTAATGCAGAAGTATATGAATTTGAGTGGTTATAAGTAGTTTTAGATATTTATAAAAAAATAGAAATAATCAAAATTTATAATAAATAATGAGACTATTCTAAAAAATAAGGTGTAATTTTTGTTGTTATTTATTTTTCATTCAATTGAATTTTATTTATATTTATAGTATATGATAAGAGCAAAAGATAATGATAAAATTTTACAAAATTAAAGATAAAAAATAAATGAATATATATATTGATAAATACTAAGATAAATCAATTATTTATCTTAGATAAAAATAGGAGGACTTATCTCTCATTAAAAATAATCACAATAATCTATATTATTTATAACAAATATCTCATTAATAATTTAAATTTTTAATAATTATCAAAAAATTGAAATTTGAATAAATTTTTAATTAATAGTAAATTAAATTATTAATTTTTTGGTGAATTATAATAGGATGATAAAGCCTTAATAGCAACACGATTAGTATGACTCGAATGCAAATCATATCCGAGACAATAAATATCTTAACTATCATGTCAATACACGAATTTCAAATTAAATTAATAAATTTTCGAAGGGATCTACCAATCTTTGAACTGAAAATGAAAATAGCATCAAATTGAATAATAACATGAAAAGAGGGGACAGAATATCCAAACAAAATACTGTTTTGTGCGGTCATAAAAATTATTTATTAATTAATTAATAATGTATGATTGGCAAATTGGAGAAATACACGTGTCCATTTATATAACTGCCTTAAACCCTTCGGAACTTTTCAAGTTTGAGCGGGAATGTAACTGAAAACAGAAACGATTCTTTGTCTCTCTCTCTATATAAACCCTCTCCATCTCTCTTTCTCTTCACTGAAGAAAGATTAGAGTTTGTTCTTCTTTTGTAAGGTATTTTCTCTGCTTTTTTTCTAAAATTCTTTTAGTATTTTCCAAGATATTAGATTTTAAATCATCAAAATCAGAGAACAAGCAAATTTAAGTTTTTTTTTTTTTGCTTTTGTAAGTTGTTGATAATCTTTCAAAGATTTTCATTAAACCTGCTCATTGTTAATCCATCTTCTTCTTCTTCTTTTTTTTAATTTCGTTTTCGTTTGCATTTCTTGATATTGATTTGTATGTATTACATAAATTTTCAATTTTGATACATTAGGTCGTCCAAGCTTGGAAACCAAGGTGTCGAAGATCTAACAATGAACGTTAAACCGGTATAGTATAAATTTCCCCCAGTTTTCAGTTTTAGTAAACCGATAAAAAGGAGAACTTTAGCATTTAATTGTGATAATTTATGGGACTTTTAACATACTTGTCTTCTTTGGAGTCGTGGTGTAGTTTCCTGGACCTTCGTGTATTCGCTTATATGCAGATGATGATGATGATAGAGACTTTGTAGATGAAGGTTTTGCAGAGAAGAAAGGCAAAGACAAAGACAAAGGTAAAGGCATTACTGAATGCAAATACAAGGGAACTTCTTCAGCTGAGTTGAAAACGTTTGGAGGACAACAAATGCTTTCTGCAGATCAAACAATTCCCCGTAGAGACCTTTCGGTTGCGTTCAAAACATATAAACGACAACTCAGTAATTACCAAAGATTGCAATTGGCAAACAATTATTGTAAGGCAGCTTACCTGGAGGTCATGAGTTTGGCAAAGGAAGCGGGAACTTGGGTACGAGCGAAGCCCAGATTAGGTAATCTGGATGATCTCGTAAACGAGTTCCGAACCCCTCCTTTGCCTGGACGGAAGATGGAAGTCTCTGTCGCAACCGCAGTCATTCCAGATGTCTTGGCATCCGAGATGGCCGAAATGATGACGCTTTCGGTGAGTATTTTGGATGTTTCTTAGACTCCTTTTTTCTTTTGTTCTAGTAGCCCCTTCTTATGTTGTTGTTCTATATATGTTTCACAGAGCAATCTGTGGTCTAAGTTACTGTTTCCCCTTGTCAAATATGTTGAGGGGTCTAATGTAGTTGGTAGTCTTCAGTATTTAAGCTATGCGGATGTATCCATCAAGGCTGCAGTACAGGTAAACTGATCTTTCATGGAGTTTACTTGCCATTTAGTTAGTGTCACTTGTTAGTCCATCAACCAAATACATGTTTGTTCCATAGCTGTATGCAGAGCTTCAACTGCCAACAACATTGGTACCAACAAGATATTTCGAGTTTTTGCGATATGGGAAAGAGATAATGGATGGAATTTACATAATTGTTGATGTCTCGAGCCGTTATTCCGATCCTTTTGCAAAGCGTAATAGTGAAAGAAGACCATCAGGGGTCATAATCAGGGAACATGGACCTGAAGATTGTGAGGTTTTACTCTTTTGTAACTTGCTTGTTAACCTTACTGTTGCTTCAATCATTGTAATGGAAATGCTTTTTACCTTAAACAGATTATATGGATTGAGAATGTGGAAGTGGATGAACCCAGGGAAAACTTGTACTCCACAATAATCGGTTCAAACTTGGCATATGGTGCACACCGTTGGGTAACCACACTGTTATGGAATCTAAAGCGTGACAAGAGCTCATTTTCCGATCTCAAAATCGATGTGCATCCCGGGGGTAATAAAAAGTCTTGTTTTCTTTTCAGTTTTTTTCTTGGACATTAAACTGTTTAATTCCATCATTTGTTTAATGTTGTGGTGCAGCTGGTTCTTTTCTCTTGGCTTTAACCCAAGCCATGAAGCGTTTCTTCATGGAATGTGTTTCTCAGCATCCTGATGAAGCTGCACTTACTGTAATAACTAGTGGTGAAGATCCAATAAGGATTCTGCATAACAAAAAACTTACTGAATATATATCTTTTGTCGGCGTAAACAGTTTCCGGGTTCAAGCTAAACCGCTCTCAGTTTTTCAATTTTTAATGAAAAAGGATCTCCAGTTGGAGGTATGAAATATCTATATACATATATAACTCAGTTGTTCAATTATTTTTCACTGATGAAATATAATATATGTATAGCAGTTTCGTGTGTTTGGAGGTAGTGAGACAAATGAGGTCGATGAGGAGCCTGAGCTATTGTTCACATTTGGCACTGATGATAAAAGCAATATCATCTCTCTTCACAAAAGGGTTACAAAAGAGGTCCAAGTCTGCTCACAAATTAAAACCCAAATTTTCCTTTTTGTTTAAGTCTTTGCTTACATACTTTTGTTTCCATTTTCTGTTTGTATGCGGCAGGGAATTGTATACGGCTTACAAGAAGCTTCAATGGATGAATATTGCTCCTTTATCCTATCCAAAACATTGACGGAAGATACGGTGAATGCTCACATTGTTTGTGGGAATAAAAGCATTTATGAGGACAGTAAATCTAGAATGGCTAACATAACTCCTTCTGGGTTTGCTATAATGCCTGATGGTCCTGGGGGCCTCCATTGCGATGCTTCTCTTGTAACCTTTCTCGTGCAGCTATATTATGATCCTCTAGGAAATCCTGTTGATGTTGAGTTTGTTAGAAAAGATTTTCTAAGTGATTTGAACAATATCATCAGAGAGTTGAATGAAAAGGGTAAGTGTTGAAAATATGAGAATATTGTTACAGCAATTACTTAATTGGAGGTCTCTTCTCACAGCTTTTTTTGGTTTTGCAGTTGTGGGGGAAAAAATGAATGGAATTGAGATCATACATTTGACACAAGGCAAGGCTAGCTGCATCTGAACCTGGGGGAAGCATATACTTTTCTTGCAGAAACCAATTTTAATTGTTTTTCTATACTTCTGATATAGATATAGCTATAGATATAGATACTTTTCATGTTGGTGTTGAGAGCCTGAATGTGGATGATAAATAGAAAGAGAAATTACAAGCAAAACTTTCCTGTGAATGTGAATGTTGATAAAGATACTTTTCTTTTTAATGCCAAAAATTTATGACCTCAGCTTTTCAAGCAGGCTTTCGTTAAGCTAATATTAATTGACTCGTGTGGTTAGTTAGTTGGTCACATATTCTCATCATCCTCAGTATTTTCGACTGATCTTCATTACTCATCTGCATCACCTCATGAAAAGCATTCAAGCAATGCTCCTTTCATTTCTCAGTCACCAACTAATGCTGCAGCTTTGCCCTTTACCACAATCATCTAATCAAACGCTGCCTCAATCCACAATTTCAAGTCACTTCAACAATGAAAATAGTGGTTCTTGGTGTATATGTTCGGGTTTCCTTGATTTTCCTATAAGCAACCCTATCTGGAGCAGTCACGTAGCAAGCACTAGTTCTAGTGGTAGTCATGACATCAAAGGACTTGTGCATTGGCCACCAATTGGAATGAGCTTCTTGTTAACAACGTTATGGATATGGAACCAGATTAACTTCCATCTGTAGCTAGTCGCAGTGTTGTATACTCGCAGTGTTGTATACTCTTCATCAGTAAATAATGCCCCAGCAAAGCCACGAATGCGGTGGACGCTTCATGAAGCCTCTGTTTAGGCTGTCAACCAACTAGGTGGTGTGGACCTTTTGGCTCTCATGAAATTGCTTGCCAAAAACTGTTGCTTGATATTTTGAAAATAAGGGGTAATTTGATCTTATTAATTTCTCTCTCTTTTTTTCCGTCCACTTTTGGACGGATGGTAATTTGCATGATAAGAAAGAAAAGCTACCTCCTATTTTCTATTCTACCTAGCAATCTTTAAATCCATTTTCCTTCCAACTTTCCATCCTGCAGGTACATACACCTCTCTTTTTATTATTAAAGAATTTGCTTATGTACGTGTGCTCAAAGGCACTGGTTAGTTATTCCCTTTAACTGGAGATGCCACTAGGACTTCCAGATACAGACCAGAGTCATCAGCTATCTGTGTTACTTCAGTGATCATTGTTTCTTTTCATTTGGTTCAATGGGTTTCAGAATCTTTAGCTGTCCAGTGAAAATTTATGATGCATGTCTGTCGTGCACTCAATAATCCTATTCTCCCATACTGATTTATGATGCAAGTTCTCTTGTGAGATTGGGGTTGTCACTCAATATCTGGCTGAAACTATGACTCTTGTTTGCAGGAACCATGGAGGAAAAATCGACTCCTATGGAAGAAATATCATCTCTGGATTTGAAAACGTAAGGGTCTTCTAAAATTTGCAGGAAAGCTACTAATTGGAAATACTTATTTGATTAAGGAGCAGTGTACTTAATATTGAAGGTCTGCCTCACTAACGTAAGAATTTGTAGCATTATTCATGCTTAAGAAAATTGAATTTAGAAAAGGCCATGTTGGAGAGAAACTGCTGAAAACTGCGTTTTCGAGTCGAGTGAAGTGTTCGAGAATCGAAGAATGAGTTATGATGGGTTTGAACTTACTACAATTGTTCCATTGATGCTTTCATTAGTAGGATAGACCAAGTTCAGGTAAAAGGATAGAGCTTGTCAAGTTCCAAGTTATGTTTGTTGTGGACAATTGCATAAGCACTAACCAACGTCTGAGGTTGTTGTAATTAAAGTTTCCTTTTAAAGTTGGAGTTTCAAAGTAAATGTAAAGTGTATGGTAGGATTTGGTAATAGAGGGAAATTGTGGAGGCGTTTAAAGTTGAACATGCATCATTATTGTATATTTACATGACTAAGAAATCTCTGCATTTTATTATTTATAATTAATTATTTTAATTCATCAATAAAAATGTACGAATGAATCTTATATATAATAATTTTAATTTTAATTAAATTAAATTATTTTTTTTGTATGTATTATTTAAAATATGATAACTGATTATTGGAAGATACAATACTTTTTTAATCCTTGAAATGGAAGTATTTTAACTTTTTAATTAAACATAAAAATATTTTATATGAAGTGATTTAAAATTTTAAAAATTATATAAATTATTTCATGTTACTTTTTTTTTAAAAATATGTTAATCTTTTTAAACGGTGTAATGTGATTTTTTTTTAAAGGTTTACCTAACGATATAACATTTATTTGATCCGATTAATATTTTCATTTCAGAAGAGATAATTATGATATTTAACGAATATTAAATCCATGATCAAATTTAGTCAAGTTTGATAGGTCAAGTCTGGTTAGAAAAATGGAATCAAAATTTTGTCTAAATTTGGTCCGGATAAAAATGCTAAAACTTGGGTCTAATTTGATCCGCCTGTATTAATTTTTTTATATTATTTTTATATAAATTTTAAAATATATACAATACATTAAAAACATTAAAACAAATGTTTCCCAACAAATTAAAAATAAATTTTAAAAAATATTTATAATTAAATAACACTTTTAAAATAGTAGCAAAATTAATAATAAAATAAAATTTATACAATATCCACACAATAATAACAAAATAGTAGCGATATAATTGTAAAAATGACAGCAAACTAATGAGAAAACAACAACAAAAACAACTACAAAACAGTGGGAAACCAATAAGAAAATAACTTTTTTTTTTTGCAAATTCGGGTCGAGTTGGGCCAGATCCAAGCCAAAAAAGCCTTACCCAAGATCTGTTTCATTTTTTAAAATGGACATTATTTTTTTTGTTCAAACTCATTTTTCGAGTTTATATTTTTACTCAAACCCTCCCACTTTTCAAACAGACCTTCGAGTCAATCTATACTTACAAATCAACTAAGTACACATAATTTGTAAATATTTAAATTAATTTAATATCATTATTAATTTTTATCTTTTTCACTTTGACATTATATTATCCATCTTAAATTTCAAAACTAATAAAATTTACCATACGTAAAAAAAATATTTGATATACAAAATATATATCAAAATTAGTTGATATTTTTAAAAAATAAAATTTATTTAACATAATGATATATATTAAAAAAATTATATATAATTACATATTTATTATTTATCTATATAAATAAAGAAATTACTAATTAAAAAATAAAATAAAAAACTTAAAAATAATATGCTTATTAATTAAAAATATTAATTAAAAAAATCTTAAACATTCATTAAAAAATAGTTAAATAAACATGGAAAAAGATTTAAACTTCACACAAAAATTTAACCAACCAACCTAAGTGATAAGTTGTTAAAAAAAAGTATGTTTAGTTTCAGAAAAACGCTTTTTAAAGGACTGGTAAGTTTTTTCGACATATTTTCTTAAATAATAATAATAAAAGCCTAAATTGCTAATTTTTTTAAATAAAAGGCAACATTTTTCACTAATTTTTCCTGTATAATGTGTGATGTAGTTCCAGAAGCATGTATATTTTGATATTTAATGTGAAACCAATGGTTGGTTAATGGGCATGGTGTGGCTGGTAAGTTTTTTCGACATATTTTCTTAAATAATAATAATAAAAGCCTAAATTGCTAATTTTTTTAAATAAAAGGCAACATTTTTCACTAATTTTTCCTGTATAATGTGTGATGTAGTTCCAGAAGCATGTATATTTTGATATTTAATGTGAAACCAATGGTTGGTTAATGGGCATGGTGTGGGGTACGTAACACATGCACCAAATGCATAAATATCATAACATATACAGCTTTATCAACTAAGTTCCATTTGTTAGGAAGTAGAGTCGCCCCTGCCTTTGAGTCGAAGCTAGCTTATAGCTTAAGGCATTAGCTATGCACAAGCAAAATGGCAGGCGTTTGGCAGAGTTCCAGCTACCAAGCAATGCTTTCCTTATTTTCATTCCTCCCTTTAACGTCTCTTAGACTCAAACCTACGACTTCTCAACTCACAGTTTGGTAGTCTCTCCCTCACATTTCACTTTATTAATTACCTTATAATACCACATCCCCTCAAGCCCTCATCACATCTTTGTCTCTCAGTTATTATCCTATTCATCTCATCTTTGTTTGCTTTTGGCTCGCCATGGCTGGCTTTGGTTCACTTGCAGTGGACGAGGTACTTTCTTCTTCTTTTCTTTAATTTAATTACTTCTTACTATGAGTCTGATGATGTTATGGGATTGCAGAACCGGCCTCCTACACGGCAGTCTTCGGGAAAGGTATGCAAAGTTTGTGGGGATAAGATTGGTCGCAATGAAGACGGGGAGTTGTTTGTAGCTTGTCACGTATGTGCCTTCCCCGTTTGCCGGCCATGTTATGAGTATGAAAGGAGTGAAGGAACCCAGTGCTGCCCTCAGTGCAATACTCGCTACAAGCGTCAAAAAGGTTCATTTTTTTTAATCTCTGAGTTTCTAGCTAGAGAAATGAAGTGTTACAGACAGAACTAACATGTTTCATTAACTTTGGTCTTTTGCTTATCTGACAGGTAGTGCAAGAGTTGCAGGTGATGATGAAGACAACTATGACCAAGATGATTTTGATGATGAATTTCAGACTAAGAACCGCAAGGATGACTTGGATCAGCATGTAAGTTCATTATATATAATAGTATATATATATAAATAAATAATAATCATTAAATATTTATCAGATTACTAAAGTTGATTGTTAATTTTGCAGGAAAACGGGGACTATAATAATCAGCAATGGCATCCTAATGGTCAAGCTTTCTCAGTTGCAGGAAGCAGTAAGTGCAACTTTTGCATTCCTTTTAAAACTCTGATTTAGCTTTATACTTATGGGAGGGTTTGTCAATGGGGTACAGCTGCTGGTAAGGATTTTGAAGGGGACAAAGAGATTTATGGCAGTGCAGAATGGAAAGAGAGAGTTGAGAAATGGAAAGTTAGGCAAGAAAAAAGAGGTTTGGTGGGCAATTATGGTGATGCAGGACATGATCAAGCTGAACAAGAAGAAGAAGAAGATTACCTGTATGTTCCTCTGACATGATCCGTCTCTCCTCCATTTTTAAGTTTCAATACTTGTTTTACATTTCTTTGAACTTGTAGCATGGCAGAAGCTCGACAACCCCTCTGGCGAAAAGTTCCGATTTCCTCGAGCCTGATCAACCCTTACCGGATAGTCATTGTCCTACGGCTCTTCGTCCTCATCTTTTTCCTCCGGTTCCGTATTCTAACACCGGCCTACGATGCTTTTCCCTTATGGCTTATCTCTGTTATATGTGAAGTATGGTTTGCTTTCTCCTGGATACTTGACCAGTTCCCCAAATGGTTCCCCATTACTCGTGAAACTTACCTGGATCGCCTCTCCTTGAGGTTTGAGCGTGAGGGAGAGCCAAATCAACTAGGTTCAGTCGATGTCTTCGTGAGTACTGTCGATCCTCTTAAGGAACCGCCCATCATAACAGCAAACACGGTTCTATCAATCTTGTCTGTTGATTATCCTGTTGAAAAAGTGAGCTGTTATGTATCCGATGATGGTGCTTCCATGCTTCTTTTCGACACACTATCGGAAACTGCCGAGTTTGCCAGGAGGTGGGTACCATTTTGCAAGAAGCATAACGTCGAGCCAAGGGCACCCGAGTTTTATTTCTCCGAGAAGATAGATTACTTGAAAGACAAGGTTCATCCTAGCTTTGTCAAAGAACGTAGAGCCATGAAAGTGAGTTGCCAAATTTGTTCACGTTTTTGGTGCTACCAATGTCCTCATCTTGTTAAAACATGTAAGTTAAACAAGGTTTTAACATATACTTTGCTTATGGTGTACTTGTAGAGGGAATATGAAGAGTTTAAAGTAAGGATCAATGCACTAGTGGCAAAAGCTCAGAAGAAACCAGAAGAAGGATGGGTGATGCAAGATGGCACCCCGTGGCCTGGAAATAACACTCGTGATCATCCCGGGATGATTCAGGTGCCCTGATATAAGATCATCAAATATCATTCTATCCGTGAAATTATAGCCCATATCATGGTGGAACTTAAAAGCTTCTTGCTTTACAGGTCTATCTAGGTAGTGCTGGTGCACTTGATGTGGATGGCAAGGAGCTACCTCGGCTTGTTTACGTATCTCGTGAGAAACGTCCTGGTTATCAGCACCACAAGAAAGCCGGTGCCATGAATGCTCTGGTGAGAACTATTTGCCTGATTTCTTATTTGTTTCCATAGGAAGAGGATGCAATTTAATGGTTTGCTACTGATCTTGCCTATTGTTTGATCATGAATGTCATTGCCAGGTTCGAGTCTCTGCTGTGCTTACTAATGCACCCTTCATATTGAATCTGGATTGTGATCACTATATTAACAACAGCAAGGCTATAAGGGAAGCAATGTGCTTTTTAATGGATCCCCAGTTTGGAAAGAAGCTTTGCTATGTTCAATTCCCTCAGAGGTTCGACGGCATTGATCGTCATGATAGATATGCTAATCGGAACGTTGTCTTCTTCGATGTAAGTTATTGTACAAAATATTTACTTTGTTTGCTTCTTTGTAAAATTAGTACCTAATAACTACAATGTTGTTTTTGGTTATAGATTAACATGTTAGGCTTAGATGGACTTCAAGGCCCTGTATATGTAGGCACAGGGTGTGTCTTCAACAGGCAGGCATTGTATGGCTATGATCCACCTGTCTCCGAGAAGCGACCGAAGATGACATGCGACTGCTGGCCTTCATGGTGTTGCTGTTGCTGTCGAGGGTCAAGAAAAAAGTCGAAGAAGACAGGAGAGAAAAAGAGTTTCCTCGGAGGTCTCCTACGCTCCAAGAAGAAGAAAATGATGGGAAAGAACTATGTGAGAAAAGGGTCCGCACCAATCTTCAATCTTGAAGAAATCGAAGAAGGTCTTGAAGGATATGATGAACTAGAGAAATCATCACTCATGTCACAGAAGAATTTCGAGAAACGATTTGGGCAATCACCAGTTCTCATCACTTCAACTCTGATGGAAAATGGTGGCCTTCCTGAAGGCACCAATACCAATTCACTCATTAAGGAGGCCATTCATGTAATCAGCTGTGGCTATGAAGAGAAAACAGAATGGGGCAAAGAGGTGACCACTATTGCATTAATACTATATTGAGTCATTGTAGCAACTTTGAGGAGATTACTGAATTGTTTTCTTTACAGATTGGATGGATTTACGGGTCTGTCACGGAAGATATTTTAACTGGTTTTAAGATGCACTGTAGAGGATGGAAATCTGTTTACTGTGTACCGAAAAGACCGGCATTCAAAGGGTCGGCGCCAATCAATCTATCAGATCGTTTGCACCAAGTTTTAAGATGGGCTCTTGGTTCGGTGGAAATCTTCCTCAGTCGTCACTGCCCACTTTGGTATGGCTATGCTGGAAAACTGAAATGGCTGGAAAGGCTTGCCTATATAAACACCATTGTTTACCCTTTCACGTCCATTCCTTTACTCGCCTATTGTACAATTCCAGCTGTTTGTCTCCTGACAGGAAAATTCATCATCCCAACTGTAAGTAACATTGCGGATTGCTTTACTAAAACATTCTGAAAGTGATTGATTTATTAGGCCTTGGAAAATTAAACATATTTTTGTTTCCTTGGCAGCTAAGCAACCTTACAAGTGTATGGTTCCTGGCACTTTTCCTTTC
Source organism: Gossypium longicalyx (assembly GCA_025698465.1). Lineage (NCBI taxonomy): Eukaryota > Viridiplantae > Streptophyta > Magnoliopsida > Malvales > Malvaceae > Gossypium > Gossypium longicalyx. Next base: position 4,013,711 of record CM047001.1, on the reverse strand, counting down.
CATCATAGCAACCAGTGTTCTCGAACTTCGATGGAGCGGAGTTAGCATCCAAGACTGGTGGCGCAATGAACAGTTCTGGGTGATCGGTGGTGTCTCGGCACATCTTTTTGCTGTCTTCCAAGGCCTGCTCAAAGTCCTTGCTGGAGTTGACACCAACTTCACTGTAACAGCAAAAGCCGCTGAAGATGCCGAGTTTGGAGAGCTTTACCTCTTCAAATGGACCACCCTCCTAATCCCACCAACAACTCTAATAATATTGAACATGGTGGGAGTTGTTGCCGGGGTTTCTGATGCAATTAATAATGGTTACGGTTCATGGGGTCCCTTATTTGGCAAGCTATTCTTCGCCTTCTGGGTCATTGTTCACCTCTATCCTTTCCTCAAAGGTTTGATGGGAAGGCAAAACAGGACTCCAACCATTGTTGTGTTGTGGTCTATACTTCTTGCATCAATTTTCTCACTGGTCTGGGTTCGGATCGATCCTTTCTTGCCCAAGCAAACAGGTCCAGTCCTCAAACAATGTGGAGTGGAGTGCTGATCATGCCAACTCCTCATTATTATCACCATTCATTGTTTTGAATCCCCAAATCTCCAAGATTTTGTTGGTATTGCAAGCAAGGACGTCATTGATCACCAGCGGCAAGTAAGATGTCAATTAGGAACAAATTGACCACTCATTACATACATTGTACAACTTGATACCTATTCAAAACTTCATTGTTATAGCAGAGAAAGTTTGTTATGCTAGAAGCTATATATACTAGGCTTGTTATCTCAGCTTTAATCCACAATAAACAGATAAAGCTTTACGATGATATTCCATAGGTCATTTGTTTTCAATCAGCCTTTCATAGCTAGGCTTAAAATAAGAAGGGAAAATTCATCCACAAGGATTCAAATCATGCTTAAACTATATATATGATGCAAGACTAAAAGTATTAAAAGAAACCTACAATTTTATTCAATTTCTAACATCTTGAAAGACAAAAAACAACTGCAATAAGGGTTCTTTCTTGTCCCTTTTGTATTTATTACATCTTCAGTTTATCAATGGCTCCTTGGATTAGCTTAATTTTGGCTATGGTCCTCTCTTCTTGGGTGCTTACCTTTGCAGGTTGCAGAGCAAGAACATTCCTCAGTCCTCTCTTCTTGGATGGATGACGCCTCATCATTTTCTGAAGCAACACCCTGCGAAAATGGCATCAAACTGTTACTTAAAAAAGCTGGGAAAAAAAAAAAACAAACCACAGAATATGCAAAAATTAAGAAAACATACTGAAGTTGTAGCCAAAACATGGCTTGGATGATTGAAAGCACACTTGGAACCAAACTTGCATCTTCCCGTTTTCAAAAAGTACTGAAAACTTGAAAAAAATAGTAAATCATAAAGAAAATAATGGAAAGAGGAAAATAGTTTGAAATTTGGATCAATGCTTACAGCACAATCAGGTTTTGCTTGCTTAAAATAATCACTTAATGGAATCTGTAAACCAGATTGCTTGGGAGGGAAAATTTCCTGCGGTTAGGAGATATATTTCTACAATAAGTTAATTTTCCATTTAGTTGTTTGATCAAACAGCTAGCATAGTGTACTATATATACATATATATATACCTGCTCTATTTCGGCGATGAGGTCAAGATGAAACTGTTGCATAGCCTTAATAGCATCTTGTTGAGTGCTGTCCATTAATTGCAAGGAAATGCTAATGCACAAGTTCATATCTGGCACTATTGTAAATCCAGAAGGATACAAGACCAGCTCAGACCATTCATTTTTGCTTAGATTCTGATCAAAATCGGATTCTTTGATCGGAGATGATATAACAAAGGAGCGAAATCCATCAGTTGAAGCTTCTTGCAACACATACCCTTCGAATGGCTAAATCAGAAGCAGAAGCTACATTAGCTTCATATATCTTCTCTCTGCAACTCTTTGTAATAAAAAACTAGAAAAAAATAAAATAAAATACCCACATCCTTATTTAGAGTAATGCAGTAAGTGTCACCATCTGGGGAAGCAACTCTAATTACTTCATCGGTCCATTGTGTGATTCGGGTGTGGCACCACTGCATTAGAAAAAAAAAGTCCTACATGTGGCCTCAATATCACTTAGGCAAAAAATATCATGTATGTATACAGAAGGTACATACATCTATGTACAAGTTCTTTTTCCTGAGGTAACTGAAAACTGGCCAAGACGTTTTACTTTCGACATTAAATTTGACAACTGCAACAAAAATGCATGATCCTGCATATGGTCCTTGAGAGTTCAACTTATGTTTCAACCAGATTTCTTTGTTTTCTTGACGATGACCACTCCATCCGTCCCTGTCCGCAGATGCAACTATGCTATCCACATACTTGATTCTAATGTTTTTGGCCATTTCCTTTAAAACTCCCAGTAATACACCTCTTGATCCTGTTTTACAGAAGAAGCAAGTGAAAAATAGTTCCATTTTACCTTAAAGAAGTTAAGTCATAGCTAGAATAGCAGAAAACACAACCTTCATTTTCTGTTCCAAGTTCAAAACTTAAGAAATCTGAGGACATCCTCCTGTAATCATTTTTCAAAACATTAATCCAGCAATATGCTTTGAAAGGCCAATCGGAGTCGATCGGAAATTCCATAGTTTCGATCCATATGACCTTGGATTTACTATCATCATACTTTGCAATGATCACCCCTGATGGTTTTCTCCTGCATGCATTTTCAACCTTGGGTTTACTAGCAACAGACGTTCCAATGGTCATCCTCGATAGCCTTTCGCTGCACTCGTCAAAGTCTAAATCGACTACTGCCCACATATCGTGTCTAATCTCTTTTACGAATCTAAGGAAGGTTAATTTTTCTATTGTACTAAAAGGTACAACAGATATTGGCTTCAAAAACTCTGCAGTCACCTGCCATTCAATTATACCCTTTGAACTTTGAAGGCTTTTTTTTATATCATCTCAAGTGAGGATAATATCAGAAGCTTACCCTTTGTATATCCAGTATTTCAAGAGAAGTTCCACTCGGTTTCTCACCCTTTCCACTGTAAACAATGTGGGAAAACCTTGAAGCCCATGTCTTCTGCAGTAATGTTTGGAATATTTTCAGTATACATACATACATACATTAGCTTCTATAGTAGTCAAAGGGCTGAATATGAACTTACCACATCTGTCATCATGGAAACTAAGTCTCTTGGAGGAAGCGGAAGAATCGCACTGTCAATGGAGAGATCGACGCTCATTGTAGTAGCATTTGGCATTAAGAAAAATTTCGGCAGTATCCTCTCGGAATGGAGGCCATGTTCTTTGAACCATGGGTCATTTTCAGCAGCAATATTCAAGATTAACTGGAGAGCATCATTGCAGAAGTACCCTGACAAGGGATGAGAAGGCTGCAACACAAGGACACAAACTTCATTACATTCCATACAAGTTCAATTAGGTAAAATTCTATCAACAAAAGTACTGGTGACAATTCATATTCAACATCATGAGTTACTGCAAATCTCTTACAGGAGAACCAGGTGTTTCATCAGGCTGGGTAGAATCAAGTTTCTCATCAGGCAAGGCATTGTCCTGTAGTAAGGAGCTGATTATCAGGATTCAACATAGTAATTTGAAGTTCCTAAAGTGATTTGTTTCGGTATCATACAAGTCCACTTCGATCCGTCGTTAATGTCAATCCATTAGACATATGTTTGATCATGCAATACGAAACTCTTTTATTTCTTCTACAAAAGGTCATTTTTCACTTGTAACTTGATTAGACAAGTAAAGGTAATTGGAAGTGGGAAACTTTAATACCGGTTTATCACCATCCATTTTAGATCTTCGACAACCTTGGTCCTCAAACCTGTAGGACATAATGCATCAACATTAAAAGTAAAACTTTCAAACTTATAGTTACCAAGTTTCTCATTTACATGCCAAACCCAATGGAAAGAAAATTAAAGAAAGAAAGAGAGGAAAACAACCTGAAAAAGATTAGCCGTCCAAGGATGAAAATATACTGATTGGGACTAAAAGTAAAAAAGCAAAGACTTAACCTGAAAGAAATTCCTATTTCTTGGAAAACTATGTAACATACAGAATTTTTTTTCAAGAAATTGAAAAGAAAAAAAAATGGGTTTTCAATGATTGATGGCAAGTGAAAACTTTAAAAAAAAAAAGGGTCCCTTCAAGGTTTTATCATGTGAGTGATGCATCAAAACCAAATCCACTCTTTGACTTTCTTTAATGAAGAATGTGATAAAGAAAACAAGAGAAACAGAAAGAAAAGATGGATTAATAGAGATTACAGAAAAATAAGAAAAAGAGAGTCAAAAAGTAGATTGTTGAGAAAATGAGAAAATATATAGCTTGGAAACCAAGAACAAAGTCTTAAATCTTTCTTCAATGGAGATAACCAGAAAGAGACAGAGAAGGGAGAAAAAGAGGGATTTTTATAGAGGGACAAAGAATCATTTCTGTTTACCTTTACATTCCCGCCAATACTTAAAGAAAGTCCCCAAGGGTTAAGGCAGTTATATAAATGGACACCGTTTGAGGCTTTGACTCACATTCCTTTATGCACTTTAGTTTAGTCAGTGCTTATTCATTAGTTCATGGTCCCCAATGGGGTGCTCGCATTGTTCTTTGTTCATGGCCAGTGCTTAGCTGCATATTCATCAGTTCATTCAGCTGGCTCCTGCATGTTTATCAGTTATAAAAAAAAAAAAAAAAAAAACAAAAACTTCCTTGATGGTAATCTTCAATTTACAGTTATCATGGAGTATGATTATGACAAAGTCCGATGGGAACCAAAGTAGTTGCCACCAACACGATTAATCCTTCGAGTCTATTAGTTTCAAGGTATTTTGACCATTGTTATTGGCATGCCAATAACAACGCCTGTCCCTTGATTACACCTTTGGTTAGTAGCAGCTCACGTGACTGTGGTTGTATCATGATCTTAAATAAAAGTTATAAATACCATATCGACTCTGTATGTATTAGTATTGGTTTTAAGATATAAGTTTCTATTTGTTTGAATGAAAATGATTTTTAAAAAATAATTTCTGAAAATGACTTATTTTTCTAAAAAATAAATATTTTTTAGTGTTCGGAAGAATTTATATAAAATATTTTCTATTCTTTGGATAATTACATGACTAAATTGAAAAAAGTACAAAAATTAAAGTGTGAAACAATTTAATATGTAAATAAGAAAATTATGATAAAAGCTTAATTAATGTGTTATGAGATGATGAAATATACATAAAGTATTGTCAAAGTGAAAGTGTGAAAATATATGAAAATTTTATGATGACAAGGACTAAATTGTTAAACTTGAGAAAATATGTTGATGAAATAATAGAAGTGTAAAAAGATATTGAGATAAATTATGTGATTAAAGTATAACAAGAAAGAAAATTAATTTAATATGATTAATTAGTGGATATTGAACTTTTATGATAAAAAATTTAAATTAAAAATTTATTAAAAAAGATATTTGATAAGTGAATAATGTAGTTGAAAAATGTAACATTTTAGTGTTTTGATCCAATGTTCAGGTCAAGTGTCAAGTATGAGGATGTTATAGTGGATATAATCTTAGCGGTTTGAAAAATATCTTACGAAAAAATATTTGATAAAGCATTTTACGAGAATAAAAAAATAATTTTACATTAATTAAAAAATCTTTTAAGTTGACCATGATATTTTACATGAAACAAATATGAAGAAATACAGAATATATTTTCCGTAAGCATAAATGTTGAAACCACCTATAACTAGTGAAAAACCTTGTTTAATAAAAGTAGTGGCCCTGTATACTTTTATCTAAGCGCTTAGCGTGAAACAAGATCGAACATGGCTCAATCCGTTACATTATTATTTTTTTCCTCCTCAACAGAGTGGTTCAAAGATGAAAAAATCAGTTGTCTGCAGCATTTATCAGATGAATTTAACTAGGATGCAGAATGCAGGAGAATTGATAGGACCGACATTTTGGATATAGAATAACAATTAACAAGGAATCACTTCCACAGATGCATAAAAATATATTCAATAATAATAATAATAGAAATTCTATTTTGCATGTTGAAAGTTCACAAGAAAATGTGGTTGATGTATAAATATTAGTAGTAAATGACACAAATGACTTTCATAATGAATCCAATACAGAAGTTTGTCCAGTGTTGTTCTTCAACAAGATTCTCTAAGAAGAAAAAATCAAGAAGATGAGGGTGAGATATTGAGATCAGCCTTGAGGAAATAGAGCTGCCGTTGCAAATGCAGAACCTGTCAAGCAGACATCCTGAGATAAACTTTGTACTTCTAATGAAAAAATATATATTATAACTGAATAACAAGTATCAAACAGGCAAGACCATGAAAGATTATTGAATTCTTAGCCAAAAGCCTATGGACTATTTGTTAGGATATGTGAAAAGCTTTAAGTGGCTACAGTAATTGTCTAAAATGGGGATGATATCCAGAAGAGAATGGAAACAGGTGTTTAAGAAAAACTCATAAAGTCAATTCCTAAAAGAAAATACGAAGAATTTGATACAAAAAACAAAGAAAAAAAAATATAAGAAACCAGACATTACCTCCTCTTGGAGCGAAGTTGGGAGACAGTCTGCAGATGTAAGGCCTTTCATTTCTGCCTGTAGCTTCTCCTCTTTAAGGCCAAACCAGGTATCTTGAGGCAGTGCAAAAAGAAGTACTGTCAGACCATCCCCTATTGATGGAGGTATACCAGAAGAACTATTTTGGTCAAAATCACATAAACAACTGGGCTTTGTTTCAGATGACGGAATCAGCATATCAACCATTTGTTCAGTGCCATCAGTAGTTACAGTACCAGAAACCACTGTGACAGGCTCCTTACACACAGATTTTAGAAGTTTTATATCTTTACAGCACCCGTTTAATGACCTAATTTTCCCAGTTAGAAGTTCAGCTCCTTGACAACAAACATTTGCCGCAATGTCAGCCAAGCTATCTGTGTAACCCAAAGGTGCCTCACTTTCGCACAATGAACGCTCAAATCCCAAATATCCCGTCACACTTTTGAATAGTTCAGTCTCTCGTATTTGTTTCAATACTTCTTCCTGAAATTTCAAATTATTCTTTCTATTACTTTCTCTTCCAAGTCATGGAAAGAAATCAGAAAAAGAAATATTTGAACAAATGAAGCTGCAAAATTGAAATTCACTCTTTGAAAGGAGGACTTAGCGACAACGATAAATGGTAGTTGACTGAAACATAAACAAATATGCCCATCATACCTTGAGTGCAACCCTTCCTTTCTCCTCTTCACTTAAAACGGTACTGCCATCATCCTGTCTCCGAACCTCTGCAATCCACTTGATGAAATCCCTCAAACTAGAAGGTGCTGATCTAAATACCACACATAATACATCATTAACATCTTTTAGATTCTTGGAAGTGAGCAAAAGGGGAAGATCTTCCGTTAAGTACTTAGCGACTACATTCCAATTCTCATGTTTACAGCTCTGCATTTGATACACAGTAGTAGTACCAGTTATCACCTCTTTGAACAATAAAGCTCTGGCAAACATAAAGAACATATAGAAAAAATAAATCCAGATTTGAGAAACAGCTAGAGATAGAAAGGAGCTCCACTATCAACATCAATAATGAAATACTTTATCATAATACAATAAGTAAATCTTAATTTCAATATTCCCATATTCAGTTTGAAGATTTTAAATTCCCCTGCATTTCCCAGGTTCAAATTGCATGAAAAATAAAGAGCATAATCAAAATTCCAATGCCACTTTTAAGTTTCAATAATGAATCAGATTTTGCGATTTGTTACTATATTCATTCAACAGTCATTATATAGTAAATTGACACTTGAGAAGGAAAAAGGAAACTAGTAAAACGATTTATATCAAGACATAAAGAAAGTGTTACATGGGACTGATCTGCCAAAGATAAATTCAAGTACCATAGTGTAAAGTACAGATGTTGCTTTCTGAAGCTTAGACATAACCATGAACCTGAGAAAAGCAAACATGAATTGTCATTAGGACACAACCAGGTAGTTGCCACTAATAACAAGCTGGCAGGTTGCATAATTTACTATAATACAATCAATCAACCAATAAAAGGTAGATTTTAAAATCAAGTTAGAAGCTACAAACGAGATGTGAATTGAAGCTGAGCATACTTGCAGAGAAAACAAAAAAACAATTAAAGTAACAAGTAACAACCATTAATTAACTATATGAAGAGAAGAAATCAGATTACCCCCTACAATGGCCAGTTGCTTTATCAATAGTATTCATGGCATCCCAAAGAAGCGAAAGAGGAACCCAATGAGGAGGGTATTTGAATCTAGCAACATCCAAAATCAGAACCATGTCCTTTCCAGTATGGTAACCCCCTATCGGCGAAAAATGGCCAGTTCCTGTCTGCAACCAATCACATTTTCAAATTGGCAAGCACAAAAATAGAAAAATTTTCAAAAAAAAAAAATAACGGGTCAATCAGTAGATGTATATACATGTTGAAATTCGAGTCAATGAAATGATTACCTGCTTGAAAACCGCTCTATTGTAGGAGACAATCAAATGGCAATCCTCTGATGAAGTACAAGAGACCACGCGTTCCCGGAAATCTTCAATGCTAGATTGATCGGTCCTGAAAGGTTCAACTTGAGCACCATTGCAAACAGCCAAACAAGCAACTTTCCCAAAAGTGATGCCTTGACTTTTGATTTTCTCCAGTGGCTCGCAACAATCTAACATTGAATCATCGAACCATCTCCAAGGTCCTAATTTAAAAAAACAATATTAATTTATTCAGTTGGATAGTTCGAAATTTAAGTAAAATATGAAAAAAGAGGGAAGAAAAGTACCTTTCCAGGTTCTACCAGGATCGATAGCGAGGGCGTTTAAGACCATGGCGAGAGTGGCGAGTCCGCAATACGCAGGCTCCGATTGCGTTTGGTAGTATGATATTAGTTTGAAAAACCCTTCCGCCGTTCCTCCCGCTAAAGCTTCCGTGAACAATTGCTGTAAAAAGAAAATTAAAAAGATTTGAAAAGATTAGAGAATGAGAAAGAGATAAATTAGGGTTTATGTTCATTGGTTTCCAGCTACCTTGCCTTCGGGAGAAGAAAACTCGATGGCAGGAGGAGAGGGAAGAACTCTTCTGTAAAGACCCGCCACCGCCATTTTCTGTTTTTTTTTTCTTTTTGGTCGTTGTAACTTCTAACTGTCACCGTAGCATTATGACACGGCGGAGGTAGATATAAAGAAACGATCCCAATTCCCAGCCAAGCACATTTCTCTATCCGCGTATGGTGAACGCAAAACTCAGACTTGAGTCAACTCTCCGATTCCACTTTCTTTCCCAGAAATTCCACTTTTTCTTTTGGGTAAATTCCAAAATAGTCATTTTTGTTTACCTCATATTACAATTTAGGCACTTATGTTTAAAATGTTAGTTCTAGTCACTTAAATTATTATGTTATAACATTTTAGTAACTGAGCCGTTAATTACCGTTAACGATGTAATTGTAAGCTGATGTGGCGCGTTAAATCAATCATTTCAAATAAAAATTTTAGGTTAAATTATATAATTAGTCCCTATATTTTTTCGTTTTGAGCAATTTAATTTATTTATGTTCTTTTAACTTCTTTTTTTATTCTCTTCTGCTTCTCTATTTCTTTTAATGTAATTTTTTATGTTGTCCATTTGCTAAAACTAGTAAACATAATATTTACCCACCAAATAAATCAAGTCATTGTTTCTTTTACATTATTCCTAAATTGAATTTCACTCGAAACCGAATAGTAACCATTCTTAATCAAATCTCGATTTGAATAACTTAATTTTGAAACTAAAATCGGATCTAACTAATCAATATAAAAAATCATATCCTTAATCAAAGCTAAACATAAATTGAATTATTTATATTTAAAACAATTTTTTTTCATTTTTAGATTTTTACAGAATCGTGTAGATTATTCATTTCATTTTCTTTTATTTTCTGATGTATAAAATTAATCAAATGATATAATTGATCTAAACCTTCTTGGATATTACCAAGCAAGCTTGATTGGAAGCCGATCATGAATTAACCGAAGAGAGAAAGGGAGCTGAAACCAAACTGGTTTGTGGAAAATTGAGGGTAAGTTTCGTATTATGGTCATTTTAGTCATTAAGAGTGTAGAGCTCATTTGAAGAATCCGTGAAACAACATAGTTTTGAGATAAGGTGGTCGTAGGGATTGGTTAGGAGGCTGAAGGAATGAGCTCAGGAAACTTTGTTGATGGTAGATTGACATAAGTCACGGTTGGCGAGGTCTTCAAGTGAGACAAACTTGTGGGCTAGGTCATTGAAAGTTCTAAATTGGTTCGTTAAAACAGTGATGGCTGATGAGGGTTTGTAATTGTGGGGTAAGAATATGTGAAGCAAACTTTATTTTGGTTCCATCTTTCGCCTTTTCTTTTTCCATAAACATAAAAAAAAATAATAAAAACTAGGTTAAAAGAAATGGAGAAGGGAGGAAAATAGAGGGAGAAACACAAGAGAATAGAAAAAAAAAAGAAAAAAAAAGATACAATTAAAAGAATATAAAAGAAAAAATTAAATTGCTGAAAATGAGAAAAATATAGAGACCAATTGTTTAATTTAATCTAAATTTTTTGTTTGAAATGATAATTTAACATGGCACATCAGTTTACCATAACACCGTTAACGACAATTAATGGCTCAGCGACTAAAATATTATAACACGATAATGTAAGTGACTAAAACGTACCATTTCAAATATAAATAACTAAAATATAACCTGAAATAAATAAAACTAAATACATTTTTTTTTCTAGGGAAATTTTCAGTATGATATTAACGAAGAAATGGGTCTATAATATTAGAGAAATCATGAAAGTAGACAAACGATTCAAATATATTGTTGACTCTCAAAATGCTAAAAGCTTTATCTTCCAACAAAATCCGATTGACTCGAAATAAGAGGAGATACTACATTTAAACCCTTTTAGAAGTCATTACTCGATTAATGTGGGATTATCCATTTTGCATTATCAACATTATATTCTTCAGTATTTATTTAAAAAAATTTATTTTACACCAATATAAAAAAAATTATATCCATTTAATTTTATCTTTTACAATTTTCAAGTGCGAAAATTTGAATTAACTCAAAATTTTTTTCTTTTTATTTTATATTTAAAATTTTGTAGCTAAACATTCAGAAAAGTGGTATATTCAAATTAAATCAAGAAATTCTTCTCTATGCTCGAGAAAAAAAAATGTGATGTATCAAAATTTTTTAAGGGTGGGTTTTGATGAACGATGCGTTTGCTTGCAGTTAGTCTAAAAACAGTGATAGCGGTGAGATTAAATGTTATAACGATACTGTAATGTAAGACAAAAAATAAGCTAAGCACACTGCCCATCCGAACTTACACTAAACATTTTAATTAAAAAAAAGTTTATATACACTTTTTTTCCTAAACTCACCATAATTTAGCATTACTTAAAAAAAATCGTGAAAAAGTATTTTTGAGAAGTGAGATTTAAGTTTTTATATTTATTAAAATTATTGTGAAATATAAATAAAATGTCTATTTAAGATATAATATTGTAAATTAAAGATAAAGTTAGCTTAAATAATATTTAAATTCGTTATTACCATTATATATAAAATCTTAATTTTAAATAATTTTAAGCAATTAATATTTTTTTTTGTAAAAATTAATTTGAGGATATAAATCATGTTTTAAATATAAAAATCACACATTTCTTATAAATTAATAAAAATTCAGAAGCAATGGGATAATTGATTCAAATACAAAATATCTTTCATTTATGGTATTTGTGATATTACCACAATGCCATGTAAACATTATTTTAGTATTAATAAATATTCAGTTTAAATTATAGTACAAATATAAAAATTATGGTTATTTATTGTTAATATTGTGATATATAAAACATAAATTTTAAATACATTTTAAAATTATATTATGATAAATTTAAATGCATAAATTTATTGTTTGTCGATTTAAAAATTTAGGTTAAACACATTTTGGAATTTAAATTTGACAATTTTTCTCACATTGAGGCATCAACTTTTTTTATTCAAGTTAAGCTTTCAATTTGACAATTGTTTCAACATTGATGCTGAACTTTTTTTTGTCTAAATTAGGCCTTGAATTTGGCAAATGTTTCCACATTGGAACCACATTGGGACTTCAGCTTTTTTTTTATCCAAGTTGGTTCTTAAAAACCCTAAAGTTCAAGTCTTAATATGAGAACAATTATCAAGTTCAAGACCTAGCTTAGATCAAAAAGTTGCCAAGTTTAGGCCTCAAATAGTGACTTAACCCCAAAAATTATATTATTTGAATAAGCATATGATTGGCCCTGAACTTTTGTGTACTTGTACCAAAAAAAAATTTTAATTTGATACTTATACTATTTTATTATGTATCAATTTAATTAGATATTTTATTTGTACAAATATTGTATTTAGACTTGCTCATGGGTTGGGTTACCCGGCCTAGCCCGAAATGTGGGAGGGTTTGAGCAAAAATATAGGCCCGAAAAATGGGCTTAGACAAAAAATAAGGCCCGTTTAAAAAATAATCGGGCCTTGGATAAGGTATTTTTGGCCGGGCCTGGCCGGGCCGAATTCACTAAATGACAAAAAAAAATTGCTATTTTTTTTTTGTTTTTAAATGTTATTTTCTTGTTGTTTTCTCTATGTTTTGCTACCATATTACTATTATGTTGCTACTATTTTGTTGTTATTGTTTGGATATTGTATAAAACTTATTTTATTATTAATTTTGTTATTATTTTAAAGGCATTTGTTAATTTTGTTATTATTTTAGAGATATTTGTTTATTAAGTTGCATCTATCTTAGTGCTATTTAAGTCTACATATTTTTTAAAATTTATTTTTAATTTGTTAAAAAATATTTATTTTGATTTTTTTAGTATTTTTGATGTATTATATATGTTTAAAAATTATATAAAATAATATAAAAAATTAATACGGTAGGGCCGAGCCAGGCCAGGCCCAAGTTTTAACATTTTTATTTGGATTAGGCTTGAACAAAATTTTAAGTCCATTTTTTGAGCCCAGCCCGGCCCGCCCCGCCCCTGAGCACCTCTAATTGTATTGCACATTAAATAAAAGTTCAGATGTTAATTGTAACATTAACATTTTGGATAATAATATTAAATTCAAATTTTAATATTTACAACACGTGTTTATTATTCTAAAAATTATGATTATTTTAACAAAATATGTGATGAAAATGAAAACCCCTTTTCATAGTTCAATGCTAAACTCGTGGATGAAAAATATATATATATATATATATATATATATATATATATATAAAGGGTCATAAGCTTAAGTACATGTAACTAGTTCAGCCACAACCCCCTAAATGTTAAAATACAACATTTCCTTAAATGAGCCAAAGCCCCACCATTGAACATTATGGGTTAATATACTATTTGGTATTTGAACTTAGTTTTAATATTTAATTTGGTATTTTATTTTTTTTGTCTCTATTAAGTACTTATGTTTTTTATTAAAACACACATGTCAAACATTTATTGAACCTAAACATATTCATGGTCGGGTCACTCATCCAGGCCCGAAGACCTACTAAAAAAAAAAGAGGGTTTGAACAAAATATGAAGCTTGAAAAATAGGCTTAGGCCTTGGGCAAGATTTTTTGGCCCGAGCCTAACTCGGCCGAATATTATGTTATAAAATAATATTATATTAATTATATATATTTATATTAAATTACTAATCTAATAACAATTAAACTTATTGCCCAATACCTAAAAAAAACTTACCCAACCCAAAATATAAAATATAATAATACAATAAATTATTTATTATATTTATTTGTATTTTTTAATATAATAAAACATTTATTATATTTATAATAGTATTTTTTTAATATAAATACTTTTTAATGTGTTAGAAAAGTTTTATTTTAGTCATTTTTTTAATGTATTTAGTGCATTATATATTTTAAAAAAATTAATTGTAAATAAAAAACAATCTAAAAATTTTAAATTTAGGTGGGTTGGGGTTGTGCGAAAAGTAAGCCCAATTTTTTGTTCAAACCGATCTCGAGCTTTAAAAAATAGTCTAAATATTTTAAATTGGCCCAACTCAAACTCAGCCTAACTTATGAGTATTTCTAATTAGACTATATGATATCATTTAATCTGAATACTAATTTAAACATTAAAATCAAACTCTAAATGCCAAATTGACAAATTGTATATTAAGCCTATCAGTTTAGGGCAGGCGAAAACAGCATATACCATAATTGATATATGTACAAACAAAGACAGGAACATGTGTGGTTTTACATGAATGTCCCCTAACTGGTATCATCAAACTAAAATTCGAGGGTGGAATTTTTCCTTTCATTTTAGAAATTTCCATTCCTTTCTTTTGATTCCATTCATAATACTTTTGTCTTAACCCTAGAGCATTTGTCTTTGTCACTGACTCATTCATTGCCCTTCGATTTTTGTTTGCTCATTTCCTAGTTGTCACCTTTGTCTCTCCCAATAATTTTTGTATTGTCGATTGAGTCTTAACTTCATTAATATGAATATTGTTGTCAATGCAAGAGGATATAAGTTCGAGTGCGTTGAAATATATTATCCTTATATTAATAAGTTGAGAAGAAATTATAAGTAATTCTAAATATTGTATTAAAAAAATCTTTAGGGGGAAATTTTTTTAATTAAATTATAAGCTTAGATTGGAATTTTACAAGGTTGTTCAAGGACAAGGGGATGAAATCAAATGGAAAAATCCATATGCAAAATTGATATTTACACAGTAGTTTTTTTTATCCAAGTGCCTCTTCATTGTTTCTCAATGAACCATGTTGAATATAATAAATAAATGAAAATGAAGGATGAAATTTTATATAAAGTTGCATTCTTGAAGGGTTTAATGTTAATTTTCTATAATTGGGTTCTTTCTAGTTTTATTATTTTCCAAAATATGTATTTTCTATTTTTATTATTATTATTATTAATTAAGTTTGGTGCCACGAGACAAAAGTGACAATAACTTAAATGAGGAAATTTGGAATATAACTTTACACATTTTAAATGAATTATATTATTACGGTGCCATTTTCATTTTTTTAAAACTAATTTGTTTTACTCTAATTTTATATATTTTCCATATATTTTGTTATTATTATTAATTTTCAAATTATATGTTTATTTATTTAATGGGTGTTATTTTTAAACGCTATACATGTATTTTAAATACATGATTTTTACATTCATATATATGTATATGTAATAGAATTACAATTCTATCAACTTTTTCAATTCTAAATAAACCTTTTCTGATAACTTGGAAAATATTTTGTTCCTTTTAAACATATAAGCACATGACATTTATATACCTTCACATTTTTTATATAATGAAACAATTTTTTTAACATGAAAAAGAAAAAAAATTGTATAATATTTATCCCACTCTAATAAAAATGGTACGATGTATATGCCATATCATTAAATATATAAAATTATTTTGACAAAACTCACATTGAAAAAATTGGTTTCACCATTGAAAAGTGACATTAAAATTATAGTAGAGTTAAATTGATTTAATTAAAAATTCATTAAAAATTTTAAAAAAATTTAGTTCAACTGTAAATTCAACTGGTTTATACCGATTTTTAGTCCAGTCAATTTAATATTATTCTCCAAAATGATCCTGGCCGATTAAAACAACATTAAAAAAATTAAATAAAGAAAAAGGGGATGTCATAAATTTTACCAAAAATGAAGACTCGGTGAAAAGAAGTGATTAAAAAAGAATAAATATAAATATCATAATATAAGATTTCTCTTAGGTTATTTTTGGTGTCTAATCTAAGATCCATTCGGCCATGTCAGTGTCACTACCACAGTGCTCTCAACCAAGATGGAGATTGGTGAAAAATGATAGTTTTAAAATTCATTACTACTGATAACGTTGTTAGGTTGGCAATTACACATAGCAAGTTTGAGGTTGTTGAACCATCTCCCCTCAGCTAATTAACTGTCCCCTCAAAAGAACCTTTATATAAAGTGAAGGGTTGTCACAAAGGACAGTACTTAATAATATCTTTTGGTAATGGCAAAGGTATTAGCAGAAGAAAAAGGATCAGCAAATGGAAGAGATGATGACTATACTGAAGATGGAAGTGTGGATCTTAAAGGCAGGCCTGTGTTGAGATCTATAACTGGAAGATGGAAAGCTTGTTCTTTCATTGTTGGTAAGTATTATAAAAACCGATGCTATATATATATATACAGTGTTTGAGAGAAACCCAGAAAGCTATGCATGTATTTGCAGGATATGAAGTGTTTGAGAGGATGGCATATTATGGAATAGCATCAAACCTAGTGGTGTATTTGACGAGGGAGCTGCATGAAGGAACAGTGAAATCTTCGAACAATGTTAATAACTGGGTTGGAACAGTGTGGATTACACCAGTTTTAGGGGCTTATATTGCGGATGCTCATCTGGGTCGTTACTGGACTTTCCTTATTGCCTCTGCCATTTATCTCTCGGTAACTTCTTTCTTTCCTTTTCTGACACAATACCTAGAATTAATATTGAAATGTATAGTATTTTCATTTACACAAAACTTTTTTCAACGTTCTTAAATCCGCGTCCTCTTACATTGACAACAATACTCATGCCAATCGAGCATCGACTCCTATATATCTCTTTTAAACACTCACTAACTATGAATATTTATATGTATCTATTTGTATACTAGAATATAAAATTTAGCTCATCTTCTTCCCCTCAAAATAAATTTCATATATTTATATTTATAACACCAAAAGAATAATTTTCTTTTGACATATAATTATATGTATGTGTTTATTAGTATTGATATAGAATCATTTTATGTTTTTATATTCTATACAAATATAATTATTTTTATCTAATATAAAAATAAATTGATATATTTATTTCTTTAAATGAATATATAATTGAATCTAAATTCGTATGATTGAATCAAATCAAAGTTCATTTATCTTGCTCATTTGTTTATAACACAAATTTAAGTATAAGTGGTTTTTTCATATCGACTGATAGCATTAAAAAGTAAGTTTTTTCTATATTTAATGTCTTTATGACCAATATTTTCATAATCGGATCGGTCGGTCGAATTGGTTGATTCATGAATTGGTACAAATCAATTGAACTGACAAAACTAGTTGAACTGAATATTTTTAAAATACTTTTTTTATGAATTTTTAATAATTTATTTAATTTGAACCGATAAAATCAAGTATCAGTAATATAATCAGTTCGACCCTGATTTTGATTCCAAAAACTTTTTTTTTTCAAATTCATGGTTTTAATTTTTTTTAGAGTAATTAATAGTTTTAATTGAAAGTTTAGAATTAACAAAGCCTACTCGATGAAGCCTAGGTGGGTAGGTCCTTTGCCACATGAAAAATTGTAATTTAGGGTGTAATTGATAAATGGTTGTTTGTTTCGTTCTTTATTTATAAAGTTGAGGGTTTAATCTCTACTCACGAAAATAGAGCATATTTCATAACTAATCTTTTATTATATTAAAAGAAATAAAATATATAAATAGTATATTTGATTTTTATATGAAATAATATAAAATATTATATTAATAAGTTTAACTTTATAAAAATTAAAATTTATTATCATTAATTTTTATTAACATAAAAAGTCATTTTTATAAATAATTTTTCGATTTATCAAACAATATCTTAATCACTCTTAGTAGCTCTTTGACTAAAGAAAAATTACAATTTTAGCACTCACAATTAATAATTCAATTTAAACTTTGTTAACATAAATTCTTTGATTTTAGCCCTCAAATTTTTATAATTTTATATCAGTCACCCAACACAAAATTCCTAATTTCCTTAAAAATCTGTATCAATTTATTTGTAAGTGAAGAAGAAAAAAGTGTCCATCCATTTTACTTTAAATCTAGACTTGTTATAAAGAGATGAAATTTTCTCATTCATGTTAATTCAAGATAAGATAGTTTTGTTCCTATTATGAAATTGCTAACTTATTGTTATATATACATCCGATATTTAATATCGTAGTGGAGTGTTGTTGGCCAATGGCTAAGCTCGATCCATGCATGATTGGAGACATGAAATCCTGATATCATGGGTTGTGGGGAAGAACTATTTAATGATAGTGAGACATGGTTTTAAATTTTAATTGTGAAACCAGACACTGTTTGATTATCAGTTTAATGCAGTTGACTTGACATGTCTTCCCCCATGTCCCATCCCATCCCCATAGATGAATCTTTTGATGTCATTTCAGTTACCTCTTTCCCAAGTAATCCGTAAGTTTCAAACCCAAACAGTGAGATAAAGAAAGCATTTACATGTGCGCATACACACCATTCTCGTGTTCGATCCAATGCCATGCTTGCACTGATGAATTTTCATTTTCATTTTAGATGGGATAATGATAATAATTTTGTTTAAACATGTATGGGAAAATAAACAGGGAATGTGCCTCTTAACCCTAGTAGTTTCAGTGCCTGCCTTGAGGCCTCCTTCATGTGGTCATGGCTACAAAGCAATAAACTGCAACAAAAGAGCCTCGGGTTTCCAAAAAGGCATATTCTACTGTGCACTATACATAATCGCAGTAGGAACCGGTGGAACCAAGCCTAATATTTCCACCATGGGTGCCGACCAGTTCGATGACTTTGAGCCTAAGGAAAGGGTTCAAAAGCTGTCTTTCTTTAACTGGTGGATGTTTAGCATTTTCTTTGGCACCCTCTTTTCCAACACTTTCTTGATCTACATACAAGACAATGTGGGGTGGAGTTTGGGTTATGGCATTCCAACAATTGGTCTCTTGGTCTCTGTCTTGGTGTTCTTAGTGGGAACTCCATTCTATAGACACAAATTGCCTTTGGGCAGTCCTTTTACCAGGATTTTCCAAGTGCTTGTGGCTGCTGTTAGGAAGTGGAACATGCCAGTCCCGACTGACCCGAAAGAGCTTCATGAGCTTAGCTTGGAAGAGTACTCGAAGTCTAAGCAATTCAGAATTGATTACACCCCTTCTTTAAGGTTGGTTCTCTCTGTTTTTAGCAGCTTATTAAGAACTTCATTAAGGTTTGACTGATTATAACTGTATTTTCTCTGTAGATTCCTTGACAAAGCTGCTGTAAAGACTGGGCCAAACTCGGCATGGAAGCTGTGTCCAGTGACTCAAGTCGAAGAAACTAAGCAGATGGTAAAAATGGTCCCCATTTTGGTAGCAACATTCATTCCAAGCACTCTAGTAGCTCAGATGGGAACATTGTTTATCAAACAAGGAACCACCCTCGATCGTAGCATGGGTCCTCATTTCCAAATCCCCCCGGCTTGTCTCACTGCATTTGTTACGATCTTCATGTTGATCAGCATTGTTCTATATGACCGGTACTTTGTTCCAATAGTGAGGCGTTACACCAAAAATCCCAGAGGCATAACATTGCTTCAAAGAATGGGAATCGGCATTATCTTGCAAATCATCGTTATGATAATTGCTTGCTTTGCTGAAAGGAAAAGACTCAGCGTCGCTCGAGAGCATCAGAAACTGGGTGCATATGATTCTATTCCTCTCAGTATTTTCATACTTCTACCCCAGTTTGCCTTGGTAGGGGTGGCTGATGCATTTGTGGAAGTTGCAAAGCTAGAATTCTTCTATGACCAAGCACCAGAGGGGATGAAAAGCCTCGGAACCTCATATTTCACTAGCAGCATTGGGATCGGGCATTTCCTTGGTAGTTTTATTTTGACGACAGTTTCTGATATGACTAAGAGGCATGGTCATAGAGGGTGGATATTGGACAACCTCAACACCTCTCACCTGGACTATTATTTTGCCTTCTTGGCTGCACTAGGCTTCTTAAACTTCCTCTTCTTCTTGGCTGTGGCCAAACTTTTTGTTTATAATGCAGATGTGAAAGAATCCAACACAGGATTGCAGGTAGCCACGGATGCTTCACAGAACAAAGCTTCAAGTAAAGTTGAAGCCTTAAGGGCCGGTACAAGTTACTAATATCACATGTAATTCCAGTTCATGGCTGTTATAATGGTATTGTACAAGTCAAAAATAACTTTGCTCATGTAATGATGAAAATGCCCCATCCAAGTTCAATTAGTTGCTGCCAAGCTCAAAAGAGCTCATATGACTATTACAATACAGATATACAGAGAAAGAGCAAGTTCTACCTTCTAAAACAGGACTAGCCTATTAAGTTACTGGTCATTCTTTAGCTAAAAAAAATCAATCATCATTATTTAGTTAGTTGACAAAAGGCTGCAACTTACATGCTGCAATTGATTCTAAAAGCCATGTGTGACCAATGACTTGCCCACCTAATTTTGTTGCTATATCCTGTGCTTCACTAACCCTCTGCCAAATAATTGTTACTTCTTCTCCTAACTCAGATCCTTGAGGTGCATCCAGGTTATACACAACAACCATCTTTGTTTGAGCTGTCTGTTCACCATTTTTGTGTGCCACTAGTTCCTCCATTCTTCTCAAAACAATACCCCCTGCAGTGACAACTAGATTTTGAAGATCTTCCTTGTAACCAGACACAAAGTCACCCACAAAATAAAAGCTAAAGCCATCAAAGAGCTTTGGTGCCTGCAAGAGAAAGAAGTTACTTATTTGCAAAAGCAACATTACCAACTTGAAAAACTAGCACACTTAAACTCATAAGAGTAAGACTCACATTATCCAATACCCTAAGTCTGCCAGTTTTAGGACCATCACAACACCCATGGTTGTCAAGACTAACTTCATAAGGTTCTTCATTCAAAGGACGCATTGCTTTCACACATTCCTTTATCCCTGTAAAGTTAAGCTTGCATATCAATATTTGGGTAGTGATTGAAATTTAACCAAGCACAAATGGAACAAAGGAAAAGAAAAATGAGGCCCATGGATAGAGTGGAAAAAAGAACAACGAACTCACAATTTAATTTAAGAACCCACTTCCCGTTTGAAATGGCCATGAGAACTTTAAGTGTCCTAGTGCATGCACCATTCTCATCTGTAGAGGCAATCACATGAGTGACATCCGGCCTCCAAAACTTGGATACAGTTACACCAATCATTTTTGCAAACTTGACCAGAAGAAACTGCAATAAAATATAACAATAAATAACTAAATAAATACCACATGAGAGTCAATTGCTGTGAAAAGAAAAGCCCATTAAGGGTATTCTATCAATGAAAGAATTTCCAAATTAGATTTTGTGTATCCATTTCATCAATCATGAAACTTTTGACACCAAAAAGAATCAATTCACGAGAAGTTTCAATACTTGCAAAAATATCATCAGTATACGAGTTTACCTTTCAGCACAATAAAACACATACGCAAGTCAAAGATATAATTATTAAAAAAGATAACTACTCAACAGAAAAATGGGTTTCATCTAATCTAACCTTCTCCTCAGGAGACAGAGCAGATCCACAGAAAACCCAATCTTTCTTATTCTCTGGCTGGCCCCAAAAAGTGTTGGATTTCAGCTGGCCACTGCATGCAGAACCACAATCAGTTTACTCTCCAGACAATTCAATAACCAGTTTAAGATTCCATAACTGGAAACAAAAACTAGAGAAATTACAACTTCAAATAATTTGGCTTTTTTTTGCCATTTCTTTCTTCTTAAGAGAAAGTAAATGAAAAATAAAATAGTTAAGTCCCTCAAAAAGCATGCAAAGGAGTTCTACACCTGCGTAAGACGTCTAAGATATTTTAATTGATTAATTACCTTTCAGTTGGCACTCTATCATCAGCAGATAGACAGTTTCCAGGCTTCTCATTTGGGAACTTGGCTGCAGAATGGGCCTTTCTAGACTTCTCACTTGGAAACTTGACTGAAGAATGGGCAGGACAAAGCACAAGAAAGTCCTCCTATAAGAGAGGAAAAAATTTGTAAGCAAAAAATTGAAATTGCAAAGCATACAAAAGGAAAAGCAAAACATCAAAGAATCAAAGCATATCTCATATAAAATATGGTACAGCAGAATTACATAGTCCCATCGACATTTTGGAATCTCTTTTGCACAAGGGAAATGATAGCTTCTGCGGCAAGACTTCACATAGCAGCCAAGTGCAGCACCCTTTAGTCCACATCTGCTGCACTTCAGCTTTGCACCCCTTGCCAGTTCTGGTTTAAGGTTCTTTACATTGTCACCAACAAAATACACTTGAGGTGCCCTGCATTTGAAGACAATATAAGTGTATTTCTAGCAGCAAGAAAGCTACAACAAAAAGAAAAGGCTAACCATGTCAAAATAAAACATGACCATGATATATAAACAAGTTACACTGAAACTACCATCTTCCCCAACAAAAACCTATAATTTCCCTTTCACTTAAACATTATACAATTCAAAGTTTCCAATAAATACCATTCAATACACGAGCTGTGAACATGTATAACATTTGAGCCAAATGATGCATCTCCTGTTACTGGTTTTCCATTGATATAATGTAACATCATTCCAGTGGCCTGGGAAATTTATAAGAATACAAGCTCCAGTAACTTCCTTATATGAGGAAAGCCAAAAAATTTCAAAATATTATCTTAAAGATAAATTTTAATAAAAAGAAGAATCAAGTAATGCCCAACAGGAACTTACCTCAGAGATTTTAGAGGACTGGCAAAATTCACAAATAGCCCTATTTCCATTCATGCTCTCTGATGTCACAAGCAAACCAGTACCAGCAAGAGGTGCTCCATTTTGAGATCTTAATTGACAATCAGAAGTCACAATGTTTTGAGCTTGCAGATCTGATTGACAATGATCCATGGTTTTTGCACCCCCATCTAATGTCCCATAGTTCAACCTCTTTGGCCTCTTGGAATCACATAAATGACCATCAATCCCTAAAACAGAATCATTCTGCTTCAGACCTATCATATCATCAAATTTTCTCTTCCCCGCTCCCTTGGCTGGAAAGTTTGCAGGACTCTGAGAAATCATTGAGAGAATGTGAGCAAGTAATATTATAAACAAACAGATGCAACAAAATTCAAAATGCTCCACAAGAAATAGCATAAACATAAGCAGTCTAAAGACCAAGAGAAGTGTTATACAGCTACAAACATAAATGGTATAAACAAAATTAAAGAATTTATATATCCAGCTATAACATAATGTAGGGAAGGTGAATACTTACATGCTCGCTATCATTGTCAGAGACCTTTGTATCACCATAGGAAGGCGGGCTGAGGGATGCTTGATCAGCTTGGCTCATGATGATCTGCCTATTCCTAGACTCTTGAGATGCCCCTATTTGTTTATTGGAAACTGATCGTAACAAATCAACTCCATCTTTGTTAGGAGTCTCGTATCCTACATCTGTAGCACGCCTTTGCATGCTGCACTTATCAAAATTTTCATTTTTGCCAACCCCATCTTCAATGGAATGAGAAAGGTTGACAGAAAATGCAGAATCCAAACTTCTATAGATTCCTACTATATTCTCCATGAAGGTCAAAGGCTTTAGATCTGCAGCCAACACAGCCATTTTTCATCCATAAAATGAAACTCATAATACAAAACAAAAAAACAAAATCCAAATAATCATGGAAAAGCAGAGAGACGTTCATCCTAATACCTACCAATAAAATCAAATATTATCTACTTAAATTTTAATTTGATTTGGTTTTAAAAGTAATAGACTAAAAATTATAACTCAAATTAACTAAACCAAAAATAATCCAAAACATGAATACCGATAGTAATCCAAAAATTTTAAACCACAAATGGACTCAAACTAAATCCGTCAACTCAATAAGTCCAGAATAAGATAAACCTAAATATTAACCTTCTTTAGCTCCGCCGCCTTTTTTTGGGAAATGAAAAATCAAAGTAAATAAATGAAATATACCTCGATTTGCGCATTGAACTTTGCAAATAGGGCACTCTGAACCAAACTCAGTTCTTGCTACGCACGAACTGCAATATTTTCGGAAAGAGAAAAAAAAAATTAAAACCAAGCAATGAATAATCAAAACTCGAAATGGAGATGGAGAAGGAAAAGACACTAACTCGCAGAACAAATGATCACATGGGAGCAACAATGGCCGCTTAAACAAGTTCAAACTGCGAAAAAAAAACCAGCATTTAAAACGATAATAAATCCAAAATCCGAAACTCAAAAAAAAAAGGGTAAAAATAACATAACACGAACCAGAGAGGACACTTAAGCTCGAGACCCAGTTTTTGGAGATGAAGAACCCAAGGATTCATGGCTCTGCAACTATTCTGCTTAGTCGAAAAGCTCATTCTTTGAGAACTCTAAAACTAAACCCCAAAATGCTCTCTTCTGAGAGTGAATTAAAATAAAATAAAAAGGAAAGCGAGGGGTTTTCAGGGGTGGGATTGGTTAATAGGTTTATAGAGGAAGCTCTAAACGACAGAGAGATCTTCCGCATCTGATTGACGTGGGTGGATATGTTTACACGTGGACGGCTGAGATTTGTCAGGTTAGAAAAGGGCGGCCTTTGAGATTTGTAGTTGGCGGAACTGAATGGGTTTATGTTTTTGAAGTTCCCCCGCGTTTTTTTTTCCTTTTTTGTGTTAATGATCTCCCGCGCTTTCGTCATTGATTTTGAAAGGATTCCTCACATTTTCCCGCGTATTTATTTATTTACTTTTATTTTTCAATTTCCACATTCTTAGGTAAATTTGGATGGGCAATTGAATACGATACAGTACATTTTTAGTTTATTTTTTATTTTATATTATAGTATTATTACAGTATGTAATTTTATCGTCACCGTTATTTTTACACTAATCGTAAAAAAATATACTATTCATGAAGTCATATTATAATATGATACAAAGGATTAAATACAAAGGATTTTGCTACATTTTTCTTTTCTTTTGCTATATTATCCCAATTAAATCTGATACAAAGCTTAATAAATACAATACTCACTCAAAATTTTTTTATTAAAATATGTCGTAACTTTTTTTACTTTTGTAAATTTAGAATTTAATCTTTTTATTTTTAGATTTCAAAAGGTTTAATTTATGATTTAGCCCCTAAAAGATATCAATTTTTCTATTTTGATATTTAAACTTTTTTTGTCCTAATTTGATACCTAAAATATACAAATTTATTTTTAAGCTTTTTTTTTTAATGTACAATTTTTTTATAATTCTTTTACATTTTTGTAATAAAATTATTAATTTATATGTTTTTTGTAATTTTTATTTTATAATTTTTTTATAATTTATATTTTTTTATATATTATATATTTATGATTTTTCTATATTTATTTCTATTTTCTTATACTTTTAATGTGTATATACATTTAATAAAAGAAAATACTTGTTTTTTTAACATAAAGACGTCACGTGGCGCTTTGTACTCGGCTATAAGATTTTTTTTTAACACGTGTCAATAAATGGACTAAAAAATATAACTGAGGTATACATTATATACCAAATTGGGAAGTGAGGTATCAATTTGAGACAAAAAAAAAAAAGTAGGTACCAAAGTGAGAAAATGAATATACTTCAGTAGCTAAATCATTAATTAAGCCATTTTAAAATTAATATTTAACTGTTAACACTGTTAAAATTAAAACTACTGAGTAAGTATTATTTTTATTTTAAAATCAACAAATTTAACAATAATAAAATAAAAGTGATAACAATTGAACCTAAAATTTAAAATTTAAAAACTAAAAAATACTATGAAAATGGAAAATTATTTTTTAATTCCAAAAATAATATATTTTTTTATAATCTTATTTTTAATTTTAATCATTTTTATATTAAAAATATAGTATGGAAAATTATAATTTTTAGTAAATTCTAAAAAAATCTATAATTTTTTTAAAATTTAAATACTTTTTATATACGATAAAAATTAGACAATTTCTAAATTAAAAAATATGAATTTTAAAAATTTTAAAAATTATATTTTCTTTATATTTTTATATATTTTCGAATTTTTATAGTTTTTAATTTTATATAGTTTTATACAATTTTTTGAATTTATAGTTTTTTTTTCTATTCAATCATTTGGATTAATTATAGCGCTGAAATGATGTTTTTGTCCCATGCCTCTATTAAACATTATTTTAACTTTTTTTATTTTAAATATTTTTTAATTAGAACTAAATTAATAGAATATATAGAGTTAAGGGTTAAATTTGTTGAATATTTTAGAACTAATATTATATTGATCAAATCTATAAATATTGTAAGGTTAAATTTGTTATTATACCAATAAAAAATATCACATCAACTTTATGTAATGAATTAATAAAGTAGTGATCAAAATATCGAACATTGATAATAATAGTAATTGAAATAAATAAAAAATGATGTTAATGTTATCGTAACAATGAACGACCAAAATAGAAATATTTTTTTCTTATTTTAAAAAAAATCATATTATTCTAAATAAAATTAACTTTTAAACATAAAATATTTAAACGATAATATAAGGTTAAAAGAGATAAAATTAAATTAATTGAAAATAATTTTATAAAAAAATTCTATCATGTTTTTATTATGAAATATTAAAGGTCTTTAAATAATTAAATCAATAAAAATATTAATCCTTAATTAATTTATTTTTTAATAACTTATCAAACAAGTCATAAATTATTATTCTTTGGTTTGTACCTGAAGTTAGTGAAATGTTTATTTATGTCAGAGTTTATTTAGATATAAATTAAAAATGGTAGGAGCTTATTGGAGTATGAGTTAAAAAGTTAAGAATTTATTCAAGTAAAAATTTGAAAAAATTAATTTTTTATTGTATTTAAACCTTCAGTTGACATTAAGTTTAAATATGATTTGTTGAGTAATATTTTCTCGCATATTATTGATATGAGCATTTGGGTATTTATTCATGTTGTTACAGATGGTATTACAGCTCATAATAGGGCCCAGCTATTTTCTATTGACTCTGTTGTCTCTAGTATTGACATTCACTATCTTTAGTATTGGTATTCTCTACGAACTCTAGGTTTGTTGGGCATGTGTTTACGGAGCACGCGATCCTTTCTATTCCTAGTACTGACATTCTGGGTAGGCTCTGTACTTGTTGCCTATGGAGCATGCGGCACTTTCTACGAGCTCCTTGAGTCTTTGTGAGCTGGATTTATGGCATTGCATTATAAGCTGAGTTCGCAAACTTGCCTTTTTATCCTCTCGTAGCTTGCTTTGCATTCAATCTTCTAGTAGGACATATTCAACTCAGATCCCTAGTAGGGCTTGGGTTGGTGATTACTGGTGTATAACACAATTCATAAACAATTTCTACCTCTTTATATGTACATAAATACATAATTTAATATTTATATAATATGATTTACTAAGTTGGTGTTAAAAGTCAACTTAACATCAACTTAATTAATAAAATTACTTAAAAGCCCATTTTTTAATAAAAGATTAAATATTAATATAAAAATATTTTCACCTTTTACTATCTTTATATTAAATGATTAAATAAAATAATAATAAAAAATGTAATATTTAAGTATTGAAACTATGCCTAAATAATACTTATTTGCAACGACTTTATCACTCCACTTGTGATTCCATTAATTTTTTTAAAATATTATTATTTTCTTACACCTACAAAATCTAGTGATTAAATTTATATAAAAAATTAACTATTAAATTCTTACCCATACCTAAATAAGATTTATTTGCAAGCAGTCTATTGTTAAATTTCTTTTATAAATGTAATTTATTTCTCTTATGACAAAATATGATAATAATATTGGGCCTTTCAAAGCCTCTGGTTAAACGTTGCCCATTTACAGCCCAGTAAAGCCTTAAGCTAAGATAAAGATTACTTGGAGTTTAGCCCCTTACCTAAATCAGAGAAGTAATTGTAGTAAGTTATATATTTTATTATTATTATTATTATTATTATTACATCATGGATTAATTCAACTTAAAATATTGAATTTATTTGAGTTAGGTATTTAAATTATTTTTTGTCAATTAAAATATTTAAATTTTGATTCTGTTACTAAATTTATTATTAATCATGTCAGTCAATCAAATTTCATCATGTCATAATCTCATTAAAATAAAATTAAATATAATTTTATATTAATATTAAATAAATAAATAAAATTAGCCTTCTCCTCCCCACCCTGTCCACCGCCTCCCCCCAGCCCCGTCCCTCTCCCTCTGAATCTGAGTTTTAACTAACTACTTAATCACTACTTAATCAGTTTCCACGAGGATATTTGGTTAGAAATCTAGCAAGCTTTGAAAAGCTCACTGTCGTAACCATTTTTGAAAAAAACGGGAATCGACTTTGGAAATGAAAACGAAACTGGGAGTCGCCACCGATCCTTTTTGATGAGGTGTGATCAGGTCACCTCAAATTAATCATTTTAATAAAGGTTAAGATTTACTAAAACGATTTTTTGGGGTCTACGAAAAGTCAGAAAATGAGTTCGGGAGTCGGTTACGCACGAGGAAGGATTAGCACCCTCGATACGCCCAGAATTGGTACCTAGTTGATTAATTAGTGTCTTAGTGTCAAGAATTTGAATATCTGAAAAAATTTAAAATACGATCTCTCTTTGTATTAATGGTGAAAATGATTGAATAAATTTAAACGGATATTGAAGACTTGCTTATCCCAAAGTAATAAAATACCAGGCCCAGTAAGTTAGGGCACGACATCTCATATTTCGAGATCGAGCTTGCCTTATATTTTAACTTCTTCAAAAAGGATATTTGGTTAGTTAGGGTGAACGAGGAAAATCAAAACCCAATAAGTTAGGGCACGCTTCCTAGTATTTTCGAACACCGAACATTGCCTTTTATTTGTAAAAGATCTTATTTCGGGGATCGATAATGTCATACCCGGTAAGTTAGGGCACCACACCTCGTATCTCTGAAAATAAGCATTTTTAAGACTCATATTATGATTAAAAAGAGTATTTCGTATTTAGGTTAAATGAGAAAAATCGAAACCCAGTAAGTTAGGGCACGATTGTCTCGAATTACCAAATACGGAATATGAAAGGATTATTTTGAAGTATCGAGCAAAAAATATAATGCGATTTATAGTAAAATACAAAGGTAAATTATGATACTAACACGTATAACAACATAATGATAGGTGCGATAATGTCAAATACAATAGTATGGGCAATTATAAAAGATGAAACAGTAACGAGGCTAAGCAAATATAAACACATATGTGAAAGAAGAAGAAAAAAAAATGAAATGATCGAACGCGCAAGCAAATAAATAAGTAAATAATGGTAACAAAAAAATGATAATGAAAACAATAATAATGATATTATGTGTACTTAAAGTATATGCATGATAATAAAAGTAAGAAGAAATATAGAAACATATGTACATAATAATAATAGTACAATATTACAAGGTACATATGCGTAACACAGAATGTATACGCAATATAAAATTACATAGTGTATATATATATATATATGTATTAATAATAATGCAACCAACGAATGACTTAAGGCTCGAAAGAATTTACGAGGGTATAAAGAAGTAAATGATGAAATGATAATAAGAATAGTAATATATAAACAAAATAAGTGTGCTAAAATACATGCATTAATTTAGTTAAAGAGTAATAATAACGTATAGGTAAATACAAAAAGGAAAATATAATAACAATAATAGTAAAAATACAATGATAGTAAAAGGTGTAATAACATAATAATATGATGGTAATAAAAATAATAATAATGTATTAAATAACAAATAATAACAATAATAGTAATGATAATAATATAGAAATATGAGTAACAAATATTAAGTATTAAATTAAAGTAAAAAAACTATATAAAAAACAAATATGTGATAGTATGTACATAATATATCTATATATGTACGTATGTATTATAAAACATGATATATATGCATGCATTGTATTTAGAAAAGAACCTGATATAATATTACTATATACGAGCATAATATGAAGCATAATATATGAATACATATTAAAAGGATGTATGTATGACACAAATGTATTAACAAAACAATAATATCGAAAATTAATAATAATAATAATAATATATGAATGTATACGCATATATGTTAAAGATATATAATAAAACATTACATAAATATATGTTGAAAATAGATATATAGTAATATTTAAAAACAAAATATACACATAATGTTAAAGTATATACATAATATACATACATACATATATATATATATAATGCTTAAAGGAACAAATATACGTAATAATACTAATACGCATGTGCGTAGTGCTATGTACATATCTCAAATAAATACACATATAATGTACAAATATATTAATAAAAACACTAATATTAAACTATTAATAATATTATATACCATATATATACATGTATAATGAAAATACATACTACTATATAATAATAATAAAATATAGGCATACAAAAAGCAAGTAAAAAATACTAAATTTAAATAAATAAGAATATATATATACGTGTATGCATATAAAGAATATACATTAATATACAATGTTAAAAATAAAATAAAAATAGGGTAAAATGATATAAAAAATCAAATTAAATCTAAAAAGGGGACCAAATTTAAAAAAAAAAAATGAAGTTTTGGGGCCGATTTAAAAGGAAATATAAAAAAGAGGACCCATTTGAACGCGCGTATAACTGCAGAGGGCCAAAAGGGCAATTTACCCAAGCCCTTAAAACAAAGTCGCTGAAGGAAGGACCAACTTGCAAACGGCGATAAACTTCGGGGCTAATTTAAAAGAATTAAAAACTTGATTGCAAAACATGTAAAAAGCGGAAGGACTGCGCGAGCAATTAGACCATACTTACAAAAACGCGCGGATCCTGAGGCGGGTCGGGTCGAACTGATCAGGTCAGTGCCTAAACGACGTCGTTTTTGGGTCTCCGCCTGGACACCAAAACGACGTCGTTTTGGTAGGCTATAAAAGCTTAAAAACTTCCAAAAAATTCATTTTTATCCGGTGTAAGGAAAAAAAAGGGAAAAGGGAGCTCTCCTCTCTGCAGCAGGCCCGTGTGCTGGTGAGGACTCCGGCAATCGCTCCGCCGTGGCTCTGTCGCTCCGGCCACCGTGTACGGTGGCCGGAAATTGCCTCAGGTATGATTTTTTTTATTTTTTGTTTTATATGTTTATTTAATGATGCATGTCTTTATTTAATGATGCATATCGTTTTGCTTAGATTATATATTTTTGTATATAAAGGGACTTGAAGAAAAAAAATAAAAGAAAAAAGAGAAAATCACCTTAGGTTCGGGTTTGATCTCCAGTATACTTAGATTCTTTCTGATTTGGTATTTTTGCTTGGATTTGCTGATTTTTCTTATTCGAATGTCTCTTCTTTTTAAAAAAAAAAAAAACCCCCTTTACAAAATTTTTAACAAGGCTTTATATAGCCGTTTACAAAAGGTTTCTGTTCACTAATTGTCATTTCTTTTTACTTCTTGCAGGTGCAACTTGGAGCGGTGGATGTGACAAGGACGGTGGAGCAGACGTCGGTGGTGGATGGGACAGGGGTCAAAGGCGGCTAGAGTTTTTTTAGGTTTCTTTTTTGATTTTTGTTTTGTGTTTGGGTTGGGATTCATTTGGGCTAGGGTTGTTGGAGGTTATTTGGGCTCAATTGAATTTTGGGGTTAGTTGGGATAGGTTAAAATTTGGGCCTGTATACTCACGAGTTTGTTGGCTGCTGCATAATAATTTCCTAATCATAGAAATTTGGTTGAAGGCTATTGAATTTTGAGTGTTTGACCCATGTTTCGTGATGATGTGGTAAGATGAATCAAACAGTGGACCTGGATTGCCATGGAATTTAACTAAACCACAATCACATGTACAGATGTACTATATAAGTTTTCATATTTGGAAACTTCATACATCTGATACATTGATGAATTGTGAGAGTAATGAATAAAATTTGGCAGGAGTTTTTTATTGCTAACCTGGTACTGCTCTACCAGTCAGAGCAGCAAGTGCCGTGTATATGTTGAAAATCAAAAACAATATCCTTAAAATTTTAGACAAATATTACCAAAGGGGGAGAGGGACGATGGACGGGGTGGGGTGGGGTGGGGGAGCTAATTTTATTATTATTATTTAATATTAATATAAAATTTTTATAATGACATGATGAAATTTGTTTAATTGGACACTAACGAGAAGCATCAACTTCTGTATCCGAATCTAAACCAAATCAGCTAAATAATAGTTTAAATATTTAATTCAAATAAACTCAATAATTTAAATGCTTTCTGTTGAATTAAACCTTTCATAAAAGCTTAAGAATTAAAAAAAAAAAAAAACACAGTAAAAGTATAAAAAAAATTAAACTCTTATCAAAAGTTTCCTTCTAATTGAGTTTTCACTTCTCTACTAATGGAAACTGTTGTTAATCAGTTTGATTATTACTGAATGCTGATAAACAATAAAAAATTAACATATAATATGCGATTAAAGGTGCATATAGGTCAGGTCGGATCCAACAAAAAAATTAAGTCTATTTGTTAGGCTCGTCCTGGCTTAAAAATGTATCAAAATTTTTGCACAAGCCCATCCCAAATAAAATATTAAAATCTGAGCCAAGCCCAATCTGCCCATATTAAAATTTTTATATCATTTTAAAAAAAATATAATACATCAGATATATTAAAATAAATATTTTACAACGAATTAAAAATAAAATTAAAAAATATGTATACTTAAAGAACACTAAGATAAATACAACTTAATAAATAAATATGAAAAATAGTAACAAAATTAACAATAAAACAAAAGTTATATAATATCCAAATAATAACAACAAAATAATAGTAACATAATTGTGAAATAGTAGTAAAATAGTGAAAAAAAACAACAAGAAAATAATAATAAAAAACAGTAGGTTTTTTTTTTCATATTTAGGTCGAGCCGAGCTCAGGCCAAGAAAGCATTACCCGAGGCCTAATCCGTTTTCTAAATAGGCATTATTTTTTTCCAAGCTCATTTTTCGAGCCTATATTTTTACCTAAACCCTCCCGCTTTTCAGACGGGCTTTCGGGCCAAGCCGAATGGCCCAACCCATTAACAGGTCTATATGTGATATGAATAAATATATAGTCGTGACACATTAACATATATTTAAAAAATATAAAAAATATAAAAATTAGTAATAATGATTTGTTTTTTCAAAGTTTATTTTGGATGTAATTTTTTTAAATAATTTTAGATATTTATTATAATTTTAAAAATAATATTTTCGAAATAAATTCTCAAAGATTTTTTAAAAATTGAAATTTATTTTGATATATTTTTTTGAAATTTGCTAATTTAGAATTTCTAACATGACAAAACGATTTTTGTGTTTTTTGAACTTGGGTAGATGATAATTTTCTTGTTTTTGGTTGGTTAATATCAACCTACTAAAATCAAGTTGTTGACATATACAATGCCAAATACTAACATATTCAAACACCTTCCCTTCCCTGTGTTTTAGATGATATAATGCATAAAAGAAAACAAATAAACATTTTCTTTTTGCAATAATTCAAGAAAATTATATGCTCTACCAACCAAAAACATGAAAATTATAATTTACCCAAGTTCAAAAAACACACTAAAGAATTGGAGGCGAAAATTTATAATTTACCCCAATTTTAGAAACACAAAAATCAATATGCCATGTGAGAAAATTATAAAATAGGAAATTTCTCATCAAATAAATCATGAAAATAAATTTAAATTTTAAAAAATGAAAATTTATGTTAAATCTATTTTTTTTAAATTATAAAAATATATCAAATTATTTTACAACAAATATAAATTTGGATATATATTTATCCAAATTTAGATAAAATTTTTAATATTATATTCAGAGTGAAGATAATACGGTTTAAATTCATGCTAAACAGATATCTAACAATAACTTTAACCATTGTTCTATACAAATTTAATATTTTTATTTTTAAAATATATGTTAACATCACATGTCATGTGACAGCTTCTTATTATTTTTGTCACTCACATCAACGATTGTTAACATTCAAACCAGTTAACGATCAAGGGCATAGATAAGGGGCCCTTGGCCTCCTTAATGGAAAATTTTTGATTTAGACTCTATAAATTTTTAAAATTTTAAATTAATAAATATAAAATTATACTTTTAACTCTCAAAAAATGATAAAAATATGATTTAATTATTTAAAAGTTATAAAAATATAAACTATTTAAAATTATATTTTTATTATCGTAGTTTAAAATTTAATTTTGACATCGTCATGTTAATGATATAGATTCGTTAACATATAGACTTAATTTATATTTTCCTTTTATCAATAAATATTCAAATAGATGAAAGTCCTCAATAAAATTTAATGAATTATTTACCTTAAGCCTAAAAAATTGTAAAAAAAAATCAATTTATGAAGGTAGAAAAACTACAGACGTTGAGAAATACAGAAAAATAAATCCAAAAGAGGATAGAAAAACAAGATAAGCAATTGCTTTTTTTTTTAAGTAACAGTAAGAGAAAGAAAAAGAGTTCATCAATGATTTTGGATGATTAAACCTTATAAAGCTTATTTAAAATTTTGAATTCCATGATTAGGTTATTTTATTATGATAAGAACGAGAAAATTTGAAATTATTTACAAAAGAAAAAAGGAAAAAGAAAAGAAATTACTTACTAACTATTTTCGTGAGGTCAGCTGTTGATACGATTCCATTGTACATTTGAAACTGTTTTGTACATCATGATCTAAAGATTAAAAGACTTCTCAATCTAAGGTTAAAACCGCGACTCTTCCCCCTTGATATCCTTAGCTAATCCTTCTCAAAAAAACTCCCTGCCATAATTTAAAATTAATTAATTAATAAATAAAAATTAGTTTTCTCAACATCCAAACAGGTCAAGAAGAAAGAAAAAGTTGAAATATAATTCGAAAAAAGAAACCGAACCTTGATTGATTGATGGAGGTAACAGATTTAAGTAGCTTTACCGCAAGGCGTTTTAACATTGTTCTTGCCGCTGAGAGGCGAGCAGGCAAGAACCACGTTGACACCACGTCGTCGTTTTTCATGGAAACCTCCACGAACGACGACGACGACGTCATTCTCATTCTCTTTGTCACGACCGACGAGATCTTCTCCAAGATGTGATTCCTCTTCTCTTATCCTCAAAACCTGACTATGAACTCTCTCCACTTTCTTCTTCATCTCCACCACCACCGATCTCGGCGACTCCACCTCCGCCTCCTCCGTCGATGACTCTTCACTCTCCAACTCAATAACTGGAACCGGAACCTCCTTCTTCGCCTCCATGAAGACGGTATCCTCCTCCCCTTAACTCTGATTCTTTTGTGTTTTCTTTTTCTTTGTTAAGTTGAAGTTTTCTAGTAATGGCGGGGGAATATATAGGAAGGAAAAGAAAGATGAAGATAGTAGGAGGGGGGGGTTTAGGCTTTAACAATTTGTGCCGGGATTGCACGTGGCAATACAAAGGAGAGAAAAGGCGACTATCACGTCGTTGACTGAAAAGACATGCGGTGAGAGAGACTAGTACAAATGCGTTGCCGTTTTATTAGCCAAGTAGTTCTCAGTGAGGATAAAGCCATGTAATAAGTGATTAACACCATAATATTTATTTTGGCATAATAACTTGGCCATTCGATTTTACAAAAAAAAAAAAAAAAATTAGCTTCCTATTTAATTTCTACCACTTTTAATATTTAAATTTGTATTGTTTATCAAATCACCCTAAAATAAATAAAAGAATTGACAATTCACGTGGGCTGTCACATGTATACTATGTCAGCAATTAATTTTTTTAATTAAAAAAACATAAAAAAATATTTAAAAATTAAAAAAGATTAAATTCTAAAAAAAAACTAATTGCCACGTGACATCCACGTGTATGTTACACCAACAAAGTTAACATAAATTAACTTTTTCATCCATTTTGGGATGATTTAACAAACAACGTGTTATAATAGACGTCGATAATGGCAACAGAACGATCACAAAATAATAACAAAGGGAAAATAAAGCCTATAGATTGGACGTGAAAACATTTTCGGAAAAAACCACATGCAGAGGAAGAGAAAGTCACTAATGTTCAAAACTGAATGATACAAGAGGAGTTTCGATTATATTTATTTAAATGTTGAAAAACCCTATTCTAATCAATATCAAATAAAAGAAGTGCAGTTCTATATTGATCACTTTATTTTGCCACTGTATTTATTTCTTCGACAAGTGACGAGATTTAGGTCACACAAACTCTAACACCACATAAGTGTAAGGGCTAAAATAACATTTTTACATAGTTAAAGGCCAAATAAGTAATTATGTCATTTGCTTTTTTCACTGTTATAGAATATAAATTAAACTAGTTTGCATACTCGTGTGATGCACGGGCCAATTGCATGTATTAATTAAAATGCACTTAATTATTTTTATGAATATGTTTAATTTGGTATAATGTTTCACTAATAATTTGACTACGAAATCAAATCATGTTGACGTTTCATTATGTAATAGATGACAAATGTCTTTAAAACTAATTCAAAACTATCACTAAAATTATTTCAAATTTCGATTTTATTCTATATATAATATGTGTATTTATGCTATCATATATATAATAACAAATAAATAAAATAAGATCACATTTTTTTCTCCTTTTTTGTCCCACGAATTCGATAAAAAAGTAAATATTATATTTATATTTAATTCTTAAATTACTTTAAATTAAATTATTATATGATGTGATTAATAATAAGATATATACTCTTATATATATTTTATATATATATATATATATATATATATATGTGTGTGTGAGATTTGAGGTGGAACAAAATGAATGGGAGATCAGTCAAATGTCAAATCTTACTTAGCATGCATGATCTGAGCAATTGAGTATGGAATTATTGGGTGGATTACACGTGGCATTGAATTAAGGAATTAGGAGAGATTAGGGTGATTCTGAATTGATGTATGTGAAAGTGGCACAGCTTTTCCGTTTGTTACCAGTGGAGTCATATTACGTGGTTCAATTAACAAATAGAATAATAAAAGATTTATATAATATATGGTATCTGAATTCGATAATTTTTTTAATCTGATATTTGAATTTGACATTTTTTCTTATTTAGTATCTAATTTTTTTGTTTAATTTGTTACTTGAATTTAATATTTTTTTCCTAATTTGGCACTGAAGCTTTTTTTAAGTTTAATTTGATACATAAATTTATTAAATGTTATACAAGTTACACAAAACACTAATAGTGTTAATTTTTTTGTAATGCTACAAAAATATTGTCAGTATTAAAAGAAATTTATGTTAAAAAAATAGGTATTGAGCTGTGCTTAACCAATTAATATTAAATAGGAAAAAAAAATTTAAAAAACCCAAATTAAAAGAAATTCATTATTTTCAATTAATAAAATAATTAATTAATTCATTAAGACTAAAAGAAATTGAACGTATAAAATTTAAAAAAATATTATATCATCTGTCACATGTCGATCACGTATTGATTATTTTTACTACCTCATAAAAAATAACATTGTTAGTATATTTGAGTAATTTATAAAACATTTGACAAGTTTAAGTACCAAATCGAATAAAAAAAAGATTATGTACCAATTTAGGAAAAAGAGTTAAGTTTAGGTACCAAATTGGACAAAAAAAAATTATGAATCAACTTAAGAAAAAGTGTCAAGTTTGGATACCAAATTGGACCATGATTAATTATCAACTTAAGAAAAAAAATGTCAAGTTTAGATGCCAAATTAGAAAAAAAATATCAAATTTAAGTACAAAATTAAGAAAAAATATCAAGTTTAGGAAAAACTAACTATATATATTATTTTTAATTGATGTATCGTGCAGCGGTACAACTTTTCTTTCAGTTACGAGTGAAGTGATATTACGTTATTTAGTAAACAAATAAAATAATAAAGTATATATATATATATATATTAGTTTTTATAAATAATAGTTGCATGAGTTCAAAGTTCAACATATGTAAATTTTATATTGATTTTATTAAAAATATAAAAAAAATAAAAGTATTGTTACAATAATATAAATTATTTCAAATATGTAAGGGTAATGTTGTAATTTCTCAACCAAGTCGACATTCGGTTGACTTGTGACAACAAGTCAATCAGGAATCTAAGTAATAATATAGATATATGACGAAGAATCCACTTACATCGATGTAACTGTTCAATTATTATTTTTATATGATTAATATTTTCACAACTCAATCGTTGAATTTAACAATATGTTTATACTTATCGTGCGAATAAATATTTTAAATTGATCTAATATCTCTTTTATAATGACTTAAAACATTGTCTATATTAATATATATTTAGAGGTTACATAAAATGAATAGTTAAAACATTTTAATTTACGTATAATTTATGTGAATAAAGCCTGAAATATTAATCCTATAAAAAAAATCACGAAATTGTATAAAACTAAAGGCATAAGTGAACCTCCCCGGTAGATATCTATACCACTATATATAAAAGGCCTTTCTTCCTTGCTTTGCTTTTTTGCATTTTTAACTAGTTAAATTTTAATTTTAATTCTACTACTTTTTAATTATATAAAAATAATTAAATTTTAATTTTAATCTCTATATTACTTTAAAATTTAAGATTTAATCTTTATATTTAAATTTTATTATTATATAATTTAACACTATGTTATTAATTAGTTTAAATATTTTATTCTAATTAAAATGTAGATCTAAATTTAAAGAATTATTAACATTCATTTTTTTTTGTTAAATTTAAATTCATTACAATACCATTTTTTGCAATCGAATGAGAACTTTTTTAAAAATTTTAAAATATCCCACCAACAAATTTAATAAGATGTTAACAAATTGAATTTGAATCTTTAAATTCAAAAAATAAAGAAATTAAATTCTTTAAAAAAAAAATATTCCAAATATACATAAAGAACAAAAACTTGAAAGCATATTGAAACCTTTAAATTTTAACCATTTAGTCCAAAATAATTACCCCAACTCAAAAGATAGATAAAAAACCATGCTAATATGTACTTAATGAAAATAATATTCTTTTTTTAATCGAGGGTTGAGTAAAAGATGTTTAAGGTTTAACTTCAAGATTGAATATGAACAGGCTTGAATCAATGCAAGTCTTTTGCCACTACTCTAATTACTTAATTGATAAAGAATGAGATTTGATGCAGATGAAAGTGTATAATGGAACTAAATTCAAGCTAAGTCAGAACTAGATATTCAAAAAGCTCTATCAAGTTTTCTTAATGTAATAAATCACTATTTGAAATCTGAACAATTATTTTTACATTGGAGCCTAAACTGTTTCTATCCTAGTTAGAACCTAACTTGACAATTGTTCCAACATTAGGACCTTAGTCAAGTTATACCCTAACTTAGCAATTGTCCAACATAAGGACCTAATCTAAGCAATTGTTCCACATTAGAACTTGAACTTTTTTTTGTCTAAATTAGTTTCTTAACTTGACAATTATTTCTATATTGGAGGGTAAAACTTGACAATTATTCTCACATTAGGACTTGAAGTTTAGGGTTTTCAAGAAAATTCAAGGACCAGCTTGGATAAAAAAGGTTAAAGCCTCAATATGAGAATAATTGCCAAGTTCTAAGCTTAACTGGGCAAAAAGTATTTAGATGCCAATATAGAAATAACTGCCAAATCTAATGCTTAACTTGGACAAAATGATAATAGTTGCCAAACTCTAAAAAGTGATTTAATTTCAAGTTGAATTATTCGTCGGCTGCAGATTGGCACTAGTATTTCTTTGATCTGTTGCTTTTGCCTGTGTAAAAAAAAATAAAAGATACTCAACCGATAGCTCAAGCTCCAACTGGCAAGTATCTAGCAAGGGATTGGAATTGGGAAAAGAGTAGTCAAGATCGATTGCCTTCCTATGGGACAGCTTCAGTTCAAGTATAAATCCTTAAGGTCCAGCACAACTAAAATCATTATGTTGAGAAAAAAAAACAAAATCATTAATGATTAGACATTATTATAACAACAAAATCTCACAAAGTTTGTTAGGAACATATGATGCCGTCAATCCTTAATTGATACACTGACCACATCAAACCAAAGTATGATCCTCCAAAAACTTTTTGGAATACATGAAAATACTCAAAAATTTAAACATACCCCATATTGGACACATACTCAGTATCCAATATTACATCCCAGTTCATGCAACATATGAACTATCTAACTAGTTTAAATGAACAAAATAACCTTTCATTAACTTCCAATCCAAGAAAAAGGAAAATAATATTAAATGTAAAACATATACCAAGATACACTAAAGATAAAGGTCTAGAAGCAAGACATGTACCATACCTAATAATGGGAGAAGAAATGGCAAGCTCCAAAACTATTTAAGGCTTACTAAGGGTGGTAGTAGCCCTGTAAGGTTTTACTCATCTTCCTCTTCATCGCCATCTCCGCCAGCAGCCTTCTTGGCAGCTGCTCTTTGGTTCTTTCTCTTCACTCTTCCAGGTCGGCCACCTCCAAACGGACTCGTGAGAGAGAAATCGATATGTTTTTGCGAGTCAACCCTTACCATGAACGATGGGATGTTGACAACCTGCCTCCCAACCCTATCAATGAAAGAGCATACATTGGGATACAAACATTCGGAACATCAATATGTATACTCAAGTAGGCTTGACCTATATAAAAGAAGTGAACCTTTTACCTGATATGCCTTTGCCTAATCAAGACGCGGGCATGGTGAATAGACTTGGCCATACCAGTCTTGAACACAAGTGTTTGCAAGCGGCGTTCAAGGAAGTTCTCGACAGTCAAAGCCAAGACATAATCAAGCTTGTTCTGGCTCTCATCCAAAAGTCCATACCTGTTCATCCTACGAAGAAGAGCTTCACCTTCAAAAATACGACGAGGGTTCTTCTCATCAAGGGTGAGAAGGTCCCTAGCAGCATTACGGATACGGCTCAAAGCATACTGGACCCTCCACAACTCCCTCTTACATCGGAGCCCATACTCTCCTACAAGCCTCAACTCAGCATCTAATCGTTCTTTCTCATATGGACGCCTTGGCTTCTTAAAGGTCTTCCCATCTACAACCACACATAAATTTCACCAACAAAACTGAGATTCCACTAACATCAATGAGCCTGAAGCAATTAAACAACAATAATCTTGTCTTTGTTTACCAAATAATGTTCAAATTTGAGTAAATCAACAGGTAACAAATAGATGACAATGGCAAATACAAACTACAAATACAGAAAAATTCGAAATCAATGTAATTTCTATGATCCTAAACTAAATTAAATATAAAAAATATCATAAAGGTATTATAGGAGACACATAGAGATGCCCAATTACCCATTTGTGAGAACCCAAAAATAGCTAAAATCAGAAGAACAAAAACCATCATAGTAAAATAGAATACAAACTTAGATGAAAATACAAATTAGGCAAAACAAAACACTAGAATACAGAATGGGTTAACTTACAGTTGCGGTAGAAACTGACGTGAACCATGGCGTCGTTACAGTTGTTGTAGATTAAAGTTGGAGGGAAAGGGGAAGATGCCAAAGTACGGAAAGAGAAATGAAGTGGAGAGTTGAAATTTATATACAGGGAAAAGCTAAACCCTAATGGCTTCTCATTTGATAGCCCCCGAAAAAAATTTTAAGCTGAAAAAAAAATAAACCTTAGTAAATTATTAATAAATTTACCTTTTAATCAATTAATTTTAAAAAAGCTATAAAATGGTCACTAAATTATTCAAAAATTATTATTTAAGTCACTATGCTGTTAAAATTATTATTGTATGACCATCTTTAATTAGGTTATCTACACTAATCGAAAGCTCTCATTACTCTTCTCTTCTACAGTTTAGTTTTTTTTCATGAAACAACTTTGAACGTCACAAATTTATAAACCAAAATCTAAACAACTTTCTTCTTCAATCTCTGACACTAACCATCAAGTCAACTTAGTTGATTTAATGTATGCTCTTCTACTTATCAATGGATATTGATTCACCATATCAATTTTTGAATCGTTTCTTAGAGCTCACTAGTTAAATTTTTTTAAAATAAAGTTTAATAATCTATTGGCTTAATTAAATACTTTCTAACAATTTAGTAATTTATAAAAAAAATTTCGAATAATTTAGTGATAATTTTATAACTTTTTAAAATTTAATAAATAAAATATAAACTTACTAAGAGTTTAATAAAGTTAAGTATAATTTACTTAAAAAAAAGTCATGATATTTACCATGCTTGCTCTCCAAATTTTGTTTAATTCTACTTGTAAATAACTAATTCATTTTTTTTATATTTTTCTTGAAAAATTATGTTATTTTCAATTTAACATTCAATAATTTTTATATGTATTTTTAGGTTAATATATGCCATAAGTCTTTGTACTTTTCACAAGTTTAGAATTTAGTCATTACATTTTCATTTCTTGGAATTTAGTCCTTTTATTGTTCAGATTTCAAATTTCAAGTCTAATTTGTTAACACTTTTTTTTTTAATTTGTTGGTGTAACATTTTAAAATTTTAAAAAAATATTAATTTGTTAGCAATGAAAATAAAAAATGACGTAATGAATCTAAGTTTAACAAAATAAATTTAACAGTATTGACAGTTGGATTTGAATTTTGAAATTTAAAAAGCACAAAGACTAATTTTAAATTTACAAAGAGTACATGGACTTATAACATATTTTAACCTTTCTTTTATTATAATTTTAAACATAAATATCATAATTTTTTAAGGTTTACATTATATTATTATATATTATTATAGATTTTATTATGTGATATAATTTATAAAAAGTAAAATAAAATAATATATTGTGATATTGAAAACAAGTTAGCGAGCGTTCGATCGGATAGAGTGAAAAAATTCGAGTTAGTCGAGTTAACAAGTCCTATTTTATCATTTTAACTCAATTTGAAATTTTTTCGATTCGAGTTGAGTTGAATAAGTGAAATTGTTCGAGTTAAATTAAAATGTTAAAATAAAATCTTGTTACGTTATAACTAATTTTATGGTAGAGCACATAAATATAGAATCATATATATTTAAAAAAGAAAATAAGATACTTTAGTATGATAATCTTGAATTGATAATTTATTTGTTTAGGTCCTCAAAAATATTATTTTGGAATTTTTAAAAAAAATTTAAGCATTGTTATATATTTTTTAGAATTTTAAATTTTTATAATTTAAAAAAAATAAAAATTTGAAATTTTTATAAATAATTTTGAATTTTTATAAATAATTTTTGTATTTTTTGTTGAAAAAAATTAATTTGCTCATTTTTTAAATTGATATGGACCACAGGAGTATTTACGGCAATATGTCATTTCTATTATTCGAATTATAAAAATTTAACTTAACTCAAACTCAAAAAATTGAATTACATATTCGAGTTGACTTAAAAAAATTGATTAACTCAAATAATTCAATTTGATTAACTTGAAATTTAATTTTTTTTTTTAATTTTTTTGAATCGAATAGAGATTTGCTCACTGTAAAATTAGACTCCAGCCTTGAATATTGGAACCTAAGCTTAACCTATATTTCTATTTTTTTTCAAACCTTTTGAGACTTCAAAACTATCTTAACATGATTTTATTTATTTTTGGTCATTAGTACGATAAGTTGGAATGGATATTTCTAAGAACAAAAATTAGATATTAATATTTCAATTGAAATAATTAAAGGTATCGA
The DNA here is from genome assembly GCA_025698465.1 of Gossypium longicalyx. Classification (NCBI taxonomy): domain Eukaryota; kingdom Viridiplantae; phylum Streptophyta; class Magnoliopsida; order Malvales; family Malvaceae; genus Gossypium; species Gossypium longicalyx. The sequence continues at coordinate 3,969,882 of CM047001.1, read as the reverse complement.
CTATTAGCATGATAACTTTGAATCATGATCCGAGGTTAATTTAATTTTGCGTAGTGATGTTAAATAAATGAAAACAAAATTTAAAAGTACTAAAAACTAAATAAAACCAAAATAGCAGGCCTTCCATGACTTGAAACAAATTCTTCAGAAAACTGGTGGATGTAAACCCTAATATTATTTTCGGAACGAACTCCTATTGTTTTTTTTTTTTGGAATTTTCTAGTTTATTAGGGTTTTCTTTCAAACCGAGTGTTGGAAGAATTTCTTTTATATTGTATAGAAAAGATTCTATTAGTGTCGGTTTATAATTAGTGGTGGATTCAGAACATTTTTTCTTAGGGGTCGGAATTAAATTGTATATTTTAATTATAGTAAAAATGTAATTTTACCATTTTAATAGTTTATATCTTTAGTAATTTTTAAAGAATTAGATAAAATTTTTATCATTTTTGAGAGGTTAAAGTGTAATTTTACTATTATTAATTTAATATTTTATAAATTATAAAAGACCTAAATAGAAAGTTTTTCATTTTAAAGAAGTCGATCCCTACCAGCCCTTGGCTCTGCCACTGCTTGTAGTAGAATTTTGTAATTAATATTTAAATTATTATGAAAATAAATATTTGGTAATAAAAAATTGTAATAATATTATTAGAATTTTGTAAATTATTTTTAAAAAAATTGTAATAATGTAGATATAATGATTTTGAACCCTATAACTTATAAAAAGTATAGTTGAGTACCCAAAATTATTAAAGAAACTATGGAATGAATATATAAAATTATGAAAGTATCGACTTTTGTTTATATTTTGAAAGTATTTTAGAATAATAAATAATTTTATAAGTCGGTTTAAACCTATGTTGTCTTAAGTTTTATTTTTTTTTGTTGTTTTTTATTGTTTAATAAGTCTTCATTTTTAGAAATTTTTGGCTATTCTTATAGCGCGTTTTTTTACTTTTGTTTATGCATGTAGTCTTGCTTTTACAAGTGATTTTAGGGATGATTTTGTTGTCGTTCTCTCTAGTTTGGTGGATGTTCGTTCAAATCTTTTGCCAATTTTTGCATGTCGCTTTTGATCATCCAGGGTTGATTTCCTTATCGTATTAAGTGATTACAATCACTCAAAATATGTTGTATTTGAGTTGCAACGGAGTCTATGGATGGTGAGACTAAAGTCTTTGTTGTGTTGATGCAGTCGTAAACTAACTAAAAATTCGACTAAGACAAGTACACCTATCAATTAATAGTATAACTATGATGAGCAAAGATATCGTTCCCATGATGACTAAAAATATTAGTAATTACTGTCATTCTATTATTTAACCAACAAATTGGAGTTATTGGTTAAAACTAAAATTAATTAAATTAATCAACTAAAGAACATGACAAATAACAAATTAGAAAAATAAACGATTAACAATCAAGAAGCAATACAATACCTAAGAAAGAATCCATTTAGACTTCATATGTCCTTATCAATTTAAATTACACAATTTCTTCACTTAGTATCTTGATCCATAGAAATCCCTAAATTATATTAATATCTCTCTTTAAGGCTAAGAGCAGCTGACTCTTAGTTGATTAATTGAAATTTCTTTTTAATTAAAACCCATATTATTGCATTAACTCGATCTATAGATTTGACTCTAATCCGGTAGATTTATATTGTCCTATTTCTAGAATTGCGGGCAACTCAACTCAATTACGTTAGATCTACTTTTAAACAAGGTCTATTCCTCATCTGATTTAAGCACATCAAACATGGATTAATAGTCTAGAAATATCAAACTAAAAATTATGCGCACATAGTTGAGAACAAGATTTAAGTCTTTATTGCGTAAAAAATAGAAATCAAATAACAGATTCCATCCTAGGGTTCATCTCCTTAGGTATTTGGAAAATTAGTTCATGATAGCAAATAAAAACATCCCAAAGACAGTATAACCACAAGAAATAAAGAAACTCGTAATAAACTTAAAAGAATTCGAAAGTAGATCTTAAATCTTGATGGAAATCTGCTTCAGAGTCGGCTTTACTGGTGTTTTTCGAGTTGTTTTCTTGAGTATTCTATGATGACTCTCTCCCCTATTCTTATCTTTGTCATATATAGATCTTAGAATGTCCGAAAAACTTAAAGATTGCATTTTTCTACGTGTTTGGAGTGCAATTTGAGATTTCCACACGATTTGACACGTGGCCGTGTGGCTTACACTGTCGTGTGTCCAGCCCGTGTGGCTCCTGAAACTTGTTTTGGTTTTTCGATTTCCCCTCGTTTTTCGCTCATTTTGCTCCAAAATGCTCTCCTAAGTATAGAAACATGAATTTAAAGTATTAGGAGTATAAAATTCACAATTTAACATCGAATAATCACCCAAAAACGCATTAAGAACGAGGCTAAAACATGTTATTTTTATCACTTATCATGTGTTGGTGAAGCTTATCATTCACCCACCGTCTACAATGGGTGTCTGTTGTTTTTTTCTCCGAATTATATGAACTTATTCATAGAATAAATTAATGAATTTCCCTTACATAATTATAAAAATACATATTTTAAGAATGTAATAATGTGATTAATATATTAATTTTTAATGCACAATTTAATCATTTACGTATTATTTAAAAATAATTATTTAATCCTAACAATTTTAAAATATTAATCTTTTAAAAAATACATTTTCGATTTTGAAATGCGAGGGATATCTTATAATTGTCACCCTTTAAATTAATATAAATAATATATATAATATAACAAGGTAAACAACACAAGCATCATATTGCAACAAACGGTAATCTATCATTTTTTTTTCTATTTATTTTTATAGTTTTTAATTATGCATTAAAATTTTTTAATAAAATAAAATAATAAATATGTATTAATATTTGGTACGTTGGTAGTATATTTTTTCTTTTAGAAACAATCTTAAAAAATTGCCATGTGTTTTATTTTTTTAGTATTTTACTAACCTTTATAGGATACTTGTCTACCTATAACATTATTTGTGAAGTCTAAAAATTTCACTAGCAGTGTATCGAATATTTTCTCTATAAATATATTAAAAAAAAAGTCAATTTGCTTCTTGTTCAAACTGCTCTTCAAACTTGTGTTTGAACAAGATAGCGAATATAAATGAAAATAGTGTAATAAGGAGAGATAAACACAAAACATTCATTGATGAACTTCAGAAACAATCCTACTTTACAGAGTTTTGTTAAGTTAATAGTTTATTCAATAATTGATCCAACAACCTATGGGCTAAAGTCTAATCTATCTTTACAGAAGAAGCAATTGTAGCCCCAATACTCAGTAGAGAGTCAAATTGCTTTTTTTTTTTAACGAAAATATTGACTAAAATATCAATTTTTTAATAGCATTGGTATGGCCAATAGCATGACAATGCAAATGTACTTCATAATGACATGACACTATTTGTTTTATATGTCACATCAATAAATAATTTAAATTTTATAAAATATAAAATAAATTCATAATTAAAAATTTAAAAAATTTAAAATTTATGCTTGCTAACATGATTAAAAAATTAACATTTTAATCAATATATTCATTAAAAGAATAATAATTCAACTCTTTCTGAAAGGTTGATGGTTATATTTGGCTCTTTTTAAAAAGTTAATGGCCAAATTTAACTAAAAAAATAAGAATTAAATTGACAAAATATATAAACTTTAAAGAATTAAATTTATTATTATACATATTTTTAATTATAGTCTAAATCAAAACCAACCATATTCAATAAACATTGAATCAAAATCGTACCAAACATGACAATTTAAATAAATTTTCAATCGAATCCCATGTATTAATTTAATAATTAAAATATTTATCACCTTAAATGTGACCTGGACGAGAATAGGATTGGAGTGATACTTAGTTACATAAAGGAGAGGCAAAATACTCCTATTTCTAAGAATCCAATTCCATGATTTCAGAAAATCAAAATCTTCCAAAATGACAACATCCGTATGTGCTTTTTTGAAACGAAAAGGGACAAAAGAAATGTCCCACAAAATGATTTTGCATGGATCCAGACAATGAATTTTGTCTTGGCATTGGGTACTCAGAATTGTACAGGACGGATATGGAATTGCAGCGGATCATACTATGATTGTACGTAAATGATAATATGGCTCTGCTCACACCCACAACTACGAATTTTGGTTTATATGATTATTCTTAGAGTGATATTTAGTAAATATGGGTTTGAATGTTTGTTTTTATTTACTTTTTGAGATGACAACATATTGGTCATTTGCAATATTATGAAATATGCTAACTCTGATATGCTTACTTTATTTGATAATTGATATTTTGGAATTGGTTTAGTGAAAATATTTGTAATCTGATCCACAACACACACGTATTTATTTTAATAATTTTACTATCGGTCTTTTCTCATACAAAATAGAGATCTAATTCTACATGCGTTATTCGATCATGTTGCGTCGGATTTGCTACAAGAACTGCAACACTAATATCATCACACCTCATGATTGGTCTATGTGGCAATAGTGATTCAACCTACATGACTTCACGCAATGCATTAGCAAGGCTTCGGTACTCGGCCTTGGCTGCAGATTGTTTCTTAGAGCTCCAAGATATAAGATTAGAGTCTAAGAACAAATAGTATCCAACAGTGGATCATCGATCATCCTTGCTACTTCCCCTATCAGAATCAGAGTATCTATCAGCGGCAAATCTTGACCTGTCTTGAAAAACAACCCATGATGCATACTATACTACCTTTACGATAACGAAGAATGAACTTAATGACTTTTCAATAGAGTTTGCATAATTTGAATAGTCGTATTAACACTATAACACCCTTTACTTGATCCGGTCGTCTAACTCGAGCAATAAGGTGCTATAAACAAATACGAAACATTTACATACAATTGGTAGTTCAAAATCTCAATTAATTTTCAACATATCATAAATAATCAAATTTAACATGTAATTCAATAAATTTTGAGTTTACATCAAGCTTATGAAAGTTTAAAACCAACTCGATATTAAACAAAGATAAATTTGAAGTAAAAACAAAAATATGAGAAAAGTCTGCAAATAGGGGTCACATAGTCATGTTCCCTGACCGTGTGGAAATGCTAATGCCGTGTGGGTATAGCATCAGGAAAAGGGTCACTATTATAAGTTTCTAGCACCACTAATTTTCGGGTTGTTATAAACACTAATTAATTTCATGCTGTACAAGACAAATGTCTTATAGAAAATCAATAAGTCGAGGATATAATGAAACATCAAAAAAAGAATCACTATCACAAGTTGTGAATAGTGGAGATGTCACTTTTGGTGTGGGTGTAGCATTTGAGTTTTACTCACCTTCAAATTGTTCAACATCCACCGAAGAAACAATTGAGTTAGCCAAGATCATTAAGAGCATATTGTGCATGAAGCGTAGCTATAACATCATCAACAACTTTCGAATAAGCATCGGTCACTTTTATATCATCAACATATGCCTTGAAATATAGTTTAAAACTGTCATCCAAAGTTTTAATAAACAATGAAGAAGATATAAACCCAAGTTTAGAAAATAAATAACTTAAAAGGTTATCGAACCGAGCACAAATGGCTTGCTTGAGAGCCTTGTGTAAACGACACACCAACTTGTTGAAAGCTAAGGGTGATTTATATAAACTTCCTTGGATAAGTCTCTATCGGTTTTGACAAAATTTTAGACCTATATTTTGATTGAGGTTGGACTTGAACAACTATGTATGATATTGATATCATATATCGATCTAGCCCGAACTTGACTTGATTCAGTTAATTAACACTTCTATTGAGCTTCAATTCAACCAAATAGCATAATTGGTAGAATTGAATTGGATTGGTTAGTTGAATCGAAGACTATAAATCCAATGATTCAATCGATGATCAAATTAATTTAAATTAGTATCAAATTAAAGCTAACTTATATATTTAATTTGTTGTTATATTTATCTGTGTTTTTAATTTTTAATAAATTTTCAAATTACCTTTGAAAAAATTGCCTAACTAAATAAATCGAAAATTAATTATTTTAACCCCAAATAAGGATATAGAAAGAAAATGAAAAGGACGTTTTGAACACTTTCTACCGCTAATACACATATCAGTATTCCGATGCTCTCTTCTGCACTTTCCTTCAGCGTCGGACAGGGACACGGTATTTGTACTTTCTTTATTTCCCTTAATACCCTCCTCTTTCTTTTTTTTCCCACACAACTCCAAATTCAAATGAAGAGGAAGTAATTTGGTGAATTCCGTTTTATATGTATATACTCTTCCCAAATTCAAAATCTAATTATTTTACTTTTATTTCAGAAATTTAATTTTTTTATCATTTAAATTTTAAAATTCAGGTTTAATTTTTAACAATGTTAAATTTATTAATGTGATATTTTTTACATAAAAAAAATTTATTTGACAGCTATGTAATTAAAAAAAATGATGTTTTAATAAATATGAATTTAACAAAATAATTTTAATAGTGCTCATAGATGGACTTGAATATTGTAATCTAAAACGTAGAATCAAATTCTTAGGAATAAAAATATAGGGACTAAATTTTAAACTTTCGAAGGGTACAAAAATTTATGACATATCTTAACCTAATATAAATGAAAAAAAATGATAGGAAAGTGTTATACCCCTCTACCTAAATAAGGACATGTGGCAAATCGAAAGGTTGTCTAAACAACAACTCCACCAACTACCAATCGAAAGGTCACCCTCGAGCTTCACCTTCTGTCCTAACCATCAAACAAGCGAGAACCATCTACTATTCTAGGCCCCTAGCCTTTTGTTAGAAATGTGACCTCTTTGGTCACCAAACTCTATGTGGGTTCAACTGTTTTGTACTGTTGAATCAAAATAAATGACAAGACATGTCCCATTACAAATATCTTCATCCCATCGAAAACATCTGTTCCATGCATTCTGCAACGATGAAGAGAGGACCAACTCCTTACATAGGCTAGCCTAAACTCTCTTCAGATACTCCCAACATCTACTCTTCAAAGTTTATTCCACTTTCACTTATTTTAACCTTTGACTCCCCGTCTCGATTAGGTGAACTGGTCTCCAATAAACTATTCTCTCTTCTATATCTCATTGTTGTATTATTTTATCAATAAAAAATCTAAAACAATTGATATTTCAAAAAAAAAATATAAATATTAAAAAAATTAAAAAATATAAAATCCAATTCAAGCATTGACTCAATTTATTTCATCTATTTTCAACTAGTCCACATTGGTCCTTTTCTTTGCTTTAGATTGTTGTATGATTCAACTAATCTAATCAACTAGTCCAATTTCACAACTTTAATACTTTTTAACTTTTTGGCTTCCAGCTTTTTAAGAGAAGTTATTAAAATACTTTTATTTAGATTAATTATTTAAAATGTATTTTAAAAATTTAGATTAACTTATCTTTTATAAATAATATTAAATTATTTAAATATTATTTAAATTAATTATTTTTACCATTCCAACATTATGTCTAAAAATGATATTGTAACATTTTGTTGTAAACTTTTACAATAATACCCCTACAAGTTTGTTGTTTATTGAAAATGACTAAATTGGAACCTTATGTGATGGTTTGATAGCCTGATGGTCAAAGGTGTTCACCGGCTCATGTATAGTTTAGATTCGAGTCATGTTAGTTGTGTTTATTGTTCAGGTTTTACATTATTATTATGATTTACCTTTTTAAACAATGATGATTTTCTTTTTACTTAAATATATTTTTCAAGCCTAATATTTTCGTATAAATAATCATTGGACTTGAATAAATAACTCAACCTTTGAATAAATTTAGTTTAGCACAAATATATCAATTAATAATCTTATATAATTATTTAGTTTTCTAAAAAAATTGTATTATTATGGAACATGAATATCACTTCATACATCATGTAATTTACTTAAAAGTAACATTATAAAAATAAATTATTTCATAATTTTAAATATAATATTTGAAATGCATTTTACTTATTTTTTTTATCTCAGATTATAATATTTAATTTTACTGTCACTATTATTTTTACACTAATAGCAGATAAACGTATTACCAAACTAAATCCATCCTAAATATATCACCTTACAATACACCAACAAATCACTAGAAAGAAATTCATATCACCACTTTTTACCACAAATTTTTACCAAACTTATGTAACCAAAAGTGAACTTCAAAAAACATATTTAAATACAAATAATTAAATCCAATCCCAAATCCGTCCATATAAATATTAGCCTCCGTCCCCCTCTAACGAACGGTTTCATATTTTTTTCTCTGTTCTATCAAACAAGAAAAAACAAAAAAGTTTTTTTTTCTTTTTATTTCCCACCGAAAATCTTAATTTCTTTCTGCCTTGTTTGTCTTTTTTTACATGAAAATGAGCTTCGATTTAGTGTTGATAATGGAAGCATTGCTGTTGAAACATATTCTGGAGCTCAAAATTTAAGTCTTCTTTCTTTGCTGATGGATTCGGTGCGCAAGCCCTCTCTTAGGCTTAAATTAATCGTAAAAACAAGCTTCGTTTCTTCGTTTTCATTAGCGTTTTCTTTTTCTTCTATTAAGAACAACGTCGAAAAGAAATTTCATTTGGAAAAAAAAGGATTATAGCTTTTTCGCCGTTTTTCTTGAATTTTTACGAATATTTCACTTCTTTCTCTGCAAATTTTTTTGAAAGTTGAAGCTATTTTGTTGTTTGTTTAGCTAGAAAACGTCTTTGTTAAAAAATATATTTTATCTTTCCTTCAATTTTCTGCTTTATTGCTTTTTTATTTTTATTTTTATCCCTTTTTAATAATAATCGCAGGAAAAGGAAAATCGAAGAGTCGATGGTTTATCAAATGGAGACAATTTTCAAAATATAACGCCAATACAAGCAGCGCTACTCAACAGCTTAGAAACCGTCCTTATCAACTCGGTCATACAAGACGACAGAACTCGCTTCTTATCTCACTCGCGTCAACTCGTCGACGACTTAGATGATGATCCCTTGAACCGAAGAAGCGTGGTATTGAAGCTTCTCCTTATCTGTTGTTACTTCGACGCTATCGAATGCGCCACGTCACTGTTCAACGGCGAAGTGGAAACCGATTTTCTCCCGTTGGTGAACGAAGTGGACACGACGACGGAAATGACGGCTTTGCAGGCGGCGGCGGAGGCTCACTCTGTGCGTTGTTTAGAGTTGCTGCTAAAGAAACGTGCCCGTACAGAGGTGAAGAGTAAAGATGGACGAAGTCTGCTTGCTCTGGAGATGGCTTTGTCTAGTAGCAGGTAAAAAAATGTCGTTTTCTGTTTATAAAGAGGCAAAAAGCTGTGGTGTTTTGAAGAAGACAGCGAAGTAATGGCCCTTTTTTGGAAATGTTGCTTTTTCTATTCTCGGTTCGTTTTATTTTTTATTTTTATAAATATTATTTGTTTTTTTTAATTGACAAGAATAATGAATTTCTTTTTTTTTGGCTCTTTCCGTATTATTTTCAGGATGGATGTGATATGGAATCCGGATGATTACTCTGTTGAGGACTTGGTGGTTCTTCTTAGTGAAAAGGTTTCCTTAAAAAATGTTTGGTTCTCGAGAAAATTATTCTAACAAAAAAGAAGAAGAAAAAAACTGAATATTTTGTTTGACAGGATTTGACTGCGGTGAAACTTTTGAGTGAAAGAACAAAAGCAATAGGCGAGGTGGCGTATTCAGCTGCCATGGGAGGCAAAATAGTAGCTTTAGCAGCGCTTCTCATGGTAGCGGCGGAGAAAGTTAATGACTCCGTCGTAGTATTATGCGACGCTTATTCGGGTTCAAAGGAAAAAGACACCGTTTACCAGTGCGTGATCCGGGAAGCATTATCGTCAGGCCGCCGTGATAAGTCGCCGTCGAGAACAGTTAAAAAGAACTGTTTGTCCCCAACCAAAGTCGAACCCGATATGAAACGAAAGCTTTTGCTTTGCGAGATTGAGTTGCTTCAGCTGTTTGGAGCCGATTCTCATAACAGTGGTGGAGACAAGAAGATGACTTCATCCTTAATCCTTGCTATCAAGGTAATTTTGGTGTTTAATCTACATGGGATTAACAACATGCGGATACTTATTTGTTTATTATATCTACGAATTAAGAAAAAATAAAGAGTCAGAATTAAGTTAAATTTAGTTTTAAAATATCCTATTTAATTGATAAGATGACTAAAAAAGTTGACCAATCATATTTACGAATCATTTGAATAAGGAAACTATGGGTAATTTAGTAAAAACCGGGGACACGTAACATGGACCGTTTCGGGGCTTTAAAAAAGCTGTATTCTTCAGTATTTCGTTCGCTTTCTTTGATTTCTTCTTTCTAGCGAAATCTGATTTTTTTTCGAATTAATAGTCTGAAAAGATTCTTCAAAGGGAATAAATTTTGGTTGTAATCATTTCGTGTCATTTTAAATGTATTATTTTCTTCGTCATTCTTGTTATGATAGGCCCGAGATGAAGCTGTTATTGAGCTGCTTCTAAAGACCAACATGGACGTAAATGATGCTGATTCTGAAGGAAACTCAGCTCTGCATTGGTCACTTAGAATGTCCTGGGGTTCATCTTCACAGCAACTTAAGTCTCTCTCTTTCTCTGTCTCCATACATGTTTCTTTTTTCCCTTTTCATATGATTGATGATTTGCTTCCTTCTTGATTTCTTGTTGCCAGAATCTTATGGCTCCTTTTGAAGCACGGTGCCCGAGTAAACCAAAAGGACAAACTAGAATTAACTTCATTTCACATTGCTGCTGCCAATGGGAATACACAGGCACTCCAGGTATAATTGCTTTAAAATTTAATCAACGCATGCTGGTAACAAGCTTTAAAAGGATATTACCTTTGATATCATCCTTTCAATTGTTCTTATAGGTACTTCTACTAGAAGATCCAGATGGAATTCACTACAGAACTATAATGAAAGAAACCCCATTGTTTTTTGCTGTGAAGAATGATCATATTGAATGTGCTGAGCTTCTTCAGCGTTGGGGAGCAAGCAATGAAGTCCTCAACTTACGGTTCGAAACAAATAATACCGCTTTCTTTTAAAGTTTCATCTTTAATTTCAAAAGCTAACATCACTTGCCTTTGTGTTTGTCAGTAGAGAGAGGCCGATTGACCTGGCAAAGTCACAGGATATGCGTTTCATACTAAACAAAACTTATATTACTCTTAGTAAGTTTTATTTATAGTCATAAAATTAAAGACATTAATATTAATTATTCCTACTTCATCCAATCTCATGATATTCTAATGTGCAGTGCATCGTAATTCCCCGGTTGAGCAGAAATATACTCCTCGTTTCCAAGGGGATAAAGTTATTTTTGATACATGTGAAACTCTTCTTACAATGGCAGATGAAGGAAGCTGTACTGAAAGGTGACCAAACTTTTCAATATCTTTAGACCATGAAAAATCCTACAAGTTTTCATCCGTGACATTGAACATACTGTCCTATTCTCTTCCTTTGTGTTGTTTGAATATGTTGGTGTTTTGTTTTGTTTCTTAATGCTCTACTGCCTGTGTTTTCTAGAACCAACACAAATGTAAAATCAGAGATCTGTAAGTACTTTGAATCTGGAGGATGTGTGAGAGGGTCTAAGTGCTTTTATGCTCATGGTAAAGAGGAGCTTCGACAGGCAAAACATGGAATGCATCTCGTTAATTCTCCTGCTGCAGAGAAACTGAAACGGAAAATTTTTGTAGGCGGCCTCCACCCTCTGTTGGATTCGGGTTAGAATTTTGTCAAAATTCTTTAGTTACACTTAGACTTGTATGCATTTTTGGTAATGTAATACTAGATTGGGAAGGATAAGTCATGGCTTTTCTTTTCTTTTTGGTTGAGCAGAGTCATTGAGCAAGTTTTTCCAAGCTGAATTTGGGTCTGTGGAAGATGCCCATGTTGTTAGTATTAAAACAGGTGATGAATTACAGTCTCGAGGCTTCGGCTTTGTTACTTTTAAGCACGAAATGTCTGTTTCGAAGGCTGTTCAAGCACATTATGTAACTATGATGGGCAAGCAAGTTGAAATCAAAAGTGCAGTTGGGAGATGGGATGAGTCCTTGAAGCTATTGACTCAGCAACATTCAAAGGATCCGAATGACCAACATCAACAACCAGTCGAGTCATCCATTGAAAAGACTGCAGACGAGATGCCAAGAAGGAAGGCCTTGGAAGAGACTAAAGCTGATAAAATCTCATGGGTGAATAAATTACTCCATGGCCAACCGAAGGCGTATTCTGAATCTCAAGTTCTCACTAGCCCCATTGCTTCCAACCAAAATATTCCAGTATGGCTGAGGACTTTTAAGAAGTGGCTTCCCGGTTTCTTACAAGAGGTATCAAAAAAACCGAAGGAAGGCGAATACCCTCTGTCATCGTTAAAGGCGGATTTCAGGGCTGCATTCGGCTTAGAACTGGACCATGTTTCTCTTGGCTACACTAAGCTCAGTGATTTTATGAGATCTTTTCCTGATCTTTGTTGCATGAAGGTCATGCCAGTAGGAGGATGTGGATCTCCCAATCACATGGTGCTCATTCCTTCCCCTCCTAGGCCTGATTGGAAATCACTTCAGCCTCTCAATATGCACTGCTGCCCACCGTCTTGTACTGCACCACCTCATGAAAATACTGATACTGATCCTAGGAATCTCAAGCATCCTCCGGATCTTCTCTCGAATTCTTGTGAAGATATTAGCATCAGCAGCAGCCAGGTTGATCCATCTAAAAACTCCAATTTTCTGCAATTCTTGAAGTCAGACAAAGGAGGAACTCAGTGTCGGGGGTTCAATGAGCGGAAACTTGGTCATACAGGGAGGCATTTGGTTCTTGAAGCCCTTCTAAGAAAACGGAACAATTCATCCATATTCTTTCTTCGCCAATTCGATTTCTATCACGTAAGTGTTGAACTAACTAACAAACACTTTACATTGCACTACAATTAATAGCATCTCGGTTTTGATCTGTGCAGAATTACAAGGCAAGTGTTAAGCAAGGAAAATGCTTTTGGTGCAACCAATCAAAGTTGTTATGGGCAAACTTTCCATGTCAACACTTGTTGTGGTGCGGCGAATGTAAAACAGAAGCTGCACGAGCAGCTGGTGATTCCGATCATCGATGCGTCGTATGCGATGCAAAAGTACAAACATTCATCTTACCTACATTGGATAGATACCCTCAGTCATTACATGGAAAGCCCCTCAAAACCGAGGAATTTCCTCCTTTCGATCCGTCTTGTATTCCAAATTAAGTCTTCCTCAGAACTCCATCAATGCCCCTGACGTGTGGTTTTTTTTTTTTTTTTAGCAGCGTTGATATTTTGTACAAAACTCATATAGTGTTAAAACTTTTGGGACTTCATATCCATACTTATTGGTGAAACTGATACTGACTTGTAAGTATGCTTTTTTTTTTCTCAGAAATTTTGGCATCTCTTTCTGCTTGTCTTGAATCAAAGAATGAGATGGTCGTTGTTGGGATTATAAATTGACAAACTGATATCAATGCATCCAATTGTGGACTATCTTACCTGAATTTTTGTTATTTTTTAAATATTCGTTTCTTATATCCATATGCAATACATAATTACGCATACTTTTTAATTTTTTAAAAAGTAATTTTAATTTTGTTAAAAATTGTTAGGAAAAGAAAAGACATAGCTTTAAAAAAAATTAAATATAAAAAAACATGTTGGAGGATTTATTATGAAATATTGAATATATTATATATTTTTAAATATGTTGCTGGATTTTTTATAAATTTTTTAAAAAAAATAGCAAAAATATAAAATATAAGTAGATTGGAAAGATTTGTTATAAAATATAATTTGCAAAATACCATTAAAAATGATATAAAAATGACGAGCGCTTTATGTTTTAAATTCCTCCTCTACAAATGTTTTCTTCTTTTTCTTATCACACGTCATCAAAACTTAAGAATTTTGTATTATATATGATGTTAAATTTAAAAAAATTAAAATGATAAATTTGAGACATTGAGCAAGTAAATTATAAAATCAAGTTTATCATACTAAATTATCTTTTTTTTCTCTCTTATTAACTTAGAATTTAGTCATAATTTCAACCAGATTTCAATTTGACTAGTTTAATTTTCTTACTTTGACTCGAATAAATTTATTCAACTTGACTTGACTTAATTTGAATTTCATTTTACTTTACTTAATTCGAAAAATATTCAAATCAAATTAAAATATTAAAATAAAACTTATCAACTCAATCAACCCAAAATTATTTCACTTGATTTGCAGACATAGTTAAAAAAAAAATCCTAGATAAATGCTCACATAGACCGAGAAAATAAAATGAAAGAACCCAAATAATGGGTTGATAAGAAAAAGGTTTAAATCATATTTGACACTTAAACTTTTTACTTTCTCTCATATCAGTACTTATGGTTTTTTTTTCGTCTCAACTTGATTCTCGAATTTGTTTTTTGTCTTTTATTTTGACACCGTTTTGTAACACCATTAAATACATATTTGACCCTTAACTTATTACTTCCCTTCATTTTAATATTTATAAATTTTTTTGTCCTAATTTAGTACTCACACTTTTTTTCTATCTACAATTTTGTCTGCAATAAAAAAAAAAAAAAAAGGCTACCTTTGATTGGTTTTAGAGTACATTCAATTCAAAAAATGTAAAACTACTTTCACTAATAGAATTATGAGAATGTAAAAGTATAAAGTGAAACGTTGAATATGTTACATTATTTTGTTTGGTTCATTTATTTGTCTTATAAAATTTTGACGTTTGGTTGATTGAATAATATTAATAACAAATATTATTGTTATAAAATTTGTTTTATGGACAAGTTTAATTCTTTTAATATTTTTTAATCTCAATTTCTATGAATTTATGATAACTCTTATTTTTATTGCGATTTATATATTAATAAGTAAATATATTGTTAAAATATCACAATTAATATACTAATAGATAAATCTTTAGAGTAAATATAATAATTATAATTTTAAAGTAGAAACATTCTTTTTTTTTTTACCGTTAGAAAATATTTTTATTTTTAATTAAACTGAAATTTTATTTGAAAAATGATTAAAATAATAAAAGCAAAGAAAAATTAATAATTTGTATGGTATTTATAAGCAGCATGATCGTCATGCAATAAAGACATATTAAATATAAAAAATTCCCGAAAATACTGAAATTCAAGATAAAAATATTGATGTAATATAAAATTATTGATAATATCTTTTTAATATTTGTTTTTCATGTTTTTAAAAATATTATAGATTTATATAAACAAATTTTTATACATTATACATATAAATTTATATTTTGATTTATGTAAAATTCGACAAGTTGGTGTATGTGAGTCATGTTTCTTTAATTTTTCATATTATATCTTGTTTTTCATAGTTTATTATTGTGATTTAATTTTGAGAATAATTTATCTGTTCATATCAGGTCTTAATCCATAATATATTTTTACATAATTTATCATGGTGATTCAATTTTTTAAAAATCGGTATTTGTATTGTATTCTAATTACTTTTTGATGTGTAAAGTAATATAAATTTATATAATTATTTACAAATTAATAATTCATTTTAGATAAAATTTGATGTATTATTATATTTGTTTTATGATATACTTTTAATTATTTAAATTTTTTGTTATATTTCACTTTTCATATTTTATCATGATAATTTTTATATTTTGCAGCTTGTTAATCGAATTAAACTAGTATTTTTTTTATTTTTGTGTATTTACTGAATTCATCAAACTATTAATAGTTTAAAAGCAGCAAGTTTAAGACAATGTTGAGGAGCTTGGATTTCCACCAAGGGAGCATCACATAACTGTAAAGTTGTTTTAAGTCATGTCATGTACATCAAGACTAATTTGGATATATTTATAACTGCAATTTGATTGAAATAAAAAGGCCTTGATACGTTATTTGAGTTTAAATGGATGTAAGTTTTGTTTTATAATTTCTTAGGGCATATTGGTATGTTTTGGAAATATTTATGCTTGTTTTTAAGTATTTTTGAATTAAATTTTGGTTCTAAAGGTTTAGGGTTCGGTCTCTTAATTTAGGTATCGACACTCGTGCAAACAAAATATAAAAATCTAGAGTAAAAGTGCCTAGGTGCCTGTACATAGCTCTACGTATCAGTACCTTAGGATTGGGTATCGACACTTAGTATTTTAGGTATTGATACATGATTCTGAGAGGTACTCATTGCACTATTTTGAGTGTTTTGAACTCGTTGAGGCTCAATTTTGATCCCAAACACCTCCAATCGTTTATGAAACACTTCTAAATTATTTTAAACAAATTTCTAAACCCTCAAGATGATTTTATTTTAATTACACATTATTATTTAAACGTTTTTCAAAGTTAGTTTCTTTAACGGGTTGAAATAAGAAAATGTTGATTAGTTCCTCAATTGTACTTTGACCTAACATGTTTACCAAACCATTTCCAAACCGTTAAAAAATTAATCAAATTGACTTTAAAGTATAAGAACATGACATGGAGAAGTATTTTCACAAAAGAACGACACCTCTCATTCATATCGTACATTGGGATGAGTGAGGGGTCTTAAGAGGTCTCTTTCTTATCAAGATTAAGAGGTTTCACCATGATTGTTGAAATCAAATCGGATTGACCGATCAAATCAATAATCGATTGATATATCAATTCAAATTAAAAAAGAAAAAGCAATTAACCTGTAAACTTACGTGAATCGCTGCAAATTGTTGAACTGTTTTTTTTCTTGAACCAAATATTTTAACCTAAACCAAAAACATCTTTTTCCCTAAATCACTTAGAAGCTTTTGTGACACCATGTCTCTGCACTCAAGATAATGAGATCAAACTCAGCATCTTGAAAAAATTAGCACTTGTTTTCTTATCCTCTCTGCTAAAATAAATATCCCCCCCCCCCACTTTTTTTTTTTCTTAAAAACTTAAGAGACAAAGGGAAAATGGGAAATTGAAACTGAGATGTATGAAGAGATTTTTCTTAAGTTTTCTTAATTTACTTTCTTTTTGTTATGGGCCTAAAATTCATGGGCTTCATTGTCATTTATAAACTCAAAGTCTGGTTCAACTTTTATTTGAAGGTTTTCTTTTTCTCTTTTAAAGTGTTTTTGTTAATGATAATAATTATTTTATATTGTTATACAGTAAATCAATCTAATAAAAAATCGATGGTCTAATCGATTCGACCGCTAAATAGGTTATGAAAACAAGCCAATTTGTTTGATTTATAAATTGATATGTTTAACTTCATTTTAATTTCTTTTAATGAAGTCCCTGTAAACACAAAGTTAAAAAAAAATTGCAATAATTTAAATACGATATAAATATCTAAACTATATAGAATGTAGTTAACTGAATTAATATCACAAGTTAAATGGATATCAATTCTGTTAATAGAATTATATAATATTTTTAAATAATCATGTTTTTTCATTAATTATTTTTATATGAAATGTTTAAATAAAATAACTATAAAACAAAATTTTAAAAATTGAAGATGAAGTTTAATTATAGTATTTTACCACTTTACTTATTGAATAATTCTTTTATAAATATATTTTTAAGATTAAGTTTTTTTTTTAATAAATATAACATAATCTTGTACCATATAAAGAGAGATACATACAAAAATTGAGGTTAGTATTCAATTATTTCAATTGATTTGATTAGTTTTTTAAATTTAAATGAATATAAAATAATCGAATTCAACAATTAAAATGTCGTTAATCGATTTAATGTCGGTTAATTCAGAGGCGGTTGGCTTAGGGATTAATTAAATTAATCAATTTAATTTTTTTTAAATTTTATTTTGTCTATTGTACAATATTTAATTTTTTTAATACAACAAAGATTAAAATTTTATTTTGAAAGGTGAAAGTTGTACCCATCGTTTTTACTTGACTAATATCTATTTTTTTTTAATTGTTTGTGTTAATGAACTTAAGTTGGTTGGGTTTAGAGTAAGTAAAAAATCAAAATGTTTGAACTAATATTTAAGGGTTGAGTTGAGTAATTCCGCTTTAGATTTAGATTTGAGTAGTTTAAATTATATTATTATAAATACAAATTAATAATTTTAATAATTAATAACCAATTACTTAAATCGAACTTAATTGAATTATCGATTAAATCGATTATAACCAAATAATACTTTGTTCAACGTAAAAATACAAAAATAAAATATATATAATAGAAATAGAGACATAGACCACATACAGCAGGTGAGGCCCAACACCTTTTGGTAATTAATGGATTCATTTATTCTATTGGGGAAATTGGAAAGGAATGAGTCAATGGTGGATTCAATGTTAAGCAATAGTAAAGTCCCAATTATGGTCGGTAGCCACATTAATAGGAACACATGCAACTGAATAATGTGCACATGGAACTCTTTAGTTAAGGTTACACATGTAATTCCTCAGATATTTTTAAATTAATTTTTTTTATTTTAAATTCCTCATCAAATTTTAAAACATTTTAATTACATTTTTAAATTAGAAATGTTATATTAATAAAGTTTTTTTGTTTCTAAAATTGTTAATTTAACCGTTAAATGAGATGTTAAATTTTATGTAGCATAACTTAAAATAAATTTCTTTTAAAAAAATAGATATTGTAAAAATGCATGTCTTAAAAATCTGGTTTTGAGATTTTCTGTTTTACTTTATTTTAAAGAAAAATAAATATCGAATCTGTTTTTTCTGCTTTATTTTATTTTTAATTTTTACTTTTAAAAGTTACGCGATAACATTTTATTTATTTTTATTTTAATTTTAAATTATGTTAAGTATATGTTAAATAAGATTTGTTATGTCATTTAATGATTAAATAAAGATTTTAATAATGGAAAGATATGATTGATTATAACTTGATAATTTGAAAATATTATGAAAAATATTTTGAAATTTAAAATAAAAAACATACTTTAAAAATGTCTATTGCAATTATAATTCGAATATTATGATGTAGATATAGATTAATTAAAAAAAATATAATGTCCAGCACCATCTTACTTGGATTTGGCATTAATGTCTTGTATTGTCAACAAATTTTATATAGGTTGGGGCCATTGGGTCCATTTGTTCCATAACCTACCCTCAAACATAACCTATCACGTTTGGGGACAACTAGTTTGTAGGGCTAACAATATGTGGATCATTAATTACCAAACTAGATTTTTTGTTTCATAATATTAATGAATTTAAAATATATATATATAATTGAAAAATTGAAAAACCGAATGTAATTACTTTTTTTAGAATTGGATGGAACCATTCGACTGGATCAAATTGATTAGTTCGAATACTAATTCGATTTTAAAAATTTTCTATGGTGATATCATTTTTTTTTTGGTTTATTTGTAATATGAAGATTTTAATGGTGGCTTCATCAATATTTGAATCATCTTTAAAAAGAGGAAATCTAACGAACGGCAATGATGAACCATGACCATGATCTCACCCTTTCCAATGAGCTCACATGCTATCATAATGTTAGATTTGTAAAATAAATCTGAAATAAAACTTAATAAATCAGGATACATCATGTCAAATAATCAAGAATAAATTAAGAACAAAACTAGATGCGGAAGCGTACCTGAATCCATGAATTCCTTGAAATCTATGGATCTTGAGGATTTGATCTTCCAAATTAACACATAAGAAATTCAGATAATATTTGTTCTCTTTTTGCTAAGGATGAGATATTAAAAAAGATATCTTGTGTGTAATTTGAGGACCATAACCCTAATATTTATAACATTGACATATTAGTTCTAATTCCTAATTAGCCCATCATTAATTAGAATTTGATTAGAACTCAATTACTAGAGTATCTACACATATTTGACCCATACTTTATTTAATAATTAAAGCCCAATAAAATTTTAACCAAAGTAGATCACTTTTAATTTGGACTAATCTATCATGATAGTAAATAATAACATGTAATTACCCTTATTATATATGTGATGTCCATATTTTCCAACACATAACACCAAAAAAATGTGCTTTGGACTAGTTATAAAGAGGTCTCCAACTTTAGTCAAAAGTAAAAAGATGCCACGTCAGTAATCTTTTAGTGGATTAACGAAATTTTTAATGACAATGACTAATTCGAATAATTATCTTAGTTAGAGTGACTAAATTGACAAAAAAATTTAAAATGACCAAAATAGGAGTGATGTTATTTTAGAGTAACCTACAGTGTTACATCTCAAAAATAGGGCTAGAAGAAATAGGGATAAAATTTAGATTTTATTTTTTTAAGCAAAGGGTAAGAGAATTTAGTATGCCTTAAAAATTGTTTTTGTTAAAAATTATTAAGAATGAGTTTGTTGTTTTAGTGGTAAAGCCTTAGCCTACCCATAAGTCTTAAGTTTGAAACCCCTTGTGTGCATTCAATTAAAATATTTTATTTTCTCATTTTTACCTTATAAAAGTGTCAAAATTTTAAATTAGTCCAGACCAAAAGCTTTTTTTTTTTTTAATTCAAGTCCTTAATTTAAACAAACCCTAATTTTAAAATAATTCCTAATTCTATTCCAATTAGGGAAATAAAGTTTTATAGCTCATCTTTTCAAACCCTAGAATTTTTAAATAGAATTTTTCAAGAGAAAAACTCCCATAGTTCTTCTTTCTCTCATCCAATTTTCAACTAAGGATTCAAAGCTTTCAAAATCGTCCCTCTCTTCCTGATAAGATCACCAATCTCCTTATTCGATTAAGGTTTTTGTGTTTTCAAAATCAGGTGTGGGATCTAATTTAAAATCATTGTGTATGATTAATAATATTGAATCCTTAAGAAATTAGGGTTAAAATACGTAGGGAATAAGCATGTGAGCCCCTCTTTTGTAAATACACTAGCGAACCCTTATGTGATTTACTATGCAAACCAAATTAAATGTTAGGTGAACCTTAGAAGGAAAATATATATATGTGAACCTTAAAAAAAATTGTATGCGAACCCTTAAGTAAATGCTAGGCGAGCCCCTAACATGTTCATGTGAACCCTTAGTTTATAACATGCAAACCACTTGTTGCCTGTGAACCCTCTATTGCATGTGAACATCCCATAATATGTGAACCCCTTATGGTATGTGAAACCCCCAGTAGTGGTAAACCTTATGTTGTATACGAGCCTATAAGTATGCAAGTTTAATATTTATGTGAACCCTAGGTGTGCGAGCCCTATGTACGAACCTCTGTGCGAACCCTAGGTGTACGAACCCTAAGTGTGCAACCCTTTTTGTGTGAACCCTTATATGAACCCTAAGTGTGTGAACCTTTTTGTGCGAACCTAAGTGTGCGAGCCCTATGTGCAATCCCATGTGCGAACCCCTTTGTGCGAGCCCCTTTACGTGAGCTCTTTTGTGTGAGACCTATTTGTGAGCCCCTTGCAAGTGCGAACCCCCTATTGTGAGCCCATATGCAAAAATGTGTAGGAATTAGTGTGTGAGCCCTTAGGATAATCATGCAAGCCAAAGCTGTTAGTACATACGAACCTAAACTAAATATACATGCGAACCCTAGCATGAGTAAGTATGCGAGCCATGTATTATCCAAACATCTAATTTATATCTTCACGAACCCTACACGATTATTTATATGAACCCTATATATATGTACATGCAAACCTTAGGTGATTATTTATGTGAATTGTATATAGTAGGCTAACCCCTTTATAGGATAATATGCGAACCCTTAGGTGTGAACCTACATGTACAAACCTTACACTCGAACCTGTATGTATGTGTTAAGATAAACTAGGCTTGTTAATTCACATGTAGATACTGAGTATGTAACATTGTTTTTAACTCGCACAAATTATATGTGTATGTGAAATTGATGTGAATAAATGCATGAATACATGCCATTAAATATTAGTATATCATAATAAATGTGCTTGATAAACATAGTATCAAACGTGGATAATAAGTATGATATGATGAGTATATGTGCATAAGTACATGAAATCGGGGACGGAGGAGTTCCTTAGGAGACAATGGCAATTTAAGTCCACACCGAAAGTCAGTACTACAAGAACTAGGCGGCAATGTCATTAAAATTGGATAAGCTGGGATGGTAATTTAAAAAGACATCAAAACCGGGTCGACTGGGATGATAGTTTATTGTAGTAAAAAGCCATCAATTATATGCTTTTTTATTTGTGCAATTATATATAATGATTTATAAGTTAGTCTCACATTGAGCCGTTGTGAGCTCATTTCCCCTTTTCTTTTACCTCAAATTAGCAACTTGTTTTATTATTTAAAAAGTTTGTAATTGTTAATTTCTTATTTTTATATCTTAAATTGGGATTGATTAGTTTATTTATTTTAAAGCATGACACTTAGTTAATACTTTGATATTTGTATGCTTTTCGATTTAAAAAACCATTACTTTAAATGTTTTTCACTACTTTGCAGAATACTTAAAATTTTGATAAAGTCTTTTCTTAAATACCTAAAAATCTGTAACACCTTAACCTCGGCCTAGACGTTATGACCGAATTTGGAGATGTTACGAAGAAAAGTTAGAAATCCATCTTTTCCTTTAAAAACATTGTACCTCTTCATTGTAAAGAATATGTCGTTATACTCATTAGTGGAAATCATTGATCGTATACTCTTTCAAATAAAATAATAATTTGCAACGGAAGTTTAAAAGTCGTTATATTTTAAAAATCAGGTTTATTTTCTCAAAAGTATTTGATCGCATAAAATAGTTGTTTTTGTAAATTGTTTTATCTAACGTCGCAAGAAAACTCAAATCAAATCCAAATTCGAAAATAAAATCCAAAAGTCCAGAGAGTCCCAAAATTACAAAACTCTAAAAAATCAGAAAATTAAGTAAACTATTAAAGTAACTGAAGTTTATGGACAAGTGGTCACAATTGAGCCTCCGTTGCACCGACCTGCCTAAGTCTGAGGGTTACTTGAACAGAACAGACAAACAGAAAGTGAGTTTTAAAAACTCAGTGTGTAATTCAACAGAAGCATAATTTTAGATTCAATCGCATGACGGAACAGATACAAACATAAATCTCTTTGTCAGAATCAGATTTTAAACAGAGTCATACAAATACAAATATGCATAGTCCTACCCCCATCCTCTACACACCAACTCCGACCATCCCAACACACCATGTGGGGTATAAAACACCCACCAGCCCTACACACCACATAGTGTCCGTACGACACTTTTTAGAATAATCATAGCAGTGCTGCTAGTATATTGGTGAAATATCGCCTCACACATAATACTTCTCCACATATTACATATCCTGCCCCATAGTCAAATACAATAGAATACCAAATGAATAAGAATTATTATATCAAACATGCTCGTATAACAAATAATAGACATGTATACCACAACAGATTATACATCTTGGGCATTACAACACATACATTTAGGTATTGCTTATGATAGATACGAAGCAAACGGCTTATCAAATCTCAGGCTTTAAGGCTTATCTAAGCCTATACCAACCCGACGGTAGGCCCACAGTCGATCAGAATAACATGTACGACCCTAGGGAAAAATTCTAAAATTTGGTCCCACATGCCCGTATGACCCACACGTTCGGAATGGCCTTGCCTGTGTGGCCTACACGACCTGACCCATGGCCCATACACCCGTGTGGCCCCCAAACCCAAAATGGCCTAGGCCGTGCCTGTCACACGACAGTGTGTCGCATACGACCTACCACACGGTCGTGTGGTGTTGACAGGCCCAATTTTTGGATTTTACCAATTATCGTTTTCTCGCGTTTTTGTTACACACTTGGTTCGATTTTGATGTAAAAGCAACCTTGAGGCCACCGAATCCTAAAAACAACATTCCAATGCCCAATTTCAGAAAAAATATTACGAAACTCAAATAAAAATTATCCAAAACAAAGCCTCGTAATAACATCCAACGCATTCGCACACTTACCGCCGATGAACAGAAAACCCCCAACACTCAATTCACTGGAGAAGCACCAATCTTTTCCCTAAACGAACAATAAATGAAACCCCATCAATGAATTCCGTTAAAACATAATTAGAATCTCCCAACACATACAATTAAGAAACTACTCAGTAGCTTACCTGCTCGGAACGGATCAAAGAACCCGAATACACAATAATTAGACGAACGATTGATGAACAAAGTTGAAGGAGGAAGCAAAAAAAATTTTGCAGAGGAAGGAAAAAAAATCAAAAAGGAGATATTCTGGGAAAACAAAAATAAAAAATAAAAAAATAAAATACAATCCCAACTCCCCCTACTAACCAGCCACAATCCCACATAATTTGACCCACTAACCTCATTCACTACCACAGAGTTCCAATCTCACTAAACTTCTACTACACAACTGGCACACACTCATAGAAGCAAAAATTAACATCCTTCGCTTACACGAGGGTTCTAACACAATACCCTAAGGCAAACTAACACCTTACTACTTGAACCAGCAGACTCATTCTTGTTGAGTTGACTGAAAATATAACATAATCCCAACAAATAGGGATAAGATTAGGAACAAAAATAACAGAATTTCCAAAAGTGAGACTTGAACCCAAGACCTCAAACACACACCCATATCACTTAACCGCTGAAGCATATACTCATTTATGACAAGATTCACAAAAAAACAAATTCAAATAAATGAAGGCATTACAAAATCGTTTTCCTAAAACTTTACATTAATAATGTTGTAATCGATTTATTAAGCAAAGCTGGTTTAAATTAATGAATGTTTTTCTTAAAAACAAAAGATTGTTTTCCATACAAATCAATGTTTCAAAAAGAATGGCTTTACAAGATCACATCAGTGACCGAATGTAACGCCTTCGACTTGGCTGAAACTCTTAGGCAGAGTTGGGAGTTTTACATACAATGTAGTTTACCCTATAATTTAATACCACCATTATCGTCACAAATTCTAAATAAAAGTTTTTTGTTATGAAATAAATAATAAAGAGGGTAAAGAACAAAAAAAAATAGAAGAGTAAAAGAGAACAATAAATAAGAAGCAAAAAAATAACGTATTTTTATTGATCAATAGGGATATTTATAATGCTTATCCAAAATCTATATTTATAGACATAAGAAGTATAAATAATATAAAACTCTACTTTTAATGAACATTAGGGTCCTAATGTATATTAAACTTATCTTGGTATTGATGGATATCTACTTAATAATAAAATATTTATAATACTTCCCCATAGATGTCTATTGGTAGATAATGTACCTTCTTAAAACTTTACTAAGATAAAAAAACTTGTTGAAAAAATAATTCCTAATGAAGGAAATACACATATCTATTATACGCATAACATGTTGCCTCATTAAAATCTTACCAGAAAAATCCAATAAGACAAAACCTCAGTTAAGGAAAAATGAGTACAACACGTATTTACTCTCTCTCTTGATGACATCACATGATATCTCAAATTCTACGTATTCAATCTTGAATGCTAGCTTTTCATATGATCACTTGGACGTAATTGCTAAACATTTATATCACCATTCTTTTGAAAGTCACGAGTGAGGAAAAATTTTGGGGAAATATATTTTGTTATCTTTAGGAATTTCAAAAATAATCATAGAAAACTTTGATCATAATCCTTCTATAATAATACATATGTTCAAATCAAATTAATAAATTTTTACGCAAAGGTATTGAACAATTTCCCAAGAATTTCTATATGCTTCTAGCATTCTAAATCCTTCAAGGATTTTAATATAAAATTCAACTATATAGTGATTCATATAAAAGTTTTAACAATAATCATTAGGCGCGTGTTAAATCTTTCATAAACCACCAGACTAATGAGATATCTAAAGGTTTATTGCATCCACCACAAAATAATATTATATCTTCTCATGATCAATGCCAGGCCTGAGTGAAAACTTCATTTTTCCTATTTCATTTTTGCAAAACTTACTCATTTGAACCCCATTGGCTTTAAATTTTTAGATGTTTGAACTCCTAGTCTAAAAACTTCTTGAATTTAATTCTACTTGAATTGAGTCTTTCCATTTTGGTCAATTATTTAATGTTCATATTTCTTGACAATTTTATTCAATATCCTCATTTTCTTTCATTATTTCAACAATACAATTGCAATCAAAGTCGTTGTCGATAACTTGTAATTTCGGTTCCTCATTTTCTTGCATTGACATAACTTATTCATATCTATTTATTTTTACTATTTCAATCTTTAGTTTCAGGTACCTCAATCTCTTTTAGAGTTTTAATTATTAGTTATGTCTTGGGTCTCTAGTAGAGCACCCGCCTCCATTATATGACCATTTAGATTTATTATTTTCTTTAACGAGAATTTTCATCTTTGGAACCAATCAATTTACCATGCTTTAGGGATACATTACTGTCATTTATTCTAACTTATTATCCTACGGGGACTTTGATTCAAATTAAAACATTAGCTAGTATATAGCACTTGGTTATTATTATCTCGTCAATAAATGCATTTGGCAACTAACTTGAAATAAAGTGATTCATCTTTTTGAACTTCTGGTTCAAATTACTTTCTATGAAGATCCAGATAATGATAACATTAAATTTAATCATTTCATCCAACTATTATCATTAAATCCAGTTTGGAAATGGTTTTCTTGCAAAGTGGAAAATTAAAATTTTGAAAATTTACCCAATTTTTGATATTTATAGCAATAAACCTTAGACTAAAATCGTACTTGTGTTTTCGGATAAGCGAGTCCTTGATATTTTTTGAATTTCAACCAAATGATCTTCTACGCTATTCTCGTGCCACGAACTGCTTCGAGTGTAGGCTCGAACCAATTAAATCAAAACACAAAATTAGAAAAAAAATTTCTTTTTCCTTTTGGGGTGAAAATGAAAATTCTCTTTTCTTTAATAAAGATCAGTAGAATTGGTACTTTGGAAAAATATATTTAATAGTTGAGAATAAATTCTCTCTGTTTTTCAGTAGAGTAACAATCTCTCAAAGTTATGTTAATAGCCCTACCGGTGCCATCTACTTATAGGAAGAGAAGGTAGAACCCTTGTTGAATTTTAGATGTTTATTTCAACCAGGAAAACAACTTCTTACTTAGAGTAAGAGTAGGGTGGACGACATCCCCTAGTATTCCTACTAGGGTTGTCGCCCCTTCATATTCAATGAGGGTATCTTGGGCCTCTATCACATCGGGTCCAATTACGAGTACTTCTTGGGCTTTTCGATCTAGTACTTTGTAATTTGATCCAACCCAATTTTGTTTTTCTATTTCCCAAAATGAACTTCAATATATTTATATTAAATAATTTTCTCATTCTAATTTTATACCTAGTAAAATTATAACAATTTTACCCCTGATAAAATTTCAAGAAAACATATTTAATATTTCACCACTCAACATGTTCACTATGGCGGAATGGTTTATTTTCATTTTTGGGCTTTAAAATAGCTCAAAAACATAAACTCATTATTCCGATCATTTTTGAGTAATCCATATACATTTGCAAATGAATCATTTCTCATTTTTATTTCCATTTCCATTTTAGGAACCATACATTCATTTCCAAATGATTCCATTCCTCTATTTCAGAGAAAACCATGATCATTTCTAAATATTTTCTATTTCTCTATTTCTATTCATTCTGTTCATTTTGGTTCGAACACTCAATTCATTTTTAGTTTCAACGAGCTAGCGGAGGGACTGATTGGACATATGCAATTAGGGCTCAAATGATTTATAATTAAGTTTTAATTTTTCGTCTATTAATCATAAACTCATTTAGTCACGAAGTCATTCCATTATAGTATCGTGATTGAGCTCTCCCTAATGACATACCATTATGAAAGCATCTGCTCAGTGCTTGTCCAATGACCTTGTTTTAAGTGTGTTACCCTTATAGGCTATCCTTAATCTCTTTGGGATAATATCCGCTTTCCCAATATGATCCTATTTTATCTCATGGTAACCATTACACCTTCCTTCATGAAAAGTTAGTTACTATCAAATAGTAATCAAGTCATTCATTACAAAGACGAATGCTACATTTACTTTTCATTAACCATGTAATACGAATGAGAGGATATCATTTACCCATGTCTCGGGCTATGAATTTCACTGTTGAGAATGAAACTACATACTGCGGAAGTCATACACCTAATGCACCAGCTTTCAATTCCTTATCTATTCAAACTCAGGTTTTTACTTACATCAAAGTGTATGAGTCGTGTATACATAGTCCGCCATCCACTCAGGATTTAGGTATGCCACATTATGAACATCACAAGTAAATAAATCCATAGACGAACTTATGATCTATTTTAATTGGGTCCAGTCTGATGTACTGTTCGTCCAATCAATCACATCTATGTCTCTATCTTTTAAGAGTAATCCACTCCAATTCCCAAGACAAGACATCTCCCCAATTAAACTTGATAGACGACAAATTAGTCTTTCAATCTGTTTGCTCATTTCTGATTAGACTAAGGAAATGTTTAGGTTCTTCTACTAATACAAGTTTTCTTTCTGTATTACGATCTAACCACATAATATTGCTTAGTATCAGTTTAACATTAGACAACCAATGAGTAACATTTGCTTCCATTTTGCTTTGCATGCAAAAATCATGTGAGGACAATATACAAAGTATTAATGTAATTTATGAATAATTTTATTAATCAATCTGTTTGAAAAAATTACAAGGGTGCTTAGACAAGAATATTACACTTAGGGCACTAGATTCAACGGTCTCCCACTTGCCTTATTGAAGTAGATGAGTCATGAATTGGGTTGATGTCATGATTAATGATTCGAATGTAAATTGCAATATATGAAAATCGATAACAGGAAAAAGACTATGGAATCTAGTTAAACGAGTTTGAGAATTGATAAGAAATGATATCAAAATAAATAATTGATTCGAAAATGAAATCTTAGTACCCCCACCTATTTTCAAGAAAATTTTAGGGACAAAATTTCTTAAAGGGGGAGAATTGTAATGAACCGAAAGTTAGTGGTGTCGAAAATGGTAGTTTCAAAACCCCATTTCCAATGTTTGAGTTTGAAAATATTATTATTTAATATTTACAAGGTTAGTATGAAATTTAATTAAAGTTTGGTCCTTTAATTTTTTTAATTGGATAGTTAATTAAGGTACAAGTGTATTAATCCTAAAGTTAATAGTGTTAGAAAATAAGGTATTGAGACCATGTTTTTGTAAACTGAGGCTGAAGTTATTTTTGCTAAATATTTAAGGAATTAATATGTAGTTGAATTGACTTTTGGATAAGTAATTTTTCTAAATTAGTGATTAATTGTAGTACAAGGATTAAATCGTAAAAATGGTAAAAGTTAATCGCTATAGATTTTTATTTGTTCAAAGACTTAAATAGTAATTAAACCAAGGGTTGATATAGAAATAGGGTTATTATTAATAATAATGGACGGTTGGTGACATATTTGTGTGTAAAACCAATTAGATTAAATTATATTTAAAATTTATAATAATAAAAATATATGTCATAAAACAAATTAAAAGAAAAAGAAAACCACCCAACTTCCATTCTCATCTTTTTCTTGGCCAAACTTAGGAGGAAGAAAGAGGATTGAGCTTCAATCTTTTATCCCTTGGTAAGCATTTTTAGCTCATTTTCCGTAAATTTTATGTTTTTGAGATTGTGGTAGCTCGATTTAGCTAATTCGTATGTTATTTTTTGAAACTGTTAAAGTTTAAAAATGTTTCCATTGATGAATTCTTGATGAAATTGGCATTATTTGGTTAGATTTAATGTTAGAAGTGAGAAAATGACTAATTTGTAATGTGAAAATTATTATTTTTGAATATAGGGACTAAAGTGTAAATAATTCAAAATTGGTATGAAATTCCTTTAATTATAGATAATATAGGGCTTTAGAAAGATGAAATTGAGATTTATTTTGAAACCAAAGCTCAAATTCGAAAGTTATAGCAATTTCAGTTTTAAAGACTAAATTGAATAAAATACAAAACTTTAGGGGATTTCCAAATGATGAAATTGAATTGATACATACTTAACATAGGCTGTTATAAGGTATTTGAAATTGATAAATTGAAATGAATTATTATATAGATTGAGATTTGAACTAATCGGAGGATAATCACGGAAAAAGAAAAATTACAGATTAGTCATCGATGTCTTGTTGGTAGTTGTTTTATCTGGTAAGTTCATATGGAACTTACTAGGTAAATTTTATGATATATTTTATTATATTTAATGTTTATTCATTAGATTAAGTATAACTTTGATGATATTGACTTATAAGGAACTAAAGTGTAAATTATGAATTGTATAACAAGTACGAATAGGGACATGGATGTTGGCTTAAACTAATTATATGTTTAACATTAGTAGATGATATGCTATAATTATATAAGTTTGAAATGGAAATGGCACAAATAATTTGTGCCTTATTGAGTTGGGTAAGTTGGAACAATTATACAAATAAGAATGTTGTAAGTCAGAAATGATATGTATGTAGGGCTAATATATATGTTTATTTTGGGATGATAGTTTCTATTTGAACCTTGATGAATGTTTACTTTTGAAGTGGTAAAAGGTATATGAAGTTGTGTATGTAATGATAGCTTGTTAAATGGTATATGTATCAGAATGGGAAAATTTGGTAGATTTATAATCATTTGAGCTTAGTTATATGTGGGATGTATTTAGGAGATGTCATATTATCTTGTTATGCTTAGTTTGGTTGGGAAATTAGTTGATATTAAGCCTATAATGTAATTGGAAAATGTTTAATATGCACAAGTTTATTATCATATATATATATATGTCAATTTCTAAGCTACATGACTGAGCATGGATAAATTGAAGACTTGGATGGTTAATTAATTAAAATGGCATGTTAAAGTTGTTGAAAATTGGTGCCTTTGAGGTACATTGGTTAGTTGATTATTAGGTTATCCAAATAAGAATTTTTGTGTAAGCTTTTAGGATGATTTTATGCAGGTTTAGATGTCTATGACACTAATTGGAAAGGGTTTGAGTTTGGGGTATGGAAAGTACTAAAAAGATGTGATTTTTGGCCATCTGGGAAAATGTATTGATACCTTGGTTTGAGGTATCGATACTTTACTAAATGAATAATGTTTTGAAAATGATAGAATTCCAATTTGGTATCAGTGTCTTGCCTTGATATCGATACCTACACTTGAATTTTAAAAAGCTTTCAGTTTGGTCCTCATGCAATCTCGAGATAACTCCAGAACTTTCGTAAACTTATTTAAGGCACAATTTTAATTGAATATTAATTTATGCATCGATTTATACCCTGAATCAATGATGGAATAAATTGATTCTATATTTGTATGTACTTTGTGGGTGTTACACGAACTGGGTTTATATGTAAATTGAGTCAGTGTGTGGATCGTGTAAATGTGCAAGTTGGGTAGATGTGTCAAGTGTGTGCAAATTAATTCATTAAAGTTGTTATATGTGAACTAACTTGGTATGATGTGCATATGTGAGCTCTTGGTAAAGTATCTAAGTGCAAGCTAAACCGTTGAAGTATCCTATAGCTCGGGTCCGGCGACCGGATCGGGTGACGGGTGTTACAAGTTTTGTTTACCTAATATGTTTATATCGAGAATTTTAAGCTTGGTGACTTCAAGTTATAAGTAACTGGTAGATATGTGCATAAAGATATACAAATTTACTTAGATTAGAACTGTTAATGCTATTATTATCTTTTTTAAATTATAAAAATACCATTGAATGCTTTACTGAGAATATAAATTGTTTTTTCCATGTGTAGGTTAGATTTAATGCAAGGTTTCCATGCATCAACCTCAGCATCCAATCCGTAGTCTCAATCTCAGCAATATTTGTCTATTTCAAACAGTACTTATAGTTGGCATGTACCTAATAGGTTAAGTTTTATGGTAGTTGGATGATATTTTAATTAAATGTTATACCTTATACTCTAGTAGAGAAAAAAATATTAGATTTATTGTATGTTATTAGGTGCTTTTATAAAACAAATATAGATTTTCTTTAGTATGATTAAGGAATGTTTATTATCAGATAATTATCATATAAATTGTATAATTAAATTGAGAATTAATCGCAGTTGCTCTGACAACAAATGTGACACATTGTAACTCAGACCTGACGATGAGGTTGAGTTTAAGGGTGTTATACACTTAGCAAACCAAGACATAATTGAAGCAAACAAAAACTTAATATTAAAGAGAATAGAAATGTAAATCTTATTCTAATGGAAGTGAAGATCTCCCCGATAATCTGAATCCAAGAGTTGATTAAAATTCACAAACAAAATCACCACGCAACCACTTCTGAAAACGAAAGAAAACTCAAAAAGAAAAGTCTAGAAAATAATGTAATGTTGTCACCTCTTTAACCAAAATTAAAATGTGCTATTTGTATGTGTTTACATAGCTTTTCTAGGGTTAAAAATCAAACTAAGTTCTGAAGGGCCAAACTAAGTTGAAAACAACCAAAATGGAGCCAAAAATCGATTAAGCCGAGCCACAGGTTGCAGCGCGACTCTCCTTCGCTTCACCTCCTTGTTTCACCTTGGTGCACTTCCAGATTTTCGTTTTGAGCTTCGTTTAACCTGCATATAAGCCATAAAATACTTGTTCAAGCAAATTACCTACAAACATATAAAATAAAATGAAAAAAAAAATACTAAAAGTGCAAAGAATGCAAAAATAAATGCATGATATGCAAATTACACTAAAATGCTCTAAACGCATGAGATTTCACTAACAAAACAAATAAAACCGAGTAAAATAAGGCATAAAATATAGTCACGATTAAAACTATCATACCCTCGCACTTAGCTTTTGTCTTGTCCTTAAGCAAAACAAGACACTAAAGCTAACTTAAATTAATAATTTGAAATACTAGGCACTGTTTGGATCCTGGTAATATATTATATTTTCATTTCCAGTTCTATTTTTTAAAATTGAATAAACATGTCTAATAAATAGAAATAGAAATTTGTTTACAATAATGAAACGTGAAAACATGATTGGTAATATTTTTTTTAATAGAAATAAGAGAAAAAAAAAACAAGTTTTACATTTATATGGATTTAATTAGGGTAGCGGGTTTAATATTTGAAAAACTATTTAGAAGAAAAGAATATTTTTATATTTATTTGGGTTTGAACCGTGGACAAATCATTTAAAGTTAAAATCTTTCTTTTCATCATTTTCACTTTTACTAAGC
The DNA here is from genome assembly GCA_025698465.1 of Gossypium longicalyx. Classification (NCBI taxonomy): domain Eukaryota; kingdom Viridiplantae; phylum Streptophyta; class Magnoliopsida; order Malvales; family Malvaceae; genus Gossypium; species Gossypium longicalyx. Next base: position 3,936,557 of record CM047001.1, on the reverse strand, counting down.
ATTTTTAATCAAAACATTGAAAATAATATTATTGTTTTCTAATTTTCACACATTTTCATTTTTTTAAAAATAATTTTTAACATTTTCAACCAAATACGTTTTTTTTCAATGTTTTCCTTTCTCCAAGAAAATGAAATAAGATAGCCTATTTTCCATTAGACCAAAACGGAGCCTTAATATATACAATCAAAACACGTAAACAAATCTCCATAAGCACTATAGAAATCATGTATTTAATCATATACATAATAATTCATATTCCATATTCATACATTTCACCAACATTAAATATTAGAATCACATATGGATGCTCGTCAAGCAATGTAACGCCCCAAATTTCGTATGTGTGATTTGTTATATTTCATCATTAGAAAGTGTTTGTTTGATTGGTGAAGTGCCTTGTTTATGAGTTTGAATTCTTGGGTTCAAGTTATGCTTTTTTAAGAATTTAATTAAATTTTTTGTTCCTAAGCCTATCTTTGTCTAACTGGTTTATGTATTATTATCGTTAAATTTGTGTTAAGAATGAACTTGCTGGTTTATTGGCTAAGTATCCATTTACTCTTTGGGTGTGTGTTTAAGCTTCCTCACAAGTAAATGAAATGTTTTTATGCTTCTGTCGTCAAGTGGATAAGTCTCGTTTAAATTCAAATTTTTGAAAATAATCTAGGTAGTTATCTAAGTTGGTGGGTGGTACCACTCCAGATTCGGCTAAAACGTCTAGGCCAGGTTTGGAGTGTTATAAGCAATCCTTCTACTTTTCTTTATTACAAATTCACAAATTTGCTTATTTGTTAGGTGACCAAGTCACTATTTGTAATTCCCCAAGATTTAAATTTTTGTTTTGCAAATGTGTAACATAATTGTGTATCTACTTCAGTGGTTAAGTATTTTGGGTGTGTGTGTGAGGTCCCAAGTTCGACCCTTACTTGGGCAAATTTTGGGTATTTTGAAGAATAAAGCCCTATCCATGGTTAATAGGCTTTTAAGTAATGGTGGGTAAATTTATGAGAAAATGGGCTTACTGGTCTGGTGGTTAAGTGGTGTGTTGGTGTACTAAAGGTCTTGTGTTTGAGTTTTGGGTAGGAGCTTTATTTTTGTTACTTGTACCATGTGGGAATTTGAAGGGGATAAAATACTGTAGTGGTTGAGTGGATAGTAAGAGTGTGCTGGACGATTTTTAGGAGAAAAATAAGGGATTAAGAGTGGTTATGTATATTCTGTCAATCTTTTCTTTTTCCCAAAAATCTGCACGTTTTTCCCTTCCATTTTCCCTGCCGAAATTCTCCCCTCTACTTCACTATCATTACCGTTTCTTTTATTTTTATTTTTATTCGTTCTTTCTGTAAGCAAGTGTCCGGAGATCATAGTTTTCACGCTTTTGAGCTTTGTTGGTAAGTTGTTTAAGTGCGTTTCATATTGGTAATGAATATTCTGTTAGTAGGGGGTGATTTTTGGTATTTAGGTGGAAGATAAGAGGTGGCGGTCAGCCAATCAGGGCTTGAGTGTTGCGAAATTACCGCTACTTGCTCGGGGTAAGGATTTCGTTAGATTAAGGGGAGTATTCCTTCTGATGGTAGCTTTTAGAATCACGAATTAAGTGATTAATTGAATGGTAATTTGGTCGAATATAGGTTCTAGAGTGTTCGGGGTTCGTTTCAGCATCAAACCGTAACAGGTGTGTACCCAAAAATGTAGAAAACGGGATTCGACGAAAGTCGAAAAAGTAAACTGTCGATGCCACACGGGTGTGTGGTCACCCGTGTGGTAGGCCGTGTGAGGGGACATGGCCGTGTGATCGACGAGTCAGGCCGTGTGCTCATGACATGGCCGTGTGATAGCCAGATGAGACCGTGTGCGACACACGGGCTCGACCAATTTGGCAGTGTGGGCCACACGAGCGTGTGAGCCCACACGGGTAGTTCACACGGGCGTGTGGGATTTTGGGCCAGATCGTGTGATCGACACGGCCAAGGCCAAATTGGGCTGTGTCGGCCACACAGGCGTGTGAGCCCACACGGGAAAGCCACATGGGCATGTGAGCCTATTTTTCTAGAAGTTCTCTAAGGTTGCACGGCTTGCCCAAGTCAACTGTGGACCTACTGTAGGGTCGGTAAACATTACTTAGACCCCTATATGTGTAATCTGTCTGATTGATTTCTGTATTAAGCATGTATGCTGATCTGAATGTATGAATTGCTAACTGTATAACATCATGTCATTTATTGTATGTTGCATTGCATCGGGGTGGGTTGATAATATTTGGAGGAAGTGTCTGAAAGGCTCTTAGGCCCGTTATCTGGCAGCTCCGCTGCATATTATTGAATATGTGCCGCGTTTCGGTATAGCATGGTATGTAGGGATGGGTGGGTGTTTTAACCCCACATGATGTGTAGGGCTGGACAGAGATGGTGTGTAGAAGCTAGTGGGTAGGATTCTGATTTACTATATCTGCATTCTGTATCTGATATGGGCCAAGGCCATAATATAATTCTGAGATTGTATCTGAATGGGCTAAGGCCCAAATTGATTCTGTAATGGGCTCAGGCCCATAAATGACTGTATTCTGATGTATATTTGTATGCATGACTTTTTGTAGGGATTAATCACTGAATTTGTGAAAACTCACCCATTCTGTTTAATCTGTTCAGGTAATCCCCAGACTTAGGTGGATCGGTGCAGTAGAGGACTCGACGGTGACCACCATTGTGTTGAACTACTTTATTCCGGTTTTTATTTTATTTTATATGATTTCCTTTCAATTATTATGGGTATCGGTTATGTAAATTTTGGACTTGGACTGTTTGGTTTTAAATTTGGGACTTTATACTGTTTTTATGGATCTTTAAATTGCAACTCAACAAAACACGGTTTTTTTTTTGAAAAACTAAGGTTTTTGTAAATAAAAAAAAGGGTTTTCCCTAAATTAATTGGTTAAAAAAAAAAGCTTCCGCTTAAAAGACAAGTTTTGAGGCAAATCATCTAGTGCACGTTTCTTTCAAATTAAACAAAAAACTATTTAACTGGAACGGTTTTAACTTGACAAGTTCGATTTCAAAATCCATTCCATGTAACACCGCCAGATTCGGCCATAACGTCTAGGCCGAGTTTAGGATGTTACATTATTTCATATACTTTATTAATCAATCTTTCACATATAATTCCCAATACTAAAAGATTAACCACATTTAAAAGCTTGATAAGTAAATTCATAGTCTCATTATTAACATTTCACATATACACTCTTCTCCATGGTTTATTCTTATCATGCTATATCATATTTTCTCTTAGTCATATTTAATATCTCATTTTTTAACAACTCATTTATTTATATCATTTTTCTCACCCATGCATACTCTAGCAACAAAGTTATACCATGGCATTTAAATCTTCCGTAACACATTACTAACTCATTTTCATACAATTAACACCAAGATTTAATATATCGTCATTTTCTTTCAAAATTTCACAACACATTAAGTCATGAATACTCACATTCAAGACAATATTATTTTAACCATTTATTATTGTAATTATCAAACTAAGCTTTCTAAAAATTGTATTATCCTTTCCCCAAGCTTGGAAGCTGATCACTTTCAATCATTTTATCTTTTCTCATAAATAAAAAATATAACAAAATATTAATATGTTGGAAAATATGGACATCACATATATAATAAGGGCAATTACATGTTATTATTTACTATTATAATAGGTTAGCGCAAGTTAAAAATGATCTAATTTGGTTAAGGTTTATTGAGCTTTAATTATTAAATAAAGTATGAGTCAAATATGTGTATATACTCTAGTAACTAATTTCTAATTAATGATGGGTTGATTAGAAATGAGGGTTAATGGGCAAAAGTTATATATTAGGGTTATGGTCCCAAATTACACACAAGATAACTTTTTTAATATCTCATTTTTAGGAAAGAGAGAGCCACCTTCTCTAGATTCCTTGTGTGTTAATTTGGAAGATCAAAATCCCAAGATCCGTAGATTTAAAGGAATCGATGGATTCAGGTAAGCTTTCACATCTAGTTTTATTCATGATTTATTCTTGATGATTTGACATGATAGATCTTGATTTATGATTTGTTAAGTTTTATATAAGATATTATTTTACAGTTCTAACAAGTGGCATCCGAGCCTCATCATGTTGAATAATTGAGAATAAATTGATTCTCTATTATTTTTGAATTAATTCTTTTTTGAAAATTTATAAATTTGATATTTTAATTTTCAATTATATATATTGATGTTTGAGATTCATATTGAATTTTTTTTAGTTTTTATTATTATATTAAAACTTTGGGATTTAGAAATTTCAATTGAAATCTTTGAATGTTATTGGTTTGATATGAATTGCTTTGATGCAATTAATCCATAAAAGTTGCTTTGGTTTTTAATTTAATATATATATATATATATATATATATATATATATATATATATCATGATTTGTGGGATTGACTGTTTCACTATGAGAATCGGATTATATATAGTTGAATGTATATATAGATTAATTTATGTGTGCACAAATCTTTTACATATTCTGGGACATTAAAATTTGGATCCGTTTGTGCAATTGGAGATTTCTTTCTTTTTTTTCTTTTCTTTTCACACAATTATAGAATAAATTTCATAATAATTATTTTGATGTTTTGGTGTACTGTTGCATGATTTGTTGAATTGAAATTGTAATTGCATGATTCAATTTTAATGATTTCATGTAAATATTATTATTATTATTATTATTATTAATTTTGGCTGAAATCGTTGTTAGGTTAAAGTTACATACATATAACTTTTTACAATTGAAAAATTCTAATTGAGTTATATAATTGGTTTAAAAAGTCAGTTCACTTGATAATTAAATAAATGAATGTTATGAAAATATTTTTTCTCACTATTTATTTTAAATATCATTGACATATATATAATTCGATATATGAATTAAGTTATACTTCAACCTATTTTAGGCAATGAAGTATAAATATGTCTATTGATATATGTAAATTCATTGTTAATTCACTATTTGAGGAATTAGCGAGAGAGTTATTCTTGGATTTCGTATAGAATCTATGCGTAGTGTTGTTTTTTAGTGATTTGGTTCGAATGATTTTTATGTACCAATCTGTTTAGATTACGGTTTTACTTTAAAAGAAGAAGATGATGAATTCATGTTATTTTTCATTGAGTATTTGATTTTGGCATATTATGATTCCAAATATTTGGTTAAATTGTGATGATATGGTTTATTGTATGAATTGTGGGATATGTCAACTATTATTATTTTGTTTTTGAGATTTATTGGCTTGAAAATATTTTTCAAGTATTCATGCAAATCTCTTTTTAATAATAAATACTATTTTTGATTTACATGGTATATGCAGTGTAAGGTTTTATATTTGATTTTGAATACACATATATGCATGAATAGTTTTGGTGTTTTGTTTATGCCAAAATTATGAATACATATGCTTGTTAATTATTTGACCTTGAATTACTATATTATTTTTGTTTGGTTTTGACATATATGGTTTTGGAAAAAAGAAAAAAAAGCAGTCAAAGATTAAGGATTTTAGTTTTTTATTGCATACAACCTTATTTTGGGTTATTTCGGAATCTATAAATCAATAAAAAAATATTTTTAACATTTGACTGTTATGAAAATTTTAAATTTTAAATTTGAATATTGATATATTGATATATTGATATATTTTTAAAATAACTTAAAAGTGACCTTTGACATTAAAATTGTTTTGTTTTAAAATATAAAAGTTTGTGTGCAAGTAACTTAAGTTACAGTAATATTGATCAGCCTAAAGGAAGATTAATATTTTAGAAAAAAATTACTTGTGCAATTGTGGTAATAGACATGTGACGATTATTTGGTTTTGTATGTGTGTAATAAATCGGCCCAAAGGAAAATTTATTATTCGACATGTTCTTTTGTCAGTGTTTGATTACTACACTAAGATATCACTTATAAGTTAATATTTTTGTCCAAAGATGAAATAATAATGGAATGTCCGATATCTTGGGATTAAATTTACCTTTATTTAAATTATTTTGGTTTAAAGTTGAAATATTGTGAAACAAATAAATTTAGATTTTGGCTTTGAAATATAATTAAGGATGTCTAATATTTTAAATAGATTAGTTGAAATAAAATGCCGCCAAAGTGACCTCTTTTATGTAGATGAGCTTATTTAAAATATTAAGATGATTATATGTTTTTGTGATTCATGTGTTTATTAATTGACTTAAAGGTAAGTTAATATTTGGTTGAATTTCAACATCTGTGGTGATAAATGTGTGACAATTATAAGGTACTTTATGTGAGCAATAAGTTAGTCCAAAGATTGATTCATTGTTTGATATAATTTATTGTCAATGTTTGATTGCTACAACAAGAGTACTGCTTATTGTTAATATTACTATCCAAAGTTTTGATATTAATGTTGTGTTTGGTGCCTTGAGATGACATTAGTCACTATTTTGAATTTATTGTTTACTTATGAATATTTATGTGAGCTTATTTTTATCTATGTTCTATATTTTGGTAGTTCATATTCTACTGTCATAATATCTGCTAATATAAATTCTATACCCATGCTTAATGAGACTAATTTCAAGGAACGGAAAAGACACTTACTTGTAGTGTGTGCCTGTATTGGACATATTCCTTGCACTAAGGGAAGAACAACTTGCACCTCTCACTGCGGAAAACACCCTTGATGTTAAAAAAGATTTTGAGAAGTGAGATTGTTCAAATCGCATGAGTCTAATGATCAGTAAGCACAACATTCCAAAAGCATTTAGGGGCACAAAATCTGAAGAGATTACTCAGGCTAAGTGTTTCTTTGACGAAATTGAGAAACGTTTTGCCAAAAACAATAAGGTTGAGATGACATCACTTTTGACTTCTTTGATGTCTATGAAGTATAAAGGTCAAGGAAACATGAGGGAGTACATTATGAAGATGTTCCATATTTGTTCAAGACTTAAGGCACTTAAGATCGAGCTTTCTAAGGAATTACTTGGTCTACGATTTTGGTATCACTTCGTGCATATTTTAATCAATTTAAAATTAGTTAAAACTATCAAAAAGAGATATGGACTCTAAATGAGCTCATTTCTCATTGTGTGCAAAAAGAAGAAAGGTTGAAACATGATAAAGTCTGAAAATGCTCATTTGGCCAGTGCCTCTAAAAACAACAACTTACATTCTGTATAGAATACCCACTAAAGTAGTTGCAAAAACACCTTATAAGCTTTGGATAGGTCGAAAGCCTAGTCTAAAGTACTTTCACATTTGAGGATATCCAGCTAAAGCAAGGCCCTGTAGGCCACATGAAAATAAATTGGACTTCAAAACAATAAGCAACTACTTTATTTGTTATTCGGAGCGATCTAGGGGTTATAAGTTTTATGATCCCACAATTAGGAATATTTTTAAGATGAGAATTGCAACATTTTTGGGGATGTTGAGTTTGGAGGGGGAAATAAGGTTAGAGAATTGTTTTGGGGGAGGAATTTGATTCTAACTCATTTTCTGCTATCACTTTTGATGATGTTCAGGTTCTCATACCTATCATTGTTCAAGAAGTGAATCTAGAACCTGAACAAGATAATGTTGAACAACTCCGTATTCAAGATGAGGTAATTTATGGATAGTATGGCTTGAGTGCCGGTCCGATCGTCCAACCTTTAAAGTATCTACAAGAATAGAAAATAACATAAGTAAGCTCATTGAATCTTAGTAAGTTCGACGTATTAAAACGATAAATCTTACCAAAGTAAATACAACAAATCAAATTGTAACACCCCGAATTTGGGGTTAGAAGTTTTGAGATTTGTAGGTAAGGGTCAGTGGCTAGATCAGACAATTGAGCTTGTTTTCGTATTCTAGTGTCAAAATGGGCTTACTGGTCTGGTGGTTAGTTGTGTGTTAGTAAGGTCTGGGGTCTCTGGTTCGAGTCTTCAGGTGTGTTAGTGGGAAATTATTTTTGCACCTTTTATTTGTTTAGAGTTAAAGATAGTTATTAATTTTAACTTTATTTTTGTTATTTTGATTGGTTTATTTTTTTTTATTATTTGGAAAAAAAAGTTTTGCATGTTCTTTTCTATTTTTTTTGGACGTTTTCTCCCTCTCTCTTTTTGTTTTTTTTTTCCAATCGAGGAATTTTCTTCTCTTTCTTTCCCTCTGCTGGTCCCTCAATTAATTATGGGTTTATCATCGTCGTTGTGACCGGTGGGTCTTTGTGTTGGCTTGTGGAGCGAACTGAACTATTCGAGTGCTTATCTCGCAAATCAGATGTAGGTTCCAAATCTCTTTTCTTCTATTTTTGATTTGTTAATTCAATTTTGTAGTAATTGATAATTTCAAGTGTGCACTAAACTGGGAAATTGGTACCAAATTGCTGTGAAATTCGGCATCTTGTGTGTTTGTCCTGAACTACTTATTTTCAACATGAAATTGTTGTTGAATCTGGAGGATTTTTGTAGGATTCTATTTTTTAAAGAGTGGTTAACGACTAGCGTTTATTCTGGTGTCACAAAATAGAGATTTTAGCCAGTTTCGATGTGGTTTCGTGACCACACGGGTGGCCACACGGGCGTGTGCAATTGGGATTTAGGATTTTCAGGCTAAATTGGGTTCCACACGGCCTGGCCACATGGGCACATGGGCGTGTGTGTTTGGAATTAGGGATTTAGTGGTTTGGTGCCACACAGCCTGACCACACAGTCGTGTGGCTAATTTAGGGATTTAGGGATCCCACACGGGCATGTGTTTTAGACACACGACTATGTCTGATAGGTACACGGGTGTGTGAGACCCTCATACGGTCGTGCTTGCCCTACGCTCTATTTTAGCACAAATAGATAGAGAGTTACGCGGTCGAATCACACAGCCATGTCCCTAGGTCACACGGGGGTGTGCCTCTCTACATGGGCATGTTGACCCTCTTTAGTGTTTCCCCTTTCAGGTATATATTTGTGTTCTGATGCTGGACTTGGTATGCGGAGGTCTCGAAAGTGTCATTTTTTTTTAAAAATTGGTTAATTAAGTGCTTTCTGTAAATCTTAATTTTATGTAAACAATTTTGGACCGTAAGTTCTGTCTTAAATACTGTAATGTTTTTTTTCGAGTTATTAAACTAATATTTCCCACAATCACTTCGGTGATCAATGTGACTTTTGAAATTCAGTCTAAACTTCTAGGCCAGGTTTTGGGGTGTTACACAAATAATAATACAACTATATGTGTTCCCTATCATCCACAATCTCAATAGGTGAATCATAAAATTTAATTCAAAACTCAAATATATGAAAAATCTATCAAAATCACTAAACAAGTTACCTTACCGAGATTTATAATTCGATGAACGACTTACGTAAAAGAGTACATCGATAATCCAACTGAAACACACCAGATGCTCATAAGAGCTAATCCATCCAAAACACACCAATGGCTCCGAAAAGCTAGTCCAATCGAAAACACACCAAAACAGAGAGTATAACAAGAGAGTGCGCAAAAAATGTTGAACCTCAATCCACTCGGGAAACAATCTCCACTCCAATCCCCCATAACACACCATATCTCGATTGTACTCTACCCCGTACTCAATTTGATCCAAATATTGAAATTCAATAACAATACTCAAATAACCTTACATAATCTATAATAAATTATATCTACTATACCATTTTATATCATTCAACATTTCATATAGATGCTAAATTTTAAATCGTACGAACTTACCTTGACTGAATTGTAGTAGTTGTAGAAGTTCAGGGACTATTCTATAATTTTTCCTTTTCCACGAGTTTCAACTGGGTCTTGATCTAAAATGTAAAATTCTTCAATTATTAGCTTACATTTCACCTTCCAATTCACTTTACATTTTATACCCTTTTATTTTTCAAATTTATACAATTACCCCTAACTTTTACAATTTTTACAATTTAGTCCATTAACCCAAAAATCATCAAATTAACCATTTTTCTCAAGTCAATATTCCAACCGAATATACTAGGCCCTTAAACAGTCCCTAATAAACATCAAATTCACTATCAAACCCTAAAATTTTGACAACCAAAGCTTCAAATACATGGTTATCATAAAAAAACATTTAAGATTCATCAATGACAACTTCTAAAATTTTTAATAGATTCAAAAACAAAGGTAAAAATTAGCTAGACCTAGTTGCAATGATTTTAAAAACATAAAAATTACAAGAAACGGGTATAGAAAACACTCACATGCAAAGCAAATAGTTTGGCCAATTCTCTTAGCTTATACAACCATAAATATTCGGCTATGGAAGAAGTAAAATGAAGAAGAAGAGTTATTCCTTTACTTAATTTTATTTTGATTTTATTTTAATTACAACTCTACCAGTAAGCCTCCATCATCCACCAAATTTAGTTTAGTAACATCGTTCTTAGATCGGTCATTTGCCTTCCTTTAACACCCTAAACCCAACCTAAACGTTATGACCAGATTCTAGAGGTCACATTAACCACTGAAATGGCCAAGTAGAAATGATCGAACCTTTAATAATTTATTTTTAAAGTATTTGCTTATTTTTAGAAAAGCGTAGTGGCTTTTATTTTATAAAAATGTTAATGTTACCGAGTTTAAAATTAGATCCAATTAAACAAAAGTTCTTATTAATTTTGGAAACATATTTGACTTATAATTTACTTTTTAGAAATTCAAGCACGACTTTTGCGGTGGAAAATACGATGAGTTTAATCTAATTCAAGTAACATGCATTGTCTGGTTTCAAAAAAAGTATCTAAATCCAATCAATAAGATGAGTATGTATGCATAAAAACCCCGGAACAAAGAGAAACCCAAACCATAGACCAAATAACTTTATAATCCAAAAACCAAATAATTTTTGAAAAAATGTAAGCAAAATAATTTATAAGTCTAAAGTCTTTCGTATGTCCGCATGCCATGTCTCAAGCATTACCTGAAATGGCAGTCCCAAAACAATGGTGCTCTAAGGGGGTGGCAACACCACTTGAGGCGACAGGAAATGCATATCTAGGGTGACACATGAGGGATCTTTGAACAGCCAAAAAGAGTAATTTTAAGGGCTGGAATGATGATTTATTAGTTATAAAAACAATAGCAAAAAAATTGGCATACAAAGCACAACAACAAAGAAAGAAAAATAGGATTTACCAGTATCGATACGAATAAGGGAGAGGGGGCAACAATGGACAGTACAGGAGGCTATTAGGAGTGGCAAAATGGAAGTTTATGATAGCAAATAGGTTTGGTTTTGGAGGTTTAGATGTTCAATAGGGTGGCTGAAAAAGCAATAAAAACTCTAACAATGGGGGGACACAACTGTGATGAAATCCTAAAGAAAATAAGAAACTTTGAAAGAAAAAAAATAAGAGAGGAGAGGAGAACGACTACAGTAGGAGAAAAACTAACTTATGGTTGAAAAATAAGTGAAAAAATGATATTTATACCTAGGTTAAAAGGCATGGGCAACACAAAAATAGGAGGAAGGAGAAAAATTAGCAAAATTAAGCTATTTTGCAAGGGAAATGAATTGAATTTGAGTTTCTAAGAGAATTGCACTGTTCCCTTGTTTTCTATTAACCATTAGGCCAATTATTCATTATTGAAATAATTTTACCAACTTTAAAAAAAAAATTTGGGATGTTACAGGTTTGAAGCAAATTTTACAAAATAATAAAAATGGTGCAAGGGAAGGAATTTGAATTTAGGTTTTAAGGACAATTTCAGCAACACTTAACCAACATACCAATAACTCATTTTTTCCCTAAAAATGCACATATAATCTCAAAAATTAAGGTGTGATCTCTCACACTCGGTTCACAAGCCCAATTCTATTAATCTCTGATTTTTGGGATGTGACAACCAAAAACCCCTATTTAGAATTTAAAGCAATCAACCAAAGCAAAAATTATTAACAAAGTGGAACAGTGCAAGATCTCGCACAAGTTTGCACTTTGCACTACCCATTACCTAGATCTGAGTTATCAGATGAAGTCTGAATTAATTACTCAATTAGTAATGTCTAAATAAGATCCAAATAGAGAAAAAAAATCCAAAAACTTATAATATTAGGGGTGACAATTAAAGAGAAATGACAGTCCCAAAACAATGGTGTTCTAAGGGGGTGGTAACACCACTTTAGATGACAAAAAAGGCAGGTTGGTAGCGGCACAAGGAGAGATATTTGGACAGCCAAAAAGAAAAATTTTAAGGGTTGGAATGATGATTTATTGGCTATAAAAATAATAGCCCAAAATCGACACACAAAGCACAACAACAGAGAAAGGAAAATAGGACTTATTGGCATAGATACGAACAAGGGAGAGGGGATGGCAATGGACAGTAAATGAGGCTATTAGGAGCAACAGAAATGCGATTTTAGGGTAGAAAATAGGGTTGGTTTAGGAGGTTTAGACGTTCAATAGGTTGCTGGAAAAACAAAAACAAAAATTTCTAACAATGGTGCAGTACAACTATGATGAAATCTCAGAGAAAAGAAGAAACTTTGAGAGAAAAAATAAGAGATGAGAGGAGAATGGCTAAGGTAGGAGAAAAACTGGGTTAAGGTTGAAAAATAAGTGAAAAAGTGATATTTACACCTAGGTTAAAAGGCATGGGCGGTACAAAAATAGGGGGAAGGAGAAAAAATTGTAAAATTAAGTTATTTTGCAAGGAAAGAGAATTGAACTCAAGTTTCTAAGAAAATTGCATAGTCTCTTTGTTTTCTCTTAACCGCTAAGCCAATTACTCATTATTGAAATAATTTTACAAACTTTAAACCAAAAATTTGGGATGTTACAAGTTTGAAGCAAATTTTACAAAATAATAAAAATGATGTAAGAGAAGGAATTTGAACTTGGGTTTTAAGGACAATTTTAGCAACACTTAACCAATAGACCAATAACTCATTTTTTTTTCCTGAAAATGCACAGATAATCTCAAAAATTAGGGCGTTACCTCTTTCTCTCTCGGCTCATAAACCTGATTCTACTAACCACTGATGTTTGGGATGTGACACTCCTTGTTAGAGCATTCGCCACCATATTAGCTTTTCCGAGGTGGTATTCAATCACACAGTCATAGTTCTTCAGTAATTCAATCCATCTCTGTTACCTAAAGTTTAACTCTTTTTGGGTGAGAAGATATTTGAGACTCTTGTGATCCATATAGATGTAACACTTCTCACTATGTAGGTAGTGCCTCCATATTTTTAATGCAAACACCACGACTGCCAACTCCAAATCACAAGTTAGATAGTTGCACTCATGCGGTTTCAACTGCCTTAATGCATAACAACTAGATTTCCATTTTACATAAAAACACATCCAAGGCCAGTGTAAGATGCATCAATATACACTACATAATCCTTTCCCAACTCAAGTTGAAACAACACCGGAGCTTGAGTCAACACAGTCTTTAGCTTTTCAAAGCTAGCTTGTTGGTCATCTGTCCATTTAAAAAGAGCATTCTTCCTTAACAGTTTAGTTAAGGGAGCAACAATCAAAGAGAGCTCTTCAACAGATCTCTGATAATACTTGACTAAACCAAGGAAATTTCAAATCTCAAAAACATTTTTAGGTTATTTTCATTCCAGAATAGCCTTTATCTTTTTTGGGTCCACTCAGATAGTTTCAATGGATACCACATGACCTAGAAACATTACTTCCTTAAGCCAAAACTCACACTTACTTAGTTTCACATAAAACTTCTTTTCTCGGAAAATCTGTAAAACCACCCTAAGATGTTCATTGTTGTAACACCCCAAACCCGGCTTAGATGTTATTTCCAGATTAGGTAGTGCTACGTAAACTGATTGAAAATTTAGTTTTTGTATAATTTGAAAATCGTCATAAACTTTTAAAAATCCCGGATTATTCAAAGATATATATTATCTAACTATTTTATTGAAAACATTGTTTATTTATATTTCCCCAAAACTTATAATTTTGTAGCGAAAACTCTTAGAATGTTGATTTTTTTGAAAACGTTGTTTATTGTTTGAAATCCATTACTTTTGCGGAAAAACGAATTTTGTCGATAAAACATTTAATCAGTGTGTTATGCGAATGAAAATAAAGTTTAAAACCCAAACAACCAAAATGTCCAGATAGTCCAAAATTTACTAAATACCTTAACCCAAGTTAAAAAAAATTAATCAACGAATTGTATGAAAAACTTTATAACCAAGTTCCTGTGCATCGACCCGCCTAAGTCTGAAGACTACCTGAAATTATCAGTCAAATAGAAAATAACTTTTCGAAACTCAGTGCGTAACAAATAACTTAAGCAATTAATTTATTTTAGACAGGTTTAGTAGAAATAGATTCATATAAGAGTAATATAGATACATACATATAACCCTACCCCCATTCGCTACACACCAAATCCAACCATCCCACACACCAAATGAGAGTATAAAACAACTATCCAACCCTACATACCACTTAGTGTTGATATGACACTTTTCAGAATAATTGCAGCTGTGCTGCCAGTATAATGGGCGAAACGCCACTTACAAAAACACTTCCTCCACATAATACAACCCACGTCGGATGCATATATAATTAGAACAGAAATCACACATACTACAGTTATACATGCATGACATAACAGAAACAAATCATATACATAGTATTTTTTCGAGTTATTTATAACCTATTACAAGGTTAACTTATCATATGACGTCTCTAACATACATACAAATAACAGAATTTGTATTAGCATACGACCATATTTCATATTTTACAGACTATTTTATCACATATTGACCCCACAGAAGGCCCACAATTGATCAGAATAATGTGTACAGCCCTAGGGAAAATTTCAAAAATTTGAGGCCCACACGGCTTCGTACACAACCTCACACACACTCGTGTGATCCACATGGCCCAAATAGCCCAGATCCTGTGTCACACACGGTCCAACACACGGCCTATCATACGGTTTGGCACACGGTCGTTGGCATCAACAGTGCCCAATTTTGGTTTTTTCCGTTCGTTATTTTTCAGGTTTCTCGTTACACACCTAGTTAAAAATCCAATGGATGCTCAAAATTGAATATTTCAGCACCTAAATTGATGAAATAATATGAATTAACAACATGATTTCCCAACCTAAACGATTAATTCCAGTAATGAAACACAATTTAATCGAGAATCGAACACAACGAATTCACAACATCCTCCAAACACACCCCCATACACTTACCGATATGAGCAGCACTACATGAAATTTATGACGCTGAAGAAACACCCAACAACTCTCGATCTTCACCTAACAACTCACAAACAAAATAATTAAATATAGCTAAAACCTTGATTCCATTGCAAAGAACTCAACCCACACAAAAAAGAACCCTAACCTTTCAAAATTTTCACAACTTGCCAAATGAATCAAATGCCACCACCACCCCCCAAAAATATAAATAGAGGATTGAAGACGGAGTAATGGCAAAGTAAACCAAGGAATAATCAAGAATCAAAGTAAAAGTAAAGATTGGGGAAAGGAGGAAAAAGAATAAAAATTAAAGAAACAGAACACTAAAACATGGAAAAAAAGGTGATGGTGTGAACAATATGTTTTTGAAAAAACAAACAAACATGAGGTTATTGGAATGATTTTTTGGGAAAAATAAAATAATATCAAAATATAATAAAATCAAATAAAAAGAATAAAAAGAATCCTGTTGAACAGATTTTCTAAAACCACCCAACTTGTCAAAATTTGAATTTTCCCGAAACTCTACCATAAAGCAGCATATAACAAATTCAACAAAAATAGTCATTTTGTTCATGTAGATATTTGAACAAAAGACTTCCAACATAGAATTAAAGCCTTAACCACTGAATCAAATACTAAATTATGATAAAATTCAACAAATCACGTATACTAAATTTTGAGGCGTTATAATCATGTTTAGTTTTAGATTTAGAATAAACCTAGATGTCGTCGATAAACACAACGACGAACTGATCAAGAAATGATTGGAATACTCGATACTCCCTTATCTTCATACTGCTCATCAAAGGTATTTACCAGACATCATCTAGGTACCCCTAACATCCTCCCTTGTTTTCAAACACACACGTGTTTCTCCGCATGGCCGGGTTTTCACTAGTTACTGTTTGCACCAGAGTGCCATACTGGAGGCAAAACATATTATCTTGTGTATTCTTTTCATCATCATACGCAACATCCCTCCGTTGACTCTTTACACTAGTTTAGATACGGAGCTTGTGCACCAAGGAATGAGTATTTACACCATGTGTATATCAAATTTCTAGGTCTGTTTAACAGTTTATACCATTGCATACATTAAGTTTTTGAATGTATTTCCTTAGACATGAGCACAAGAGCTAAAGGACAAAGCCGCTTACCTGGTTGTATAGTAATGAAGGTTAAACAAAATAACACAGAAATCATACTCAAGGTACAAAGGAACTCATCAGATTTCTTTACTCAAAGCTTTATCTACTCTACGGGTTCTTTACCTTTGGTACTAAGACCTTTTCTTGTTTCTTTGGCTAAACGAAAATAAAACGATTTCTTTAAACAGAAAAAAAACTAAAAATCTATGAAATAGCATGAATTTCTAGACATGTAAACAATTTCTAGATAGAAGTTTCCTTCCTATCCAGTAACCAAATGGAAATCTTATTGAGCCGTTCTTATAGTAACTTCTTTCTATCTGGTAAAGCTTAAAGGAAGGTTTAAGAGTTTACCAACAAACAATTAGGATTGAAGCTTTTTTAAGCTTAACTGACAACACCTTTGTTAACGATGAGGAACTCTTCTGGTTCTCTTCGATAACAAAGACTAGTAGAGAAGATGAAACATAAGGCTTCTTTCTACTACCAAGCTATTCTATTTATAGATAACTCACATCCAAATCCCACTGAGGATTAACTCTAATCATTAATCATTCTCACACGCTTCCACTAATTAATCACATCCCATGAGGCTCCCCAAATGTCTTAATTACTGACACATTACCTTCATTAGGATGCTAGATGACTTAAATGTGTCCCACTAACTACCACAGGCGGCAGACTTATTAGCGGGAAAGTTCGCCTAATAAGGTTCTCGCCACAACCAAGAACTCATCACTTTGCAAAGTGGAACTTAGTAGTTTCAATGAAGTTCAATGAAGTACTTCGTCACGAAATTACCAACTTTATTCGGTCTAAGTCTCACAACTTAGGTGGTCTTCGCCAACGTAGTCTCCCAAACCGAACCAACTCGCCAAAAGAGGGTGTGACAAGTTATATACCCAACGCACCAACTTTCGGTTCCTTATCTATTTAAACTCAGGCTTTTACTTACATCAAATTATACGAGTCACACTTACATAGTCCATCATCGACTCAATATTAAGGTATAATACATTGTGTACATCACAAGTTATTAAATCTATAAATGGATTCAGGATCTATTTTACTTAGGTCCTGTCTAACGCTTTGTTAGTCCAATCAGTCACATCTATGTCTTTATCTTTTGGGAGTCATTCTCTTCGATGCCCAAGATAAGACATGTCCCTAATTGGACTTGATAGACGACATATTAGTCTTTCAATCGGTTTGCTCATTTTTTATTAGACTAAGGACATGTATAGGTTCATCTACTAATATAAGTTTTTTTCCCGTATTATGATCCGATCACGTAATACCGTTTAATATTAGTTAAACATTAGATAACAAATAAGTTAATATTTACTTCTATTTTACTTTGTGTGCAAAAACCACAGGAGGACAATATACAAAGGGTATTAATGTAATTTAATAATAGTTTTATTAAACCAATTTGTTTGAAAAAATTACAAGTACTCATAGACAAAAATACCACACTTAGTGTATCATATCCAATACTGCCTTATACTGTACATGTTTACTACATTTGATCTAATAAGGTCACATGAAGATTAACCCTTTATCTTCTTTGATTTTCAATTAATTAAAAACAAGCTGGATAATACTAAATTATGAAATTTAAAAAAAAAAAAACTATTCAATAAGTTGATCAAATTTGTCCTTTAAATTCAGCTAGATAAAGTTCCAAAAAAATCTTATACAAATATAACGCTTATAATATTACAAGTCAAAATTATCATAAAATATTTTATCTTGGTACAAATTATAGATATCTTCCTCTATTTTATGCTCTGAGCATAATTTTATTTAAGTTAGGATGATATTCAAATAAAATTCTCTTAATAATATTAACTTTATAATTTGAACATGATTCAAATACTTAAAGAAGAAATCTACTTTTTTTTCTTTACGAAACTTCTTGTTATCATAAAATATTTTAATTTTTAAAAAAAAATATTTAAACTCATATTGCAACTAAAAGTTGAACTGTCGAAACTTCTAACAAATATTAAGAAATAATGATAGAAAGTCGTTAATAAAATTCGATACATACTTCGACTTTACTACAATATTGTTCATCAGTAATTATTTTGTGCATCTTTTCGTTCATTTTTTTACTTTTTCTGTTATTTATTACTGTAAATATAAATGGCAGAGAGAGAGAGTGTGTGGTTATAGGTTTCCTCCAGAGCACAAATCACATTGAATGCCACGCGGTTTTGTGAGGCAGATGAGGCATAGGCTTTGTGCCTTTGCATGCTTGAGTTGACTTCAGCAAAACATGATCCAATATTTACAACAATGTTTGAATTTTAACTTTTAGGGTAAATTAACCGTTAGTAATTGTAAATAGGCTCATTCTTATTTTAATCCTTTTAAATTTCCTTTTGTTAATTTGGTTATTTAAAAAGAAATTGATCAATTTGGTGACTTCACTATTAAATGGAAATAAAATACCGACTATGTTTTTCCACGTTAGTCACTTTAAGATTAGACTAAACTACCAGTTAATCACTCTAAATACTTATCAATATTAAATTTGATGTAGGTTAATATATTAAAAAAAACCATTAAAATTACTACACTTTGTTTAAATGATCACTTATACTATTTTTATAATTAAACAAACCTTAACGTATGATATTTAGTCATAAAAACCCTTAATTTTAATATTAAAATAACAATATTTTTTTAATTTTTAAATTAATTTGCACTTAATGTTACTATGAGTCTAATGAGAATAGTTTATTAAATAAAAATAAAATAATACTTTTTAAAGTAGAATAAAATAACATTTTAAAATTTCTTAAAAATGCTTATACACATAGCACATTTAATTATTCATTTGAAAATTTTAATTATTCTTTTTAAAAAAATAAAATTTTGATTAATCTTTTAAATTATATGTTAATGTTAAAGTATATATAATTTCTATTGCATCAATAAAAAATTAAATAAAGTGTCAGAAATTCAAAATATTTTTACTTTAATATTAAAATTAATAAATTTTATAAATAACAATAATAAATTATAAACTTATTTAACTACAAAAATAATTTAAGAAGGGTAACAATTTAAAAGGTTTTTTAGTATATCAACATTTATTCTACTTATTGTCATCTCATACTTTTATCATCACTTGGAATAATTTTTATTCCATTAACAAGAAATTAGATAAAATGTCAAGAAATTTAAAATATTTTTACTTTAACATTAAAATCAAGAAGTTTTATGAATAAAAATTATAGATTAAAATCTTATATAACTACAAAAATAATTTAAAATTTTGTTTAAGTAAAATTGTAATAATTTAAAAGCTTTTTTAATATATCAGCATTTATTCTACTTATTGTCATCGCTACTTGTACCATCACTTGGAATAATTAGTCATGAATACAATCACAACCACTTATAATCAAAATTAGATAAAATTATCATAGACATCATTACAATAGATAAAATTATCATAGAAGCTCCTGTATTAAGAATTAATTATATTTTATTTTATTTAATAAAAAAATAAAAAAATAAATAAATTAATCATTATAAGTTATATCAAAGAGTAAGTTCGTTATTTGTATTAAAAATTTCATTCAATTCTATTGTTAAAAACTGACGTAGTTGATAAAATAATTAAACAGTTACATATGGTCTTTCACGTATACCTTATTCTGATGTATAAAGATTAATTTTTAATAGTAAAAATGGATAAAATTTTTAGCAGAAGAATCAATTTACTTGAGTTTGCTTCGTATAGAAACTAATTTATTATTTTTTAATAAAAAATAAAATATAATCCTACTTTTAATAAAAATAATATCATAATACTTTTACAAATATCAATAACAAAATAAAAAAAATGGAAATCATAAAACAAGGTTCAATAATGTTATTATTGAGCTGTCTATTTAAATCGATCCCTTCCTCTCTCTCCTTGAGTTAATGCACTTGCTGTCATCTTTTTGACTCTTTAGGGAGGGAGTTGGAACTTGGATACCACCCTTTTTTTCCTCTTTTTAAGTCAGCATCCTCACTGTCTTACACTTTGATTTCTATATATGTAATGCTGCAACATCAAATCCTTTGTCTTACTCTTAGACTCGTCTTAAAGCTCCCACCAACATAAACTAAACCCTAAAAACACAAGAAATCAACTGCAGTTTTGATAATGGGAAGACAACCTTGTTGTGACAAAGTTGGTGTCAAGAAAGGGCCATGGACTCCTGAAGAAGATCTCATCTTGGTGTCTTATATTCAACAACATGGTCCTGGGAATTGGAGGGCTGTTCCCACCAAAACAGGTTCTAGAACAGGATCTTGTTTTGTTTTGTTTGGTATTTGATCGTAAATGAATACAATCATGCAATTACTAATCTTTGTTATATATATATTCAGGTTTGCTTAGATGTAGCAAGAGTTGCAGGCTTAGGTGGACTAATTACTTAAGGCCTGGGATTAAAAGGGGTAACTTCACAGAAAATGAAGAGAAAATGATAATCCACCTTCAAGCACTCTTAGGCAACAGGTTACTGATCAATTACCGTAAATATATATATCAAGTATCAAAAGTGCATATTAACTTGTCATCTGTTTAGTGTTGAATGTAATGAATAAGTTGGTTTTATAATGAATGGGGGTCATTTATTATTGTTACAGATGGGCTGCAATAGCATCTTACCTCCCTGAAAGAACAGACAATGACATTAAAAATTATTGGAACACTCATTTGAAGAAGAAGCTGAAGAAGCTACAAGGCAATGAAGGTTCTTCTAGATATGGGTTTTCATCATCATCATCGTCATACCAGATTTGTAGAGGTCAGTGGGAGAGAAAGTTGCAGACTGATATCCATATGGTTAAAAAGGATTTATCTGATGCATTATCACCTGAGAAATCAAGTGACTTAGCTGAAATGAAACCCTTTAATGACCACACATCTTATCCAAAACCAAGTGGATATGCTTCAAGCACTGAAAACATAGCTAAGTTGTTGAAAGGGTGGATGAGAAATAATCCATGGAAAATGGCTGATTCTACAGATTATAGTGAAGAAGGGACTGATCTAATGAAGGAAGACAAGAAAAGCAAGGAAATGGCAGAGGCATTTCAATCACATTTAGGTTTTGAATCTTTAGATTCTTCACTTTCTTATATCTCACCATCTATGTCACCTGAGGCAAGCCTTTCACAATATGAAAGTAAGCCACACCTCAATGCTCAAAGCCAACTTTCACTGCTTGAGAAATGGCTTTTTGACGAAGGCAAAGATTACCAACTTTGTGACATTACATTAGACCAAAATGTTCATTTCTTCTGAAAGGTAGAGGGGAAAGTTCTTTGGGGTACTTTTCATCTTGGATTAACATTTTTTCTAGGTTGAGGTTTCCTAGGGTGAACAAATTCAATGTATAAATTTAACATTATTGTTGCATATTATATCTTTCATTTGAGAATAACCAATAGTTTTATGGTTAACAGATTAATTCTTTCGGAATTTGTGGTTATATTTTCTAAATAAAATTGTTTTCAAAATTTGAATTTGAAATTTTTTTTTGTAAAGAGAGTAATATATTTATTATCACATTTAATATTTATTGTCTTAATATATTCTACTTAAGAAGTTAGAAATGAATTAAAGTTTTTGACTTATATCACTAGTTAATAATAAAATATTATTTTATTCAAGTTTTACTAGAAAAATATATTATTAAATAATTTCTAAATATTTTATTTTTAATAGTAAAGTGAAATATCAGCTTGATTTAATTTGAGTTTGAACAAGACATTGAAAAAATATCAAATTGTGGTCCAACCCAACTTGATCCTTAGGTAAATTATGCTTTGTAAAGTTACTTTATTTAATAATTAATTTATTATTTCCTGTAATACACAAATTTGATTATATATATTAATTAAAATATATTATATTTATTTATTTTAAAATTTATTATAAAATTTGTAACATTTTAAAAATACGAATATCGAGAAAATAAAAACAAAATGATATAAATATTTAATTTTAAAAATATTATTCTACATACATAAGGTTGACCCATTAAATAAGGCAACAAATAAGATATGCGAATGAAGCAAAATAGTATATAAATTAATGTAAAACAATACAAGAATGCTCAAAATATTGAGTTCACTCTATAGATTTAGCTAGATAACAAAATATCTTTTGGGAAGATACTACAATATACTACCATAAATAAATGCTACTAATTTTAATACACAAATAAGTTTAATTAAATATACGCATTATCTTTGGATATATATATATATATATATATCTAACAAAAATATTAATTTATCTTTATAATTTTCAATATACACATAATAAATAATTCATTTTTAGGCAAATTTTGAAGTTCCGATGAGTAGTGACATTTTATGCGCATTTCATAAATTACATGGATATTAATAATTTACACATATATACTTTAATTGATTTATATGACAATGTCTCAACTTTCATAGCTATAACTCAAAAGGGTTAATAAACTATTTGGTACTTAAATTTGGCTTCAATGTTTAATTTAGTACTTGAGTTTTTTTGTTCCAATTTGGTATGTGAGTTTGGCTTCAATATTCAAATTGATATTTAAATTTTTTCAATTTGTTAGTTGAGTTTTTTTTTTTGTCTCAATTAAACACCTAAATTTCGCTTTAATGACTACGTGATGTTGTTATCAACATTAAGACCTTTTTTTTTTTTATACTAGAGCACGTGTGCTAAATATTCATTGAGCCACATAATATTATTTGGTTTAGATATCAAACTAAATATTGAAATCAAGTTTAAGCACTAAATTAGAATAAAAAAACTCAAATACTAAATTAAACATTGAACACAAACTCATGTAATAAATGATATAGTAACCCATTTAAAACCTGGAAAATCTTTTCACAAGTTTGTATAGAAACATAATTAGCATTAAGCATCGAAATGCAGCAAATCTTAAATTCGGTTGGCAAATACACAACAGGTGTTCAAAGTCGGTGTGGCTTGCATAAACATATTTAAACAAAATGTAGAGATTGGTTGAGTTGTAATCATGTATGCACTAAATTGGTAACAAATTTATGTTCTTGAGCGGTTCAGAGTTTAAGTGGCACATAGCAGATTCGAGAAATGGCATAGGATGACACCAAATTGAATTTACAGTAATAAATATTAAAGGAAAAACCATATACTCTTTAGCTTTATTTATGATGCCACGTCTAAAACATTTAAGATTTTGAGATTATTCAAACCAGATAATAAATTTAGGATTTTTGAAAAATATGATTTTCGCTAAATGTAGAGGGCTTGGTTATTTTTGGAAATTTTTTTTGAAGTTTTATTGTGAAGTAGTCGATTTGATTCTTAACTAGTGGATGTATTATCTTTAGAATATTTATGTTTAGTTTTTACTTTTAAGTTTTGTCTCCTAATTTTAGGGAGAGGCAGATAAGTTTGTGGAGTACCTCACCACTAAGAAAATGTTTAGTCAAGTGATAGTGTTCTTATCCACTATTACCATATAAGGGTGTAGGTTCAAACCACACCAAGCTAAATGCTAAACATTTTTTTAGGATACTCTTCAAATTCCATGTACCTGTTGAGCTATTTTCAGAGTCGAGAGACAAAATTTGAGCTCAAAATTAAGTATAAACATTTCAGATACAATGTCTCTACTATTTAAAAGTCTAATCAGCTACTCGATAACTTCAAAATTTCTCCCCAAAAGAAATCCAAGCCCCTCAACAATAACAATAAGGTTTATAATTTGTAACAGAATTGAAACAAAGAGTCTTTTGATTTACTTGCCTGTTTTGACAGGATGGATGTTTTCAATGATGATCCTCACCATACACCTGCATAAATAAATAACACACACTGCAAAGCCACAAGTCCTCATAAAATAAATAAAAACCATTGCCCCAAATGTTGAGGTGTTCGTGGGGCTGTGGCCTGAAAACATTCAGATTCTATATCATATGTTTACTATTTAAATGGAAGGTGCAAATCAGAATTTAATTCCATTGATCTATGTAGTATTTTTTAACCCCTCCCTTCAATTTTTTTTTCTCCTCATTTATTTGATATATTTTCTCTATTTTCAGTTTGTAAGTGACTTTTTTTTTTTTTAGTATTTTTACTACTTTCACAAGTTTGGATGGACAAATGATGGTGTTTATCATTGTTGAAACTTCATTGACCACAGACAATTTCTATTAGAAAGTGGGTGACTCTTCATCGGCTTCTTAATCTGTTTATGTTTTGAGAGTAATTTAGAATAATAAATGATTTCACGAGTCGATTTGGACTCGTGTTGTCTTGAATTTTATATATATATATATATATATATATATTGGTTTTTTTTTCTATTGCTTAGTAAGTCTTTCACTTTCAAAAGTTTTTGTTTGTTCTTATAACACATTTTTTAGTCTTACTTATGCATATAGTTTTGTTCTTGCAAGTGATTTTAGGGATGATTTTCTCACTGGCCTCTTCAATTTAGTGGATGATTGATTTTTTTTGCTAATTTTGCCCGTTCACCACTTTAAACCATCCAAAATTAATTTATGTATCGTGATAATTGCTTATAATCACTCTAAATATGACATACTTAAATTATGACAAAATCAATTCTCAACAACAATATATAAAAACAACAAAAATGATGAATATTTTTTTTATCACGATAGTATGTTGTCACTCTATATATGTTTTGATTGATAATGATGAAATGATGTACTAATTTTTTTATATAATTTTTAATAGGTTTTGTATTGTTAACAAGTATTAGTGCAAAATTGAAAAATTATTCGGTTTTATAATTTTTTAATAATTTTATAATTTATTATTTTTAACAAATCTGAGTAAGTGGAATGGATAATGGCAGACAAAGCAAATGTTCAAGACAGAGTCATGTGATCTCATGCATGAACTACAAAGTCTACCCCATGCAATGCCGCATTTAAGTCCACCATGTGGACATATATCCTGCAATTGGAGCTACCAGCTTTATAAAATGTGGAAAATCAAGTGGCCATAATATTATTATCCAATATTAAATTTGTCAGACGGATTCTAGATTCCTTCCGAATGAATAATGTATTTATTTACAGTTAATATAAAAATCGCAATAATAATAAAATTAGATGTTATAACGATACTGTAATATGAGAAAAAATTAAATGCACTGCACTAAAAATAAATATTCATCCAAATAGACTATTAATTTAATTTGATTGAATGG
This sequence comes from Gossypium longicalyx, assembly GCA_025698465.1. Lineage (NCBI taxonomy): Eukaryota > Viridiplantae > Streptophyta > Magnoliopsida > Malvales > Malvaceae > Gossypium > Gossypium longicalyx. The sequence continues at coordinate 3,910,887 of CM047001.1, read as the reverse complement.
TTGTTGTATTATGGAACAAAAAATCAAATTGAAATAAATTTACATCATTTTCACATCATTTTTGGGTTTTGGATAAAAGTAATTATTACATGAAATATTATGCTATTGCAAACGAAAAATGAAAATTTCACTATCCCTCTACTATTATTTGCTCAAAAATGGTCCCATTACCTTTCAAATTATTAAAATTCAATCCAATGGATAACAGATTAATTCTATTAGTTTCATTAAAATGGTGACATGATCTTTTTTATTTATTTTACATGTGTTAACATGGACTTATACCTTGACATTTTATGTTGCTATATCATATTTTTTACCACATAATTGTGCTAAAAAAAAATGAAAGTTAAAGAAATGGTGAAAAGAAGGGAAAAAAAATCCATTTGTTCTTCACCAAAATTTGCAAAATAATTTGTCTTCTTCATCAAAAATTGCTGACCGAATCGCCAATGATGAGGATCCCCGAGAAGATAAATTCTATTTTAGGAGGGGAAGTGGGAGGAGGCTACACCCACAATGTGGGAAAACTTAATTCAACTTAAAAAGAAAATTGATTTTTTTTTTCAAATTAAGTATTAGAGTTCGAGTCAAGTAAAATTTTATAATTCGAATAATTTGAATAAAAAATAATGTAAATACTCCCTCTATCCCTATAAATTTAAAAAATAGTGCAAAATGATCCCTTTGAGAAAAAATACAAAATAATGCCCCGAGATTTTCGATACAAGGATTAATATTGTTTCGAGAACAGGTATAGTGAAGTATTGAGAAATTTAAAAAGGAGTCAGTTAATGAGTAATTAATTTGATATTTGAGAAGGAAATCAATGTAGAAATTGTGAATTTGAAAAAGTGGTGAAAAATGATAAAATTGTAAATTTTGTAAAGTGTGAGGATTAAAGTGTAAATTTAACCAAACAAAAAAAAATTGAATTAATGAGTATTTGGTATGAAAGTGACGTGGAACATGAAGTAGTATGATGGGGGATCACAATTGGACTAAATTGAATAAAAGAGGAAAGTAGATTAACTACATTTTTTTTCATTTTCACCATTAAAGGGCATAAGTTTAAATTTAACCACAAGTAGACAAATATAGAAGTACAATTATGAGGGTAATTATGTATATATATATATATATATATATTCTCTAGGTTTTATAATAAAAATGAAAAATTTACCCACAAAGTAGTTTTTCAAATCTTCCTTTTGAATTATTTTATTTTTCACTGTTATTGTTTCTTGATGAACATCAATAATTAATTTAAGTTTATTTTAAATATTATTTTCTATTCTTAATTTATATTAATCATAATACTAATTGTCATAATTTTAAAAATTAAACATTTATATTATTTTGTTTTTACTTTCTCAATCAGTATTATTGAAATGTTACAAATTTTTTAATAAATTTTTAACATATAAATATAAAATATTAAAATTGATACATACAGTCTAACACGTGCATCACATTTGGTAAATTGGTTATAAATGATTACACAAAAATCTAATTATCTTTATGACATTTCAAATACATAACATGATATAAGTTTAAGAAGTTATTTTATACAATAATAATAGAATATTTTAATTTATGACATATATTTTATAAAAATATAATTATATATTATTTTACCATTCGCACTAAATAATCTGAAAATTTTATTGGCTAGAGATAACTTTTCATGCATTTCGAACTGATAAATATTTAACTAAATTATATAATATTTTTTAGGGTAAACTATAAAAGTAGTCCCTTTTGTTTGCCTTAGATTACATTTTAGTCACTTATGTTTGAAATGTTACGTTTTAGTCACTTACGTTATCGTTTTGTTATGAAGTGGTCACTCTACCATTAAACTCCTTCACCTCCCTAATGGCAGTCCTACATGGCAATCCAAATGAGTTTTAAATGCCAACTTGGATGTCCAGTTGTTGGGATAAAAATAGGTTTTTAATTAAATAAATTTAATTTGGATTGCCACGTACGATATCTAAGTTGGCATTTAATATCTATTTGGACTGCCACATAAGACCGCCGTTAGGTAGGTAACGGAGCTTAACGATAGAATGACTACTTCGTAACAAAATAAAACGTTAGTGACTAAAACGTAACATTTCAAACATAAGTGACTAAAATGTAATCTGAGACAAACAAAAGTGACTATTTTTATAGTTTACCCTATTTTTTATTAATTATTTATACTAATTTTAAATAAATTATAGAGCGTTTATTATTAATTATTTATATTAAACCGATGACTAACCAATGATGATAAGAGATATATATTTAATGTTAGAGAGAGAATTTTTCAACAAATATAAAATGTTAAAGTAATTAGATAAAATTATATAGGATATTTATTTTTCTTATTATTTTTATTAGTGATTATTTTGTTGAATACTTTCTTAGACTAACATATAGCACCAATATTATCCCAAATCCTTCACTATAGCATCAATATTTCCTTAAACCCATTTCTCAAACCCACCATTTCTCTTCCCATTTTCACCTTTTCTCCTTTGCTTTCACTCAAAACCCAGATCCAAAAATCAATTATTTGCGCAAGAAGAAGTAAAAGAAGAAATGGGTTTGACAAATCGACTAAGCTCACGCTCGATTTAATCTCAATTTTGGCTTCAAATCTCAAGACTTAGTTGTTGCAAATGAAGGAGGGCTTGGGTTTTTGAACAGCTTCAATAGGGTTTAGGGTCTTGTATTCTTTGCTTGTTGTTGTGTTGGGGTTTTTGTAGGATTGGGATTAAGGGAAACGAAGCAATGAAATGAGTTTTTGACAGAAGAAAGAAAGAAGAAAATGAAGAAATGTAGAAGTAGATGCAGGAAATGAAAGAAAAGAAACAAAAAGAAAAAGGGAAGAGGAGGGAAAATAAAAAAGAAAAGAAAAAGGAAGTATAATAGGATGCCACGTGGCAGCACGTGATAGGCCAACATTGCCATGTCAGTATAAAATTAACGACGTTTGTCTCAGGTACCGATATAGTGGACGGAAAAAGTTCGGGTACTAATCTAGGAAAAAAAAATCATAAGTACCAATCTGAGAAAAGTGGACAAATTCAGGTACTAATTTTATATTTAACCATTGATTTTAAGATTTTTATTTGTTTAGAGAATTTTTCTCAAGAATTATTAATAATTTTTTATAATAATAAATATTCTTTTTGAAATTTAAAATTATATAGTTATATATTTATAATTTGTATTACTAAACATACCTATGAAATTAAAATGTAATTATATTTTATCTGTCAAATAATTTTAAGGAATTATAATTATAAAATATTGTAATTACCATAAACACACCCTCAAATTTAATTACGAATATATATTTCCAAGTCCATTAAAAAATGTATCTTAGGTTTTCCTAATTGAGAATTGCTAATAAAAAATCAGAAAATTTATATTTAAGTAAAAATAACAAAAAAAATTATTAAAATTTTAAATTGAGGCGAAAATAATTTTTACTAATTTTCAATAAAAAATAGTAATTTTAATAGTCTTTTAAGATAATACAGAGGGGTATGATCAGTGTTGAGTTATAATATAAACTTAATAAAATAAATTATTAATGCATATAATCGATGGAGATAATAAACTGTTTATGTTAAAATAAAAATATATAAAATATTTCAAAATGAGGCTTTGTTTGAGTGGTAAATGAAAGGTTTTATTAATCTAATTGGTATGTGTTTAAATCTCACTATATGTGCATTTTTATTGGTTTTTGTTAAAAAAAAAAACTAAAATGCCCTCGAAAAATAACTTATTTTAATTACAAAATGACATTTGCATAATTTCCCTAATTGAGTTAGTACGTGATTGACTCGTGACACTACTCGTGACACTAACTTAATTAGTGACTTTATTAATAGTATAAATATATCATAAAATATAAATAGGAAAAAAAGTTAATTTCACTGATTAATTTTTGGGTAAACTGCAAAAATAGTCACTTTTGTATATCTCAGATTACATTTTAGTCACTCACGTTATCATTTTGTTACGAAGTAGTCATTCTGCCGTTAAGCTACATTATCTCCCTAATGGCAGTTCTACGTGGCAGTGCAAATGAGTTTTAAATGCCAACTTAGATGTTCAACTGAGATGAGAATAGTTTTTTCAATTAAAATGGAAAAGAAAACTAAAAGAAAAAGAAGACAAGCGGTTTTTCTTTTCCAGTTCAAGGTGTAATTAATTTAAAAATTTTAATTAATTAAATTTATTTAATTAAAAACCTATTTTTGTCTCAATTGGACATCCAAGTTGGCATTTAAAACCCATTTTCACGTAGGATTGCCGTTAGGGAAGTAATGGAGCTTAATGGCAGAGTGACCATTTCATAACAAAATGATAACGTAAGTAACTAAAATATAACATTTCAAATATAAATGACTAAAATATAATTTAAATAAAAAAAATGACTATTTTTATAGTTTAACCTTAATATTATTTTGGGTGGCATCTATGGTTTACTTTTCTTCCATCTCTAAACAAAATCAATTTTAAGATTCGATAACCAAAGGAATCTCTTTTTCCACTTAGCTGCCTCCTTTCAAGATTTGAAACTGTTGGCAATCTCGTTGTCGATTTGCAAGTGCAATGAACTACTGCTATGCATTCACTCTCCATTTATACCTTTCTATAATATTAACTCTATATTTTAATGTGTGTTTTTGTAGTTTTACACGTTTTTCTTGTTCTCCTTAGCAATTTATGTGAAAGTGAAACATTGATTCATGGTTTTTAACCATGAAAATTGGGCCCCAATAATGACCAAAGTCATGATGTAATTATACGATGTTGAAAAGAATGACTATGATAGGATGTGATTATATATTATATTTAAAACATTTATCTCGACAATAACTATTATATCATGGCTTTTAACCATGATAGGTTGTCATTATAGAATCCCTTTTGTGTGTGGGGGGGTGGGGGGTGGGGTGGGGTTCAATTGGATTTATGCTTTCAATCTTAATGAAGTCTTTGGCTTATATAGGATAACAATCTAGAGTTTATTTGACCATTTTTTTTATGGATATTGAATTTAGTTTGATTGATAAAATTTCTGGTGTTGGAAAGAATTATGGGATGGGGTTATAACTGGTAAAACAATTTGATTTATTAGTATTGAGTTGCTTGCATGTCATATTTTGAGTTGTAATTAAAAATATAATTACTATGAATCAAGCGTAATATGTGGTTTAAATCCGACTCATTTATTATGTTGCAGTCTTACTCAAAATTAAATTCATTCTTCCACTAAGTATCTTTATAAAAGCTTAATCACAAACTAAATTAAATAGTTTGTTTATAATACAATTTGCACTTAACAAGATTATCTAATGAACAGAATAATGCTGTCTCTAACTTATACATAAACCAGTAAAACAAGTGCTTAATATATAAACAATGCTAAACTTGTGAACCTCAAGCTAGTGTCAATGGTCGCAATTTAAAGTCCATGACCATTACACAAAATGTATCCCATGGAAGTCTATCGATTAAATGGGGGTCACTTGACCCACAAGAATTGACCTGATTCGAAGAACAAGTGAAGAAGCTCATCTACTTGAAGTCTTGTTGGCCGAGTGAGATAAATATGGAAAATTAAGCTACCTTGGTAGATAGGGAAAATAATCTTAAAAGATTTGTAATCAGATAAGATTTGATTTTGTAATTGTCGAAACCATTTTTTTGAAAAACGGATTGACTTTATATTTTGAAAAGAAAACGAAAATTGGGAGTCGCCACCGATTTTTTTATGAGGTGTGATCATGTCACCTTGTGATTGGTCGTTTTAATAAAGTGTTTTGATTTACTAAAACAACAATTTTGGTCTACGAAAATCGAGAAAATAGGTTCGGGAGTCAGTTACGTACGAGGAAGGATTAGCACCCTCGTAACGCCCAAAATTGGTACCTAATTGATTAATTAATGTCTTAACGTCGAAAGTCGAAAATCCATAAAGAATTAAAAATATGATCCTTCCTTCTTTATTAATGTTAATTTTTCTTTAATGTTTGAATAAATCGAAGCGGATGCTAAAGACCTTCTTATCCCGAAGTAAATAAATGTCACATCTAGCACGTTAGGACACGACAATTTAAATCCTTGAAAATAAGCTCGCCTTTTGATTTTCAAAGCTCATGCATTTTAATTTTTAAAGAATATTCGATTATTTGGGTTAAACGAGAAAAATCGAAACCCAGTAAGTTAGGGCACGTTTTCTCGAATTTCCAAACACGAAATATTGCTCCCTTTTTTAATGAAGAAAACATAGGCAGAATTTTAAAAAGAGTATTTGGTCGTTTGGTCAAACGAAAAATCGAAACCCAGCACGTTAGGGCACGATTTCTCGAATTTCCAAAACACAAAATATCGCCTTTATTAAAGAATCCCTTTTATGAATTAATGTAAATTTTTTTAAAACGATGTGCGAATGAAATGTCATGTTAACAAAGGACAAATAACGAATATATTAATAAAACAACGCATAAAAATAACATAATAAACACTACTTCTACATTTATAAGAACCATAAAAAAAATAAATAATGAGAATGATAATATCAACAATCATATATAAAGAGCAATGCCAATATAATGATGGAGATAAAGAAACAATTATAAATTAATATAAGGGAGAATAATTTGTAAAACATCGAAAACAAAAAGTCAAGCTAAAATAAAATTAAGGACATAATTTGTAATAAAATATATAGAGAATAATAATAGTAATAACAGTCAAGTGTAACAGCACATGAAAAACCTAAATAAATGAACTTTAATTATTAAAAGGGTTAAAGAGATAAATAATTAAATGAATGAACAAGATGATAAACAAAACAATTTGGTTGGTAATTATGAAAGAATATAAATAAACAAATAAAAGCAAATGAATAAGAAAATAAAAATATTTAATAAAACAAAATAAGAAATGATAATAATGATAATAAATGATAATAGTAAATAATAATAATAATAATAATAATAATAATATTGGTAATAAATAATAATAGTAATAATAATAATAATCATAGAAAATAACAGTAATAATAAAATGAATAATAATAATGATAATACATTAATAATAATAAAATCAGGAATAATAATAATAACAACAATAATATAAAAATAATAATAGTAATAATAATAACAGAAAATAATAGTTATAGTAAAATTAATAACAATAGTAATAATAGATTAATTAATAATGTAATAATAAGTAAATAAACACAAAAGAAAATATGGTTATAATAGTGATGATAATACGAAGTTACTAATATAATAATATAATAATAGTAACAAATAAATAAGCATAAAAATAAAATATAATTATAGTAACAAATATTAAATTAGTTAATAAAATGGCAAAAAGAACAAAAATGGACCAATTTGAACTTAAAATAGAAATTCGGGGCAAATTCAAAATAAATAAAAGAGAAAAGGATCAATTTGCATGTGCGAATAACAAGGAGGGACCAAAAGGGAAATTTTCCCTTCCCTCAAAACACACAGCTTCAATATGGACTAAATTGGAAACGAAATAAATTAAAGGGTAAAAATTAAGATTAAAAAAACTTGATTGCAAAACCATAAAAAAGCGGAAGGGCAAAAAGCGCAAATAACCCTTCCGCTTAAAAACAGGCGGACCTTCGAGCGAACGGGTCGGGTCGCGGGTCGGCCCCCCAAAACGACGCTGTTTAGTGACCCTTATTTAACCCCAACATTTTTAAAATCCTTCATTTTAACCCTCTTCCAAAAAAAAAAAAAGAAGAAATTTTGCTTTTCCCTCTTCTCTTTCACCTCCAAATAGCCGGCTAAGGTCCAGTCACCGGACCACCATGGCAGCCGTCGGTCGCCGGCGACGGCGCCGCCGTCCACGGTGGCCGGAGAAAGCGAAAAGGGCTGATTTTTTACCCTTTTTTCAGATGGATTTGAGGATAAAGCCCTCCTAGCTCGAAAAATGTAAAAATGATGACTTTTTGTCCTCACCGTAGAACGGTTTCAACACTGGAGAGGGGCTTTTCCGACAATGAGAAGACCAAACGACTCAGGTGAGCCTTTACTCTCTCCTTTTTATTTTCGTATATATATATATATAAATAAAAACAAATCAATAAAAAAAGTAAAATGAACAAGAACATAAAACGAAAGTAAAAACCTTTGAAGCTTTGTTTTTTATTTTTGTTCTTTTTTTTTCAAAATCCCCCCGAAAATACAATCGGTTACCCCTTCTTATAGCCGAATAATCTATATTTATTTATATTTTGCTACTATTTCCTACTTGTTGCTTGCCGTTTCTTCTCTGCTTTGGGTGTTTCTCTGCTCTGTTTTTTGTTCTTTTTCGGCTTCTTTGCAAATCTGTGCAAGTTCAACAAAGTAGGGATCTTGCTATTTCGATGCAAGGTGGCCTAAGGTGCCATGCCTTGGGGCGAGGATCCTCGGGACGAGGCGCCAGCATAGTGACCGAGAGAGGGGTACGGCGCACATGGGGCTAGGGTTTTTTTGCTTAGCTAATAGGATGTTTAGGTTGTGGGCTATAGGGTTGGGCTTAGGTTTTTTTATTTTGGGTTTTAAATTTGGGTTTGGGTTTATTGGTAAATGGGCTTAGTTTTTGTAATTGGACTGTTGTTATTATTTTTTGTTATTATTTTTTTTGGTTTATAACGGGCCGGGCAAATTGGGCCTGTTACAGTAATCTAGGAGATTATGTAAATCCTTTAATTGGAGATATGTTTCGATCTTGTCCATTGATGTAACTCGATCTATACCGTTGATTTTAAAGAGCTCAACTATAAATAGAGAGCCTCTCATTCAATTGTAAATCATGCTATTGTATTTCATTCTTTAGTAGTGAATACTAAATTGAGAACATTTACTCAAACACCTCTCGTGCATTGTCTTTCTGTGGCTATTATGCTCTTTTGTGCTTTTTTTTCGTTGTGAGATTGCTTTCGCTATAATTTGGTGCATTTGAGGAATTATACGAGAATCCTCACTTTGCGAGAGTTAGGCTAATTTGGATGTATTTGGAGCAAAGAAATCGCCTAAAACCGCACGGATTGCAAAACTGAAAATCTAGCCCCGTGACATTAATATGACCGATCAATGCCCCTTAAATTCCTTCCAATTAAGTGCTTTGAGAAGACATGAAATAAAAAAAATGTTTTTCTATATTTAGATTTCTTCAAAGTCAATTTATTTTTAGATATGGTAAGCAAATTGCACTAGAACTCTCTTATTTGATTGAATAACTTCATCAATCATAATCTCGTAAATTGTTATCAAAATCTTTAAAAAGATGTGAGATTCGGAAGTGAAAAAATTTTAACGAATAAGGTAAGTTGCAACATATCTATGATAATATGCCAATACCTTGATGCTTACTTAAAAAAGAAAATAAATTAGTGTTGAGTATGTAATAATTCGTATTAGGCTTGAAATTCAAGTGCAAGATGAGAGACATATTGTAATCGTAAGGTTGAGCATAAGATTGGTTTAGTCATTTCGATTTAGAAAAATCAAAATAAAAATTGATAGATTTTTCTAAATAATAATAGGCAATTTATTATCTATTGATTATAATTGAAATAATCACATCAATTTAAATAGGTTCAATTAAGTCGGTATATCAAAAAAAAAAAAAAATTGTATCCTATACATTGTCAGTGGAGTTAAATATTGAATCAATTTTGGATTTGATGTTGAAATTAAATTAAAATTTTGATTTTTAAAATAAGGGCTAAATTGAATATCTTTCTAATTTTTAAGGATTCAACCAAATCTTGTTTTGAAAATTTTGATTAAAACTCGTGTGAAATGGAACTAAATGTCCAATATTCGTTTTAAATTAAATTAGTTTAATTTTGGATTTGAGTTAATTTTCAAGTCTAAATTAAACATATTTTGTTTAAATCAACATTAATATTAAGAAAATTTGGCTTATGGTGGGGGATATTTAGATATCATATATGGGTCTTGAATCTAAAAAGTAAAAAACAAAAAACAAAAGAAATATTAGAAATTTGTTAAAAGATTGACTAAATTGGGTTGTATTGAATATTTCTTTAGTTTTTAGGCCCATTATCATGGTGTATTCCAAGTCAAAGTCCAATTTTATTTGGATGTCCAAATGTCAAAGTCTAATATACAATGTATTTTTCATTTCATTTTTGTGTACATGTGCTCTGTGTTGTTGCATGCAAATCTCATAATGGTATTTAGGAAAATGGCGAGGGTGTTCTTTTTACTTTCAGCTTTGAAAAGTCTAGGAAAGTAGGGGGAAACCAAAAAAATGTTTTAGGAGTGGAAATAAGTTGTATATTTTAAAGATTGTAAAAATATAATTTTATCATTTTAATAATCTATAGTTTTATAATTTTTTTTTATTTTATAAATTAGTATATGAACTTAATTCCTTAAGCATTCACACATGTTAATAATTTTGTAACGCTTGACCATAATTCTAACTTAAGTAGAACTTCGTGGGGAGTTACTTAACTAGAAGGTGTTGAGTTTATAGTTATAAACTCAACACCTGTTGTATCATGGACCACAAATTAGTCATCGTGGAACAATCTCATCGAGTAGCATGCTGTTACTGGTTGTCCTTTTTTAAGACAAAACTACTTGCTATATCGTATGATAATACCTACCACAGAGGTCGGTCAAACTATCATAAGAATAGAAGAGAGTTCTACTTATTTTCAAGAAATCTCCTCAATGAGGTCCACATGATAGTCCTACCATGGGGTAGTTAAATTGTCACGCCATTACAAGAGACTGTTGATGGAGCCCGTAGGTCATGTAGGGATATTTTACCACTCAATATTTTAAAAACACGCAAGATTTTTAATGTCAAGTTTCAATCATGAATGATTAATATATGCATGACAAGTACATGTGACATTCTACCCTAATATATATGACATGCATATCATATATATACATGAACATACATTCATAGTTATATAAATATCATCATGCTTATCTCATAAATAGAAGCATAAAATTTAAATGGCTTTGGCCAGCCAAAGTTTCCATGATTTCGTCCTAGAAAAATCAAATTGTAAAATTACAAAATTCACCCCAAAGCATACTTTGGGTGCCATTCGTGCTCGTTTCCAACCTCCAACATGTCTCTACACCACTTAATCACACATTAGGCCTCCCCAATGGCACTATTGGCCAAATTGGGTCAAAAAATGAACAAAAATGAGATATTTTCACTCATTAACTTAAAACCTAAAAATAACAAAAAAACTATGCAAAATATGCTATTTTGCTCGAGAAAAAGCTCCTTAAGTATGAAGGGAAAACCTAATTTGCCACATCAATTAGTGGTAGATAAACTTCCCCAGACTTAACTCTTTGCTTGTCCTCAAGCAAATACATCAAACATGCAAAAGAAAAGACGACCCTTGATGTTCATGGTGTAGCCTCTAGTGGGTTGTAAGAAAGACTGGTAGATCACAACATTAAGAAATGTGTAAGACCATGTGGTGAAGCCCATGGCATCAATTGAGATAATGTCTGCCAGGATAGTAAATCGATAAGTTCCTTGAAAGGCCTTAGTGGCTAGTATTTTGTGATGCCTTTGTGGTGTATTCTATGATGCCTTTGTGGCGTATTCTATGACGCCTAAGTGGCTAGTAATTGTTAGCCACTATCATGGTGAGGTCTAGATGTTCATTTAAAGTAGTTTTGAAGGAGTTTGTTTTACGGTGTCCTGTTCTACGACCTTGCTATAGTATCCGTCAAAAAATGGAATTCAGTGTACTCGAAATTAGGGGCAATGTAAGTGTCCGTCAAGTCCGAGTAAATCCACATTATGTATAGAAGTTATCTAAATTCTATGGTATTCATCAAATCTGAAAATTTATATGCTATGTATAGAGGTTATCTGTAGTCTAAGTTTTCTGCCAAACCTTGTCGTCCTTGTGATATGTAGCATGGTTGTCTGGGATTCCCTGGGATAACTGGGAATGTTTCATCCACCATAATAAGTTGTGGTCTGATATGATTTAAGATATGATCTAACTGATATCTTGGGAATTGCCAAATTCAGTATGAGAATCCGTCAAAAGTAGGATCTGTACGAAGTTCACCTTAAAAGATCAATTAGTATAAGTATCATTCAAGAATAATATTAAAGAGTGCACCATCCTAAGTGAAGTGTTCAACATCTGTCTATGTGAGAAACCGTCAAAAGTAGATTTTGTATGAATATCCTTTTGAGGAATACATTCGCTTTTGAAAAGGAAATGAGATTTGTATTGAGTGGTGTAATCTATAATCTGCCTAATGAATGAATTGTGTATGTGGTCGTCAAGTATGAAAGTTGGCGTATAAGTAAGTGCCTATATTAGAAAAGTATTTGTCAAAGACTGAAAACAAATTCAGAATCTTTAAGTTGTGGAAATCAACAGAAAACCTTCAAAGGTAACTTGGATTGAAATTCACTAAGTTTGTTGAACTTATTAGTGTTTATTGTGATGCAGGTTCTGAGTAAAGAGTTGGTATGCCAAGAGGGAACAAATCAGGAAGCAATGCACTAGAGTGGCAGTTTGAGTTACGATATTATGTATACAAGGGACACCTTAAGAATATGGCGCTTAGTACTCTACACCATGAAAAGTCTATTTTTAACAAAGTTTTAAGTTGTAATGTGATATGCCATTTTTAAAAATATGATATAATTATTAGACATTTTCTTTCATTAATATTTTGTTCTAAGAATAGTAAATAAATGTATAAGAAGCACGTTTTAGAATGACATTACGCCTATAGTAAATATTTTGTTAACTGTTTAAGTTTTGTAACAGTCGACATTCGGATCCAATAATTCGGGTCGAGTATAGGGTGTTACATGCGTAATGGATAATCATTGGCATATATCATAGGACGCTATCAGTATGGGGTAATTAAGCCTAAATAGACTTCTTATTGCCTTGGAAGTGTGTTCACATTAGGATAACATTCAGCCTTAAGCTCGGGTGGATGGTTCCATTGGAAGTAGGATGGGTTGTCATGTTTAGGAAGTCAATGCGGAGTCAATAATGCCTTTTAGGCTGACATATGTCTGCTTGGCGTAGGGATATAACATCAATAAATTATTTTCGATTTATCTTGAATAAAATCAAAAAATATCTTCAGCCCAAACTATCAATCTTATAAGGCACTATCTGGTTTTAGATTTGGTACAAGAAAAATCAAATCCAATGATTCGCAGTAATAAAAGATTCCACCTTGCAAGCTTTGATTGTGAATTTATTAGACATGTCTCAAAAGCAAATCGGATAAGACATACCAAAAGTGTGTTTGCTCAACTTGGAAAAAAAGACATATTTATAATATGAAATATTAACAGTAAAACTTTGATACATTACTGTTATACACAATTATTTCATCCAGGACACTTTATTAGGTCCAACCCCATCAAATTTTTACCAAATTTACCAAATTACATCAAGGTTTGGTTTGAAGTTTCTTGTTTACCAAATTTATTTGTTTGAAATCAAGTTTTAGGGTTGAAAACTACTTATCAACCTCAATAGTAAAAAAATCGTAAGAAAGATTTGTCCACAAAAAGCTCATACAATTAAGACACTCACATGATTAATACTCATTCAAGAGTTACTCCCATTACATCTAATAAAATCCCCCATTACTTTATCACTAACTCTACAAGGATAAAGTTAGTGTCATGGGCCAATGTGCAAATCCCACGACCATCGCAGAAAATGAATCCCATAGAGGTCTATTTGTTAGATGGGGATCATTTGATCCACAAGAACTGATCCGATTGAAAGAACTATCGAAGAAGTCTGTCTATTTGAAGCCTAGGTGGCACAATGAAGAAAATATGGAAATTTAGGCTACCTTGGTAAATAGGGAAACTAATCTTAGAATATTGAGGAGAATAATATCTGATAAGATTAGATTAGATTTGATTGTATAATCTTGTAAATCTCTTAATTGTAGGGATAGGCTTCATCTCATCCATCGATGCAAATTTAGCTAGACCATTGGATTTGGGGGAGCTCAACTATAAATAAAAAGCCTCCCCCTCAGCTTTAAATCATCCATTGTATCCTATATTCTTTGCGTGTGAATACAATTGAGAGCATTTACTCAAATATCTCTTGTGCATTGTTTTTTTGTGGCAATTCTATTCTTTTGAGCACTCTTTTGGCTTGTGCTGCTTCTGCTATATAAACTGGTGTCTTTGAGGAATTCTGCGAGAATCCTCGCTGTACATACCCAATTTTGCCAACCCATCCCTAAATACTAACCCAAACCCCAAATATTAATAACCAAAACCCAATTACAAAAAAAAAACCAACCCACCAAACTAAACCTACCCAATAGCCATTAAACCCCAAAACCCAACAGCAAGCCCAATACATACCTAACCCAAAACAAAAATAAAACCCTAATAGCCCAACCCGAAAATAAAACAAAAAAAATGAAAAAGAAAACCCTAAAATAAACCTAGTGCCGCCCCTAGTCTATGACTTCTGCCATGCCACCACCGTCGGCCACCTACCCTCTGCCACCACCTGCTCCTCCAAGTTGCACCATCACCTGCAAGAGATCAGAAAGAAAGGACAGAAATAATAAAAAAGATAGATGTGAAAGGGTTATAAAAACCCGATTCAAACTTTGTAAAAAGAGGAGGCCATTTTTGTTTTCATCAATAAAAAGAATAGTTTTAAAATACATACACAAACAGTGATCTGAAGGAAGGAAAATACAACAACACCAAAAACAGATATCCCATAAACGAAAATCAAAATCAAAAATCAAAGGTGACTTTTTTTAGTTTATTTTGAATCGGCTTTTTTTTTTCTTTTTTTTCCTTCTTCTTTTCTACTTATACTTGTACATATACATATAAAAAAGGATAAATATAAAAAATAAAAAAAAAGAGAATTTTTTTTTACCTTTTCCGGCCACCGTGCACGGTGGCCGGCGGTGGTCGACGCCGGCGACGGACGGCGGTCCGACGATCGGACCGGTGACCGGCCATGTGGCCGGAAATCTCCTTCCCCCTCTCTTCTCTCTTCCTTCTCTCTTTTTTTTTTCTTTCTCTCCACACCAAATGTTTTTTTTTCAAAAAATTTGACCTTATATAGCCTTCCAAAGCGACGTCGTTTTGGGGGCTGCCTTTTAACCCCAAAACGACGCCGTTTTGACATGGATCGGATCGACCCGACCCGATCCGCTAGAAGATCCGCGTGTTTTGTTTGAATGAGTTATTTATGCGCGCAATCCTTCTGCTTTTTCAAGGTTTTGCATTTAAGTCATTTTTTTTGTTTCCAATTTGGCCCCATAATTTTTCGCGCTTTTCGATTTAGTCCCCGCTAATGTGCTGCGTTTTAATGGGAAGGAATAATTGCTGTTTCGGTCCCCCTATGTTTTGTGTACGTTCAAATAAGCCCTTTTCTCTTTATTTTCTTTCAAATTTGCCCCAAAATTTTGTTATTAGTTCAATTTTAGTCCTTTTTTATTTGTTTTTGTTTCTTTATTAAATATTACATTTTTTTGTATTTCAATATTATTATTATTATTATCATTATTATTATTATTATATATTAGTGTATATTTTTATTTACATATATATATATATATGTAGTAACGTTTTTATTACTCTATTTTAATATTTTTATTATAGTAGCTTTTGTATTTTAATATTATTAATATTATTATTATTATTATTATTATTATTATTATTAACATTACTATATATTAAAGTATATTCTTATTAGATGCATATATATATATATATATATATATAATCTGTTTTTGATGACTTTATTTTAATATCATTTTATTATATTTACTTTTTGTATTGTATTGCATTGTTATTATTATTATATTTATTATATATTAGTGCATGCCTCTTACACACCGTATATATTTTTAATACGTATTAATAGTCAATTTTTAATATATATTACATGAATAATTTATATAATATTATGTATATATTTTAATATTATTAGTTATATATCTTTATACTATTATATTTCTAATACTATCTTGTATTCTTCTGGCACCATTATTAGTTACATATATATGTACGAACTTATGAAGTGTATGAATAGTATTTTTATATATTATTATCATTTCTAAATATATGTATACATTGTATGTATTTTATATATATTATGTATATATTTTTAATGTCTTTTATTTCTTATACTATTCCATGTATGTACCTTATGTCATCTTATGTATATATTCTTAAATACTATTATATATATGTGTTTTTAATACCTTATTGTATATATTATTATTATTATTATTAACTATTATTATTATTATTGCTAGTATTGTTATTATTATTATTATTATATTAGTGTATATTTTATATACGTATATATATATATAGGTAACAATGTTTTTATTACTTTATTTTAAATTATTATTATTATTATATTATTATTAATATTTATTATTATTATTATTCCTTTTTTTGTATATATTATTCATACTATCATTATTATATTATTACCACTATTATATTTATTATATTAGTATTATTATTCCTATCATTTCAATATTAGTATTATTGTATGTTTTCATTATATATATCGTTTATATTTATAGTGTTATTTTAATATTTTGTTTACTATATATTTACCCTCTTCACATATTATTTTATTTTAAATATTATTAAGTTATATTTTTATATTCTTTTATTATTGTTATTATTATCATTATTAATTTATATATATACATATATATTTTTGTACATATCATTATTTTACATTATTGTCGTAAATATTATATATATATATATTCTATGTACGTCTCCTAATATTTCTTTTATCGTAGATATTATCATTATTAATACATACTTTTATCATATGCATATATACCTGTATTTTTGTGTACATATTATTATTATTATTACCAAATATATCATTTTTCTTATTTTATTATTAGTACATGATTTGTTTTTATTTTCCCTTTTTTGTAAATATCATTGTTATTGTTATTCTAATATTATGATATTCCATGTCAATATTTTTCATTAATTATATCATTGTTTGTATCGATTATCCATTAATGATTTCTTGTTTTTAGAAATATTTTTCATGTTTTTAATTAATTTCAACACATAAGGCAACGTATCGGTTTAACACTAGTCGTTGATTTCATCGTTATGTTGGGTGAATCATATCGGCTCATGTTGAAAATGGAACGCCCTTCAAACAAATCAAAATTTAAAATCTCTCGTCTTTTCAATCGGATCACGATTAAATCTTATGTTGAACTCGTATTTTGAAAACCAAGACAACGCATGTTTAACAAGATACCAATTTTGGGCGTCGCGGGGGTGCTAATACCTTCCTCGCGCGTAACCGACTCCCGGATCCTACTTTACTCTGATTTTGACGTAGACCTAAACTCAACCTTCTTTTTACTTTAAAAATAAATTTTTTAGGTGTCCGATCACACCTATAAAAAAGATCGGTGGCGACTCCTTTATTTAAAAAAAAAACCAATCTTTAGTTTTCAAGTTTTCACAAAATCGCCACAATTAGCGACCGAGCTAAATTTTTTACGTCGCTACAGCTGGCGACTCCACTGGGGACTCCTTTTTGAGAGTCGTGTCTGGAATTAAACTCGCGTTGTCAAAATTTTCAAGTTCCTTGTTCAAATTAATATTTAAGCCGTGATCTTCAAATGGTGTTTTCAAAATGTCATGCATTCGCATTATGTTGTAAATGTTTTTCTAACTCATTTAAATCTGTTTCTACTTTTCGACTTTAAATTTTTATGGTTTTAGTTTTGGTTTAGTTTTTAAATAAACGTGAAGGTTTGTGAGTTTCTCCCACACACCGTGCACTTGCATTTTGCATAACATGAGCTCTCTCTACCCGGCCCGTCCGTTTAAGTGAAAGTAAACGCTACGCCTTCGTGAGTTAACTTGTCCCTCCGTACAGGCTAGTGAATACTTTCGGGTTACATATGACTTATGCTTTCGTGAGTTAACTTGTCCCTCCGCATAGGCATAAGTAAATGTAATCCCTCGAATTGAACTCGTGAGCCTATAATGGGCTATGACCGAGGCTTCGTACTAGTCTTAGTAGACGATAGTATGAACAATTCGAGTACCTGTCTAGAACCGAAACCACATATAGTGAACCGTACGAGCCACCTAATTAGAGCCATGCCGAACCTCTATCCGTTAATGGTCACCAAAATAAGTGCACGGGAGGAACGCCTCTTACCTTTTGCATTTTCACTTTTCTATACAAAGGAGATTGGGTCTGTTTAATAAACTAGTTCGAATTATTGAATTTTCCATGTTTTTCTGCCTGTATTTAATTACTAATTGAGGTTGTTTGCCTTTGCCTTATTATTTTTTTTATCATGCATTATAGGCATCACATTAGGAGGGTGTTGATTAAAGATTAGTGGCCAAAAAATGGGTTTCTAATGGAGGAGTCAATTATACAAGCAGTCGAGAAGAATGCCGTGGTTCGGGACTGGTCTCTAAGAACTCAGAAGGAAAAAGGGGATAGTCTAGTGGAGGGATGTTTTGCCAATCTGCCTGAGCACGTAACGGTCAATGTTCGCCAGAATAACCTTGAAGACTTGGTTCGGATTTGGAATCAGTGGGACTCGAACATTAAAGGTATATTCATTGAGAAGTACAGAGATATAGCCCACTTGATCACCATCAACATAGATGAGCGGTTGATTCAAGCCATGATCAGATTTTGGGATCCGGCCTACCAATGTTTTACTTTCAATCAGGAGGACATGACCCCAACTATAGAGGAGTATACTGCTTTGCTTCGTATTGATAATGTACAGCCCTATAAGATATATGTGAAGGAGCCTAAGTCGATGACCTTCAAGAAGAAGCTAGTGAGGTTGACAGACATGACTGACGCGTGGGCTGAAAAGCAGATAAAGAAGAAGAATGAAACCATTTGCATTCCATGGTCTTCCCTACGAGATTTGGTTCTGAACCATCCTGACATGATGAAAAGGGTAAATCTATTCGCTTTGGCTATCTACGGTTTGATCATCTTCCCGAAAGTTCTCGGACATCTCGAAGTTACGGTAGTTGATTTCTTCAAAAGATTAAAGCAAGGAGTCAACCCTGTCCCGACTATCCTAGCCGAGACCTTCAGATCCCTGAGTAGTTGTCGAAGAAAAGGGGAAGGACGATTTATTGGATGCGCGCAGTTGCTCAATGTTTGGATTCTGAGCCATTTCTGAAAAGTAGAGCGCACCCCGTTCTACATGTTTTCAAAAATATTTGCCCCATTAGAAGCCTATCTCAAGAAAGAATGGCCCAAGGAAGTCACCGAGCAATATTGGGTCTCAGTTTTTCAAAGCCTTCGTGCCGAGGATATAACATAGAGAGCACCGTGGATACGCCCGTCAGTTCTGTTATACAAGGTCGGAGATCAAGACTGGGTGCCACTACTTGGTTTATGGGGAGGAGTCGGCTATGCCCCGCTATTAGTCCAAAGGCAATTTTCTTCGCGACAGTTCATACCCGCCACTAGAGGGTTAGCACAGTCTGAGTTCGCTTTTGCGGGTGAGGGATACATGAAGAGGGTCTGAGATACTGCAAAATCTTGGAAGAAAATTCATCTGGTGGAGTTGGCCCTGTACACTGATACTCTCACTCAAGATTATGACGTATGGAGGATACGGCGGATAAATAGTCAGCAAGTTTCGTCAATGAGTTGCGCCTTTCAGAATCCCTTCCTAAAGGAATTGCCATCCGAGTTAGAATTGGCAAGGCAAGAATTTGAACGCGAAAAGACCAAGATGTCAAGGGATCTCAGTGCTCTGCAAGAGGAAAACTACCAGTTAAAAATCGATGTTCAGATTGAAAGGTCTAAAACCGAAAAAGTACAAAAGGAAGTGGAAATTGTAAGAAATGATTTAAGGGACCTTCATCTGGAAAACAAGAAATTAAGAGTCACTATCAAGAGTAGCGGGTTGGACAAATCATCATCGGAATGGAAAGAGGAGATAAGCAACATCAAAGGGGGAATGGAGTTTTGGAAGGGAAAAGCGAAAAAGGAAGAGGAAAAGGCCGCACGGGCTATGATGGAGCTAAGGAAGAAGAACGCAGAATATGAAGCCGTGTCTACCGAGGTAATGACTAGTCGATCTAAATTTCAAGAACTAAAAGAAAGGATACGGGATTTAGAAGACATACTGCAAGACCGTCAGCAACAATTGGATAGTCTCTTAAAAGCCTTGGAAGAAAAGAATGAACAATACGATAGAGATGTCCACGCTTATAAAACGGACCTCCAAGAAAGAGAAATGCAACTTGGCTTCTTGATCAACAAAATCCGTGAAGCGGCCATACACATGGTACAATTATCAGATGAAGCAGAAGATCTCAGCTGCCAATCCCCGCCGAGTCAACGGTCGAGCATATCGGAATTCTTAGAGCAAATAAAAAAATATAGTGATATAGCTAGAAAGTTCGTGTAATAGCCAAATCAAAATGACGAAATGTTTTTGTAACGAACTCTTTTGATGAATGAAATGCCTAAATAGGGGCTATCTTGAAATCAACACCAAATTCTTGCATATTTATTCATAACTAACATTTATTTGTCATGCATTCATCTCATTCATTCATTCATTCATTGCATATTCCATAATCATTCGCTAAGGTTAGGATCATATAATGCGCAGTTGCAATACTTCAAATCTGGAATCACGCCACTCGTATAGAACGCGTCGACAAGCTAGAACAATGGAGGCTGAATTCAATGAAAGGATTGAAAGAATGGAAAGAATCCAAAAGGAATTACAAGAACAATTGGCTAGGTCACAGCAAGAGACGAGAGACTTAATGGTGAGATCACGAGAAGAATCGCTCGAACAGAAAGATCAAATGAACAAGATGATGGAGATGATGTCAGCTTTAGTTAAAGGAAAAGGACCCATGCAGAGCCCTGACATCGAGAAACCTGGCTCAAGAGTTAATTACAATCAAGACCCACTCTATCCCCCCGGATTCACTCCGCTACACGCCCACGCAGCACAAAGAGGGTACACCCAAGGGGAACCCACAGACCCAGAGCAACGGCCGGTGCCACTTGCTTATTTAGGGCAAGGAATATTCATATCAAATCCTCGGGCTAATCCTGCCAATCCAATTGTTCCAGATTTGGACGATCCAGTGGAAATAGCCAGGTTAAGAATGGAGGATCACGAGGCTCAAGAGAAGTATAGGAGTCTAGAGGAAAGACTTAAAGC
The DNA here is from genome assembly GCA_025698465.1 of Gossypium longicalyx. Lineage (NCBI taxonomy): Eukaryota > Viridiplantae > Streptophyta > Magnoliopsida > Malvales > Malvaceae > Gossypium > Gossypium longicalyx. The sequence continues at coordinate 3,889,600 of CM047001.1, read as the reverse complement.
AATCGAAGGCACTGAAGTCTTCTCGGCACTAGGTGCTAAAGAACTCAGTTTGGTACCCGATCTAATTCTACCGCTGAAGTTTAAGGTACCGAATTTTGAAAAGTACGATGGGACAAGATGCCCAAAAGCGCATCTCATCATGTTTTACCGGAAGATGACCGGCTATGTGAATAAAGATAAACTACTCATACATTGTTTTCAAGATAGTTTAGTAGGATCGGCTCTTCGGTGGTACAACCAGCTTAGTAGGGAAAATATCAGATCCTGGAAGGACTTGGCATCAGCATTCTGTGAGCAGTACAAGCATGTATTAGATATGGTGCTAGACTGGATGACCTTGCAAATGATGGAGAGAAAGCCGTGGGAAACTTTTAGACAGTATGCGCAGAGATGGAGGGACGTCTCGACCCAAGTGAAACCCCCACTAACAAAAACGGAGATAACCGTTCTCTTTATCAACACCTTAAAGGCGCCGTTTTATGACAAACTAGTGGGAAGTGCTACGAAAGATTTTTCGGATATCGTAATATCTAGAGAACTTATTGAGGTTGCCATTAAAAGTGGGAGGATGGAAGGTTCAGAAAGTTCGAGAAGGACAGCACCCATGAAGAAGAAAGAACCTGAAGCCCACATGGTGGGAATGGGAAGCCGTTATACCCCTAATCCGTATCCAAACCAACCCCGACCTCGAAAATATCCACCTCTGAATTTCTATTATCCCTCGCAAACCCCGTACTACCAAGTACCACCTCCTTCTTACCCCGTATACCCCACAAACCACCAAAGACTCGTCATCAAATTCCCACAAGACAAGGTACCCGCTCAAAGCTAGCCTAAAAACGAACTAAGACTAGCAAGGCCTAATCCCGAGAGACCACAATTTATCCCCATCCCTATGTCGTATGGGGAATTATATCCAAAACTTTTAGAGAAACAGTTGATCTCTCCTCATTACATGGCACCCCTGAAACCCCCGTACCCGAAATGGTACGATCCGAATGCTAGTTGTGCATACCATGCCGGGAACCAGGGGCACTCTACGAAAAACTATCTGGCCTTCAAAAGGAGAGTTTAAGGACTCATCGACGCGGGCATTCTACGATTTGATGGCACTGGCAGTACGGCCGGGAACCCATTCCCAAACCATACCGAAGGGAATGTGAGTGCAGTGGGAGAGGAGGATAAACGATAAAGTAGAAGACAGGTTTCTGAAATAAGAGCATCTCTACAGAAAATCTGGGAGGTACTAGTTGAAAAGGGTTTGCTTTGTCGTCCTAACAGAGTGTTCGAAGGAAAAATTGCAAAAGGTCAAAGTTTTTGCGGATTCCATAGTATTGAAGGGCACAACATTCAGTCTTGCGAAGAGTTCAGGAGATTGCTGCAAAATATGATAGATAATAAGGAGATCGAGATCTTTTATAAAGGTGAAGAGACCGATAGAGGAGAAATATGCGCCTCCAACAATCAATCTTCAGGTTTCTTGTATAGTGCCGACCGACCGTTAATAATTTATTACGATTCGAAGAAGGAGCCGGTAAAATCGAAGATGATCATTGAAGTACCATCTCCTTTCCCCTACAAGGACGACAAAGCCGTACCATGGAAGTATGATATCAATATCGTCACACCAGAAGGTGGAAAGTCCGAAGCCACAACTGGAGATGTTGGGGAAGTAGGTCATTTTACCCGAAGTGGGCGGTGCTATTCTAAAGAAGTTGAATCAGCAAAGAAAAACAGTGACTTGAAACAAAAAGGAAAGACAGTTATGAATGAGGCCGAAGTCGAGCAGGAAATTCCACCTGTACAAGAAGCTAAAAAGCCTGTGGATGAGGAGGAAGTACAGGAATTCTTGAAATTTATCAAGCACAGTGAATACAATGTGGTGGAACAGTTAAATAAGCAGCCAACGCGGATCTCAGTCCTATCTCTACTGTTAAACTCAGAGCCACACCGGAACGCTTTACTGAAGGTGCTGAATCAAGCTTACGTAGCAAACAACATATATGTTGAGAAGCTTGATCGGTGGGTAAATAATCTGAATGCGGATAATTTCATTTCTTTTAGTGATGATGAGATACCGCCAAACGGTAGAGGCTCAGTGAAGGCACTGCATATTACGACTCGCTGCAAGGGCTACATAATACCAAATGTGCTCATCGATAATGGGTCAGCACTCAACGTCATACATTTGGCCACGCTTTCCAGGATTCCGATGGATCTATCCTATTTAAGGCCTTGTCATTCCACGGTAAGGGCTTTCAATGGGACGAGGCGTGAAGTCATAGGAAAGATTGAGATGCCTCTGGAAGTGGGCCCGTATATATATGATGTCCAATTTCAAGTCATGGACATTACACCGTCATACAATTGCCTCTTGGGAAGGCATTGGATCTATTCCGCTGGAGCAGTCCCATCATCCCTCCATCAAAAGGTGAAATTTATCATGGATGGCTGTTTAGTCACTGTCGAAGGAGAAGAAGACATTGTAGCATCTATTTCCACCGACACACCATATATTAAAGTGAATAAAGATGCTGTGGAATGTTTCTTTTGATTGCTTGAATTTGTCAATGCCACCTTCGTCGCCAAGGGGAACAGAATTCCTGTACCAAAACTGTCAAGAAATACCAAAATGGGTGTCAGGTTGACTGTAGGAAAGGGGGCTCGAGCAAGAAGAGGTTTAGAGAGATATCTGCAAGGAATAGTCAGGGCTCTGAAACCAGTGTTCCACAAGGCCAGATACGGTTTAGGATTTCAGCCTGACATACGTCAAAGAAGGAAACAATGGAAGAAGGGTCAGGAAAGAAGGGTCGCAAGAACCTTAGGTCTGGAAATAGAATGGAAGCCCATAGCATACCCTCATTTGTCAAAAACATTTACGTCTGCAGGAACGATGTACCCCGAACAAGACAATACACGAAGCACACTGTTAATTATTGAAAGGGGTCTCCAGAATGTCAGTATAAATGTCATTGACAAATGAGCTGATGCAAGTAAAGACGTCTCAGGGATACGCCCTTGTCCCCCGGGCTTCATGTTGAACAATTGGACTGCTAAAGACCTTCTTGTAGTTTATAAGTCTTCAGAGTAATGCTCAAACATTAACCCTCTATTTTGTCCTTAGATATAATAGAATTCTTTTGTAAGAGCTTGCATTCGCTCTTTATCATTCAAATGAATATCAATGAAGATGTATTTTGTCACGATCTTTCGCATTACTAATTTCATAATCATTTTCTCATTTCATAGCTTATCCTTACATCTGCCTCATGCCATGCCATAACATTTTGTCTTGGTTCTAATACTTGGATGCCCCTCTATAGTTTCCTTTTCCATTCAACTTTCAGGTGCTTAGATAGCAATGGCATGAACGAACCCGTTACGAGTCTTGAAATTGATTTTGAGAAGGCTGTTTGTTTAGGAGAATTTGAAGCCGAAGAAAATGCTGAAGACTATGTCTCGTCTCCCGACTTGTTAAGAATGGTGGAACAAGAGGATAAACAGATCTTGCCTCATCAGGAATCTGTTGAAACAATAAATTTGGGAACTGAAGAAAGGAAGCAAGAAGTGAAGATTGGGACCTCTATTTCGGGGGACACTAGGCATAATTTGATTGCTTTGCTCCGTGAGTACAAAGATGTATTCGCATGGTCATATTAGGACATACCGGGATTGGATGAAGATGTGGTGGTCCATAAACTCCCATTAAAGCCAGAATACAAACCCATTCAACAAAAACTAAGACGGATGAAACCTGAGATGTTGTTGAAAATAAAAGAGGAAGTTAAGAAGCAATTTGACGCTGGCTTCCTGCAAACCTCCAAATATCCTGAGTGGGTGGCTAACATAGTCCCGGTACCAAAGAAAGACGGCAAAGTACGAATGTGCGTGGATTATCGTGACCTGAATCGAGCAAGTCCTAAAGATAATTTTCCTTTGCCACACATCGATACATTGGTGGATAACACAGCCAAGCATTCATTGTTTTTGTTCATAGATGGATTCTCGGGTTATAATTAAATAAAGATGGCTCCGGAAGATATGGAGAAAACTACCTTCATAACGATGTGGGGAACATTCTACTACAAGGTAATGCCGTTCGGATTGAAGAATGCCGGGGCAACATATCAGAGGGCTATGGTAACATTATTCCATGATATGATGCATAAAGAAATAGAGGTCTACGTCGACGATATGATTGCTAAATCCCGAGGGGAAGAAGAGCATGTAGTGAACTTGAAGAAGTTGTTCGACAGACTGAGAAAGTTCCAGCTAAAGCTCAATCCGGCCAAATGCACGTTTGGGGCTACCTTGGGAAAATTGCTAGGCTTCATCGTCAGCGAAAGAGGCATTGAAGTTGATCCAGATAAAATAAAAGCCATTCAAGAGTTACCACCTCCGCGCACGCAAAAAGAAGTCAGAGGATTTTTAAGGAGGTTAAACTACATCGCCCGATTCATCGCTCAACTTACCAACCAATGGGACCCAATCTTTCGGCTTCTTCGAAAACATAATCCGGGAAAATAGAACGAGGAATGCCAGGTGGCCTTTGATAAGATAAAACAATATTTGTCTAGTCCTCCAGTGCTAGTACCACCAATTCCGGGAAGACCACTAATATTGTATTTGACTGTGTTCGAGAATTCAATGGGTTGCGTACTGGGGCAACACGACGAGTCAGGAAAGAAAGAAAAGGCGATCTACTACATCAGCAAAAAGTTCACTGAATACGAGGCAAAGTATTCGTCCATTGAAAAGTACTGTTGCGCTCTGGTTTGGGTAGCTCGGAGACTCAGGCAATATATGTTGTATCATACGACATGGTTACTATCGGAGTACGACATCGTCTATGTGAGTCAAAAGTCAATAAAAGGAAGTGCAATAGCTGATTTCTTAGCAGCTCGAACGACAGAGGAGTATGAGCCCTTGAGGTTCGATTTCTCAGATGAAGGCTTAATGTGCATCACAGAAAAGGAATCCGAGTCATCAAATGAGAAGCCATGGAAGATGAGTTTTGATGGTGCATCGAATGCGTTGGGGCATGAGATCGGAGCAGTTTTAGTATCACCAGAAGGGAATCATTACCCGTTCACTGCCAGGCTGAATTTCTTCTGTACCAACAACATAGCAGAGTATGAGGCCTGTATCATGGGACTTCGTGCAGCTATCGAACGAAACATCAAAACTTTAGAGGTATATGGAGACTCAACATTGGTGATATACCAAATCCGTGGAGATTGGGAAGTGAGAGATTCGAAATTAATCAGATACAGCGATCTAATGGCAGGACTGATTAAAGAATTCAAAGAAATAACTTTTAATTACTTCCCACAAGAAGAAAACCAATTGGCTGATGCCCTAGCCACTTTGGCTTCAATGTTCAAAGCAAACAAAGAAACAGAGATAATGCCTCTTTAAATGAGCATATATGAAGTCCCAGCATATTGTTTCAGCATTAAAAAAGAGCCAGATGGACGGTCGTGGTTCCATGATATCTTAGAATATATCAAGAATCAAAGGTATCCCGAACAAGCAAATGAGAATGACAAAAGAACAATCAGAAGGATGGCAGCGGGATTTGTCCTTGATGGGGACATCCTGTACAAAAGAGGAAAAGACCAAGTGCTCTTAAGATGTGTAGATGCCGTCGAAGCTAGGAAAATACTTGAAGATGTCCATGAGGGAATCTGTGGGACACATACCAATGGTTTCACTATGACCAGGAAGATTATGAGACTTGGTTACTACTGGTTGACGATGGAAAGTGATTGCATTAGTTTTGCGAGAAAATGCCACAAATGGCAAATTTACGGCGATAAAATTCACGCAGCCCCTTCGCCCCTTCATGTCATGACTTCTCCGTGGCCTTTTTCTATGTGGGGCATGGATGTCATAGGGCCAATTTTCCCAAAAGCTTCTAACGGACACCGATTCATTTTCGTGGTTGTTGATTACTTCACAAAATGGATAGAAGCCGCATCGTTTGCCAATGTGACAAAGGCTGCAGTTTGCAAGTTTTTGAAAAAGGAAATCATTTGTCGATATGGTTTGCCTGAAAGAATCATTTCAGATAACGCCTTGAATCTGAACAACAAGATGATGAAAGAAGTGTGTGAGCAATTCCAAATAAAGCATCATAACTCATCACCCTATCGCCCAAAGATGAATGGAGCTGTTGAAGCAGCGAACAAAAATATTAAGAAGATCATTGGGAAAATGACCGAGACCTATAAAGACTGGCACGAGAAGCTACCATTTGCTTTGTATGCATATCGCACATCTGTGCGGACATCTACGGGTGCAACTCCTTTCTCTTTGGTCTACGGAATGGAAGCTGTGTTACCCATCGAAGTTAAGATCCCTTCTCTACGAGTCTTAATGGAGTCGAAATTAGAGGAAGCAGAGTGGGTTCAAGCTCGATATGACCAGTTAAACCTCATCGAGGAAAAATGTCTAAAGGCAATTTGTCACGGACAGATGTACTAGAAGAGAATGATCGCGGCCCATGACAAGAAAGTACGGCCAAGAGAATTCCACGAAGGAGAACTTGTGCTGAGAAAGATTCTCCCAATACAAAAGGACCTGCGAGGAAAATGGGCACCTAACTGGGAAGGACCATACGTCGTAAAGAAGGCATTCTCGGGTGGAGCTTTGATTCTCACTGAGATGGATGGGAAGGTGTTACCAAATCCAGTGAACTCAGATGCTGTGAAGAAATATTACGCCTAAAAAAAAAAAGGGGATCAAGGTGAAAACCCGAAAAGGGCGTCTTGATTAACACAAAAGAATAGGATGAAAACACGAAAGGGCGTTCTGATGAAGCAAGCACTGGCTCAAAAAGCAAGGTGTTTGAACGGTGGGTCGAACAGAGAGGCTTCAGTATTGGAAACATTTCTGAAAGTTTGAAATCTTCCACGCAAGAAGCCATGCTCGAAAAGATTCTCGACCGAGGAACGTGGGAGAGTTCATGCGTTGAATATCTAGGGCATTTTTATTTGTTTAAATGCCATCCCTTTTTGCTTTGTGACATTTTTACTATCATTTGATTGACTTTCTTTGTTTGTTACATTTGAAATGAATAAATGTCAAGTACCCTTTTGTCCCTACCTGATCATTTTCATGCATCTCATTATGTGATTCATTTACATGATAAATAGTGAAATGACATACTCTAAACAAAAGAAATGTTAAGCATTACCCGGATAAGAATTTGATAAGTACAAGAGCCTCAATGCAAGGACAAAAGTTCAACCGGGGCAAAAGAGCGATATCTGAGAAACGCAGTTTACTTGTGAAACTTGGGGACAGGTACAGGGCCCGAAGAGAAAGTCAAGAGTCAAAGCAATGAAAGCAGATCATTAAAAAATCATAACGGAAAAAGGGGCATATGACAAACAAGCCCAAGGCGCATAGCATAATCATGTAGGCATAAATGCATTTAAGACCAACACGTGCATATCATGATAACATCATGCATGACATATACAGGTACTCCAGCAGAGTAAGAAATGTTGAATGATAGATGTACTAAATCAAAAAGACACCTGAGTTCCACTAGATGACAGGTTTTGGCATTTTGATGTTTTTATTTTCAAAGATCAACTCATATTGCGAGAGGTGAGTTGAGCCTCAGGACACGCTGAGGTATTTTCAATTTGTATTTTCAAAATATCAACTCATACTGCGAGAAGTGAGCTGAGCCTCGGGTCACATGCCGAGTTATTTTCAATTCCTATTTTTCAAAAAAATCAACTCATATTGCGAGAAGTGAGTTGAGCCTCGGGGCACGCTGAGGTATTTTCAATTTTTGCTTGTCAAAAAAATCAACTCATATTGCGAGAGATGAGTTGAGCCTCGGGGCACTTTGAGGTATTTTCAAATTCCGTTTTTTTAATGCTTTTCAAAAATCAATTCATATTGCGAGAGGTGAGTTGAGCCTCAGGGCACGCTGAGGTATTTTCAATTTCTACTTTACAAATTCTGTTTTTAAAATCAACTCGTATTGTGAGAAGTGAGTTGAGCCTTTTAATTTCTGTTTTTCAAAAACCAACTCATATTGCGAGTAGTGAGTTGAGCCTTGGCTCACGTGTTGAGTTATTTTCAATTTCTGTTTTTAATGTCTGTTTATAAAGAGTTAATTCATATTGCGAGAAATGAGTTGAGCTCAAGATCACATGCCGAGTAAAGAATGGAGCTGATTGAAGACACCAGACTTTGTCTCCCTAAAGTTGCATTGAAGCTGATCAAGGATATCAAATCTTGCCTTTCGAAAGATACAGAAGAGAAGACCACAAACCTTACCTGATTGAAGCAATAGAAGAGCAGATTGAAGCTATAGATCTTATCTTTCTGAAGTTACAGTGAAACAGATTAGAGCTACAAATCTTATATCCTTGAAGCTACATTAGGGTAGACCAAAGTTACAAAGCGTATATCAGAAGATGCAATGGATTGAACCAAAGTTACAAGATGGGCTGGAAAGAAACTATCTGAACAAGAAGAGCACCAATGAAGTCAAGACTCGGCAAGACAGGGCAAAATTGACCTTTCTTTATGTCTTTGCTCTATTCCCGTTACACGACAATGAGCAAAGAGGGGCAGCTGTACATACCCAATTTTGCCAACCCATCCCTAAATACTAACCCAAACCCCAAATATTAATAACCAAAACCCAATTACAAAAAAAAACCAACCCACCAAACTAAACCTACCCAACAGCCATTAAACCCCAAAACCCAACAGCAAGCCCAATACATACCTAACCAAAACAAAAATAAAACCCTAATAGCCCAACCCGAAAATAAAACAAAAAAAATGAAAAAAACCCTAAAATAAACCTAGTGCCGCCCCTAGTCTCTGACTTCTGCCATGCCACCACTGTCGGCCACCTACCCTCTGCCACCACCTGCTCCTCCAAGTTGCACCATCACCTGCAAGAGATCAGAAAGAAAGGACAGAAATAATAAAAAAGATAGATGTGAAAGGGTTATAAAAACCCGATTCAAACTTTGTAAAAAGAGGAGGCCATTTTTGTTTTCATCAATAAAAAGAATAGTTTTAAAATACATACACAAATAGTGATCTGAAGGAAGGAAAATACAACAACACCAAAAAAAGATATCCCATAAACGAAAATCAAAATAAAAAATCAAAGGTGAATTTTTTTAGTTTATTTTGAATCGGCTTTTTTTTTTCTTTTCTTTTCTTTTTTTCCTTCTTCTTTTCTACTTATACTTGTACATATACATATAAAAAAGGATAAATATAAAAAATAAAAAAAAAGAGAATTTTTTTTTACCTTTTTCCGCCATCGTGGTACACGGTGGCGGCGATGGTCGACGCGCCGACGACGATTTATGGTCCGACGATCGGACGGTGATCGCCATGTGGCCGAAATCTCCTCCCCCCCTCTCTCTCTCTTCCTTCTCTCTTTTTTTCTTTCTCTCCTCACCAAATGTTTTTTTTTTCAAAAAATTTGGCCTTATATAGCCTTCCAAAACGACGTCGTTTTGGGGGCTGCCTTTTAACCCCAAAACGACGCCGTTTTGACATGGATCGGATCGACCCGACCCGACCCGCTAGAGGATCCACGTGTTTTGTTTGAATGGGTTATTTATGCGCGCGGTCCTTCCGCTTTTTCAAGGTTTTGCAATTAAGTCATTTTTTTTGTTTCCAATTTGGTCCCATAATTTTTTGCGCTTTTCGATTTAGTCCCCGCTAATGTGCTGCGTTTTAATGGGAAGGAATAATTGCTGTTTCGGTCCCCCTATGTTTTGTGCGCATTCAAAATAAGCCCTTTTCTCTTTATTTTCTTTCAAATTTGCCCCAAAATTTTGTTATTAGTTCAATTTTAGTCCTTTTTTATTTGTTTTTGTTTCTTTATTAAATATTACATTTTTTTTGTATTTCAATATTATTATTATTATTATTATTACTATTATTATATATTAGTGTATATTTTTATTTACGTATATATATATGTTAGTAACGTTTTATTACTCTATTTTAATATTTTTATTATAGTAGCTTTTGTATTTCAATATTATTATTATTATTATTATTATTATTATTATTATTATTATTATTATTATTATTATTATTATTATCATCATCATTAACATTACTATATATTAAAGTATATTCTTATTAGATGCATATATATATATATAATAATTGTTTTTAATGACTTTATTTTAATATCATTTTATTATATTTACTTTTTTGTATTGTATTGCATTGTTATTATTATTATATTTATTATATATTAGTGCATGCCTCTTACACCCGTATATATTTTTAATACGTATTAATAGTCAATTTTTAATATATATTACATGAATAATTTATATAATATTATGTATATATTTTAATATTATTAGTTATATATCTTTATACTATTATATTTCTAATACTATCTTGTATTCCTCTAGCACCATTATTAGTTACATATATATGTACGAACTTATGAAGCGTATGAATAGTATTTTTATATATTATTATCATTTCTAAATATATGTATACATTGTATGTATTTTATATATATTATGTATATATTTTTAATGTCTTTTATTTCTTATACTATTCCATGTATGTACCTTATGTCATCTTATGTATATATTCTTAAATACTATTATATATATATATATATGTGTTTTTAATACCTTATTGTATATATTATTATTATTATTAACTATTATTATTATTATTGCTAGTATTGTTATTATTATTATTATATTAGTGTATATTTTATATAATATATATATATATAGGTAACAATGTTTTTATTACTTTATTTTAATTTATTATTATTATTATTATTATATTATTAATATTTATTATTATTATTCTTCTTTTTTTTTGTATATATTATTCATACTCTCATTATTATATTATTACCACTATTATATTTATTATATTAGTATTATTATTGCTATCATTATCAATATTAGTATTATTGTGTGTTTTCATTATATATATCGTTTATATTTATAGTGTTATTTTAATATTGTGTTTACTATATATTTACCCTCTTCACATATTATTTTATTTTTAATATTATTAAGTTATATTTTTATATTCTTTTATTATTATTATTATTATCATTATTAATTTATATATATACATATATTTTTTTGTACATATCATTATTTTATATTATTGTCGTAAATATTATATATATATATATTCTATGTACGTCTCCTAATATTTCTTTTATCGTAGATATTATCATTATTAATACATACTTTTATCATATGCATATATACCTGTATTTTTGTGTACATATTATTATTATTATTACCAAATATATCATTTTTCCTTATTTTATTATTAGTACATGATTTGTTTTTATTTTCCCTTTTTTGTAAATATCATTGTTATTGTTATTCTAATATTATGATATTCCATGTCAATATTTTTCATTAATTATATCATTGTTTGTATCGATTATCCATTAATGATTTCTTGTTTTTAGAAATATTTTTCATGTTTTTAATTAATTTCAACACATAAGGCAACGTATCGATTTAACACTAGTCGTTGATTTCATCGCTATGTTGGGTGAATCATATCGGCTCGTGTTAAAAACGGAACGCCCTTCAAACAAATCAAAATTTAAAATCTCTCGTCTTTTCAATCGGATCACGATTAAATCTTATGTTGAACTCGTATTTTGAAAACCAAGACAACGCATGTTTAACAAGATACCAATTTGGGCGCCGGGGGGTGCTAATACCTTCCTCGCGCGTAACCGACTCCCGGACCCTACTTTACTCTGATTTTGACGTAGACCTAAACTCGACCTTCTTTTTACTTTAAAAATAAATTTGTTAGGTGTCCGATCACACCTATAAAAAAGATCGGTGGCGACTCCTTTATTTAAAAAAAAAAACCAATCTTTAGTTTTCAAGTTTTCACAAAATCGCCACAATTAGCGACCGAGCTAAATTTTTTACGTCGCTACACTTGCTTTGTGAGTGTTAGGCTGATTTAAGCGTGTTTAAATCGAAAGAATCACCTAAAGCCGCATAGATTGTGAGACTAAAGGTCTAGTCCCATGACATTAGACCATACTCAATTATGTTCAAGTAAAGCATTAACTCTACCACTGTAAGGTATCTATTTAGACGGAACCCACGCCAAACCCCTCGTCCATATAAGCTCCTCCTTTTTTCAAAGATATTCCACTCAAATATCTCTAAACTTTGGCTCTACCAAAACTTCCACTAATGACTATCAACACGTTCATGTGAACCACTTTCGATCTCTTTCATCAAATCTTGTAACAATAGTTACCATTGAATTTATTTTTAATTTTACCATCCAAGCTAACAATTTATCACATAGTTCTTGTTTTTTTTTTTTCTAATTTTGCAAGGGGTATATTTTATCTTACCGGTTCTATACAAGATTTATTTACTGTAATTGGTTATTTTGTGGTTCAAAAGTGTTCTATTTGCACTATTTTTAAAGGGTTTTTTTTTTTTTTTTTTTTTTTTTTTTTTTTTTTTTTGCATAATGCTATAGGAGTAATATAGTTTGGAAAGGGGAATAAATTCCTTTTTATCAAGTTGCAACAACCAACACCAACTTTCTATTTTCATATCAGGATTTCCATTTTAAATCTCCATTATTGGGTTATTTTAATAAAAAACTAATATCAAAAATAAAAATTGAAAAAGGAGGAAAGTATGTGATTTAGAAACCTAAGATGTCATGACCTAAAAAGCAATAATGAACAGCCCTTTTTTACAGTGGACATCACTAGTTGGGTTGAGTTGGGTTGGGTTGGTGAGTGACAAAAAAGGTCTCATCTTTTCAACATCTGTTCAAAACAAAATCATTTACTTAAGTCCCTATCAATCCATAACAAGTGTGTGAGTGTGTGTATATGTGTATATATACTAGATTCTCTTCCTTAAATTTATTTAATATTCATGTTTTTTAAATGGTTAAACAATAATTATAATAAATTTAAATTTAAAATTAGAAGAATGAGTAAATTTTTTTTGTAAAAAATAATATCTTTAAAAGTAAACGAAAATTTTTCTTTTTTTTTTTTACTAAAAATATTTAAAAATATCCTATAGAATATAATAAAATATTTAAAAATAAATATATAAAAAATAAAATACGTGACAATTTTTAAAATCTACTTATAAAATTAAAAAATATTTATTATCAACATACCAAATATTAACAATACACACTACTTGTGAAACATTACATCTCAATTTTGAGTAATCATCTAACATTTTTCTCGGCCAAAACATGTTATATATGTGTAATTAGATCAGTTTTATTATTAAATAATTCAAAGTGAAGATATCATAGATTCTCAATTTCCTTAGAAACACTAAGTTTATCTTTATGAGTCGACTTTTCCTAAAAAGAGAAGTCTTTATCAGTCAATCAATTAAATACATTTGATCATAAAATGGCATTATGAAAAGTGTTTTCACTATACTCTCGAAGATTTGCTATTTGATTTCATTTTGTGTTCACAAGACAATTAATATCACAAATAGTTTCACAATGCCACATAATATCAATACATACAACCATGAGACTAAATGTACTAAGCCTAAAGTTGATGTAAGATCATCAGTGAAAGTTTAATGCTTAAAAATTAAAATTTTATAATTTGGACATATTTGGAATTTCTACTTGGAACTGTCGAAACCATTTTTTTGAAAATGGGGGTCGACTTGATTTTGAAAACGAAAAATGAGAGTTACCACCAATCCTTTTCATTTAGGTGTGATCGGATCACCTGATAATTCAATCGTTTTAACAAAAGTTTAATATTTATTAAAACGATAATTTTTTGTCTCAAAATCCAGAAAACGGGTTCATGAGTCGATTATGTAAGAGGAAGGGTTAGCACCCTCAACACGCCCAAAATCGGTCTCTAGTCGATTACTTGGTGTTTTATATTGTCAAAAGTTAAAAATTTAAGGAAAATTTTAAAAATACGATCCTTTTGTTAAGCATTATTTAATTAGATTTTTACAAAAAAAAGAGGGATATATTTTACTTTAATCGAGGAAAAGGATTACGTCCCGTAAGTTAGGACACAATGCCTTGAATCCTCGAAACGAGAATAAACGCCAAAAAATTTATTAATTTTGAAAAATGTTCGATCATCTCGGTTTTAGAAAGAACTCATATTCCGTAAGTTAGAACATGATCTTTTTGTAATTCCCGAGATTATTTGAAAATTTTAAAATGTTCGTTTGTTTGGATTTATTGAGAAAGTCGAAACCCTGTAAGTTAAGGTACGACTTTCTAAATCTCAAAATACGAAAAAAGCTTATTTTTAAAGAATACAATTTTGTATGTCGAGTAAAGATTAATGCAAAATGATTTATAGTAAAAATGTGAAAGCAAATTACGGTGTTAATACGCGTAACAACATAATAATAGATGTGATAATATGAACGACGATAGTAAAAACGAAAATAAATGACAATAAGATAAATAAATAAATGAAAAAAACAAGTTAATTGTAAAATAAAAACCATAAGTAAATAAACAAGTAAACTAAAAGTTTAATAGAATATTTTGAAAATAAGCAAATAAATAAATGAATAAAAATATATATTAAAAACAAATTAAAAATGATAATAATAATATAATAATAATTTAAAATTTTTGAAAGTATATAAAAAGATGTAAATAAATAAGTAAATATATAAATATATAATGAAATAACAATAATGAGGACAAATAAAATAAAAATAAAGTAAATAAAATAATCAAAAGGAAGGATAAATGAAATAACAAATAAATACTAGTAAAAAGTTTAAATAAAAATTAAGAATAAGTAAATAAACAAGGAACAAAGAGACATTGAATGAAATGGTTTAAAAATAATAATGATAATAAAAATAATAGTAATAATAACAATAATACTATAATGATAATAATAATAATAATAGTAGTGAAAATAATAATAATAGTAATAATAATAATACTAACAATAATAATAGCAATAATAATAATAGCAGAAATCATAATAGTAATAGGAATAATAAATTAATTACTTTTAATAATAAAATAGCAAAGTAACTAAAAAAGGACTAAATTGAATTTAAAACAGAAATTTGGGGAAAATCTGGAATCAAAATAAGGTGAAGGACCGAATTGAAATGAGCGAATAACAAGGAGGGATCAAAAGGGATATTTTTCCTTCTAGTCCAAAACGCACAGCATCGGGGAGGATCGAATTGAAATCGAAATAAATTAAAGGGCAAAAATTTAAATGAAAAAAAAACTTGATTGTAAAACAATAGAAAAGCAAAAGGGCTAAAAGCGCAATTAGCCCTTCCAATTAAAAAACACGCGGATCCTAGCTTAATGGGTCGGGTTAGAAACGGGTTAGCCAAAATGGCACCGTTTTGGTGCTTGGAGTTAGGGCTCAAAACGACATCGTTTTAAAAATATATAAAATCCATTTTTTTCCCAAAAAATTTCATTTTCTTGAAATCCCTTCTAAAAAAAATAAAAATTAAAGCCTCTCAAACTCTCTCACTCTCTCCGGCTGAATCCTAGAATCCAGCGAAGGGACTCCCGTGACGCCGCCGTCGGCCGTCGAGGTATTTTTTTACTATATATTTGATATATATAGTTTTTTTAAAAAAAGGGAAAAATAGAAAAAAATATATTTATGTATATAAACAGTTTCAAAAAAATAAAAAAAGGATCTTTGTAGCTTTCTGACTTTTGTTTTTCTCTTCTAAATGCCTTGTTATTGTTTATTTCTATATGCTTGAATCTTTTTTTGTATTCAATCAAAATCAAAGAAGTTAAATTGGGTTTTTCATTGGCTTATTTTTGCTATCTTTTCTACTTTTTGAACCTTGCAGGTGGCGGTGCAAGTGGGTGGTGCCATGATAGTGGCGGTGGCAGTGATAGGCGGTACAACAGGCTGGTCAGAAGGCAAAGGCTAGGGGCGGCACAACTTGGATTAAGGTTAGGGTTTTTTGTTTTTTTTTTGAATTTTTTTGGGTTATGGGCTGTGTGATTTTTGGGCTTAGTTTTTGGGTCCGATATTGTAATTGGGTTTGGTTGAGTTTATTGGTTTAGTTTGGTTTTGGGTGTAATAGGGTTGTATTAGGTTTAATTGGATTGGTTTAGTAATTGGGTTTCGTTTTTTATGGGCTCGGGAAAAAATTGGGTTGTACAGCTGCCCCTCTTTGCTCGTTTTCATGTAACGAGAACAGAGCAAAGACTTTTAGGAAAGACCAATTTTGCCAGTCTCGCCGAGTCTCGTCTTCTTTGGTGCTTCTCTTCTTCGAGTAGCTTCGTTCCAATCCACCGCATCTTGTTGCTTTGATCCACTCCACCGCAACTTCAGAGAAATAAGACTTGTAGTTTCAATCTACTCCGCTACAACTTCAGGGATATAATATTTGTAACTTGTAGCTTCAATCTGCTCCACTGCAACTTCAAGGAAATAAGACTAGTGGTTTCAATCTGCTCCACTGCAACTTCAAGGAAATAAGACTAGTTGTTTTAATCTGCTCCACTGCAACTTCAGAAAGATAAGATTCACTATCTTCATTCTGCTCCGCTGCAACTTTAGGTAGATAAGGCTGGTGGCTTCAATCCGCTACACTATAACTTTAGGAAGATAAGATCCACCATAATTTGTATCTTTAATCTGCTCTACTGCTACTTTAGGGAGATGAGATTTATGGATTCACCGATCTTGCTCCATCATCCTCTAGGGGACACAACTTGTAGAATCGATTTCACGGGCCTATACTTATGCCAAATGATTAGGATGTCATGATCAGAATGAATCAACTGCTCCTGACTAGATGTGTATGAATGATATTTGCATGAATGTAGAATGTCATAAGAATGATCCCTTCTTAATGTTTGGGTTGTCATTGCTCATTGTTCATCAAGGTTCTATCACTGACGTAATATCCTGTCTTCTTGTTCAGCTGATATCTTTGACCAAAAACCCGAAGAAATAGTCATAATTAAAACTCTTCTTTCTCAAATATTTCCAACCCTTAAGTTTGGTGAGTTCTAAATAATAGTCCTGTTTCAGGTTCTTGTACTATTTAGAAGCTTCCAGAGTAATATGCAGAACTCATTTTATGAAAGTATTATTAGTCCAATAATCGTTATTTCAATGCAAAATGCCTGAAAAAAATTATAATGATGGACAAAACTTAATTCTATCAGGTACAAAATTTGAAAAGAATAGATTAATCAAAGAAAGTAAACATTGCTAAAATACAAAATGAGTAAAATGAAAATAGGTGCCCCAGATATCGTAGCCTGAGCTTATCTGTACGAACTTCTTGAGGATTATTTTGCTCAACATGTGTTTAGGAGATCGAGTACTTTGTCGATGCCCCAAGATATAACATACCTTCTCCTTATTAATTCAGGCATTGCAGGACTACCTCATGCCCCACCTTCGATCAAAATTTGAATTGTCCTTTCACGGGTTTTTAATTCAAAATCCCTTTGGTCTCAAGGCGCCCTTTGCGGGTTTTCGCCTTGGCCTCTCCTTTCTTCTTCTTCTTCTTCTTCTTTTTCTTCATCTTTGTTTTTTAAGTGAAGTATTTCTTGACTGAATCTAAATTTACAGGATTGAGCAAGCTTTTCCATCCATCTCGGTCAATATCAATGCTCCTCCAAAAAAGACCTTCTTTACCACATAAGGTCATTCCCAATTCGACATTCATTTTCCACTAAAATCCTTTTGTATGGGCAAAATCTTTTTCAATCCTAGGTCTCCCTCGTGGAATTCTCTGGGATGAACATTTTTGTTGTAATCTCACATCATTCGCTTTTGGTACATCTAACCATGATGGATGGCTTTCAACATTTTCTCTTTGATCAAGTTTAGCTGATCATATCGGGATTGGATCCATTCTGCTTCATCCAACTTCAATTCTGACAAAACCCGGAGAGAAGGAATCTCGACTTCAATGGGCCAAACCGCCTCTATTCCATAAACCAATGAGAAAGGTGTTGCCCCGGTGGAGGTCCTGACAAATGTTCAATAAGCATAGGGGGCAAATGGTAACTTCTCATGCCAATCTTTATAAGTCTCAGTCATTTTCCCCACGATCTTCTTAATGTTTTTATTGGCTGCCTCGACTGCACCGTTCATCTTCGGGCGATACGGTAACGAGTTGTGGTGTCTGATCTTGAACTGACTGCAGACCTCTGCTATTTTGCTGTTGTTCAAATTCAATGCATTGTCAGATATGATCCTTTTCGGCATTTCATATCGACAAATGATTTCTTTCTTCAGGAATTTGCTAACTGCTGATTTTGTAACATTGGCATATGAAGTGGCTTCTACCCACTTGGTGAAGTAGTCGATGACCACAAAAATGAATTGATGCCCATTTGAGGCTTTTGGCGAAATTGGGTCAATGACATCCATACGCCACATAAAGAAAGGCCACGGAGAAGTGATAACATGTAGAGGCGAATGAGGTACATGAATTTTTTCTCCATAAATTTGGCACTTATGGCATTTCTTGGCATAATTGATACAGTCTCCTTCCATGGTGGACCCGAATCCCATGATTTGCTTGGCCATTGTGAAACCATTGGCATGCATTCCGCAGATACCCTCGTAGGATTCTTCCAAACACCTGATCCTTTCTTCTTTTGTATAGGATCTCCCCATTTAAGACATAGTCATTGACCAGTCTTCTTAGTGTTCTTTTGTCATTCTCAGTTTCTTGGTCAGGGTATTCACGATTCTTCACATATCGCAGTATATCGTGATACCAAGGATGATCATCTTTTTCTTTCTCTTCTTCAATATTGTGGCAATGAGCTGGAGCCTCATAAATACTCATCTGAATAGGCTTTGCATATTCCTGTTCGTTTACTTTGACCATAGAAGCCAAAGTTGCCAAGGCATTAGCCATCTGATTTTCATCTCGCAAAAGGTAATAGAAAGTGATATTATCGAATTCCTCGATCAACTCCAGGACCAGTCTTTTATAATTAATTAACTTGGGATCTTTGGTCTCCCACTCACCCTTGAGTTGATAGATCACTAGCGCAAAATCCTTATACACTTCTAGTACCTTGATTTTACGTTCTATTGCTTCACAAATACCCATGATGCATGCTTCGTATTCTGTCATATTATTTGTGCAATCAAAATCCAATTTGCAAGTAAATGGATAATGATCTCCGTTTGGGGATACCAGGACTCCTACAATTCTGTTGCCAATAGCGTTTGATGCTTCGTCGAAGTTTAATTTCCAAGGATGATCTTCTGGAGATTCTTCTTTAGTGGTTGCCACATACATTAGATCTTCATTAGGGAAATCAAAGTTCAAAGGCTCATAATCCTCTAGAGTTCTACTGGCCAGAAAATCTGTTATTGCACTCCTTTTCACAACCTTCTGATTCACATAGACTATGTAAAATTCAGAAAGTAGAATTTGCCATCGGGCCATCCTTCCATTCAAGGTAGTAGACTCCATCAAGTACTTTATAAGGTCCAGTTTAGAGATCAGCCAAGTTGTGTGGTACAACATGTAAC
Source organism: Gossypium longicalyx (assembly GCA_025698465.1). Taxonomy (NCBI): domain Eukaryota; kingdom Viridiplantae; phylum Streptophyta; class Magnoliopsida; order Malvales; family Malvaceae; genus Gossypium; species Gossypium longicalyx. The sequence goes on along the minus strand of CM047001.1, from coordinate 3,870,060 downwards.
ACCCCTAACTCGTATCTATCGCCGAAATAGGTTACGAGGCATTACCAAATAAATACCAATTAAACTGATTTTTTTGTTCTTTTTACATCTCAAACCACCAAGAATATCATAACATTAAATACTTATAAAAATCAAATGATCATATTCGATAATTATCAAATTCGAACCAAACTTATATATATATATATTTATAAAACAATGTTCACATATTTAAAATTTTCAAAGTTTGTTTCTCTATATCAATCACCTTAATGCCATTTTTATAAATAAATAATACTCCATCATAACACATCACTGCATACATCAAATATATGCCAATATCCATTTTGTTAATTGTATATCAAACAAATCAAATATCAACATCTGTATGATCTCACATTAAAACCAAATGAAATCATATTACATAATTTAATATACAATTACACATTCAATTTAAACATACTATAACATGGCCAAATGTAATAATATTCCATATATATATAGTATGTAACCTACCCTAATGTTAAAGGCCAAACTTAACATTTGAGTACAAGCTAAAACAATCAACCAAAACAATCATGAAACACATTCATTACTTATCATTTAATAACCAAACTTATCAAACTAATAAACTACCATCCATCACTTTAATTATATTATATTTCATAATTCCATCATTAACATTTATTATAATAAATACATATTGTACTTATTATCTTTCATAGCCAAAACATGTTAGTTAAAACCACACATACATTCAAAACTTCCATCACTGAAATACCAAAACATAATTCATTAAACATTTTAATCAAAATCATATAAGACTAAATTATAGCATAATAAGCAAACCAATTGCGTATCACATGGTACCTAGCACAACATCACACATACCAGGCTCATAACTACATAACCAGGGTGAACACAAACCAAACTTAACATGACTAAATTTAACATCAAGCCATTTTCACATGGCTATTATACAAACCAAAATCAAACATTTCCAAAACAATTTCTAGTCTATACATGCCATAGTTCGAGTTCAAATATTTAAATACCGAAGTTGTAGATAGTGTGAAGAACTTTACTAACGATTCCCGAGCTTGTAATGTGAACCCAAAATCTATAAAATAGAACAAACATAACCCACATAGTAAGCTAACTTAGCTTAGTAAGTCATAAGCAAATGAACATTTCAATAATATTATCAACTTAATTAAACCAAACCAAATATCATTATATATCCAAATATACTTCCACACATTTACACAAACTCACAAAAAAAAAATTTAACTTAATATACCAACATCACTCATTTGGCTGAATATATATGATCAAATATAATATCACATATGTGCTTACCTATATGGCCGAATATGCAAGATCAAATTTAACATCACATATGTGCTTACCTATGTGGCCGAATATGCAAGATCATATTTAACATCACATATGTGCTTACTTATATGGCCGAATATACAAATTCAAATATAATATCACATTTGTGCATACCTTCATGGCCGAATATACAAGATCCAATATAACATCACATATGTACATACCTATGTGGCCAAATATTCAAGATCCAATATAACATCATATATGTACATACCTATGTGGCCGAATATACAAGGTCATTTAGCTCAATTTTACTTGCTCAGTTCCTACATTAACTTGAAATCTTATAGGCATAGGCTTGAAAATAAATCACTGATATAAAACCTGCTAGGCATAAGCCTGAATCACACACTGACACAAGGCCTGCTAGACTCAAGGTCTGATTTTTTTGTTCACCAGTAATAAGCCTGCTAGGCATAAAACCCGATCAAATTCACCAGAATAAGGCTTGCTAGGCTCAAAGCCTGAATATCACTATTATAAAGCTGTCTCATACACAATTCATATAACAAAAACTCCAGTTATTCCATATAGATTATACGGACTTTCAAATGATATAACTCAGTCGAATTGAACTCAAATACAATATTTCTATGCTTAAACACATTCGGCTAGCTCTTTTTTGAATCTATAGATTCCAATGCAGCATATTAAACTAAGTTACATTCAATATAAATGATGTTTAATTGCTTAAAGACTTACCTCGGATATCAACGAACGTTATAAATTGACTATTCGACTATTTTTGCTTTTCCCCGATCCAAGTCCGATTTCTTTTGTTTTTGATCTATATAATTTCAAATTAACCTCATTTAAACACAATTTCATTCAATTTAATCCAACAACACATAAATGGGCAAATTACCATTTTACCCTTGATATTTCATACTTTTACAAATTAGTCCTAATTGCATAAAACACAAAATATATAAAATCTCCATTCAACATGCTTAGGCCGAATGTTCATCTAGCACATATAAATACATACATTTCATTTATTTTTCATTTTAGTCCCTCAATTTATTATTTCTGTAATTTAGTCCTAATTACTCAAAATCTTCAAAAACTCCAATACAAAACATGTTAATCTAAAACATATCTTTAATATTTCATCATCAAACATCACAAAACACAAATATTAATCAATGGCATAACTCAAAATATGCATCAAAATAAGAAATTTAAGCATGGGTCGGATAGTACTCGAAGCAACGATCTCAAAAACGTAAAAATTATCAAAAATCGAAACCAAACTAACCTTGAATTTGGATAAACAATGGCCGAATATCATGTGCTTAAACAATGGCCGAATATCATGTGCTTTCTCTTATTCTTTTCATTTACTAGTTTCGGTCAAAATAATATGAACTCATGCATGTTTTATTTTATATTTTATTATTATAACTTATAATGTTTTATTAAATTACTTTAATAACCTTTAATAACAAATATTTAACCATTATAAAACATGGCCACTACTGTCCATATAATTTAATATGGTCAAATTGCCACTTAAATGCCTCAACTTACAAAGCCATTAACAATTTGGCTCCTTATGCTTTTAACTATCAAGTTTTCAACTTACGCGATTAAGTCCTTTTATTAAATTAAGCACACAAACAATCAAATTTACATACGAAACTTTCACTCATGCAAATTCACATATAATAAACATGAAAAATAATATTCAAATATTTTTCTGAGTCGGATTCGTGGTCCTGAAACCACTATTCCGATTAGGGTCTAAATCAGACTGTTACACAACATGTATTGTAACATGTATTGTCTCAGTCTTCGGGTTTTCCAGATTAAGGCACAACATAACTTTTCAATTGGCGAGTATCTTATTTCACACTTAGTGAATTTCTTACTTGACTCATTGTGTTGGCCAAGCACACGTCCCATAAAATTATCAAATACTATCAAATGCAGAACCAATGGCTTATCTGGACTACGTGGCGTCAGCACTGGGGAATTGGATAGGAATTGTTTTACCTTGTCAAAGTTTTCTTCCATTCATCGTCCCATACACCTGGATTGTGTTTCTAAGAAGACGAAATATGAGGTCACATTTCTCAGTTAATTGTGAAATGAACCGAGCAACGTAATTTAGTCTTCCTAAGAATCCTCGAACTTCTTTTTGAGTGCACGGTGGAGGCAACTCTTGTATAGCCTTGACTTTATCCAGGTCAATCTCAATCCCCTTTTCGCTGACTATGAATCCTAGCAATTTCTCTGACCTGGCCCCGAAGGTACATTTTGCTCGATTGAGCTTTAACTGGAATTTCCTCAATCTCAAGAATAATTTTCTCAAGACTTACACATGCTCCTCTTCTGTTCTGATTTGGTGATCATGTGGTCGACATAAACTTTGATTTCTTTGTGCATCATATCATGGAACAGAGTTACCATGGCTCTCTAATAGGTCACCCTGCATTTTTTAGTCCAAATGGCATCACCTTATAGCAAAATATTCCCCACATGGTTACAAATGTAGTCTTATCCATGTCTTTAGGATGCATCTTGATCTGATTATATCCTGAGAAGCCATTCAGGAAGGAGAATAATGAGTGACCTGCCGTGTTGTGTATTATGGTGTCGATATGGGGCAATGAGAAATTATCTTTTGGGCTGGCTTTGTTCAGGTTCTTGTAATCTATGCACATTTGTAATTTCCCATTTTTCTTAGGGACGGGGACGATATTGGCTACCCATTCTGAGTATTTAAACACTTGTAAGAAACCAGCATCGAATTGCTTTTTGACCTCTTCTCTTATTTTCAGCAAAACATCGGGCCTCATCCTTCGGAGCTTCTATTAAACTAGCTTACACTCTTCTTTTATGGGGAAGCAGTGCACCATGATATCAGTGCTTAGCCTAGGCATATCTTGATACGACCATGTGAAGACATCTTTGAATTGAAGTAACTCAATGAGATCTTGCTTTGTCTCTGCGACAATGCAAGCTCCAACTTTCACTTCTTTTCCTTCTTCCAAGATCACAATCTCTACTGTCTCTTTGTGAGGTAGAATTTATTTCTCTTCTCGTTCTATCATCCTTAACAAATCTGGAGATAAGTTACAGTCTCTGTCATCTTCAAAGTCCTGAGATCCATCTAGACACATGTCTCGCTCAAAAGGAGATTCTGGGTCAGTAGTAGCATCGCTCATGTCGTTGATATCTGGAGACCTTTTGTAGGCACGAAGGGATATCGAAAGAATAAATAAATCTAAGAACAGTTATTTATGTGGTATGAATATGAATTAAATGAAGGAATAAAAGAATATTACTCAAAGTGAGACACAAAAATGCATTTTTCATTGAAATAAAGATGTTGGACATGAACCTATTTCACAAAAGGATTCTTATTGCTTCTAGACTTAAAGCAACAAGCGTGTTTTGGACATTACTCTGAATCAGTTCTAAAAACTATAGGAATCTCTTCCGTAGTCCAATTGTTTAGAACACTTCCATGCCCATAAGGGCAAATGCCCGATAGATTTCCTCTTCCAATTCTTTCTTCAGATATAGCATTGACGTTCAGATTTCCTATCATTTCTTCCAGGCCTTTAGTATATTTAAAGAATTCTAGTTCCTTATTATCCATCTGGCCTTGCACCAAGGCTCTGAATTCGTTGCACTTTTGAATCTCGTGACCCTCTTTATCATAAAACTCACAGTAGTTCTTTACTTCTCCTGGTTTCTCCCCTAAATCCTGTGTGATTAATCCTCCTTCTACCATTTTCTTCTAAACCTCCCTCAGTGAGGTTTTCACTTTTGTTACATTTGTCTTGGTTCTTTTCCCTGCACACTCTCGATTATTGCATTTATTCCTTTGTCAGAATGGTTGGGGAACGAATTTTCTACACCAGATGGATCATCGAATTTCACAATACCTATTTTGATGAGTCTTTTGATTATATTTTTAAAAGCGGTGCAATTCTCGATCTAGCGTCCTGTGATTCCTGTGTGGTACTCGCATTGGGCATTCGCGTCATACTATTTGAGGTATGGGGGCTGCATAGGTTTTAGGTTGAAAGGTGATACTATATGTGCATCAAACAAACTTTGGTACAACTTCCTATACGTGATTGGCATGGGCATGAACTGGATTTTTTTCTGAGTTTAATCCTGGATTGGGTTCTTGCTTTGGGGGGATCTGATGGCTAGTAGTTGCCGTCCTTGGTTGGCTTACTGTAATCGGCTTTGAATAGCCCTTGTTATACATATTCGCATTATTCACCTCACTTTTCTTCTTCCTTGGGGCCTTTAAAACATTGATTTAAGGGCTCCACTCTCACCTTTTCCGTTTGTAACGATCTTTAAATTATTTTGGGAGCTCCACTCTCGCCTTTTTGTTTTTACTAGATTATCTAGACCAAGGACAGCAGGATTGGTTATATTATCCCTCGGGTTAGAACCTGAACCTATTAGGAAGTTCATCGGTGTCGAGATATCGGTCTAGTATTGGGGTTTGATGTTAACAGACACCCTTTGTGGATACGCATTTGGTTGTGCTTGGGTGTTTGTTGGGGTAAAGCCTGGAGGATAAGCAGGGTCCTTGTTATCGTTCCTGGAATTGACCATAGGGTTCTTTCCTTTTTCTAACCCTCCAGTCAGCAACTGGGTTAACTGGCTCATCATATTTTTCTGGAATTCTAGCATCTGAGCCCTCATATCTTGTTGAGTTTTGGCCAATTGCTCTTGTATCTGTATTTGCATTTGCTCTAATCTCTCCAACCTTTGGTTTATTTCTTTAGTTTTTCCACGTGTATCGATATTCCAGAGTAACTGTCAAGAATTTAGGGTCCTTTTGTGAGATTTAATGCATATGATACAATGTAATGCTAATGCATGAAATGAATTCAAAAAGAGGCATTGATTCTGATTCAATTCTGTTAGAACAACTTTACTAGAAAACAAATCTCTTTACATGAAACGAACATATATACGGCCTTGCCATCATACTCCAGGCGAAGACATCGATCTTTTTCTTCATGTCCGGGTGTTAAGATCAAATCCCGCGAATTTTGCAAAAGACACCTCTATTATCTCCTTTTTGCTTGATCCAGGCTGTGACCCATTGCTCTCTCATCTCCGTAATGTTCGTCAGTTTCTTTAAGAAAGTCAGGACATTGATAGATCTCGAATAATCTTTTTCGAATTGAATCCTCAGGCAACGAAGCAAAGACGTGTATTTACCATCGGATTACCAACCTTCTCTCGTTGCGTATTCTTGGACCATATTCGGACGACCGCATTGTCTTCCACTTTATCAAGAAATCTATTTTCCTTGACAAGCTCTCTTTTTAGTAACTGAACGTGAATCAACACCTCTTTTCCATGATGAAAATGCAATGCAATCATAACCAAAAATGAAACAGATTAGTACAAAGCAAAAAAAATCAAGGAAAAAAGAATAGAGCACCTATTCGGGTAACCACTAGGGTTTGGAGTGGTTCTACCTAGGGTTGGCTCTTAAGGCTCGCTATATGCGGTTTGGTTCTAAATGAAAGGTACCCGAACCGGCAGATTCCTCGATCCTCACCCATTATAGGCTCATATGGATCGAGTTCAGTTCAGGGGAATACATTTCCCTATGGCTCATATACTGTTGGGTTTTTCTTTTTAAGAATTTCTCTTGAGTTTCTTTTAGAAGAGCTTTAACAATATTTTTAGATTGTGGGGATCATGTTTAAACTTTTTCATGCCAAGATTTCTATCTTGGAGGGGAAATTAAAGCCGCTTGAAGGGGGTTATGGATTCTTTGTGTTTCTAAGGCTTCTTAGGATTTCTAACGCCACGTTCTATCTTTCCATTTATCTTCTTTATTTGCTTCCTTAATCTTTGATTTATTATTTTATTTCAGTTATTTATTTTAATTGTTTTATCTAAATAGGATTTAATTTCATTTTAGGTTGTGTCAAAATCCAAGTTTCTTTCCAAACGTCTAGAGCCCTAAGTCAAATCCGCGACTTTGAAAAATTTTACGATTCGTTTCTTCATTCATCCTTCTCTTCCTATATCACTTGGTATCAGATTTGGGCGTTTTAGGTGTTCTTTTTGTTTTTATAATCCGATTTCTAGAAAACAGTCTCAAAATAATGTTGTTTTACCCCAACAGGTTTCAAAAGAAATATTTTTCAATAGGTAAATGATTTTCAAATGATCTAAAATTTTACATACTATTTCTTGGCACCATTTTAGAGTATAAAAATTATTTCCCACAAAAAAGTGATAAAAAGTACAAAAAAATAAAATCTAAAAAAATAAAAAATAAAAAATATTTTGTGGATTGAATTTTGTGCCAAAACTTTCTAGATCAGATATACATAATTTGAGGAGGCTCCAGTTTAAATTTTGTTATTTTTGGAAATTGGGAACACCTCGAACGAAGCTTGTTGATGGTCGTTAAACTAACTAAAATTCGACTAAGGCAAGTGCACCTATCGAACAGTAGTATGGTTATGGTGAGACCAGAAATATCGTATCCACGAGAACTAAAAGTACTAGTAATTACTATCTTTTTATTATCTAGCCTAAGAATAAAATAAATGTTTTTAAACTAAAAATTAACTATATAATTAACTAAGAATACGCCAGAAATGAAAGTTGTAAATACTTTTGGAAAACTGATGGAGAAGACAATACCCAATGAAGAATCCATCTAGACTTCACTTATTACTTCTGAATTAGACAATTTATTCACTTGACTTAATCTGTAGAAATCCCTGATTTATGTTAATAACTCTTTCAATACTAAAAACAACTGACTCTAGGTTGATTAATCAAAATCCCTTTCTAATTAAAACCCCTATTGTCGCATTAACTCGATCTATGGATTCCCTTATTAGATTTGACTCTAATCCGACAGATTTATGTCATCCTATCTCTAGATTGCATGCAACTCTGCTTAATTATGAATGATCAACTCTTAAACAGGGACTTTTGCTCTATTGAATAAGTACATCAAAAACCCGAATTAATATCCTGGAATATTAAAGCAAGGATTAAAACTCACAATTAAGAATAAGAACAAGTATTTATCATATAATTCAAATAGTAATAAGATTTGTCTTACGTTTCATCTCTCTTAGGTATTTAGGTAGTTTAGTTCATAATAATGGAAAACATCTCAAAATTGGGAAAACAACAGAACATGAAGAAACCCAAAGAACTTCTAAGGAAATTGAATGGAGATCTTCAGTCTTGAAGTAGATCCTGCTTCCGAGCTGATTCCGATGGCTGTCATTGAGTATTTTCTGCCTTCTACTCTACGTGTCCCCTTTAATCCTCTTCTCAAGTGTTTATATAGGCTTTAGAATGGTTCAAAACCTTCCAAAGTAACCTTTTCCAAATAGAATTAGACTTGGGTCTAACAAGGACACGGTCGTGTGGCACGCCCGTGTGAAAATGCTCAGGCCGTGTGCAATTTTGACTTGGTTTAATATCAACATGGCCATGACACATGGGCGTGTGGTCTACCCGTGTGTCACATACGGGCGTGTGGTCTACTCGTGTGTCACACACGGGCGTATGGTCTACCCGTGTGGAAGTGCCTAGGCAGTGTAAAATACTGAATTAGGCACAATTTGTCCGTTTTTAGCCCGTTTCTTGCTCTCTTTGCTTTCCTATGCTCACCTAAATATAAAACATGAATTTAAAGGATTAGGAGCATCAAATTCAATGAAACCAAGGGAAAAATCATCCATACATATGCCAAGCATGGGATAAAAATATGTATATATTATGGTTTATCAAATATCCTCACACTTAAGCATTTGCTTGTCCTCAAGGAAAATCCTCAACTCTCAATTAAAATAAATTCTTCTCAACTTATTATTCTCATCAATGATGCTCAAAATAATCCACAAGTAGTCATACATAGAGAATTCAACTAAAAGAGCATTAAAGTTTCACACAATCCAAGTTGAGCCTTTTAATCATAAAATCATAGGTATCCCCCTTTTATCTAAGTAATTACCTTTAATTCCAAATCGAAAAGAGTTGACATCCTCACTAAAGATTCACTCAAGTCACTCAAAGTGTTTAAGGTTCAATAATCAGGCACTCAATAGTCAACCATGAAGAGTTATTACCATAAGCTTGCATGAAAATCAAATCTCCACCACTATAAATGAGATGATACACAAATCAAAAGGTCTTTATCAGGGTTGTAATGTGGCTTGGGTTAAAGGTGTGGATAAAGGCTAAAAAAAAAGGGGTTAGAATCTAGATTAATTTAACAAGTTACCAAACTTAGAATAATAAAGCTAATTACTGAATTACAAACAATTGTCGGAAGTAAGACTATCCAAAACTAATGAAGTGAGCTTTTCTCTTAATATAATAATTTTAACTTATCCAAGCTCTTTAGAACAATATGTATTTGCATGAATATAAATGTACAATTTTTTTTAAGAATAAAAGCAAGTAAAATAATAGGTAGTAAGAAATAATTCAGCAACTGGAATGAACGAACATAGTTAGGTAACTAATCAAATCGAATTTCGATAAAAAGAGAGTCAATAAAAAGGGAAAAATTCTTAATAAATCAAAAAGGGTTAAGTTATGGGTTAACATTAAGGGAAAAATCAAGAAACAATGGTTAAGGCTCAAAGGGGTTCACTAAGGGTCAATTATGTGGGTAGGCTTTTTATGGTGTAAGTGGGTTAAAACCTAAGTGCCTTTATCATTTTAGTATATTAAATCAAAGGTGTGGTCTCGACATGTATAATCGATGCAAGTTCTAGAATAGCAAATCAATGTTGACACACTCATAAAAAAATCAGTGAGCAAGAAAGATATATACTCTAAAAGGCTCAAAACCTCACGAAAATTATGGGTATTTGATGTCAATCCCAAAAATTCAAAACTTTAAGATAATTCCTCAATTCAGGGAAACAACCTAGCAATTTTAATTCTCAAAAGTCAACTTATCATGCTTAATTCTCTAATGTCTTAAGGGTTGAGCAACCAATGCACAATTCCCTATGATTAAATTCAAAACACATTAATAAAAATTATAAATCAATCAGAATTCACTTTAATAATAGTATGAAGAGATTATTTGAGAACGAGATAAAAATTCAAGAGTTTTATAAATAACCTCCCCATACTTAAGATGTACATTGTCCTCAATGTACGAAGATAGATAACGACAATATAAGCATAATATCATAGAATATGGGAGAAGTGAAACTGCCCTGAATTCGGATGTAGTCTTTGAAAGAGCGGAAGCAGATTTAGAGACATTGGAAGTGATGTGTATGTGACATGTAAACAGAGGTGAAGGTGGTGGAAGAGGTTGGGTCCCACAACCACAGTGCCCAACGAAGAGGTTATCGTGGTGGTTATGGTCGTGGTTGAGTAGGTCATGGCAATCGTGGGAGACTGTTTGTATATTCCTGAGTAGCACTAGTCGACTGAACCTTTTGAAACTGCGATACCATCAATAATGTTTTAGGGAGATATAACGATAGGGTTGTTATGGTTTGTAATAGGGAAATAACTAGATAAAAGAAAATTCAAATTGTACTAATAAAAGGTTTTTAAGAAAATGATAAATAAAGACAAAAAGAAACGCAAAAATAAAAATAAAGCAAAAAGAAAAACAAAGTGAAAAATAAATGGACTCAAAAGTCCTCATCAGTAGCTGGATTGTAAGGTGGTGGTGCTGGAGGCGATATGTGAAAATGTTGGCAAATTTGTTGTAGTGTCGCCTCTATACTGTCGAATCACTGAGTGCAATATTGCTTAAAGCGATTCAGGTGGTCAGAAACTTCCATTAATGAAGCAGCCGCATGACCTAGTCGGTGACTCGGTGGTGGCTGAGAAGTTGGGTCCTCCTAAAATGAAGGGATATTGTCAGGAATATCCTTAGGGTCATCTTTATCGATAGCTCGTGCTAGTCAGTATTGAGGAGGATTGAACCCACGATGACACTCTATCATCCTCATATGGAGCATACTTTGGATGCCCTGTGGGGACATCTGGCCGATGAGTGTGAGTGATGAGGACTGCGCTACTGTATTCAGGAGCACAAAGTATCGAGCTAGATGAGTCACATATGGGCCAATGCGGATGAATCCCTTTCGGTGTCATTCTGTCTGATGGCGAAAGGTAAGGGCGGTGAAGTATGCGAGATTAAAAATATACCCTTGCCTCATGCTCCACAGGAAGTATGTGTCGTGAATGTTAACGACGCCAGTGCTCTCCCATCTCCCTGTTAATATGTGTACCAAAAGGGCATCGAGATATCGCAGAGCTAGAGCTAGAGCTGATGCCTTTGAGCGGCTCGGGTCGTAGATGCCTGTAGCAGGCATGAGGGCTGCCCAACATGATGAAGGTGAATAATGGATGCGTCGGTGGAGGTGGAGAAAATTGTCAGCCTCCATAAAATCAGCTGTATAGAGTTCTAAGGCAGCTCCAAATTCTAGGACAGTCAACTGCCGCACTAGACCGCCAAGGCAGAATTGGACTGTTCCTTGTTCGTCGTACTCTGCCATAATTGTTTGCAATTGAAACGTCAAGCATAGTTTCAGAGTGAACTCTAGATATGTTGGCTCGATGATGTCAAAGAAGCGGTCCCACGGAGCGGTGGCGAGGACGGCCTAAACCGAATTAGCTAGGTAGACCTGCTCTAATGTGGCCTAATCGATGCAATGGCCAACACCAAGGGGTCGGGCATGTAGAATCTTAAATAATTCTTCTTGAGGCCCTGGTGAAAATTGGAGGAATGAGTGGCGTATCTCGGTGGTAGGACTCAAGGAGGTCGCACTTGATCTCTTTTATTTTTTTTGAAGTGGGGACGACAGTTTTCTTGCCTCTTGTATTCGTCATAATTTCCTGCGAAAGTAATCACATGACTCGAATCAACATAGCAACCAAGTGAATAAGAACAAACATCTAAATACAACTTAATCAGGCAGACAGAGAAGTAGAATCCTAATGACTAGTGGAAAACTAACTAATTGAGTACTAAATATGTATAAGCAAGATACGAATTAACTCAACAAAGCAAATGACCCTAAAAACTGTGCAGCACATTGCAAATGTCAAAAACTTTCTTAAGCATAAAATCAATAAAAACTGAAACAAAGTAAGAATCACAAATGTCAGTAAAGTATTAGTAATAATAAATCAGTCAAATAAAAATGATATAGAACAGTGATAAAGAAATATGAGTAATAATAGCAATAAAAGTAATGAGGAAAATTGTCTACAAAAAAGAGTTAGAGGTGTAAGAGAGGAAACCGAGAGTGTTGGTCAGTGGTGGGGCGCAGTGGCATGGTGCGGCGCGTGGTAGTCAGAGGGGGATGAGAAAAAGAAGGGAGGAAGGAGGAAAGGAAATGAGAGGGGGAAGGAAGAAAGAATAGAAAAGGAAAAGAAAGGCAAAAGAAAAATAGAGAAGGATGATGTGGGTGAAGAAGATGAGGGAGTAGTAGAAGGAAGAAGATGGGTGAATAGTGAATTTTTATAGGAAAGGGGAAAAATTTGGGTTAGGGGAGGGGAATAAAAGGGGGTCACAGTCGTGTAAGCCCCGTTTTGGGCCACACGACCATGGCCCATGCCAGTGTGGTTGGCTCCTAGCCCGTGTTTTTCATGAAATCTTAGTCAGTGTCGCACATGGTCCTGTCAACACGCCCGTATGAAGGTCGTGTGGTGTGCACGACCGTGTGTATATTCGTTCGCTTCTCCCATGTCCGTGTTTGGTGCACCACGCCCGTGTTCATGACTTGTGCTTATGGTCTGACGATTTAAGTCAGTATCGCACACGGCCTGTGGACACGCTCGTGTGCATAGGCCGTGTGGCCCACACGGTCTTATCGCACATCCATGTGGTGATTCATTCGTTTCTCCCACGCTTGTTGTAGATCCAACACGCCCGTGTCTCGTAATCAGGATTGCGCATGGTTTTTGGGCATGGCCGTGGCATCATCCCGTGTTCTATTCTGACTTGTTGAATGTTTCGATCTTTGAGCGAGTTCTTACACGACCTCAAGCACGCCCGTGTTAATGACCATGTAGCATCTACGGTTGCCTCGCATGGCCATGGTGTTTTAATGTATGCTGTGTCTCTACTAATTTATTTGGGAAATTAAAGTGCAGTTTCACCACAGTCTGGGACACACCCGTGTCTGTGTGGTGCACACAGCCGTGTCGCACGGCCGTGGCTATTTATCGTAGCCCGTGTGATCCTATCTTGGGAAAAATGTTTGTCCTATTCTAGCACGGCCATGGACACACCCGTGCCTTCTATCCGTGGTGATCCCACGGCCTAAAGCACATCCGTGTGCTAGGCCGTGTGTGCCAAGAATACCCGTAGTTAGATTATAAAATAAATGGAAAAACAAACTAAGGTTACTTAGTGGGGTTAGTGCTCAGGTTGCCTCCAGAAAAGCACTTATTTAGAGTCTAAGTTCAACTTTACATTATGGGTATGTTTAGGCAGGTTCGCGGAGCCGTAGCTCCTCTCCATTGTCTTTAAAATCCTCCCGTTATAAAGTTTAAAACGATGTCCATTTACCTTGAAAGTGCATTGGGTTGAGTGACTTACCTCTACTGTGCCATACGGAAAGACAGTTTGGACTACAAAAGGACCTGACCATCATGATTTAAGTTTCCCAGGAAACAATTTGAGCCTTGAGTTGTATAGCAAGACAAGATCTCCAACTTCAAATTGGTTGTGTTGCTTTAAACGAGCATCATGTCGGCGCTTCGTTGCTTCCTTGTATAATCGTGAGTTCTCATAGGCATTAGCTCGCCATTCATCTAACTCGTTTAGCTGCATGAATATCTTTTCACCTACGAGTTTGGGATCAAAGCTTAGAAATTTTATAGCCCAAAATGCTTTATGTTCTAGTTCAAACGGTAAATGACAACTCTTCCCATAAACAAGTCTATAAGGAGATGTTCCTATAGGAGTCTTGAAGGCAGTTCTATAGGCCCATAAAGCATCATCTATTTTCTTTGCCCAATCCTTCCTTTTTGATTCTACAGTCTTTTCTAAGATATGTTTAAGCTCTCGGTTAGCGGCTTCGACTTGTCCACTAGTTTGTGGATGGTAAGGGGTAACTATTCTGTGGTAAACTCCATATTTCTTTAGGGTTTTATCAAATTGAGTATTACAGAAATGAGTACCCCTATCACTGATAATTGCTCTAGGTGTTCCAAATTGAGAGAAGAGTTTTTGAAGGAACTTCACCACCACTCTAGCATCATTAGTAGGTAAGGTTTGGGCTTCCACCTATTTAGACATATAATCCACATCTACTAATATGTATTTAATCCCAAATGAGCTAAGAAATGGACCTATGAAATCAATACCCCATACATCAAATATTTCACATGAAAGTATGTACATTTGAGGCATTTCGTCACATTTAGAGATATTACCTGTACGTTGGCATTTATCACAAGAAGTAACATACCTGTTGGTATCTTTGAATAATGTGGGCCAATAAAAACCTGATTCGAGTGTTTTATGTGCGGTCTTAGTCTACTGTAATGTCCTCCAATCGGTCCTGAGTGGCAATGCTCCAAAATTTTAGTTGCTTCTGGCTTCGTAACGCATCTTTGAATTACTTGGTCTGCACATATACGAAAAAAAGGTTCTTCCCAAAAATAGTTTTTTACATTAGTGAAGAATCGCTTCTTTTGCTGATGTGTCAACCCTTTTGGTGTAACGTTAGCTGCTAAATAATTCGCAATGTCTGCAAACCAAGGTTCCTCAGAGTCAGAAATAACAATGAGTTGTTATTTAGGGAATGAGTCATTTATCTCATATTCGTCAAGTCCCTTGAGATGTGGGTTTTCTAACCTAGATAGATGGTCTGCTGCAAGATTTTCTGCTCCTTTCTTATCTTGGATTTCTAAACAACAATAAAATCCATCTTATTAGTCGAGGTTTTGCATCTGTTTTAGTAAGGAGGTACCGAAGAACTGAACGATCAGTGTAAACGATAACTTTAGATAATATTAAATATAGTCTAAATTTATCGAATGCAAAAACCACAGCCAACAACTCTTTCTCAGTCGTCGTATAATTTTCTTGTGCGGCTGTCAAAGTTTTGCTAGCATAATAGATCGGTTGAAAGTGCTTGTCTTTCCGCTGCCCAAGAACTGCACCTACTGCAAAATCACTCACATCACACATTAGTTCAAAGGGTAAATTCCAATCAGGTGCAGCTACAATTGGGGCATTAACTAATTTATCCTTAAGAGCATTAAATACTTCTAAACATTCCTGACTGAAATTTAAAGGTACATCTTTTTCTAGCAAATTCGATAAAGGCTTAGCTATTTTAGAAAAGTCTTTAATAAATCTTCTATAAAATCCAGCATGACCTAAACAGCTTCGAATAGCCTTAACTGAATTAGAGGGAGGTAATTTCTCAATAGTTTCAACTTTTGCTTTATCAACCTCGATTCCCTTGCTAGAAATTTTGTGGCCTAATACAATCGCCTCACGAACCATGAAGTGACATTTTTCCCAACTCAGTATAAGGTTTGTTTCCTCACATCTCATTAGAACTCGTTTTAAATTTTTAAGGCAAAGATGGAAAGAGTTACCAAATACCGAGAAGTCATCCATAAATACCTTTATAATGTCTCTACGAGTTCATAAAAAATGGCCAACATGCATCGCTGAAAAGTAACAGGAGCATTACATAATCCAAAAGGCATTCGTTGATAAGTAAACGTACCGTATGGACATGTAAATATCATTTTATCTTGGTCCTCAGGAGCTATTGGGATTTGGAAATAACCAAAGAGTCCATCTAGGAAGCAATAATACATATGCCCAGATAATCTTTCCAACATTTGATCAATGAATGGTAAAGGCAAGTGATCTTTTCCTGTGGCATCATTCAATTTTCTATAGTCAATGCAAACTCTCCATCCTGTGACTGTTCGCATTGGGATCAGTGCGTTCTTCTCGTTAGCAACAACAGTCATACCTCCTTTCTTAGGAATAACCTGCACAGGGCTTACCCAATAACTGTCAGAAATAGGATAAATAATTCCAGCATCTAGAAGTTTAATTACCTCAGCTTTTATGTCATGTTAGGATTCAATCATCTTTGAGTTTGCACATAGGGTTTGTATTCATCTTCCATTAAAAATTTGTGTGTGCAAAAAGAAGGGTTGATACCTCTTATGTCAGAAATCTTCAAAGTTTTGGCTCTTTTGTGCTCCTTTAATACTTGGAGTAACTCGTCTTTTTCGATCAGGTGTAAATCTGAAGTAATAATCACTGGTAGTGTGGAATTATTTCCAAGAAACGCATATTCTAAGTGATTTGGTAGTTGCTTTAATTCCAATTTAGGAGGTTTTTCAACAGAGGGCTTTAATTTTAATTTATTATTTACCTCAATACCCTCGTAGCTCTTCTGTCTCAATGAAGGCTCATTAGAATTTAGTTCAGCTTTTATCTTACCTATCACAGAATCATCATCATTTACCTCATCTCCTTGGGCAAGACATAGTTCTAACATGTCCTTATGTACGATTTCCTGTAAAAAATCTTGAGTAACATGATCAATAGAGTAAATAAAATACTGTTCCCTAGAAAATCTCATGGCATTATAAATTTTAAAAATAATCTATTCGTCACCTACCCTAAGCACAAGTTTACCATCACCCACATCAATAACAGCCCTAACAATGGCTAAAAATAGACGACCTAAAATTAAAAGCACCTCAACATCCTCATCCATGTCAAGAACAACAAAATCAACAAGAAATATAACTTTATCTACTTTTATAAGTACATCCTCGATAATACCCTTAGGATATTTAACAGATCTGTCAGCTAGTTGAATACTCATCCTAGTATGTTTTGGTTCCCCAAGGCCAAGTTGCTTGAACATATTGTAGGGCATCAAATTAATGCTAGGTCCTAAATCAGTTAGTGCCTTTTCCACATTTAAACTACCAATTAAGCAGGGAATAGTAAAACTTCCTGGATCTTTCAGTTTGGTTGGCAGTTTATTTTGGAGTATGGCCGAGCACTCCTCGTTGAGTTCCACTGTAGACAATTCTTCAAACTTTCTTTTATTTGTTAAAAGCTCCTTAAAAAATTTTGCATATGTAGGCATCTGCGAGATAGTTTCAACAAAAGGTAAGTTAATATTTAATTGTTTAAAGAGTTCAAGGAATTTACTGAATTGTGCATTCATGCGGTCGTTCTTCAACTTTGCTGGGTACGGAATTGGTGGTTTATATCCCCTCAACACTAGTTTTTCATTGTTTTCGGGCTTTACCTCCTTATCTTCTTTTTTGTCAACTTCTAGTGGCAGCTTCTTTTCAGATTCAACTAACACTTTCCCACTCCGTAATGTAACTACTTTCACATGTTCTTTTAGATTGGGTTCAATGTTACTAGGTAGACTCCTTGGTGGTCTCTCTGAAATCATCTTAGCCAGCTGTCCTATTTGGTTCTCGAGCCCTTGAGTTGATGCTTGCTGATTTTTAAGTGCAGTTTTAGTATTCTGAAAATGAGTCTCCGCTACTAAAATAAACTTTGTCATCATCTCCTCAAGGTTCGACTTTTTCTCTTGCTGGTAAGGTTGTTGTTGGAAGCCTAGAGGGGGTGGTTCCTCCAACCTGTATTATAAGTGTTACTATAAGGATTATTTTGAGGTCGAGAATTATTACCCATATAATTCATTTGCTCGTTCTCCATGTTAGGACCGTAAGATGGATATTCTAAATTGCTCGTTCCACCTCCACTTGCATCGCACTGCATTACTGGATGAACCTGTGTAGAACCAAGTAAACCATCAATTTTTCTATTCAAAAGTTCTACTTGAATGGAAAGTATAGTAACCAAATCAGCGTTAAAAACGCCAGCTGCTTTCGTCAGCTTTGTCCTCATGACTTGCCATTGATAATTATTTAGTGACATCTCTTCTATGAAATCATAAGCCTCTTCAGGTGTCTTATTATTGATAGTTCCACTAGCAACTGCGTTAATCGTTTGTCTAGTCAAGGGATTCAAACCGTTGTGGAAAGTTTGAACTTGTAACCAAAGAGGTAACCCATGGTGAGGGCACCTTCTCAATAGATATTTGTATCTCTCCTATGCATCATAAAGTGTTTCTAAATCCATCTGCAAAAAAAGAAGAGATATCATTCCTTAATTTAGCTGTTTTGGCCGGCGAAAAATATTTAAGCAAAAATTTTTCGATCATTTGTTCCCAAGTGGTAATTGACCCTCGTGGCAACGAGTTCAGCCACTGTTTAGCCTTGTTTCTTAATAAAAAGGGGAATAACCGAAGGCGAATGGCGTCATCAGAAACGCCATTGATCTTAAAGGTGTCACAGTATTCCAGAAAATTTGCTAAATGAGTGTTTGGATCCTCGTCTTGCAAACCATCAAACTGAACAAACTATTGTATCATTTGAATCGTGTTAGGTTTTAGTTCAAAATTATTTGCAGCAACAACAGGTCTAACTATACTCTATTCAGTTCCTGTTAAAGTAGGTTTAGCATAATCATACATAGTACGAGGAGCAGGATTCTGATCTACTGGATTAGTAGCAACCACAGGAGGTAATGGATTATTCTGATTATCAGCCATCTCCTTGGTTGTAGTATGGATATCGTCCTCTCGCCCTTCCTCTATGTATTGCAGGCTTCACCTTATTTCTCTTTGGTTTCTGCGGGCTGTGCTCTCTATCTCACTGTCAAAAAGCAAGGGTCCTGACAGGTTTCTTCTAGTCATAAACTATAAAAACCTACCGGAAGTAAATAAAATAAAAAGTAAATAAAAACAAAATTAAATTGCAAAAAATAAAAGAATGGCTAAAAGTAATAAGAATTAAGTGTTCTTAACATCTTAGTCCCTGGCAACGGCACCAAAAACTTGATGGTCGTTAAACTAACTAAAAATTCGACTAAAGCAGGCGCACCTATCGAATAGTAGTATGGTTATGGTGAGACCAGAAATATCATATCCACGAGAACTAAAAGTACTAGTAATTACTATCTTTTTTATTATCTAGCCTAAGAATTAAAAGGATGTTTTTAAACTAAAAATTAACTATCTAATTAACTAAGAATACAACAGAGATGAAAACTGTAAATACTTTTGGAAAACTGATGGAGAAGACAATACCCAAGGAAGAATCCACCTAGACTTCACTTATTACTTCTAAATTAGACAATTTATTCACTTGACTTAATCCGTAGAAATCCCTGATTTATGTTAATAACTCTTTCGAGACTAAAAACAACAGACTCTAGGTTGATTAATCAAAATTTCTTTCTAATTAAAACCCCTATTGTCGCATTAACTCGATCTATGAATTCCCTTATTAGATTTGCCTCTAATCCGGCAGATTTATGTTGTCCTATCTCTAGGATTGCATACAACTCCTCTTAATTATGAATGATCTACTCTTAAATAGGGACTTTTTCTCCACTGAATAAGTATATCAAAAACCTGAATTAATATCTTGGAATATTAAAGCAAGGATTAAAACTCAAAATTAAGAATAAGAACAAGTATTTATGATATAATTCAAATAGTAATAAGATTCGACTTAGGTTTCATCTCCCTTAGGTATTTAGGGAGTTTAGTTCATAATAATGGAAAACATATCAAAATTGGGAAAACAACAAAACATAAAGAAACCCAAAGAACTTCTAAGGAAATTGAATGAGATCTTCAGTCTTGAAGTAGATCCTGCTTCCGAGCTAATTTCGATGGCTGTCCTTGAGTATTTTTTGCCTTCTACTCTGTTTGTCCCCTTTAATCCTCTTCTCGAGTGTTTATATAGGCTTTAGAATGCTTCAAAACCTTCTAAAGTAACCTTTTTTGAATAGAATTAGACTTGGGTCTAACAGAGACACGGCCGTGTGCCATGCCCGTGTGAAAGTGCTCAGGCCGTGTGCAATTCTGACTTAGTTTAATGTCGACACAGCTATGACACACGGGCGTGTGGTCTACCCGTGTGTCACACACGGGCGTGTGGATCACCCGTGTGGAAGTGCCTAGGCTATGTGAAATACTGAATTAGGGCCGATTTGTCTGTTTTTAGCCTGTTTCTCTCTTTTTGCTTTTCTATGCTCACCTAAATATAAAACATGGATTTAAAGGCTTAGGAGCATCGAATTCAATGAAACCAAGGGAAAAATCATCCATACATATGCCACGAATGGGAGAAAAATATGTATATATTATGGTTTATTATTTGTTAAGTTGCTTCGTAATTTTTTGAGTTTTCGGGTTTCAACAATTTTCATGGACTCTTAGCTTTAATTTTTCATTTGTTTTTACTTTTTATTTGTTCCTCTACGCGTTCTAACACTTTCTTGTTTATTGTGTTAGTAGGTTAAAGCACTTTGCATATTCCTTCCTTCGTGCAACAGAATTATTTGATGTCTAAGCCAATTTTGGACTCATAGTGCTATTAGGTTTACTTTGATAGTTTGATTCTAATACATTTTAATTGATTGATATAGACACTTTTTAAAAGACCCACAAGATTATTTCTTACCTCATTAAGATTTTTTTTGAGTGCATATAGGTGAGGTTTGCTTAATTTAGTGCATATAGGTGAGGCTTGCTTAATTTTTTCTTTTAAAGTGTTGTGCTTTTCCAGGCTTTCACTATGACTCGTGACACTCGTGCCCGTAAAAACCATGATGAGTTACCACCTGATGACAAAGAACACGATGTCACATTAGAGAATATAGTGGGGATGGTAAAATTTCAACATCAACAATTGAACGAGGTATGTAACATTTGAGGCCAATTTGACTAAGTGTCGAACGAAACTACAAAAGAACATTAATCAGTTTTCCAATCAAATTCAACTGCTAACTCAAGTTGTTGCTCATTTGGAAACTTCTTCAAATTGACAATCTTGTGCTCGTGATAATGATGATGATAGGGATAATGATTCGTTCTAATACTGGTAGATGCGAATATCATCACATTAATGAAACTTTGGGTATTTCTAATCGAGGCCATCCTTCTATTGCTAAAACAAAGTTCAACATTCCACCATTCTAAGGAAAGTATGATCCAGATGCATATTATGATTAGGAGGATAAAATGGAGATCATGTTCTGTTGTTATAAGTGTCCAGAGGAGGAGAAAATTCCATTAGATATATTGGTATTTTCAGGTTATGCATTGAGTTGGTGGACTCAACTTGTGTTGAACCACCAAAGGAATTGTGAACGAGATGTTGATTCGTGGGAACAGTTGACACAAATCATACGAAAATGTTTTATCCCACCTCACTATTATAGGGATATTAAACGGAGACTTCAATGCTTTGTTCAAGGTAATCGATCTGTTGATAAGTACTTTAAGGAGATGGAGATGTTTATGCATAGAATAAATGTCCAGGAAGATGAGGAGACTACTATGGTGCAATTTGTAGATAGTTTGAATGTTTCGATAGCCAATGTTATTGATCTTCAAACCTACATTGATCTTGAAGATACAGTACGCAAGGCAATTGAGATGAGCGACAATTTCAACAATGTCAATCTCGTCCATTTAGTGCTTTACAATATTATAGAGGTACGAGTTCTAATTTTACTTTCAAGAATTCAAAATTTCCTTCTGCTACTAATAAGTTGCTGCCAAAACGTGATGAGAATAAACCTTTTGAATGGAAAAGTGGAGCTCTTACAAAACCTTCTTCTTCATCTTCTAAGTAGCTCACATCTACTACTTCACCAAAACAACAACGAGCTCATGAAATTGAATGTTTTAAGTGCAAAGGGCGTGGGCACTATAGCCATGATTGTGCCAACACGAGACTTTTGTTGATCAAAGAAGATTGCGATTATACCTCTGATTCCGATAAAACAGATCCAGATATGCCCAAATTAATTGATGAGGTCGATGATGGAGGTAAAGTTTATGGTGAAAAAGAGTTGGTGGAACCATTAACTCATCCTTGTTGTCTAGTTGTGAGGCGCACCCTCAACATCTAATTGATGGATGATCATGATCTTTAACGAAGCAATATATTCCATTCGAGGTGTTTAATTAAAGGTAAACTTTGCTCATTTATCATTGATAGTGGAAGTTGTGCTAACATTGTGAGCAACTACCATGTAGATTCTCTTATTTTTCCATGTAACAAACGCCCTACACCATACCATTTTCAATGGCTTAACGAAGGTTCAGAGGTCCATGTGGTAAAACAATCCTTGATCACTTTTAAACTTGGGACTTACATTGATGATATTTGGTGTAATGTCATTCCCATGCATGTCGCCCACTTGTTACTTGGTAGAAAATGGTAGTACGATCATAATGTTATTCATCATGATAAATTAAATCGATATTCTTTTACTTTCTAGGGGAAGAAGTACACTTTCACCCCTTTGAATCTGAAAGATATTCACAATGATTAAATCTACATGATGAAGTTTTGTAAGGAGGTTATGGGAAGTAAGACAAAAAATTTAAAAAAGGCTGAGAGAAAAGAGGTCTCTAATGAAAATAGTCAAATTAATGATGACCCAATGGTGAGTGCATTCTCTTGTGAGAAAAAAAAAGTGTGGTTCACAATTTTTATGCGAAAAAAAAGTGTGGTTCAGAATTTTTATGGGAATGGAAAATATGTGTGACGAGCCTTACTCACTAAACAACCTTGCATCATTGTCTAATTTAGGCAAAATTGTTTATCTTTGACTAACCTTCACAAGTTTTTGCTTAGTGTTTTTGTGTCTCTTTTACAGGAATATGAAGATATTTTTGAAGAAGCACCTAAAGGGTTGCCACCTCTGAGTGGTATTGAGCATCAAATTGACTTAGTACCTGGGTCAACAATTCCAAATCGACTAGCTTATCGAAGCAATCCCGAGGAGACAAAGGAGTTATAAAAGCAAGTAGATGAACTTTTGGCGAAGGGTCACATTCGTGAAAGTTTAAGTCCTTGTGCAGTGCTGGTAATTTTAGTACCAAAGAAAGATGATACGTATAGAATGTGTGTCGATTGTCGACCAATTAACCAAATTACTATTAAGTATAGACATCCTATTCCAATGCTTGATGATATGTTTGATGAATTTTATGGTGCTTGTCTTTACAAAAATTGATTTAAAAAGTGGCTACCATCAAATTCGAATAAAAGAGGGGGATGAATGGAAAACAACCTTTAAAACTAAGATTGATTTATATGAATGGTTAGTCATGCCTTTCAGTATTGATTTATATGAATGGTTAGTCATGCCTTTCAGTATGACTAATGCACCTCGTATTTTCATGTGCTTGATGAACCATGTTTTGATACCTTATTTGGGTAAATTTATGGTAGTATATTTTGATGATATTCTGATTTACTCAACTTCTTTAGATGATCATGTTTTTCATGTTAAATCTCTTTTGGATATTCTGCGAACTGAAAATTTATTTTCCATCCTTGATAAATGCATTTTTTGTTGTGATAAACTAATCTTTTTAGGTTTTATAGTAAGTGCTCAAGGTATTCATGTCGATGAGGACAAAGTAAAGGCAATTAGGGAGTAGCCCACTCCTAAATCAATTAACGAGGTGAGATCTTTCCATGGTTTAGCAAGTTTTTATAGACGTTTTGTGAAGGATTTCTCCACTATTGCCGCTCCGTTAACTGAGATTATTAAAAAATCTATGGGTTTTAAATGGGGAGAAACTCAGGAAAAGGCTTTTCAAACTTTGAAGGATAAGTTATACTCTACTCTGGTTCTTAAATTACCTAATTTTTCTAATACTTTTGAACTTGAATGTGATGCTTCAGGTATTGGAATTGGTGCTGTGTTGGTGCAAGAAAAAAGGCCAATCATTTATTTTAGTGAAAAACTAACGAGGGCGTAATTAAACTACTCAACTTATGATAAGGAGTTACTGGCATTAGTTCGAGCTTTACAAGTTTGGCAACATTGCTTGCTGCCAAATGAGTTCATGATCCATGCAGATCATGAATCCCTAAAATGGTTAAAAGGACAAGGTAAGTTAAGCAAGAGACACGCTCGATGGGTAGAATTCATAGAAACATTTCCATATACAATTAAGTATAAAACATGTAGATAAAATGTAGTTGCTTATGCCTTATCTCGTAGATATTCTTTAATAACTACATTAAATGCTAAAGTCTTAGGGTTTGAACGTATAAAAGATTTATATTTAAATGATATTGATTTTGTGAATGTATTTTCTAATTGTGGGAATAGTGGCTTTAACAAGTTTTATCTTGTAGATGGGTTTCTTTTCGCCTAAACAGGTTATGTGTTCCACAATATTCTATGAGAGAGTTATCAATCCGTGAGTCATATAGTGGACGTCTAATAGGACACTTCGGTGTCGCTAAGACACTAGATATTCTACATGAACATTTTTATTGGTCGCATATGAAAAAGGACGTTGAAAAGGTATGTTCTAATTGTATTACTTGTAAATAAGAAAAATCTAAGGTAATACCTCATGGACTTTATACTCCTTTTCCAATTCCTTCTTTTCTATGGGTAGACTTATCCATGGATTTCATTCTTGGTTTGCCATGAACCAAAAATGGTCGATATAGTATTTTTGTTGTTGTTGATAGGTTTTCAAAGATGGTTCACTTTATTCCTTGTCACAAAACGAATGACGCTACACATGTGGTTGACTTATTCTTTCGAGAGGTGCTGCGTCTATATGGGATAACTCGCACCATTATATCTGATAGAGAAGTAAAGTTTCTAAGCCACTTTTGGAAAGTATTGTGGGGTAAGCTTGGTACTAAATTATTATATTCTACTACATGTCACCCCCAAACTGATGGACAAATTGAGGTAGTCAATCGAGTCTTAGGTGCTTTACTACGAGCTGTTGTGGGTAAGAACATTAAAAATTGGGAAGAATGTTTTCCATTTGTTGAGTTTGCACATAACCGATCTCTTCACTTTACAACTGCCTATTCCCCATTTGAACTTGTTTATGGTTTTAATCCAATAACTGTACTTGATCTTGTATCATTGCCTATAGAAAACATTTCTAGTTTAGATGGTAAGAAGAAAGCTGAATTGGAGAAATCCATGCATGTGAAAGCAAGATAACGAATCGCCAAAACAAATGAAGTAACTGCCAATAAAGTTAACAAGGGACGCAAGCAAATTATCTTTGAGCCTGGTGACTTGGTTTGGGTCCACATGAGAAAAGAGTGATTTCCAACTAAACGCAAAACAAAATTGGACCCACGTGGTGATGGACCTTTTCAAGTTCTCAAGTGCATTAATGATAATGTATATCAAATCAACCTTCCCAGTGAGTATAACGTTAGTGCCACTTTTAATTTCGCTGACCATTCTTCTTTTGTTATTGCAGATTCGAAAATGAATCCTTTTGTGGAAAGGGGAATGATACAAGCAACTCAGCCCAATTCAAAGGCCATAATAGAGATGAGCTTAGTTTCCCTCAAGGCCCAATTACGAGATCCAAATCCAAACAGATAAAGTCAAAACTCAACTTAGTTGTTCAAGACTTTATCAGGAAAAAAATTCGAGAAGAAAAGTTGAAGTTTCAAGGTGATGAATTCTGGAGTAAAGATGAATTAGAAGAGACTAATTATGTTCGTGGGCCTAAACTTTCAATCTATGATGACAAGCCCATGTGGAAAATGCTAACAAGCTTAGGCATTTCACTTCAAAAACCCCAATTGATCTCACAAGCCTACACGTTTCATATTGGGATTGAGTTTTAGGCTAAATTTTTATTATATATAAGCCCAATATTTTATTTATCAGCTCTTATTATTTTACTATTATTTTATTCTAAATTTTTTATAATTATTAAGTATTTTAAGTTATTTAGGAGTTTTATGTTAACAAGAATATTTTAGTTTAAAACTACTTCTTATTTAGATTAAATTAGAGTTCTAGTACACTTAGGAGTTTTATTTAGATTTATTTAGCTAGCCTATATATAGGCCTTTGCATTGTATACAATACATTCAATTCATTATTATTCTATTTCTCTTTTGAGTTAATAAATTCTCTTTGTGTTTTTCTTTTCAAGAATTTCTCTTGAGTTTCTTTTAAAAGAGTTTTAATAATCTTTTTAGATTGTAGGGATCATGTTCAAACTTTTTCTTGCCAATGTTTCTATCTTGGAGGGGAAATTAGAGCCGCTTGAAGAGGGTTGTGGACTCTTCGTGTTTCCAAGGCTTCTTAGGACTTCTACATGCTACGTTCTATCTTTACATTTATCTTCTTTATTCGCTTCCTTAATCTTTGATTTATTATTTTATTTTAGTTATTTATTTTAATTGTTTTATCTGACTTGGATTCAATTTCATTTTAGGTTGTGTCAAAATCCAAATTTCTTTCCGAACGTCTAGAGCCCTAAGTCAAATCCGTGACTTTGACAAACTTTACAATCCGTTTTCGTGTTCATCCTTCTCATCCTTTATCACAAATGAATCCATAAGCAAAGGATGATGCAATATGATAGTTCAATTGCTTAAGTTCAATCCAAAAATATAAAATATGGTATTATAATCCCTTGATAACTTCAAGACTTATAAAAAAGATTTCAAATATTTATTATGTCATTTTTATCTGTCTACAATAAATCAAGGTTAATTTATCCTAACATTCATTGTGTCATATATTGTTTATAATAAATGAAATATCTTACTTTACAAGTATGATTATAACAAGTGATTGGTAATTAATTTTAGCTCAAATGATGAATATGAAATTTACCTTAATATTTGCCAAGAGCTTCCCTTTCACCTCAGTATTGAAAATTTAGAATAGTATAATAAAATTAAACAACTCAAACTTATATGAAAAAGACATATTAGATATAAGAAACTTGAGATTTTACAAGGATAAAGAAACAAATAAATACTAAGAAGAAAATTATCATTTTTTTCCACTTCCAAATGCCTCCTATTCTAAAACCAAAGGCTATTTATAGAGGTTTGTGAAGAGAAAAATGACAATGCAAAGGATCTGCTAGTAATAAATTTCTAGGCTTACTCACCTTTTGAGTCATTTTTCACATGTCAATTGATAACTTCTTTTGTCCAAGTTAACGTCTCCCAATAGGAAAAGTCCAAGATAGTTGGTTGATGGTATGCATCTTGTATATTCACTTGTAGAAATTTCAACTCCAAACTCCAAGTATGTTAGGAGATATGATCCAAACACGAAAATGCGCCAAAATTGTCCATCAATGTGAAACTTGTAACTTTATCTTTATTTTTGGATTTCTTCTTGATGCATTTTGGTGTTGGTGCTCCAATATTTGAATAGATCTATAAATTCCATTTCTGATGATATAAAGTACACTCAAAATGGAGTCCTGAAGCTCGAGACATGATCGAAACACTAAGAAGTGTTCCGACTAGAAGTTTTAAATGTCCAAATTACAAATTTTTAATCTTTGAACATTGAACTTTCACTCATCATCTTGGATCAACTTTAGGCTTAGTACATTTAATCTCATGGTTCCATGTATTAATATCTTTTTCCCAAACATGTTTTACTTGCAAATTATTTCACATGAAATATTTTATTGAAGCTAAATACATGAAAAACACTAAAAACACAATATTTACAATACAAACATAAAAAAGTCAAATCACTAAAATGAATTTAAAATATATAAAAATATACTAGAAATTAAGCAAATGTAAGTAAGATATAATCCAAAATAATCATATGATTAGGACTCATCACATAATTTCATTAGTTAGTAGTAAAAAAAAATCGACTTTATTAAGATTTGTTTAGAATAGTGATTAAAGTTTTTGTATAGCATCTAGATAAGGTGGGTTCAAACTTTATCATTCTTTTTCCTTTTCCCCCAATATATATGTGCTAACAAGATAAGGAAGCAATCATTAAGGCCCTTATTTGGCACTCCTATGATCAAGGTTTAAACCCTATTGATGTAATATCTTCTTCTTCATTTTGTGTGTGTATATATATATATATATATATATATTTGTGTAGCGAACAATTTCTTAGTTTAATGGTAAGATTATTGTGTTATGTGATATGAGAGGTTGAGTTTAATCCTTAACAATCATGTCGTACTTTGGTAAAAGTATCATGGTTGTCCTTATACTATGAGTCGGATTGTATTTTGCCCTCTCTACTTAAAAATTGACAAATTAATCCCCATAAATTAGACCAAAGAGTAAATTTGTCATTTTATTAAAAATGTAATCCATTTTTACTATTAAAAATTGGTTCATGTACGTCAGAATGAGATACACGTGGTGTGCATCTATTGAGTTATTTTCTCAGTCATATCAGTTTTTAATAATAGAAATAGATAAAAATTTTAATAGAAAAGACTTATTTACTTTTTAGTCTAACGTATAAAAATTTTTAACTAAAAAATTATTAAACCTATTGTCGAAACCATTTTTAAAAGGGGTTTGAAAAACGGGGTTCAACTTTTTGAAAAATAAAAATGGGAGTCGCCACCAACCTTTTTAGGTGTGATTGGATCACCTTTATAAAACATTTTGGTCTACGAAATTCAAGAAAATAGGTTCGGGAGTCGGTTACGCAAAAGGAAGGATTAGCACTCTCGTAACGCCCAAAATTGGTACCGAATTGATTATTTATTGTCCTAATGTCGAAAATTTGAAAAGATTTTAAAACTTGAACAATTTAAAGCTGAAACTTGAGATTCATTTGTTCCGAAAGTATACAAACATTACATCCAGCGTGTTAGGACACGATGTTTTAAATCCTCGTAACTAAAATTATCTCATGATTTTGAAAATTTATTAAAAGGATATTTGGTTATTTAGTCAAACGAAAAATCGCAACCCAGCATGTTAGGGCACTATTTCTCGAATTTCTAAACACCAAACATTTCCTTATTTAAGAAAAACTTTTTCAATTAAATGAAATATATTTTTAAAACAATAAATAATATAGGATTTAATAAAAAAATAGTTTGATATAATACTAAAATTATTAAAAATATAAAATATAAAAGAGAATTAAAAATCAAGGAAATAGGGATTAAATCAAAATAAAAAAAGGTTGAAAACGAAAATGAACAAAGAATAAATAAGAACAAACTGTAGAAAATAAGAACGCAAGAGGGAGAGAAATTTGAGTGAATGCTCTTAAGAATTCTTATTGCTTCCCAAAACTCAAGTGTGTTTTACAATGAAGGGAGAGGCCTCTATTTATAGTTGAGCCTCCCCAAATCCAACGGTACAGATCAATTACATCAACGGTTAAGATTAAAGGATATCTACAAATTAAATCTCCAAGATTACAAAATCATATCTTCTAAGATTGTATATCATATCTAAGATTGTATTATATCTAAGATTGCAATCATATCTAAGATTGTATCATATCTAAGATTGCAATCATATCTAAGATTGTATCATATCTAAGATTGCATATCACATCTAAGATTGCATATTATTGAAAATTATATTTCTATATGAGTCAAACTTGTAGATGGACCTTAAATCTTTTCAAGTAATGGGCAATTCCGATCGAGCCAAATTATATTTGTAATTCTGGACTGAACTTGGACTTCATTTTTTTTTGGGTTTATTATTTTTGTTTTTGGACTTCTTTCTCGGCCCGGGCAAAATTGAGTGTCTACAGCTGCCCCTCTTTGCTAATTGTTATGTAACAGGAATAGAGCAAAGACTATAAAAGGACCAATTTTGCCCGGGCTCGCCGAGTCTTGAGTTCTTGATCCTTGATCTTCTTTAAATGACCTCTTGACGGCTTCAATCTGCTTCACTGCAACTCAAGAAGGTGATATCTGCTATCTTTGATTTGCTCCCCGTCTAATACAGAGACCCCAAATCTGTTATCTTCGATCTACTCCCCGTCTAATACTGAGACGCCAAATCTGTTATCTCCGATTTGCTCCCCGTCTAATACAAAGATGCCAAATCTTTCATCTTGGATCTGCTTCGATGAAGGTCAAATCTGCTATGTCTTCAATCTGCTCCCCGTCTAATACAGAGATGTCAAATCATCTTGGATCTGCTTTAATGAAGGTCCAATCTGTTGTGTTTTCGATCTGCTCCCCATCTAATATAGAGATGCCAAATCATCTTAGATCTACTTTAATGAAAGTCCAATATGTTATGTCATCGATCTACTCCCCGTCTAATATAGAGATGCCAAATCATCTTGGATCTGCTTCAATGAAGGTCAGATCTGCTGTCTTCGATCTGCTCCCCGTCTAATACAGAAATGCCAAATCATCTTGGATCTACTTCAATGAAGGTCAGATTTGCTATGTCTTCGATCTGCTCCCCATCTAATATAGAGATGCCAAATCATCTTGGATCTGCTTCAATGAAGGTCAGATCTGCTGTCTTCGATCTGCTCCCCGTCTAATACAGAGATGCCAAATCATCTTGGATCTACTTCAATGAAGGTCAGATCTGATGTCTTCGATCTGCTCCCCGTCTAATACAGAGATGCCAAATCATCTTGGATCTGCTTCAACGAAGGTCAGATCTGCTATATGTCTGCTCTTCGTCGAATATGGAGACATTTATTCTCTGACAATACAGAAATGCCAAATCATCTTAGATTTGCTTCAGCGTAAACACGTGAAAGCCAAATCTGCCGTGTCTTCGATTTGTTCCTTGTAAGCACAAGGATGCCAAACCATCTTGGATCTTGCTTCAGTATAAACATTTGAAGGTTAGATCTGCTATGTGTCTGCTCTTCGTCGAATATGGAGATGCCAAACTTTGATTTGTTCTCTAACAATACAGAGATGCCAAATCATCTTAGACTTGCTTCAATGTAAACACGTGAAAGCCAAATCAGCTATGTCTTCGATTTGTTCCTTGTAAGCACAAGAATGCCAAACCATCTTGGATCTTGCTTCAGTATAACATCTGAAGGCCAGATCTGCTATGTGTCTGCCCTCCGTCGAATATGGAGACGCCAAACTTTGATTTGTTCTCTGAAAATACAGATATGCCAAATCATCTTAGATTTGCTTCATCGTAAGCACGTGAAAGCCAAATCAGCTATGTTTTCGATTTGTTCCTTGTAAGTACAAGGATGCTGAACCATATTGGATCTTGCTTCAAAATAACATCTGAAGGCCAGATCTGCTATGTGTCTGCCCTCCGTCGAATATAGAGACGCCAAACTTCGATTTGTTCTCTGACAATACAGAGATGCCAAATCATCTTAGATTTGCTTCATCGTTAGCACGTGAAAGCCAAATCAGCTATGTCTTCGATTTGTTCCTTGTAAGCACAAGGATGCCAAACCATCTTGGATCTTGCTTCAGTATAAACATCTTAAGGTTAGATCTGCTATGTGTCTGCCCTCCGTCGAATATGGAGATGCCAAACTTCAATTTGTTCTCTGCTATCTTTAACTTGTTCCCTATAAACACAGGGATACCATGCTAAAATCTTCGATCTGCTTCACTGTAAGCACAGGAGTGTCAGATCTACTATCTTCGATCTGTTCCCTATAAACACAGGGATGCCAAATCTTGTTTCTTTGATCTACATTGTCCCATAAAAGACATAACCTATAGAATGCATATGAATTCATGCTTAATAATTAGGATGCTATGATCGAAGTGAGTCAAACTCTCCTAACTAGGCATGTTATAATGCAAAATGTTATGAATATGACCCCTATTTCGGACGTCATCACACATTCCCTCATCGAAGTTTTATCTTTATACTTCTTGATGTATCAATCATACTCTGCTTGTATGCTTTGAATCAAATTAGTCCTATTGTACCATTCTCCAAATGTTGTGACCCGCTGGAGATGTTTATGAAATGATCTTTTCTTAAGATCAATATTGCTTAAAACGTCCAACCACCTTTTGGACTGAAGAAGAAAATCTCTTGAGTATCTCCAACCCATACATATGAGAATTGCTTAAACAATTGTCTTATTTCAGTTTCTTGTATTATCTAGAAATTTCCAGAGTTATATGCAAAACTTCGTTTGTGAAGATATTTCAGTTCATCTATCATTATTTCAATGCAACATGCTTTATGAATAATGGGAGACAAATAAATTGATCCTGAGGATAATTAAGTTTGGACAAATTATTAGAAGGAACGCAAAAAGATTAAATTGAGAACATATCTTTGCGAAGAAAAAGAATCCAAAGATAGTAAATAGGACAGAAAACAGATGCCCTAGATATCGCCGCTTGAGCGTCTATACACTAGATCTATGAAGACTTTCTTGAGTTCAACATGTGTTTAAAAGATCCAAAGTAATTCGTTGATGCCTCGATATGTAACATACTTCACTTCTCATCGAATCTGGTATAGCAAGGTCACTGCATGACTTTCTAAATTTGAGCTGCCCTTTCGGGTTTTCAACTCAAAACCCCTTTGGTCATAAGGCTCCCTTTGCGGGTTTTCACCTTGGCCTCTCCATTTTTTTATTTTTTCTTTTTATTATTTTTTTCCTTTTCTTTTCTTTTTTCTTTTTTTTGGTTTTTTTTGTTTTTTTTTTTTTTTTTTTGAAATAGAAGTCCCAAAGTGCCCTTTGCGGGTTTTCACCTTGGCTTCCCTTCTCCTTCAGACAAAGTACTCCTTGACCGAGTCCGAATTTACTGGATCAGATAAATTCTTCCTATCCATTTCTTGTAAAAATCAATGCACCTCTAGAGAAAGCCCTCTTCGCAACATATGGCCCTTCCCAATTCGGCATCCTTTTGCATGGGAAGGATCTCTTTTAGCACAAGGTTTCCTTTATGAAATTCTTTTGGACGAACCTTCTTTGTCATAAGTCTGTGTCATCCATTCTTGGTACATTTGCTTAGGATGAATACTTTCAAGTTAAGTTTACTAGAGGTATTCAATTCTTGACTCCATCAAAGCTTGGAGGAAAAATCTTGATTCATAAACCCATGAGAAAGGGATTGCCCCAGCAGCAGTCCTGGCTGTTTTTTGTCAAACCCTACAAAAAGATGGTTCAATGATTCTCAGCAGACAAGAATGAAGTTGCTGACTTTATGATGTTTCTGAAGCATCCCTAATCTTCATAAATTGCCCCCAACTGTGAAGCTGCCAAATGAGCGTAGCAAATAGGAGCCACAAAAAATATGGCTGTGGTGCTCCTTTGATACATATAGGATAGAGAATGAACAAACTCTTGCAGATCATCAGCCAAAAACCCAGCTTGGTCTAAGAGAACATGATAGTGGGTCTGCCTCGTGATTCCAATCATTCCAGCATGGGTACCAATGTAAAAATCATTGTTCTTTGGATAGCATACTTTGTTGTCAATGACAGTACCATGTAGCACATTGTTAGGAGATCCCTGCTGAAAAAACTTGGTATGATGGTTTTTCGTACAACAATAACCACAATCTTTAGGGTTCCGCTTCTCGTCAAGGAACTTGCAAGCCTCAATAACTTGATCAAAACTTGATTGAATTGAGACTCACTAACCCCATCCCTGAAAATAATTATTTGATTAGGTTTCATCTTCCCTGAACTTGTATAGAAGTCTTAGAGAGCTTCCTTCATGATACCGTCATCCACTTTGTCAGAAACTGGTTTTGAAAAAAGAATCTATCATTTTAAGCTTCAGAGACTGTGTACGGCCTGATGCCCCATAGCTGGAAATCAATGGCCACCACTTGGAGCTAACCATCGCAGACTATTGTGGCACATCGATCGCTTTCGGGAAAGCCAAACAATGCACCCATTCCAAGGATGATGGTTGGAACCTTTGAAACAACTGGAATTGAAGGTATTTGCCCTAGCGTAAGCATAGAGAGTAGGCGGTAGCTTCTTATGCCAATTTTTACCAGCCTCAGTCATATTCTGTAATTTGTTTTGTTTTCTTCTTTTTCTTTTCTTTTGGCAACCTTTGTTGTACTGTGGTATGGCGCATTATCTTTGAAAAGACTGCAAACTTTTGGCATTGTGCAGTTATATAATCTTTTTTTTTTTTGAAATGGATGACTTTTGACTTTGTAATATTGGCATATGAAGCTATCTCCCCCTCTTAATGCAGTAGTCGACATCCACAAAGATGAGTCATTGTCAGCTTGAAACTTTTGGCGAGCTCGGGCCCATAACATACATGCCCCATAAGTCTTGACTCCTTTAAATTTGGCATTCATTGTACAACTGATGCGATCCCTTTCCATGGTGGACCAACAGTGCCCCAAAACCTCATGTTTATCCTGGCAATTGCAAATCCTCCTTCATACGTCTTTGGACCATATTTTTGAATTCCCATAATAGTCTCAACAAAGTCTTGTTTTGTCTCCTCAGCTAATTCCAATTTCGCAATCTTTCCTTCCTCTAAGGCTATATTTCCTACCACCACTTCATGGGGTAAAAACCATTTTCAACAAATTCAGAAACAAGTCACAATTTCTGTCACCTTCAAAGTATTGAGATTCCTCTAAACACATATCGCACTCAAAAGGAACTCTAAATCTGTAGTATCATTGCTCGTGTCATTGATATCTAGGTATCTATGATAGGCACACAAAAGAATATACAAGGAATAAATGAATTCAAGAATGACTATTTACATGAAATGAAAATTTATAAAGAATGTCAAAGGTCAAAAGAATCAGAATGAAAGAATATTTACTCGGATAAAGTATGTTTTATTGAAAATAAAAATGTCTGAACATGAGCCCTCTTCTCAAAAGAAATCTCATTACTCCTAGGCTTTAGAGCAACAAGAGTGTTCTGAATATTACTCCGTAAAATTCCTAAAGATTATATGAAGTTCTTCTGCAGTCCAATTGTTTAAAGAACTTCCCGGTTCGTAAGGGCGAATGCCCTCAAGGTTTCTTTGTTCAGTCCCTTCCTCATGCATTGATGGGATGATTTTCATTTCCGAACACCCCCTTTTCCGGGTAAGCTATCCCTCCTGACACAAAAGTCGGGGATATGTAAAGGAACATCGTTAATTCCTATTCAACTTCTTTTTCACTCAGCCGTGACCCTCTTCTCTCTCTCTCTTTTCTTTCTCTTTTTAATAACTTTAACTAATTAGGGTCTTTTTATAATTTTAAATGCATGTGATGTGATGCAATGCAAATGCAAAAGAAAAGGAGATGTTGATCTTGAATTCAATTCCATTAGAATAAATTTTCTAGAAAACAAATTTCTTTACATGAAAATAAATTACATATGCGGTCTTACCCTTCATAGTCCAAGTAAACGCTGATCTTTTCTTCATGGTCGAATCCTGTAAATTCTCCAAAAGATGCCTTTGCTAGCTCCTTGCTACTTAATCTGAGCCTCAATCTTTTACTCGTTTATCTCCATGATACTCATCAAAAAGTGTCGACTCTTGGATAATCTTTGTTGGTAGTTAAATCAAGTAACGTATTCCTTCGTGGACTTCCGGCTTTCTCTCGTCATGCTTTTGTTGGCTTGAATCTCTGGCAATTACATCATGTATTCCTCCGTGAACTACCAGCTTTCTCTCGTCATGCCTTTATTGGCTGGAATCTCTGGCAATTACATCATGTATTCCTCCGTGAACTACCAGCTTTCTCTCGTCGTGTTTACTTGGACTATATTCAGACGACCGCACTATAATCCACTTTATCAAGAAATTCGTTTCCTTATGACAAACTATTCTATTTAGGAATTGAATTTTGAATCAGCACCTTCTTTTCTTTGATGTAATGTAATGCAAATGCATGAATGCAAAAAGGTATCGATCTCGATTCAGTTTTATTTTAGAAAACGTTATTTAAGGAACAAAAATCTTTTCATAAAACGGATTACAAATACGCTTTCGCTCATAGGCCCAGAGTCTTAACCCTATCTAATAACAAAGCTAACTTTCGACCACGATCTGACTGTAGCTCATATTGGTGCTCAACGTGCTCGCCCTTTCTACCAATATCTGTAAATGATCAGCTTTCTCTTGAATTTGAATTACGGCTTCACCTATGAAGTAAGCTCTACAGCCAAAGACACCTCCTCCAATGCCTGTGAACTTGCTCCGATTACCTTGAAAGAAAGATTGGCGAACAAGTAGGCATTCCAGCTTCGCAGCATACTGCCTTAAAATGATATCAAACATCCTCAGTGGTTCTTGAGAGTCTTCAAATTTCTGCCCCCATAGAACATTTTGAATTGCTTGTATAGGCATCTTCGCAGCATAGCTAATCTCCACTTTAAAGGTCTTTAAATGATACGATATTCTTTAATCTCTTTCTTTCATGCTCATTTGGGCTGTCCCGGCCATTAGGGCTTGCATTTCCATTATTTCTGATAGGTACAACATCCTAAAGTACCACAGAAAATTCCAACTTGTTGTTTGGTAGCAGTCCTATAGTAAGTGAGCCTTTCTACCATCATAAGCAAAACTCTTTCCATCCAATTCAATTTTGTAGGTCTTATACCCTTACCATCCACGAGGTGACTATCTTCATCTGTAGAAGTGTCCATCAGTACTCCCCACACTCACCTTGAATTATTCATCTATCTTCATGTCAAGCCAATACTGCAATTCCCCATAACTGTTGTAGAACAACTGCTTGGCTTCGTTACTCCATTAATCCCATATTTCCTTTAACTCTTGGAGGTTATTTCGCATCACACTAATGAGAGAGTAGTCCCATAATTCTGATGTGTATCCTTCGGTGACACTAATTTCTTTTTCTATCTGGGTTTTCTCTGACCAAGCATAAACGAAAGAGTTGTCCTCCACTTTATTAAGATATTCATTCCCCATTACAAAACTTTCTAACTCAGAAATCGAACTTTGAATTGACACTTTTTAATGATAAATGACATGCAATGGTAGCAAAATAAGAGAAACAAGTCAGTGTCACATATATAAAAATAATAATAAATAAGAACTTATAAAGGTAGGCACTAAAGGTCATCATCATACTACCTGGGGCAAGCACTTAAAGTTCACTATATGTAGTTCGGTTCTAAAGCAAGGGTACCTGAACCAGCAGATTCCTCGATCCTCACCAATTATAGGCTCATATGGACCAAGTTCGGTTCAGGGGAACACATTTCCCTATGACCATGCGGAGATGAAAATCTCACGAAGGCATAGGTACGGATGTATCCCGGAAGCAATCCATTAGCCCATGCGGAGGTGAAAACCTCACGAAAGCATAGCTTCTCACTCCCACTTAAGGGTGTGACCACAATGGTCATGCAAATGCAATGCATGCGTAAACAATAACAAACATATGCAACAAACACATGTAAAAATGACGTATTTTAAAATTTTTCCAAATTTCCGACATTAAGACAGAAAATAATCAATTTTCGGCTTGACTCTCTTATAGGTCCCCAGTGGAGTCGCCAAGCTGTCGAAACCATTTTTAAAAGGGGTTTGAAAAACGGGGTTCGACTTTTTGAAAAATAAAAATTGGAGTCGCCACTAACCTTTTTAGGTGTGATTGGATCACCTTTATAAAACATTTTGGTCTACGAAATTCAAGAAAATAGGTTCGGGAGTCAGTTACACACAAGGAAGGATTAGCACTCTCGTAACGCCCAAAATTGGTACCGAATTGATTATTTATTGTCCTAATGTCGAAAATTTGAAAAGATTTTAAAACTTGAACAATTTAAAGTTGAAACTTGAGATTCATTTGTTCCGAAAGTATACAAACATTACATCCAGCATGTTAGGACACGATGTTTTAAATCCTCGTAACTAAAATTATCTCATGATTTTGAAAATTTATTAAAAGGATATTTGGTTATTTAGTCAAACGAAAAAATCGCAACCCAGCATGTTAGGGCACTATTTCCCGAATTTCTAAACACCAAACATTGCCTTATTTAAGAAAAACTTTTTCAATTAAATGAAATATATTTTTAAAACAATAAATAATATAGAATTTAATA
This sequence comes from Gossypium longicalyx, assembly GCA_025698465.1. Classification (NCBI taxonomy): domain Eukaryota; kingdom Viridiplantae; phylum Streptophyta; class Magnoliopsida; order Malvales; family Malvaceae; genus Gossypium; species Gossypium longicalyx. Next base: position 3,831,873 of record CM047001.1, on the reverse strand, counting down.
AAAAAATAGTTTGATATAATACTAAAATTATTTAAAAAATAAAATATAAAAGAGAATTAAAAATCAAGGAAATAGGGATTAAATCAAAATAAAAAAAAGGTTGAAAACGAAAATGAACAAAGAATAAATAAGAACAAACTGTAGAAAATAAGAACGCAAGAGGGAGAGAAATTTGAGTGAATGCTCTTAAGAATTCTTATTGCTTCCCAAAACTCAAGTGTGTTTTACAATGAAGGGAGAGGCCTCTATTTATAGTTGAGCCTCCCCAAATCCAACGGTACAGATCAATTACATCAACGGTTAAGATTAAAGGATATCTACAAATTAAATCTCCAAGATTACAAAATCATATCTTCTAAGATTGTATATCATATCTAAGATTGCAATCATATCTAAGATTGTATCATATCTAAGATTGCAATCATATCTAAGATTGCAATCATATCTAAGATTGTATCATATCTAAGATTGCATATCACATCTAAGATTGCATATCATTGAAGATTATATTTCTATATGAGTCAAACTTGTAGATGGACCTTAAATCTTTTCAAGTAATGGGCAATTCCGATCGGGCCAAATTATATTTGTAATTTTGGATTGAACTTGGATTTCGTTTTTTTTTTTGAGTTTATTATTCTTGTTTTTGGACTTATTTCTGGGCCCGGACAAAATTGAGTGTCTACACCTATCAAATTATTTTATTCTGGTTCGAGTTTTTAAACCAAACAATAACAATTGAAACATGGATAAAATTTATAATGAATTGAAGATCTAATGAGACATGAAATACGTGCAACGAAGGGGTTTAGAAATCCCTATAAAAAAGACGTATCTATATGAGCAGTGAAAGATGTAAGGAGAAAATAATTTTATTTTAAATCCCTTAAAGTTTTATTTTTTAAAATTTAATTAATAACTTTAGGTTTCAATTTATTTTATTTAATTCCTCACACCATGTTATAGCTTGTACATTTGATTCTTACAACATTTTTTTTATTTGTTCAATTCAGCCCTTGGATGCAGTTATGGGTTTATGCAATTTCGTCCTTAATATGGTTTTTATCCACATCCTTAAATTTGGTCTCTCATCCGATTTTAAACATACTAATTAAAATTTACAGAAATTATTTTCTACACCGTCACTGAATTTTTAAATTTCACAAACAGGATCGAGAGATTAACAAGTGTATATAGTAAAATATTTAAAATATATATTTTTAAAAAAGATACATATCAATTTTTTAAAATTACTTGTAAAATAAAAAAAATATATTGCTAGTATATTAAATACCCACCCTAAAATTTAACTGAATACATAAATTTCAAATTTTAAAATAATTTTAAGAATTCTGCTATTTTTAAAACTTAATTTTAAAAATATATTTACCAACATCTTTTGCAATATAAATAATGATAAAAATTTTAAAAAGTTTCCTAACAGAAAATTTGTAAATAGATTTAAATTACTTTAAAAGTTTTAAAATGATATTTTTTTTAATTTCACAGTTTATAATCAATGTTAAAAGGTTTACAATAAGATAATTTATAATAATTTTTTATTTCTATATTACAAAAAATTTAGATTAATTTAAAAAAAAACTATGAAAAATTATTAAAAATATTTGAATTTAAATTTAATTATGTTTATTAAATTAATTACCAAACATAATTTGTTAATATGTTTCAGTGTATTTAAAGTCACGTCCTTTCGGACTAGCAATAATGTCAATGTCAACTGAATCAAACTCAATCGGCTAATGTTTTATAATTCTTAAAAGTATTGAATTTATAGTTTTGCATTTTAATTAGGGACAAATCTTAAATTATACATGAACTTTGATTCAATGTGCAATTTGATACATTAACTTTGATTTCGTGCAATTATACAAATGAAACTTTTATTGTGGTTCAAATGTATACATAAAACTTTCATTTTGATTCAATCATATACATTTAAACAGATAAATACATTAATTTATTTATATATTAGATAAATGTAATTATTTGTATGTAATATATAAACATAAAATGATGTTATATTAATAATTGCGTTACATGCCGATTGAGTTTTTGCTCAATTGGCATGGGCATTGTTGCCAATACAGGAAGACGTGGGTTCGAATGTGCTGAAGCACATTATCCTCCTATTTATGGGTTGAGGAGAGGCTATAAGTAGTTCTAGGCATTATGTAAAAAATAAAATAGATATAACCAAAACCTATAATGAGATTGTTCAAAAAAATAATTGTATTAATAATTTGTGAGATTTGAATCAAGTCAAGGTTTCACACAAGAAATTGCACAAAATAAAAGTTTATATACAAAATTTCTCATTAAACCAAAATTCATATATAATTTTAAAATTTATTTCTTTTAATTATTGTTTCAATTTTTAGTTTTAACAAAATTTTTGAATAATTAATTTGCATTTTTTTCTTATACAATTCATACAATTATTAAAAAATTTAAAAATTTTTAATATATTTTAATTGATATATACAACTAAATAAAATTAGCTTTTAATATATATATATAGTGTTGTATTTGATCCGTGTTCCAACATAGGTGTGGAAATATAAATTTTCAATGATTTTTTTCGAACAATCTTATTATAAATTTTGATTATATCTGTTCTTTTTGATACAATGATATAATGTACTTTAGCGCACTCAAACCCACATTTTTTTATATTGACAACAATATTCATGTCAATCGAGATAATACTCAATACTTTCAATGATTTTTTAAATAATTTAAATTAAATATAAATGTATTGGACGCACAATATTAATTTTTAACATTTTTAGTATAAAACAGTGAACCGCTAAAATTTTAAAAAATGGCTAATTTTGGCAAGGCTTTGCCATCTCCCATCAACATCTCATACCAGCATTACCTAACCAAATGTCGATTCACTGTCATAAAACATTGGAAACTTAGTCTGCTACCTATTGGAATAAAATTAATTTAAATCATATTAGAAAAAAACCAAATAAAATAGAAATGAAATTCATTGGATTTTTTAAATTGTTAAAAATTGAACGTCGATAATGACAATGTAGAAAGATCGCAAAGAAAAAGAAAGAAAAATAGAACACACAAATTTTACGTGAAAACCCTTTCGGAAAAAATTACGGGCAGAGGAGAAGGAAATTCACCAATGTCGAATTCGAATGATACAAGAGGAATTTTGACTACATCTATTTATAGATTAAAAAAACCTAATTCTAATTAATGTCAAATTTATTATGCTAACAAATGCTAAATATATTATACTAATAAATACTAAATCTTCTCGAAAGAAAATATATCTTGCTTGACTTGCAAGCATTCTCTTAGAATTTGGGTCACACAACTCTAATAATCTCCACCTTGACACAAATTTTCAACGAACAAGTTCTTCACCTATTCCACGAAACCCCTTAAGGGTATTCTTCAACAACGAACAACAACCAAGCCCAAGCAATGCTCGAACTTGGTTATAGGAAATGACTTAGTCATCATATCTGCAGGATTATCATGAGTACTAAATTTGCTCACAACAATATCACCACGAGTAATAATATCACGTAGAAAATGATATCGAACGTCAATGTGCTTTGTCTCATGAAACATTTGATCATTCGTAAGGAAGATGGCACTTTGACTATCACAAAAATTGTACTGATCTGAAGGTCTTTACTGAGTTTACCAGAAAGTCCCTTTAACGAAATAGCTTCTTTACAAGCCTTAGTAATCGCCATGTACTCAGCTTTATTAGTAGACAAAGCAACTATAGTTTGTAAAGTGGCTTTCCAACTGATTGCGTAACCTCCAATGATAAAGACATACCCGGTGAGAGATCTTCTTTTATCAAGGTCTCCAGAAAAATCAAAATCAACATACCCAACGACTTCTTCTCTAGTTCTTCCAAACTGTAAGCAAACATCAGTAGTACCTCATAATTATCTAAAAATCCATTGAACTGTTTTCCAGTGTTCTTTACCGGGATTCACCATGTATCTACTAAATGCACTAACTACATATGATAAATTTGGACATGAGCAAACTATAGCATACATGAGAGATCTCACTACACAGGAATATGGAACACGTGACATGTAGTCAATCTCATCATCTGATTGTGGAAACAAAGCTGATAAAAGTCTAAAGTGGGTTGCTAATGGAGTACTAATAGGCTTGGCATTTTGCATAGTGAATGTCTGAACAACTTTCTCAATGTACCCTTTCTGACTTAGGTACAATTTATATACTTTTCTATCACTGAGAATCTCCATACCAAGTATCTTCTTTGGTACTCCCAAATCTTTCATCTCAAATTCTTTACTAAACTGGGCTTTGACCTTTCTTATCTCTCCTTCATCTTTGGCTTCTATCAACATGTCATCAACATATAGGAGTAGATACACAAAAGAACCATTACTATTTTTCTTAAAATAAACACAACTGTCAGAGCTGCTTCTTTTGAAATCATAAGTAGTCATAAAAGAATCAAACATAGTCTTGGACTTTTTCAACAAGCAAACATAGTCCTCATTTTCTGAAAACCTTTTGATTGTTGAATGTAAATATCTTTCTCAAGTTCTCCATGTAAGAACATTGTTTTTTACATTTAATTGCTCAAGCTCCAAATCATACATGGCCACAAAACCAAGCAAGGCTCGAATCGATCTATGCTTCACAACTGGAGAAAACACATATGTAAAGTCTACACCTAGAATTTAACTATAACCTTTTGAAACTAGTCTTGCTTTATATTTTGGTTTTTTAATTCTTGGGGTCCCTTCTGTCTTCTTGAACACTCATTTACATTGAACAAACTTTTTACCCTTAAGAAGCTTCACTAGGTCTCATGTTCTTATGGAGCGATTCCATCTCTTCTTGCATGCCAAACATCCACGTTCCTAAATCTTCATAGCTAGCTGCCTCAGAATAAGCAGATGTTTCTTGATTTGCATCTATATATTCATCCACGTTTAAAGCATAAGCAACTATATCAACCTCGGCGTACCTCTTTGGAGGTTTAATTTGAATAAGTAAATGTTTCTTGATTTGCATCTATATCTTCATCCACGTTTAAAGCATAAGCAACTACATCAGCCTCGGCATACATCTTTGGAGGTTTAATTTCTCTTCTATGTCTATTCTTGGCAATAGAATATTATGGTGAAGAAGCAACTCTACTCTAAGTTTCTGTACTAACATGAGGAGTAGACACGGTTGTAGATTCTGGATCAATTTGTAGCTCCATTTACTTCACATGTGTGCTTGGACTTTGTTGGTATTTATTGAAGAGTCTTTAAGAGATAAGTTAGGTAGCATAATAATTTCATAAAAAAGAACATATTTGCTAATCACAACTTTTCTATTCTTAAGACACCATAACTTATATCCTTTAACACCAGCCTTATAACCAAGAAAAGCACATTTAATGGATCTAGGTTCCAATTTCACATTATCAACATGAGCATATGTAGGACACCAAAAAATCTTCAAATTAGAATAATTAGCAGGATTACTAGATCATACCTCTTGTGGAGTCTTTTTCTCAATGGCAATGACAGAGACCGATTAATAAAAAACATGCAGTAGAAGCCGCTTCAGCCCAAAGCGTGATTTTCACGATCCCTTCTGATTTTCACAATTCATTAAACTCATCAGAATAAAATTTCAAGTCATTATTTGTGTAGAGGTGTTTTATCTGTTTTTCTATCTATTTCTCGATCATAGTTTTCCAAGCCTTAAATGTGGAAAACGCATCACTTTTTTGCTTCAGGAAAAATCCCCAAACCTTTCTAGAAAAATTATCAATTATTGTCAGCATATAATTAGCGCCACCTCTTATATGCACTCTAGATGGTCCCCAAAGATCATAATGTATATAATTCAGTGTTCCCTTCATGTTATGGATTTCTCTGGTGAATCAAACTCTCTTTTGCTTCCCAAAAACACAGTGCTCATAGAACTTCAGTTTGCTAATGCCTTGTCCATCAAGAAGTCCTCTTTTTCTCAACTCTGCCATGCCGTTCTCACTCGTATGCCCTAGACATATATACCAAAGTCAAGTAACATCATTATCTAACAAGGAAGAGGAAACAACAACTATATCACCAGTAATAGTTGAGCCTATATTTTTTCTCTACTATTTCATCACAACGAGGGAACCCTTGCTAATCTTCTAAACCCCATATTCAGCTATGTACTTATGCCCTTTTAAATTAAGAGTACTCAACAAAATCAGATTCATCTTCAATTCTGGTATATGTCGTATGTCACTAAGTGTTCTAATGAATCCATCGAACGCCTTAATTTTAATCGTGCCAATACTTGTGATTTTACATGAAGCATTATTTCCCCATCAAAACAACGCTTTCAGACACTGTTTCATATATTGTAAACCAATCTCCATTGGGACTTATATGGAAGGTACAACCAGAATCAAGGATCCACCACTCGTTCACTTTAGGGTTGTTGGTAGAAGTAACTAGGAGTTCACCACCACTGTATTCTTCTACAACTTCAACTTTACTAGATTGTTCTAGTTGTTTTCCCTTTTGATTTGTCGCCTCCCTTTTGATCTTATTCTGTAACTTATAACATTTAGACTTAATGTGCCCTTTTTTCTTATAGAGTTACATGTTTTACCTCTGTTTGAAGATCTCGATCTACCCTTAGATTTTCCACGAGGATTTCGTTTGTGTGTTCTCCCACCATTATCATCAGTATTTCGTTCTTGTCTCTCACGAACAATGAGACCTCACCGAGAGTCGGATCCAAACACAAGATTTTTCATCTTGTCATACAATGTTAAGGAAGCATAGACTTCATCAATTCTAAGAGATTCGCGGCTATATAAAATTGTATCTCTAAAGGTTGAATAAGACAGGGGCAATGAACAAAGTAGAATTAACTCTAAATATTCTTTATCGTACTGAACCTCCGTGGCCTCTAGGTTCGAGAGAATTTCTTTAAACACAGTTAACTGTTCATGCGTAGATGCACCTTCCTCCAAACAATGAGCATAAAGGCGCTGTTTCGTATGTAACTTGCTAGTTAGGGTTTTTGACTGCATAGTTGCTGCACACCTAAATAAAACATTTTGGTCTTTGGCTCATCTAACTTAGAAATTATAATCTCATTTTTCTTTGCAATTATTGAATGAGATCAAATAAAATTGTTAGTATCAGTTACACTATCCAAATGCAACTTCAGTTAAAATTTAATTTGCATCTGAAAGGCAACGTGACTTGACATATTTGATTAGCATTATTTGATCAATAAACCTAGACTCTTTAAGTATACCTTCGAGGATTTTAAGAACACTTTATTAAAGTCAAAACATGGAGAAAATCAAGTCAAGCAAGGATTTTTGAAGACCTTCAAATGTCATCAAGTTTCTTTAATTGAATATATTTGTTTTCTAAAGAATATTACACTGAGAATTACACTATAAAAATGTAACTTCAGTTAAAATTTAATTTGCATCTGAAAGGCAATGTGACTTGACATATTTGATTAGCATTATTTGATCAATAAACCTAGACTCTTTAAGTATACCTTTGAGGATTTTAAGAACACTTTATTAAATTCAAAACATGGAGAAAATCAAGTCAAACAAGGATTTTTGAAGACTTTCAAATGTCATCGAGTTTCTTTAATTGAAGATATTTGTTTTCTAAAGAATATTACACTGAGAATTTTCTCTATTAATTTTATTTTATATTGAAGACTTTATCAAGATAAATTCATAGAGGTAGAGATCCACATCGATTGTAATTTTACAAGCCATTATATGCTAATTTAAGAGAAGGCTTGTTATAGTTTTGTATACAAGATGGAGAGCACTTATCTTGTTCATGTAAGGATTTTCTTATAGTGCATAATTGTTGTAAACAAATTATTCTCATTGTTCAGCTTGTAACCAAGCTTATTAGGAAAAAGCTTAGTAGGAAGAATGATCTAATTTACTTATAGGAGTGAGGTTGCAACTTGGTGAACGAATTAAAATTAAATCACATATTATACAAGTAGATTTATATTTGATTACTCTTTGGGCAAGACCCTATAGACATAGATTGTTTCTGAGCTGTGTAACCAAACTTCTATGTCTATCTCTTATTCTTATATTATTAGTTAGTAAGGCCAATTGCAATTAGACATGCAATTCAAAGAAAAAATTTAAAAAAAAAAAACTCTCAATTGGTATTAGAGTTAAACACTTGATGTGTTAAGTGTAGATCCTTTCATTGATTTGGAGTAAAGATGGAAGGCACATTAATCTTGATACCCCATATGATGGATGACACAAACTAAGCCTAATAAAAAGCAAGGATTAGGCGTTTATCAAGTCTATGGATGAAAAAGCATGTCGTTCAATTTTGATTGGTTAGGAGCCCTCAAAAATTGATGCGAGTAGTGTGAAGACTCCAAAACCTAAAGTTGCATAGACTAGTGGTGAGGAAAAACTAGCCAATGCAAACTCTAAGGCCCCCAATCTGATTTTTAATGGAGTAGACCACCCAAAAGTTTAGGCATATCTCAAAGTGCACTACTACCAAAAAAGCTTGGACCGTCCTTGAGACTATTCATGAAGGAACTAATATTTTCAAGAAATTCAAGATCTAGATGCAAATAATAAGATTTAATAATCTAAGGATGCAAGATAATATGATACAATCTAAATTTTATGGTAAGTTGTGTGACATCACAAATAAAGCATTTGCTATTGACAAAGAGTATTCCAATAATAAATTGGTTGAAAAGGTTCTTAAGTATTTGGCTAGACATTTTGCAATCAAGGTGATTGATATAAAGGAGGAAAAAGAGATTGATACAATAAAGATTGATGAACTCATTGACTTACTGCAAATCTTCTAGATGACCTTGAAGAGACAAGGAAAAGCAAAGGCAAAGTGGAAGAAAACATAGCATCACAAGTTGTAACAACTAATGGTGAAACCATCATTAAAGAACAGTAGGAGTATTTGGAACTTCTCACCTAAAAGTTCAATAAGGCTTTTAAAAAGTTGAACAAGGGAAAAAAGTAGTAACCCATGACGTGCACTTAAATAAAAATATAAAAGGAATACATGTTATGAGTGTCAAGGTTTTCAACATAATCAAGTTGAATATGCCAATACATCGATGAAGAAGTCTCTTTGTCTTTCTTGGAGTGATGATGACTCATCAAGTAAAACTAATGAAGATGATGAGCATTTTAGCAACTATATGGCCTTCACATATCATATTATGACAATAGTTGCAATTGACTCAAACAACTCAATGATAATGATGTTAAGTCTATTGTGAGTTCTTCGAGACCTATAAAACCATGTTGGATAAGTGGGATCAAGTGTGCAAGATACATGGGAGATTGACAAATGAGAACTACATGCTAAAACATGATAATAAAAAACTTGCTAAGAAAATCAAATAAAAGAATTCTCTTTTGAATTCTAAGTCATCTAAATTAGAGGCAACTTTGAAATAATTGTTTAATTCATAGTTTGTCCTAAAAAAGTCAGGATTTAGTAATGGTAATCTAGATGAGATCTTTGCAACAAGTAGAAAAGACCCTAGTAGGGATGGATTGAGTTATATTGATAAAAGAGACATAATTGTGCTACCAATTGTTTTTTCCAAAGGCAAATGAGTTTTTTTCCCGGCTGAGTGTTCCAAAAAACTTAAAATAATTCATATTGAGAGTCTACACAATCATAAACATAGAATTGTGAGCCACTACTGTGATGCCTCACATCATGTCAAGCCCAATTGTTACATGCTACTAGAAGATATAAGAAGAAAGTATCTAGTTGCATCTCTAGCTACAATTGATAGAAGGCAGAAGCAGAAATAGAAACTTATCTAAAGAAGGAAAGATCAGAAATGTCTCATTGTTGCATATCAATCATTGAAGGTTTGCAGTGATCATGTTTGGTAGTTTGTTAGTCAATGCTCTTGGTACATGACTAGAAATAAATACTGCCTCAAAGGCTTTTAAGAGAACCATAGAGGTAGGGTAAACTTAAGTGATGGGAAAAAAGAAAAGATTCTTGAAAAGTGAGTTCTCAATATTGAATTCATATCTCAACTACAAAATGTATTCCTTGTTGAAGGATTAAAATCCAACCTGATAAGTATTAGGCAAAGGTGTAATTGGGGTATGTTGGTTCATTTCACAAAAAAAGTGCAAGGTAATTATAAAATCGAATATCTAGTGATAGAGATTGTATGGAGGGTAATCAACAACGAGAGACAAATCTCTTATTGTAACTGATTCAAACATTTGGCTCTATTAAGTTATTACACATGGATCTGATTAGACTTATAGAAATAAAAAGCTTATGCGGTAAAAGGTGTTTTTTGGTACATGTAGATAACTACTCAAGATTAAGGCTTCTGAGGGAGAAGTCAGAGACATTTGAGCCTTTATGAAGTTTAAGAATAAAGAATTCTTTAATTTCAACAAAGGAACTCAACGTGATTTTTCAACACTAAAGGCTCTCTAGAATAACAATGTTATCAAAAGAAAAAAATCATATGATCAAGTATATGGCAAGAGTAATGTTCAATGCTAAAGGAATTTTACATAAGTTTTAGGCAGAGGTTGCTAACACAATTGTTTACATGATTATTAGGGTGTGGCTGAGGCCAAAAACTAAAATGACCTTATACGAGATATGGAGAGGAAAGAAACAAAAAATGAGCTTCTTCCATGCTTTTGGAATTACTTGTTATATTCTTAAAGACAAAAATTATCAAGGAAAAATTGATGTAAGTAGTGAAGAGTGTTTTATTTTAGATACTTCTCTCATAATAAAGCTTATATGGTGTTCAACAAGTGCACAAAAATTGTTATAGAGCCATTTGAAGTTGTTAAAGATGAACTAGCCAGCTATTTACCCAATGAATGTGAAAATGAAGAACTTGTAAAGTTTTATGTAGAAGAATTTGCAACTAACATTGCAATTGAACCAGTTCTTGAGTCATTAGTGACTGAATATTCAGTTGAGCCTCAAGACATTGATAATCAATAGATGGATGATATTTCTAAACCTCAACCATCATCAAGGTTAATGAAGAATCACTCACTAGATGATGTTATTAGTGATATTGAATGAAAAGTTAGGACCAAAGGCAAGTCAACGTCTAACTATCTATATATAGTTATATTAACATATTACACTTCCTCTACATAGCATAAAAATATTGAATAGGTTCTTAAAGATAAAAAGTAAATCAAATCCATGTGAGGATAGCTGAATCAATTTGAAAGAAATTGTATGATAGGTTGTTCAAAGACTAGTTGATGGTGATGTAATTAGAACAAAGTAAATCTTTAAGAACAAGAAGAATGAGCTTGGAAACATCACAAAAAAGGCAATATTAGTAGCTTAGGGTTATATTTAAGTGGAAGACATTGATTTTGATGAAACATTCGTACTTGTGGTAAGACTAAAGGCAATCAGACTCATACTGGTAATTGTAACTTACCTAGATATCATCATTTTCCATATAGATGTAAAAAATGCATTCTTGAATGGGTTTATCAATGAAAAGGTGTATGTGGAATAGCCTAAAGGTTTTGAAAGCCCGAAGCATCCAAACCATGTCTATAAACTCATTAATGTACTCCATGGTTTGAAACACTCCCAAGGGCATAGTATAAGAGACTTTCAATGACTCTACTAGAGAGCTTGAGCCCACATATGCAACTTTGCAATCCATTTCTACTAGAAATTGGCTCCTTAAAAAGAAAAGCATGATAGTTAACAAAATGACAATACTATATAAGGTAGTTTCATTCATTCCTTTTGATCTTGGTCAATTAATCTTCAACTAAATCGTTAAACATGTAGATACTAAGAATATCAAGCATGCATTGCCTTTCCCTTCATTCATCTATCAAATTATGCTTAATCAAAAGAAATGTGTTGTATCAAAACATGATGTTACTGAGCCTTAGGTACTAGAATTGAAGTATTACTATAAGTGGAAGAGGGGTAAACATATTATTGCTAATGCATATTTAGGAGCTGAGTATGTGAATGATGAAGATCCTGAACCAATTGTTGCCTTAGTTGCAACTAGACTGACATCTAGTGGGTTGTTTAGTGTTGATAAAGCTAAACTTTTGGAGCATCTTGATGAGGACCTTGTTGGAAAAATTAGTTATGAAAACAAGTTCTGTTCCACAATGGAAATTCAAAATATTTCATAAAATCAAACATTTATTGTGTTGTCTATGGTAATAAATTTTACAAAATTTAATAATTTTTTTTTGTTCTAGCAAGATTAGTTGATTTCCTTGTTTTCTACCAAACGATCTCCTCCGTTATTCTCATAGTCATGGTTGCTAAAAGAGTGGGTTCGTAATCCTAAACTGATTGCAATATGAAAACCACTTTCCAGTGGGAAAAATTAATTCTCTCTATAATAACTAAAATTGAAAAACCAAATTGCTCAAAAAATTTAGAATTTATTTGTAACTAATAAATTTTCCTAAATTTTGACAAAGTAACCACGTATCTATCAATTATGTTGTTTGGCTTCCTGTAGTCCCTTTACATAGAGAAAAATACAAGAGTTCTACTTGAACAGAAAGAAAGTAAATAATATTTTAAAAGAAAACTATAATCTTAGTAGGACTTACATGTGGTGGGCAATACACCCACACTAGGAATACTAGTATGCCACTCACCCCTAGTTAGATGGGCTCATTGGGCCTTTTTTGCATTTGATGCAATTATGTGTGGTCTAGTTTTTAATTAAAAACAAGCTCATATAATTATCTAACCCAATAATTAATTTTATATTATCAAAATTTTATTTTATTTTTTCAAATCGATTTTAATTTCCTTAAAAGTCATGACAACTTTAGCATATTAAAATCTATGAGTAAATAAATTTAATAGTCTCGTTCGATAAAACTACGATGACTAATTAATTTAATTTTCATTTTGATTTCAATTATTTAGTTTTAATGAATTATATAATAATTCAAAGAAATTAAATTATTTTCTAAGTCATCTCTTGTTTCATTCGAGAAAATGCATTTATTGTGGATAGTAATGCATGTAATCTATTTAGCCTTTTCATTTATTCATTGTATCGATTCTAATTGCAATCCATACAAGGTTGAGTTGAGCTAACGGAGGGATCGATTGAATATATATGATTAAGGATTAAATAATTTATAATTAAGTTCTAACTCTTCATCTATTAATTACAACATTATATAGTCATGGAGTCAATCTACTAAAACCATGACTAATCTCTCCATTATATACTATTGCAAAAGCAAATTAATTTTATGCTTTATCCAATAACATTGTCATAAGTGTGTTGTCCTCATAGGATATTCTTAATATCTTTTTGTTAAATCTATTCACCCAATATGATCTTATTTTATCTAATGACCACCATTGCATCTTCCACAATAAAAAAAATTATTACTAACAAATAGTAATAATAATTATTCATCCCTGACAAATGACCCGTGACAACGTTCAGTTTTCATAATTCATGCAATGCCAATGAGAAGATATTATTTACTCTTTAATTTAATTATGAATTCCAGTATTGTAAATGAAGTCATGTCATACATTAGACATATACCCAACATACCAACTTTTGGCTCTAACATTGACTAAGCTCAGGCTTTTAATATACAAAGTATATGAATTACATACGCATAATCAGTCACTTAGGATTGAGGTAAGCATACTATGAACTTCATAAGTGAATTTATCCATAAACGGATTTAGGATTAATTCAACTTGGGTCATGTCTGATGAATTGCCAATTTTGACAATAACACTTACATCTCTATCTTTATGGGAATTATCTGCTCTAATACCCAATGCAAGGTATCTCTCCAATTGAACTTGATAGACAACATAATAGTCTCTTGACTTAGTTGCTCATTTTGATTCTTTAGACTACAAACAATTTAGATTATCTACTAATATAAGTTGTCTCGCATCATAATATGAACCTATGATGCAACTTAATATTAGTTAACCCTTAGGTAATCAGTAAGCCAATTTTTGTTTTGTTCATTTTGCTTTCCGTGCAAAAACCACTAATGATAACATACGAAAGATAATAATCTAACTATGGTATTTTATTAACCAATCTGTTTGAAAACTTACTAGCATGAATGATGAAATAACTACATTAGGGCATAAAATCCCATTAGATCTATCATATATTAACAAATAACTATAACATTTGAAGTTCCAAATAAAGCTTTTAAACAGGAAGGAGATTCATGTTCTCTAGTACAAAACTGATTTATTTTCTTGAGACCTACGATGCATTTGCATTTTTAGGGGGAAAAGCGAGAGAATGAGTTGTGTAATAGCCTAAATTTTCAGTGGTGTCAGAACAGTGATTCGAGATCACTAAATTCGACAAATGAGTAGAAAAAAATATTAATAATTTAGTGAATATAAGTTAAATGTGAAATTAGGAAAATTTTTGAAATAGCGAATAGTGTACTAGAAATAAATATTTAAAAAAAATTAAAAAATTAAAATTAGAATCGAAAATGAGGTATCGAGAGTTTGAAAAATTTTAAAACGAGTCATAAATATTTTTATAAATATTTATGGAATGTTGATAAGTTAGTATTAAAGTTTTGTCAAGAAATTTTAAAGTTCCGATAGTTAATTGAATAAAAAGGACTAAATTGTAACAAATGTAAAATTATGAGGAATGATTAAATAACTTAAATGATAAAAGAAAGAGGGTTTGAAAGGCAAATAGACCCAAGGTCTATTTGGGCTGGACAGCAAGGGGATTGAAATCAGCCGGAAAATTGCAAAATTTACTTAATAAAGCTAGGAATAAAGTGGAATTATCTAGATTTCTCTTTATTTTTCTGCATTCTCATCAGCAAAAACACCATAGAAGGGTTTTCTTAAGCTGGTTTTTCATATTTTTACTGCAAATCAAGAAATCGAGGATAAACGAGGAAAAGAGAAAATTCCGGAATAGTTCCAGAAATCTCTATAACTACTGCAAATTGTTTCGGGTAAGTTCGTACGGTTAAATTATTAAATTTCAATGTTATTTTATGAATGGTGATTAATATTTATGTATGTTAATTGTTGAAAATAATTAAATCATGTACAAAAGTTACAAAATTGAACTGAGTATTTCGGAGGAACGGAACGCAGGAAATGAGTACGATCGTTCGGTGAAAAAGATGAATTGACGGTAAATTACCCAAGTAAACCGAGATTCAGCATTTGTTGCGAACTCTCGTGTTTGCTTTCTGTTTAGCTCTTACGAGCTTCCGTTAACTCATATGAGTTTGATTAATCCTTTTGGGTTTTGGTTCAGCCGTGAGCTTGATTTAGCCTTCAGCTTCCGTTTAGCACTTATGTGCTTGATTAGACTTCCGGGCTTGAGATCACAATGTACTCAAATCCGTAATTGTTCCTTAAATTGACAAGTTGGTAAGTCATAATTGTAACATGTGGAAAAAGAAATGTAAATAATGTTATCATTATTTTTTAGCTCAATTAAGTAAATTATTTTTAAAATGAGATTATGACTTACAGGATGAAAGTAACTTACTTGAAATGTCCATATGATTTGAATTTTGGAAACTAATATTGGTAAGGTTTATGGTTAAAGCTGACGAACTTACTAAGCTATAGTTAGCTTACTTGTAATGTTTATTGCTCTTTGTAGATTAACGGGAGGGTCAGAGGATCAGATCATCACGTTCAAGTCACACTATCTCGATTTTTTGGTAGATTTTGTTATAAATACTTTAAATGGTTTATATGGCATGTATAGGAGCTTATGTGACTATGTTTTGTATCAACTCATGAATATATTAGTTAAGTTAATATAAGTTGATATATGATATGAATGAAAATTAATTAAGATGTTTAAATACTACTTGAAAGTATGAATGGATATAATGTTAGATAAAATAAGGATTAGTGATATTGTTATGAGACGAAAGTGATTTGGATGAAGATTGTATTTGTTGAGTTGTTGTTATGTTGAGTTAGTTGCAAATTTGAAATTGCAGGGAAGGTGAGATGTTTCTAAAGGGGTTATATTGAATTTTTTTTAAAATAATATAATAATTATTATATTACGAAAAATCTTCGGAGTACTTGAATAAGTGCCTATTTAATTATAATACGTGATTTAGGCCTCGAGGGTTCATAAAAGAGGTTTAATGATTTAATTTTAATATATTTGTTGTTTATTCACAAATTGTTTGTAAATTAACCAATATGTTCGGTAACGCCTCGTAACCCTATTCCTGCGACAGTTTGGGATTAGGGGGTGTTACATTTTTTGGAATAGACATGATACGTAAAATGTTTAGAAATACATGCCATATAAATTTGTGATAGTGTGATGTGTATGATCCAATTTAACCCTTGTTTTTTTTTAATAGATTGTAAAGATGTCGGATAGACCTGAACATACTGAACAGAAAGAAGTAAATAGTAGAGTACAGACATCTGAACAAGGGACAAGTAGCGGTGTTCCAATTTCCTTGATGCGAGAACAAGAACTTAGAAACATGATTATTGGAGTAATGAATTAGTGGTATAATGAGAGGATGCAGGAAAGGAATCAAACCCAGCAACCTCCTCCCCTACAGTACCACCAGTAGTATCCTCGGTTGCTCCTCCACCTCCTCCTCCTCCGGTAACTGAATCAAGTAAGAGAACTCCGGTAGAAAAACTCAGAAAATTTGGGGCTCAAGAATTTCGGGGCAGGTCAGATGATGATCCAGTAAAAGCTGAATATTGGTTGCTTAGCACGATAAGAGTTTTTAAAGAAATGGCTTGTTCTCCAGATGACTATTTAAGGTGTGATGTTTCCTTGTTAAAAGAAGAAGCATAT
Organism: Gossypium longicalyx; assembly: GCA_025698465.1. NCBI lineage: Eukaryota > Viridiplantae > Streptophyta > Magnoliopsida > Malvales > Malvaceae > Gossypium > Gossypium longicalyx. Next base: position 3,814,986 of record CM047001.1, on the reverse strand, counting down.
CACTGGTGGGAGATAATAGAAGCTGTGGTACCAGCCGATAAACTTACTTGAGAATTTTTCCAAGTTGAGTTTAAAAAGAAATATGTTGGTAAAAGATATTTAGAAAAGAAAAAGAGAGAATTTCTTGATCTTCGACAGGGAAATCGGACAGTAGCTGAGTATGAGAGGGAGTTTGTATACCTTAGCAGATATGCTCGAGAGATTGTTCCTATAGAAGAATACATGTGTGTTCAATTTGAAGAAGGTCTGAATGATGAAATCAAAATGATGATAGGTGGTACGAGAATTTGAGAATTTGTGGTTTTATCCGATCGAGCTCAAAAGATGGAAGAAGTGTACAATAGAAAGATGCAACGAGAAAGAAGAAATAAAGAATCTTATAAAATAAGCTCATCCAAAACATTTTCAACATTTCCAATTAAAAAGTTTAAGGAGGATTCCATTAGAGCTACATCGGTACCTGAACGATCGAAGACTAGAGTAACTCAACCTGATCGTGGAATATCAATCAGACCAATTGCTAGTGAAGCCAGTGTACAAAATACTCCCAGGTCTAAATGTCAACACTGTGGAAAATACCACTTGGGTGAATACAGAGGTAAAACAGGAGCTTGCTACAAATATGGAGCCACTGATCAATTTATCCGGAATTGTCCTCTGTTACAAAAAGATGAAGAAAAATAGAAGGAGAAACAGATGACTACTTCTCAGAGAAGTAAACATGTGAGTCAAAGCAGTGCTGCAAGAGCTACTCGCTCGAGTGCAAAAGATTCTGTTGTTCAGTCAGAGGTTAGAGCACCAGCACGTACATACACCATCCGAGCTAGAGAAGAAGCCACGGCTCCAAACGTTATTTTTGGTACTTTCTATCTCTTTGATGTTATTGTATATGCATTAATTGACCCAGGGTCTACACATTCTTATATTTGCACAGTATTAGCATTAGAAAAGAAATTGTTTATTGAACCAACTGAATATGATATTCAAGTTACTAATCCGTTAGGGCAAAAGGTGATAGTAAATTTAGTGTGTCGAAATTGTCCACTGAAAATAAAAGGCTGTGAGTTCCCTGCCGATTTAATGTTGCTACCCTTTCGAGAATTTGATGTTATATTGGGAATGGATTGGTTGACAAAATATGATGCTGTGGTAAATTGTCGTGAGAAGCGGATCAGTTTAAAATGTCAGACCGGTGATATACTTTCTATTGAGCCTGAGAATTCAAATGATATTGTTAAAATTATTTCAGCTTTTTCGACTCAGAGGTTAATGCGAAAGGGTAATGAAGTATTTTTAGCTTACATTCTTGATACTCGAGGATCTGAACCAAAACTAGAACAGTTGTCGGTTGTTAATAAATTTCCTAACGTATTTCCTGAAGAATTACCGGGTTTACCACCAGATCGAGAAGTTGAATTTGTGATTGATGTAGTACCGGGGACAGCTCCTATATCAATGACACCATATCGTATGGCACCAGCTGAGTTAAAAGAGCTGAAGACACAGTTGCAGGAATTACTAGACAAAGGGTTTATTAGACCGAGTATGTCACCTTGGGGTGCACCAATTTTGTTCGTGAAAAAGAAAGACGGATCTCTAAGACTGTGCATAGACTACAGGCAGCTAAATAGGGTTACAATTAAAAATAAATATCATTTGCCTTGCATTGATGATTTGTTTGATCAGTTGAAAGGTGCTGCCATGTTTTCAAAGATAGATCTTCGATCCGGATATTATCAACTGAAAGTTAAAGAATGTGATGTGCCGAAAACTGCCTTGAAAACTCGGTATGGTCATTACAAGTTTTTGGTAATACCTTTTGGTTTAACTAATGCCCCTGCTGCATTTATGGACTTAATGAATCGAATTTTTCAGCCTCATTTGGATAGATTTGTAGTTGTGTTTATTGATGATATACTGATCTATTCAAAGACAGAACCCGAGCATGCTCAACATTTAAGGATAGTGTTACAAACTTTGCGAGAAAAGCAATTATATGCAAAATTCAGCAAATGTAAATTTTGGCTTCATGAGATGGGATTTCTGGGTCACATTGTTTTAGCCGAAGGGATTCGAGTAGATCCGAATAAAGTATCTGCAGTGCTAAATTGGAAAACTCCAAGGAATGTAACGGAAGTACGAAGTTTTCTGGGTTTAGCTGGATATTATCGCCGTTTTATTAAAAAATTTTCAATGATTGCTACGCCTATGACACGATTGCTATAGAAGAATGTTGAGTTTGTGTGGTCTGACGAATGCCAGCAAAGTTTTGATCAGTTGAAGAATATGTTGACAAAAGCTCCAGTGTTGACTCAACCAGAATCAGGTGTGCCATATTTTGTATACAGTGATGCATCTTTGAATGGTTTAGGTTGTGTGCTGATGCAGTCGGGGAAAGTGGTGGCCTATGCTTATATAGCAGACTAAAATCACACGAGAGAAGAATTATCCTACGCATGATTTGGAGTTGGCTGCAATTGTTTTTGCTTTGAAAATTTGGAGACATTATTTATATGGTGAAAAATGTTATGTGTATACAGATCATAAAAGTTTGAAGTATTTGATGACGCAGAAAGAGTTGAATTTGAGACAGAGAAGATGGCTTGAGTTATTAAAAGATTATGACCTTGTTATCGATTATCATCCGGGGAAGGCTAATATAGTTGCTGACGCACTCAGTCGAAAATCATCTTTGTTTGCACTCCGATCATTGAATGCTCATTTGTCTGTTAGTGAAGATGGATCTGTAATAGCGGAATTGAAAGCCAAACCTGTGTTTCTCCAACGAATTTGGAAGTTGCAAGATGAAGATTCAAAGTTGGTATTAAAGAAACAAATAGCTCAAGACAAGCAGGATTCAGAGTATAACATTGATGAGAATGGTATGTTATACTATCGTAAAAGAATTTGCGTTCCAAATAATTCAGATTTGAAAAATGATATTCTTTTTGAAGCTCACAGTAGTAGGTATTCTATTCAACCTGGAAGTACAAAAATGTATTGTGATTTGAAACAGATGTATTGGTGGCCTGGTATGAAAAGGGAAATTTGTGAGTTTGTAGCAAAGTGTTTAATATGTCAACAGGTGAAAGCAGAACATCAGGTACCAACGGGTTTATTACAACCTATTATGATTCCAGAGTGGAAGTGGGAACATGTTACGATGGATTTTGTATCTGGGTTACCTGTGACCCCGAAGAAGAAAGATTCAATCTGGGTAATTGTCGATAAATTGACAAAATCAGCATATTTTATTCCAATGTAAGATTTTTCCTTTGGAGAAGTTAGCGTAATCAGTATATCTCTGAGATTGTGAGGTTACATGGGGTCCCAACATCCATTATTTCGGATCGAGATCCAAGGTTTACATCGAGGTTTTGGAGCAAACTACAGGAAGCTTTAGGCACAAAGCTAAATTTTAGTACCGCTTTTCATCCTCAGACTGATGGGCAATCAGAGCGGATAATTCAGATTTTGGAAGACATGTTGAGATGTTGTATACTTGAGTTTGGTGGTAGTTGGGAAAAGTATTTACCACTGGCCGAATTTGCTTACAACAGCAGTTATCAATCCAGTATAAAGATGGCGCCATTTGAAACTTTATATGGAAGAAAATGTAAGATTCCATTACATTGGTTAGAATTGAGTGAATCCAAGTTAGTGGGGGTCGATTTAATTCGGGAAACTGAAGAAAAGGTTCGGATTATCCGAAATTGTCTGAAAGCTGCTTTAGATCGTCAGAAATCATATAGTGACTTGAAAAGAAGAGAAATAGAGTTTAATGTGGGTGATCAAGTGTTCTTAAAGGTGTTGCTGTGGAAAAAAGTATTACGATTTGGCAGAAAAGGAAAACTAAGTCCAAGATTTATTGGACCATACGAGATTATTGAAAAAGTCGGCCCTGTAGCATATCGGCTAGCTTTACCTCCACAGCTTGAGAAGATTCATAATGTGTTCCATGTGTCTATGCTGAGACGCTATAGACCAGACCCTTCACATGTGATTCCGCATACAGAAATTCAGCTTCAGTCAGATATGACTTATTCAGAAGAACCAGTGAAGTTTTTAGCTCGGGAAATTAAAGAACTGCAGAATAAAAAGGTACTATTAGTTAAAGTGCTGTGGCATCGACATGGTGTGGAGGAAGCAACCTGGGAAACAGAGGAATCAATGAAATCACAATATCCGAACCTATTTTCAGGTAACAAATTTCGAGGACGAAATTTCTTACGATGGGGAGAATTGTAATAGCCTAAATTTTCAGTGGTGTCGGAACAGTGATTCGAGATCACTAAATCCTACAAATGAGTAGAAAAAAATATTAATAATTTAGTGAATATAAGTTAAATGTGAAATTAGGAAAATTTTTGAAATAGCGAATAATGTACTAGAAATAAATATTTAAAAAAATTAAAAAATTAAAATTAGAATCGAAAATGAGGTATCGAGAGTTTGAAAAATTTTAAAACGAGTCATAAATATTTTTATAAATATTTATGGAATGTTGATAAGTTAGTATTAAAGTTTTGTCAAGAAATTTTAAAGTTAGATAGTTAATTGAATAAAAGGACTAAATTGTAACAAATGTAAAATTATGAGGAATGATTAAATAGCTTAAATGATAAAAGAAAGAGGGTTTAAAAGGCAAATAGACCCAAGGTCTATTTGGGCTGACAACAACAGGGCTTGAAATCAGTAGGAAAATTGATGAATTAAGGGCAAATTCGGAATATTGCAAAATTTACTTAATAAAGCTAGGACTAAAGTGGAATTATCTAGATTTCTCTTTATTTTTCTGCATTCTCATCAGCAAAAACACCATAGAAGGGTTTTCTTAAGCTGGTTTTTCATATTTTTCTTGCAAATCAAGAAATCGAGGATAAATGAGGAAAGAGAAAATTAGGAATAGTTCGTAAATCTCTACAACCATCGTAAATTGTTAGGGTAAGTTAAATGCGGTTAAATTATTAAATTTCAATGTTATTTTATGAATGGTGATTAATATTTATGTATGTTAATTGTTGAAAATAATTAAATCATGTACAAAAGTTACAAAATTGAATCGAGTATTTGGAGGAACGAACGCAGGAAATGAGTACGATCGTTCGGTGAAAAAGATGAATTGACGGTAAATTACCCAAGTAAATCGAGATTCAGCATTTTTGCGAACTCGTGTTTGCTTGCTTCTGTTTAGCTCTTACGAGCTTCCGTTAACTCATATGAGTTTTGATTAACCCTTTGGGGTTTGATTCACTACCGTGAGCTTGAGTATAGCCTTCTAAGCTTCCGTTTAGCACTTATGTGCTTGATTTAGACTTCGGGCTTCAGATCACAATGTACTCAAATCCGTAAGTCGTTCCTTAAATTGACAAGTTGGTAAGTCATAATTGTAACGTGTGGAAAAAGAAATGTAAATAATGTTATCATTATTTTTTTAGCTCAATTAAGTAAATTATTTTTAAAATGAGATTAAAAATGAGATTATGACTTACAGGATGAAAGTAACTTACTTGAAATGTCCATATGATTTGAATTTTGGAAACTAATATTGGTAAGGTTTATGGTTAAAGCTGACGAACTTACTAAGCTATAGTTAGCTTACTTGTAATGTTTATTGCTCTTTGTAGATTAACGGGAGGGTCAGAGGATCGAATCATCACGCTCAAGTCACACTATCTCGATTTTTCGGTAGATTTTGTTATAAATACTTTAAATGGTTTATATGGCATGTATAGGAGCTTATGTGACTATGTTTTGTATCAACTCATGAATATATTAGTTAAGTTAATATAAGTTGATATATGATATGAATGAAAATTAATTAAGATGTTTAAATACTACTTGAAAGTATGAATGGATATAATGTTAGATAAAATAAGGATTAGTGATATTGTTATGAGACGAAAGTGATTTGGATGAAGATTGTATTTGTTGAGTTGTTGTTATGTTGAGTTAGTTGCAAATTTGAAATTGCAGGGAAGGTTAGATGTTTCTAAAGGGGTTATATTGAATTTTTTTTAAATAATATAATAATTATTATATTACGAAAAATCTTCGGAGTACTTGAATAAGTCCCTATTTAATTATAATACGTGATTTAGGCCTCGAGGGTTCATAAAAGAGGTTTAATGATTTAATTTTAATATATTTATTGTTTATTCACGAATTATTTGTAAATTAACCAATATATTTGGTAACGCCTCGTAACCCTATTCCTGCGACGGTTTGGGATTAGGGGGTGTTACAAGTTGAGTAATGAAGTTAAAGGGAATAAGAAGTATGATTTTTTTTTTATATAATGTGATACTTTTACTTTTTTTTTGTTAGATTTTATTGGCATGTATATAAGTTATTTTGACTTTTGCTATGTTACTATGGTTTTTTTTTTTAATGCTTCTTTATTCATTTGCATTAAGAATTGATTTCGTAGTTCTTTTACATGGTTGATTTATTAGATTAAGGGGGAGTGTTATGTTGAAGATCATTTTAGCTTACTTGGATGAGTTGTATTGTTTTATAAACAAAATGCCCAAAGGGAAAATTGTTAGTGTTAGTTACATTGTCCATATGCAATTAATTCAATTGTTATTTAGCTTGCATTTTAAAGGGAATGTAACTTGTCATATTTTCCTAGCCTCTTTTATCCAAAATACTTGGAATTTTTAACACATAATTGAAGGTTTTTAGTAGCACTTTCCTCAAGTCAAAACATGGAGGAAGTCAAGTCAAGGATACTTTTAAGACTTCCAAAGTGATCGAGTTCCCTTAATTGAAGAGATTTATTTTACAAAGAATATTACATTGAGACTATCTCTGCTAATTCTATTTCACATTAAATACTTTTATAGTTAAATTCAAGGAGATAAAATATTCACATTAATTATAATTTTGCAAGCCATTATATGTTTATTTAAGAGAAGGCTTGACAGTTTTGTGTACGGGATTGAGAACACTTATCTTGTTTATGTAAAAAACTTATTTTAGTGCATAATTATTGTAAAGAAATTATTCTCACTATATAGTTTGTAACTAAGAACCAAAGAACACACACTAAATTAGTTGAAATTACACTTTGTATATATGCTAAATTGTACTTTTATTATGATTAAAGTTATGGAAAGTTATTTCGCATATAATTTTTTGTATTTCATTAATAGGGTTAAAATAGTTGCATGTGAATGTAGGATATAGTTAAAACATTTTAATTAAATAAAAATATGGCATGCGTTATTTTTCTAATTTTATTTGTGGAGCTTAAAAGTTTTTTTGATCGTGTATAGAATAATTACTTTTTCAATAAGGAAAACAATCCCATACACAACCTATGAAGTTTTTTAGACTCCACAAGCGAGTTAAGGATATGACAAGTGTCTTATAAGATATATTTTAAAATATATATATAAAAAAGAGACATTTGTTAATCTTTAACTCCCTCGTAAAGTCTAAAAACTTCATAAACTATATATCAAATAACTACTCAACTTGTGACTATAAAATAAATACATTAACATTCAATATTTAGTCATTCTCATTAAATTAGTAACTAATAAATCATAAAAAGTTTGATAACATCAATTTATATAAAAATATCTAAAGAGCTGTGCCCTTTTCTTTGCATGAAGAATTACATCGATGGAGCAAAGCAAACACTTTGTCTCACCATTTTCCAAGTAGAAAATTATCCTAATAACCTCAAAGAAAGAAAAATATCTTCAAACCTCTGCAAACTATACATGATATTAAGTTTGGTAAATAACATTAAAAGTTTCCTAAAGATAAGGAAAATATCTTGAAAAGCCTCTTCACAGCACAAAAAAAGATATGAAGTTTGGTAAATAACATTAAAGACACATGAAAATGTTAGCGTAAAAACCATGTGCTTCCACCTTCAAATTTTAGTCTAATGAAAGAAACCTTTGGGCATCACTTATTTTATCCATATGATTTGATAGCTGCACAAACCTAAATACATTTCAATTCCATGTACGGACCTTGTACTATAAATGTATATTTGAGATTAGTACTTTAAAAAATTAATTAAAAGCAGAATGAATCTATGTTGATGTCAGTATAAAAGGATGTGGGTTCGAGTGCGATGAAGCACGTTATCCTCTTATTTAAAGGTTGAAGAGGGACTACAAGTAGTTTTAGACATTATATCAAAAAATAAATACTAAAAATCATGATAATACATTCATATAAAAATTCAAGATTTAGTACTTCATTTCAGAAGCCTCCATGCATTAACTCAAAGTAGCATTACTTTGAACTTCAAACAGATTTGAAATGTAAAACTCTTTGATATTTTCAATTTAATGGAAAAAAAACAAAGGGTCATTTAGTGTTTTCGTGTATATATGTTCAAAATCTGTTTACATGCAAATTAAGCTAGCAAGAAGTTGGGTTTTTTTCCCGTATGGGTTTGGCAAAGGTTACAAAGCAAGATTTGAGAAGATAAGTCACGTTTTTAGGTCAAACTAAACACAATTTGGTGTTGGCATTGTATCAAAGCACTAAAGCAAAGCCTTTTGACATCTGGGCCACACTTGGGATCATGGCAATGGAACAAGGTAGGGAGATGTTGCTAAATTCATTATGGTTCCATTGTTGATATGCTTTATTTCATCACTCATCCCGCTTTATTATGAATATATAATTTTGAAAATCACTGTCACTTTAATGAATGTTGAATGCATCCATCCCAATCCCCTATCATTTTGCTTCAATTTAATTTTTACTATTTATCTATAATATTTTCAATCTTTTGAAAGTCAACTAAATATTTCAACGTAAAACATATAGATTTTTTATAATATATTATTATATTTTTACCCATTTAAAAGTCTATATATAAGAATAAAATGATATTTTCGTATAGTGAAATAAGATGAGCTAGGACAAGCAATTATCATGACCACTTCATTAAAAGTGGACCGGTTTAAAATTCATCACATGGATTCCGCCATTCCTAATGATACCGTATAAATTAAGTTAAGAAAAGATAAAATAAAAATAAAAAGCTAAAGCTTAGCAATTCATTTTCCCTTTAAAACCAATCACTGTTTTGAATAAAATAAAAAAGTTTTTATCATCATTTTAGGGTTTGCCTTAGCTTAATGGCAATAGCTTATATATATATATATATATATAACACTAAACTCTAATGTGTTGTTAAGGCAGTTTAGAGAATCATTTCACAACGACCAGTCTAGGGTTTACTATTGAGAAATTAAATAAGAACAAATCAGAAATACCCATTCTCAAGTAAGAAGCTATGCTATAAATATGTAATTTAGGGTTCGGGCTATGGCCAATACATGAGACTAAAAGGTTCTCCTTCTCTTAGTATAGTATTCTGAAATTTCTCTCATTTTTTTTACTTCCCTTTTTATGACCTTTTTATGCGTTTTTCTTTTTGTGTTTGATCATTGATCGAAATTTGATTATTGGGTTTCAGTACGATTTGGGAATCGATCGACAAAAATGAGGAAGCGACAAGTGGTACTGAGAAGGGAGGAGCCACCAAGAAGCAGCAGCACCAATTCATCGTTGACAAGTAGAAGTGTGAGATATGCAGAGTGCCAAAAGAATCATGCCGCTGGGGTCGGAGGTTATGCTGTTGATGGGTGCCGGGAATTCATGGCCAGCGGTGAAGAAGGAACAACTGCAGCCCTTACTTGTGCTGCTTGCGGCTGCCATAGGAATTTCCATAGAAGGGAAGTTGAAACTGAGGTAGCTTGTGACTGTTCATCACCTCCTCCTTTCAATGGAGCATAATATATATGTAGCTTTATTAAATAAAATCACTTCTCATGTTTGTATAAATGGAAGGCTTTAATCATGTAATCTACCTATATGTTTGCATTCTGCTTATATATATATATATATATATATATATATATGTTTCTTGAAAGAATGGGTTTCTTTCATAGCTTGTTTTTCTATTATATTAAGAGATCAAAAGTATTTGTATTCATGTTTGTTTTTATGAAGAAATTAATGGGTGTTTTCTTCCATGATTGATGATCAATGGTTGACCTTTGCTTGGAAATTTTAGATTATATTTTAGTGGATCATAAATTAGCTCAATACTTAGATAATGATTTTGGCTAACTACAATAAGAGTTTTCATGATCTGCTCATGAAAAATTCACTACTTTTAAAGTGATTGTAGCATGATTCTTAATTAGAAATTAATGGTAAAAGTATTATAGAAATTCTTATATTAAGAGTCAGATTATATTGTCTTCTCTCTATTAAAAAAAGATAAATTTGTCTCTATACATTAAAATAAAGAGAAAATTGGTCGTTCCAGTTAAAAATTCCAGTCATTTATACTGTTAAAAACTAGGGAGGTTGGAATAACTAGACAGTGACATGTCACGTGTCACGTGCACCCCATGCTGTCGTATAGGGACCGATTTTTAACAACAAAAATGGATGAATTTTTTAACAGAATGACTGATTTGCTCTTTGATCTAATGTACGAGGATTAATTTATCCATTTTTTTAAGTAGAAGGTTAAAATACAATCTGACTCCTAATACGAGAACCCTTTTACCAAAATTAATAACTGAATGATTAATTAACCTATGGTAACAAATTGATAGGATTGAAATTAACTTGTTTTTCAGCTGTAAATTTGCTTTTAATCTTAGCAAAATAAGTTATTTAAATTCCAAATTTTCTTGTTTTATTGATCTAATTTCTGTATAGATATATTGATGGGGTTTTTACACCAAACAATTCAGCAACATTATCTTGTGAAAGCTGAGGGAAAATAAAATCCATGGAATATTATTTCATAGATGTGGAAGTCTAATCTTGTATGATAATTAGATTACTTTGTAATTAAGTTGAAAGGCCCACATATCTAATCACTAATGGAATATTTCCTAATGTGGTCTAATCTGCTGGTTGTTAATGATGGGAAAGTATGTGTTAGTGATGTACTTAAAAGGCAATTAAAAAGCTTAATCTAACTTGGGTTTGAACTAAAAGGTTGTTTGAGTTAAAATTTTCTAACTTAAAACTGAAATACTCAATGCTTTTCTTGTATAAAACCAAAAAAACTGTAATGAAAATTCCTTACAAATTGTATTCTCTATTGTGGTGAGAAATTATAATAAAAACTGGAAGCAACATTGTTTTATAGTTAATTCAATAAGCTTATACAATTCCTCTTTTAATTATGAAATTTGAATCTTAACATTCCATATGACTTCATTTGCATACAACAATAGCCTACAAGATATATATTAATACAAGATAAAGTATCATGGAAGTCCCAGATTGTATTTTGGATAAATTAGTCAATGTACGTCAGATTACTAGTCTTTTTGTTAAAAATTTTATCTATTTTTACTGTTAAAAACTGGCATGACTGACAGAATAACAAGATAACTATATGTAACATGCCACATGTACCTCATTCTGATGTATAGTGACCAGTTTTTATCTATAGAAATAGATAAATTTTTTTATCAGAATGTCTAGTTTGCTCTTTAATCTAACATACAAGAACTAATTTACCCTTGTGTTAGGGGTTGGATTGCATTTTGTCCCTTCTACTAAAAATGGGCAAATTAGTCCATGTACGTTAGATCAAAGAGGAAACTAGTCCTTCCGTTAAAAATTTCATCCATTTCTATCCTTAAAAATTTCATCCAAGTGCGCAACTAATTGGTTATTCTATAAGCCAAACCATATCTTTACCATAGTTGAAGTAGGTCAAGAATGGTAAAAATAAATTTCCAAACACTTCAGTGTTCATAAAGGGAAATGAAGTTAGAGCTTGATACTATCAAAAGGTTAGATATTGAGCATGCGAGGGTGAGTTAGCAGATATTTTTTCATTTATGAAGTTAGGCATTGAGAATAGAGGGAGCAATCCTTCGGGTATACGTAGAATTCAGTCGGGTAGATGTCCATTTTGGAAAATATCCCAATCTATGCATACTTTCATATTTTATATATATACATACATATACACACATAAAGGCCATTTAGGTTATCAATTAGTTATCCTTTTTTCTAGGAATGGAAAACTTTTGCTTTAAGACCTTACCTTGTATTTTTCTTCATTTTTTGCTGGTGATTGCTACTTGTCCCACAATTATTTTAAGTTCAACAAGATATTTACGTTCTCATACTTGAGAGATTTTATAATAAAGTTAATTCTTTTTGTTTAATATCTATTGATTTTATATTGGATGTTTAGCATGGTGACATGTTCTTGCATGAAATACTTGCCTGTAACGTCTTCCAACTTTGTCATGGGGTATGTGTAGATAAAATAAAATAGTTCAGGTCCAAATAAATGCATTCTACCTTTTAAGTCCATTTTCACGGTAAAAGTGTCATGGAAATTTTCTATATTAGGAGTTAGATTGAATTTTGATCTTTTATTCAAAAAAATAAATAAATAATTAGTGCTTTTATTTTAGATCAAAGAATTAGTAAAAAAAAATTTTCCTTTCTATTATTAAAAACTAATCCTTTTACATCGGCATAAGGTACACATGGTACACCGCATGTCACTGTCTGATTATTCCATCAGCCACGATAAATTTTAACAGTACAAATGAATAGTTTTTTAAATATAAATGACCAATTTTTTCTTTAATTTAACATTCAAGGATTAATAACTATTTTAAGTTAAATAGATAAAATGTAATCTAACTTCTAATACAAAAATTTTCATAATACTTTTATCCATTTTTGCCTACTATTCCTAAGACCCATAAAATTATTTGTTGATTGAACTTGTTTAAATTTTTTGTTGGCAAGTGATTAGGCATGTTCATTACAAAAAGCCCATTTTATGGATTTGGATGTTTGGGCTTATTGACCATTAACCATTGTTTTTTTGTTTATATTTTATTACAAATATATTTTATATTACTAAATTACAAAATTAAAAACATTAAAAAATATAAGAATCTATAATTTATAATATATATATATAAGTCCACGAGTTAGAAAAAACTTTTGAACCGAAGAGAATATCATTTTCTTTCATCATATTACTAAATTGACATTTAAAAATAATTATAATATTTAGTTTAGAATTATTAGTTAAAAAATTTTACTTAAAATAAAATTTATGATAATTACACATTTAAAAATAATTATAATTTTATAAAAATGTAATAATTATATATTTAAAAATAATATAATATAATTTACAATTATTAATTTTAAAATTTTTTATATAAACAAAGTTTTGCTAATTTTAAAATAATTAATTAATAGAACTCTAAGAAAAATTTGTTATAATTATAATTGTAATTTTATTTACAATTATTAATCAAAAATAATTGTGCTTTAATTTTGACATTATTATAAAAACGACTTCATTGTTTTTTAAAAAAAGTTGTGTTAATTTTATTAATGTAAAATAAAGTTATTGTAACACCCCAAATTTGGCCTAGACGTTATGGTCGATTTTAGAGATGTCACTAAGAAAGGTTTTAAAAACGAAGACAATACAATAAAATCATTTAAGCTTTTCAACACATATTCGCTTATACCTGTAGACACTCAATTTTGCCCGGGCCCAGAAATAAGTCCAAAAACAAAAATAATAAACCCAAAAAAAAATGAAGTCCAAGTTCAGTCCAGAATTACAAATATAATTTGGCCCGATCGGAATGACCCATTACTTGAAAAGATTTAAGGTCCATCTACAAGCTTGACTCATATGGAAATATAATCTTCAATGATATGCAATCTTAGATATGGTATGCAATCTTAGATATGATATGCAATCTTAGATATGATACAATCTTAGATATAATTGCAATCTTAGAAGATATGATTTTGTAATCTTAGAGATTTAATTTGTAGATACCTTTTAATCTTAACTATTGATGTAATTGATCTGTACCGTTGGATTTGAGGAGGTTCAACTATAAATAGAGGCCTCTCCTTTCATTGTAAACACACTAGAGTTTTGGGAAACAATAAAATTTTTGAGAGCTTTCACTTAAATTTCTCTCCCTCTTACGTTCTTATTTTCTACGGTTTGTTCTTATTTTATTCTTTGTTCATCTTCGTTTTTCAACCCTTTTTATTTTGATTTAATCCACGTTTCCCTGATTTTTTTTATATATATTAATTTTTTTTAATAATTTTAGTATCATATCAAACTATTTCATTTTTTAATAATTTTTTTTAGTATTACTCTTAGTAAATTATTTTTTTAAATTTTACTCAAATCATTATTTTAAAAAATATATTTCATTTAATTGTCATATTTTATCCAAAAGTTTTTCTAAAATAAGGAAATGTTTTTCGTATTTAGGAATTCGGGAAATAGTGCCCTAACATACTGAGTTGCGATTTCTCGTTTGTCTAAATGTCTAAAGTATCCTTCTAAATAGATTTTGTAAATCACGAGATGATTTCAGTTATGAGAGTTTAGAATATCGTGTCCTATCATGTTGGATGTGATGTTTGTATTCTTTCGGAGCTAAGGAATCTCGATTTTTCAACTTAAATAATTCTGGTTTTAAAAAGGGATCCTATTTTTAAATTCTTTCAAATTTTTGACATTAAGACAGAAAACTATTCAATTTGGTACCAATTTTGGGCGTTGCGAGGGTGCTAATCCTTCCTCGTACGTAACCGACTCCCGAACTTGTTTTCTTAATTTTCGTAGACCAAAACGTTTTATAAGGTGATCCAATCACACCTAAAAAAGGTTGGTGGCGACTCCCGTTTTCTTTTTTCAAAAGTCGAACTCGATTTTTCCAAACTTGGTTTAAAAAATGGTTTCGACAGCTTGGCGACTCCACTTGGGACAGTAAGAGAGCCAAGCCAAAAAAATTGATAACTTTCTGTCTTAATGCTAAAAATTTGAAAGGATTTAAAGATAAAGATCCCTTTTCATGTGTTCGCTGCATATGTTTGTTATATTATCTGCACATATTGCATTTGCATGACCGTTGGTCGCACCTTTAAGTGGGAGTGAGAAGCTAAGCTTTCGTGAGGTTTTCACCTCCGCATGAGTTAGTGGATTGCTTCCGGGATACTGTACCTATGTCTTCGTGAGATTTTCATCTCCGCATGGCCATAGGGAAATGTGTCCCCCTGAACTTGGTCTATATGAGCCTATAATGGGTGAGGACCGAGGAATCTGCTGGTTCAGGTACCTTTGCTTTAGAACTGAAACTCATATAGTGAACTTTAAGCGCTTACCCTAGGGATTATAGTGATAGCTTTTAGTAAACTACCCTTATAAGTGTTTGTTTGGTATACATTTATACGATACTAATCTATTTCGTTTTGTTATCATTGCATGTCATTCAACATTTAAAGGTATCGATTCACGGTTCGATTTCTGGGTTAGAAAGTTTTGTAATGGGGAACGAATATCTTGATAAAGTAGAGGACAATGCCTCTGTTTGTACCTGGTCAGAGAAAACCCGGTTAGAGAAAGGAGATAGTGTCACTGAGGGGAATACATCAGAGTTATGGGACTTCACCCGTATAAATTCGACACAGAATGAGTTTCAGGAGTTGAGAGACACTTGGGCCCAATGGGATGACGAGGCTCAGCAGTTTTTCTATCAGAATTATGGAGACCTTCCCTATTTACTAGACGTCAAAGTAGATAGGCACTTGTTTCGAGCTATGGTACAGTTTTGGAACCCTGCTTATAGTTGCTTTACATTTGGCAATGATGATCTTGTACCTACTCTGGAGGAGTATACGACTTTCTTTGCGTTGTTCGAGGATTCAGTGGGCACACAAGGCTTATGTTAGGCCTGCTAGCCTTCCAACTTTTGCAAAGAAGTTGGTGATGATTACTAGGATGAGTGAGTAGTGGGCTGTAGCTCGTGTGCAGCAAAAGGGCGATAGTAAGTGCATTCCGTGGACCATTTTGAGGGATCTGATATTGACACACCCAGATGTGAAGAAGAAGGTCAATGTTTTGGCCTTAAGTATTTACGGCTTGGTGATTTTCCCGAAGGCGATAGGGTACATAGATGAGGCAGACGCAGATTTGTTTGATTGTATTGGTAAACAGAACACACTAGTGCTAGCAATCCTAGCTGAGACGTTTAGATCCTTGAAGTACATGTTGGAGAGCTGGTAAAGTAGATTCATTGGATGCGCATAATTGTTGTTAGTATGGTTCCATAGTCACTTTTGGAAGCTTGAGAAGGTTCCTTGCTGAGTGTTCTTTGAGGGTTATTCCCCCTTAAAGGAAGCAGCAACTACACCAAGGAGAGACAATATTACAGAAGAAAGGTGGATGGATATTCTTCAGAATCTTCAAGAAGAGGAAGTTTTGTGGAAAGCACCTTGGATGACTCCTAATGAAGTCCTTTATCGCTGCGGCAGTTTTGATTGGGTACCTCTTCCTGGGATTTGGAGAGTCGTTGGCTATGCACCGTTACTCGTCCTAAGGCAATATAAAGCGGGGCAGTTCAGATAGAGGTCGAGAGTTAGCTTTGTTATTAGATAGGGTTAAGACTCTGGGCCTACGAACGAAAGTGTATTTGTAATCCGTTTTATGAAAAGACTTTTGTTCCTTAAATAACATTTTCTAAAATGAAACTGAATCGAGATCGCTACCTTTTTGTATTCATGCATTTGCATTACATTACATCAAAGAAAATAAGGTGTTGATTCAAAATTCGATTCCTAAATAGAATAGTTTGTCATAAGGAAACGAATTTCTTGATAAAGTAGATTATAGTGCGGTCGTCTGAATATAATCTAAGAGCATGACGAGAGAAAGCCGGAAGTCCACGAAAGAATACATTACTTGATTTAACTGCCAACGAAGATTATCCAAGAGCCGGCACTTTTTGATGAGTATAATTGAAAATAAGTGAGCAAGAGATCGAGGCTCAGATTAAGCAGCAAGGAGCTAGCAAAGGCATCTTTTGGAGAATTTACAGGATTCGACCATGAAGAAAAGATCAGCGTTTACTTGGACTATGAAGAGCAAGACCGCATATGTAATCTATTTTCATGTAAAGAAATCTGTTTTCTAGAAAAGTTATTCTAACGGAATTGAATTCAAGATCAACATCTCCTTTTCTTTTGCATTCATGCATTCACATTGCATCACATCACATGCATTTAAATCCATAAAAAGATCCTAATTAGTTAAGGTTAAAAAGAGAAAGAAAGAGAGAAAGAGAGAAGAGGGTCACGGCTGAGCGAAAAGAAGACGCCCCCTTACATATCCTAGACTTATGTATCAGGAGGGATAGCTTACCTGGAGATGGGGGTGTTTGGAAATGAAAATCATTCTATCAATGCCATACATGAAGAAGGGACTAATTAAGGAAACCTTGAGGGCATTTGCCCTTACAAACTGGGAAGCTCTCTGAACAATTGGACTGCGGAGGAACTTCCTGTAGTCTTTAGGAATTTTTCAGAGTAATTCTCGAAATATTCCTGTTACTTTAAGGCCTAGGAATAATAGGATTACATTTGTGGAATGGGCTTACGATCATCTATTATTTTTTAATAAAACATAACTTTTATCAATTTGAACGAGTATTGTTTCATTTTTATCAACCAATATTCCGTTAAACTTTTGCAATTCTTATTCTTTCATTCGTAGCACATAAATAATCATTCTTAAATTCATTCATTCTTTGTATATTCTTTATACTTCACATATCCCTAGATATCGATGACATGAGCACTGATATTACAAATCCTGATTTATCTCGTGAGCAAGATATGTGTTTAGAGGAATCTCAAGATTTTGAGGATGCCCAGGATTGTGATGTGTCTCTGGATCTGTTGAGGATGGTAAAACAGGAGGAGAAACAAATCATGCTCCATAAGAAAGAGGCAATAGAGAATGTAGCCCTAGAGGAAGGGAAAGAGGTGAAAATCGGCACGCATATTGCCAAGGACACAAGGCAAGGACTGATTGAGTTGCTATGTGAGTTCAAGAATATCTTCGCATGGTCCTATCAAGATATGCCAGGGTTAAATACTGATATTATGGTGCATCGTCTTCCAATAAGACAAGATTGTAAGCCAGTTCAACAGAAGTTACGAAGAATGAGGCCAGATATCGTATTGAAGATAAAGGACGAAGTCAAGAAGCAGTTCGATGTAGGGTTCTTACAAGAAGTGAAGTACTCTGAATGGGTAGTTAATATTATACCAGTCCCTAAAAGGATGGGAATGTACGAATGTGCGTTGATTACAGAGATCTGAATAAAGCTAGCCCAAAAGATAATTTCCCTTTGCCACACATAGACATTTTGGTAGACAACACAGCGGGATATTCGTTGTTCTCCTTCATGGATGGTTTCTCGGGGTACAACCAGATAAAGATGCATCCGGAAGACATGGATAAAACCACTTTCATAACATTGTGGGGCAACTTTTGTTACAAAGTAATGCCGTTTGGATTGAAGAATGCAGGGGCAACATACCAGCGGGCTATGGTGAACTTATACTATGACATGATGCACAAGGAGATTGAAGTGTATGTTGATGACATGATTGCTAAATCTCAAACAGAAAAGGAACGTATTGAAGTTTTGAGGAAGTTGTTCCTGAGATTAAGAAAATTTTAGTTGAAGCTCAATCCGGCAAAATGCACCTTTGGAGCTAAATCAGGGAAGTTATTAGGCTTTGTGATCAGTGAAAAGGGAATAGAAGTGGACTCAAATAAGGTCAGAGCCATACCAGAATTACCTCCACCGTAAACTTAGAAGGAAGTTCGAGGATTTCTAGGAAGATTGAATTACATTTCTTGGTTTATTTCACAACTAACTGAGAAGTGTGATCCTATCTTTCACCTCCTTAGAAAGCACAATCAAGGCACTTGGGATGAGGAATGCCAGAATGCTTTTGATAAGGTTAAGCAATACTTGTTAAATGCTCCAGTGTTATCTCCGCCCAATCCAGATAGACCATTAATACTATACTTATCAGTGTTTAGTAATTCTATAGGATGTGTGCTTGGCCAACATGACGAGTCGGGAAGAAAAGAGAAGGCGATATACTACCTCAGCAAGAAATTCACAGAGTGTGAGATGAGATATTCGCCAATTGAGAAATTGTGTTGTGCTTTAATTTGGATGACTCGAAGGTTGAGACAATATATGTTATATCATACAACTTGGCTAATTTCAAAACTTGATCCATTAAATTACATGATAGAGTCAACAGCACTAAATGGGAGAATGGCAAGGTGGTAAATATTGCTTTCAGAATTTGACATAGTCTATGTGAGTCAAAAAGCTATAAAAGGAAGCGCGATAACAGAATTTCTGGCGAGCAGAGCTCTAGAAGACTATGAGCCATTAAATTTTGATTTCCCTAATGAAGAGTTGATGTATGTGGCAACTATTGAAGAACGTCCATGGAGGATGAACTTTGATGGCGCATCCAATGTGGTAGGAAATAAAATTGGGGCAGTTTTGGTATCCCCAAATGGTGATCATTATCCATTCACATGTAAATTGGATTTCGACTGCACAAAAAATATGGCCGAGTATGAAGCGTGCATCATGGGACTCCGAGCGGCTATAGAGCGAGGAATAAGAACCTTAGAAATATATGGAGACTCTGCGTTGGTAATTTACCAGCTTAGAGGTGAATGGGAGATAAGGGATCCTAAATTGATCAATTATCGAAAGATAGTTTTGGGGTTACTTGAGGAATTCGATGACATCACATTCAATTATATCCCACGAGACGAAAATCAGATGGCAGATGCTTTAGCAACCTTGGCTTCAATGATTAAAGTAAATAAAGATGAGGAGATAAGACACAGTCAGATGAGTATCTCTGAGGCTCCAACTCGCTGTTGTAACATTGAGGAAGAAGAAAAGGATGATAACCCTTGGTATCAGGATATATTGCGATCATAAATACCCAAAATAGACAACTGAAAATGATAAGCGAACTTTAAGAAGATTAGCCTGCGACTACATTTTGGATGGGGATATCTTATACAAAAAAAGAAAGGACCAAGTACTGTTGAGATGTGTTGACGCCATGGAAGCTAAGTTAATCTTGGAAGAAGTTCACGAGGTCGTTTTTGGGATGCATGCTAATGGTTTCACGATGGCTAGACAAATCATAAGGTTTGGATATTATTGGTCTGCCATGGAAGGGGATTGTATCAACTACACCAAGAAATGCCATAAATGTCAGATTTATGGAGATAAGATTCATGTACCACCTTCACCTCTATATGTTATGACTTCTCCATGGCCTTTTTCCATGTGAGGCATGGATGTCATCGGGCCAATATCACCAAAAGCTTCAAATGGGCATCACTTTATTTTTGTGGTCATTGATTACTTCACGAAGTGGGTAGAGGCTGCTTTTTATGCGAATGTTACTAAGTCGGCTGTAAGTCGGTTCTTGAAGAAAGAGATTATTTGTTGGTATGGAATGCATGAAAGGATCATATCAGGCAATGCATTGAACTTGAACAACAAAACGATAGCAGAAGTTTGCAGTCAGTTCAAGATTAAGCATCATAACTCTTCTCCGTATCGCCCAAAGATGAATGGGGCAGTGGAAGACACTAACAAAAATATCAAGAAGATAGTGGAGAAAATGACTGAAACTTACAGAGATTGGCATGAGAAGTTACCATTTGCACTCTTAGCTTATCGAACGTCCGCCAGAACCTCTACTGGGGCAACTCCTTTCTCGTTGGTTTATAGGATGGAAGCAGTGTTACCCATTGAAGTGGAAATACCGTCTCTCCGAGTCTTGTCAGAGATAAAGTTGGATGAATCTGAATGGATACAATCGCGATATGATCAGTTGAACTTGATTGAGAAAAAGAGGCTAAGAGCCATTCATCATGGTCAGATGTATCAGAAGCGAATGATACGAGCTTACGTCAAGAAAGTGCGACCAAGAGAAGTCCACGAGGGGGATTTTGTGCTGAAAAACATCCTTCCTATTCAGAAGGACTTTAGAGGAAGATGGATGCCAAATTGGGAAGGGCTATATGTCATGAAGAAGGCTTTCTCTGGGGGTGCATTGATCTTAATGGAAATGGATGGGAAGAGTTTACCCAATCCAGTAAATTCAGACTCAGTCAAAAAAGTACTTTGTCTAAAGGAGAGAAGAATTCAGGGTGAAAACCCGCAAAGGGCGCCTTGAGTTTTCAAAAAAAAAAAAAATAGAGAGGCCAAGGTGAAAACCCGCAAAGGGTACATTGTGACCAAAGGGGTTTTAAGTTGAAAACCCAAAAGGGCAGCTCAAATTTTGAAGAGCACACGGTAATCTTGCTATATCTGATTCAACAAAGAGCGAAGCGCGTTACATATCAGGGCATCAACAGAGTACTTTGGATCTTTTAAACACATGTTGAACTCAAGAAAGTCTTCATGGAGCTGGTGTATAGACGCTCAAGCGGCGATATCTAGGGCATCTAACTTTTGTCTTGTTTGCTATCTTTAGATTCTCTTTCTTCTCAAAGATAGGCTATCAGATTAACTTTCTTTGTATTTTTGACAAATTCATTATTCTCAAGATTAAATTCATCTTCCATTATTCTTAAAGTATGTTGTATTAAAATAATGATAGATGAACTAAATAATTTTCACAAATAAAGTTTTGCTCATTACTCTGGAAATTTTTAGATAATACAAGAAACTAAAACAGAACAATTGTTCGAGGAATTCACGTAAGTGAGGTTTGAAAGAACTCAAGGAAATTCTTTCTTTAGTCCAAAATGATGATTGGACAAATCAAACGATTCGATCCTAAGAGAGGATCATCTTACAAACATTTTTGGTGGGTCATAGCATTTGAAGAATGGTACAAACCCACAGGCTGAGTAGGAATGATACTTTGAGAGAAATAAGAATAAACTTTGACGAAAGAATGAGTGATGGTGTCTGCAATATGAATCATTTTCATAACATAACTAGGAGCATTTGATTCATTTCAAGCATGGCATCTTAATCATCAGGCATGAGTACATATGCATTCTACAGATTATGTTCTTTAAGGAACAATGTAGATCACCGATAGCAGATTTGGTGTCTCTGTATTGTCAGAGAGCAAATCGAAGAAACAGATTTGGCATCTCCATATTCGACGGAGAGCAGATCGAAGACATAGCAGATCTAACCTTCGGATGTTTCATATCGAAGTAGATCTAAAATGATTTGGCATCCTTGCGTTTACAAGGAGCAGATCAAAGACATAGCAGATCTAACCTTCGGATGTTTTCACATCGAAGTAGATCCAAGATGATTTGGCATCCTTGCGTTTACAAGGAGCAGATCGAAGACATAGCAGATTTGGCTTTCACGTGTTTACGCTGAAGCAGATCTAAGATGATTTGGCATCTCTGTACTGTCAGAGAACAAATCGAAGAAACAGATTTGGCATCTCCATATTCGACGGAGAGCAGATCAAAGACATAGCAGATCTGACCTTCATTGAAGTAGATCCAAGATGATTTGGCATCTCTATATTAGACGGGGAGTAGATCGAAGACATAACAGATCTGACCTTCATGTGTTTACATCGAAGCAGATCCAAGATGACAGATTTGGCATCTTTGTATTAGACGGGAGCAAATCGGAGATAACTGATTTGGCATCTCTGATTAGACGGAGAGCAGATTGAAGAAACAGATTTGACGTCTCTGTATTAGACGGGGAGCAGATCGAAGATAACAGATTTGGCGTCTCTGTATTAGACGGGGAGCAGATCAAAGATAGCAGATATCGCCTTCTTGAGTTGCAGTGAAGCAGATTGAAGCCGTCAAGAGGCCATTAAAGAAGATCAAGGATCAAGAACTCAAGACCCGGCAAGCCTGGGAAAACTTGGTCCTTTTATAGTCTTTGCTCTATTCTTGTTACACAGCAATGAGCAAAGAGGGGCAGCTATAGACACTCAATTTTGCCCGGGCCCAGAAATAAGTCCAAAAAAAAATAATAAACCCAAAAAAAAACGAAGTCCAAGTTCAGTCCAGAATTACAAATATAATTTGGCCCGATCGGAATGGCCCATTACTTGAAAAGATTTAAGGTCCATCTACAAGCTTGACTCATATGGAAATATAATCTTCAATGACATGCAATCTTAGATATGATATGCAATCTTAGATATGATACAATCTTAGATATGATTGCAATCTTAGATATGATATGCAATCTTAGATATGATACAATCTTATATATGATTGCAATCTTAGATATGATTTGCAATCTTAAAAGATATGATTTTGTAATCTTAGAGATTTAATTTGTAGATACCTTTTAATCTTAATTGTTGATGTAATTGATCTGTATCGTTGGATTTGAGGAGGTTCAACTATAAATAGAGGCCTCTCCCTTCATTGTAAACACACTGGAGTTTTGGGAAACAATAAAATTTTTGAGAGCTTTCACTCAAATTTCTCTCCCTCTTACGTTCTTATTTTCTACGATTTTTCTTATTTTATTCTTTGTTCATCTTCGTTTTTCAACCCTTTTTACTTTGATTTAATCCATGTTTCCCTGATTTTTTTATATATATTAATTTTTTTAATAATTTTAGTATCATATCAAACTATTTTATTTTTTAATAATTTTTTTTAGTATTACTCTTAGTAAATTTTTTTTTTAAATTTTACTCAAATCATTATTTTAAAAAATATATTTCATTTAATTGTCATATTTTATCCAAAAGTTTTTCTAAAATAAGGCAATGTTTTTCGTATTTAGGAATTCGGGAAATAGTGCCCTAACATACTGGGTTGCGATTTCCCGTTTGTCTAAATGTCTAAAGTATCCTTCTAAATAGATTTTGTAAATCACGAGATGATTTCAGTTATGAGAGTTTAAGAATATCGTGTCCTATCATATTGGATGTGATGTTTGTATTCTTTCGGAGCTGAGGAATCTCGATTTTTCAACTTAAATAATTTCGGTTTTAAAAAGGGATCCTATTTTTAAATCCTTTCAAATTTTTGACATTAAGACAGAAAACTATTCAATTTGGTACCAATTTTGGGCATTGCGAAGGTGCTAATCCTTCCTCGTACGTAACCGACTCCCGAACCTGTTTTCTTAATTTTCGTAGACCAAAACGTTTTATAAGGTGATCCAATCACACCTAAAAAAGGTTGGTGGCGACTCCCGTTTTCGTTTTTCAAAAGTCGAACTCGATTTTTCCAAACTTGTTTTAAAAAATGGTTTCGACAATACCCATTTGTTAGAAGTGTTTATTAAATTAGTTAATTTGCCAAAACGTGATTTACAGCGGAAGTTTATCAAAACCATTATATTTCAAAAATCCAGTTCGTATTTTCCGAAAAACATTTGTTTACGTAAAACTGTCATTTTCATAAAACATTTGATCAAACCATGTAAAAGAAACCAAACCAACAGTTAAAACCCATACAGTCTAAAGAGTCCCAAAAATTACAAACTCTCAATCAAATCCCGAAATTATAAATAAAAGCCACAAATTACTAAGTATATTCAGTACTAGGTCGAGTGGTCACTGTTGAGTCTCCGCTGCCTGATCTGCCTAAGTCTGTGGATTACCTAAACAGATTAGATAAACATAAGTGAGTTTACATAAACTCAGTGTATAACCCAACAAAAATAGACATGCAATACATACAGTGGTCTCATAACCAGTCACACTTAGATACGAACTTAAGTCCTTTTTCAGATACAGATATCAAAATAGATATACAGGATCCTACCCCCATCCTTTATACACCAACTCCGACCATCCCATTACACTATGTAGGGTTAAAAATACCTACCCATCCCTACACACCATATCGTGCCATTATGACACATATCAGATAAAGTGCAGCCAAGCTACTAGAATATAGGTGAAGGTTGTCTTTTAGAACACTTCCTCTATATATACAATCCCACCCCAAAGCAGATACAGAATACAGATACAGATACAGATGTAACATGCTTATCATGCTTGTGTATAGAAATCAGATATACATATAACAGAATAGTCAGACAAGCATAAAGGTGTCCTACTCAGAGCATACTATCATAATATCAGATCACATAATCTAGGGTTAGGTTAGCCCTTATCGACCCTACGGTAGCCCACAGTCTATTGGAATGACCCGTGCGACCCTAGGGAAAATTTCAGAATTATGGGCCCACATGCCCGTGTGGATTACTCGTGTGGGCTCAAACGTCTGTGTGTCTCGCACGCCTAGATTGGACTTACCTGTGTGCCCCACATGGCCTAGCCCAGAATCCACGCGTCTGTGTAGCATGCCCGTGTGTCCCACACAGCCACACTCACACCACCACACGGTCGTGTCTTATGCACGAGCATGCCTTCGTCGACTACACGGCCGTGTCTTACACACGACCAACCACACGGGCGACCACACACCTATGTGGCGTCGACAGATTGCACTTTCGACTTTTGTCAAAACTCGATTTTCACGCGTAAGAGGTACACACCTGGTACTGATTCGATGCGAAAACAGCCTCGAAACCACCAAAACCTAAAAACAGAATCCCAATACCCTATTAGCAACGATTAAAAAACACAACCAGAACTAAATCGAGCAACATTCCATACTTACCACCGCAAAATAACTACACGTGAAAATTACACTATAGAAACGTTAACTACAGATTCACCGTCTTCACCTACACAACTGATCACAAAGTTTAGATTTCTTACAACAACCGTTACGCTATTACAACGAAATAAAATTGAAATGCTTACCGAACTCACGCGAATAGCAGCAATAACGAACCAAGAAAATAAAAAGGAACAGAAAACTGAGGATTAAGCCAAAAATAGGAGGAACAAAAGAAATTGACAGAAAAGTTGAAGAGGAGCAAAAACCGACAATCCCCACTACTCATAACTCCCTCAAAATTTTAACTCAACCGAAATTTCGTCAAACACCCGAGCAAAAATAATACCCACACTCACACAAGGATTTGAGCACAAGACCTCCAACACAACAGACCCCTTTACCACTTGAACCAACAAACTCATTTTAATAGAGATTAACAGACAATTTTACATAAGCCCATTTGGCAAGGGTAAGGCTAAGATTAGAAAAATAAAAAAATTTGGCAAAGGTGAGACTTGAACCCAAGACCTCTTACACACACTCAAAACACTTAACCATTGAAACAAATACACACTTGTGTCAAATATTTACAGAAACAAAGATAAATTTATCAGGCCGTTACAATTATTAATTAAATAGAACTCTAAGCATCTTAATTATCACTTAATTAGTATTAGTGTTGTATACCAATTAAAATTTAACTTTAACTTTCTAAATAACATTCAACATCTAAGAAAAATTACTCGTAAAAAAGAAAAAGAAAAAGAAAAAGAAAAGGAGATTGTTAACAATAATAAGAATTATATAAAAAAGAATGGAGCATTAAAACCATGGTTCTTCGAAGAGGCAATAGCGAAACATATTCGAACAACAGTGGTATCAGAGAGAGAAATTATTTCAATTGATGATGAGATAATATAATATTATGCTACTAATTTTTTTTTAAAAATTGTTGTAAGTTGTTTACACTATATGAAGCAAGTAATCTTAAATCTGTTTTTATTTGTTTATTGATGCATCGTTGAGAGCACCAAAAATATCCTATTCCTTGTAAAATAGTAAAAAATAACATAAAATGAAAAGTAGGGTCGAATCCTCAGGGACCGGAATGTACAAATGCTCGTTCCTTGAAATCCTTGACAATTTCTTGGCCAAGAAAACCTGCGTTCTTGAAAAAAACAAAATTAAGAATTTCGAAAATAAAATAAAAATAGAATTTAAAGTCGAATTGAAATTACGAAATTAAATAAATTGCGAAAATTAAAATGGAGAATATAAAAATAAACAAAGTTTGGGAAAAGAGAGAGTTTCTTATGTGGCGAGATTCCAGCCTCTGGTTGTCTCGATCCGCCTTGGGTTCAATCCTTGGCTTTTAAGTAAACCTTCTCGAGCAGGATAAGCCAGTTATAATGGAAGAGGGGGCCTACGACCACCAACTCCAAGAATTTAGACTTAAGATTTGGCAGAACCTGACTCTAGCCAATAATCGCTTTTGTGGGACTATCTTCTGCTAGATCATCACTTCCCAATGGCGAATACCACGTCGTTTTGTCTCTTGGATTCGCCAACCTCTGACGCAGAAAGCCAACGAACCGACTGTGCAACCTTCCCAAAACGTACAAAGCGGTCGTTCCTTACACAAGTTGAAAAGATCACCTATTAAGGGACATAGACAGAAGCATCAGCCTCGTAATGCGAAGAAGCGATGAATACGCTGTTGAGAAAGCTAAGTGCGGATTCTAAGTCTTATGGACCATTTTAGGGAATTTCGACAACCTTCGGCTAGATTGGTTTAGTGGCTCATGATTTTTGGGAAATAAATAAATATAATAGATATGATATTTTTATTGAAGAAAATATGGAGAGAACAAAAGACATAGTTTTTGGGAGAGGGAGTGTTTACAGAAAAAAGAGATGTCAAATATGTGCCACACCATCCCCTATTTATCGTACTAGAAAACCTATCATATTCCTAATTAAATTCTAAAAGATAAATACAAATAAATAAAGATAATTAAAGATAAATGAAAATAAATCCTAAAATTAATCTAAATAAAAATCCTTGATAATTATCCTAATATAATTGAAATTAAAATAGAGTCTTGTGCTATAAAATCTCTTCTTTTGCATTTTAGCCCTTATGTCGTCCATGCTTGCATTTTTGGCACCACTTCTCTCCTACTTCGCATGTTGGCCCACTTTATCTCCAAATTCACGCTTTTTGCCCTTAAATTTACTTTCGCCTTCAATTAAGTCACTAAAAGATAAAAGATCATAAAATAACCCAAATTAGTAGGATCATACTCAAAATAAACATGCAATTAGCACATAAAATATGTCGTTCTAGAGTATTATCATTTATGATTTGTTTGGTGCAGATAAAAAACATTTTGTGGATTTGTTTTGAAAATAAATTTAAATTTAAACAATTATTTTTAATCATTATTATTAAATATGATCATTAATTTAGTGCAAATATAGTTTGTATTTACTTTCTTATATAGTTTCAAATTTGTATATTTGTAACATCCCCAACTTGACCTAGCGTTAAGGCTGAATTCGGGAGATTACATTGGCCACCGAAATGACCCACTGAGATTATCGATGTTATGAAACAGTCATTTTAAAACTTTTGTTTATTTTTGAAGAAAAACTTAGCATGTTATCTTCTTTTTACTAAAAGTTACAATTTTATTTCCAAAACGATTGATTTTAGGGTTTCCTTAGCAAACATTGATTTCTAGTTTTATGTACATTATTTCAAAAACTATTCACTCAATAATACATCTGAAAAGTGATATTGAACATACTTATTAATGAAAACCAGATTTCATGCAAATTTAAAACAAGTTCAAATTTCAATAATGCTAAAATCAAAGTAAAAGTCATGCATGCCAAATAAACTCTAAAACCTATGTCCCATGCCACAGTTCAAATAAAACAATACAGCCCCTGAATAACAAAAATTGTGAATAATAAATCTAAAATATTTTTAATGAAAAAAAACACAATCAAAGCCAAGCCTTCAGGTTGTTGTGTCCGCGTCCTAACTTGGTGGGTTATCTATAAAAATGAAAATTAAAAAGGGGTGAACTTAACAAGCTCAGTGTGTGTTCATTCACAAGAAAATCAGTGTGAAACAATAAGCATAGCATACAAAATAACAAATCTTAGAATAATCACATTCGTATAGCAATTCACAATTCATAGTATTAGTTTTTCACATTAACACATCACTATAATATTTTAGAATTCACAGTTTTGTATGCACATGCTTATGAATAGTAATGCAATTTCAGTTTATCAGAAAGGTCTTACCCAACTCCGCTACACACCACACTATGAGCTCCCCCAGAACTCATCCAACCTTATACACCGGGTTGTGGATAAACCACCATTGATTTGTAGATAAACTGTCACTTTGTTTGTAAAAATTTTGGGTAAACCAATAGTATTTTTAGATAAAACCATTTGCAGATAAATTGCCACTTAGTTCGTGGGTGAATCACATATTTGCAGATAAAAACTGCCATTGGGTTTGTGGACAAGCCACCATTGTTTGCAAATTATTAAAGTACCACTCTTCCATTGTACATACCGTCCCACCCCATGCAATGCAATATGACATGCTTTGTAATAGAACAATTCAACACTAGCAGTACTCATGCTTAACATGTATTCAATTCAACACTAGCAGTAAACATGCTTAACATGTATTCAATTCAATACTAGCAATAAACATGTTTTATCATGTACTCAATAGGGTTGAGTCATTATTAAAAACTGCACCTAATTGAGCCCTTGATCCTCTAAAAAAAATCAATTGGCTCATTCCGTTAACAGAAACCAATATTGACCTATTTGATTATTAACGGTTGATGACGTGGTAGACAAAATTGACTAGAATACTCCACCTGGTCGTACCATGGTATGATGCCGATGTGGAAAAAAATCTATTTACACATTGGAAGGTCGATTATTAAAGCAACACCTTCTAACGTAATAGTCACATCCTCAAATGGAAAATAGAATGTAAACATTTTTTGCCTTCATCTTTTCAACAAGGAGGCAACCAACTTCGGAATGATATTGAAGTTTGCCATCGATGATGTAACATCCCTTATCTAGCCCCACGATTGACATGGATAAGTGATGTCATATTGACACTTTAATCATTTTACATAATTTCTTTCTTTAAAACAACATTTTTCCACTCGTTATAAACCCTTTTAATCAATTTTTAACATTTAAGAAGCTTTGAATACATTTTTAAAATCATTTTGAATCATTATCGGGTTATTTGGATATGTCTAATACAAAAACGGGGTTTTTAGGGCTAAAAACTATCAGGATCTAGTGCCCTTAGTATAGTTACTTTGTCATATATTCTGTTAATTTTTCGAATAGATTGGTTTAATAAAATTTCATCATTCATATTATTATCTTTTGTATTTGTCCTCAATGATTTTTGCACACAAATCAAAATGTACAAGAAAGTATTGGTTTAATTATCTAACATTTAACTAATATTAAGTTACATTATGCGATTTAATCATGATGCAATAATACATCTTATATTAATAGGTAATCTAAATCAACCGTAGTTTGAAGAATCAAAATTGAGAAAATTGATTCAAAAGACTAATATGTTATCTATCAAGTCCAACTGGGGGGATACATTGTCTTGGGTGCCAAAATGGATGACTCCTAGAAGATAGAGACATAAGTGTGATTGTTTGGACTGACATTACATCTAATAGGACCCAAATTGAATTTATCCTAGATTTGTTTATGGGTTTATTCAATTGTGACGTTCATAGTGTGATTTACCTCAATCTTGAGTGAGTAACTAACTATGCGTATGTAACTCATATACTTTAATATGTTGAAAATCTAAGCTCAATTGATTATAGAGTCAAAAGTTGGTATGTTGGATAAACGACTTATGGTGTAACTTTACTTAAAAAAAAAACAAAATTCGTAGCCTAATAAAAAGTAAATGATATCATCTCATTGACATTGCATGGTTGATGGAAAAGTAACGTGACCGCGGGTTGTTTATTTAAGACAAATTATTTAATAACAATTTATTAGTAATTGACTTTTTCATGAAAGAAAATATAATGGTTACCATAAAATAAAATAGAATCATATTGGGTGAATGGATTTAATCCAAAAGGATTAAGCATATCCTATGTGGGTAGTACACTTATGACACAATCATTGGACAAATAAAAATTAAGTTGCTTTCATAATTGTGTATAGTAATGGAGAGTTCAGTCATAGTACTTTTAGTGGATTGACTTCATGACTAAATAATATTGTTATTAATAGACAAAGAGTTGGAACTTAATTACAAATTATTTAAGAGCTAATTATAAATATCCAATCAGACCCTCTACTAACTCAACACAATCCTTTACAAATTGCATTTGAACCAATAGGACAAATGAATGAAAACGACGAATAGAGAAATAGATTGCATGTATCACTATTTGTAGTAAATGCATTTTCTGACATAAGACTAGAGATGACTTAGTGATTAATTTAATTTCTTTGAATTATTATTTAATTGATTATAATTAAATAATTGAAGTTCAAAGTGAAAATTAAATTAATTAGTCATCGTAGTTTTACAGAATAAGATAATTAGATTTATTTACTTATAGATTTTGGCACGATAAAGTTGTCATAACTTTAATGGAATTAGAATTGGGTTAAGAAGATAATTTAATTACACAAATTATTTAAATTTATTAATTAAATGAATAATATTTTAGAATAAACATTTTGTTATCGGGTTGGATAAACTATATAAGTTGGTTTGAATACCAGATAACATGTATAATTGTACATAATACACAAAAAGGTTCCAATATGCTCATTAAACATGTGATGGGCAGCACTTAGGGTTCCGAGAGTGGGGGTGTCATCGCTCACCTTGTGTAATCCCAGTGGAGCACAATGTTTTCTATTAAAATATTATTATTTTGTCTCCTCTTATTCAAGTAGAACTTTTGTGGTTTTTCCATTAGGATTATGGCTAAGCCAAATACACACCACTTCAAGCGTAGTTACTCTGTTGGATTATAGTGAGATTTATTTCAAAGTAAATTTTACTTTTCAGCAATACTCGAGTTAGGCTTCTAGCCCATAAAGAGATTTAATTTTCTCCACATGAAAACTAAAAGTTTTCATTGTGTGTTTGATTCGTGTAATTAGAGCCCACTCTCTAAGCAAACCAAAAGTTTGAGAATAGTGAAGAAAATCATGCTAGTTGAAAGCCGAGAAACAACCAGCACCTCTTACCCGAAAACACAAGTACTAAATTGGTAAATTTTATTACTACAAAAAACACAAAAGTTCAATCGTAACACATTTCATCGTCCCGGTTTACTAGAGAGCACATGAAACAAAATTCTTAAAAATCCTTAAAATTTCGAATCTTAAATCATTTTTATAAAATCATAAAATTAAGTTTAAAACAATTTTGGAGGTCTAGAAACATATTAAAACCATTTAGAATCATTTTGCAGGCAATTAAAAGTGTCTTAAATCAAAAACGAGTTTCGATGTATTCAAAATTCTCAAAACAATGTTGTGGCCCAAGTTCAAGACTTAAGTATCGATACATAAAATCTATGTATGAGTTCTATGTGCATTTAATATTGACTTGCCTTACATTTTGCTAGTTTGATCTTGGATCCGTAATCTTACTCCGTGATTGATTGCCTTTAACTTTGATTATTATATGTAGGCTCATTTTGAGTTCAATTATGTGTATTTAACACTTATAATATCTATTTTTATTATATGTAGGCTCATGCGAGTAGAGTTCTATTATATTTATTCGGTAGCTAGGTCAACGACCAAATAAGTTCCCGGGTTGAATCTCTAAAATTGAACTCGAATTCTATGAGTATGAAGGTACTCTACATGTACTATAAAGGATTGTTTCCTAACATACACGACAAAAATGAATACAGTGATTTGATAACATCTTGAACTCAGGCTCATGTATGTCAAAAATATCCTTTCAAAAAAAATTCTGAAAAATGACTTATTCATACCTACTTAATAATAAATAATATTAAATTTTATATTATTGAAGTTAAAATGTATGATAACATATATATTTTGAATGAAAGAAACATGTAACGTTCTTTAAAGAAGATTTTAGTAAAACTCTTCATTTACGTTCAGCAAATTTTCAGCTAATTCAAGCTTTAAAAAGAAATCCCATTTTTTTTTTCATGTTTTCTCATCATTTTCTGATGTAACACCTGACCTTTCCGCTCTTTAATTTGCCATTCACCCTTTTTCTTCTGTTTTCTGTTCTTGAATCCCAATTTCCTCGGTTGGTGTCTATTCCCACTATTTCAAATATAAAAAAAGCTATTTTAATTTTCTAAAAACAATTAAACTTTTTCTTCTTCTTTTTTTTGGCCTTTTTGGTCATTCCCATTTCGCAAATCATCTTCTTGATTGTTAAAATAAATACCCTTTTTTCAGTTCTTTATGGTTTATTTTGTTTCATAGTTTCTAGAACTAGGAAATGGCTTCCATTGGCGGTTCTTCCACTTTTATCATTGAAAGAAAAAGTAGACATGTTTTCACTTCCTCAACTTTGAGTCCAACAAAGATTGAAAATTTGGCTGTTTTTAGTGGTTCAACAAGTGGGGTTTCTTTATTTTGTAATAGAGGGCAGCTTTGGAGGTTTAAGCCTGTGAGAATTGCTGGTGATGACCCAGAGGGTTCACTTCAGTTTACAATTAAGAAGAGCAAGAAGGTACTTGCCTTGCAAAGTGACTTTTCTTAAATTTTTTATTTTTCATTGTAAATGTTGCCAATGGATTGAAATGGGTTTTTAATGTATAATTGTTTTATTTTGTAGCCTGTGATTGTTTATTTACCTTGAATGTGAACTTTGTAAGTGGTATAGTGTGCAACAAACAAAGATTAAAATGAAATTGGGTAAAGGAATTGTTAACCTTTCTGGAATAGGAACTTTTAGATTTTACACCTAACTTGCAATGACACTCCGTTGAATCATCATATAAATTTAGCCAGTAATCTTTGTAGCTTTCAATGGGTATATAAGAACATTGCTGCCTTTATAGTTCAAGAGAGAGGGGAGAGGATTCCATTGGGATCACAATGCTGATGAAGTCCCTTGTGGACTAGTTTCTAGCCATCTGAAATATTAAATAGTTGAATATTATCTTTCAAGAGCTATAAACGAGTTTTCCTGCTGTATCCGTTCGCGAGAATTGAAATCAAAATGGTGCTATTTATCTTCTTTATCCATGGCAGATTGCAGAAACAAGGAAGTTGGTTTCGTCCTTAAAAAGTAATATTACTGACTTAGATGAAGATGAAGCTTTTCATGAGCAGAGGGATAAGTCTCTTCCTGATGTGGATCTCACTTCAAGCAGCTCTATTAGTACAGTTGAAGGCAAAAATGGGAGCATTCTTTCAAGCAGTCATGTTACTTCAACTGTGAAGGACATATCGGAGATACGACCTTCAGATGAAGTTGGTGGTGAACCTGAAGTACATTTGTCTTCAGAAAAGGCCTCCTCAGATTTAGGTTCTACCAAACTGCTGAAAACCACTGATTCGAAAGCTTTTAAGTCTGACATGCTTCCTTCTTTTCCCTCAAGTTCCTCTGATGCTGTCCTACTTACATCTATTGAGAATGAAAATTCGACCAAAACAAACCTAGAAATGGCTGGTGAGGTACATGATCCTGCAGTTGAAAGTACAAAACCCCCACCACTAGCCGGTGCAAACGTCATGAACATTATATTAGTAGCTGCAGAATGTGCCCCATGGTCTAAAACAGGTAGTATACCAGTTATAGATAAATTTGAGATGATAGTCTCTCTTCTCTTTTCGTGATAGATAGATGATATATAACTTGGAGGCTGCTGTAATCTTATTATAGGTGGGCTTGGAGATGTTGCCGGCTCTTTACCAAAGGCTTTGGCTAGACGGGGACACAGGGTTATGGTATTTTTTTCTCTACTTTCTATGTTAAATCAAATACTTCGCATTGCAATACATATGTAAACTCTATCCGCGGGAGGTCTCACCAACTTAAGCAAATTTGTATCTTAGGCTTAGTTTAGCTAAACCTTTCTATTTTTTATTTTCCTTTTTGTCTAGTTGATCCAGTGACCATTCTCTTATGGTTTCATTACCCTGCCAGTTTATAAACAGTTTGACTTTACCAACCATGATCCTACAGATGCCTGTGGCTCTTTAGATGCTTTCATTAGTAAATTCCTTTCTTTTTACTTAGGTTGTGGCACCTCGATATGCTGAGTATGTTGAACCTCGAGATATAGGAGTTCGAAAGATGTATAAGGTGGATGGTCAGGTACGACACAAGCTGTTGTAAATAACATAGATTTGATCGTTAAACAAAACAGGCTATTGCACTGCATGATCTTTGATGATATGTTATTTGTAGGATATGGAAGTATCATATTTCCACGCCTATATTGATGGTGTGGATTTCATATTCATGGATACTCCTATGTTTCGCCATATGCAGTATAACATTTATGGAGGAAAACGAGAGGTAGGATATGCTTTCTTGTGGTTTGTTAATGATTGGTTAGTAATTCAAATAAGTTGTAATTACACGTCTTAATTTAGTTTAATTTCAGAATAATATTCTATGTTCAAAATGTGCCAAATGTATTATAAACCTGAGAGAAGGAAAAGATGGAAATTTTGCTATCAAGTTAATATTAATGTTAATCTAAGGGTGATTATAAGTACTATAAATTTTTTCCTTAGAAGTCTATATAACTTCTTTAAGGTCTTCCATTAGTGTGATCGGATGTTGGCAGTGCTAGAAGCATGTAATATTTGCTATGCATTAGTTTGAAACAGTGTCTTTTGCAATCTCTATTTTGTATTAGAACAGAAGTAACCTTACCAATTAGGAGATGCAATAAAATTGATGGCTTTTCTTCGCTCACCATATTCAGCATTTTGAATGTTGCATGATTTTGGTCTCATTGTACAGGATATTTTGAAGCGCATGGTATTGTTTTGCAAGGCAGCTGTTGAGGTACATATTTTAAAATTACCTTGAATTATGCAGAAATACTGTAATCTGGTAGGATAGACATGATAGGGAAAACCGAGGGATTATTGCTGATGTTTGAGTTGAAAAGTAAGTTACACAGTCACACTCATTGCGGAGTTTAAATAAGATGACTAGTTGCAAAAGGGGCATTGTTGATTGTGTGAGGTTTCAACTAGCCTCTAAATTATTCTCACTAAGATAAATCATGGAAAAAGGAAATCTACTTAGATAAATTGTGGTGAATGTAACATGGTGTTCACTATGATTCATCAGCATGTTTCCAACACAGCTTCTAGAAACAACTGCCAAAGTATATTGGTCTGCTTTGCACCTGATTATGCTACATCTTTACTTCCTATGCTAGAACACTCTTATATTATTCTTGGGGAACTTAAAGGTTTTCTCAAGTCCATTTTCTTATTTTCTGGCATAGCCTCATTTTTTGTTGAATATAATTGATTGATTAGATTGTAGTGTCATATGGTGAAGAAGTTGTTTTTTTTTAGGTTCCTTGGTATGTTCCATGTGGAGGTGTCTGCTATGGAGATGGAAATCTGGTTTTCATTGCTAATGATTGGCATACCGCCTTGTTGCCAGTCTACTTAAAGGCTAATTATCGAGACAACGGTTTGATGTCCTTCACTAGATCCATTCTCGTTATCCATAATATTGCTTACCAGGTTTGTCCTATGCTAATTCACTTGATTTGATCATTTTATAGGAAAAAGGGATCAGGTCATTTATATTTTTGCTTTGTTCTTAATAGAAATTAAGAACTTATATCATAGTGTATTCACATTTTTTCCTCAATTCTTTGCTTGGTTCTTGTGCGCCAATAGAATTTTTTACAAAATCATTTGTTATTTTGCATTGCATACTTAAATAAAAGAGAATGCATAGAGCATTCCACAGATCATGATAACTGTACATACCTTGTCTGCAATTCTCTCTTGAAATTAAATTTATATCGAAGACAACTATGGAAAAATATAATTTATTTGCTGCTCTGTTGCATCTAAGTGCATGACTTAATCTCCTGAAAGAGATTAGAGAATGAGAATTCGAAAGCATTTGCTATTATGATAAGTGCTTTTAGAGCTTAATTATCTGAATTTCTTTGTATGGATTCTAACAGATATTGTTTTCAGGGGCGGGGGCCCATGGAGGATTTTTGTTCTATCGGTCTACCAGATCACTACAAGGACCTTTTTAAGTTATATGACCCTGTCGGAGGTGAGCACTTTAATATCTTTGCAGCAGGACTAAAGACTGCAGACAGAGTGGTCACTGTTAGCCATGGATATGCTTGGGAGATTAGAACTTTGGAAGGTGGTTGGGGTTTGCATGGGATCATAAATGAATGTGACTGGAAATTGCAAGGTATAGTGAACGGAATCGATATGGAGGACTGGAATCCGCAACATGATGTTCACCTCAAATCAGATGGTTATACTAACTACTCCATCGAAACACTGCAGCCTGGCAAGGCTCAGTGCAAGGCAGCCTTGCAGAAGGAGCTCGGGCTACCTGTTCGTGAAGATGTCCCACTGATCGGTTTTATTGGGAGACTGGATCATCAAAAGGGTGTCGATATAATTGCTGAGGCAATTCCCTGGATGATGGACCAGGATGTGCAATTAGTCTTGTTAGGCACTGGCAGACAGGACTTGGAAGAGCTGCTTAGGCAGTTTGAAGACCAACATCATGACAAAGTCCGGGGGTGGGTAGGGTTTTCTGTACAGACAGCTCATCGTATAACAGCTGGGGCGGATATTTTACTCATGCCATCAAGATTTGAACCCTGTGGACTGAACCAACTGTATGCTATGTGCTATGGAACAATTCCAGTTGTTCATGCAGTCGGTGGGTTGAGAGACACAGTGCAGCCTTTCAATCCATTTGAAGAGTCGGGGTTTGGTTGGACATTTGACAGCGCTGATGCAAGTAAGTTGATACATGCATTAGGGAACTGCTTGTTGACATATTGTGAGTACAAAGAGAGTTGGGACGGACTTCGAAGACGGGGTATGATGCAAGACCTCAGTTGGGACAATGCTGCTCAGAAATATGAGGAGGTCCTTGTTGCTGCCAAATACCAATGGTGAGCCATCTTTGACTTAAATATTCTATCGATTTCTGAGTTGGTTGACATGGTGTAAATCCCGACCAAATTGATAGCCAAGTAGGTGAGTTGGCAGAAATCCTGGTACGAAGTAGTTGCAGCGATGAGCTTGTTCCTGAAAATGCTGCAAGTGTAGATAAATAAATTTGGACTTTCTTTCAGTTTTCTGTTCAAAGGTTACTGGAAAGCTTACTATTACCATTGTTAATATGAGGTGAGCTTGTTGGCTTTTTAATCTTCCAAATAAATTTCTACTGTATTAGACTTTTATTGCTTGAAAAAAGCTTCTAAAAGTTTGAACATATCTATATTTGACATTTACACTTAGCCTTGAGTGGTATTAGTCAAATAGCTATTATTGAGTCTGGAGTGGTATTAGTCAAATAGCCATTATTGTACAGAAGATGGTTGAAGAAAGGTAAAAGAATCCATTTTCTTCTGCACATCATTGTCAAATGCCGATGCAGGCCCCCAAGCAATCTCTCATAATAATTGTTCATTTAAAAGAGGTCACAGTAAGATTTATTTTAAAAAAATAAAGGAAATTTAGAAGTAGGAATAAATCTTAAAATTATATATGAATTTTGTTTCACAATATGTCGTGTTATCTGTAAATTTTAATTTTATACAATTTTATATGTAATATTTTATTTTGATTTAATTTTTGTAAATCGCAAATATAATTATTGATATAAAATGTACTAAAAAGAAATATTAATGTAGCAGTATTTTTTAAGTTTATATATTATATACACAAATAATCTCCTTTAATTTGAACAGGCTAAGGCTACCTTGAGGGAAAAAACTAACACCAAAACAACAATTACTTGGTATTTGCATAATCAAGTTTATTTGAATAGTTACCTTAAGCTTCAACAATCTAATATTTAAAAAATTTCAGACTTCAAAGATCACCGTAATCAATTCAAAAGAAATGCTTTAAAACAAATAAATGAAAGAAAGGTGTTATGGAGGAAAATCCAATATGTTAAAATCGTTATTGTTGCGTCGTGTTTTGGCTAAAAACAACTAGCAAAATAATATATTTTGAGTTAGTTCTCTATGTCAAGTTAAAAGGAGAGTTTTAGGATATTGTTAGTTAATGAAATGATGCATTAGAGAGGAGGTTACAGTTGTTGAATAACAACTTCCATAACCTATAATTGTTGTTTTATTTCCATTTTAAGCAGAAGGAGAATGTATGGAATGTTTATGCATTTTTAGTGAATGAATTCTATTTCTTCTTCATCTCTCTTCTCTTTTATTTTTTGCTTTCTTCTTTTCTAAATCTATTGTAATAAATGTATCAGAGCCTATCGATCCTCCATGACCAGTGAAGGAGTGACAACTCAACTTCAAAAAGAGATAGGTTATTTTCAACAGGAAGCTGTTTAGCTCCGGATTGAGTTATCTCAGTGGGACATTAAGCTTGACAACCGTTTAAAGGAAGTCTGAGATGATTTCCATGGTGAGATCAAATCTGAGTTATAAAACTTGTTTGAACAATACTTGGGTCATCCACCCTTTGTTATTGTTGTTGGGTCTTCTCAAGACAAAGGGAAGGGCATTTTAGGTGGCCCTCCATCTGGTTTTTCCCCAAAAGACACCATGATTGTTTCTCCCATAATGGAACTGGGATGTACGGTAACACCTTCACGTGTGAACAACAAATAGGGACCCCTATACTCTTATTTACAGTGTCCAAAGTTTGATGGCATTGATTTCCAGGGATGGTGATCCAAACTAGAGCAAATTTTGAAGCTGAGGGTGTTGTCAATAGTGGCAAGGTAAGGACAGTGATGATGCACTCAGAAGGAAAGACATTCGATTGGCATCATTTTTATTCTCAGAAGTAAAGAGGGTTTTGTCGCATATGAAATGATATGCGATTTGTGCAAGTATACACGTCGAATCAAGTAATAAAGTGATGAGGGAGTATTGTTCCCACAAGGATCGGATTGAGGCACAAAAGTAATCAAGTTATTATAATAAAATGCGATTAATGATATGGTAAAACTATGGTAAGTATGCAATGGTAATTAAAAGGAATAATGATGTATGCAATATGTGGAAAATACCTGGAAATGTTATGACAAAACGAGAGTAGAAATATAATGGCAATTATGAGAATTACAACAGGAATATTATTTAAATGAACAAATAAATAGCTAAGAATGATATGATAAAGATACGGTGACAAAGAATAAATGATATATGGTGTTGATTTTGAAGGTCGAGATTACTAAAAATCTACCCTTACTATCAATAATACCTTGGCAAAATCATACTCAGTTTACTGCTCAAAAGAGTTCTAAAATGGTCTGCTTCTTTCGAGAGCAAAAACCTCAAGTTACCTTGCCTATGTCTATAGGCCTTTTAATACGGTACCCTGCACTGTTTTCCTTCTGTATGAATGCTACTCTATGTCTAGAGTATACTGCAAGTGTCTGTTGAGTACTTGCTCATATCATTAAGTTTCGGTCTAACTAATCCAATCTTTTCAGAATTATATTTAGTTTATGGGCATGTTGAACAGTTATTTATGTCTAGGGATTGCCCGCATACAATTAAAAATAAAACAATTGAATGAAATAGTAAATTGATTCGGATCTATGCTTCAACTATTAAAGAAAATAAAATTTTCATCATGTAATCCCAACCCGATGAGATTTAGCTCATGGGTTGGCACATAAAATTCAAAACTAAAATAACATCCAACACCATTTTCATCATTCAATTCACGAAAGAACAAAGTAAGAAATACAAAAGACTTTGGGAAAACAGCTTTCGCCTATCCAGTTCACACTCTAGGTGCACAGTGTCCTATGATGGCTAAGAGGGACTGCTTTCGTTTTCCTCTTTCTGTTTCTACTCAGTTGCTACCCTCTATTTTTGCCTAAGGATCTCTTCCTCTTATTTGTCTTTTTGGGTTTCCTTCTTTGGCTTTTTATAGCTTTTTTTCCTAGGTTAAATCTAACAACTCATATTTATTTTCTCCTTTTTTTAAATTCTCTTTTTCAACAACCCATCCTTTTTTTTTAAAATCTTTTTTCAACAACACAAGATTATCTTCTTTTTAAAATTTTTTTTGTAGGAGAAAAACCAACAGCCTAGGAATTTTTTCCCTCTTTTTTAAGCAGATTTTTCTAGTACAAGTATAGTTGGCTGAAACTGGTATGCGTTGAGTGTTGACTCGATCTTTTTGGAATTGTAACGGCATTCGTCCTGAAAAATGTCAAACATTTTGCCCCGACAAACCTTCACTCCTTTATTTCTCATTCCTCAACATGCACCTGTCAAACCACCAAACACAGCCTTACCACAAGCAATTAAAAGTACCTAATATTTAAACATAGTCCAAGCTACTAATGAAATGATGAAAATATGAATGAAATATTTTAAAATGCAACTAAATGTACCTAAGTATAACCAATTAGCTAGGTCTAAAGGCATGAAATCTAACTCTTTTCAAGAGTTATCAGGTTTCACTTGTTAACATGGGACAGTTATGCTTGCAACTTGAAGGAAAGATTTGGTTTTAGCTCCTTTCAAGATCTTATGGAAAAACTGGTATCTCTGCAGCAATAAGGCTCAGTTGACTAATTCCACAATGACTTTGTAAGTCTTTTCAATCAACTTTAATTACTTGAGAACTATGCTTTGAGCATTTTCACTAGTAACCTAAAATTAAAGATTGGGCAACACTTGCAATTGTTCAAACCTGAGACACTAGTAGAAAGATTTTTGGTTGTTAGGTAAATAAAGAACATTTTAATGAACTCTCAAAAGAAATATCCTTCAGTAGGAGTTGGTGGACACACTCGGTCCCTAACCTTGTTTCTTCCTATAAGGGTTAATCTAACTTGACCACCACTTATGTTTTTAGTGGCTCCCCTTCAGGTACAAATGGTCAGAAGGCTACTAATAGAGCCCTTTCCCAAAGCTAATATGGAGGATATAAGGAAAAAAATGTCTATCTTTCTGATGTGCAGTTGTAACAGCCCAAAATTCAGTGGTGTCGAAAAACACGATTTCAGGAACTCATCTCCATTTTAAGCAAAAGGAGAATGTATAGAACATTTTTGAATTTTTAGTGAATGAATTATGTTTCTTCTTTATCTCTCTTCTCTTCTCTTATTTTCTTTTCTGCTTTCTTCTTCTTTTATAAATCTACTGTAACAAAAGGGTTCTTATATTTTCCAATATAACTAAATGTATATAATCCTTACAAGCTTACTGGCATAAGATGTTATTAAAGGCAATATTCTTTTTGATAAACTAACCAGTGAAGTCACTCATTTTCGCATTATGACTATTTTCAGTGTTGCTTTAATTCTTCTAGCTATCTATCAATCCTAAATCTAATTTCTTGATCTTTCTTTGCTTTTTTGGCCCTAGTGTCATGGGCCAAAGTACAAAGCTCGTAACCATCACACTAGATGCATCCAATAGAGATCTATCGATTAGATAAGAATCATTTAACCCACGAGAACTGGCTCGATTCAAAGAGTTGTTGAAGAAGCCTAGGTGGCCCAATGATGCAGATTTGGAAAGATAGGCTACCTTGGTAAATATAAGAACTAATTTTATAAGATTAAGGGGAATAATATCTTATAAGATTAGATTGGATTTGATTATATAAATTGATTATGTAATCTTGTAAATCCCTAGATTTAAAGGATAGGTTAATTTCGTCCGTCAATGTAACTTAATCTAGACCGTTGGTTTTGGGAGAGCTCAGCTATAAATAGAGAGTCTCCACCTCACTTGTAAATCATTTATTGTATCTTGAATTATTAAAAGTAATAGAATTATTTGAGAGTATTTACTCAAACACCTCACATGCATTGTTTTCTGTGGCTTTCTGTTCTTTTATGCTTTCTTTTAGCTAGAGTTGCTTTTGCTATATAAATTGGTGCCTTAGAGAAATTCTAGTTGAGTCCTCACTTTGTGGTGGTTAGGCTGGCTTAGGCGTGTTTGATCGAAAGGATCGCTTAAGGCCGCACAGAACATGAGACTAAATTTCTAACCCCGTTATAATTGGTATCAGGGCTTTGATTGCGAAGGCACC
The DNA here is from genome assembly GCA_025698465.1 of Gossypium longicalyx. Lineage (NCBI taxonomy): Eukaryota > Viridiplantae > Streptophyta > Magnoliopsida > Malvales > Malvaceae > Gossypium > Gossypium longicalyx. Next base: position 3,772,154 of record CM047001.1, on the reverse strand, counting down.
GTCGAGATGTCGAAAGAAGTTGACAATCAGAAGTGGGCCAGAAAGCCAATCCTTTTGAAAGATATGTTGTTAGTTGTAGAGAAACGAGTGGACAAACTCAAGGAGTCCATGGAGGATGTAAAGGATCGCATAGACGACTGGATGGAGTAGTCTAGAGACTATATGACCATGTCTCTCAATTCCACTATGGATAACGTAAACAAGTTGTTAAATTCACATGGGGATAAGCTAACAGAAAAGAATCATGCTTTCAAGGCCATGGTGATGGCTTTGAAGGTGGAAACAATGGCCACGACGAATACTTTGAGCACAAGAATAGAGGAGCTCGAGAGAGACCTTGCCTTGTGTCGAGCAACCATGGGGAATTAAGTGTCAAGTGCAACACTCAATTGTAAAAATGTCCAAAAGCCGAAAGAGTTTACGGGGAAAAGGTCTGCATGCAATATGGACAATTTCTTATGGAGGATGGAGCACTACTTCCGTGCCAAAGGCATCATGGAGGATGTGGGTAAGGTAAATATTGCTTCCATTTTTCTTACTAATTTTGTACTTTTATGGTGGCGAGGCAGGTCCACAGATAAAAGGCATTTGAGATTGGGATGTGAGAAGAGTTCCAACGTGAGTTAAAGATGCAGTTTTATGCAGAATCTGCCTGTAACACCTCTAACCCATATTCGTCACCGGATAAGGGTTATGAGACATTAATGATCATAATACAGTTCATACAAGTATGCATAACATATTACAATTCGAAATTTTTAATTACATTAATGCTCATAACTAAATCAGAGATTCAATCTTAAAATCATATTATTCACAACCTGACATAATTTAAAACATAATCTACGTCTATCAAACAATTTAGCCATATACTGAACATGTAACAAATTAATAACTTCATTAATTAAATGTCAAACCTATTTATATAAGTCATGCGCACGTACAAAATTAAACATCATTTGAAACAAATTTCAATACCTTCCTTTTTATTTATTTATGTGGCATTACTATATTAATTTATATGTAGTTCATAATTCATACATTAAGGTTATCTAATACACCCATTTAATATATATAAACATATAAATAGAGGTAACTAAACATAATCGAATAACGCTTTAAGGCAAGTCATAGTTACGGTTTGATAAATAACCATCACATAAGAGATGCAACATGTTTCATCGAGCTCAAACATATTTCAACATTTTATCTTAAATCAATTTCAGCCACAAATAATAACTCAATACCAAAAACATGCATAACTCGTTATATCCTCAGTCTGTCATTTAATCACGAATATCAATTTATGCACAAGCTTTTAATATAACCGATTAAAAACATATTACATAATTTAATAAGCAATCATGAATGCATCTTTAGTACAATACAACATAGCCGAACATGCTTCTAACACATATATACATTATGTGTATTTACCCTAAATTTGAAAACCACATTTAACATTTAATTGCATACAAAATAATTGTCTAAAACATTCATGGGACATTTTTATTACCTATTACCTTTCATAACCGAATTACATTACTAAAAACCACGAACATATCCAAAAGATTTCATCACTGAATTACCAAAACTAAGTTCGTTAAACATTACAACTAAAAACATATAAGACTAAGACTAAACATAGTGATCAAATTCACATATATACTATATATTAGTATGAAACACATCTAAAACAACCAAACATATTTACGACCGATTTCTTCATACCTCACCCAAAATCATTAACCAACTTCAATATACAAACTCATAACACAAATTATAATTATTCAGGGCACATAGCATAATAATCAGAATGGACTTAAACCACAATTATACCAAAACCGAATTCAAGCATAGAAAATAAGCCATTTTCGCATGGCCTTTATACAAAACCAAAGTTCGTCGTTTCAAAACACATTCTAGCCTATACATGCCATAATTCGAGTTCAATTATTTAAATACCGAAGCTGTTGATAGTGTGATGAACTTCGCTGACGATCCCCGAGCTCGTAACTTGATCAAAAAATCTATAAAACAGAGTAACATGAACACACAGAGTAAGCTATCATAGCTTAGTAAGTAATAAGAAAGTAACATCCCAATAATATAGTCAACTCATTAAATTTAAATTAAACCAATTTACATTATCAATGCCACATTTAATCTTAACTTATACATTCCATAAACCACACATTTTTTTTAAACATAACTATCACTTTGGCCGAATACTTATAAAGTTAAATTCTACAAATTTTCATTCAACTTTCAAAGCCAGATATCATTATACATTCAAATATACTTCCACTCATTTACACAAGCTCACAAAACAAGATTTAACTTCAGATACATACATCACTTATTTGGCCGAATACACAAGATCATATATAACATCACATATGTATATTACCTATATAGCCGAATATACATGGTCACACATATTGACATAGTTAAGAATCATTTCATTGACATTCAAATTATTTAGTCACAAGGCCAAATACACATACCAATCTCACATATATTTTTCATTTCTATCATACATGATTTTAAACAAATATTTAAAGTATTTACTTACCTTAACTCACATAGGTAACAAGTTAATTCATACCTGGCCATTTAGCTTGTTTTACTTATTCGAACACAACTTATCCTTGCCCGATGAACCAATCGAAATTAGATAGGACACTCGGATAATCACACATATATCTTACAATGCCAACGTCCCAGACGTGGTCTTACATGTAATCACATATCGATGCCACTGTCCCAGACAGGGTCTTACTCGCACAAATATATCGGAGTCACATATCGATGCCATGGTCTTACTCGCACACATAAATCGGAATCCTATGTCATGACATATGTATCCTAACTATTCCTACGGTTCATGCGGGGCTTTCGGACGTCGTAACTCGGTTGATACGAATTCAGAAAAATAGTAATCAAGCTTATTCACATTCGGCTATTGCATAAATAAAATCACATATTTCATTTCAGCAAGTATACTTTACATATAATTATAATTAATTACGTCTATTTGCATATAAACTTACCTTGGACATTATTGAACGGAACGGAACGGCTGGTCAACAACTTTCGTTTTCCCCCGATCCAAATACGATTTCTTTGGTTTTTGATCTAAACATATTCAAATTAAACTCATTCAAACATATTTTCATTCAATTTAGTCCAAAAACACCTAAATGGGCAAATTACCATTTTACCCCTGATATTTTACACTTTTTACAATTTAGTCCTTATTGCACAAAACACAAAATATACAAAATTTCAATATACCTATGTTGGGCCGAATTTTACCCATACCCATACAAATCCATATATTTCATTTGTTTCACATTTTAGTCCCTCAAATTATTATTTTTGCAATTTAGTTCTAGTTACTCAAAATCATCAAAAACTCCAATACAAAACATGTTAATCTAAAACATATCTTTCATATTTCATCATCAAATAACAAAAATCACAAGCTCTCAACAATGGTATAACTCAAAATATTCACCAAAATAAAAAATTTAAGCATGGGTTTTGTAGTACTCGAAGCAACGATCTCAAAAACGTAAAAATTATCAAAAATCGAGTAAGAACGAACCTTGAATCAAGCTTGGAAGGTGGCCGAACCTAGCCTTCTCTTATTTCTTTCTTTTATTTCTTATTTCGGTGGATGAACAAATGAAAATAATGAATATATTAACTTTGGTTTTATTTAATATAAGTTTATTAACTAAATTACCTATATAACCTTAATAATTAAATAACCAAAACACATAATACAAGGGTGAAACCGGCCATTACCTATTCAAATGGTCTATTTATAACTTTAAGGCTTCAACTTTAAAAGCCAATAACAATTTGACCCTTTGTACAACTAACTACCAAATTTTCATTTTACTTGATTAAGTCCTTTTATTTAATCGGGCACTCAAATGATAAAATTAAAGCACCAAAATTTCACAGATATAAATTCACACATAATAAACACAGAAAATAATTTTTAAATATTTTTCTGACTAGGATTCGTGGTCCCAAAACCACCGTTCCGATTAGGGTCAAAATCGGGCTGTTACATTGTCGAGGAGGAAGCTCGAGCAAAGTTGCGATGGCTTACGCAATGAGGCAAAATGGGGGAGTATGTTCGAAAGTTCAAAGAACTCATGCTCTAAATTTCAGATGTGACCGAGATTAAGGCATTGCTTGCTTTCAAGAATGGATTAAAGTCGTGGGCTAGACAGGAAGTGGAACGAGGAGGCGTCCAAGAGCTGCCGAAAGCCATGACAGTAGCAGAGTTCGTGGTCAAGCTTGGTCTAGAAAAAGTCAAATTTTGGTCTTCTAAGCCCAATAGGAAGGGCAATGGTGGGGGAGACCGTGAAGAAGAGGGACAGCGATAATGGTAGTAATAATGATGGTAGTAATGGGAAACCATGAAATGAGAAGTGGAGGTACAATAGCCCAAAAAAGAAGGGGAGCAAGATGAGATACTTCCTTTGCAATTGACCATTTATGAAGAAGAAATACCCAAAGATATCTTCGTTTTCGGGTATCAAGAGGAATGACGAGCTAGAGGAAGTGAAGCCTGTTGCGAAAAAGACATCAATGATTAATTTGATGGTAATCACTCCTATAAAGAGGAATGGCACGGAAGGGTTGATGTTTATAGACATCAACATTGTAGGTCAGAAGAGGAGTGCTCTTATTGATACAGGAGCATCGAACTTGTTCATATAAGAAAAAGCTGCGAGGAAACTTGGTCTTTCGATTAGGAAATCGAATAAGAAAATCAAGATGGTAAATTCCAAGGAGGCCTCAATTGTGGGAGTAGCTCAAGACGTGGAGCTACAAATCGACGAATGAAAAGACAAGGAAGAATTTGAGGTACTCTAGTTAGATGATTACAATTTTATGCTTGGTTTAAACTTTATTGACAAGATTCAGGTGGTTATGTTTCCATAGGTCGATCAAATTCATATTTTTACTAGTCATTTATCATGAATCATTGTGCCGGTGCATCGAGATATGAAGGTTGAGACCAAGGTGTTGTTGTCAATCCAACTAGTCGAGGATGTTTTGTATCGGAAGAACATTGACTCGATAGAATGGAGTGCTACGAAAGCCCTTTCTTGAAATGTTAGTGGCACATGAGGCCGATATGAGGCCTGTAGAATCGACTGTAGAGCTACCACCTTTGGGTAAGGTAGGTTGTGCATCGAGCTTTGAGGGAAAAGTAGCAATGTGAACATAGTCGGAATGAGTAAATGCTGCGAGTAAGGTACATTTCGAACACTTTGGTAGTATTTTGAATTCTAACTTGTTGGCTTAGCAAGATTATAGGGACCCTTTCAAAGTTCTTAAGCAAAGAGGTTAAGGGATTGTGGGCAATTCGAAGTCAAGTAGTATGAATCAAGAGGATTCCAATCGGAGTAAGTCAAAATTAGGGCAAGTTAGAACGGAGACTTCTTGCCAACGAAATGTACCAACAAGTATAATAGTTAAAGTTAAGAGGTGACGGAAGCCAAGTTGAAGGTTTTGAAGAAAGGGACGACCCGATTGCAAGACTAGTTGAGAAGGAGCCAAGTCGACAAGAGAGTTCTAAGGCGAATCAAGTCAGTGTCATTCTGAAGGCGCAACGAGGGTGTTGCAAGAATGGATAGGGGAGAATGTCACGGGCCAAAATGCAAAGCCCGTGACCATCGCACCAGATGTATCCCATCGAGGTCTATCAATTAGATGGGGGTCATTTTCAAAGAATTGTTGGAGAAGCCTATCAGATTGAAGCCTAGGTGGCCCAATGATGTAGATTTAGAAAGATAGGCTACCTTGGCAAATATGGGAACTAATCTTAGAAGTTTTAGGGGAATCATATCTCATAAGATTAGATTGGATTTGATTATGTAAATTGATTATGTAATCTTGTAAATCCCTAGATTTAAAGGATGGGTTGATCCCGTCCGTCGATGTACCTTGATCTAGACTGTCGGTTTTGGGAGAGCTCAACTATAAATAGAGAGCCTCTCCCTCACTTGTAAATCATCCATTGTATCTTGAATTATTAAAAGTAATAGAATTTTTTGAGAGCATTTATTCAAATACCTCTAGTGCATTGTTTTCTATGGCTTTCTGTTCTTTTGTGCTTTCTTTTGGCTAGAGTTGTTTCCTAAGGCCGCACAGAACGCGAGACTAAAGTTCTAGCCCCGTAACACTAGAACCTTCAATCTGCCAACGCAACATCCATACTAAGCTCAAAACAAGAGCACGACATGGCCATTAACAGGTGCCATCTTCTTTAGTTCAACTTCCAATTCCATATAATGATTAGGTGGCAATTCAAAGTCATATTTTAACACCATCTTTAACCAAAGTGCTTGAATTCTTAACGCATTCCTTAGTCCTTTGCAATTAAGGTTCCTGCACTTCCTACTTGTACAAAGAAGCATGATCCAGGTAGTTACTGTGGCAGAAGAGAAACCCAATCCAATAGATTCATATATCAATGGAGTTCTTATAATTTCCTCTTTAACCAAATAAAAGGTAGCTCCAATAAATTTAGTCAATTTCAATTGCAAACAACAAGAATCTACAAACAACAATCACAACAATTAAATTCACGGTTTGGGCTCAGACATTTAAGGTTGAAGTCTTGATGAACTTGATTTCTAAGTTTATAATATATTATATTATATTTATATATTATTTAATTTATAACACAAAAAAAATTAAATCAATAATAATATATATAATATTATAATATAAACATTAAAAAATGTTAAAATGCTTATAATAAAATTTTAATAAATGAAATATATATAATTATTAAATATTAAATTAAAAATAATATAAATATTTTTAAAAAATAGGTGGACCTAAAATGGGTTAATGTTAACCATTCACAACTATGAGTTAGTTTTGACAAAATTTTAAACTCATATTTCAATTAATACCAAGCTTGAGCAAACATAAAATGAAAGTTAGTATAATGCTTAAGCTTGGCCCGAACTGAGACATGAAGAAGAGCCTTTAACCTTTTGGTGTTATTTTTCTTTAGAATAATGACATATTTGACTTTTATACTTTATCCATTTTTAATTTAATATTTGTATTTTTTATATATACAATTTAATTTGGTTCCTAACCCTAATGATTCAAAATATTTGACTACATGGTAAGATTGATACCTAAAGTTGGAATATCCTTGTATCATGTTCAAATAGTAGTCAAAATAAATGCTGAATACAAATAATTCAAAATAAATGAAGAGTAGAAATAACATTGTCTAAAACCTAACATTATATGAAATTGAGTTTTCACCATCTTCCTCAAACAAGTTGAACAATGTAAACCAATTTTAACCATTGAAACAAAATTGCACCTTTGACAATAGACTAGTTTTTAATCAAAAAAAAAAAAAACAGTTTTGCTTTGCAACTCAGACTCCTAAATAAATCCTGTTGATTTTTTTTTCTGGCCAACAAATTCCTTTCAAGCCTCTCTACGAACAAAATACAGCTTGCCCATAACATGTAGAACGGCAACAAAAGCAATGAAACCGATACTCATGACAAGCACAACATTCGGCGAGATCTTGAGACCTGGTGCATCATCTGTGTAAAATTGAAGCATGGTCCCAGCAGCCCCTCCTGAGGCTGCACCACTTGTGGTTCTCCGCCTACGCATGCTTGCGGCTGCTGCTGCACTTCCTCTAGGGGGAGCTGTTCCACCAGCCATTTCCTGTAACAGACAACATCAAAGGAATTCCAGTAAATACTTCCAGAAAACACAGATATGACAGCTTTTCCAAATGAAATATAGATTCTGTTCCTTTTCACAATTTTTCCAGTCTGATATAACTGCCAACTGTTAGGCATTATGGATACAACTTCAGGAGACAAATTTCCTTTCCGAGCCATATATTCAAAGTCTATCCCCAAGAAGTTTCTCCCCCAAGAAACTTCTCCAAGAACATATTGCTATGCACTGGTGGCTTAAAAACAAAATTAGGTAAAAGTACAATGGAGGGCCCCTGTATTAGGAGCCAAATTACGTTTTGCTTCCTTTATTAAGAGCAAACTAAAAATTTCATCCATTTTTATGTTTAAAAACTAGCATGGCGGATAGAACATGTTACACGTGGCATGCCACATGTACCTCATTCTTGTATAAAAGGGCCAATTTTTAATAGTAGAAATTGATGAAATTTCTAACAGAAGGACTTTTGCTCTTTGATCTAATGTACAAAGATTAATTTACCAATTTTTTTAGTAAAGAGGGAAAAATTCAATCCAACTCCTAATTTAACGGCCTCCATGATACTTTCACCAGCAAAAATATAAAACTTGTTGAAATAGCTAGCTTCGATGCAGGTGAAATGCATGGGGAATCCAAATGCTATGAAAAACCAAGAGTTATACCAGGTAACCAAATGTCATATTTACTGTTAAAGTAATGTAGTTGCTTTTCCAGCAAATAGGGAAGGAAGCCGGTGGGTGTAGACAAAGCTTTTTATAGGAAAGGTTGACTCGAGCTCGTTAATGTTCAATACCATCGCTGAATGCATACTTATGAACCAGATTCCCTTTGAAGTCTAACGGCTAACTTATTTAATTTAAACTGATGTCTATATATCTTAATAGAGAATTCCAGTCTAGGAAAGGGATCGGGTAGCATCAATAAAATGCCGAAAGAGAAGGGATGGTGAAGGAAGTCGGAGTTCAACTCTACCGCACCTCTCTTAGTAATGAGTGAGAATAGATAGAGAATGTAGAAAATGAGAGTCTAGTAGTAGTAAAGTGCAGGTCCACTTTGCAGAGACAAGCTTACCTATAAAATATACCCTAATAGACTTTAGCATTCAGCATTTAAAAGGGTTGATCACTAATGTCGTTTCCTATTGCTGTAGCTAGTTTTGTTAATCAGACTCCATTAATTGTCGGAAAAAGGTATATCTAAAGTTTTAACATGTACTTGGAAGGTCCTTGAAAGGAAAAACTTATACCATGTCCAGGTAAAAAACTATATAAACTAGCTTAAAGATAGGTTAGCACCAATTTTTGCTAAAGCATCAACCAAGATTTCCAACCTCAAGAATCTTTTGACATGGCACCTCAACTGGACATAAATTGTTCCCCCCAAAGAAAAAGGCAAACAAATTTTAGTCTATGATGTTTCTCAACTAAACCTAATATAGGGATGGACTTTAGCATTCAGCATTTAAAAGGGTTGATCACAAATGTCGTTTCCTATTGCTGTAGCTAGTTTTGTTAATCAGACTCCATTAATTGTCGGAAATGGGTATATCTAAAGTTTTAACATGTACTTGGAACGTCCTTGAAAGGAAAAACTTTATACCATGTCCAACTAAAAAACTATATAAACTAGCTTAAAGATAGGTTAGCACCAATTTTTGCTAAGCATCAACCAAGATTTCCAACCTCAATAATCTTTTGACATGGCACCTCAACTGGACATAAATTGTTCCCCCCAAAGAAAAAGGCAAACAAATTTTAGTCTATGATGTTTCTCAACTAAACCTTATATAGGGATGGACTTTCGCATTCAACATTTAAAAGGGTTGATCACTAATGTCGTTTCCTATTGCTGTAGCTAGTTTTGTTAATCAGACTCCATTAATTGTCGGAAATGGGCATATCTAAAGTTTTAACATGTACTTGGAACGTCCTTGAAAGGAAAAACTTTATACCATGTCCAACTAAAAAACTATATAAACTAGCTTAAAGATAGGTTAGCACCAATTTTTGCTAAAGCATCAACCAAGATTTCCAACCTCAATAATCTTTTGACATGGCACCTCAACTGGACATAAATTGTTCCCCCCAAAGAAAAAGGCAAACAAATTTTAGTCTATGATGTTTCTCAACTAAACCTTGTATAGGGATGGTCTTTAGCATTCAGCATTTAAAAGGGTTGATCACTAATGTCATTTCCTATTGCTGTAGCTAGTTTTGTTAATCAGACTCCATTAATTGTCGGAAACGGGTATATCTAAAGTTTTAACATGTACTTGGAAGGTCCTTGAAAGGAAAAACTTTATACCATGTCCAAGTAAAAAACTATATAAACTAGCTTAAAGATAGGTTAGCACCAATTTTTGCTAAGCATCAACCAAGATTTCCAACCTTGAGAATCTTTTGACATGGCACCTCAACTGGACATAAATTGCTCCCCCCAAAGAAAAAGGCAAACAAATTGTAGTCTATGATGTTTCTCAACTAAACCTTATATAGGGATGGGCATGGATAGTAAAAAAACCAGATATCCAACATTATCCAATTCATGTTTAGCAGATTCAAATAAATTTTGGATATTAGATTCACTATCCACAACAAATTCAAAGGGAATTTGGATATGAACCTTTGGATATCCTTCATCCAAATCTGTTCCGTTTTGGTGCGCATGGTGCATATTCAGATTTGGATATACAGTAGATAATGCTATGTAAACAGATCCGGATTCGAATAGTAATATTTGAACAACAAGCGGATAATAAACTTAGTTGGATATAGGATAAATGGAGCGGATTTGAAAAATTGCAGATATTCAATCCATTGTCACTATTTGTCTTGCAGGTCACTAATTAAGCAACATGATTGAAAGTAGCACCAGATTTTTTACCTCAACATTACATTTGAGCTAAGCATGAGCATTTGGAATTGTCAAAGTATGCTTGGTTCTGAACTACATGGTTGAATTCCATATTAACTCAGCTAGGGTTAGTAGTTCATAATTAGGAACAAGCATCAGATACAGAACATCATACTAATCACACAGATCTTTCAAATCCCAACATGTAAAACAAAGCAAACAACTCACAAATCTTAATAACAAAGAGCTAATCAGCTCACAAAATTAAATTTATTCTCTTTCCGACATAGAAACATAAAAGATAAAAACTTTATAATGAACCCAACAAGATAGTCAAAGGGAAAAAAAAGTAATATCGGAGTTATGCAGAGCTAGATTTGGTAGAAAAAAAATAATGGATTTCAATAGAACAAGAAAAACCCAGATTGAAAAAAGTGGTTTTTAAGTCAAAAAAGTTCCACCATAGATCAAGAAAAAGGATTGTATAGTAGATAAGAAAAGAACAGCTAAAAGAAATAGGCAGGGGGAAAAACTGAAGAACATCAATGGTACAAAAAGTAAATTAAGTAAAGGGGCTAAAACGGTACCTTTGAAATTCAACGACGGATCTGTTGGTTTAAAGGGTTTGGATCTGTGAAGGTGAAGAAGACTGGAGCTTTTATGAACGGAGGTTATAGCGTTTTTGAAAACAAACTTATATGATGGCGTTTCGGTAAAGGTATTAACTTTTTATTTTTTTCATTTTAGTCGAGTATGTTTTCAATATCCACTAGCTGATTGAATTTAGGTCGAGATTTAATAGAATTTTAAGTTAGTGTTTTAAGTTTAAATTTAACTTGAAAAAAGAGTTTAAAATTTTATTTAAATTCAGCTCGCTCATATTAATTTTTTTATATTATTATTTTTATATAAAAATAAATTTAAAAAATATAATATATTAAATGCACTAAAAAATTAAAATAATATTATTAAAATTAACAATAAAACAAGAGTTATATAATATTCAAACAATAACAATTGTAATAAGCCCATTTTACCCGGGCCCGCTAAAAAAAACCAAAAATTAAAAAAACAAAATAAATTAAAATAAAAACCAATAAGAGTTCATTATCAAAGTCCATTTACAAATCACTTATAACCCAACAATAAAAGCCCAAATAAACTCGAGACCCAAGCTAAAACCCAAACCACTCACTTAAAACCCGACCCAGTTAACAACCCAAACATACACCAAGACTCAAAGACCAAGACCTTAACCCAAAATCCCATTACACCCAAAGCCCCTAACCCAATTCATAAACGGCCCAAAAAAGCCCAATAGCATGAAAACACCAGAAACTCTAGAGGATTCTAGAATAAGCTAGAGCAGCAGCTAGCCAAAAGATCGGGTTGCCACGAATGGTTACCACGCACGGCCTTCACGTCACCAGGGCCTCTTCCTCCGTACAGCACTCCCTGCGTCCATAGAACCTACGAGAAGAACAAATAAACGGAGAAAGCACTAACAGAAAAAGAAATTTGTATTTATATTTTTTATTTTATTATTTTCTTCGGTTCGGCTATAAAAAGGCCAATTGTACACTGTAAATAGATTACGAATGCAAATCAAATACAAAGAAATCAATCAAAATTTTTAAAAGGTGATTTCCATTTAAAGTTCCTTTAAGTTTTCTTCTTTTTTCCTGTTTTCTTTCGGTTTATATTTGGAGGTATTTCGTTATTGCACTTGAAAATAAAAAAGAGAGGCCGTACCTTGCGAAGGTGCCATGAATTCCGTTTTGCTTCGTTGAAATCGAGGTCGAAAGGGAATCTCGAGGCTAACAAACGTCCCACAAAGCTTGAGGGCACTAGTCGCTGTTTAGGGTGGTGGATCGGTGTTTGAATGAGGGGATTTAGGGTCTGTTAGTTGAGAAGAAAGGGGGCTAGGGTTGGTTCGGCCGAATGTGGCTTGGTTTTAGCCTTTTTAAAGGACCAAAAACGGTGCCGTTTTGAGCCTGTTTCAATGGCTCCAAAATGGTGCCATATAGACCATACCCGATCCAGCCTGATCCGGTTATCCAGGAGGATCCGCGCGTTCTGCTTAAAGGGAACATTTGCGCAATTGATCCCTCCTTTTCGCATGGTCACTCAATTAGGCCTTATTCGTTTTTTTTCTATTTTTTTAAATTAATCTCTGTAATTCACGCATATTTTTAATTTGGCCCGCGCCTAAACTCTGCGTTTTGAGATCTGGAATATTTCCAATTTTGATCCTTCGCGCATTGCACCTGAGTCTTTTTCTTAAGTTTCAATAGTTCATTTCATTTATTAATTATCTCTTTGAATTTGATTTTATTTAAATTAGGTTTTTTATTTCAATTTGTATGATTTTATTTTCTAATTCATATAACATTCATTTTCTTAAATTTGTTTTTTTTACACATTTTAAATTACTTTGGCATTTTATTTTTTTATTTTTTTTCCTTTGTTTAAACTAAAAAATTATTACTCTAAAAGTTCCTTTTATATCATGTTGATTTAAAATTATGCATGATATTATGTTTATATACTTTTATAATAGTTTATGACATTCATTATTGTTTTCACATTATTTGATGTAAATATTTTCCTTCTAAATCTATTATATATATATTTATACATTTTCTTTTAAATTTATTTATGTAATTTATTTCTTTTAAGGATCTTATTTAAAATTGTGTATTTTATTCATTTTGAATGCTTTCATATATTAATATCTTTATATATATTGTCTATATGTACCATTGATCCAAATCAATTTATTTCATTTACAATTATTTTATATGTTATTTATTTCGAATTTCTTGTTACATAACATATATTTTAATAATCATTTATATATTTTTAGTTTTTTTTTTAAATCCTTGCATGTGTTGTATGTCCATCAATTCATTATTTCTTTTAAAAAAAAATTTGTTTATATCATATTGGTTCCTAGTTTTCTAGTTTGTTTTGCACATTATGTATTGATTGTTTTATATTATGCCATATATTATTGTTGCATATTATTTATTGGTTTATTTTGTATTATTATATCAATTATTATTCATCCATGTTTGGAAATTTGATTATATTTTTCGTGGATTAATTATTGTTTGGCTAATTGGTTTCTTTAGTTTATATTATTTTCATTCACCAAGTATCGTACTTTATTTGTGCATATTGTCCCGTGTTTATAATTTCGCCTTTTGTTCACAAATTTTGCTTTGTAATTTTCAACCTTTTGTTTTAAAGTTAATTATTCTATTTTATTTCAAGGCAACCTAATGCGTTTTGAGCTAGTTTTACAATTTTTCACTTAAAAATTCCTTAAAACGAAGGCAATGTTTGATATTTAGAAATTCGGGGAATCGTGCCCTATCTTGCTGGGTTTCGATTTCCCGTTTGTTCAAAATAATCAAATATTCCTTTAGAATTTACTCGTGTTTTCTAAACTCTAAAACAAGACAATGTTCAATGTTTAGAAATTTGAGGAATCGTGTCCTACCGTGCTGGGTTCCGGTTCTTCATTGGACTAAATAATTGGGAATCCTTTTGTAATTTTCAACGTATGAGCTTTTGGAAGTCAAGAATTAATCTTGGTTTCGAAGGTATAAAGGATCGTGTCCTATCGTGCTCGATGTGATGCTGTATTCCTTTGAAACAAGAGAATTTTGACGACCAACTTGAGCCATTCAAATGTTTTAAAAGGAACCATATTTCAAAATATTTTTAAATCTTAGACATAAGGACAGTACTTAATCAATTTGGTACCAATTTTGGGCGTAGTGAGGGTGCTAATCCTTCCTCATACTAACTGGTTCCCGAACCTGTTTTCTCAAATTTACGTAGGCCAAAATTGATTTAAATAGAATAAAATATTTTATTAGGGGATCCAATCACACCTAAACAAAAGGATTGGTAGCAACTCCACACTTTGTTTTAAAAGTCGATCCCCGTTTTTTTTCCAAACTATAAAAATGGTTTCAACAACAATAAAATAATAGTAATATAATGGTGAAACGCCACCAAGATAGTGACAAAACAACAGTAAAAATAGTGAAAATACCAACAAAAAGCAGCAATTTCTGTTTGCAAATTTGGACCGAGCCCGAGCTAAAAAAAGCTTACTCAAGGCCCAACCCATTTAAAAAATAGGTCTCATTTTTTTGCACAAACTCGTTTATTGAGCCTATATTTTTGCTCAAACCCTCCCACTTTTCGAGTGGGCCTTCGAGTCGGGCCACCATTATCAGGTTTACTTATGAAATAGTTCTCTAATTTTTGTATAAGCCCACTTTTTTACCCTGATAATATAAAATAAATAAATACTGAAATAAGATAGGTAAAAAATTAATTACAGAAATAGGCATTTGCTATAGTACGCCACCAGTGTCGCCCGACCAATCGACAGCACCACCCCCACTTCCCCCAATCATGTCGCAATCATTAGTGTTTTTTTTTTAATTTTAGTGCTGTCACTGTGTCAGGCAGAATCAGTAATATTTCTAATATTTTTTTAGTTGGTAAATTAATAATTTAGCTCTTTTGGTTAGATGGTTAAATGTTAGTATTTTTGTCCTTAAATCCCAGGTTTAATTCCTCTTTTACTCACATTTGTATTTTTTTTATTTCAGGTTGTTTCAAGCTATTTTTATTTTTAATTAATATTTTTAACACATTAGCTTTTTTGGTTAGATGGTTAAATAATTGTGATATTTATTTTTAAGCCTCAGGTTTGGTTTCTCTTATAAACGTTTTAATATGTATTTTTATTTAACCTTCTCAACCTGGCCCAGACATTATTGCCGAATCATGGAAGGCACACTAGTCACCGAAATGACCCAGTAAAACGTTCTGATTTTGAAAAATCCAGAAAAGTCCATTTCATAAAACTATCCAAGTTTTCACAGAGGGTATTGATACCTATTAGAAAAGTACCGATACTTATTTAAGTATTGACATGGTTTAGGCATTCTGTCAATTTTAAAAACCAAAAACTTTATCAATCGGTATTGATACTTTTATAAGTATCGATACCAATTTAGCCTTTTGTTTATAAAACATATTCAATTGATATCAATACTTTTATAAGTATCAATACCAATTTGGTATTCTATTTGTTTTGAGAACCATTTATATGGTCGAGTATCGATACTCGAAGCTAAGGTGTCGATACTTTTTGCCAGAGCTGGTAAAATTCACTTTTTGGAAAATAGTTTTAATTTAGTTTCAAAAACACTTCATAATTTAACCTGTTTTAGGAAAAATATCAGTTTAATTAAGTTATCTTGTTCTTTTAATTTAAGTTCCAAAGTTGTTAGAAAAATAATATTTAAACAGTTTAAAGATAATTTGACAATGTTCGAGTTTGATGTTAAAACGTGTATTACTAAATCTCAAGTAAAACATCCATACGAAAAACCAAGTCCCTGCCACAGTCTGTTTAAAACAATGCAAAAGCCAACAAAGTTTAAAAAGAACATTTAATCAAAACTAGAGACAGTGCTCCGAATATCGAGTTCAAACCCTAACCTCACGAGTTATTTGGAAAGCTGGGAAAAAACTAAAGAATGATCTATGAGGCTCAGTATGGTCTTAACACAAAAACAGATAAACACATAAACAAAATTTATAGCATACAAGATCACAAAAAAAAAAGATCATATCATAATAACAATCTCACGGTAATTTTCAGTAAGTATACTGTAACACCCCAAACCCGGCCTAAACGTTATGGCCGAATCTGATGATGTCACATGAGAGTGTTTTTAACTAAACCGTTTTGATTCATAAACCATATCATTTGTTATCTTTTACTTAGTCGAAAAACATGAAAAATTCGTATTGTTTTGAAAACGTTTCTTTATCGCAGAAGCGTTTGAAACTCAATTGTTGATTATAATTTTGAGAACCCATTTTTATTTACGAAAATTCTTAGTTTATTTCAGGAAAACCATAATATTGATATTGTGATTTATAATTCACATCCACAAGTCAAAACCCAAATTAAAATCCAAAATTCCAAATCTAAAGCCACATAAAACCCCCAAACAAGTAATGAATAAACCAAAGTAAAAGTCATAACCAAAATGTATGCGGACGTGGTCATCGTCGAGTCATCCACTGTACCGATCCGCCTACTGTTGGGGATTACCTGAACAAATAAATAAATAAAAGGGTGAGTTTTCTCAACTCAGTGTGTACATCCCCACAGTATAGCATGCATACAAACAGATAACAGAATACAATCATAAATTAGGCCTGAGACATTATAGAATCATTATCAGATACAGTCTTAAGGCTTCAGCCCATCTTAGATATAGCATGCATAACAGATCAGAACAACATAATATGCCCACCGGCCCTGTACACCAACTCCGTCCAACCCAACACACCATGTGGGGATAAAATCAATCCACCCATCCCTGCACACCATAAATGGGGATACAATCAACCCATCCATCCTTACACATCATAAGGTACTGCAATGTAGCACATATCATAAATATGCAGCTTAGCTGCCAGATATCCGGCTCATTAAGCCCTTCAGATATTCCATTTTCTTCATCAAACCCATCCCGATGCAATGCATCATACAAATATGGCATGCTATAATGCAAACAAACAGATCATACATTTATTTTTAGAACAGATCAGATAATCATGCCAGGTATAACATGCTAACACATACATCATAAAATTAAGAGTCTAAATAAGGCTTACCGACCCTACGACAGGTCACAATCGACTTGGGCAACCCGTGCAACCTTACAGAACATTTTAGATTAAAGAGGCTCACACGCTCATGTGCATTGCCTGTGTGGGCCAATACGCCTTGTGGGTCACACGGCCCAAATTGGCCTTACCCGTGTAGATCGCACGACCTGACCCAGATTCTTACACGCCCGTGTAGCCCACACGGTCTATTTTTCTGAGCCCGTACCTTGCACACGGCCTACAAGCCATCACACGCCCATATCCATAGTGCCCGTGTGGCACGCGCATGGCCTGGCTCGTCGAACACACAGTCATGTATCGCCACATGGCCTCCACACGGGCAGTCTACACGCCCATGTGGGGTCAACAGTTTTGGTTTCAGCTTTCGCCGAAACTCGTTTCCTGTGCAATCCAAGTACACACCTGGTATCATTTCGAAGCTAACGCAACCACAAGCACTCCAGAACCTAATATCGAACATCACGTCACTTTGTTAGTCACTTAAATCGAGTTTACTAAAGACAAAAAAATCTCAAAAGTTACCGATAACCTTACCTTTAACGAACAACGGCAGTTCCTCATTGATTAGAACATTGTTTTAGCAACCCACAGTACCTTGGTTGTCTCTTAAACAAAAGAACAGTCTCTTAACAACCCCATAATCAATAACGAGACTCAAAAGTATCCCTACACTTATCGAATTCACACCAACCATAGAGATGAGTAATGATGAAGGAAAATGCCCAAAAACCAATACTTAAAAGGAGTAAAAATGGCAGCAACAAGGGATTTTCGGCTAGGGAAAAAAAGAAGAAAAGAAATATAGAGAAGGGGAAAAATTGCAGAGAAATTCGGTAAATAGAAAAGACTAAAATCTTGATAACTTCCCTATCCCAATCCTTTAATTTTCTCCATAAACCTCTTCACTATCAGCATTATAGTCCATCTCAAACTCTCACGCGGCACAAGCAACAAAATAAATCCCTTGCTCATGCAGGGATTCGAACTCACACCTTAACCACCAGACCAGCAGGCCCATTCTGATATAATCCTACTAGCATTTAAACTTAAGCCCACTGAACAAAAGTAATGCTTTATTCATCAAAATACCAAAATTTGCCAAACCTAAGGCTTGAACTTGGGACCTCCTTCACACACCCAGAACATTTAACCACTGAAGCAGATACGTAATTATGACATATTCAAGCAGAATAAAAAACATAAATTTCGGGGCGTTACATATATAGTATGCATGAAAGACAATGCAGTTTTCCTACCCAACCATCTGCTACACTCTACAGTAAAAGTTCCCTAGAACTCGTCCAACCCTACACACCAAATAGTATTTTGCGAATGAACCACTAGTAAATATATAGATGAGCTATTAGTATATCAGTAGATTGTGGATAAACCGCTAGTAAAATAGTAATTTGATCGATAAGTTGATCCGACATTAAATGTCTGCACTTCCTCCTTCAACATCCAAAATCTCATGCAATAATATGGCACGCTATTGATGTCAGAGAACAATAATGGTAACGGTAACAATAGCAGTATTATCATGCAAACGGTAACAATTTGTTAATTAAACAGTAACAATAGGCATGCATCAATAATATATGTAGACTTAATACAAAAATAACGTCACACACATAATCAACATTAACATCTCAAAAAATGGCAGCGTGTCACAATTAGATCTACCACATATGGTTTTGTTACCAACTGAGTCGAATCGTCGATTTCTCAGTACCGCATCAAGGATTATTTTCAAACCAGATTTGAAGTGACTTAACACAATTGAAATCATTAGAATAACATCACTAACAATAATAGATAAAATCAGCAGCTAAAACACCAGAATGAATACTTAAAAAAATTCAACCAAACAATGTACGCACACGACAAATTGCGTTTAAGGCACACACCTTCACAACAAGCCCGTGCAAATTTGTTTATTCCTCTAATGCTCTCCTACAGTTCAGTTCTGATCTGATCTGATTCTCCCAGATTTGTCCCTTCAATCGAAAAATACACACAAAACATATGATGTCAGAAATCGGATATATAGATTTCAGTAAGATCCGAAAGAGACTGGTTAGGCATGACGAAAAGAAATAAACATAAGTTGATTGCACAACAGGAAAACAAGATCTAACCATTAGAATAATTCACACTTACCAACCTATAGCAAAAGATAACATATCTTTTTGTTGATGGATCTAAATAGCAACGGAATCTGAACAAATAGAGGGTGAATCAGAAAGACAAAAAAATTTGACGGCTCAAGGAGTGCAAGGTGCAACGAAAACAAGGACAGTGGATAAGGCAATAGTGGTAAAAATGAGAGGAAGAGGAAAAAGAAAATAAAAGAGGGAGAAAAGGAAGAGAAAAGAAAGGAAAAGGGAGGGGGTGCGCAAGGGAGAAAATAGAAGGGAAAAGAAAGAAAGAGAAAATGAAAAAGAAGAAGGGGGCAACCACAGCAAAATTAGGTTTAAATACCTAAGGTTGGGTGGCACACTAGGGTTTACTGCACTAAAAATTATGAAGGTATCGATCCTCGTTAGAAAGGTATTAATACTTGTATAAGTATCGATACGATTTTCAGCAGTATGATAGATCAAGCCCAAACAGAAGCTCTGTTGCACACTCAATCAGAAAATTAAAACAACTTCAATAGTTATAAACTTAACTTGGAAAATTTAACCCTCATTTCAGGGCGTGGCATTTTATTTCATATTGTTTCAAATTTTTTATTTTTAATTATTTTTTATAATTAATAAATATATTGTTTTCAAGTTTTTTATTTTTAATCAATAACTCTTTTATTTATAAAATCAAATAATAATAAATATGTAATCATTTATACCAAAAAAATTATTTATACCAATAGCCCTTCATGTTAATACATGGGACAACAAACCTTATTTTATTTAACTAGGGTTGCCGCTCTCTCTCCTAAATGAACTAGGTTTTGTTTTTCTATTGAAATAGACTTCTACTAATTCAACAATGGTTTCACTTATTCTCCTTATGAATAGATGCCACTGGTAGGAAGGCTAAATACAAAACTTTGAAATATTGTTATTCTGCCTAAAAATAATGAGAACTTATTTTCTAAGTATAAATTCTATTTTTCGGAATAACAATTCTTCCAGTTTGTATTCAAGAGAGATTTTCTTTCCCATTGAAACTAAAGAAAATATTTTTTATTTTGTGTTTGATTGAATTCGTTCGAGCCCACATTCGATGCAGCTCATGGTACGAGAATAACAGATAAGGTCGTTTGGTTGAAAGCCGGGAACGACAAGAATCTGTCTATCCGAAAACACATGTGTGATTTCGGTAAAGGGTTTATTGCTATAAATATCACAAACCAGTTCAGTTTTCAAAATTTTAATTTTACATTTTGTAAGAAAACCTTTTTCAAATCGGATTTTTTTCCAACAATTAACACTTCTACTTTCTCATGTTACATAATAAATAACTTACTCATTTTTAATTCTTACAATTTCATGTTATGAATATTTTATTATTAAGTAAATGTCTATCAAAATGAAGATAAGTTTGATGTACTTTAGGACTTTAATATTCATTAGAAGTAGAGTTTTATTTCATTTATACTTTTTAGGTCTATAAATATAGATGTAACGACCCTATTTTTAATGGTACCGAAAAGTGTGGTATTGGAACTCTATTTTTATAAACCGAGTTTGTAAATATTAAATATTAATATTTATGTGTATAAATATACTGTTACATCAAAGTTTGGTCAAGAAATTTTATCAAATTAATAGTTAATTAAAGCTTAGAGACTAAATTGTACAGTCCAATCGCTATAGGTTTTTAATTGGCCAAAGGCTTAGGGAATTAAATTGCAATTAACCAAAGGTTCAAAATGGTAAATTAACTATTTTTAAATAGGAGTTAGTGATTGATGATGGCATCTATAACACCCAATTTTGGTGGGTCCTATGTGCGGGCGAGTAGTATAAGATATATCTGTGGAGCGCAGCCTATCCGCCCAATTGTTGTTTTGGCGTATAGATCGGACGCATAGTAGACATTAGAATATTACGTAAGGATTGTTCTCAAAATGTATTAAGTCATAAAAAGAATAGATTGGTTAGAGTGTTAAGAATCTTGTATGTGGGGTTATCACTGAAGGTATTGTATGCCCAATTCATTGAGTCACTGTGCTAATTACATTGTAAATGAATTGATTAGGAACTAACTGAATAGGTGAACCAAAGAAAATATAAAAATATTGTGTTTTCATAGCTGTAAACCATTTATAAAAGCAGTGGTGATAGTTTGTGACACGTTTTAGGTTCCAATAAGGGCATAGATTAGATATTTAGATATTCAAGTTAGAAAAGTAGAAGTTTTACTTCTTCTTTCTTCAAGAAGTATTGTTACCTGAAACTTACAGAATCTATAATATTTCTTTCTCCTTTAAGCTGGAGTTATAGATCTAGATCTTCATTAGTGACTACTTTATGTCAAGGTAAGATTTATGACTTTGCATGTTATGTTGTGAAAGAGTAAGTTTATTAGATCTGGTAAATCAGTAAGATAAAGAAATAGGGTCTTACTTGGGATTTTCAGTATTAGAAATGATGGAAAAAATTGTGTATTAATAGATTTTGATGGGTTTCCTTGTTCTATAGATGTAGTTGTTGCTGATTTGAGTGATGGAAATCTAGATCTGGAGTTTTAGACTACAACATGTGAGAATCAGGTGAGTCCCCAAGCTAACTCTTGTATGGATATTGTTCATATGAAATATTTCTATAGAAATTGATTGCATAATGAAATCAAAGCTAGAAAAATATGGTATGATAGTTACGAAATTGTATGAGTGATTGTTGAAAATAAAATGCATGTTATGATTTGGAATCTGAGAAGTTTTGGTTCGGTCACATGTGTGTGTCTTGACTGTATGCTATGGGGTATAATCTGTTGAAAGATGAATGTGGTTTGTGTTAGTGAACAAATGGTTTGTGAAGTGAGTCTGTGTCTGCCTCCGCGGTATTTTTTAAAGGGGTCCATCAGGACTTTAAACACAAACTCTGAAAAGAAAAGTCCGTGGCCATGTCATTCTCTAAAAGAACTTAAAGGAAGGTTATTACCCATAGGAGATTTCTACGTGTCCCATGCGATGATAGGCAAACCTCACATAAGTGATTTTAAGCAAATCCATATCGCAAAAATATGACAGATAAAGGAAGACTTTGTGGCGTAATATAAAAGAAAGCCTTTGTGGCATAACATTAAATGAAAGCCTTTGTGGCAAACCATGAAAAGAAAACCTCTGTGGCGAATCACGAAATGAAAGCATTTTTGGTGGTCTTTGAAAGGAAATGCTCTTGGAATGTAACACCCCTAACCCGTATCCGTTGCCAGAACAGGGTTTCAGAGCATTACTACCATTTACAGATTACTTAAAAAAAATTTAAATGCTTACCGATTCAATGCATCATGTAAATAAATATATTACCATTCAATCAACAGATTAGTACTTGTATAAGCATCAAACAGTAATATTGTTAGTGTACTTGCACATATCTCATATAAATTCAACATTGATATAACTATTTTCTCGACATATCGTACTTGAGTTCAATAATAGTCTCAACTTACATAATTTTCTTGTATCAACATATCAAAGATAATCATATATGTACATGTCATGAAACATATCATGCTCTTATCGTTTCTTCATAAGCATATATGATTCATTTCATTATATTAATATTTCATACTCCATCATTTCCATATATTTTATGTATATTTATTCCGATAATAGCTTATATCAAACCTAGCATAATTTATATTCCACGTACTCATACTTATTTCGTTTATCTATCTTCATAATTATTTCATACAACTATTTTGTACATATATATTTCCATATGACCAGTTCTTGTAAACATTACACACAACCATTTCATATAACCATTCGTCATCTGATACATATTACCTGGATATCAATTGTTCAACAGATGTCATAGCATCTCCCATCCACGGTCTTATTTATCTTTGACATGATGCCATAGTATCTTTTAACTATGGTCTTACTCATTTTCTGTCATGTTGCCATGATATCTTTCAACCATGGTCTTGTTCATTTCATATCACGTTGCCATGGTATCTTTCAACCATGGTCTTACACATTTCATATCGAGTTGCCATGGTATCTTTCAACCATGGTCTTACACATTTCATATCGAGTTGCCATGGTATCTTTCAACCATGGTCTTACACGTTTCATATTAGGTTGCCATGGTATCTTTCAACCATGGTCTTACACGTTTCATATCAGAGAGCACACTCCCGCGAACCTCATCCTTACGGTGGGATTACGGTCCAGGCTAAATCCTGTAATATAAACTCATAGAGTATTGTCGGGATTACAGTCCGAGCTAAATCCCTCGCAACGACAATTACTCTAATGAGCTTGGATCCGAATTACGATTCAAAGCTAAATTGACTCACGATTCGGATTACCCGTCGGGCTAAATCCATTTTACACATATTCTTCGGGAGGGCTATATCAGGATAGGATCACCCGTCCGGGCTAGATCCTTTTTCTTGTCAATTCCTTTTCGAGAGATCCATCGAATTTTTCCTTTTCATTCAACCGAGATTTATTTTCAATTTATTTCGAGTATTGTCAATATTTCATCAAATATCATGAATTGAATATTCAAATCATATTTTCATCACATAACCACATATTTCAAGTATTTAAAATACAATTCAAGTTACACAAACTTACCTCATTGCTTGTTTGTGTTTATAATTTCATTAATCCGATATCTTTTCTTTTTCACGATCGAGTCTCATATTTGATTCGTTCGGATCTTTATAAATAAATTTGATCATCATTTTCATTCATTTCATATACTAATGCATTTAATTAATGCTTTAGGTAAAATTTACCATTTTGCCCCTATACTCTTAATTAATGACGATTTCATCCTTAGGGTCAGGAAAATAAAATTCTTGCAATTTAATCCTTATTTCCAGCTATTATTCTTATATATATTGATAACAGTCCATGAATTCTATAAAATATCATAATTTTCTATAATTTCAACACTTTTCAATTTATTCTTTCAACACTTTTCAATTTAATCCCTAAAACATGTTTTCCCCCGATCTTGAACTAAATTAATAATTTCATTCAATTTTGTAATTTAAATAATAAAATAATCCATTTCATGCAATTTGATCATTTTTACATTTTTACAAAATTGCCCATAAAATTTTACTTTTATTCAATTTAGTCCTTGAGCCTAGAATATGCAAATTAGCCATGCTAGATGAATATTCATACATATTTTTCCTTCTCCTCCTCTCCATTCCACATCCTTAATGTAGATAATACACTTGTAAGTAACATTATCCATAATTTTTATTATTTACTTTTATGAATATTCAAGCTGTCTATCTGCATCATGGTCACTAAATTATTTATATCTGGAGCTATAGAACTCAAAATTAAGATCCGCTAATTTTCCCTAAAACTAGACTCATATATCTTCTTACCAGAAAATTTTCAGAATTTTTAGTTTATCCAATAAGTACAGTTTATTCTTTAAAATTACCCCATGTTCTGCTGTTTAACAGTTCTGACCCTTCTTCACTAAAAATTAATTATCTCCTTGTACAGAATTCAAATGATGTTTCTGTTTGTTTATATTGAAAATAGACTCATTCAGGATTCTAAAAATATAAATTTAAACCCATAATTATTTTTATCCAATTTTTTATGTTTTTACAAAGTCAGAACAGGGGAACCCGAAATCATTCTGACCTTGTCTCACAAAATTCATCATATCTCATGATTTACAATTCCATTGCTTACATAATTTCTTCTATAAGAAACTAGACTTAATAAGCTTTAATTTAATATTTTATTCATCCTATAATTAGATTTCTACAATTTTTGATGATTTTTTCAAAGTTAGACTACTGCTGCTGTCCAAAACTGTTTTAGTACAAAATATTAATTACCATGTTATAACACCCTTATTTTCTTTTTCTACACCATTTCTCATCACTTTCTCTTATTTTCTCTTCACTAACATATCATGAACATAGGACCTTATGTAAGAAAACTCTACTATAACATTATTTCCATGCTTTGTCAATAATAACAAACTTAAAAAACATATTGAAATCTTGATATACTTACCTTGTTCTATTGATACTAATCTTTAACTTGATTTTCTCTCTCCTCCAGCTTCTATTTCTTGAATCCAACTTGATATTCTAACTCCCCATGGTCTTCTTAACATTTTTCTCTCTTGGTAGCTATGGAAATTCATTTGATTTTTGGGTGAAAATGGTGAATTTTTGGTAAAAAGGACCAAATTGTAAAGAAAGCAAAACTTTCTTTCTTCCTCTCTTTCTCTCACACGTTAGTGCATGAGAAATATGGATGAGAATTTCTCATCTTTCTTTCTTTATATACTAATAAAATAATAATAAAATATCTTATTAAAATATTAATAAAATAATATTTATCTAATTAAATAATTATAAAATATCAAAATATCTCTAGCATCATTATTACTTTCTAGATTTCTCTCTCTTCCAATTGACCATTTTGCCCTTCATTATCTTTTAAAATTCCATCCTTAAGTCATCATTTAATTTGGTAAAATTGCAATTTAGTCCCTCATAATATCTTCATCTATTCAATTTGGTCCTAATTCATCCATTTTCCTTAGTTTCTAGATTATTCCACTCTTAAAATATTTACACTATTGGTCCTTCAAATTTTTCATATTTACACTTTAACCCCTCAAATTTTGAGTATTTACTCTTGTGCAACAAAACTTTTCTCACTTTTACAATTTAGTCCTTTCTTGAATTAATATATCATAATATACTTCTCAATATTGACATATCTCAAAATTTTCTTTCTTTTTTTTTCACTTTATTTCCTTATTTTACTATATCAAGGATAATATCTTACAGTAAATATTTTCAGGGTATTACATGGAATGTAATGATAAGGCTCTTAATGGCGTACTATAAGGAATGTCCTTTGTGGCAGATTCTGTATCAAATTGTTTGGCGTGTTCAGTATCATTCGTAAGTTGTGATCAGTAAGACCAGTACGACACAATGTCTCTAAAGACTATGGTAAAGTATTATACAATACTATAATTTGATTGTGAATGATGAGGATTGAAGAAATTTAGGAAAGAGTATTCTAAATAAGGAATCTACATTCTATATTTGAAGGAGGTAACTGCTATCTGAGTACATGATGATTTGGGAATTATGATGAAATGATGGCTGGGATTTATGTGTACAAGAGTTACAATGTTTCGATAGTATGGATCTCTAGTAAGGAAATAATAAAGGTTAACGAAAGTTCATATTCAAGAGTTTAAGTGGTGCATTGAAGGCATTGAGAAGGAGAGATAAGTTTTGAGCAAAGTAAGGTAACTGACGTGCAAGCAAGGATAGGAATTGAGAGAGTATTAGTTATTGATTAAGTTGAAGGTTTAGAATGATGATAGCATCTAAATGAATTATCAGTTGAAATGTGAAAAAATGAAACAGGAAAATGACGTTTCCCTCACTAAGTTCTCTTGAACTTACCCGTGTGTGGTGTAATATGTTACATGAATGTTGGTATAGGTCTGCGCAAGGAGGGGTGATGCCAAGACTACACCAATAAGTGGCATATCGAGTTATTATGCATACAGAGTGTGTTGGTGGCGTGTTCAAGTCTGACTTGTCATTGAGAATCCCATACCTTGAGGTGTCTGTAATAGATTAGGATTCCAAGTTAAATATCGTTGGAATTTAATTAACTAGAGTTGTAGTTATATTTACTCTTTGTATTTACTTATGTATTTTAGTTGGAAATTTTGTAATTAAGCAAGTTGTAATTATCTTTTAATTCTAAAAGTAGATTAAGTTTGTGTCTATATTCGTGTGGGATACCCAAGATCCATTTTCGGTTAATCGAATCGAGTTGAGGGTGTTACAGCTTCTTCCACTATTGATAACTAAAAGATCAATTATGTTAATTAAGTTATGTTAAATTTATTGGAAGCTTGTCATCTTTATCACCTCTTCAACCGTCCAAAGCCATTGAAACCTAAGGAGAAAGGTTTGTAGTCCAAAAAGCATTCGACCGTAAATTTTCTGGTAATTTCAATCTTTTTCTTGTAATTTTTATGAATTTGAAGTCCTTTTTAATTTTAAGGTAATCTTTATCCTCCCATTGGCATTGTGTAGATTCATATATCAATTAAAGATTTTCACATACCAGGCTAATTTCGACCAGTTTTAGGGTTTTAGTCTCGGTTTTGGGTTCTCAGACCCAATTTTAGATCTCAAGTCTAATTTTCAAATTCAATTACCCATTGGGTCAATAGTCTGACTTGGAAATTAATTTCCAAAAATATAATATCATATTAATTTGATTAATTTAAATTTACTTTATCAAAATTAATTTCCCAAAAATCACTACGATTTTCTAAATTAATTTTTCTAGAAAATTCTTTAATCAAATTATCTTGTTGAACAAATTTCACGATTGCCTAATTTAATTTCACATTGAATAAATTGACTCAATTAAATTATTTCCAAAGTCGTAAAATTTTCTTCTAATTCAGATGGAGTTTGATCGAGCTTTTGGTGAGCTAGCGAAGGGACCAACCGGACATATACAACTAGGCTTGAGTAATTGCAATTATGCCCAAAAGCATCGTTCTGATAATTTAAAATTTACTTAATCATGGAGTCAGTCCTTAAAAAGCACCATGATTGAAAACTCCTTATTGGATACTCTTAACAAAAACAATTCATCCAATTAATTTGTCAAATGACCTCGTCATGTATATGTTACCCTAATAAGATATCTTTGATTCTTTTGAGTTAAATCCGTTCACTCAATACAATCCTATTCTATCTCATTGTCACCATTGTGTCTTCTTAATGATTAATATGACCACAGTCAACAAATGACTGTGATAAATTGTTTGTTAAAGAACAAACAACCAGTAGTAACGTTCCATATTTATCAATCCACATAATGCCAATGAGAGGATATCATTAACTCTTTAATTGAGTTATGAATTCCACTATTTCTAGTAAAGCCATGTTATACATAAGTCATGTACCCAACCTACTGGCTATGGGCTTGATCATCTTTAGAGTATAAGCCTCCACTTATATCAAAGCACATGAGTTGCATACGCATAGTCAATTACTAACTCAGGATTTAGGTAAATCACATCATGAACATCACAAGTGAATTAATTCGCAAATGGATTTAGAATTAATTCATCTCGAGTCCAGTCCAATGTATCATTCTACCAATGAATACATTTATATCATTACTCGTGTAGTCAACTGCTTTGATAACTAAGACTAGCCATCTCCCCAATTGAAATTGTAGACAACTGTGAAAAAAAATAGAATAAAATAAATAAAATAAAGAACACACAAATTTTACGTGGAAACCCTTTCGGGAAAAAAACCACGGGCAGAGGAGAAGAAAATTCACTATGTCGAAAAATTTGTATCAATACAAGAGGAATAGACTATGTCTATTTATAGGCTTGTAAAGCCATATTCTAGTAGGATTGAAACACCCTATCCTAATCAATATAAAATAGATGAAGTTTAATAAGGTTTAAAAAACCTTATTCTAAAATAAAATAAAAGAAATCTAGTTCTATATGGATTTTACTTTTATTTTATTTTCCATCATATTCTATAAGAATTTGGGTCACTTAATTCTAACAATCTCCACCTTGACACAAATTCTCAATGAACAAGTTCTTCATTGCGAACTTTCAATAAACAAGTTCTCTACCTCTTCCATAAAACCCCTTAAGGGTTTAACTCAACAATGAACACCAACCAAGTCTAAGCAATGCTCAAACTTGGTTTTAGGAAGTGACTTAGTCATCATATCTGCAGGATTTTCATGAGTACTAATTTTGCTCACAATAATATCACCACGAGCAATAATATCACGAACAAAATGATACCGAACATCAATGTGTTTTGTTCTCTCATGAAACATTTGATCTTTTGTAAGAAATATAGCACACTGATTGTCACAAAATATCGTGGTTGATTTGAAGGTCTTCATTGAGTTCACTAAATAGTCCCTTCAACCAAATAGCTTCTTTTTGCAAGCCTCGAATCGCCATATACTCGGCTTCAGTGGTAGACAAAGCGATTGTAGTTTGCAAAGTGGCTTTCCAACTAATTGCACAACCTCCGATTGTAAAGACGTAACCTGTGAGAGATCTTCTTCTATCAAGGTCTCCAGCAAAATCAGCATCAACATACCCTATGACTCCATCTTTAGTTCTTCCAAACTGTAAGCAAACATCAGTAGTGCCTCGTAAGTATCTTAAAATCCATCGAATCGCTTTGCAATGTTTCTTTACCGGATTTGCCATGTATATCGCTAATCGTGACCGATCGCATATGATAAATCTGGACGTGAACAAACCATAGCATACATGAGAGATCCCACTGCACTAGAGTATGGAACATGTGACATGTACTCAATCTCATCATCTGATTGTGGAGACAAAATCGATGAAAGTCTGAAATGGTTGCTAAAGGAGTACTAAAAAGCTTAGCACTCTGCATATTGAACCTGCAAAGAACTTTCTCAATGTACCCCTTCTGACTTAGGTACAATTTACTTGATTTTCTATCTCTGAGAATCTCCATACCAAGTATCTTCTTTGCTGGTCCTAAATCTTTCATCTCAAATTCTTTACTTAGTTGGGCTTTGACCTTTCTTATCTCTTCTTTATCTTTTCTTTTGCTATCAACATGTCATCAACATAAAGAAGTAGATACACAAAAGAACCATCACTATTTTTCTTAAAGTAAACACAATCACAAAACTACTTCTTTTGAAATCATGAGAAGTCATAAAGGAATCAAACCTCTTGTACCACTGTCTTGGTGATTGTTTCAAACCAGTAAAGGGACTTTTTCAGCAAGCAAACATAGTTCTCTTTTTTTCAAATCAGTAAAACCTTTCAGTTGTTGCATGTAAATATCCTCATCAAGTTCTCCATGCAAAAATGCGGTTTTACATCTAATCGCTCAAGCTCCAAATCATGCATGGCCACAATACCAAGCAAAGCTCGAATCGAACTATGCTTAAACAACGGGAGAACACATCATGAAGTCCACTCCACGGAATTTGATCGTGTAACCCTTTGCAACAAGCCTTGCTTTATATCCGGTTCTTCAACTCCTGGAGTCCCTTCTTTCTTTTTAAATACCCATTTACAACGCAATGACCTTTTTACCTTTAGGAAGTTTCACAAGGTCCCATGTTCTGCTTTTTTGTGGAGTGATTCCATCTCTTTTTGCATAGCAAACATCCACTTTTCTCGAGCCTTCACAGTAATCGCCTCAGAATAATTAGATGGCTCTTGATTCGCATCTATATCTTCACCACATTCAAAGCATAAGCAACTAGATCACCTCTCGTATATATTTCTTTGGAGGTTTAATTTCTCTTCTAGTTCTGTTTTTGGCGATAGAGTATTGTGGTGAAGAATTAACTCTATTCTCAATTTTTGTACTCGGCTTGAGGAGTTGACTCTATATTAACTCGATGCTCTACTTGTTTTTGATTTTCTTTATTGGAAGAGTCTTTAAGAGATAAGTTAGGTAGCATAGCAGTTTCATCAAAAACAACATCTCTACTAATCACAACTTTTCTATTTTCAGGACACCATAACTTATACCCTTTTACACAACTTTATAACCAAGAAAAACACATTTAATGGATCTCGGTTCCAATTTTCCATTATCAACATGAGCATATGCAGGACACCCAAAGATCTTTAAATCGAGAATAATTAGCAGGATTACTGGACCATACCTCTTGTGGAGTCTTTTTCTCAATGGCAACGGATGGAGATCGGTTGATCAAAAACATGCAAGATGACGCCGCTTTACGCCCAAAATGACTTCGGTAAGTTGGCATTTGACAACATACATCGAACCTTCTCCATGATCGCTCGTTTCATTCGCTCGCAACGCAACGCCGTTTTGTTGTGGAGTATGACGAATCGTCGGTGTCTTATGATTCCTTCCGACTTGCACAATCTATTAAACTCATCGAGCGTAACTCTAAGCCATTTATGCATGCGGAGGTATTTTATCTGCTTTTTCCGTCTGCTTTTTCAATCATAATTTTCCAAGACTTAAATACGGAAAACACATCACTTTTCTCGCTCGGGAAGAACGCCCAAACTTTTACGGAAAAATCATCAATAAAGGTTAGCATATAATTAGCTCCACCTCTGGAAGGCACTCTAGATGGCCCCACACAGTCGAATGAATATACTCCAATGTTCCTTCGTGTTATGGATTCCTCTAGTGAATCGAACTCTCTTTTGTTTTTCAAAAACACACGGCTCACAGAAATTCA
The DNA here is from genome assembly GCA_025698465.1 of Gossypium longicalyx. Classification (NCBI taxonomy): domain Eukaryota; kingdom Viridiplantae; phylum Streptophyta; class Magnoliopsida; order Malvales; family Malvaceae; genus Gossypium; species Gossypium longicalyx. Next base: position 3,740,368 of record CM047001.1, on the reverse strand, counting down.
GTTTGCAAATTCCTTGCCCATTAAGAAGTCCTCTTTACTCAATTCGCCATGCCATTCTCACTCATATGCCCTAGGCGCATATGCCAAAGTTTAGTAATATCATCATCGACAAGGACGAGGAAGCGACAATTTGCATCACCACGATGATGATAGAACCCTGCAAAACATATAACTTGGCAATCTTTCTCTGTCCTTTCATCACAACAAGGGACCCTTTGGAAATCTTTAAAACCCCACTTTCAGTTGTATATCTGTACCCTTTTGAATCAAGAGTACTCAACGAAATTAAATTTCTTTTCAATTCTGGAACATGCCGTACGTCACTAAGTGTTCTGACAACTCCATCAAACATCTTAACTTTAATTGTTCCAACACCTGCGATTTTACACGAAGTATTATTTCCCATCAAAACAACACCTTTGGATAATTGTTTTCGTAAGTTGTAAACCAATCCCGATTGGGACTCATATGGAAGGTGCAGGCTGAATCAAGTATCCACTCCTCACTTACTTTAGAATCATTTGTGAAGCGACTAGAAGTTCACCATCGCTGTAGTCTTCTACAACATCAGCTTCACCGGAATTTTTTGGTTGTTTTCCCTTTTGATTCGCAGCCTCCCTTTTAATCTTATTTTGTAGCTTATAGCACTCAGATTTAATGTGCCCTTTCTTCTTGCAGAAGTTACAAGTTTTACCTCTGTTTGAAGACTTCGATCTACCCTTAGATTTACCACGAGGATTCATTTCTGTGTCCTACCACGATCATCATCTGCATTCCGATCTTGTCTCCCACAAACAATGAGACCCTCTCCCCGAGAGTCGGGTTTAACCACAAGATGCTTCATCTTATCATACGAGGTTAAAGAATCATAAACCTCATCAACCTGTTAGAGACTCACGGCTATATAAAATCGTGTCTCTAAAGGTTGAATAAGACAGGGCAACGAACAAAGTAGAATCAACCCTAGATCTTCCTTATCATACCGAACCTCCATGGCTTCCAAGTTTGAGAGAATTTCTTTAAACACTGTTAAGTGTTCGTGGTATGACGCACCTTCCTCCAAACGATGAGCATAAAGACGCCGCTTCATATGCAACTTGCTTGTTAGAGTTTTCGACATACATATTTGTTCTAGCCTCTTCCATAATGCAAATGGCAGTTTTCTCTTTCATCACATCTTGCAAAATTTCGTTGGACAAATGCGGATGTAATTGTGTTAATGCCTTTCGATCCTTACGCTTTTTCTCTTCATCTGTTAATGTCGAAGGCATCTTATCTATCCCTAGCAGGCATCCTCCAGATCCATCTGTGCAAGAAGCTGCTTGCATCTTAATTTGCCACAACACAAATCTAGTGTTGCGATCCAACAATGGAATTTCATATTTCAAAGATGCCATTACCGTGATCGAGATGAATAACCGGAAGCTCGATACCAATTTGTGAAAAAAATAGAATAAAATAAATAAAATAAAGAACACACAAATTTTACGTGGAAACCCTTTCGGGAAAAAAACCACGGGCAGAGGAGAAGAAAATTCACTATGTCGAAAAATTTGTATCAATATAAGAGGAATAGACTATGTCTATTTATAGGCTTGTAAAGCCATATTCTAGTAGGATTGAAACACCCTATCCTAATCAATATAAAATAGATGAAGTTTAATAAGGTTTAAAAAACCTTATTCTAAAATAAAATAAAAGAAATCTAGTTCTATATGGATTTTACTTTTATTTTATTTTCCATCATATTCTATAAGAATTTGGGTCACTTAATTCTAACAACAACATAATAATCCTTCTCAGTATTTGAATCAAATGCTTACTTTGGTTTTTTTACGAGATTACAGACTCATTTAGATTATCTACTGAAGTAAGTTATCTTATCGTAATGTAAACGTTCTTTACAATGTCACTTATCTTCAATTTAAACGTTAGACAATCAATGAGCTAATATTTGCTTGTCATAATTCTTCTATGCATGCAAAACATAAAAGACAAAAACACAAAAGACATAATAGTGAAATGTGAAATTGAATTTATTTATTTATTCATCATTTAAATACATAAAAAATAATTACATGTTTACTACAATATGGGCACATTTCCCAACAATCTCTCACTTGCCTTAGTGAAGTAAATGTGTCATGTTTCACATTATCATATCCTCAATGTGTTTGTTAAAACTTCTAGTTAAAAAAGTCTTAGTAAACAGATCTGCAATGTTATCTTCTGAAGCTACTTTCACCACATCTACAATTTCTTCGGCTACTGCCTTTCATATCAAGTGATACTTTATATCAATGTATTTTTTCCTCTTGTGACTTCTCATTTCCTTAGTATTAGCTATTGCAATACTGTTATTACAATACAATGTTATAGCTTTTTCTATACCAAGAATGACTTCAAGATCGGTTAAGAACTGAAGCTACTTTCACCACATCTACAATTCCTTCAGCTACTACCTTTCATATCAAGTGATACTTTCGATCAATGTGTTTTTTCCTCTTGTGACTTCTCATTTCCTTAGTATTATCTATTGCAATATTGTTATTACAATACAATGTTATTGCTTTTTCTATACAAAGAATAACTTCAAGATTGGTTAAGAACTTTCGAAGCCATATCGCTTCTTTTGTGGCCTCAGAAGCAGCCACATACTCAGCCTTTATAGTAGAGTCAGTAGTACAAGTTTTCTTTACATTTCTTCATGCAATGGATCCACTATCTAGGATGAATACATTTCCCAATGTCGATTTCCTCAAATCTTTACAAGTTTGGAAGTCTGAGTCTGTGTATCCAATAGAAGTAAGGTTTTCCCCAAATACACAAGTATATAATCCCCGGTTCTTTTAAGATACCTTAATATATGCTTTACAGGTTGCCAATGTCTGAGACCATGATACATTTGATACCGACTAACCATTCCCACTATGAAACAAATATCTGGACGTGTGCAAAACATCGCATACATAAGGCTTCCAACTATTGAAGCATATGGAACCTTACTCATATGCTCTCTTTCTTCTGCTATTTTAGGACAGTCATCCAAAGAAAGATGAAAACCCGAAGTAGTCAGTTGAGTGCCTTGCTTCGCATCAGTCATTGCAAACCGTTCCAGTACCTTATCAATGTATGAAGCTTGTGATAGAGCTATCGTTTTATTCTTCTGATCTCTAATGATTCAAATTCCAAGAATATAACTAGCTTTACCCAAGTCATTCATGCTAAACTGTTGAATTAACCATAGTTTAACTGATGATAATTCCACTACATCATTTCCAGTAAGTAGAATATCATTGATATATAGAATGGGAAAGACCATATTTATGTCCTTTATATGTTGGAAAATGTGCCCATATTGTAGTAAACATGTAACTATTTTTTATTTATTTGAACGATGAATAAATAAATAAAGTTAATTTCACATTTCACTATTATGTATTTTGTATTTATATCTTTTATATTTTGCATGCATAGCAAAATTGTGATAAGCAAATATTAGTTTATTGATTGTCTAAAGTTCAAATCGAAGACAAGTGGCATTGTAAAGAATGTTTACATTGTGAGAAAGACAACTTACTTCAGTAGATAATTTAAATGATTCTGTAATCCCCTAAAAGAATCAAAGTGAGCATTTGATTCAAATACTAAGAAGGATTATTTTGTCGTCTATAATTCCAATTAAGGAGATGGCTAGTTTTAGCTATCAAAGTAGTTGATTCCACGCGTAGAGACATAGATGTATTCATTGGTAGAATGATACATTGGACTAGACCAAAGATGAATTAATTCTGAATCCGTTTGCGAATTAATTCACTTGTGACATTCATGGTGTGATTTATCTAAATCTTGAGCTAGTCACTAACCATGCGTATGCAACTCATGTGCTTTGATATAAGTGGAGGCTTATGCTCTAAAGATGATCGAGCCCATAGCCGGTATATTGGGTACATGACTTGTGTATGGCATGGTTTTAGTAGCAACAGTGTAATTCATAGCGCAATTAAAGAGTTAATGATATTCTCTCATTGGCATTGTGTGGATTGATAAATATGGAATGTGGCCATGGGTTGCTCGTTCTAGAACGAGTAATTTATCACAGTCATTTATTGACAGTGATCATATTAATCATTATGAAGACACAATGGTGACAATGAGATAAAATAGGATTGTAGTGAGTGAATGAATTTAACTCAAAGGAATCAGTGATATTATATAAGGGTAACACACACATGATGAATGAATTGCTTCCGTAAAGAGTATACAATAAGGAGTTTTCAATCATGGTACTTCTTCTAGACTGACTCCATGATTAAGTAATTGTGAATTATTGGAATGATGCTTCTGGACATAATTGCAATCACTAGAGCCTAATTGTATATGTCCGATTGGTCTCACCGCTAGCTCAACAAAAGCTCAATCAGACTACATTTGAATCAAAAGATAATATGACTTTGGGAATAATTTAATTGAGTCAATTTATTTGATGTGGAATTAAATTAGGTGGTCGTGAGAATTGTTCAACTAGAGAATTTGATTAAAGAATTTTCTTGAAAAATTAATTTGAAAAATTTAAGTGATTTTTTAAAAAAATAATTTTGATCAAGTAAAATTAAATTAATCAAATTAATTAAAATTAATATGATATTTTTAGAAATTAATTTTCAAATCAGACAATTGACTCAATTGGTAATTGAACTTGAAAGTTGGACTAGAGGTCGTAAATTGGGCTCGGGAGCTTAAAACTGATACCAAGACCCAAAAACTGGTCGAATCGAGCCCGATATATGAAACCAAGCCGACGGTCCAACCGGTGGCTAGACTGGACCGGTCGGGTTGTCACTGACCCAGATCGAACTGGCTCGGGGTGCCGTAAGAGTGTCCTACCTGCATCACCGGACATGGTAGTGCTGCTGGTGGCTGGGACGACAGCATCCCAGTGGCCAACGGCGGTTGGTCGTCAGTGGTTGAGCAGTGGAAGAGTTATACTTCTATTGGGACTCCATCAGAGAATTTGGTTTCGGATTAATTATTTCAAAAATAATATTATTTTAATAGTTTAATATTAAATTAAATTTAATATTTATCTTAATAGTATTTTATTAATTTAATATTAAAGTGATTAAGTTTAATTATAGTTGAACTCTTTAAGCTCTCCCTATATAAAAAGAGCCTTGAGTCATTATTTACACACACTTGAAATTAAGAGAAAGTTGTAGAGAGAAAATTCTCAGAAGAGATTATTCAAGAAATTTTCTAGAGATATTTTTCTGATGTATAATTGACTGAAAAGTTTAGAGAAATTGTAAAATTACCCCACTGGTAATTTTTGTAAAAAAAAATTTCTGATTCGAAGAGAGCTCACACTCGGCAGAAGTGAGCTTGAGGATAGCAATGAAGACTACTCGGTCAAAGCGCTCATCCTAGACAAATCGAAAAGGTACAATTTTGATTAAGTGTTTATTATTTTATATATCACAACCAAAATCTTGTTTTGGAAAATTTTTTGAAACTCTAGTTTTTCCCTAAATTTATTTTCCACTGTGTTTTTCAAACCCATTTTTCCAACATTATATGCTTATAAACACATAGGGTTCATCAGTATTTTGCCCAAACCCAAAAGTCTTGATCCTTTGATCAAATCGTTTATTCCATGAGCAGGACGCCTATTGAAGTCCATAAATGGATCTTAGTAATTTGCAAACTTTCTACTCTTGTATTTTGACAACATAGTAGCCATGTAAATGGTCTCATCAAGATAGTCATTCAAGAATGCTATCTTGACATCAATTTGCCAGATCTTGTAATTGAGAGCAACGACAATGGATAAGAGTATTTGGATAGGCTTGAGCATGGCTACCGGAGAGAAGGTCTCATCATAATCGATGCCTTCTTTCTATATGTAGCCTTTCCCTACAAGTCTAGCTTTATCTGTTTCCATTTTCCATTCCGCATTTCTCTTCTTCTTGTAGATCACTACACCCTATAACAATCTGTTTTTTAGTGGTGTCGAAAATAGTAGTTTCGGAACCATAATTTTGACAAGAGAGTCCATAAATATATTTAATTAATATTTATGAGTTAAATATAGTGTAATATTGAATCATGATTTAATAGATTTTATTAATTGATCAATTAATCAATGTACAAGTGGTGCGTACTGAAAGCCAAGTTGTTTTGGAAAATGAGGTTTTGAGACCTCAATTTTGTAAATCAAGCACGTGAATATTTTTATTAAATATTTATGGAGCTTTTATATAGGTAAATTAAAGTTTGGTCCAAAAATTTTAGTGATTGGATGGTTAATTAAGAAAAAGGACTAAATTATAAACATAGTAAAAATTAATCGGTATTGGTTTTTATTATTTAAAAGGTTAAATTAATTTATGTTAAAGGTTTTAAGTTACAAATTACCCTTTTATTTGGTAGCGGCCGATTGTTATATGTTTTATTCGAATTTTACGATTAAAATTTTACTTAAATTTTATTGTTAAAGTTAAAAAATTGGATAAAACATAAAAATGAAGTCATCATATTCATTTTGGGTCTTCTCACCGAAACAAAAACACAAAGCCACCATTTTTTAATATCAAAGGTTCGACCAACTTAGGGTCTTCGCATGGTAACGTTTCCTAAGCTTATTTTTTGTAATTTTTATAATTTTGATATTGTTGAAATTAAGTCCAGTTAACTCGTATCTTCGATTTCAAAAATGTTAAAGATTTCTAAATTTTCCATTGATATTAATTGAATTTTTTGAATGTTGATGGTATATTTTTAAGCTTAGAAATGGAATAGGATTAATTTGTTAACTAAATTTTGTTAATTTCAAGTTTAGGGATTAGATTGTGAATATCTTGAAATTGGTATGATTTTTTTTTTGTAAATTGTGATAATAATAGGTTGCATATGGACATAATTGAAGTGGTTTTAAAATTTGGAGTTCAAATTCAGAAGATATAATAAGTTCGGTTTTATGGACTAAATTGAATAAAATGTAAAATTTTAGGGGCATTTGAATAATAAAATTTAAATAGATATATACTTATAATAGGATTATAAAAAATGTTTGGAATTGATAAATTGAATTGAATTAAATTGGACCAAATTGAAGAAAATCAGGGAAATGACCAAAATTATTGATTAGTCCTCAGAGAATTGTTTATTTGTTGTCTTGACCAGGTAAGTTTATACGGTACATTTGTGTTAAATTTTTATGCATTTATAAGTATAATTGTAATTATGTTTAATTGAAATTTTAATTGTTTACGATTCGATACAAAAAGGTAAGATAGAGAATTAAATTGAATACGATGAATTGCAAATTGAAATAATTATGAAATTGACCTTAAATTGTACTAAAATAGGATATGTTATATGATGAAATGATGATTTGGTGAAATAAGCTGACTTGATTCAATTTAGACAGGTTGATAGTGATAAGGAGTAAATTGAATATATGTGAAAGTATAATATAATGTTATAATGTGAAATTAAATCAGTATTGTTATGTGATATGGTATCATATTATGAATTAATGATTGGTTGATGAATTTATATAATGAAATTATCTACTAAGTAAATTGTCTTTTCGCAATATAAATGTTCTTTACAATGCCACTTATCTTCAGTTTGAACTTTAGACAATCAATAAGCTAATATTTACTTGTCACAATTTTAATATGCATGCAAAATATAAAAGACATAAATACAAAAGACATAAAAGTGAAATGTGAAATTAACTTTATTTATTTATTCATTGTTCAAACAAATAGAAAACAGTTACATGTTTACTACAATATAAATAAAAAATAGTTACATCGTTCAAATAAATTATTAAGGAATGATTGAAATGAGAAATAAAGGTGGGTATTTATAGTGAAGGATGGTAGGTTTGTTTACTAAAAATAGTATGATGAATCCCTTATGTTTCTCCTTCCTATGGCCAGCCATAATTTGTGAAGAAAGGAGTTGTTTGGTTGTTTTATTCATGCATGATATCATGCTTAAATCAAGTAAGGGGTGGACGGTTTATTGGGCAAAGTTGGTGTGCTATTTTCTAATTCATTTGTAAGTGTAAGGACCCCCAGTAAATCTCCTAAAAGTGAATTTGTGATCAATCAAATACCTTTGCAGAATTGGACTTGTTCTCCCTTATTTAGATGGTTTGGTGACCCAATTGTTTACTAAACGTGTCCATCAATTGACCCTTGTTCAATTGGATCAAATCAACTTCTTGACCCATTTTGTATGTGTTTGTCGTCCATATGGAGTGAAATTGGGCATATCCATGTAGCTTTATTTGATAAATAAATTGTAATAGCCCAAATTTGACCGGGCTTTAAAAGGGCAAAACAGATAAATGGATAAATAAATATTTATTTTAAAGTCCATTTAACAGTCCAGGTTACAAAGTCCAAGTATTGGGGCCCAAGCCTAAACAAACTGCATAACCAATACCCGTGTAACCCAAATACACCGGAAGCCCAACACATACACCAAACCCAATAAACCTACCAGCCCCTAAAACCCCTAACCCGATTACAAAACTTAAGTGGCCCAATTGGCCTAAACTTTTACACAGAGGCAGGAAACCTTAGGGTTTCTGCCGTTCCCTCCTAGCGCCGCACCATCTTCTGGAAGCCTCGGGGAGCGTCTGTCCAGCTCCCCGAATCGAGGCCATCAATGCACTGTCAAGGCCATCAATGCACAGCCCAGACGACTCCTCGGCTACCAATCGGGACTTCTCAGCATACCCAGGGCTCCTTACCACCAGATTTCATGCCTCCATCAACGCCGATGAGTCTACCACCGAGATCTTCACGATTTTTCTGCGAAAAAGGAAAGAAAATTAGTAGGCAGATTAGAACAAGATATGGAAAGAAATCTTGTGATTTTTTTCCTAAAGAATGTCAGTTTAAGGCTATAAAGCCTTTCTAGGAATTTGTAAATAAGGACCTACGCTTATGATACCCACAAAAACACAGAGAGATAGAGATTTACAAACAGTTGTATTCATTCAAAGCAGAAGAAATAAAAGGCATTTTCTTGTTTTTTTTCAAGGTAATCGAATCATTTTTTTATTTTTCACTTACCTGTTTGTTTTCTGGCATGAATATACAGATTTAAAAAATATAATTAAGGAAAACAAGAGAGAAAGGGGTTACCTGACGATTCGCAAGGAAAAAGGAAGGGTTTCTCGAACCCTAACCACCGTGTGCGGTGGTCCTTAGGATGGCGCGTCGGCGCGTAAAGACTACGCACGACGGAGCTCAAGAATGAGCAGTGATGGTCCCTTGACCGGAGCTCAGAGGGCCGGAGAGATTTGAGAGAGAATTCCCTCGTTTTTTTTAGAGACAGGCTAAAATGAAATTCAACAAAGGAAATCAGCCTTATATAGTTTCAACAAAACGACATCGTTTCTGCTTAATCTAATAAGCTCAAAACAATGTCGTTCTAAAGCTTCCAGGGTCCGCGTGTTGATTCGAAAACCCGAAAGAGATCCGCGTTTTTTTAAGTCTTGGGATATTTGTTTAATTGGTCCATCTGTATTTTTAAATTTTATAAATCCATTCTATTATTATTATAATTTGGCCCTAATATTTTGTTTCAGTTTTAATTTATTCCCTACAATAGCCACTTTAAGTCCTGGATTAAAATGGTGCCGTTTTAGGGGTAAGGGAATTTTTCCCCATGAGTCTCTGGGTTTACATAGGCATTGCAATTGGGTCCAAACCCTTTCTTTTTTTTAAACTAGCCTCTGATTTTTATTTTAATTCAATTTTAGTCATTTTTTAAAAAAAAACTTTATTTATATATTATTATTTACCTATATCTATATTATATTTTATTACATAATATTTATTATACTATTTTATATTCTATTATTCTATTATTTTACACTTTAATATATGTTATTTTATATTATTATTACATCATATTTATTATGTATTTTTGTATATTATTATCTATATTATTATTTTGATAGATTTTTATACAAAATTAGTATTATATATTCTATTAATTATTTATTCATGTTTTTTAAAAAAAAATTATACTTTATACCATGTGCTATAAAATTGTTTTTCATTACATATATATTATCTATATTATTATCATGCATTATTAAATATTGTATTTTAATTATTATATGTATGTTTTTTAAATAATTACTCACTTTATTTTATATTTTAATACGTATTAAATCTTTTATATATTGTTATATTCTATATCATTTGTATATTAAATGCTAGTTTCATAATATTATTAAGTGTAGTTTGTTTGATATATATATGTTACTACATTATTCTTATTTTTTATATATTATCACATTTGTTTTGTATATATATTTATATGTCTAATTGTATATCATGCATCGTTTTTTAGATTAATTATTACCTTGTATGTTCGTATATTTTGCTTATTCATCTTCAATATATGCTATGTATATCTTAATATGTATGTTGTTATGTAACTAAGATTTGTTATATTTATGTATGTATCTAGTATAGGACCTTTATATTATTGCTATCATATTATTTAAATGCATGTTTTAGCTACCTATTATTGTAATATGCTATCTTACATGTTATAATGTATATATATGGTTCTTCATGCATTAATTAAAAACGAGATTCAAAAGTTTTCAAAAATAAAAGGCAATGCTTGGTATTTGGAAACTTCGAGAAAGGTAGTGCCCTAACTTACTGGGTTGCGACTTTTCTCGTTGAGTTCGAATAGTCAAGCACCCTTCTAAGTTTTTAAGGTTTTCAAAATATGAGCAACTATTTCGAAATTTCAAAACATAGTGTCCTAACTTACTGGATATGGTGTTTTGTTGTTTCGAGCTAGAAATTTTCGAAAAACGAGCTTAGTTTCAAAGGTTTTAAAATGTTGCGTCCTAACTTATTGGATGAGAAGTTTTGACTCGTTTGAAATAAGTAAGCCTTAATTTTCAAAATTGAGACGTTCTAATTAAAAGAGGTTTGCATCCTAAAACTTTCAAATTTCTGACATTAAAGACACTTGATAATCAATTAGGTACCAATTTCTGGGCGTTACGAGGGTGCTAACCCTTCCTCGTACGTAACCGACTCCCGAATCCATTTTCTCGACTTTCATAGACCAAAATTAATGTTTTAAAACAAAACATTTTATAAGGTGATCCAATCACACCTAAAAAGATTGGTGGCGACTCCCGTTTTCATTTTTCTTAAAGTCGATTCCCATTTTCCAAAACTCGATTTAAAAATGGTTTCGACAGCTTGGCGACTCCGTTGGGGACTAATAAGAGAGTCAAGCCGTATAATTGATTCAAAAATTTGAAAAATTTTAAAATTCAATCCTCTTTGCATTACATGAGTTTGTATTATTGCATATGTTATATATTCTGATACGCATTGCATTTGCATGACCGTTGTGGTCACACCCTTAAGAGGGAGTGAGAAACTACGCCTTCGTGTGGTTTTCGCCTTCGTGCAGGATAGTGGATCACTTTCGGGATACATCCGTCCCTATGGTTTCGTGAGATTTTCATTTCCGTGTAGCTATAGGGAAATGTATTCTCCTGAACTGAACTCGATTCAAATGAGCCTATAATGGGTGAGAATCGAGGAATCTACTGGTTCAGGTACCTCAACTTTAGAACTAAAACCTCATATAGAAAAATCGTAATAGCTCAGCTTAGTTAGAATTATACTTTAGATATTACCCTCACATATCATTCTTGAGTTTATTAATATTATGTGATATTGACTGTTTCCTTTTTTCATTGCATGTCATTTCGCATTTAAAAGGTATCGATTCACAGTCAGTTTCTAAGTTAAAAAGTTTTATTATGGAGAACGGACTTCTTGATAGAGTGGAGGGCAACGCTAACGTCGATAGATGGTCTGAGCAAACTCAGCTAGGAAAAGGGGATAGCATAACTGTGGGATATATGTCAGAGCTGTCAGACTACACTCGCATCAGTGTCACACAGAATAATCTGTAGGAGCTTAAGGCGATTTGGCATCAGTGGGGCAATGAGACCAAACAGTCATTTTACGGTAATTACGGAAATTTGCCTTACTTACTCGATATTCAGGTAGATGAGCACTTGTTCTGAGCCCTCGCTCAGTTTTGGAACCCAGCATACAGTTGTTTTAGTTTCAGGGAGGTGGATTTGGTGCCCAACGTGGAGGAATACACGGCCTTACTTCGTTGTTTCAGGTTTCAGAGTGATAGGATTTATTCTCGAGCTGCTTGTGTCCCAACTTTTTGTAAGAAGCTGATGACCATTTCAGGGATGAGCGAGCAGTGGATCATGGCTAGAATTAAGGAAAAGGGTGAGAGTAAGTGTATTCCGTGGGGAGCTTTGAAGGATCTGATCCAGACACATCCAGATGAGGCAAAGAAGGTAGACATTTTTGCCCTAAGCTTGTATGGACTAATGGTTTTCCCTAGGGCCTTGGGATATGTGGACGAGGCAACCACGGATCTCTTCCATCGACTTAGCAAACGGGTCACTTCTGTTCCTCCTATTTTGGCAGAGACATTCAGGTCCTTGAATGCATGTAGGAGGGCCGGTGCAGGCAGGTTTGTTGGTTGTGCTCAGTTACTTTTAGCTTAGTTCTACAGTCACTTCCGATTGATAGATAGGGTGTTTTGTAGGGTCTTCTTCGAAGATTACTCCTCGTTGAAGGACATAGCAGCTTCAACTAGGAAAGTTGATATTCCTGAAAAAATTGGATAGCGCTACTTCAGAATCTGCAGTCAAAGGACGTAGAGTGGAGGGCTCCATGGATGATTCCTGGTGAGATTCTTTACCGATACGACAGTTTTGATTGGGTCCCTCTGTTAGGAATTTGGGGTGCCATTGGTTATGCCCCTTTGCTTGTGCTGAGGCAACATAGATTGAGACAGTTCATACCGGTAACTTACAATTTGGTTCAGAGTGAGTTCATGTATAGAGGAGTTGACTACAAGAGGAAGGTCAGTGAGATCTCTAGTGCTTGGAACAAGACTTGTAGATTAAAGGGAGTAGTTATTAGCCCTGCTACAACTCCGGAGTATGTCAAGTGGAGAGGAAGAAGGATTAATGATAACATCCCTAAGCCAAGCGTGGAAGGAGCTCAACCGATAGAGGAATATTTGCAAGTAACGCCCTCGGAGTTAGAAATTATGAAGCAAGAGTTCAAGAGAAAGAACTTAGAGCTCGAGAAGAGGATAGCAAAGCTCGAAGAAGAAAAGATGTACTTGAGCCTAGACATCGACGTTCAAAAGATAGAGGTCGAGAAAGAGAGAAAAGAAAGAAGAAAGATTGAGAAAGATCGAGATGATTTAAAGGATCATTACAAAAGGGCACAAGTATCCTTGAAGAGAGCGAGAATAGGAGGGTCTTCAGATTAGTTGCAGAAAGAGGTCCAAGAGGAAAAAACTAAAGTACAATATTGGGAGAAGAAGTTCCAAGAGATGCAATCGCGGAATTTGACCTTAGAAAAAGAAAATCAAGGTTTAAGGACTAAAGTAACTGAGCTCGGGCGATCCCTTCATCTGTATCGAAGTCATGATTCTACGTTTGAGGTAAAGAAATTAAAAGGCAAAGTTGAAGAGTTGGAATCAGCATTGCAGGATAGTAAGCTTCTAATCGAGCAGCTTGGGGTACGAGAAGATCATTTGAAGGGAAAGCTTCATCAGTCTATAGGACAGGTCAGAGAAAGGGATCACGTCATTGGAGAAGCCGTAGCCCAGATTCGAGAAGTCGCTGAACACGTGCAAGACTTGGCAATACGAGCTGATGTATTGAGTTTGATGTATGAGTCATCGTCGGATATAGGACGAAAGTTAGCCCTTTTATTAGATAGAGTTAAAACTTTGGCATTATGGCGAAAGCGTATTTGTGATCCTCTTATATGTAAATATATTCTTTTTCTAAATAAAATTTGCTAAATGAGATTGAATCAGAATCAATGTCCTTTTGGCATTCATGCAATTACATCTCATAGCATTTCATCACATCATTTGCATTCAAAGTTATAGAAAGACCCTAATTAGTTAAAATTACCACAGAAGTAAAAAAAAAATCTGGAAACCACGCATCAGTAAGGAACTCGTGCAAAATCTAGGAATATGGATCAAAGGTTTGAACAGCTATAAAAGGACATGCAGGACCAATTGCAAGAGCAATTGGCCAAGATGCAAAACGACATGAGGGAGCAAATGCTAGAGGCTCAGAGGAATATGATGACTGAGATGGCTCAGTTGCTGAGGGCCACTGATAAGGGAAAGGCTCCCATGGCAATTACTGGCGAAGATGGTGAGAATCACCCTCTAGGTTTCACCCCACCCCAGGTGCCTACACAAACCGAGGCACTTCCTAGGAGGTCGTCTGTCACTATAAGGCCTCAACAAGGGCTGGCCGATGCTGGGATCTATATGAATTACCCAACTAGCTCGGGATTCAATTTGGGTGATAACCCTACTAATCCTCTCATTCCTAACTTGGATATAGCTAACAAAGAAGATTTGATAGCCGAAGCTGTAAAACAGTTGGATGAACATTGCCGATGGTTGGAGGAGAAATTTAAAGCTTTAGAGAGTGCTGATGGGCATCATGGAGTTGATGCCAAAGATTTAAGCTTGGTCTCAGATTTGGTGCTTCCTCACAAATTCAAGATGCCGGAGTTCGAGAAGTACAATGGTACTACTTGCCCAGAGGCCCACATCATGATGTTCTGTAGAAGGATCACCGGGTACGTAAACAATGATCAGCTGTTGATCCATTGTTTCCAAGACAGTTTAGTGGGAGCGGCAGCCAGGTGGTACAATCAGTTGAGTCAGGCTAGAATAAATTCATGGAGGGATCTTGCGCAAGCCTTCATGCAACAGTACAATCATGTGACTGACATGACTCCTGATAGAATCACGCTGCAAAATACGGAGAAAAAGCCTAATGAGAATTTTAGGCAATATGCTCAAAGATGGAAAGAGGTTGCCATGCAAGTTGAACCACCATTATTGGAGAAGGAGATTACCATGTTGTTCATTAACACTCTGAAGGCTCCATTCATTACTCATATGATTGGAAGCACTACCAAAAGTTTTGCGGACATAGTCATGGCGGGAGAGATGATTGAGAACGCCATAAGAGGTGGCAAAATTGAGGGGGAAACGGCCAAAAGATTGGCCTCAAGGAGAAAACACAATGAGGTGAACAACACAAGTAGCTTCAACTCGAAGGCGGTCACAGTTGGTCAACCCAAAGTAGCTGCGGTTGGGCAACAGGGTTCTCAAAGGCAGGAATCTGACACAAGGCACGAGAGGATGCAATTCACACCTATCCCTGTGACGTATCGTGAGCTTTATCAAAGCTTATATGATGCAAATGCCATATCCTAAATGGAATGATGCAAACGCCAGATGCGAGTATCACGCTGGAATATCGGGACACTCAATTGAAAATTGTACCGGATTCAAGAAGGCCGTGGAGAGGTTGATCAAAATGGGGGTTGTGAAATTTGATAGTACCCCAAATACTGAAAACCCTTTGCCAAATCATGACGATCAAGGAGTGAATGTAATTGGTGAAGCTAGTGAGAGAAGGATGAAGGAAAATGTTGCTGAGGTGAGGATGCCTATGAAGGTGATTTGAGAGGAGATGATAAAGAGAGGGATGATAACTTCTAGGAGAGAAAAGGAAAAATCGGGGAACTACTGTGAGTTCCATGGGGAAGAAAGGCATGAGACCCAAAATTGTGAAGAATTCAGAGCCTTAGTGCAAGGCCTTATAGATAATAAAGAGCTACAAATATTTGAAGGTAGCTCTTATAAAAGAGAAATAAGTGTGCTGGAAGGTGAACAAAAGGAACCCACGGCCAAGGATTATTATCTCCTCGCCTGGGGAATAACGAAGTGGGGACACCAAAGAGTGCCCAAGGTCGTTATCTATAAGCCTACTCCTTTCCCTTACAAGGATAGCAAGAGAGTACCATGGAGTTATGACTGTAGTGTGACAGTGCCGGAGGAAAAAAAATATAGCCAGCGTATCTAAAGACGTGCAAGTTGAAGGCTCCCACACACGGAGTGGGAAGCGTTATGATATGGGGGGCATCAGAGTGGAGCCCATAAAAACAAAAGGTGTCGAGGTTGAAAAGGAAAAAGAAGCTGAAGTGCCTATCAAAGAACCAGTAAAGGAGGAGGAGGCTAAGGAATTTCTAAAGTTCCTTAAACATAGCGAGTATAGCGTGGTTGAGCAATTGCGAAAGCAGCCGGCCCGCATATCAGTATTGGCTCTACTTCTGAGTTCTGAAGTGCACAGGGATGCATTAATGAAGGTGCTCAACGAAACATATGTCACCCATGACATATCCATTAACAAGTTGGACCGGTTGGTGAATAACATAAGTGCGGATAATTTCATCTACTTTAATGATGATGAAATCCCCTTTGAAGGTGGGTCAACTAAAGCCTTGCACATCACAACTAGATGTAAAGGGTACACACTCCCAAGCGTACTTATCGATAATGGATCGGCCTTGAATGTTTTACCGTTATCTACATTGAATAGATTACCCATTGACGATTCTCACATGAAGACATGTCAAAATGTGGTAAGAGCTTTGAATGCATGAGAAAGAAAGGTGATGGGAAGAATTGACATTCTTTTGGAAATTGGGCCGAATATATACGAAGTAGACTTTTTAGTGATGGATATCAAGCCTTCCTACAATTGCTTATTAGGTAGGCCATGGATACACTCAGTGGGAGCGGTGCCCTCATCGTTGCACCAGAAACTGAAATTAGTAACGGATGGACGGTTAGTAACTATCAATGCGGAGGAGGACATTATAGCCGCAGTCACTAGCAAGGCCCCTTATGTTGAGACGAATGAAGAGTCTATTGAGTGTTCCTTTCACTCTTTAGAATTTGTGAATGCGACTTTCATTTTGGAAGGGAACGAGCTACCAATGCCAAGGATAGCAAGAGCTACGAGGATGGCTCTACAAATGATGGCGGGAAAGAGAGCCTTACCAAGAAGAGGGTTAGGAAAGTACCTGCAAGGAGGGACTCAAATCCCAGAACTTAAAGAGAAGAGAGATCGCTTTGGTCTAGGCTTCAAACCGGACTATAAACAAAGGAGGAAGGAAGTTGAGAAGTGCCAAGAGGGAAGAAGGGCGCGCCTTAACAGAAGAGAAGTGGAGTGGGAGCCGATGACATTCCCTCTAATATCCCAAACCTTCATATCGAGAGGGTTACTCATAGAAAGAAGTTGTTGAATTAATGCTATACACGATGAAAGATCGAAACAAGGAAACCTTGAGGGTATTCGTCCTTATGAATCCGGAAGCTCTCTGGACAATTGGACTGTGGAGGAACTTCCTGTAGTCTTTAGGGATTTTTCAGAGTAATTCTCAAAACATTCTTGTTACTCTAGAGCCTAGAAGTAATAGGATTACATTTGTGAGATAGGCTTACATTCATCTATTATTATTTAAATAAAACATAACTTTTATCAATTTGAACGAGTATTGTTTCATTTTTTATCAACCAATATTCCTTTAAATTTTGGCAATTCTTATTCTTTCATTCATAGCACATAAATAATCATTCTTAAATTCATTCATTCTTTGAATATTCTTTATACTTTACAGGTCCCTAGATATCAATGACGTGAGCATTGATATTACAAATCCTGATTTCTCTCGCGAGCAAGACATGTGTTTAGAGGAATCTCAGGATTTTGAAGATGCCCAGGATTGTGATGTGTCTCCAGATCTATTGAGAATGGTAAAACAGGAGGTGAAACAAATTATGCCCCATGAAAAAGAGGCAATAGAGAATGTAGCCCTTGAGGAAGGGAAAGAGGTGAAAATTGGGACACTTATTGCCAAGGACACAAGGCAAGGACTGATCGAGTTGCTACGAGAATTCAAGGATATCTTTGCATGGTCCTATCAAGACATGCCAAGGTTAAATACTGATGTTGTGACACATCGTCTTCCAATAAGACAGGATTGTAAGCCAGTCCAATAGAAGTTACGGAGAATGAGGCCAGATATTGTTCTAAAAATAAAGGACGAAGTTAAGAAGTAGTTCGATGTGGGTTTTTTACAAGAGGTAAAATACTCGGAATGGGTAGCTAACATTGTGCCTGTTCCTAAGAAAGATGGGAAGGTACGAATGTGTGTTGATTACAGAGATCTGAACAAAGCTAGCCCAAAGGAAAATTTTCCTTTGCCGCACATCGACACTTTAGTAGACAACACGGCAGGATATTCGTTGTTCTTTTTCATGGATGGTTTCTCGGGGTACAATCAGATAAAGATGCATCCAGAGGACATGGATAAAACTACCTTCATAACCTTGTGGGGTACCTTTTGCTACAAAGTGATGCTGTTTGGGTTGAAGAATGCGGGGGCAACATACCGACAGGCCATGGTGAACTTGTTCCACGACATGATGCATAAGGATATTGAGGTGTATGTTGATGATATGATTGCCAAGTCGCGTACAGAAAAAGAGCACATTGAGGTCTTGAGAAGATTGTTCTTGAGATTGAGAAAGTTTCAGTTGAAGCTCAATCTAGCAAAGTATACCTTTGGAGATAGATCGAGAAAGTTATTAGGCTCCGTAGTCAGTGAAAAGGGAATTGAAGTTGACTCAAACAAGGTCAGAGCCATACGAGAATTACCTCCACCGCAAACTCAGAAGAAAGTCCGAGAATTTCTAGGAAGACTGAATTACATTGCTCGATTTATTTCACAACTAATTGAGAAGTGTGATCCCATTTTTCACCTCCTTAGAAAGCACAATCAAGGTACTTGGGATGAAGAATGCCAGAATGCTTTTGAAAAGGTCAAACAGTACTTGTTGAATGCTCCGGTGTTATCTCCGCCCAGTTCAGATAGACCACTAATACTGTACTTATCAATATTCAGTAATTCCATGGGATGTGTGCTTGGCCAACATGATGAGTCAGGAAGAAAGGAGAAGGCAATATATTACCTCAGTAAGAAATTCACTGAATGTGAAATAAGGTATTCGCCTATAGAAAAATTGTGTTGCGCTCTGATTTGGACAACTCGGAGGTTAAGACAGTACATGTTATATCATACTACTTGGCTTATTTTGAAACTTGATCCTTTGAAATATATGAAGGAGTCAACAGCGTTGAATAGGAGAATGGTGAGATGGCAAATTCTGCTTTCAGAGTTTGACATAGTCTATGTGAGTCAGAAGGCTGTAAACGGAAGTGCGATAGCGGAATTTCTGGCTAGTAGAGCTCTAGAAGACTACGAGCCATTGAATTTTGATTTCCCAAATGAGGAGTTGATGTGTGTAGTAGCTACAGAGGATTATCCTTGGAAGACGAGCTTTGATGGGGCATCCAATGCAGTGGGAAATAGAATTGGGGCAGTCATGGAATTCCCAAATGGCGATTATTATCCATTCACGTGCAAGTTAGATTTTGATTGCACAAACAATATGGCCGAGTATAAAGCATGCATCATGGGACTCCGAGCAGCAATAGCGCGAGGAATAAGAACCTTGGAAGTATATGGAGACTCTGCGTTGGTAATTTACCAGCTTAGAGGTGAATGGGAGACAAGGGATCCTAAACTGATTAATTATCAAAATGTAGTTCTGGGTTTACTTGAGGAGTTCGATGACATCACTTTCAACTATATTCCACGAGACGAGAATCAAATGGCAGATGCTCTAGCAACCTTGGCTTCAATGATTAGAGCTAATAAAGAGGAGGAGATGAGACCTATTCAGATGAGTATTTTTGAGGCACCAGCTTGTTGTTGTAACATTGAGGAAGAAGAAAAGGATGATAATCCTTGGTATCAGGATATATTGCGATATGTGAGAGATCGTAAATACCCAGAACAGGAAACTGAAAATGATAAGCGAACTTTAAGAAGATTAGCCTGTGATTACGTTTTGGATGGGGACATCTTGTATAAAAGGAGAAATGACCAAGTACTTTTGAGATGTGTTGACGCCGTTGAGGCTAAGTTAATTTTAGAAGAAGTCCACGAGGGTGTTTGTGGAACACACGCTAATGGTTTCATGATGGCTAGACAAATCATGAGGTTTGGATATTATTGGTCTACCATGGAAGGGGATTGTATCAACTACGCCAAGAAATGCTATAAATGTCAGATTTATGGAGACAAGATACATGTACCACCTTCACTTCTACATGTTATGACTTCTCCATGGCCTTTTTCCATGTGGGGCATGGATGTCATTGGGCCAATATCACCGAAAGCTTCGAATGGACATCGGTTTATCTTTGTAGTCATTGACTACTTCACAAAATTGGTAGAGGTTGCTTCTTATACAAATGTTACTAAGTCGGTTGTAAGTTGATTCTTGAAGAAAGATATCATTTGTCGATATGGGATGCCCGAGAGAATCATATCAGACAATGCATTGAACTTGAACAATAGAACGATAGTAGAAGTTTGTAGTCAGTTCAAAATTAAGTATCATAACTCTTCTCCGTATCACCAAAAAATGAATGGGGCAGTAGAAGCAGCCAACAAGAACATCAAGAGGATAGTGGGGAAGACGACCGAGACTTATAGAGATTGGCATGAGAAATTACCATTTGCACTCTTAGCTTATCGAACGTCCGTCAGAACTTCTACAGGAGCAACTCATTTCTCATTGGTTTATGGGATGGAAGCAGTGTTACCCATTGAAGTAGAGATACCGTCTCTCCGAGTCTTGTCAGAAATAAAGTTGGATGAGGCTGAATGGATACAATCGCGATATGATCAGTTGAACTTGATTGAGGAAAAGAGGCTAAGGGCCATTCGTCATGGTCAGATGTATCAAAAGCGAATGATGCGGGCTTACGACAAGAAAGTGAGACTAAGAAAATTCCATGAGGGGGATCTTGTGTTAAAAAAGATCCTTCCCATTCAGAAGGACTTTAGAGGAAAATGGATGCCAAATTGGGAAGGACCGTATGTCGTGAAAAAAGGCTTTCTCTGGGGGTGCATTGATTTTAGCGGAAATGGATAGGAAGAGTTTGCCCAATCCAGTGAATTTAGACTCAGTCAAAAAGTACTTTGTCTAAAGGAGAGAAGAATTCAGGATGAAAACCCGCAAAGGGTGCCTTGAGTTCTTGAAAAGGCAAAAAAAAAAAATGGAGAGGCCAAGGTGAAAACCCCCAAAGGGCGCCTTGTATATCATGCATCATTTTCTAGATTAATTATTACCTTATATGTTCGTATATTTTGCTTATTCATCTTCAATATATGCTATGTATATCTTAATATGTATGTTGTTATGTAACTAAGATTTGCTATATTTATGTATGTATCTAGTATAGGACCTTTATATTATTGCTATCATATTATTTAAATGCATGTTTTAGCTACCTATTATTGTAATATGCTATCTTACATGTTATAATGTATATATATGGTTCTTCATGCATTAATTAAAAATGAGATTCAAAAGTTTTCAAAAATAAAAGGCAATGCTTGGTATTTGGAAACTTCGAGAAAGGTAGTGCCCTAACTTACTGGGTTGCGACTTTTCTCATTGAGTTCGAATAGTCAAGCACCTTTCTAAGTTTTTAAGGTTTTCAAAATATGAGCAACTATTTTGAAATTTCAAAACATAGTGTCCTAACTTACTGGATATGGTGTTTTGTTGTTTCGAGCTAGAAATTTTTGAAAAACGAGCTTAGTTTCGAAGGTTTTAAAATGTTGCGTCCTAACTTATTGGATGAGATGTTTTGACTCGTTTGAAATAAGTAAGCCTTAATTTTCAAAATTGAGACGTTCTAATTAAAAGAGGTTTGCATCCTAAAACTTTCAAATTTCTGACATTAAAGACACTTGATAATCAATTAGGTACCAATTTCTGGGCATTACGAGGGTGCTAACCCTTCCTCGTACGTAACCGACTCCCGAATCCATTTTCTCGACTTTCGTAGACCAAAATTAATGTTTTAAAATAAAACATTTTATAAGGTGATCCAATTACACCTAAAAAGATTGGTGGCAACTCCCGTTTTCATTTTTCTTAAAGTCAATTCCCATTTTCCAAAACTCGATTTAAAAATGGTTTCGACATAAATCATGCATAATTTCTTTGGTCCAACTACATTAAAAAAATGTCAAGATCAATATGTAGCATAAAATAATTAAGTTATGTACAAATTTAATGCAAAAATAGCATAAAATCACATTCTTCATTAAATCATGCTCATTAATATTATTTTTAAGTAAAAAGATTTCATATACTATTAAAAAAACCTATATAAATTAGAGTTTACAACCACTCATACTTAAAATTGACATAAGTACACTTTCCAAATGAAAACATCACCTTTTTTTTCCTTTTCAGGGAACGCCTAACATTCAATCGAACCCTTATGCGTAAATAAGCACATATGCACCTTCTCATATTCTTGCTATCATATTCTAGAAAACTTCCAAGGAAATCACCAATTTGTTTTGCTAACAACTCGTTGAAAAACCCTGGCAGGACATTATGTACTTGAACCCAAAAAATTGTATAAAGTAACGGAACTTTAAAAAGATTGTCCCCGGCCTCTGCACGATGAATCATTAGAAGATGATTGTTGAAAGTCCATGGAGCCCCATTAATAACCCGATCCATATCCATCTTGTGAAAAAATCGAAATAGGAACCTCTTTTCCCCATATTTGATATCTAGACCCCTGTAACAAGATGTCATAGATTCGCCATCATACTTCTTATTTATAAGAAGTCACTACAGGAAATTAAGCCTTTAGTGGCGTCTGGACAAAAAACGCCACTAAATTTATACATTAGTGGCGCTAAAATGAAAACGCTACAAAATGTGAGAGCTATAGCGGCGTTTTGCACAAAAACGCTGCTTAAATGTACTAAAATTTTTCAAAACGGTGCCGTTCAGCTACATCGAAAAAAAATTTAGTGCCGCTTTGCCCTAAAACGCCGCAAAAGTGTTCCGTTAGTGGCGTTTTGTCGTAATCGCCACAAATCTGCAATACCTATTCGGATTAAATGGCGTCATTCCATTAAAGAGCATTAAACTTTTAATGGCGTACTCTTTGAGAAAATGCCGCAAAATTGCAATACAAATATGCATTAAACAACGGCGTTTGCAAGAGGGAATTAAACTTTTAGTGGCGTTTAGGAATAAAAACACCGCAAAAAGTGTTACATTAGTGGCACTTTGCAAAAATGCCGCAAAATTTGCATAGCAAATCGACTGAAACAGTGTCATTTCCATACAGAGGAATAAATATTTAGTGGCGTTTTTCATAAACGCCGAAAAATTGTGATACCAATTTGCCCTAAATGACATCGTTTAAAGACAGTGAATTAAATTGTTAGCAGTATTTTGGATTAAAACGCCGCAAAAGTGATGCTATAGTAGCGTTTGTAATAAACGCCGCAAAGTTGCAATACCAAATAGACTTAAATGGCATCGTTTCACTGCAGAGCAAAAAGTTTTTAGTGGCGTTTTTGCGTAAAACGTCGCAAATATGAAATATAAATTTCACATAAACAAGGTAGTTTCGTTACAAAGCAATAAATTATTAGTGGCGTTTTTGGCAGAAAACGCCGCAAATGTTATACATTAGTGTCATTTTTCATAAACGCCACAAATTTGTAATACTAATTTGCCCTAGATGTCGTCGTTTCACTACAGAGAAATAAGTTTTAGTGGCGTTTTTACCAGAAACGCCACTAAGGTTATGAATTAGTGGTGTTTTCCATAAACGCCGCAATTTGGCAATACTAATTTGACTTAAATGATGTCGTTTTGTTAGCCTTGAAAATCCTTTAGTTTTTTCCCAAATTAGATTTCCTTAAAATTTTTCAAAAAACCGTTTATTTATTCTCCAAATCCTTTAATTTTTGATGAAAATGTCGTAATAAATATGTTATTTTAGGGTTTAGAATTTAAGACTTAGAGTTAATAGTTTATGGTTTAGGGGTTCGTGTTTAATTAGTATTTTTAATGTATATGGTTTAAAGTTCAGGGTTTGTTGTAAATGTTTTATGGTTTTAGGGTTTATGGTTTGGGGTTTATAGTTTAGGGTTAATGGTTGTAGTTTATGGTTTAGGGTGTAGGGTTAATGATTCATAGTTTATGTTTCAAGGTTTAGGTTTGAGGTTTAAGATTATGGGCCATAGTTTAAGGTTTAGGGTGTAGGGTCAAGGTTCCATGGTTTATGTTTTAAGATTTAAGGTTTAAGATTTTGGAGTGTTACTAAAAACGATAAGAAGTCGTTTTATTTTAGGGTTTAGGTTTAGGGTATACGATTATTTTCTTAATTACTTTTGTACATTGTAATATATATTTATTAAATTAATATCTAAAGCATAATAAAGTAAAAAGGAGAGAGAAATTCATTATTTCCACAAAAGTCCACCTCTTGGTAATTTTAAATTATAAAATTTTAAAAATTAAATACATTGTTTGAAACAAAACAAATGTCATTTAAAGGAATTTAAGAAATAATTAAACTATTAATAATAATTGTATCAAAGGCATTAGCGATGTTTATGATACAAACGCCGCATAAGTTCATTTTACCAAACCAAAATGGTGTTGTTTTGAATGGCCTTTTTACTTGCATTAGCGGCGCTATGTTATAAACGCCGCAAAAGATCGACCTTTAGCGGCACTATGTTAGAAACGCCGCAAACCGTCATTGTCTAGTAAAGGAAACTAAGTCGTTTTGCTCTCCTCTAATTCTATCCCAGCCATATACCTGAAACCCCATTTTTTTATCCCTAAAATATTTCCCCTAACCTCTCAAATTTTTGCAAAACCTTAAATTTTCCCCAAACCAAAATAAACACCCATCTGTTGTAGTGCCTCTGACCCGAGCATCTGCATAGCCGTCGAGTGTCCCCTCTACTGCGTCGCCGTCCTCTGCCGCAACCAAACGGTAAGTTTTTTCGTTAGACACTCCTCTGCTGCATCACTAACTTTATAGGAGTCGGGTTTCGATTTGGGGTTGGGTCAGGTGGCTTTGGTTTGGGTTTTGGAGGTTTGGAAATAGGGAAAAATGGAGGTTGTAAATGGTCTTGGAAACAAAGTGGGAGACGAAGTAAGAGGATTGTTTGGGAGGGTTCGAGAGTGGACGTGAAAGGAGCTTTAGCATTATTGTGGAAGAAGGAAAATTGGTGGGTAATGCCAGTCCTGGAAATGGAAAACAGAACTTGAAAGAGGAAGAGGGTGATTTTTAGAAGTAACAAATCAAAGAGGGGTTTTTAGTTTAGACTGTTTACATTTTTAGCCAAAGAATGTGAGTAATATATTTTATCCACAATTTGATTGTTAGTAGGAAAATAGATTAGTAATTGATTATTGCTTCTTTTCCAGAAATTCATTGCTGTGCATTGGCTTAATTTATTTTTTAGCCTTAATTCGGTAATAGTTTTTAAGGACTATAATATATATTTTTTCCAAATTAATTCATTAAGATTCAACGTTAAAAAATTGAGGTAAAAAATATTGAGGCATTTATCTCAAAACAGAGAAGCTGCAAAGAAAAGCCGTCTTAGAAAGAAGGTAACATAAAAAAGACATATATATACTGAAAAACACATACATTTACTTGTTTTCTTACTTACGTGTCCATAACATATAAACTGATGCAAGCGCTTGTTTTTTACGTGTTATCTTTAATATGGTTGAAAGCAAGTCACGTGGATGTATGCTTGTCTTTTATGTGTTATGTTTCATCTGACAAGTTTTGGAATGCAAGCCACATGCTTTTGCTTTGTTTTTTCTTTAGATGCTTTACTAATGAGATTTTTAACTTCATTACATGAATCTCATATATGTATGTATGTATGTATGCATGTATGCTTGTCTTTTATGTATTATCATTTAATCTAACAAATTATTGAATGCAAGCAACATTATTTTTGGATTGATCTTTTTGAGTTTTAGTAATGAGATTTCCCCTTGTATTATGTCTGGTTCCACTTGCATTCATAGGTATAGATATCTACATTGCATGTTCGATATAAATGGGCTAAAACACGAATTTTTTTACTTCGAAGGTTAATCGGTTGCAAAGCGAAGGTTATTATGGAGGCGTGCGACTGCTTATGTTCTTTTAGTTAACTCTTTCATAAGCATTGCAAGGATAATAACATAAATCTCTCACCAGGGAACTTCACCCTCTCGTATTGGGCTAATATACGTCGCCAGGTATTGCTCTAAACAGAAAATATAATAATCGAACTCATAATGTTCTTTTAGTTACTTAATATATATCATTGTTCGTTGTCATTGGTTTGTCACTCATTTTTCTCACGCATTGAAATACACGGTTTATTGTAGTTATTCTAACACAAATATGTATGCAGTTTTGATTACAAAAGTAAATTGGATAATAAAACAAATATGACTTTATTTTTGTAGTTATTATAATGTTGTCTGATTTTATTTTATTTTTTAAATTAAAGTTGTTGGAATGCATGGTAAATTAGAAGGTTGAAGCTGTCTAAAACAGGACATGTCTCCTATGATTACCAAGTGTTAATGCTTGTTTAATTGGAGTATAAATGCTATCCAAAATAGGGTGTGTTTTGGTTATAATGTGTCTTGCCCCTGCTATACATAGAATTATTTAATAATGGACTTAAGAAATAAAATTTTAATGTAAAAGAAGGCCAAAATGGAACACGTGAGTAGGTTTATTTTTCATTCATTTTCTTTTTCCTTTTTAAACAAAAAAAAAGAATCTTTATTATTATAGTGTTGGAGTAATAAAATATTTTTTTATAAAATAGTATAATATTATAAAATAAAAATAAAATAAAATCTATTTTAATATAAAAATCAAATTACTATTTTTTTCTCAAAAAAATGATTTAAAAGTTTTTTAAAATGAAAAGTTATTTTTGTTACTCATTAATTATTTTGTTAAGTTATTTCTTTTTTTTTTTATTCTTTTACCATAATGATTTCATTTTAATAAAACAACTGTTTCCCGAAAAATATTAAAATGTAAAATGTTTAAACAATTTGTTAGAGTTAATCGATTCACAAAAAAATATTTTGTCTACTTATATTTTATTTTTAAATGACCTAATTAAATTAAATTGTATTTAAAGTATATAGTTTAAAGTTTAAAGTATAATTAACCCTAAACTTATAAATAATTAATCCTAAACTTGTAAATAAAAAAACCTTAAACTTGTAAATTTAATCTAATAATTAACCCAAAATAAATAATTAACCCTAAACTTGTAAATTTAATCTAATAATTTCCTTAAAAGTATATAGTTTAAAGTTTAAATTTCATAACTTACATAATTTACATAACTTACATAATACATAAATATATATCATATCATAACTTACATAACTCACACAACTTACATAACTTAATAACTTATATATACCATCTCATAACTTACATAACTCACATAACTTATGTAACTTAAAATACCTCACATAACTTACATAACTTAAAATACCTCACATAACTTACATAAATCACATAACTTACATAACTTACATAATACATAAATAGATATCATAACTTACATACCTCACATAACTTACATAACTCACATAACTTATTCATATAATTTATTGTCAAGTTTAGACTTCAAGAACTACGAAATGGATAGGGTTGGATGAAATTGTCAAGGGTAAGCAACGACTATCGGAATGGAGTACAAACTTTTCTAAATTTTGCATTTCAAAATGCAAGCCAAGAGAATATGATTCTTTGCCCGTGTAAGAAGTGTGGCAACATCAATTGGCATTTTCGTGAAATTGTCTACGAACATCTAATTGTTGATGGCTTTATTCAGGGGTATAAAAAATAGATTTTCCATAGAGAGTGTACATCTAGTGGAACTTCTTCAACCATTAATCCGACTTATCCTGATACTGCTTACCATCAGTATGTTAGACAAGATGACATGGAATGTATGTTGCGGGATGCATTTAATATGTACAGTCATGGTGAGCAACCATTTCTACCTAACTTTATTGCATCCGATGATTGTAATATTGGTGGAAATATTTTTACCGAAATGGGAACAAGTGCACCTAATGAGGAGCCAAATAAAGAAGCGGCGAAGTTCTACAATTTACTTAATGAAATAAACGAAGAACTTTACGAGGGATCAAAATATTCGAAATTGTCCTTCTGTATCCGTCTATTTCACTTAAAATGTTTGGGAGGGTGGACTGGAAACTCTTTTACAATGCTGCTAGAGTTTCTGAGAGATATGTTACCGTTTGCAAAAATCCCTCAGTCTTGTCAAGATATGAAGAGACTAATAAAATATTTAGGCCTTGGGTACAATAAAATTCATAGTTGCCCAAATGACTGCATGTTGTACTGGGGTGATTAGAAAAACCAGCAGTCTTGTCATGTTTGCGGTAATTCTCGTTGGATGAATAGGAATACAGAAGATGTGAATGCGGATAAAGGTGGGACAGTTAAGAAAGAAGCCAATCAAGATTTTGCGATATTTTCCCCTAATACCAAGACTTCAAAGGCTTTTCATGTCATCAAAAACAATCGATTCTATGAGGTGGCATAATGATCAACGAATCGATGATGGATTATTAAGGCATCCTACGGATTCTTTAGCTTGGAAATTGTTTGACAGTAAATTTCCAAGCTTTGCAAGTGATCCTCAGAATGTGAGGCTTGGGCTAGCAGCTGACGGCTTTAGTCCTTTTAAAATCATGAGTACTTCATACAGTACTTGGCCTGTAGTGCTTGTTCCTTACAATTTTCCTCCATGGATTTGCATGAAGCAATCTTCTTTTATATTATCTATGATTATCCCTGGAGAGAAAGGTCCCAGAAATGATATTAACATTTATTTGCAGCTACTTATTGAAGAGTTAAAACAATTATGGTTGAGTGTTGAGACATATGATGTATTGAGGAGTGAGAACTTTAATTTACGTGCAGCTTTATTGTGGACAATTAATGATTTCCTGGCTTATGCTAATTTATCTGGTTGGAGTACTAAAGGACGTTATGCTTGTCCTTGTTGTGCTACGCAAACTTGTTCGAAGTGGTTGTATAATGGGAATAAGTTCTCTTATATGGGGCATCGTCGGTGGTTTGATGGAAATCATAAATTTAGATTTCAGAAGACTCTATTTGACAGTACTGAAGAGTACAGAAGAGCTCCTGAGCAAACCATTGGATCTGAAATCTTGTTTATGTTAAAAGATATCAATTTTAGTTATGGGAAGATGAATTAACCACCTAACACGCAAACAAAGAGAAGATCGATGGATGGATCTGTTGATGAATTTGATAAAGAGGATGATCCTAATGAGGCGAACTTGTGGAAAAAAAGAGTATTTTTTTTAGTTGCCTTATTGGGAGTACAACATTTTACGCCACAATCTTGATGTCATGCATATTAAGAAGAATGTTTGCGAGAACATAATTGGGACAATTTTGAATGTCGATGTAAAATCAAAAGACAATCTTCAAAGTCGACTTAATTTAGTTGACATGGGAATTCGGCGTGATCTTCATCCCCAAGTACTTCTGAATGGGAAATATCAGTTGCTGCCTTCTATTTATGCAATGTCAAAGGAAGAGAAAGAAGTGTTCTGCATGGTGTTAAAGGATATAAAGGTCCCAAATGCGTCTGCATCAAACATATCTCGATGTGTGAGTCTTAAAGATCAAAGACTATATTCATTAAAATCACATGATTATCACATCTTGATGCAAGATTTACTGCCAGTTGCTTTAAAGTGTTGTATGTCAAAAAATGTGACGTCCTGTATAATTAAACTATCAAATATAATGAAAGCTATTTATGGCAAAGTTTTGGATGTTGAAGAACTTGAGAAAGTACAGGATCAAGCCTCTTTGACTTTATGCAATTTGGAGAAGATCTTTCCACCTTCCTTCTTCACTATTATAGTGCACTTGCTAATCCATCTCCCTCGTGAAGCAATACTTGATGGACCGGTTTTCTATCGATGGATGTATCCTATAGAAAGGTGCTAATTTATTTGTAAAGTATTCATTCATTCACCTCTATACATTTAGCTACAACTTTTGATAATGCTGTATATCATGTTTAGGTTCCCAAGCAAATTGAAGTCTTATTGTCGTAATAAGCGTTATCTAGAAGGATCAATTGCTGAAGGCTACTTGGTAGAGGAGTGTATGACCTTCTGTTCTAGATATTTAGAAGATGTTGAAACACAATTGAATAGACCAGGTAGAAATGCTGGGCTCAATGATCATAACTTGGCCGAAACTTATTTATTCCAAAGTTACGGAGAACCAATCGGTAAAGTTGAAATTGTAGAATTAGATGATATATCTTGGATACAAGCACATTGATATGTTCTTTTTCACCATGATTCAATTGAACCATTACGCAAGTAAGTTTTAAAATTTGATAAATATTCATTTTTTTGATTTGTTTATCTTCTAACCAATTAAAACTTCTTTTTAACATAGTGAGTACAAACAAATCTTGAGATCTCGTTCATGCTCCCGAAGATTACAACATCGAGAAATTAATAAGTTATTCACAGAATCTTTTCATGAATGGTTAAGCCAAACGATATGTAACTGAAGTTAATAAGTTACACATAATCGTGAAATTTAATTAATCAAATAATAATATTTTTACATAATACATTTATAATTACTCAATTTACTTTCGATTCAATAGGTTTGGAATGGGAAGGACGTCAATGACGAAGTTAAATGGCTTTCCCAATATCCGAATAGAGTAGTAAAAAGATATAGTGCCTTCCTCATCAACGGATTCAGATTTTATACAAAATATCGCGAGAGAATGAGGAGAACTCAAAATTGTGGAATTGTTGTTAATTCTTCAATTACAAGTTATGCTAGTGCTAGGGACAGTAATCATGTTGAGGGAAATGTGGAGTATTATGGACTTCTTACTGACATTATTGAGTTGGATTACTATGGCAAATGGAAAATTGTCTTATTTTGATGTGATTAGGCTGATGTTAATAATGCTCGTGGAATTAAAAAAGATCAATTTGGTTTTACAACGGTTAATTTCTCTTGTTTGATTCACATTGGACAACAATTGATGGACGAGCCGTATGTATTTTCTTTTCAAGTGAAACAAGTTTTTTATTCAAAAGATCCAACTGATGAGGGTTGGTACGTTGTACTTCGAAACACCCCTAAAGACTTGTTTGACATGGGCAATGGAAGTAGAGATGACATCGTAGAAAGATCAGAAACTTTGCCTTTTCCAGAACAAAACTTAGATGAAAATATCCCTAATACTAGTACACAACATCAATGGGTTCGCTATGATGTGGATGAAGATATTTATGAATAATGATGTAGTAAGATTTAACGATTTTTTAATTATATGTAATATTATAATTTAAATTTTAGTCTTGTTAAATATTTCAACTATTTTATATGTATTATTATTATTGTAATTAGTTACTAAAATTTCAACTATTTTATGTGTATCGCAGGAAAAATGCCTTGTAACACCCCAGATCTGGCCTAGACGTTATGGCCGAATCTGGCGATGTCACATGAGAGTGTTTTTAACTAAACCATTTGATTCATAAAACATATCATTTGTTATCTCTCGCTAAGTAAAAAAAAATGAAACAGTCGTATTGTTTTGAAAACGTTATGTTATCGCAGAAGCGTTTGAAATTCAATTGTTGGTTATTATTTTGAGAACCCATTTCTATTTACGAAAAATCTTAATTTATTTCAGGAAAACCATAATATTGATATTTGTAATTTACAATCCACATCCACAGTTTAAAACCCCAAATTAAAATCCAAAATTGCAAATCCAAAGCCATATCAAACCCCCAAAACAAATAATGAATAATCCAAGGAAAAAGTCATAACCAAAATGTATGCGGATGTGGTCACCGTCGAGTCCTCCACTGTACCGATCCGCCTACTACTGGGAATTATATGAACAGATAAATAAATAAAGGGGTGAGTTTTCGCAACTCAGTGTGTACATCCCCACAGTATAGCATGCATACAAACAGATAACAGCATACAGTCATAATTCGGGCCTGGGCCCTCACAATATCAATATCAGATACAGTCTTTGGGCTTCAGCCCATCTCAGATATAACATGCATAACAGATCAGAATAACAAAATAAACCCATCAGCCCTGCAAACCAACTCCGTCCAACCCAACACACCATGTGGGGATAAAATCGACCCACCCATCCCTACACACCGTATATGGGGATATAATTGACCTATCCATCCCTACACACCGTAAGGTACTGCATTGCAGCACATATCATAAGTATGCAGCTTAGCTTCTAGATAACAGGCTTATGAAGCCCTTTAGATACTCCCTTCTCTTCATCAAACCCACCCTGATACAATGCATCATGCAAACATGGCATGCTATAATGCAAACAAATGGATCATACAGTTATTTTCAGAATAGATCTGATAATCATACTAGGTGTAACATGCTAAAACATACATCACAGAATTAAGAGTCTAGATAAGGCTTACCGACTCTACGACAGGTCACTGTTGACTTGGGCGACCCGTGCAACCTTACAGAATATTTCAGATTAAAGAGACTCACACGCTCGTGTGGGTCACATGGCCCAAATTGGCCTTGCCTGTGTAGATCACACGGCCTAGCCCAGATTCCTACAAGCTCATGTGGTTCACACGTATGGGTCCACACGTCCATGTGGCCCACACGGCCCATTTGATTGAACCTGTGCCTCGCACACGGCCTACAAGCCATCACACATCCGTGTCTGTTGTGCCCATGTGGCACGCACATGGTCCAGCTCGTCGAACACACGGTCGTGTATCGCCACACAGCCTCCACAAGAGTAGTCTACACGTCCGTGTGGCGTTGACAGTTTCGGTTTTGACTTTCGTCGAAACCCGTTTTCTATGCAATCGAGGTATACACCTGGTATCGTTTCGAAACTAACGCAACCACGAGCACTCCACATTACACCACTTCATTAGTCACTTAAACCGAGTTACTAAAGGCAGGCAAATCCCAAAAGTTACTGACGACCTTACCTTTAATGAACAATGGCAGTTCCTCCCTAATTAGAACACCGTTTACCAATCCACAGCACCTTGGTTGTCTCCTAAACAAAATAGCAGTCTCTTAACAACCCCACAATAAAAAAACGACACCCAAAAGTATCTCTACACTTACCGAATTCTCACCAACCGCAGAGATGGGTTATGATGAAGAAAAGGGACCCAAAAACTAATATTAACCGGGAATAAAATTGACAGCAGCAGGGAAATTTCGGCTGGGGAAGAAAAGAAAAAAAATAAAAATGTGGGGAATGGGGAAAAATTTGTAGAGAGATTTCGGCAGAGAGGGAGAGCAGAATGTTTGGGCAACTCTCAAACCCCCTATTTCACTCCCACTAAACCACATCTATTGTAACTACTCAGTGTTCCAAACCAACTCAACCAGTCCCATGCCATTAGTAGCAAAATAATTCCCTTGCTCGTGCAGAGATTGGAACTCCAAACCTCCAGGCACTTAACACACACCTTAACCACTAGACCAGCAGGCCCATTCTAATATAGTCTCACTAAC
This sequence comes from Gossypium longicalyx, assembly GCA_025698465.1. Taxonomy (NCBI): domain Eukaryota; kingdom Viridiplantae; phylum Streptophyta; class Magnoliopsida; order Malvales; family Malvaceae; genus Gossypium; species Gossypium longicalyx. The sequence goes on along the minus strand of CM047001.1, from coordinate 3,706,794 downwards.
ATTTAAACTTAAGCCCACTGATCAAGAGTATGGCTTTATCCATCAAAAACCAAAATTTTTCCCAAACTAAGGCTTGAACTTGGAACCTCTCAAACACTTCCCAAGACACTTCACCACTGAAGCAGACATGTATTTGTGTCAAATAACTACAGAAACAATTTAATAAAATTTGGGGCGTTACAACTCTACCCCTAAAAGAAAATTTCATCTTCAAAAATTAATTGATCAGAAAAGGTGAGGATACTACTGACGCATCGAATCCTTCGGCTGCCAAGTGGCCTCCTCAGTGCTATGATTCCTCCACAGTACCTTCACCAAAGGAATAGATTTCCTAAACAGAACCTTGACGTTGCGATCCAAAATCTGAACTGGCTCCTTATCGAACATCAAATCCGATCTAACCTCAATCTCCTCTACAGGCACAATATGCGTGAGATCAGAGTAGTAGCGCCTCAAGATTGAGACGTGGAAAACATCATGAATGTGATCTAACTCTGGAGGTAGCTCCAGCTAATATGCAACTGGCCCTACTCGCTTCAGAATCTAGTACGACCCAATAAACCGAGGATTCAGCTTACCCTTGCGACCAAACCTCAAAACCTCTTTCCACAGCGAGAGCTTAAGAAAAACCAAGTCCCCCACAGAATACTCAATGTCCTTTCTCTTCAGGTCAGCATAGGACTTCTGTCTATCAGAAGCCGCTTTCAGGCGATCCTAAATTAGGCGGACTTTATCCTCAGTTTTTTATACCAATTCCGGACTCAGAACCCGTTGCTTACCCAACTCAGTCCAGCATAAGGGAGTACGACACTTACGACCATACAGTGCCTCGTAAGGTGCCATCTGTATACTGAACTGATAGATGTTGTTGTAAGCAAACTCTGTTAAAGGCAAATACTCCTCCTATAACAGCCTAATTTTCAGTGGTGCCAGAACAGTGATTCGAGATCACTAAATCCGACAAATGAGTTGGAAATATTATTAGTTTAGTGAGTATAAGTTAAATGTGAAGTTAGGAAAAATTTTGAAATAGTGAATAGTGTACTAAAAATAAATATTAAAATAATTAGAATCGAAAATGAGGTATCGAGACCTCGAGAATTTTAAATCGAACCATAAATATTTTTATAAATATTTATGGAGTGTTAATAAGTTAGTATTAAAGTTTCGTCAAGAAATTTTAAAGTTCTGATAGTTAATTGAACAAAAAGGACTAAATTGTATCAAATGCAAAATTGTGGGAAATGATTAAAATGCTTAAATGATAAAAGAAAGAGGGTTTAAAAGGAAAATAGACCCAATGTCTATTTGGGCTGGATGTCAAGGGCATGAAATCAACAAGAAAATAAGGAGAATTAAGGGCAAAATTATAAAATTGTAAAATTTACTTAATAAAGCTAGGACTAAAGTGGAATTATCTAGATTTCTCTTTATTTTTCTACATTCTCATCAGAAAAAACGCCATGGAAGAGTTCCCTTAAGCTATTTTTTCATATTTTTACTTCAATTAAGTTTGATTCTTGATTATTTCTTGAATTTTTTGTGCTTTTGTGACTTTTACAACTAGGTCCACTTGTTGAATTCATTAGTTTTTTATTCTATGAAAGAAATTGAAAGTTGATATGAATATGTGCTGGAAGTATATGATGATTTGGCATGGAATTAGAGCTTTAAATTGTTTATATGCTGATTTTATTGAAAGAATTGAATAGAAAGTGAATGTTTGGGACCTAATTGTAAAAGAGTTTGAAGTTAGAGTTTTATGTGGAAATTCTGAATTTCAATAGTTATGAAATAACTTATAATGTCTAGGAAAAGTATTAATTGAGAAAATTATCTTAATTGAGGGGTTAATTGAGCAAGGACTGAATTGTATGAATTGTGAAATTTGGGGCAAAATGGAAATCAACATTTTGCAATAAAACTGTTTTGGACAGCAGCAGTAGTCTAACTTTGAAAAATCACCAAAATTTGTATAAATGGAATTATAGGATGAATAAAATATGAAATTAAATCTTATTGAGTCTGATTTCTTATAGAAGAAATGATGTAAGCAATGGAATTGTAAATCATGAGATATGATAAATTTTGTGAGACAAGGTCAGAATAATTTCAAGTTCCCTTGTTCTGACATTGTAAAATCATAAAAAAATTGGATAAAAATAATTAGGGGCTTAAATTTATATGTTTAGAATCCTGAATGAGTCTATTTTTAAGAAAAACAAACGAGAACATCATTCGAATCCTGTACGAGGAGATAATTAATTTTTAGTGAAGAAGGGTCAGAACTATGAGATAGCAGAATAGGGGAGACTTCAATGAACAAACTATATTAATTGGCCCAACCAAAAATTATGAAAATTTTATGGTAAGAAGACATATGAGTCTAGTTTTTGGTAAAATTTATGGATTTTAATTTGGAGTTCTACAGCTCAAGATAAAATTAATTTAGTGACTATGATACAGATGAATAGCTTGAATATTCACATAAGTAAATAGTGAAAATTATGGATAATGTTACTTACAAGTGTGTTATTTATACTAAGGATGTGGATGGAGAGGAGGAGGAGGAAAAATATACATATATATATGAATGACTCGTGTATAAATTGATCACATGCCCGATTATAATCGATAAGTGTTGAATTAGAAATGATATAATGTTTTATTTGAAATATTTATTATGAAATTATGATTATCGCTATAATACAAAAATCGAACTTGTGAGTTTATAGAACTAAATTTTAGTGACCATTTGTTAATATTATTAAATTTCAATATTATTTTATGAATGGTAATTAATATTTATGTATGTTAATTGTTGAAAATAAGTAAATTATGTACAAAATTTATGAAATTGAACTGAGTATTTTGGAGGAACGAAACGTGGGAAATGAGTACGATATTTCAGTGAAAAAGATGAATTGACGGTAAATTACCCAAGCAAATCGAGATTCAACATTTGTTGCGAATTCTTGTGTTTTCTTTTCGTTTAGCTCTTACGAGCTTTCGTTAACTCATATGAGTTTCAGTTAACCCTTTTGGGGTTTGATTCAACTACGATGAGCTTGATTAGCTTTGGCTTACATTTAGCACTTGTGTGTTGATTGTATGAGGGCTTCATTTAGGTCTTGTGTGCTTGATTAGCCTTCTGGGCTTACATTTAACACTTATGTGCTTCAGTTAGACTTCGGGCTTCAGATCACGATGTACTCAAATCCATAAGTCGTTCCTTGAATGGACAAGTTGGTAAGTCGTAAATGTAACTTGTGGAAAAAGAAATGTAAGTAATGTTATCATTATTATTATTGAGCTCAATTATATGATTTCTTCATTCAGAGATTGTGTTTGATAGGATATGTTAGTAAATTATGAGTATGTGAATCAAAGTGACAGAATTTAAACACCTAATGAGGTTGAGCTCATTCACATGAATTTGTCATTTAAAATTGTGATTGACAGGAAGAAACAATGAATTGCATGCTTATGAATGGTTACATATAATTATCTGAAAAATAAGAAAAATGACGGTTATTGATATATGAAGACATAAGACATTGATATATGATTGTGGAATATGTTTGATAAATGTGTTCATTCATAATTACGGAATTATGTACCTCATGTGTGCTATTTGCATAAAGATGATATTTCAAATACTTCGGTGAATAAAGCTTAAATATGAAATAGTATGAAATCGTGACAAGTTGTTATGAAAATATATTTAAATTATCTGTAAGTGTTTCGTGCTTCTCGGTAATGCCTCGTACTCTATTCCGGTGACGGATACGGGTAGGGGGAGTTACACCTCCCAACTGCCTCAGAAATCGATAATACAGCCCCTCAACATGTCCTCTAGTATCTGGATCACCCTCTCTGACTGTCCATCAGTCTGAGGATGAAAAGCAGTACTAAAGTCTAGCCTCGAACCCAAAGCCTCTTGAAGTTTTCCCCAAAATCGAGACATAAAACGAGGATCCCTATCAGAAATGATTGAGACAGGTACCCCATGCAGCCTCACTATCTCAGAAGTGTAAAGCTTAGCCAACTTCTGTGAAGAGAAGTCTGTCCTAATAGGAATGAAGTGTGCAGGCTTGGTCAATCGATCCACGACGACCCAAACAAAATCCTTCTTAGTGGGTGTTAGAGGCAACCCACCAACTAAATCCATCATCACTCGCTCTTATTTCCACGTCGGTATCCTAACCGGCTGTAGTAACCCGGAAGGCAACTAATGCTCAGCCTTCACCTGTTGACAAGTCAGACAGCGAGCAACGAAATCGGTCACCTCACGCTTCAACCTTTGCTACTAGTACAACTCTCGAAGATCTTTATACATCTTATTTCCACCAGAATGCATAGCGTGCGGACTACTATGCGCTTCCTTCAAAATCGACAGCCTCAAATTCTCATCATTAGGTACAAAGATCCTACCTTGAAAACACAACATCCTATCATTATTCAACCCAAAATCTGTGGTAGTCCTAGTCTCAACCTGATGAAATCGCATCTCGAGCGTCTTATCATCTAACTACTTAGCTCTAATCTATTCAATCCATGTCGGCTTCACTTGTAGCTCTGCTAAAAGACTCCCATCGTCATAAAGAATCAGTCGAGCGAACAACGCTCTCAAATCAGCCACAGCCCTACGGCTTAATGTATTGCCTACCACATTGGCCTTCCCAGGGTGATACTCTACTGCAGTCATAATCCTTAAGCAACTCGACCCATCGTCGCTGCCTAAGATTTAATTCCTTCTGAGTGAGAAGATACCTGATACTCTTGTGATCAGTATAGATGATACACTTTTCACCGTACAGATAATGCCTCCAAATCTTCAATGCAAAGACCACTGCAGCCAACCCCAAATCATGCGTCGGATAATTAGCCTCGTGAGTCTTAAACTGTCGACACTCATAGGCAACTACCTTACCGTCTTGCATTAAGACGCAACCCAAACCCACATTTGACGCATCACTATAAACCACGAAGTCCCTACCAGGTTCAGGCTGTATTAGGACTAGAGCTTGAGTCGAAGCTGTCTTGAGCTTCTCGAAGCTCTCCTGCTGTGCGTCAGTCCAAACAAAAGGAACTTCTTTACGCAATAACTTAGTCAACGGCGCTGCGATCAACGAGAACCCCTCTACGAAACGTTGGTAATATCCTGCCATTCCCAGAAAGCTACGGATCTCTGACACATTCTTCGGCTGTTTCCAATCCAACACAACCTCAATCTTACGAGGATCCACTCGAATCCCCTCAGCAGAAACCACATGCCCCAAAATGGTTACGTCCCTAAGTCAGAACTCACACTTCGTGAACTTTGCATACAACTATTTCTCATGAAGGATCTGTAGAACCACTCTTAAATGCTCATCGTGCTTTTCCTCGAACTTAGAATACACCAAAATGTCATCGATGGACACCACCATAAACTAATCCAAGTAGGGCTGAAACACACGGTTCATCAAGTCCATAAATATCACTGCTACATTAGTCAACCCAAAGGGCATAACTAGGAACTCGTAATGCACATCGGCCTCTTTTACCCTCAACTGATGATAACCTAACCACAGATCGATTTTAGAAAACACTGAAGCCCCTCTGAACTAATCGAATAAGTCGTCTATCATTGGAAGTGGGTACTTATTCTTAATCGTCAACTTGTTCAATTGATGGTAGTCGATACACATCCTTATTGTACCGTTCTTCTTCTTTACGAGCAGAATAGGTGCTCCCCACGGAGACACACTGGGATCAATAAACCCATGATCCAACAGCTCTTGAATTTGAGCCTTCAGTTCCGCCAGCTCTTTCGGTGCAATTCGATAAAGGGCGATAGACACCAGAGCTGTACCAAGAATTGACTCAATCCCAAATTCTACCTCACAGCTCTGAGGCAATCCTGATAGTTCTTCTGGAAAAACATCTAGAAAGTCCTTCACAGCACGGATGTCCTTAACCGATAAGTCCATTGAATCAGAAACACTGATGTAGGCCAAAAATGCCTCACATCCTTTCCTCACCAGCTTCTCTGCTACCAACACAGATATCACATTACTCAGATAATTTTTTCGTTCTCCAATCACGACTATCTCATTATCCTCTTCGATCCTCAAAACAACCCTCTTTTCAGTACAATCCAGACTTACACGATGCTTCACTAACCAATCCATACCCAAAATTAAGTCGAACTCCCCAAACAGAAGTTTCATCAAATCCGCTAGAAATATTATTCCTTGGACTTCTAACGGAACGTCTTTGAACAGTTTACTAACCCTAATAGACTGCCCTAAAGGGCTCACCACTGAAATCTCACTAGGAGTGCTCTCATACAGTATTCCCAAAGTCTCAAACACTGAACATGCAACATAGGAATGCGTAGAGCCTATGTCTATTAGTGCAACATAAGGTATATCAAGAATTAAAAACCTACCCATAATGACGTCTAGAGTATCTCCATCCTCACGACAATGTGCAGCATAGACAAGTGTAGGCTGCCTTGCCTTAGTCGGCCTAGTACTTCTGCCTGGTGCTCTCTGACCTCGTCCCATACCATTACCACCCCTAGCCTGTCCTCGGCCTCTAGGTGGCTGCTGTACCCCTCTCTGCAGCTGCACAGTCTTAACAATCGGAGCTTGCATCTGGTTACCCCTTTGTGGACAATCCTTAACTCGACGCTCAAACAACCCACACCTCAAACAAGCTCCAGTAGCCCTTCAAAAATCGCCCGGATGGAGTCCATTACAAAGCTGACAAATCGCCACCCCAATAAGAATAGAAACAGTAGGCCCATCTCTCACGAACCCATCAGTCTTGACCTTCTTCTTAGGCCTCATCCCAGTATTCGAAGGCTCAGAATCCCTTTTAGTCATCCCTCTGTCACAGTTCTGGCGCTCAGCGCGTTTAACCTCCTCCGCAATCTTGGCCTTCTCGACCAATACGGTAAACTCACGCTCCACCTGTGGAGCTATCAGGACCCTCAAATTATCCCTAAGGCCGTTCTCAAAACAGACACAATACTCATACTCAGTCGCCACCGTGCCTCGAGCATAACGGCTCAGCCTCAGAAAGTCAGCCTCATACTCGGCCACTGAACGATCTCCCTGAGTAAGATTCAGGAACTCATGCCTCCTAGTGTTGATGTAACTGGACCCCACATATTTGCTCTAGAAGGCCGTCTTAAACAAACCCCATGTCAGACTGTCAGGCTGAGTGCCATCCTTAACCATCAGCCACCACTGATATGCTTCATCGCGTTGAGCTTCTGCTTGGCAGTAAAATCCAAATCATCCATAATACGCTCCGTGGCCTCCATCCAGTACTCAGCCACATTAGGAGCAACTCTAGCGATGCCCCTGAATATCTCAGCCCCATTCGACTGGAGTCATTCTGTAACCGACCCCCGGCCTCCAAATCCAACATTAACCCCAGCGACCCTCTTCAGAATTCGTAGCATGGCCTGGGACAGTGCGTCGTCCTCAGCTGCGCGATCTTGAGACTCCGCACCAGTCTCAGTAATAGGTGACACCGGAGTCTCGCTAGTGTTCAAATTAAGGATCGTATCAGATGCAAATGACTCAGCTCGAATCCCTCTACGGCCTCTACCTTGGCCTCTAGTACCCCATCCACGAGTACCACGTGTGCTCATTTTAATTTTGAATTAATCTGTATTTAGAAGTTTTATGCACATCAGTTTACGGATTTGATAATTGTTAACAGATATTTTATGCAATACAGTAATAGAGTTTCAGAGTTAGTTATTGCGAGTAGTAAGCTAACTACGATTTTCAGTTTACACTACCTAAAGTGTTTCATTACTGTACTACCCATAGTAGTCTCATAACACATACACAGTATTTCAGACAGATATAGACAAAATTTCAATATAAGCATGCTTTCAAACAGTACATTTCAGAGTTTTAAAAAACTTACAGGACCAGTGTTGGAGGCTCGGTGTACCACATACTTATTATAAAAAATATTTCAAATCGTTGCACAAATCATTTTCTTTAAACCAAATTTTGAAACCCAAATCCACAGCCGAGTTTTGTAACCTGGCTTTGATACCACTAAATGTAACACCCCTAGACCCGGCCTAGAAGTTATGGCCAGATCTGGCGATGTCACATGAGAGTGTTTTTAACTAAACCATTTGATTCATAAACCATATCATTTGTTATCTCTCACTAAATAAAAAAAATGAAACAGTCGTATTGTTTTGAAAATGTTACGTCATCGCAGAAGCGTTTGAAATTCAATTGTTGGTTATAATTTTGAGAACTCATTTCTATTTACGAAAATTCTTAGTTTATTTCAGGAAAACCATAATATTGATATTTGTAATTTATAATCCACATCCGCAGTTCAAAACTCCAAATCAAAATCCAAAATTCCAAATCTGAAGCCACATCAAACCCCCAAACAAATAATGAATAATCCAAGGAAAAAGTCATAACCAAAATGTATGAGGATGGGGTCACCGTCGAGTACTCCATTGCACCGATTCACCTACTGCTGAGGATTACCTGAACAGATAAATAAATAAAGGGGTGAGTTTTTGCAACTCAGTGTGTACATCCCCACAGTATAGCATGCATACAAATAGATAACAACATACAGTCATAATTCGGGCCTGGACCCTCACAGAATCAATATCAGATACAATCTTTGGGCTTCAGCCCATCTCAGATATAATATGCATAACAGATCAGAATAACAGAATAAACCCACTAGCCCTACACACCAGCTCCGTCCAACCCAACACATCATATGGGGATAAAATCGACCCACCCATCCTTGCACACCGTATATGAGGATATAATCGACCCATCCATCCTTACACACCATAAGGTACTGCATTGCAGTACATATCATAAGTATACAACTTAGCTTCCAGATAATGGGCTTATGAAGCCCTTTAAATACTCCCTTCTCTTCATCAAACCCACCCTGATGCAATGCATCATACAAACATGGCATGCTATAATGCAGACAAATAGATCATACACTTATTTTTAGAACAGATCAGATAATCATGCTAGGTGTAACATGCTAACACATACATCATAGAATTAAGAGTCTAGATAAGGCTTATTGACCCTACGACAGGTCACAGTCGACTTGGGTGACCCGTGCAACCTTACAAAACATTTCAGATTAAAGAGGTTCACACGCCCGTGTGCCCTGCCCGTGTGGGCCCACACGCTTGTGTGGGTCACACGGCCTAAATTGGCCTTGCCCGTGTGGATCACACGGTCTGGCCCAGATTCCCACACGCCCATGTGGTTCACCTGTGTGGGCCCACACGGCCCATTTGCCTAAACCCGTGCCTCGCACACGGCCTACAAGCCATAACACGCTTGTGACTATCGTGCCCGTGTAGCACGTACATGGTCCAGCTCTTCGAACACACGGTTGTGTATCACCATACAGCCTCCACACGGGCAGTTCACACGCTCGTGTGGTGTCGACAGTTTCTTTTTCAGCGTTCCCCAAAACTCATTTTCTATGCAATCGAGGTACACACCTGGTATCGTTTCGAAACTAACGCAACCACGAGCACTCTAGAACCTAATATTGAACATTACACCACTTCGTTAGTCACTTAAACCGAGTTACTAAAGGCAGGCAAATCTCGAAAGTTACTGACGACCTTACCTTTAACAAACAACGGCAGTTCCTCCCTGATTAGAACACAGTTTATCGATCCACAGCACCTTGGTTGTCTCCTAAAAAAAATTACAGTCTCTTAACAACCCCACAATAAAAAAAACAAGACCCAAAAGTATCTCTACACATACCGAATTAGCACCAACCGCAGAGATGGATTATGATGAAGGAAAAGGACCCAAAAACTAATATTAACCGGGAATAAAATTGACAGCAGCAAGGAAATTTCGGTTAGGGAAGAAAAGAAAGAAAACAAAAATGTGGAGAAAGGGGAAAAATTTGCAGAAAGATTTCGGCAGATAGGGAGAGCAGAATGTTTGGGTAACTCTTGTCGAAACCACCCTTTTTATTAAGGAATTTTAGGTTTAATGGAAAACGGACGAGAATCGACTTTTGAAAAATAGAAATATGGAGTCGCCACCGATCTTTTTTGTTTAGGTGTGATCAGATCACCTAGAAATTTGGTTATTTTAATAAAATATTTTGATTTACTAAAACAACAATTTTGGTCTACGAACTTTTGAGAAAACAGGTTCGGGAGTCGGTTACGCATGAGGAAGGATTAGCACCCTCACTGCGCCCAGAATTGGTGCCAAATCGATTAAATACTGTCCTTATGTCTAAAATTTAAAGATGTTTTTGAAATGTGGTTCTTTTTTAATAACATTTGAATAACCCGAGTTGGTTGCCAAAAATCTTCTTGTTTCGATGTACGAAAATTTACAATTCGAAAATTTCAAAAGGGTGCCCAACTATTTGGTCCAACGAAAAACCGAAACCCAGCACAGTAGGGCATGATTTCTCGAATTTCCAAACATTGAGTATTTCCTTTGTTTTGAAGAGTTTTTAGAAAACGTGAGTGAAATTCCGAAAGAATCTTTGATTGTTTTGAACAAATGAAAATGCGCAACCCAGCACGATAGGGCACGATTCTCAAATCGTTAAACATCGAACATCGCCTTCGTTTTGAAAGGTTTTTAATAAACATGAGTGAAAACCTAAAGGAATATTCGATTGTTTTGAACAAACAAGAAATCACAACCCAGCACGATAGGGTATGATTCTCGAATTGTCAAACACCGATTATTGCCTTCGTTTTAAAGGATTTTTAGAAGACATGAGTGAAATTTTTGAAGGGATATTCGAACATTTTGAGCAAACGAGAAATTGCAACCCAACACGTTAGGGCACGATTCCACGAATTGCCAAATATCAAGCCTCGCCTTCATTTTTAAGAATTTTTAGAAGACATGGGTGAAATTTTGAAGGGATATTTGATTATTTTGAGCAAACACGAAATTGCAACCCAGCACGTTAGGGCACGATTCTGCGAATTACCAAATATCAAATCTCGTCTTCATTTTAAATAACTTTTAAGTGAATAATTATAAAACTATTTTAAAATGTATTAACGCGTTTTGAAACCAGATAAAATTAATCATAAAAACTTAAATTTTATAAAAAAACCACATTTCACAAATCAAGTAAAAAAAGATGATATGGGATAACAGATATGTATGAGATACGATCCACTAATAAACTAATAATCAAGTAGGGCTAAATTAGTTTTATTATATATTATATACATAATAGATTTAAAAACATACTTATATATATAAGGAGAACTACGTACATAAAATACATGGATTTAGTAATATATGTATGTAGATTAAATATGAGTATCAATAAATATGTATATATGTGTGATAATAATTTAAAGGATGTATTATGCAAGACTATATAGCAAAATGCAAGAATAAATTTGGAAGGAATTATAGGTATAAAATAATATAAAAACAATATATATACATGAAATAATATTAACTTTAATACGAAAAATATATATACATATAATAGACCAAAAACATACTCATATGTACAAAGTATTTTTTTTTATGAAATATCTATTTAAAAGAACGACCATATACATATAAAAGGAAAATACTTTCAATAACATATATGTCATGAAGTTTTTATTATTTTTTATGACAACAATGCATAATAAAACATGTTATATATATATGGTTTAAGAATATGTACAAGAAGATTCAAAAGAGAATATGTATGTAAAGTAACATGGGAATAATAATATGTGTAAAATAAGAAACTAAATTAATCATGAAGTTCATAAGTATAATAGTATATGAGAATGTTCAAACGAAATATTTATATAAAAATATTGTAAAATAATACGATAATAAAATAGTGAAATCATCATGAAAGTTTAAAAAGTATGCATGCGCATGTATATAAAAGAGATTTAAGTGAATTAAAAAAGGTAATGAACTATACAAATCAATGAGATCTAATGAAAAATTTCATTAAAATAAAAGGGCTAATTTATAAATAAAATAATCAAAGAGAGGACCAGAGTGCGAAGCGCACAAATGCGTAAGGACTCGGACTGGAAATAATCCAGTTCCCAAAACGCAGTGTTTAAGCGCGAATCAGATTGCAATAAGGTACAAATTGCCAGTCCAAGTCAAAAAAAGAAAAAAAAAAAGAGCAAGGCGCATAAGGCGCAATTGAAAGCTCGCGCGAATTTGGAGGACCTGGTACGCAAATTCCCCATTCTGCATGAGAAGGCGCGGATCCGGGTCACTATCCGGGTTGACGCACGGACCCTCAATGTCCCAAACGGCGCCGTTTCGTTGTTAATTAATAAAAAGAAAGAAAAACCCTAGACCTAAATGCTTCAACAGACTGAAAAGGGACAAACGAAAGGGAGAAGAGGGAGAGAGGGGAACGATGCCCACAACGCCTCGGTCTTAGCCGATTTCAGCATTCATCGGCACTCAACGCCTCTGCCTCCGTCGTGGCACCAGTCGAAACCCCTCAAAACGCAGGTAAGTTTTCCCCTCCTTTATTTTGCTAAAAATTTTATCTACCAAAGAAAAAAAAAAGAAAATAAAAACCCAAAAGGGAGAATATGAATCGAAGAACCACCTTCGATCTTTCTGAGTATTGTTTCAAACGTTTGCGTTCGTGTTGATTTCTTTTTGCGTAATCTCTGTGCACGTAACCTTACAAAGGATGAAGTCATTTGGTTTTATAGCCGAAAGAAAGAAAGTAAAATTAATAAAAATACAAAAAAATACAATATTTCCATTTGTTTGTATTTGCTGCTGTTGCTTGTTTGTTTTTTTGCAGGTACGGGTGTGCTGACGCTCGGGTACGGAGGCTTGGGCGTGGCATGGCTGCTGAGGCGCTGGCATCGTACGGAGGGTGGGCATGGCGCGATGTGGTTAGGCCGCTCGTGAGGACTGCGGCGCAAGGACCCTTTTTGCCCTAGGGTTTGCCGAATTTTGGCTTAGATTTCGAGCCTTTTGGGCTCATTTTGAGTATTGGGCCACTGTATTTAGGCCTGTATAGGGTTTAGTTCTAAAATCTGTGTTTATTTGGGCTTTGATTTGTAAATGGATCTTGGGTCATGTAATCTGGACTTTGGACATTTAATATTTTTTTGTTTATTTATTTTTTGTATATATTTTATATTTTTTTAGGGTTTCTAGCGGGCTCGGGCCAAAATTAGTCATTACAGCTGCCTCTCTTTGCTCATTGTCGTGTAACGAGAATGGAGCAAAGATTATTAAGAGACCAATTTTGCCTAGGCTGGCTGAGTCTCGGCTCTTCTTGGTACTTCTTTTCTTCAAGTAGCTTCAATATGCTCCACTGCAACTTTGGGGAGACATGGTTCGTGTGTTTTTATCCTACTCTACTGCAACTTCAGAGAGATGAGGATTGTGACTTCGACCTGCTCCACTGCGACTTCAGGGAGACCAGATCTTGCAATTTTCGACCTGTTGCCCTACTACTTAGGGGGTTAAGGCTTGTTTTCTTTGATCTGCTCCATTGGAGACGAGATCTGCAATCTTCGGTCTACTCCACTAAAACTTTAGGGAGCTAGAATAGTGGCTTGAATCTGTTTCACTGCAACTTCAGAAAGACTAGATTCACCGTCTTTGATCTGCTCCACTGCAACTTCAGGGAGACAAGATCTTGTAATTTCAGTCTACTCCTCTACAACTTTAGAGAGCTAGGTTGGTGGCCTAAATCTGCTTCGCTGCAAATTCAGGAAGTCAAGATTCACCGTCTTTGATCTGCTCCACTGCAACTTCAGGGAAACGAGATCTATAGGATTTACCAATGTCGCTACACTATCTCCTAAAGGCATGATTTGTAGAATTGGTTTCCTATATCTGTGTATGCCAAATAATTAGGGTGTCATGATCAAAATAAATCAAATGCCCTTAACTAGATGTGGTGTTTATGTCAAATAATTAGAATGCTATGATCGAAATGAATCAAGTGCTCCTAACTAAATGAATGATTATGAATGTAGAAATGTCATGAGAGTGATTCCTTAAAGTATCATTGCTCATAGTTTATTCGGGTTCTATCATTGATGTGCTATCGCGTCTTCTTGCTTAGCTGTTATCTTTGACAGAAAGTTTGAAGAAATAGTCCCAACTTGGACTACTCTTTTTTCAGTGTTTCCAACTTTTGAACCTCGTTAGTCTTGACTAGTGACCCTGTTTCAGGTCCTTGTACTATTTAGGGACTTTCCAGAGTAATATGCATAACTTCTTTTGTGTGAATATTATAAGTCCAAAAATCGTGATTTCAACAAAAATGCCCGAAGGAGATTATCATAATGAACAGAATGAAATTTTATTGAGCAAAACTCGAAGTGAATACATTAAACAGGATAGCAAATCTGCTAAGGCGCAAAATAAAATGAGAAAAAAGGTGCCCAGATATCGCAGCTCGAGTTTCACTATTCTAATTTCTCAAAGGCTCTCTCGAACCAAATGTGTGCTCAGGAGATCCCGCGTATTTTGTTGATGCTCCAAGATGTACTATTATTCCCTCTTGTTGATTTTGGGTGGAAAAGACTACCACATGCCCCATATTCAAAATTTGAGCTGCCGGTTTTTGGGTTTTCAACTCAAAAACCCCTTTGGTCTCAAAGTGCCCTTTGCGAGTTTTCACCTTGGCCTCTCCATCTTTTTTTTTCTTTGAGCGCCCTTTGCGGGTTTTCACTCTTGCCTCTCTTTCTTCAGGTAAAATACTTCTTGATCAAATCTGAGTTTACAGGATTGGGTAAGTTTCTACCATCCATCTCGGCTAGAATCAATGCTCCTCCGGAGAAAGCTTTCTTCACCACGTAAGGCCCCTCCCAATTAGGCATCCATTTTCCTCGAAAATCCTTTTGTATAGGAGGGATCTTTTTCAAAACTAGGTCTCCCTCATGGAATTCTCTAGGGCGAACCTTTTTGTCATAAGCCCGCATCATTCGTTTTTTATACATCTGACCATGATGGATAGCTCTTAGCCTCTTTTCCTCAATCAAGTTCAATTGATCGTATCGAGACTGGATCCATTCTGCTTCATCCAACTTTAACTCTGACAACACTCGAAGGGATGGGATCTCGACTTCGATTGGCAAAACTGCTTTCATTCTATAAACTAGAGAGAAAGGCGTTGCCCCAGTTGAGGTTCTGACTGATGTTTGATAAGCAAAGAGGGCAAAGGGTAACTTCTCATGCCAATCTTTGTAGGTCTCAGTCATCTTCCCCACGATCTTCTTAATGTTTTTATTGGCCGTTTCTACTGCCCCATTCATTTTCGGGAGATATGGTGACGAGTTGTGGTGTCTGATCTTGAATTGACTGCAGACTTTCGCTATCGTACTGTTGTTCAAGTTTAATGCGTTGTCAGATATGATCCTCTCCGGCATTCCATATTGACATATGATCTCTTTTTTTAAGAACCTGCTCACTGCTGACTCTGTAACACTAGCGTATGAAGCGGCTTCTACCCATTTGGTGAAGTAGTCAATAACCACAAAGATGAACCGATGCCCATTGGAAGCTTTCGGTGATATTGGTCCAATCACATCCATGCCCCACATAGAGAAAGGCCATGGGGAAACCATGACATGCAGTGGTGAAGGAGGCACATGGATTTTGTCTCTGTAGATTTGGCACTTATGGCACCTCTTGGCATAATTGACACTGTCTCCTTCCATGGTGGACCAATAATACCCGAATCTCATAATTTGCCTGGCCATTGTGAAGCCATTAGCATGTGTCCAACAGACGCCCTCATGGACTTCTTCTAGGATTTTCTTGGCCTCCACAGCATCTACACATCTTAATAACACTTGATCCTTTCTTCTTTTATACAGGATCCCCCCATTCAAGACATAGTCGATGGCCAATCTTTTCAGCGTCCTTTTGTCATTCTCGCTTGCTTGGTCCGGGTACTCACGATTCTTTACATATTGCAATATATCGTGATACCAAGGGTGGTCGTCTTTTTCTTCATCTTCTTCGATATTATAACAGTGGACCGGAGTTTCATAAATGCTCATCCGGATTGGTTTGATATCTTCTTGTTTGTTCACCTTGATCATGGAAGCTAAGGTGGCCAAAGCATCGGCCATCTAATTTTCGTCCCGTGGAAGGTAGCAGAAAGTAATATCATCGAACTCTTTAATCAATTCAAGGACCAGTTTTCGATAATCGATCAACTTGGGGTCACTGGTCTCTCATTCTCCCTTGAGTTGAGAAATCACTAGCGCAGAATTTTCGTATAGCTCTAGTACTTTAATCTTGCGTTCTATGGTTGCACGGATACCCATGATGCACGCTTCATATTCTACCATGTTATTCGTGCAATCAAAATCCAATTTACTAGTGAATGGATAATGATCTCCGTTTGGGGATATTAAGACTGCCTCGATTCCATTACCCACAGCATTTGATGCCCCATCGAAGTTTAGTTTCCAGGGAAGTTCTTCCGGATCACCTTCTTCAGCGGTCGCAACACACATCAGGTCTTCATTCGGGAAATCGAAGTTCAAAGGCTCGTAGTCTTCCAAAGCTCTACTCGTCAGGAAATCCGCTACTGCACTCTCTTTTACTGCTTTCTGGTTCACATAAACTATGTCGAATTCGGAGAGCAGAATTTGCCATCGGGTCATCCTTCCATTCAAAGCTGTTGACTCCATCATGTACTTTAAAGGGTCCAGTTTTGAGATGAGCCATGTAGTGTGATACAGCATATACTGCCTTAGCCTTCGGGTTGTCCAGATTAGGGCACAACACAACTTCTCTATCGGGGGGTACCTTGTTTCACACTTCGTGAACTTTTTACTAAGATAGTAAATAACTTTTTCTTTCCTTCCTGACTCATCATGCTGACCCAGTACACATCCCATAGAATTCTCAAATACTGCCAAATACAGTATCAATGGCTTATCGGGGTTAGGTGGCACCAGTACCAGAGCGTTGGACAAGTACTGTTTGACCTTATCAAAAGCCATTTGGCATTCTTCATCTCATTCACCTGGGTTGTATTTCTTGAGAAGGCGGAAAACAGGGTCACATTTCTCGGTTAGTTGTGAAATGAACCGGGCGATGTAATTTAATCTTCCTAGAAAGCCTCGAACCTCTTTCTGAGTATGCGACGAAGATAGCTCTTGTATGGCTTTGACTTTGTCTGGATCGATCTTGATCCCTTTCTCACTGACCACAAATCCGAGGAGCTTTCCGGACTTGGCTCCAAAGGTACATTTGGCTGGATTGATTTTTAGCTGAAACTTTCTCAATCTCAAGAACAATTTCCTCAGGACTTGTATGTGCTCTTTCTCTACTCGAGACTTTGCAATCATATTATCGACATAAACCTCGATTTCTTTATGCATCATGTCGTGGAATAGGGTTACCATGGCTCTTTGATAAGTTGCCCCCGCATTCTTCAGTCCAAACGACATCACTTTGTAGTAGAATGTCCCCCACATGGTTACAAATGTGGTCTTCTCCATATCTTTAGGATGCATCTTGATCTGGTTATATCCGGAAAAACCATCCATGAATGAAAACAGTGAGTGTCCCGCTGTGTTGTCCACTAGGGTGTCGATATGAGGCAGTGGGAAATTGTCCTTCGGGCTGGCTTTATTCAAATCTCTGTAGTCCACACACATTCGCACTTTTCCATCTTTCTTAGGGACGGGGACGATGTTGGCTACCCAATCTGAGTATTTTACCACCTTCAGGAATCCGACGTCGAACTACTTTTGAACCTCTTCTTTTATTTTTAGCAAGACATCGGGCCTCATTCTTCTGAATTTTTATTGAACTGGCTTACATTCTTCCTTTAGGGGGAGTCGATGCACCACGATGTCAGTGTCCAACCCAGGCATATCTTGGTATGACCATGCAAAGACATCTTTGAATTCCTGAAGTAATTCAATCAGGTCTCGCTTCATTTCCATGGTGATACAGGTTCCGATCTTCACCTCTTGTGCTTCTCCTAAGCTCACAATTTCTACTGATTCCTTGTGAGGTAGGATTTGTTTTTCATCTTGTTCTACCATTCTCAACAAATCAGGAGATAAGCTACAGCCTTGGTCATCTTCAAAATCCTAAGAATCCTCCATACACACATCTCGCTCAAAAGGAAATTCTAAGTCACTAGTAGTGTCACTCGTATCATTGATATCTGGGGACCTATTATGAGGATGGAGGTAGATACAAAGAATTAAAAGAATTCAAACATTTATCTGTATGGTATGATCATGAATGACGAATGAAAGAATATTTAAAATGTTTAAAGAATCAAAGAATCCGAAAGTAATCATTTGTATGATTATGGATGAAATTGAAAGAATGCGAGGACATTTGCTCAAAAATGATAATAACCGTGCATTTTATTGAAACAACATTTTTAAACATCAGCCTATTTCACAAAAAATTCTTATTACTCCTAGGCCTAGAGCAATAAGTGTGTTTTGGACATTACTCTGAATCCGTTCTAAAAACTATAGGAATCTCTTCCGCAGTCCAGTTGTCCAGAACACTTCCAGGCGTGTAGGGGCAAATGCCCGACAAATTTCTTTCTCCAGTTTCTTCTTCAAATGTGGCGTTGATGTCTAAGCTTTTCAACTTTTCTTATATGGCTTCTTTCATTGGCGTGCCTCTCTCAGGATGAATAACTCTTCCAGACACAAAGGTTTTCGATATGTGGGGGAATAACATTGGTTCTCAATTGCTTTCCTTCCCCGTTAACCGTGCTCTCCTCCTTTCTTGCTTCTTCTCCAACTCCTTTCTCCTTTGTCTCGCATCCGACCTAAATCCTAAGCCGAAGCGATCTCTCTTCTCCTTCAATACCGGTGTTTCGACTCTTCCTTGAAGATGTCTCCCAAGTCCTCTTCCGAGTAGGGCCCCTTTTTCAACCATCAACCATAGGCTCATCCTCGTAATCTTGGACAATTTCGGCACCAGAATCTTGCTTCCCTCAGCGATGAACGTCGCATTAACAAATTCTAAAGATCAGAATGAGCATTCGATTGCTTCGTCATCCGTCTCCAAATAGGGCGCATTATTGCTCACAGTTGCAATGATATCCTCTTCAGCATTGATCATTATCAACTGCCCTTCTAACACCAGCTTCAACTTTTGATGCAACGATGAAGGCATTGCCCCAGCTGAATGTATCTAGGGTCTCCCCAATAAGCAATTGTATGAGGGCTTGATATCCATTACTAGGAAATCCACCTCATACGTGTTTGGCCCGATCTAAAGAGGTACCTCGATTCTGCCCATCACTTTTCTCTTAGTGCCATCAAATGCTTTCACTATGTTCTGGCACTCCTTCATATGAGAGTTGTCTATAGGTAATCTGTTTAGCGTGGTCAATGACAGGACATTCAAGGCCGAACCATTGTCAATCAGTACACCTAGCAGCGTGTACCCTTTACAGCGCATGGTGATATGCAAAGCTTTAGTCGACCCCATGCCCCCGGGTGGTATCTCATCGTTATTGAAGAAGATATAGTTGTCGGCACTGATGTTGCTAACCAAACGGTCTAACTTGTTAACAGAGATATCATTGGCAACATACGTTTCATTCAAGACCTTCATTAGCGCACTGCGATGAACTTCCGAGCTTAGAAGTAAGGCCAGTACTGAGATATGGGCTGGTTGTTTATGTAGTTGTTCGACCACGCTGTATTCGCTATGCTTTAGGAATTTTAAAAACTCATTGGCCTCTTCCTCATTAACTGGCTCATTAATAGATTTGGTCGCTTTATCCTTCATCTCCTCGACCGCTGGGATTTTTCCTTTTATGGGTTGTGCCTCCTCCTTTGTTGTATCGTAACGTCTCCCGCTACGTGTATAGGAGCCCCTGTTTTGACCCTTTTTTGAAGCATCCATCAGGCTTTCCTTTCCTGGAATCGTCACGTTGCAATCATAATTCCATGGGACCCTTTTGTTATCTTTGTATGGGAAAACTGCAGGTCTTTGGATTATGACCCTCGGTGGCATTTGAACTCTAGCTTCATTATTTTTTAGTCTCGATATGATAACCACAGGATAGTTGGTCGTTGGATTCTGCACCGTCGATTCTCCCTCCGATGCGCATATATCTCCTTTTCCGGGGTTTTTGGTCTCTTCATAAAACTCTATTTCCTTATTATCCATCATGTTCTGTACTAAGGCCCTGAACTCCACACACTCTTGGATTTCATGCCCCACCTCCTTGTGGAACTTGCAGTAGTTCCTTTCTTCTTTAGATTCTTTCCTTGAATCCAACGCGATCAAGCCTCTCTTGATCATCTCCTTCCACACCCGTCCCAACGGAGTCCTGATTTCTGCAACCTCACACTTAATCTTCTTATTTTTGTCTTCGCTTATCCCATTCACTCCTTGGTCGGTATGATTGGGGAGCGGATTTCCTGCTACATTGGGAACGGCTGGGTCATCAAACCTCACGATCCCTATTTTGATGAGTCTTTCAACTACTTTCTTGAACGCGGTACAGTTTTCGATCGAGTGCCTGGTGATTCCCGCGTGGTATTCACATTGAGCGTTTGTGTCATACCATTTGGGGTACGGGGGTTGTAGTGGTTTCAGGTAAAAAGGGGACACCACATGAGCGTTGAACAAGTTCTGGTACAACTCCCTATACGTCATAGGTATAGGGGTGAACTGTGGCCTTTCTATGTTCTCCCTTGTATTGGATTCTTGTCTTACAAAGCTTTGTTGATTGGTGGTCACTGTCTTGGGTTGATTCACGGTGAACGACTTGGATTGACCCTTACCGAATGCGCTCGTGTTGTTTACTTCATTATCTCTTTTCCTCGGAGCCGACTTTCTGGTACTTTCTCCGACTTCTATCTTTTCGCTTCTCACAGCATTTTCAATCATTTCACCCGTCATCACTATGTCTGAGAAGCTCTTGGTGGCGCTTCCCAACATGTGAGTGATAAAAGGGGCTTTCAATGTGTTGATAAAGAGCATTGTCGTCTCTTTTTCTAGAAGCGGCGACTGAACTTGTATGGCCACTTCTCTCCACCTTTGTGCATACTGTCTGAAGCTTTCATTTGACTTCTTCTCCATATTCTGGAGAGTGATTCTATCGGGGGTCATGTCTGTCATATGATCGTATTGCTTCATAAAGGCCTGGGCCAGGTCCTTCCATAAATTAATTTTAGCTCGGCTCAGCTGATTATACCACTTAGATGCCGCCCCAACCAGACTATCTTGAACGCAGTGAATTAATAGCTGGTCGTTGTTAACGTATCCCGTCATTCACCTGCAAAACATAGTGATGTGGGCTTCAGGGCAGCTCGTTCCATTGTATTTCTCGAATTCGAGCATTTTGAATTTGGGGGGGAGGACCAAATCTGGGACCAAACTCAGATCCTTGGCATCAATCCCTTGATGATGATCCGCTCTTTCCATGGTTCTGAATTTCTCCTCAAGCCATCTACACTGTTCTTCCAATTATTTTTGTGAATCTATCCTCGCCTTTTCTTCTTCAGCAACTTCATCCAAATCGAGAATGGGCGGATAGTTCGGGTTGTTGACAAAGTTAGAGCCTGAGCCGGTTTGAAAGTTCATCGGTATTGAAGCTCCAGCCTGAACCTGCTGGGGCATGATCGTGACAGGTGGTTTTTGTAGATTAATCTCGGGCTTCATCTGTATATGTGTCGGAGTGAAGCCAGGGGGTATTGAGGGTCTTCATTAGTTTCCTCGACCTTATCCATGGGGCCCTTTCCCTTATCCGTTCCTCCCAATAGCAATTGGGATAACTGACTCATCATCTCCCTCTGGGATTCCATCATTTGTTCCTTCATCTCTCGCTGAATCTTGGCTAGCTGCTCTTGCATCTGAGACTGCATTTGTTTCTGCATGTCCTTTTGCATTTGCTCCAATTTCTCGAGTCTCTTATCCATTGATTTTTTTCTTGTACCGTAGGGGTGCGTAGTTGGTTGGTTTTCGTTGGTTTCCAGGTTACTGAAATGATGTTTAATTAATTAATTAGAAACCTCTTATGGCCTTTAATGCATAATGATATGATGTAATGCAAATGCATAAATGCAAAGGAGGCATCAATTTTGATTCAATTGCCTTTAGAAAATTTCACTTGAAAATAAAATCTTTTACATAAAGTTGAGTTACAGATAAAATTTCGCTCTAACACTCAAAGTCTTAATTTTTTTAAGCAACGAGGCTAGCTCTTGTCCGCGATCTGACTCCAACTCATACTTCACGCTCAGTGTGTCTGCCTGTACCGCTAAAGCTTACAAGTAGTCAGCTACCTCCCGAATCTGGGTTATGGCTTCCCCCATAAGGTAATCTCTGTTTCTGACCTGGTCTTACGCATGGTGAAGCTGCTCTTTCCAACGGTCCTCATTTGCCTCGAAAAACTGGATCCGCATCTCACAGTTTTGCAGTGACGCCTCTAACTCTTCTATTTTTCCTTTCATTTCTTCTATCTTGCTCAAGCTTGCCCTCAATTCCATTGCAGTGTTGTGGTTTTGGTACTAATGCAGAGACTTCTCGAGTTCCGCCACTCTAGCCCTTAATTCACCTCGCTCGTTTCTGCTTTCCGACAGACTCTTCTCTAAATCTTCGTTTCGTGCCTGAGCTTCTCGAAATTTCCTTTCCCACCGTTCGACATTGGTCTTTTCTTCTCGAATTTCATGGCGCCATTGTTCGGAAGTCTTACCTAACCCTGCAGTCCTCATAGACAGGCGCAGCTTCTTATAGTCAGTCTTCAAGCTGTCTAGATCCTCTTCGGCCTTAGTTTTCCCTTTTCTCCATTTTTCAACCTCTAACCTCTGGACATCAGCGTCTAACCTTAGGTGCATCTTCTCTTCCTCCAATTGTTCGATCTTCTTCCCAAGCTCCAAACTCTTCTTCTTGAAATCTTGCCTTATAATTTCTAACTCTGACGGGGCGACTTGTAATTGTTCCCCTATAGGTCGAGTATTCTCCAAGCTTGGCCTAGGAACGTTATCATTAATTCTCTTTTTAAACCATCTGTCATACTCGAGCGTTACCATGGAACCGACGGCCAACCTCTTCATCCAACAAGTTTGCTTCCAAGTATCCGATAGCTCCCGAACTTTCTTCTTATAGTGATCACCTTTAAAAGAGAATTCACTCTGAGCAAGTCCGAAGGTCGTGGGTACAAACTGCCTCGACTTATATTGCCTCAACGCAAGTAGTGGAGTATACCCGGTAGCTCCCCAAATTCCTAACAAGGGGACCCAATCAAAGTTACCACATCGGTACATGATCTCATCAGGAACCATCCAATAAGCTCTCCACTTGATATCCCACTCCTTGAGGTTTTGAAGAATTTCCATCCACTTCTCCTCCGAGATATCTTCCCTCCTTTGTATAGCTGCCTCCTCTTTTAGCGGGGAATAACCTTTAGAAAAGACCCGATAAGAAACCTTGTCTACCTTACAAAAGTGCCCATGAAACCATACCATCAGTAATTGTGCACATCCAATAAACCGCCCCTCACCCATTTTCTGACATTAGCTCAAAGATCTGAACGTCTCAGCCAATATTACTGGTACCGGTGTGATTCCCTTCTCAAGGCGATCGAATAAATCAATGACTGCCTCGTCCACGTGCCTCAAAGCCTTAGGAAAGATTACCAATCCGTAGATGCTTAAGGCGAAGATATCTACCCTCTTCCTTTCATCTGGATGCGTCCAAATCAAATCTCGCAAATTCTCCCAAGGGATACATTTACTATCTCCTTTTTGCTGAATCCGAGCAGTGACCCAAGGCTCGCTCATCCCAAAAATGCTCATCAATTTCTTCACGAAAGTCTGACCACTAAAAACCTGGGCATAAGTCTTTCGGACCTGAATTTTCGGACACTTGAGCAGAGTAGTGTATTCCTCCATGGTAGGTACTAAGTCCACTTCTCCAAAAGTGAAACACTTGTACGCAGAATTCCAAAACTGCACCATACCTCGGAACAGATTTTTATCCACTCTAATGTCTAGCAAGTAGGATATATCACCATAACTTTGATAGAACAATTGCTTGGTCCCTTCATCCCAACCAGCCCAAATATCTCTCAACTCTTGCAATTCATTCTGTGCTACATTGACGCGAGTGAAATCCTGCAACTCCGATATATACCCTTCTGCCAAGCTATCCCCTTTTCTCTAATTGTAGCCTCTCTGACCATGCACGAACGGCCGCATTATCCTCGACTTTACTAAGAAATTCATTCTCCATGTCAAACTTTCTAACTTAGTAATTGAATACGGATTAACATCTCCTTTAGTATGCAATGTCATGCAAAAAGACAATAAAAACAAAACACAGGTTAGTATCAAATAATAGCGATAAAATGCAAGCACATAAACAATAATTACAACACAATATACGGGTAAATACTAAGGCTTGATGCGGCTCTACCCAAGGATAGCTCCTAAGGTTCACTATATGTGGTTCGATTCTAGAGATAAGGTACCTGAACCAGCAGATTCCTCAATCCGCACCCATTATAGGCTCATATAGATCGAGTTCGGTTCAGGGGGATACATTTCCCTATGACCATGCGAAGATGAAAATCTCACGAAATCATAGGTACGGATGTACCCCAGAAGCAATCCACTTGCCCATGCGGAGGTGAAAACCTTACGAAAGCATAGTTTCTTACTCCCACTTAGACGGTGTGACCACAGCGGTCATGCAATGAAATGCAGTATTATTTTAAAAGGTCGAACCATAACAATCATACAAACAAATGCAATCATGATTTTCAAAACAAATTTTTGATTTTTGACAAAAGGACAGCGAATAATCGATTTTATGGCTCGACTCTCAACATCCCCAATGGAGTCGCCAAGCTGTCGAAACCACCATTTTTATTAAGGAATTTTAGGTTTAATGGAAAACGGACGAGAATCGACTTTTGAAAAATAGAAATATGGAGTCGCCACCGATCTTTTTTGTTTAGGTGTGATCAGATCACCTATAAATTTGGTTATTTTAATAAAATATTTTGATTTACTAAAACAACGATTTTGGTCTACGAACTTTTGAGAAAACAGGTTCGGGAGTCGGTTACGCATGAGGAAGGATTAGCACCCTCACTGCGCCCAGAATTGGTGCCAAATCGATTAAATACTGTCATTATGTCTAAAATTTAAAGATGTTTTTGAAATGTGGTTCTTTTTTAATAACATTTGAATAACCCGAGTTGGTTGCCAAAACTCTTCTTGTTTCGATGTCCGAAAATTTACAATTCGAAAACTTCAAAAGGATGCCCAACTATTTGGTCCAACGAAAAACCAAAACCCAGTACAGTAGGGCACGATTTCTCGAATTTCCAAACATTGAGTATTTCCTTTATTTTAAAGAGTTTTTAGAAAACGTGAGTGAAATTCCGAAAGAATCTTCGATTGTTTTGAACAAATGAAAATGCGCAACGCAGCACGATAGGGCACGATTCTCAAATCGTCAAACATCGAACATCGCCTTTGTTTTGAAAGGTTTTTAATAAACATGAGTGAAAACCTAAAGGAATATTCGATTGTTTTGAACAAACGAGAAATCACAACCCAGCACGATAGGGTATGATTCTCGAATTGTCAAACACCGATTATTGCCTTCGTTTTAAAGGATTTTTAGAAGACATGAGTGAAATTTTTGAAGGGATATTCGAACATTTTGAGCAAACGAGAAATTGCAACCCAACACGTTAGGGCACGATTCCACGAATTGCCAAATATCAAGCCTCGCCTTCGTTTTTAAGAATTTTTAGAAGACATGGGTGAAATTTTGAAGGGATATTTGATTATTTTGAGCAAACACGAAATTGCAACCCAGCACGTTAGGGCACGATTCCGCGAATTGCCAAATATCAAATCTCGTCTTCGTTTTAAATAACTTTTAAGTGAATAATTATAAAACTATTTTAAAATGTATTAACGCGTTTTGAAACCAGATAAAATTGATCATAAAAACTTAAATTTTATAAAAAAAACCACATTTCACAAATCAAGTAAAAAAAGATGATATGGGATAACGGATATGTATGAGATACGATCCACTAATAAACTAATAATCAAGTAGGGCTAAATTAGTTTTATTATATATTATATACATAATAGATTTAAAAACATACTTATATATATAAGGAGAACTACGTACATAAAATACATGGATTTAGTAATATATGTATGTAGATTAAATATGAGTATCAATAAATATGTATATATGTGTGATAATAATTTAAAGGATGTATTATGCAAGACTATATAGCAAAATGCAAGAATAAATTTGGAAGGAATTATAGGTATAAAATAATATAAAAATAATATATATATACATGAAATAAAATTAACTTTAATACGAAAAATATATATACATATAATAGACCAAAAAACATACTCATATGTACAAAGTATTTTTTTTTTATGAAATATCTATTTAAAAGAACTACGATATACATATAAAAGGAAAATACTTTCAATAACGTATATGTCATGAAGTTTTTATTATTTTTTATGACAACAATGCATAATAAAACATGTTATATATATATGGTTTAAGAATATGTACAAGAAGATTCAAAAGAGAATATGTATGTAAAGTAACATGGGAATAATAATATGTGTAAAATAAGAAACTAAATTAATCATGAAGTTCATAAGTATAATAGTATATGAGAATGTTCAAACGAAGTATTTATATAAAAATATTGTAAAATAATACGATAATAAAATAGTGAAATCATCATGAAAGTTTAAAAAGTATGCATGCGCATGTATATAAAAGAGATTTAAGTGAATTAAAAAAGGTAATGAACTATACAAATCAATGAGATCTAATGAAAAATTCCATTAAAATAAAAGGGCTAATTTATAAATAAAATAATCAAAGAGAGGACCAGAGTGCGAAGCGCACAAATGCGTAAGGACTCAGACTGGAAATAATCCAGTTCCCAAAACGCAGTGTTTAAGCGCGGATCAGATTGCAATAAGGTACAAATCGCCAGTCCAAATCAAAAAAGAAAAAAAAAGAGCAAGGCGCATAAGGCGCAATTGAAAGCTCGCGCAAATGTGGAGGACCTGGTGCGCAAATTCCCCATTTTGCATGAGAAGGCGCGAATCCGGGTCACTATCCGGGTTGACGCGCGGACCCTCAATGTCCCAAACGGCGCCGTTTCGTTGTTAATTAATAAAAAGAAAGAAAAACCCTAGACCTAAATGATCCGACAGACTGAAAAGGGATAGACAAAAGGGAGAAGAGGGAGAGAGGGGAACGATGCCCACAACGCCTCGGTCTTAGCTGATTTCGGTCTTAGCAAATTGCTCAACTTAAAGCGGAGTTAGCATCACTTAAAGAGGAGGCAGCAGCAAGGGAAGGAGAGCAAAACAGAAAATACAACGAACTCCAGCTACAGCTTCAGAATATGATGCATATGTTTCAGCAGTCCCAAAAGCCACCATCTTAGATGTTTATTTCCTTATTGTAAGAATGTTTTAACAATATAACTTTTAACATTACTGTAAGAATATTTTGTTATTTCATTTATAAATATATCTTTCGTTGAATTTTTGAAGTATCATTTAGATTTGCTATTATTGGTTGAATTTGATGTTACTTGAAGTATCATTTAGATTTACTGTTATTGGTTGGATTTGATGTTGCAGGAAGGATTGTATATGAATGAAATTAGGATATTAGAAATCTGCTAAAATTAGTGGCGTTTTTTACTAAAAACGCCGCAAAAGAACATACATTTTTAGTGGCGTTTGAAATAAAAGCGCCGCTAAAGAACGTGGACTTTAACAGTGTTTGTACAGAAAGCGCCACTAAAGGTCACGTTCTTTAGCGGCGTTTGTACAGAAAGCGCCGCTAAAGGTCACGTTCTTTAGTGGCGTTTTCAAGAAAGCGCCGCTAAAAGTCATGTTCTTTAGTAATTTTTTATATAAACAAGCAAAATGTTATCGATGCTTTTTAGTGGCGCTTATAAATGCCGCTAAAGGCCAAAAAAACGTCGCTAAAAACCTATTTTGCTGTAGTGAGTGAATAATACTTGTAGTAAAAAAAATCCCACCAAGCAAAACTTATACTCCACTAACGTAGAATCAGGCTCCTTTTGTGCCTGCAAAATCTCATCCTCATCATCTCTCAATGATAGCCTAGCCAAATCATTTTCCATATCCAAAATCCCAGTCAAAACAGAAATGAAAAAGCCAAATTACAATAATAAAATAATCGCCATCAAAACTTTGAAAAAGCAAACGTAAAACCTAGAAAACACAAAACGTGCTAGAACAGTAGATTACGTGTTAGGCAAGCATACTATTATTGGAATAAGAAAGAACCCTCCGTTATTAGTATTATTTAATAAATTTAAATTAATATCAAAATTATGAATACTTTATAGGCAACCCCTGCTACGTAGGGTTTAAATTATAATTTATCTAGTCTAGAACTAACAACCCTCAACTATTACAACCACTTTATTCAGAAATTAGGCATTCTTACACATTTGACCCCCAAAAAAATAATATTTATAAAAATTACCCTAGTTTAAAAATATTCACTCAAATGACCTGAAATGAACAGTAAAATTAGGTTATGGGAACTAGATGACCAACACCACTATTTTTCTCTATTAAAAAATTATTTTTGAGAGTTTTGGACACTAGATGGTCAGTACCTCTTTATTTGATTAAAAAATAATTTTTTTTGGGAGGGGTGTGGTGCCAGCCAACAAATAGCCAAAATCACCCAATGAAAGAGATTGGGAATATTACAACATAACCCTTCATTATTTTCCCATCTTTTTTATTTCCCAAGTTTAATTACATATTTTATATTTTAAAACAATATTGAAATACTTATCATGTTTTTTAATTATTATTGCATCACTCACATTATTATTAAATTTAAAAATTAATTTAAAATAATGTGTTAACAAGAAGGGGTTATGTTGCAATATTTCCAATCTCTTTTGTTGAGTGATTTTGGCCATTTGTTAGCAAGCATCACACCCCAAAAAAATATTTTTTTAATCAGATAAAAGGGTGCCGATCATTAGTGTGCCAGCACCCAAAGAAAAAAAAATACATGGGTGCTGGTTATCTAGTGTCCAAAACCTCAAAAATTATTTTTTAATAAAAAAATGGTGGTGTCGGCGATCTAGTTCTCATAACCAATTTCACTGTTAAATTTAAGTCATTTAAGTGAATGTTTTTAAACTAGAATCATTTTTGTAAATATGAAATTTCTTTTCATTAGATGAGTAAAATAGCCCAAAGTTAGCTACAATCTTCATCCTTTTCTATAAATCCCTCTAAAACAAGTAGAGACCTTAAAAATCCTATCCTCCAATATCAATGGAGCGGCTTCTTTTTCCCTCTTTGCTTATCTTGCTGCCTTCCTTTTTCTTCTTGTCGGTCATAGTTAGAATAGTAAAGAAAATCAAAGCCATTGATTCGAACAAGAAACTGCCACCAGGGCCATGGAGATTACCCTTTATAGGCAACTTACATCAGCTAGTTGGCTCACTACCTCATCGAATTCTCAGAGATTTGGCCAATCAACATGGACCCTTAATCCACCTACAGCTTGGTGAAATTTCCACCATCGTTGTTTCATCACCAGAAATTGCCAAAGAGGTCTTGGTAACACATGGCACTATCTTCGTTGATAGACCTTATATGATTGCTGCAAATGTGATTACTTATGGTTACAGGGATATTGTCATGGCACCATATGGCAACTATTGGAGACAATTACGAAAAATTTGCACAGTGGAGCTTTTAACAGCAAAAAGAGTGCAATCCTTTGAGTCAATCAGACAAGAGGAAGTCTCAGGTCTTGTGAAATATATATCTTCAAACCAAGGGTCGCCAATCAATCTCACCAAGAAGATATTTTCGTTAACATATGATATTACATCAAGAGCAGCATTCGGTAACACATGCAAGGACCGAGACTCTTACATAATAGTTGTGGATGAAATAATAAAGTTGTCTTCAGGATTCGGTCTAGCAGATCTGTACCCTTCTTTTGGATTGCTTGAGCTAATTAGTGGAGTGAGACAGAAAGCTGAGGCTCTCCTTGAGAAGAGTGATGAGATACTTCAAGGCATCATTAATGAACACAGAGCCAGCCTGAAGAGAGGAAGAATAGGTGAAGGAGAAGCCAAGGAAAACTTGGTTACTGTTCTTTTAAAGGCTCAACAACATGGTGATCTTGAATTTTCCCTTACTGACATGGAAATCAAAGCAATCATTTGGGTTAGTATTCATAGCTTATAACTTTATTGAAAAGCAAATCTACCATCAGCTTGAAGTAATGTTGGCTCATATAATCTCAGGATATCTTCGGTGGAGGGGGCGAAACATCATCAACAACCGTAGACTGGGCAATGGCAGAAATGTTGAGAAATCCAAAGGTGCTAAAAAGGGCACAAAATGAGGTAAGACAGGTCTGTCATGGAAAAAGAGATGTGGATGAAGCAAGCCTTAAAGAATTAAAATACTTGGCATTAGTTATCAAAGAAACCATGAGGTTACACCCTCCATTTCCTCTGTTACTTCCAAGAGAAAGTCGAGAGAATTGCGAAATCAATGGCTACCAAGTACCTACCAAGACCAGAGTCATAATCAATGCATGGGCTATGGGAAGAGATCCTAAGTACTGGAGTGAAGTTGAGACATTTTATCCTGAAAGGTTCCTCAATAGTTCCTGTGATTTCAAAGGAACAAATTTGGAGTATATCCCATTTGGTGCAGGAAGAAGGATGTGTCCAGGCATATCATTTGCGCTTCCGAACATTGAGTTGCCTCTCGCAAAATTGCTTTACCATTTTGATTGGGAGCTTCCAAGTGGACTACCGCATGAAAATTTGGATATGTCTGAAACATTTGGCTTGACTGCGAGAAGGAAAGACGACCTTATCTTAATTCCGACCACTCATAGTCATTTATCTGCCTACTAACATTTTTATTTCCGTATAATGTTATATGAATAAATATGTTTTTTTTCTTTTTATCATCTATTGACTCGTGATGGGTGCTCCCATAAATTTATTTTTTCTTAAAGATAATGAATTAATGATGTAATTGAACGTCTGACTTTGATCTTATTTAAAGCTATGGTTTTTCTTTTTTTTAGAATTAAAGCTGTAATATTCTTTGAATCTAAGTTTTCAAGTTTTCGTAAGCTATATCATAACCTTATCTTTTCCACTAAAAAACAAGCGGTACAAGACTGACTCTATTCGCGGCTTTGTTGGACCATTGGCGCCAACGCAGTGCCCGAACATGGGTCAATCCTGTTCCATTCCCGGAATTTTAGCTTGTAAATTTCAAATTTTGCAGGCTGATCTTAAAATTTTAATAAATTACAAAAATATCCCACTTTCTTGATTATGTACGTAAATAACTTGAAATAAATAATAAAAGTTGATTATAGACACTCAATTTTGCCCTGGCCCAGAAATAAGTCCAAAAACAAAAATAATAAACCTAAAAAAAATAAAATCCAAGTTCAGTGCAGAATTACAAATATAATTTACCGATCGGAATACCATTACTGAAAAAAGATTTAAGGTCCATCTACAAGCTCGACTCATATGGAAATATAATCTTCAATGATATGCAATCTTAGATATGATATGCAATCTTAGATATGATCTGATCTCTAGATATGATTGCATCTTAGATATATATATGCAATCTTAGAAGATATGATTTTGTAATCTTAGAGATTTAATTTGTAGATACCTTTTAATCTTAACCGTTGATGTAATTGATCTGTACCGTTGGATTTGAGGAGGTTCAACTATAAATAGAGGCCTCTCTCTTCATTGACTAGACATTTGGAGTTTTGGGAAACAATAAAATTTTTGAGAGCTTTCACTCAAATTTCTCTCTCTCTTACGTTCTTATTTTCTACGATTTCTTCTTATTTTATTCTTTGTTCATCTTCATTTTTCAACCCTTTTTATTTTGATTTAATCCATGTTTCCTTGATTTTTTTTATATATTTTAATTTTTTTAATAATTTTAGTATCATATCAAACTATTTCATTTTTTAATAATTTTTTTTATTACTCTTAGTAAATTATTTTTTAAATTTTACTCAAATCATTATTTTAAAAAAATATATTTCATTTAATTGTCATATTTTATCCAAAAATTTTTCTAAAATGAGACAATGTTTTTCGTATTTAGAAATTCGGGAAATAGTGCCCTAACATGCTGGGTTGCGATTTCCCGTTTGTCTAAATGTCTAAAGTATCCTTCTAAATAAATTTTGTAAATCACGAGATGATTTCGATTATGAGAGATTAAAAATATCGTGTCCTATCATGTTGGATGTGATGTTTGTATTTTTCTGAGCTAAGGAATCTCGATTTTTCAACTTAAATAATTAGGTTTTAAAAGGGGATCCTATTTTTAAATCCTTTCAAATTTTTGACATTAAGATGAAAACTATTCAATTTGGTACCAATTTTGGGCGTATAGAGGTGCTAATCCTTCCTCATGCACGTAACCGACTCCCGAACCTATTTTCTTAATTTTCGTAGACCAAAACGTTTTATAAGGTGATCCAATCACACCTAAAAAAGGTTGGTGGCGACTCCCATTTTCGTTTTTCAAAAGTCGATCCCTGTTTTTTGAACACTCTTTTAAAAAATGGTTTCGACATTGATAGAGTGAAAGAGATTGGTGCCACCAACATGCAACGTCAGCCATGAGATTAAAAAATTAATTTTTTTATGGAGCTATAATGAATGGCGATATCTGTATAAATACTAGAAAAATATTGGTATTTCTCAATAATTGGGGGGTCAAAAAATAAATAATGGTGGTGAAGCCATAGAGAATGGTGCCACCAGTGTAATCTGCCAACTTTTTTTTTTAAAATGTGGTTTTTTTAAATTTTAAAATTAAAAATGATATTTTATTTGGTGGAGTCATTCTCTTTGGCGTGATCAAATAGCTATATATAACCTCAATGACAAATCAGTTTAAGTTGAAGAATTTTTTTTAATTATATCATGTTAGATGATGAATATGAGAGAGATGAGGAGTATTTTTTTTATGCTTTTATGTTTAATGATGATTTTGGTTGCCACTTATTTATTCGGTAATGGGTTCAAATTGGTTATGTAAGTCTTTTTGTTGGTTGTGGTAGGACGATAATGAATTTAAATTGGTTATGTAGCCAACTGGTGGATTATTTAGAATTCTCTAAGATTCTCTAGGTCAATAGGATGTTTGAAGGTTTTAAGGAATCCCAAATCGAACCTCACGGGTGAGATCATCAATATCAATAGCATCCGAGCTGCAAGATAATAGCATCGAGAAATTTGCTCGTGTTGCGGTTAAACATTGTATTTTTTCAATTTGTAAGGCACAATGTTTGTCGGTCTTGAACAAAATCGTTTAATCTTTTTTTTAGTATTGAGAAAGTTGCTCTTGTTGTAAAATTATATATTGTAAGTTAAGTGAAATTATTTTGGAATGTTGCAAATGTAAAATTATATTTTGTAAAATAAAATTTTTGAATTATGTAAATCTATAGTTATTTGAAATGTTAACAATGTAAAATAATTTTCATGTAAATCATTTATGCAATGTGAATTAATCATTTAATATGCGACATTTTTAATAGAAATCAAGAAATAGAGGACCAAAAATTAAAGATAGTTTGGGAAATTTTGAGAAAGAAAAAAAAAAGAAATTTGGAGAGGAAATTGACTGAAAAAAAAAAGAGAAATGATTGATTTGTAAAAAAAATAAATTGGGGCATTTTTAAAAGAAATAAAAAATTAAAAGGTTCAAAAATAAATATATTGATCGGTCACTTCGCATCAGCGACGTGACTGGTCAAGGTCACTTTTTATGTCATTTAATGTTTAAAAAGAAAAGAAAAAAAAAAAGAAAACTTAAAAGGAAGAGGTTGGTTGATTTTCTTTTAAAAAGGAGGGTAAGTTGTTCCCCCCTCAAACTTTTGAAATAGAAGAAGAGAAGAGAAGAGGAAAAAAAAAGTTGTTTGTTTTTCGAAGTTAATACATACGATTAAGGTATGTAAATATATTTTGATGTGCATGTATTATATTAAAAGTAGTTATTGTAATGTAATAATTAATTAAATTTATTTTGTGTGCTTTTTTTTAAATTATGCAGATATCAGAATATTTTCTCGAGTAAACGCGAATCACACTTCATTGAGGGTCAATGAAACATTGTTAAATCTCAAATTATTTATTCGACGCTGAGTTATTCATTTTCACCACAATTTCTAAGTTCTCCTACTAAACACAACAATTTCTCTCTTTTCTTCTTTTCCGGTGCAACTGTTACAAGAATTTCAGCAAGATTTATATATGTAGCACAGCACCACCAAGGTGGTCATGCCAAAAAGAATGGTTCCACCAAAATGAAATTTTCATTTTTATGGAAGGTGGTGGTGCCATTCTCAATGGCACCACCTAATAAAATAATAATTTCACTAAAAAACTAAAAGAATATAAAGAAAAATCTGACACTGGTTGCACCATTCTAGATGGCTCCACTAGCGGCACCATTCTCTATCACATCACTCAATAAAATAACATTTTTTTATTTTTAAATTAAAAAAATTAACCCTGACACAATAAAGTGGTGGTGCCATTCTTTATGGCTCCACCACCATTATTTATTTTTTGGCCCCCAATTATTGAGAAATATCAATATTTCCCTGGTATTAATACAGGTGGCACCATTCTCTATGGCTCCACAAAAAAAAATTGATTTTTTTTTTAATTATAATGGCTTACGTGGATTGTTGGTGGTGCCAATCTCTTTAGCTCCACCAACTTTTACTATTTATTTCAGGTCATTTATATACATAATCAAGAAAGTGGGTCATTTTCTTAATAATTCAAGATTTTAGGATCATTTTAACACTAGTAAAAAAAAACTAAGAGGTAATGAAAAGATAAGTGTGAAGGGAATGTATTTATGATTCATGTATGTTCATTATCTCTAAGGTGAAAATTAATCAATAGCTTTAATAAGTATCATGCTTTCATCTATTTATTCATCTTTAGATTTTGAATCATTAAAAGAAAAAGGTGTGATACTTAAGTTAGATGATAGATTCATGATTTATTCTAGAGGGGTCTTAGAGAATATTTTAGTGCAAGTCAATGTGTTGGTCTTTCCTACCGATTTTTATGTACTTGATATGAAAAACAACTTTACCCCTTATTCTACACAAAATTTATTAAGTAGACCTTTTATGAGAACTCCTAAAACTAAAATTGACAAGTATGAAGGTACAATGATTGTGAAATTTGATGATGATGATACGAAGTTTAATATCTATGATGCCATTAAAAATCATAGTGACGTATCTTATGTATTTGTTATAGATGTTATTGACCATTTAATTCTGCTAACAATGTTGGTTCAAAAACACTAACCTGTGGAAATCTCACTCTTGAAGGATCACTGAAATTTTTGAAACAGCAAAAGAGATCGAAACCACTCGATAAGTAAAAACAAAAAATTTTGCGAGATAGAGGCATCACTCTACTCGATGCAATTACATGGACAAATTTGAAGAGCAATGTCTAGCCAAAGACTTTAATTAAACAAAGGCTTATACGGAGAGGCAACTCTATGGTTAAGTATTTTTAATTTTTAGTATTGCATATAGGTTGCATTTTAGGATGCACAACACGTTTATTTTTAAATCCATTGCATTATTTATTTTTGGTTTCGAGACTTTTCATTTTAAATTTTTATTTTAATGTTTTGTTTGTGCAAAACCAAGTTGGAGGGGGTGAAATAGACATCAAATGAAGTCTTGAAGCTAACCTGAGAAATGCAGCACGATCTGACTGTAACACCCTATACCTAACCCAATCATCAGGTCACGGGTATCGAGTGTCACATATAACCTGAATGACTTAACAAATTTTCTATTTGATTACTCACAAACTTAGACAATATCGACTTATACATATATTGCTACTAATCAATCTTTTTCAATTTCAGGATTTACATCAATTTCCAAAATTTAAACTTCTATTATATCCCTTATCATGCAAGCACTAAATTCTTACAAACTTTCTACCTTATTGGGCATAATGGTTATTTACACATTATAATTTAATATTTTAGTACAAATACACTAAATTAATCCCTAAGGTATGGCCTCTAGGGGTGCCCCTTTATATGCATGATATAGATATAGTGCCATTTGCACGAGCCTTGCGATGTCTAGCATGACCCCTCCACATGACATTTAAGCTAGTCATTGACCCTACATTCAAGGTAAAACTCATATAAGTTCAGGTGAACTTAGTGAGATTCCTTTAAAAAAAACCTTTTAAAAAAATTACTGGTGCCATCACATCTAGAGTAGGGACTAGGGAAATTTTTTATTGTTTTTGGTGACTCTATTTGAAGTAGCAGCACCGAAAAACTTATAAAAAATTATTGGTGCCGCCACATCTGGAGTAGGCACTAGAGATTTTTTTTACCCTTTGTAATACCCCATTTTTGCCCGGGTCCATACCACAAAATGATAAAAAATAAATAAATAAATAAATTCCAAGCCCAGTTCAGAATATATCATTTGGCCCGATCAGAATGGCCCATTACTTGAAAAGATTGAAGGTCCATCTACAAACTTGACGTATATGGAAACATAATCTTCAAGGATACGCAAACTTAGATATGATATGTAATCTTAGATATGATACAATCTTAGATATGATATGCAATCTTAGATATGATACAATCTTAGATATGATTGCAATCTTAGATATGACATGCAATCTTGAAGATATGATCTTGTAATCTTGGAGATTTAATTTGTAGATATCATTTAATCTTAACCGTTGAGGTAATTGATCTGTACCGTTGGATTTGGGGAGGCTCAACTATAAATAGAGGCCTCTCCCTTCATTGTAGAGGACTGGAGTTTTGGAAAGCAATAAGAATTCTTGAGAGCATTCACTCAAATTTCTCTCCCTCTTGCGTTCTTACTCTCTATGGTTTGTTCTTATTTTATTCTTCGTCTATCTTAGTTTTTCAACCCTTTTTTTAATTTTAATTTCTTCATTTTTCAAATATGTATATTTTTTCCTATCTTTTATACATTTGATTATGTATTTATATATCATAATATTTAACCTTTTTATATAGTTTATTTTCAAATATATATTTTCTATGCATGTATATATATTATATAATCATTTCATTATAAATATAAATTCTTTTACATATTTGATATTTTATACATTATTTTTCTAAACCAATATATTTTATATTTTTTATATAATTATTATTCTTATAAATATATTTTTATTATATATTATATTTTAAATTTATTATTAAATATCACATTTTTTATATGCTCATTCTATTTATCAATTGTTTATATTATACATGTATTTTTAAAAACTTATGTTTTTATTATTATACAATATTTGTTTTTACTTTAGAATTAATGTATTATTGTTATGTTATGTATTTCATATGTTATGTAATATCTTAGACTTTTATAATTTACTTTCAAATGCATATTTTTATATATGTACATTGCTATATTGTATTATATGCATCATTTCATTTTTTAATCCATTCATGTGTACATTACATTATTGGATTGTATATTTTATATTTTATGTAGATTCTATTTATCCATTTGCTATGCATGTCATCTATTTTTACTCATACATATTTTACACATTAATATTTACCATTTTTTTATATTATTTAATGTTTTATTTATGATATATTGTATATAATTAGTGCATTTATTATGCTTTCTTTTGGGTATATTCCTATTTGCTTAGTATGATTATTTTTATTATTCTATTTTACCCTCTATATAGTGATTGCATTTATATAAAGTGTTATAATACTTTGTAATATACGCTATTTGAATATCTATGTTTTGTAATATAGAATTGTCACTCTAAAAGGTCATTTAAAACAATATTTAAAAGTTTTATAAAAATAAAAAAAGGCAATGCTTAGTATTTGAAAGCTTCGAGAAAAGTAGTGCCCTAACTTATTGGGTTGCAACTTTTCTCGTTGAGTTCGAATAGTGAAGTACCCTTCTAAGTTTTCAAGATTTTCAAAATACGAGCAACTATCTTGGAATTTTAAAGCGTTGTGTCCTAACTTATTGGATGTGGCGATTTGTCGTTTCGAGATAAGGATTTCTAAAAGGTTAACTTAGTGTCAATGTTTTTATACGAGTGAACCCAAATTTTCAAAATCAAAGTATTTTAAAGAGGATTACATCTTAAATTTTTTTTTAAATTTTCGACATTAAAGACATTTGATAATCAATTAGGTACCAATTTTTTGGCGTTACGAGGGTGCTAATCCTTCCTCGTACGTAACTGATTCCCGAACCCGTTCTTTTATTTTGTGGACCAAAACTAATGATTTTAAAACAAAATGTTTTAAAGGTGATCCAATCACACCTAAAAAGATTGGTGGCGACTCCCGTTTTCGTTTTTTTTAAAATCGATTCCCATTTTCCAAAACTCGATTTGAAAATGGTTTCGACACCCTTTTTGGTGACTCCATGTGAAATGATGACATTAAAAAATTTCAAAAAAATAAAAATACTAGTGCCACCACATTTGAAATAGACACCGGAGAAATATATTTTTTTTACTGATATTTGGTGCCTCCATTGAAAGAGGCAACACCAACAAATAAAATAAAGTTTTGAATGTGCTGCCACTTATAAACATGTAACCAAAAAAAAAATTATTCCAATTTGATGCTTCTATTGAAGGAGGCAGCAAAAAAAAATTAATAAAAATTTGATTTTTTAAAATATTTTTATTCTAAGAATATTGTTGAGAATACGATATTTAAAAAAATTGATATGAGTGTCGCATTGGGAAGTGGTGGCACCAAAAATAATTTTTTTCAACTAATGATTAAATTAATTATGAGACAATGATTAGGGGCATTTTCAGAGTGGTGCCACCTTGAGAAGTTGCACCCAATTTTACTTTAGATTTTAAGTCAATTTTCTAAATAATCTAGAGCTTGGATAATTTTCATAATTTTTTAATATTATAGAATTAATTTTCTAAAACAACCCAAAAAAAAGTTGCAGTGTAAATTTCATTACATATCCACATGTGTAGCATATTGTATAAAATTAACACTAATAAATATAAAATCTTCAATTTCAATAGAAATAAACAAAGAAAAGACAACCATAAAAAAAAAAAAAAAAAAAAAAAAAAAAAAAAACCAAAATAGAAATTTTCACTCCAAAAACTTAAAGACAATTGTGAATATAGCATACGAAACTATTGGGTGCGCAGATAGGAGAGCGAGAGATATTGAAAGTGAAGCTTTTACGACTAAGAGAGCAAAGAGCAAAGAGAGAAAAAGAAGACAAAAATGATGTGGATTTAAACTCATCTAATAGAGTCGGAGCTTCCGGTCGTCTCCTTCCAAATTCGGACGGTGGGTTCGATGCCAAGACAGACAAGAACAACCACCTTAAAATCAAGGCAATAAGATAGTCGAAGAAAGAAATCGAAAGACATTACCTCCTAATTTCAAGGCGACATTTGAAGATTTTATGGTCGGTTCACGCAAAACTAACCTGAGATTTGAGACGAGAAGGAAGAGAGGAGAGTTTTGGTGTGCTTAGTTGCCAGAGAAGGTGGCAAAGACAACAAGTTGGAAACGACATTTTTGTTTGGGAAGAAGAAAAGCCCTTCTTCTTTTTTTTTTCATTAAAAAATTATTATTTTTTTGGAGAGGTGAAATGGCAGGCCATGTTGAGAATGATCAAAATAACAAACCATTTAACATAAATAGTTAAATTGTAAAATTTTTTTATTTTAAGTACTTAAAATGATTTTTTTATAATTGAGTGATTATTTATATAGTTTACCTTATCTATATTATAATAATTATATATATCATTGTTTATTATTATATTAGTTGAAATATGTTCTAAGTTACTTTTTATACATTTAAAATATTAAAAGTCCTACTATATTATATAATGTTATATTATAAATATATTAATAGTTTATATATATGCATCGATGATTAAACATTATAATCTCATGTAATATTATATCTTTTATTATAATCTATATTAAAATGATTATATATGTATTAATATTTTTAATAATAGTTATATATATATATATATTATATTATTAATAGTATATAGGGCAATTATTCTATCCAATGCCGCTGAAGTAAAAAAACTTCTCAAATGGGTTTAGGAAGATACCAAATGTCTTTTTTTAATTATTTTATTATTATTTTAATACACCCTAAATATAGTGGCATTAACTTAGATACACTTGTGGAGTTTTTTGCTTCACTGACGGTGTATAGGATAATAATCCTAGTATATATTATATTACTATTTTATGTATTAGTAATATATTAATTTAGTATATCGATTTAAGGTCAGGTTAGGTAATTGGTTTCGATTTTGAAATTAATTATATAATATGTTATTATATTATCAATAAAGTTTAATTTTATAGATTTGAATAATTATTAATTTTATATATTTGTTATACATATAATTATAGTATTAAAAATATTTTATATTAAAATAATATTTTTAAAAATTTATTTCACTTTATAATTTAACATAAAAATTATTTTTAATTATTTTTCATATTAATAGAATTTTAATACAAATATGCCATCCTTATGAATACATTTTTAAAAAAAAGAATCATTTATTTATATTTTAAGTAATATCATAAAATTATATTAATCATTAATATCTATTATGGTTCTTTAGTTATAAAGTCGAACTTTTTCGAGCTTTGAGTTAGATTTATCTCGGGCTCAGGCTAGATCGGCCTCAGGCTCAAGTCTGTTATGGTCTCGAGCT
Source organism: Gossypium longicalyx (assembly GCA_025698465.1). NCBI lineage: Eukaryota > Viridiplantae > Streptophyta > Magnoliopsida > Malvales > Malvaceae > Gossypium > Gossypium longicalyx. Next base: position 3,665,908 of record CM047001.1, on the reverse strand, counting down.
TTATTAGGCTCGAGTTCTTTTGGGATCAAATTTTCTTGGGCTCAGACATTCTCGAGCTTAGATTTTCTTGGACTCAAGCTTTTTTGGGGTTACATTTTCTCAAGCTCAAATCTATTACAGGCCCATGTATTCTGAGACTCAATTGTTACGAGCTCAAATCAACATGGGCAGACTTTCGGGCTCGGGCCTTTTTTTCCAGCTTTAGTTTAAGATTGTAATTAATCTAGTACTCTTAAGGAAGTTGATCACCCACAATGTGAATCTTGCTTGGAAGGTAAGATAACTAAGGGATCTTTTAATGCAAAAGGTACGAGGGTTGTTTTATCCTTTGAATTTGTACACAATGATGTATGTGGCCCAATGAACATTAGTGCATGAGGTGGTTATGGTTATTACATGACCTTTATAAATGATTATTCAAGATATAAGCATGTGTACCTAATGCACCATAAAAGCAAAACTTTCGATAAATTTCAAGAGTATTGTGTAGAAGTGAAAAAAACAATTAGGTTTACCCATAAAGCCACTTTGGTTTGACCAATGAGGGAATATTTATCAAACGAGTTCTTAGGATACCTTATAGAGAATGAGATATTATCCCAATTAATTTTGTCGAAAAATCCACAACAGAATAGTTTGACAGGGAGAAAGAACAGACCCTTGTTAGACATGGTTCATTCAATGTTAAGTTATTCAAAATTGTCAATATCCTTTTGGGGATATGTATTACAAATGGCTTACTATATTTTAAATGATTTACCAAATAAGGTTGCACCTAAGACTCTATATGAATTGTAGCATGGTAGGAAGCTAAGCTTGTATCATTTTAGGATTTGGGTGTGCATAACTCATGTATTGGATAGGATGCAAAAAAGTTAGATTCATGGACAAAAGAGTACATGTTTGTTGGTTAACCTAAAGGGAAGAAGGGTAATTTGTTCTATAACCCAAAAGATCAAACTATAAAAGTGTCAACTTATGATACTTTCCTTAAGGAAAGCTACATGAACGAATTTAAACCTCGAATTAAAATAGTACTAGAAGAACTTTCGCGAAATACAGGATTTGAAAATATTCATTACAACAAAGTCACAATTCCCATAGGCATAAACAAATGTTTTAGCATCTCATCAAGTTAAGTTTCCATGTAAACTATTATGCATCATGCAAAATTGAAAGAAAAAAATAAAAAAATTGACCTAAAATCATGAGTAAACTAATTTCACTCAACACTTGAACTGGAAATTGTCCCTAATGTTCCAAAAGTAAGCGAAATTAGTAAACTTTCCTATTTAAGTTCACAAAGTGTAGATTGAAGTAGACCAATCCTTTTCTCCTTTTGAAGCATCGAAAATTTGTTCTATCAAAGTATGATGGTACCTATAACATGGAAACACAAAGAAAAGAAAAGTAACCGAAAACAACAAAAATAGAAACAACAAATTTAACTAAGTGTAGTTTAAGAATTAATATCATGCTGGCATCTATCTCTCTTTTACGTATGTTCAAAAAACAAGTCCAACAACAACAAGAATTTAATGAGGATAAAATCAAATCATGGATTGGAATGGTCTCATTAGATTGCTGAAGTTGCTTCATTGATCTATTGTTGAAGCTTTTCTATTCTTACTTTTAAATTCAAAGAAAAATAGAAATAAACAAAAGCTAATAAAATGACTTTAGGAGGTTAGATTTAGGTTTATAACATTAAATATAAAATTAAAAATAGTAAATTATCTTTAAAACTCGAGTTTGGGTTGTTCATTTTGCAAATATATAGAGAAAATTTGAGCAAGGTTGCCTTTGTGCATGCCACGACTTGCTAAGGGTGCTGCAGTGTGTGAAGAACCAAGGGACGTTGGGTGCTAGGGTGCTTATGCCACGTTGGAGCTTACGGGTTGGGATTCCAGGGCGTAACAAATAGTGCAAAGGTGCTAGGAGAAAATAAGAAAGCATGCGGGCGAGGAAGACCTGGGACGATTGCACTAGGGTGTAGGGGAGCTTGCATGGGGCACAACACCAGGACACAACTGCAGCTTCGAGGCACATGGATAAGGAGTAATGCTTGATGCCAAATAGCTAATTAGTGCACAAGATTGTACATTTGAGCCGTGTCATGGTGCAAAGGTTACATTGGGGCGCTGATGTCACACCCAGTTTTTGTTTAAGTCTCGAACTTTAGGAAATGTGGGGAGTTAATTGAATGAAATTGTATGTTGGCGAGCTCTACTAGAAAACTTGGAAATCTTTGTGGTTGATTAATACATAATTGTATTTCAATTCTGGTTCGGTTAGGATAGAACCGACTGGTCCCTTAGTTTGATACAAAATGATTTTTGATGGATGACTTAATTGGAGCTTTGGTGATCGTACAATAAAGGTTATATATGTGGGAAGCCTTACCTAGCTGAGGGAATTCTTTTCAATCTTATTATGTATTGTCTTATTCGGATGCACCGAAGGAAAAGAAGTTGATAAAAAGCTCTACATGGGGTATTGGTCGTGAGGACTGAGACCAAGAAATGGAGAATCCGAGAACTGGTAAGCCCTTCTATCTTTCTACATTCATGAGATTTGGGGAAAAGAGAAGTAAGGATTTTTGAGATTGTCGAAAAAATTTTATAAGATACTGAATTTTTGGGTTTTAAAGTTAAATACCTTTGGTTTGACTTGAACATGGGTTGTTATGCTTAACTAATGCCAAGATAAATGAGGCTTTAGAATTTAGGCAAGCTAAGTTGGCGAGGAAGAAGAATTTCAAGTGAGTTTATGTGCTTAACCTTGGGTGTTATTGTTGATTGTACTGGAACATTTGCTTGTGTATCTGTTATGAGTTCTATTTGAAGTCCTTGGATGTATCTGGTGTGATGAATGAGTAAGATATGCATGTATAATGCTGTGAAAATAAATGAATGATTGAGACTTGTTCTTAGAATGCAAGATGTGGATAGGTATGGATGTATTAATATATGGCGTACAACGAGTCATAGTAATGAGTGAATTATTATGTTTCTTATGTATGCTCTTAAAATGAAAAGTACAGAGGGAATTACTTTGACGGGGTAGTTGAAGATAGGAAAAATTACCGTGATGGAGGAGTGGGCAGATTGTTATGGGATACGAGAGAGTTTGGCGGCATTATGGAACAGATATCTATAGGTCATTCGAGGTGATAGCGTGACGACAATTATCTACTGGTCCTTTAGGGCGACACCGTGATGACGTTTATTTACTAGTGCTTTGGGGTAACACCGTGTAAACTACATATAAGTCATTCAAGAAAACATTGTGTAAACGATATGTAGGTCCTAAGGGGTAACACCTCGAAAGGGATTAGTGGATTCTTAAAAACAAAAAATCTATGGATAGCCATGACATGATTTAGTGGTGAACATGTACATTTATGGGGAATTGGAGATGCTAGGTTAGTAAACAGGTAAGCATATCAGGGCATAAAAAGAGAAGTTACTGTATGACTTGTGCGATGAGCAGTTTGATATATCGCTCAAGATGTGGTTGAGAACGGGAGCAATCATGTTAATGAGAGGATCTACCAAATTAATAAGATAAGAGAAATTGGTAGAAGCGTCTAAATGCGATGGAAGTAAAAGGAAATGGTATTTTATTTAACGTACATAAGTATCCGCCGTTATGAGCCTAACAGTGTTTGGCAAGTAAATCATCATTGAATATGATAAAACAAGATGATGAGGTAGATGTTCGTCCTAAAAAACCCGTGGGTAATGAGGTCACCAGGAATAGGGAAAGTCTGCTAAGGACCCTCGTAAAAGGGGTGCCTATCAAGGACTAACTTGGGTGGAAATTCTATCAGGGATTTACACAAAGACAATATGCTCGTCAGGACTATCTAACACAGGAAAGTCCACTTCGGACTATCAAATGTGGAAGTTCATTTGGGACGATCTAAGAAAGGGGTAGTCACTGGGAACCATCTGTTAATGGGAGTTCCAGGTAATTGTTCTAAAGTGGGAAAAGTCTTATGGCACTGTCCTATAAGTGCAAGTCTACAAAAGAAGAGGTGCCTAATCATCAACTAGATCTCATATTTTGGGTCGCGAATGAGGGTATCATTAAATGAATTTCCTAAAAAGGAGAGTCACATGTAACATGTTAATCTAAGAAGGTAATTGTTAGGGTTCTGCAGTAAGTATATATTAAGTCAATATGGAATGAAAAGGTTAAGGTAAGAATTCATAGTATGGCGAGATATCTGCTAATCTGCCAATAATAGCTACCGATCCGTATAATCGCATACATGGTCATCTTCAATGAGTCAAACCAAGAAAGATAAATTGGGAATTTGAGATGAAGCAAGATAGGGTTAAGTCCCAGAAGGAGTTGTTATTAAAAGAGCACTCCTATGTCTAAATCAGGGGATATGTCTACCATCAACTGGCTCAGAGAATGTAATACATCATCTATGCCAGAAAGTCGGCAAAATTGCCTAAGATACTCAGGGAGTTTTAAATGTTGTGCTATTATTTTTATTCTCGAAAAGATATAGAGCCTTTATGAATACTACTATACAGAATCTCACTAAGTTCACCTGAACTTATATGAGTTTTACCTTGAATGTAGGGTCAATGACTAACTTAAATGTCATGTGGAGGGGTCAAGCCAGACATCGCAAGGCTCGTACAAACGACACTATATCTATATTATGCATATAAAGGGGCACCCCTAGAGGCCATACCTTAGGGATTAATTTAGTGTATTTGTACTAAAATATTAAATTATAATGTGTAAATAACCATTATGCCCAATAAGGTAGAAAGTTTGTAAGAATTTAGTGCTTGTATGATAAGGGATACAATAGAAGTTTAAATTTTGGAAATTGATGTAAATCCTGAAATTGAAAAAGATTGATTAGTAGCAATATATGTACAAGTCGGTATTGTCTAAGTCTGTGAGTAATCAAATAGAAAATTTGTTAAGTCATTCAGGTTATATGTGTCACTCGATACCCGTGACATGATGATTGGGTTAGGTATAGGGTGTTACAGTTAGATCGTGCTGCATTTCTCAGGTTAGCTTCAAGACTTCATTTGATGTCTATTTCACCCCCTCCAACTTGGTTTTGCACAAACAAAACATTAAAATAAAAATTTAAAATGAAAAGTCCTGAATCTAAAAATAAATAATGCAATGGATTTAAAAATAAACGTGTTGTGCATCCTAAAATGCAACCAATATGCAATACTAAAAATTAAAAATACTTAACCATAGAGTTGCCTCTCCGTATAAGCCTTTGTTTAATTAAAGTCTTTGGCTAGACATTGCTCTTCAAATTTGTCCATGTAATTGCATCGAGTAGAGTGATGCCTCTATCTCGCAAAATTTTTTGTTTTTGCTTATCGAGTGGTTTTGATCTCTTTTGCAGTTTCAAAAATTTCAGTGATCCTTCAAGAGTGAGATTTCCACAGGCTAGTGTTTTTGAACCAACATTGTTAGCAGAATTAAATGGTCAATAACATCTATAACAAATATATAAGATACGTCACTATGATTTTTAATGGCATCATAGATATTAAACTTTGTATCATCATCATCAAATTTCACAATCATTGTACCTTCATACTTGTCAATTTTAGTTTTAGGAGTTCTCATAAAAGGTCTACTTAATAAATTTTGTGTAGAATAAGGGGTAAAGTTGTTTTTCATATCAAGTACATAAAAATCGGTAGGAAAGACCAACACATTGACTTGCACTAAAATATTCTCTAAGACCCCTCTAGAATAAATCATGAATCTATCATCTAACTTAAGTATTACACCTTTTTCTTTTAATGATTCAAAATCTAAAGATGAATAAATAGATGAAAGCATGATACTTATTAAAGCTCTTGATTAATTTTCACCTTAGAGATAATGAACATACATGAATCTCACACTTAGAAATAAATTCTTTTCAACAATGATAAATACATTCCCTTCACACTTATCTTTTCATTACCTCTTAGTTTTTTCTTACTAGTGTTAAAATGATCCTAAAATTTTGAATTATTAAGAAAATGACCCACTTTCTTGATTATGTATATAAATGACCTGAAATAAATAGTACAAGTTGGTGGAGCCAAAAAGATTGGCACCACCAACAATCCACGTAAGCCATTATAATTAAAAAAAATCAATTTTTTTTGTGGAGCCATAGAGAATGGTGCCACCTGTATTAATACCAGGGAAATATTGATATTTCTCAATAATTGGGGGCCAAAAAATAAATAATGGTGGTGGAGCCATAAAGAATGGCACCACCACTTTATTGTGTCAGGGTTAATTTTTTTTTGTTTAAAAATTAAAAAAATGTTATTTTATTGAGTGATGCGAAAGAGAATGGTGCCGCTAGTGGAGCCATCTAGAATGGTGCAACCAGTGTCAGATTTTTCTTTAAATTCTTTTAGTTTTTTAGTGAAATTATTATTTTATTAGGTGGTGCCATAAAGAATGTCACCACCACCTTCCATAAAAATGAAAATTTCATTTTGGTGGAACCATTCCTTTTGGCATGACCACCTTGGTGGTGCTGTGCTACATATATAAATCTTGCTGAAATTCTTGTAACAGTTGCACCGGAAAAGAAAAAAAGAGAGAAATTGTTGTGTTTAGTAGGAGAACTTAGAAATTGTGGTGAAAATGAATAACTCAGCTTCGAATAAATAATTAGAGATTTAATAATGTTTCATTGACCCCCAATGAAGTGTGATTCGCGTTTACTCGAGAAAATATTCTGATATCTGAATAATTTAAAAGAAAATGCATACAAAATAAATTTAATTAATTATCACATTACAATAACTACTTTTAATATAATACATGCACATCAAAATATATTTACATACCTTAATCGTATGTATTAACTTCAAAAAACAAACAACTCTTTTTTTTTTCCTCTTCTCTTCTCTTCTTCTATTTCAGAAGTTTGAGGGGGGAACAACCCTACCCTCCTTTCTAAAAGAAAATCAACCAACCAAGTCTTCCTTGGCTTCTCCTTCACCTATTCTTCCTCTCTTCAAGCTGGCTCTGTGTTCATTAATGATGCCTTGAAGTATCTAATCACTCTTCTCAAGGAGAGCCTCAGCTTTCTGTCTCACTCCACTAATTAGCTCAAGCAATCCAAAAGAAAGTGCAGATCCGCTAGACCGAATCAGAAGACAACTTTATTATTTCATCCACAACTATTATGTAAGAGTCTCGGTCCTTGCATGTGTTACCGAATGCTGCTCTTGATGTAATATCATATGTTAACGAAAATATCTTCTTGGTGAGATTGATTGGCGACCCTTGGTTTGAAGATATATATTTCACAAGACCTGAGACTTCCTCTTGTCTAATTGATTCAATGGATTGCACTCTTTTTGCTGTTAAAAGATCCACTATGCAAATTTTTCGTAGTTGTCTCCAATAGTTACCATATGGTGCCATGACAATATCCCTGTAACCATAAGTAATTGCAGCAATCATATAAGGTCTATCAACGAAGATAGTGCCATGTGTAATAGGCCAATTGTGGCCTAGCCTAACTTACAAAATAAAGTAAAAAATAAACATAATAAATAAGCCCAATGTCCCAGTCCATTTACAACAAATTTAAACCAAAGTTGCCAACCCAATTACAGCCTAAAATATTAAAACCCTAAAGGCCCAATCAGCCCACAACCTTAACTAATTTTCAGCCAAAAAAAGAAGAGGAAAACCCTAGCCGCATGCCTTCAGCCACTAGCCTCCTCACGCGTGCCACCATCATTCAGGGCACCAACTATCGGCCTTCCACGCGTCACATCACCTGCAAAACAAAGAACCACATGCAAGCAAGAAGAAACAACAAAGAAAAAGACAAAAAAATAACATAAAACAAATCAAAAATGGACAAAAACGAATCTTGTATCCGGCTATAAAGCCCGAAACTTCATCTTTGTAGTTTTTTTCGCACCATCAAGAAATAAAAGAACAAAAAACAGAAGTAAAGAAAAGGTTGATTTCATTTTTCTTTTCTTTTTTCTTTTTCGGTTTTCCCTTTTTTTTTGTTTTCTATTTCAGATCGATTAAAAAATAAATAAAAAAGGGAAAGGAGAAAACTTACCCAAATCCGGTCTTGGCGTGGCTCCGACCACCATCCGCGGTGGAGCCAAGGCGATTCGACGATGGTGCGATGATGGGTTTTATAAACCCTAGCAGAGCAAATGAATGGGAAAAAAGGGGCTTTTTTTTTTTGAAGGGAAAAGCAAATGAAAAAAAAAGATTGATTTAAATAGGGACTTAAAACGGTGTCATTTTGCACCCAAGTCCCAGCGCCCAAAACGGCACCGTTTTGGTGATGACCCGACATCCGACCCAAAAAGGCCTCAGGATCCGCGTGTTTTTCAGACATGGGCCATTTGCGTGAATGGTCCCTCCAGTTTTTAAGCGGATTCCAATGTAATCCTATTTCCTTTTATATTTATTTCTTAATTGTACCCTATAATTTTATTTTTAATTCATTTTAGCCCCATGGGAAGTGACGTCGTTTTATTGGACTGGGAATAATTTCTTATTCGGTCCCTCTTTGTTTACGCGCATTTATTTTTTGTCCTTGGTGACCTATTTTCTATTATTTACAATCGGTACCTTAATTTTTAATTCAATTTCAACCTAGTCCTAATCTATTTAATTTATTTATTTATTTATTATTTCAGTTTTTTAGGAAACTATTTTATTATTTATTTATTTTAAGCTCGTTTTTTTTATATTATTTATTTTAGAATCGTGTTATTATCATGTATTCTAAGTTTTACATATTTTAAACTATTATTCATTTTAATTTTCATATACATTATTTGTTTTAATTATTATGCATATTATTTTTTTAGATACCTTTTATTTTAAACTATTTTTTATATATTATCTATTTAAAATTTTATATGTTGTTTAGATATATTATTCTATATGTTAATCATTTTAAATTCCTTTTATTGTTATTTATGTTGAACTATTTATATATTACTTATTTTAAAATTCTTTTATATACTTCTCATCTTAAAACTTTATTATATGTATATGTTACTTTGGGTTATATTTATATATATATATATATATATATTTATTTATTTATTTTAAATTATTTTTGTATATTATTTATTTTAAATTTCTCATTTACATATTATTTATTTTAAGCTCTTTTATATGTTATCTTAAAGGGTCCTTTTTATTTTACTTTGTATATTATTCATTTTAATTTATTTAACATATTCTTTATTTGAAACTTGCTTTATATATTATTTTATTTCAATTTGATTATATTTTATTTATGTTAAATCTTTTTCATATGCCGTTCTTTTTGAACCATTCTTTGGTATTATGTGTTTTAGATCTTAATTATTTCATTCGTTATCTATTTTAAACTTTTATCCTATTTACTTCAAATCATTTTTTTCTTGTATATTATTTTACTTCGTTGGTCTTTGATTATTGATTGGTATTAAAAAAATAATATACATTGTGAACATGGCCATTACATGTACTAGAAACTATTTATTGACATCTTCATATTGTGGCATTCATTGATATTGTATCTAATTTGTGTTGTATCATTCCATGCTCTATGTCATATTTTAATTTTATCTAGTTCAAATCATACCGTACATCACGCTCTAATGTATTTGTTTTGCTAGAAACAAAAATAACGTACGTCGTTTAAACATCGTATTCGCTATTATTCAAAAACAAAAATTTCAAAACAAGGCAATGTTGCGCGTTTTGGAACATCGAGGAATTGTGCCCTAATTTACGGGGTTTTGATTTTCTCGTTGATTCTAAATTGCCAAATATCCTTTTGAGTTTTAAAATACACAGATTTCTAATCAAAATTAAAGACAAACTTGCGCTCGGGAGTTCATGGTATTGTGTCCTAACTTACGGGATGTGATACTCCGATATCTCGAGACAAGGAATCTTTAGTAATCGTTTTGATCTAATTCAAGCGTTTTTAAAACGTTAATAAAAAAGGATTGTATTTTAAAATCCGTCCCGATTTTCAGCTCTCGACATTAAGACACTAACTAATCAATTCGGTACCAATTTTGGGCGTGACGAGGGTGCTAATCCTTCCTCGCACGTAACTGACTCCCGAACCCGTTCTCCCGAGTTTCGTAGACCAAAATCACCGTTTTAATAAACTAAAATGATTTATTAAAACAGAGGTGATCCGATCACACCTGACAAAAAATGATCGGTGGCGACTTCCGTTTTAATTTTTCATTTCTAAACAAAGTCGACCCCGTTTTTCAAAAATTGGTTTCGACACCATGTGTTACCAAGACCTCTTTGGCAATTTCTGGTGATGAAACAACGATGGTGGAAATTTTACCAAGCTGTAGGTGGATTAAGGGTCCATGTTGATTGGCTAAACCTCTGAGAATTCGATGAGGTAGTGAGCCAACTTGCTGATGTAAGTTGCCTATAAAGGGTAATCTCCATGGCTCTGGTGGCAATTTCTTGTTCGAATCAATGGTTTTGATTTCCTTTACTATTTTAACTATGACCAACAAGAATAAAAAGGAAGGCAGCAAGATAAGCAAAGAGGGAAAAAGAAGCAGCTCCATTGATATTGGAGTATAGGATTTTTAAGGTCTCTAGTTGTTTTAAAGGGATTTATAGAAAATGATGAAGATTGTAGCTAACTTCTGAATAAAGTAGTTGTAATAGTTGAGGGTTGTCAGTTCCATAATTTAAACCCCCCTAGCAGGGGTTGTTTGTAAGTATTCATAATTTTGATATTAATTTAAATTTATTAAATAATACTAATAATGGAGGGTTCTTTCTTTTTTAAATAATAGTATGCTTGCCTATCACGTAATATGCTGTTCTAGCACGTTCTGTGTTTTCTTGTTTTTACGTTTGCTTTTTCAAAGTTTTGACGGCGATTATCTCATTATTGTAATTTGGCTTTTTCGTTTCTATTTTGATAGGGATTTTGGCTATGGAGAACGATTTGGCTGGGCTATTGTTGGAAGATGAGGAGGATGAGATTTTGCAGGCATAGAAGGAACCTGATTCTACGTTAGTGGAGTATGAGTTTGCCTTGATGGGATGTTTTCTTACGGTAAGTGTTATTCATTTCCCAATAATGAGAAGTATGATGACGAATCTATAACATCTTGTTAGGGGTCTAGATATTAGATATGAGGGAAAAGAGGTTCCTATTTTGATTTTTCCACAAGATGGATATGGATCGGGTTATTAATGGGGCTCCATGGACTTTCAATAATCATCTTCTAATGATTCATCGTTTGGGGGTCGGAGGCGATCCTTTTAAGGTTCTATTAATTTATACGATTTTTTGGGTTCAATTGCATGATGTCTTGTTGGGGTTTTTCAACGAGTCGTTAGCAAAACAAATTGGTGATTTCCTTGAAAGTTTTCTAGAATATGATAGGAAGAATATGGGAAGGGGCATATGTGCTTATTTACGCATAAGGGTTCGACTGGATGTTATGCGTTCCCTGAAAAGGAAAAAGAATATAACACCCCATACGCGTACCCGAGATGGGATAGGATACGAGGTATTACCAAAATTTTCAAAATAATTTCAATTAATTTATATCATTTAGTACTCATTTTCATGTTTCATGTAACATCCATTTCATATTATAATTCTCGTATCATATCAAATATTCTATCCGTTGAATCATTGGAGTTCCAATGGATTTTTAAACAGTACACTCAAAGCGTACATTTCCATATTCCATCAATTCATATTCAGAAATAACCCTTAGGATGATTAATCATCAAGCACTCTCTCGAGTCACATCTCATGTAACTATAATGAATCAGGATTACCTTTTCAGGTCAAATCCTATCCGCCTTAAGTTATCGTAGTGAATCAGGAATAAATCCTATTCACTTTAAATTACCATAGTGAATCAGGAACAAATCCTATCCACTTTGAGGTATTATAGTGAATTAGGAACGAATCCTATCCACTTTATATTCTCGAGAAGGCTTTTGTCAGATTAACCGTCCGGGTTATCTATTTCTGCAACACATGCAGGAACTCTTTCATTTGGGAAATCACCTATATCCATCATGAACCCAATATTCAAACAAATTTTATCCCTTTCAAGTAGTTTCAGAACATGTATTATTTCTTTCATTTCAACATCCATACATTTCATATATTCAATTCAAACATCATATAAAATACAATACATTATTTAAATTGACATATTTACATACTCATTCAAGTTATACGAACTTACCTGACTAAATTGCAAAAATACCAAGATTTAGGGGTATTTTGGTAATTTACCATTTTCTCGATTTTCACCCCATCTTAAATTAATAATTTCATTCAATTTATTAATTTAGATAATAAAACAATTCATTCCCTTCAATTTGGTCATTTTTTACATTTTTACAAAATTGCCCCCTAAATTTTTACTTTTATTCAATTTAGTCCTTCAGCCTAAAACATGCAAATTAACCATACTAGCTGAATATTCACATATATTTTCCTTCTCCTCCTCTCCATTCCATATCCTTAATGTATATAACATTCTTATAAGTAACATTATCTATAATTTCACTATTTACTTCTATGTATATTCAAAGTTGTCCATCTATGTCATAGTCACTAAATTATTTTTATCTTAAGATACAGAAATCCAAATTAAGATCTGCTAATTTTCCCTGAAACCAGGCTCACGTATCTTCTTACCAAATTTCAAAATTTTTGGTTTAGCAAATAAGTACAGTTTATTCTTTAAAGTTACCCCTGTTCTGCTGTCTGACAGTTCCGACCCTTCTAAGCTAAGAGTTAATTATCTCCCCGTACGAGATTCGGATGATATTGCTGCTTATTTCTCTTGAAAATAGACTCATTAAAAATTTTAAACATATAAATTTAAGCCCTTAATTATTTTTCTCCATTTTTTTATGATTTTCCAAAGTCAGAACAAGGGAACCCGAAATCATTCTGACTTTGTCTCACAAAATTTATTAATCTCATAATTCACAATTCCATTTGTCGAAACCATTTTTTTTATTTTGAAAAAAACGGGGATCGACTTTGAAATAAGGCATGGAGTCGCCACCAATCCTTTTTGTTTAGGTGTGATCGGATCACCTAATAAAACATTTTATTAAAATATCAATTTTGGCCTACGAAATTTGAGAAAACGGGTTCGGGAGTCGGTTACGTACGAAGAAGGATTAGCACCCTCGTTACGCCTAAAATTGGTACCAAATTGATTAAATAATGTCCTTATGTCTAAAATTTAAAAAATATTTCGAAATATGATTTCTTTTAAAACATTCGAATAACTCAAGTTGGACATTAAAATTCTCTTGTTTCAAAGGAATACAGTATCACATCCAGCACGTTTGGACATGATCCTTTAAACCCTCGAAACCACGATCAATTCTTGATTTCTAAAAGCTCATACATTTGAAAATTACAAAAGGATATTCGATTATTTGGCCAACGAAAAACTGAAACCCAACACGTTAGGGCACGATTTCTCGGATTTCCAAACATAGAACATTGTCTTGTTTTAAAATTTAGAAAACACGGACGAAGTTTTAAAGGGATATTTGATTATTTTGGACAAACGGAAAATCAAAACCCAGTACGTTAGGGCACGATTTCTCGAATTTCTAAACATCAAACATTGCCTTTGTTTTGGAAAATTTTCAAATAAACAATTGTAAAGCCAGCTCAAAACGCATTAATTTGATTTACTTGAAGTAAAAATGAGACGACCAATATTAATCAAAACATTGAAATTTGAATTACGATGCAATAATGTAGAAAAATCAAAGTTACAAACATGGAACTTAGATGAAATATTATACAAATGAACAAAAAAGAACCAAATTAACATATACACAATAGCAATGAGCTCAAATTAGAATAAAATGTACAAGTTTCGAACATGGATGAACAAAAATTGAAATAATAATACAAAAGACTAATAAACGATATGAAACAATAATACGTGAAATAATATGAAAACTAAAACAATGTATAATATACCAAACAATATGAAAACCAGGAGTCAATGTGATGTAAAACAATTTATAAACTATCAAACATGCAAAAATTTACGAATGAACAACTTATGCTAGGGTTTGAAATAGTTTACATATATAAAAATAATGAAACTAATAATTTACGAATGATTATTAAAATAGATATTATGTAAGAAGAAATTTGAAATAGATAATATACAAAGTAATTTAAAATAAAACATATTGGTTTAAAAATGATGATATATATGAAATGAAAACTTAATATAAATGTAACATCCCTAACCCGTATCTGTCGTCGAAATAGGGTTTCGGAGCATTACTAGAATTTACGAATCACCTAAAAAAATTTCAATTAAATACTTACTGATTCAATGCATCATATAAATAAATAAATATATTACCATTCAATCAACAGATTGGCACTTGTATAAGCATCAAACAGCAACATTGTTAGTATACTAGTACATATTTCATATAAATTCAACATTGATATACTTATTTTCTCGACATGTCACACTTGAGTTTAATAATTGTCTTTACTTATATAATTTTCTTATATCAACATATCAAAGATAGTCATATATGTACATGTCACAAGACATATTATTCTCTTACTGTTTCTTCATAAGCATATATCATTCATTTCGTTATATCAATATTTCATGCACCATAATTTCCATATGACAAATTCTTGTAAACATTTCACAGAACCATTTCATATAACCATTCTTCATCTGATACATATTACCTGAATATCAATTGTTCAACTGATGCCATAGCATTTCTCATCCACGATCTTATTTATCTTCGACACGATACCATAGTGTCTTTCAACTATGGTCTTACTCATTTTCTGTCAGGTTGCCATGGTATCTTTCAACCATGGTCTTATTTATTCCCGTCATGTTGCCATGGTATCTTTCAACCATGGTCTTATTCATTCCCGTCATGTTGCCATGGTATCTTTCAACCATGGTCTTACACATTTTATATCCTGTTGCCATGGTATCTTTCAACCATGATCTTACACATTTTATATCATGTTGCCATGGTGTCTTTCAACCATGGTCTTACACATTTCATATCATGTTGCCATGGTGTCTTTCAACCATGGTCTTACACATTTCATTTCAGAAAGTACACTCCGCGAACCTTATCCTTACAGCGAGATTACCAGTCCAGGCTAAATCCCCTGTAATATAAACTCATAGAGTATTGTCAGGATTACCAGTCCAGGCTAAATCCCCTGGAACAACAATTACTCTAATGAGCTTGGATCTGAATTACCAGTCCAGGCTAAATTCAGACCCTAATTCGGATTACCCGTCCGGGCTAAATCCATTTTTCACATATTCTTCTGGAGGGCTATATCAAGATAGGATCACCCGTCCGGGCTAGATCCTTTTTACCGTCAATTCCTTTTCAGAGATCCATCTAATTTTCCTTTCATTCATCTGGGATTTTTTCCCTTTTTATCAAATATGTCAGTGTTTCATAAATTTTCATATAATGAACATTCAAATCATATTCATATAAAAAACATACATTTCAAGCATTTAAGAATATAATTCAAGTTACACAAACTTACCTCATTGCTTGTTTGTGTTTATAATTTCATTAATCCGATATCTTTTCTTTTCCACGATCAAGTCTCTTATTTGAGTCGTTCGGATCCTTATAAATAAATTTGATCATCATTTTCATTCATTTCATATTCTAATGTATTTAATTAATGCTCTAGGCAAAATTATCATTTTGCCCCTAAACTTTTATTTAATGATGATTTCATCCTTAGGGTCAGGAAAATAAAATTCTTGCAATTTTAATCCTTATTTCCAGCTATTATTCTCATACATATTGATAACAGCCCATGAATTCTATAAAATATCAAAATTTTCCATAATTTCAACACTTTTCAATTTAATCCCTAAAAACATGTTTTTCCCCAATCTTGAACTAAATTCATAATTTCATTCAATTTTGTAATTTAAATAATAAAATAATTCATTTCATGCAATTTGGTCATTTTTGACATTTTTACAAAATTACCAATAAAGTTTTACTTTTATTCAATTTAGTCCCTGAGCCTGAAACATGCAAATTAACCATGCTAGATGAATATTCATACATATTTTTCCTTCTCCTCCTCTCCATTCCACTTCCTTAATGTATACAACACACTTGTAAGTAACATTATTTATAATTTTTATTATTTACTTTTTTGAATATTCAAGCTGTCCATCTGTGTCATAGTCACTAAATTGTTTATATCTGGAGCTATATAACTTCAAATTAAGATCCGCTAATTTTAACTGATACTAGACTCATATATATTCTTATCATAAAATTTTCAGAATTTTTTGTTTAGCCAATAATTACAGTTTATTCTTTAAAGTTACCCATATTCTGTTGTTTGACAGTCCTGACCCTTCTTCACTAAAAATTAATTATCTTCTCATACAGAATTTAAATGATGTTCTTGTTTATTTCTATTGAAAATAGACTCATTCAGGATTCTAAAAATATAAATTTAAGCCCATAATTATTTTTATCCAATTTTTTATTATTTTCCAAAGTCAGAACAGGGGAACCCGAAATCATTCTGACCTTATCTCACAAAATTTATTATATCTCATGATTTACAATTCCATTTCTTACATAATTTCTTCTATAAGAAACTAGACTCAATAATATTTAATTTCATATTTTATTCATCCTATAATTCGATTTCAAAAATTTTTGGTGATTTTTTAAATTTAGACTACTGCTGCTGTCCAAAACTGTTTTAGTGCAAGATATTATTTACCATGTTTATAACACCCTTATTTTCTTACCATGTTTATAACACCCTTATTTTCTTTCTCTACACTATTTCTTATCACTTTCTCTTGTTTTCTCTTCACTAACATGTCAAGAATATAGGACCATATGCAAAGAAACTCTACATTAACATTAATCACATGCTTTTTCAATAATATCAAACTTAAAAATATATTGAAATCATGATGTTCTTACCTTGTTCTATTGATTTCAATCTTAATCTTGATTTTCTCTCTCCTTCAGCTTCCATTTCTTGTATCCAACTTGATATTCTAACTTCCCATAGTCTCCTTAACATTGTTCTCTCTTGGTAGCTATGAAAATTCTTTTGATTTTTGGGTGAAAATGGTGAATTTTTGGTAGAAGGACCAAATTGTAAAGAAATAAAAACTTCTTTTCTTCTTCTTCTTCTCACGTTGGTATTGCATGGGAAAGATGGATGAGAATTTCTCATCTTTCTTTCTTTATATACTAATAAAATAATAATAATATAACAATAAAATATCTTATTAAAATATTAATAGAATAATATTTATCTAATTAAATAATTATAAAATATCAAAATATCTCTAGCATCATTATTACTTTCTAGATTTCTCTCTTTTTCAATTGACCATTTTGCCCTTTATTATCTTTTAAAATTCCATCCTTAAGTCATCATTTAATTTGGTAAAATTACAATTTAGTCCCTCATATTTCTTCATCTATTCAATTTGGTCCTAATTCATCCACTTTCCTTAGTTTCTAGATCATTCCACCCTTAAAATATTTACACTATTGGTCCTTTAACTTTTTCATATTTACACTTTAACCCCTCAAATTTTGAGTATTTACTCTTGTGCAACAAAACTTTTCTCACTTTTACAATTTAGTCCTTTCTTGAATTAATATATCATAATATACTTTTCAATATTGACATAACTCAAAATTTCCCTTTTTGTCACTTTATTTCCTTATTTTACTATATCACGGATAATATTTTACTGTAAAAATTTTCGGGGTATTACAATAAATAATGTATATACAAAAGGATAACAATATAGGAAAATATTTGAAACAAATAAAATATAACACCAAAATTGGATTCTTAAAAGAAACAAATGGTATACATAAATAGATTTAAAAGGGGAAAATATATATTTATAAACATATTTGAAAGGGAATTTAAATAAATGATTTAATAGAAATTATGTATGTATATATATATTAACGTACGAAAATAAATATCATATAAATCTCTAAAGTATAGAATTATATAAGAGAATTTTAAAATCAGTAAATTATATAATAAACCAATGCAAAAATATACAAAAGGAAATAAAAAAAACTAAACAATATGTAATTAATTAAAATAGTACAAAATAATATGTTAAAATAATATGTTAAAAAGATGAATAATGAATAAATTATAAAGAATATAAAACATGAACTAAAAAAAACTCAATTGAAATAAAAATAAAAATCAAAAGGATAATTTGTAAACAAATAAAAACTGTTAAGCAACATGGAGGACTAGAACACAATGCGCATAAACCAATAGGGATTAAAAAAGAGAATAAACCAAACTTCAAAACGAATCGTTTCAACGCAGACTGAAATGAGTATACGCACAAATTCCAGGGATAATTTAAAAAACAAAGAAAATGCAAATAAGATCCAATTGAATGGCAATGCGAGCAGGAGGGATCAATCTCGCAAATAACCCTTAAAGACCAAACACACGGATCCCAGCCATGCATGGGTCGGGTCATCGGGTTATAGCTCTTAAACGGTGCCGTTTTGAAGCCATTGAAATTGGCTTAAAACGATGCCGTTTCATGCACTTTAAAAATCAAACCTTAAAATGAAACACATAACCATTTCTTTTTAAAAAAAAATCAAAGAAAAAAAACCTAAAGCCTATCACCACTATTCGGCCGACCCTAGAACCACATCATCCAACCACCACTGTAATCAATGGATAACAACATGCGGAGGCGCCCTTTGCCCTCGCCTAGAACTCTGGCTCAAAGATCGCCGATTTTAGCCCAAAAAATCCCATCTCGAGCTTCGATTTCAGCAAAGGAGATGAGGATTCCGATGGCCCGCTCGTGAAGGTAAACCCTCCCTCTCTTTTTATTTTCTCATGCTAAAACCACATGCAAACCCAAACAAGAAAAACACATCCAAAAAGGAAAATAAATGGGACTTGAAATCACCTTTCAATGATTTTCAGTTGTTTTTTTCCTTTTTATTCAGTATGTGTTTTCGTACTTGTCGAAACCATTTTTAAATTGGGTTTGAAAAAAAAATGGGGTTCGACTTTGAAAAACGAAAACAGGAGTCGCCACCAATCTTTTTAGGTGTGATTGGATCACCTTTTAAAACATTTTGTTTAAAAATCATTAGTTTCGGTCTACGAAATCAGAAAACGGGTTCGGGAGTCGGTTACGTACAAGGAAGGGTTAGCACCCTCGTAACGCCCAAAAATTGGTACCTAATTGATTATCAAAATGTCTTTAATGTCGGAAATTTTAAAAAATTTAAGATGCAATCCTTTTTTAAATATTTTTTACTTTGAAAATTTAGGGTCCCTTGTCTCCCATTCACCTCTAAGCTGATAAATTACCAACGCAGAATCTCCATATACTTCTAGGGTTTTTATACCTCGCTCCATAGCTGCTTGAAGTCCCATGATGCATGCTTCATACTCAGTCATATTATTCGTGCAATCAAAGTCCAACTTGCATGTGAACGGGTAATGATCGTCATTCGAGGATACCAAGACTGCCCCAATTCCATTTCCGACTGCATTAAAATCCCCATCAAAATTTAGCTTCCAAGGAGAATCTTCGGTCGTTGCTATACACATTAACTCCTCATTTGGAAAATCAAAGTTCAATGGCTAATAATCCTCTAGAGCCCTACTGGCCAAGAAGTCTGCTACCGCACTTCCTTTTATAGCCTTCTGACTTATGTAGACTATATCAAACTCTGAAAGCAAAATTTGCCATCTCGCCATTCTCCCATTTAGAGCCGTTGACTCCATCATGTATTTCAATGGATCAAGCTTTGAGATGAGCCAAGCGGTATGGTATAGCATGTACTGTCTTAATCTCCGAGTTGTCCAAATCAGCGCACAGCACAACTTTTCAATTGGTGGATATCTCATT
Organism: Gossypium longicalyx; assembly: GCA_025698465.1. Lineage (NCBI taxonomy): Eukaryota > Viridiplantae > Streptophyta > Magnoliopsida > Malvales > Malvaceae > Gossypium > Gossypium longicalyx. Next base: position 3,645,911 of record CM047001.1, on the reverse strand, counting down.
TCACAGTTAGTGAATTTCTTACTGAGATAATAAATTGCCTTCTCCTTTTTCCCTGACTCATCATGCTGACCAAGCACACATCCCATAGAATTACTGAACACTGACAAGTACAGTATTAACGGTTTATCTGGGCTAGGTAGAGATAATACCGAAGCATTCAACAAATACTGCTTGACCTTTTCAAAAGCATTCTGGCATTCCTCATCTCAAGTACCTTGATTGTGCTTTCTGAGGAGGCGAAAGATAGGATCACATTTCTCGGTTAGTTGTGAAATGAACCGAGCAATGTAATTCAACCTTCCTAGGAATCCTCGAACTTTTTTTTGAGTTTGTGGTGGAGGCAATTCTCGTATTGCTCTGACTTTGTCTGAATCAACTTCTATTCCTTTTTCACTGACTATGAAACCCAATAGCTTTCCTGATCTAGCTCCGAAGGTGCACTTTGCTGGATTGAGCCTTAACTGAAACTTCCTCAACCTCAAGAATAGTCTTCTCAAAACTTCAATATGCTCTTTCTCTGTTCGGGACTTAGCAATCATGTCATCAACATATACTTCAATGCCCCTATGCATCATGTCGTGAAACAAGTTCACCATAACCCGCTGGTAGGTTGCCCCTGCGTTCTTTGATCAAACGGCATTACTTTTGTAGCGAGAAGGTGCCCCACAAGGTTATGAAGGTGGTTTTATCCATGTCCTCTGGATGCATCTTTATCTGATTGTACCCCGAGAAACCATCCATGAAGGAAAACAACGAATGTCCCGCCGTGTTGTCTACCAAAGTGTCGATGTGCGATAAAGGAAAGTTGTCTTTTGGGCTAGCTTTATTCAAATCTCTGTAATCAATGCACATTCGTACCTTCCCGTCCTTCTTAGGGACCGGCACAATATTAGCTACCCATTCGGAGTACTTGACCTCTTGTAAGAATCCTGCATCGAACTGCTTCTTAACCTCATCTTTTATTTTTAGAACAATGTCTGGTCGCATTCTCCGCAACTTCTGTTGGACTGGTTTGCAATCCTGTCTTATCGGAAGATGATGTACTACAATGTCGGTACTCAATCCGGGCATATCCTGATATGACCATGCGAAGATATCCTTGAACTCTCGAAGCAACTCAACCAGACCATGCCTTGTGTCCTCGGTAATCAGTGTTCCAATTTTCAACTCCTTCCCTTCCTTTAGGGCTACATTTTCTATTGCCTCTTTCTCATGCGTCATAATTCGTTTTTCCTCCTGTTTTACCATTCTTAACAGATCAGGAGACACATCACAATCTTGAACATCTTCAAAATCCTGGGATTCCTCTAAACACATGTCTTGCTCGCAAGATATCTAGGGACCTGTGGGGGTATGAAAGAATATACAAAGAATGAATGAATCTAAGAATGATTATTTATGTGCTGTGAATGAAAGAATTGCAAAAGTTTAACAAAATATTGATTGATAAACCATATTCGTCCAAATTGATAATAAAGTTATGTTTTATTAAAATAATAATAGATGATCATAAACCTTTTCACAAACGTAATCTTACTACTCCTAGGCCCTAGAGTAACAGGCATGTTTTGAGAATTACTCTGAAAAATTCCTAAAGACTATAGGAACGTCCTCCGCAGTCTAATTGTTTAGAGAGCTCCACGGTTCGTAAGGGCGAATGCCCTCGAGGCTTCCTTGCTCCAATCTCTAATTGTGTACAGCATTAATCTAATGACTTTCTTCTACCAGTAACCCTACTGACTTAAAGGATTTGGATATAGGTGGGAATGTCATTGGTTCCCACTCCACTTCTCCTCCGTTCAAACGCGCCTTTCTTCTCGCTTGGCGCTTCTCAATCTCTTGCCTCTGGTGCTTATGGTTTGGCTTGAAGCCCAAACCAAAGCGATCTTTCTTCTCAATCAGTTTTGGGATTTGAACCCCTCCTTGCAACTGTCTTCCTAGTCCTTTTCCTGGCAATGCTCCCCTCCCCATCATCATTTGCAGGGCCATCCTTGTGGCTCTAGACATTTTGGGTACCGGCACCTCACTTCCTTCCAAAATAAAGGTTGCATTGATGATTTCTAAAGAGCGGAAAGAACACTCAATAGCCTCTTTATTTACCTCGACATAAGGGGCCTTGTTAATGACTGCTACGATAATGTCCTCTCCGCATTGACGGTTATTAACCGTCCATCTGTCACTAACTTCAATTTTTGGTGTAATGAGGAGGGCAAAGCTCCTGCCGAGTGTATCCATGGTCTCCCCAATAAACAATTATAAGAGGGCTTGATATCCATCACCAAGAAATCAATTTCATATGTATTTGGCCCAATTTCCAAAGGGATGTCAATTCGTCCCATCACTTTCCTTTCGGTTCCATCGAAGGCTCTTACCACAGTGTGACATGCTTTCATATGCGAACTGTCAATGGGTAATCTATTCAATGTGGATAATGAAAGGACGTTCAAAGCCGACCCGTTATCAATGAGTACACTTGGAAGCGAGTATCCCTTGCACCGAGTAGTGATGTGCAAGGCCTTGGTTGACCCTATGCCCCCAGGTGGAATTTCATCATCATTGAAGTAGATGAAATTATCAGCATTGATGTTATTCACCAACCGTTCTAACTTGTTAACGGATATGTCGTGGGTGACATATGTTTCATTAAGTACCTTCAACAATGCATCCCGATGCACCTCAGAACTCAGAAGTAGGGCTAATACTGATATACGCGCTGGCTGCTTATGCAACTGCTCGACCACACTATACTCGCTATGTTTAAGGAACTTTAGAAACTCCTTAGCCTCTTCCTCCTTTACCGGCTCCTTGACAGGCATTTCAACCTCTTTTTTCTTCTCAACGTCAACATCCTTTGTTTTCGTGGGCTCTACTCTGATGCCCCCCACATCATAACGCTTCTCACTTCGTGTATAGGAACCTTCATTTTGCACGCCCCTAGACGCACTGGCTATACTCTCCCCCTCAGGTACTGTTACACTGCAGTCATAACTCCATGGCACCCTCTTGTCATCCTTGGAAGAGAAAGGAGTGGGTTTATGGATGACGACCTTGGGCCTGGTTTGCGCCCCCACTTCATTATTCCCCGACAAGGAAATAATAATTCTTGGTCAGCTAGTTCCTTGTCGTTCATTTTCCAGCACACATATTTGTCTTTTGCAAGAACTACCCTCAAAAATTTGCAGCTCTTTGTTAACCATAAAGCCTTACACTATGCCCTTGATCTCTTCACAATTTTAGATCATATGACCCACCTCTTCATGAAATTCACAACAGTTCCCCATTCTTTCTCTACCTTTTCCAGAGGTCAACATACCTCTCTTCACCATCTCCTCCTATATTACTTTCATGGGTGCCTTCACCTTAGCAACATCTTCCTTGATTCTTCCTTCCCTGGTTTCATCAATGGCATTCACTCCTTGATTGCCATGATCTGGTAATGGATTTTCAGCATTAGGGGCATTGTCAAATTTCACAACCCCCATCTTGATAAGCCTCTCCACGACCTTCTTGAATTCGGTGCAGTTTTCAATCGAATGCCCCAGTATTCCCGCATGATATTCGCATTTAGCATTTGCATCATACCATTTGGGGTACGGTGGCTGTAGCGGTTTCAAGTGAAATGGAGCAATGGTATGTGCATCGTATAAGCTTTGATAAAGCTCACGATACGTCACAGGGATAGGCGTAAATTGCATCCTTTTCGAATTCTGTCTTATGCCCGATTCCTGTCTTTGAGTACTTTGTTGCTCGACCGCAGCTGCTTTGGATTGACCAACTGTGATTGCCCTCGAGTTGAGACTATTCATGTTATTTACCTCGTTGTCCTTTCTCCTTGGGGCAGATCTTTTAGCCGTTTCCCCCTCAATTTTACCGCCCCTTATGGAGTTCTCAATCATCTCTCCTGCCATAACTATACCCGTGAAACTTTTCGTGGTGCTTCCAACCATATGAGTGATGAACGGCACCTTCAAAGTGTTGATAAACAACATGGTGGTCTCCTTTTCTAACAGTGGTGGTTGTACTTGCATTGCCACCTCCCTCCATCGCTGTGCGTATTGCCTAAAACTTTCATTAGGCTTTTTCTCCATGTTTTGAAGCGTGATCCTATCCGGCGTCATATCAGTCACATGGTTGTACTGTTGCATAAAGGCTTGTGCAAGATCCCTTCATGAACCAATTCTTGCACGGCTCAACTGATTGTACCACTTAGCCGCTGCTCCTACTAAGCTGTCTTGAAAACAATGGATCAATAGTTGATCATTGTTCACATACCCAGTCATTCTCCTACAAAACATTGTTATGTGTGCCTCTAGGCAAGTAGTCCCGTTATACTTTTCAAACTCTAGCATCTTAAATTTGTGAGGAAGCACCAGGTCTGGGACCAAACTTAAATCTTTGGCATCAATCCCATGATGATTGCCAGTGCCTTCCAAAACTTTAAACTTCTCCTTCAACCACTTGCAATTATCCTCTAACTGTTTTGAAGATTCGGTTGCCATTCTTTCTTTCTCCATCATATCCAGATCATGAGTGATAGGGTTGACCGGGCTATCACCCAAATTAATTCCCGACCCAGATGGGAAATTCACGGGGACTCCAGCATCAACCGGCCCATGTTGAGGCCTTACAGTGACAGATGACTTTCTAGGAGGTGCCTCGGTTTGCAGTGGCACATAAGGTAGAGTAATACCCGGAGGATGATCCTCACCTTCCTCACCAGTGATAGCCACGGGGGCTTTCCCTTTATCAGTGGCCCTTAGCAGTTGAACCATTTCAGTCATCATATTCCTTTGAGCCTCTAGCATTTGCTCCCTCATGTCACTCTACATTTTGGCCAACTGCTCCTGCAATTGGTCTTGCATATCCTTTTGCAATTGTTCGAACCTTTGATCCATACTCTTAGTTTTAGTGAGAGTGCCGTAAGGATGTGTGATTTCCAAATTTTCTTTTCTACCTTTAGAAGTAAACTTTAACTGATTAGGGTCTTTCTATAACTTTGAATGCATATGATGTGATGCAATGCAAATGCATGAATGCAAAAAAGACATCGATCTCGATTCAATCTCATTTAGAAAAATTTATTTAGAAAAAGAATATCTTTACACATAAATGGATTACATATACGCCTTTGCCCTAATGCCCAAAGTTCTAACTTTATCTAATAAAAGGGCTAACTCTAGACCTTTATCAGATACTGACTCATACATCATACTCAACGTATCGGCTCGTACTGCTAAGTCTCGAACATATTCAGCAATCTCTCGGATCTGGGCTACAGCCTCCCCAATAACGTAATCCCTATCCCTGACTTGACCTTTAACTTGATGGAGCTCTCCTTTTAGACAATCTTCTTGCGCTTTGAGCTGCTCAATCCGAAGTTCACTATCATGCAATGCCACTTCCAAATCTTCAACCTTACTTTTTAGCTCCTTTAACTCGACCGTAGGATCATGGTTTCGGTGCCAACGAAGGGATCTTCCAAGCTCAGTTACCTTAGTTTTCAACCCTTTATTCTCTTTCTCTAATGCCAAATTCTGCGATCGCATCTCTTGAAACTTTCTCTCCCAATACTCGGCTCTAGTTTTTTCCTCTTGAACTTCTTTCTGCCACCCCACTCGCTTTAAAGATACTTGTGCCTTCTTATACTCCTCTTTTAAATCATCTCGGTCTTCCTCAACCTTCCTCTTTTCCTTTCTAACTTTTTCAACCTCCTTCTTTTGTAGGTCAACATCTAGACTCAGGTACATCTTCTCCTCCTCAAGCTTTTCTATCTTCATTTCGAGTTCCGATTTCTTTCTCTTAAATTCTTGCTTCATGATATCAAGCTCCAAGGGTATCACTTGCAAATATTCCTCCATTGGTCGAACTTCCTCCATTTTTGTCATAGGGACATTATCGTTAATCCTTCTACTCCTCCACTCGACATATTCCGGTTTCGTAACAAGATTAATGGCCACTCCCTTCAACCGACAAGTCTTGTTCCAAGCACTAGAAACCTCGCTAACCTTCCTCTTGTAATAGGCTCCTCTGTATACAAACTCACTTTGGGCCAATCCATGAGTCACCGGTACGAACTGTCTCAATCCATGCTGCCTCAGCACGAGCAAAGGGGCATAACCAATGGCACCCCAAATTCCCAACAGGGGAACCCAATCAAAGCTGCCGCATCGATAAAGTATCTCACCAGGAACCATCCATGGAGCTCTCCACTCAACATCCTCCGACTGAAGATTCCGAAGTAATGCTATCCAATTCTCTTCCGGAACATCCACTTTTCTAGATGAGGCTACTATATCTTTCAACGGGGAGTAGTTCTCAAAGAAAACTCGACAAACAATCCCATCAATCAATCCGAAGTGACTGTAGAACTAAGCCAAAAGTAACTGAGCACACCCTATAAAAACCGCGCTGCTGCTGCACCCTCTTACATGCACCTAAGGACAGAATGTCTCCGCCAAAATCGCAGAGGGACGGAAGTGACCCTTTCTTTGAGTCGATGAAAAAGATCCGTGGTTACCTCGTCCAAATATCCCAAAGCCCTAGGGAAAACCATCAGTCCATACAAACTTAAGGCAAAAATGTCTACCTTCTTCGTCTTATCAGGGTGTGTCAAAATCAAATCTTTCAAAGCGTCCCACGAAATGCACTTGCACTCACCCTTCTCTTTAATTCTGGTCGTGATCCACTGCTCACTCATCCCCGTAATGGCCATTAATTTCTTCCAAAAGGTAGGGCCACAAGTAGCTCGAGAATAGATTCTATCACTCTGAAATCTGAGACAGCGAAGTAAGGCAATGTACTCATCCACGATAGGTACCAAGTCTACCTCCCCAAAAGTGAAACAACTGTACGCCGAGTTCCAAAACTGAACAAGGGCTCGGAACAAGTGCTCATCTACCTGAATATCGAGCAAGTAAGGTAAATTTCCGTAATTATCGTAGAATAACTGCTTGGTCTCATTGCCCCACTGATCCCAAATTTCCTTAAGCTCATGGAGATTATTCTGTGTGACACTAATACTAGTATAATCTAACAGTTCCGACACATATCCCATAGTTATACCGTCTCCCTTTTCTAGCTGAGTTTGCTCTGACCATCTATGAACATCGGTGTTGCCCTCCACTCTATCAAGAAGTCCGTTCTCCATAATAAAACTTCCTAACTTAGAAACTGACCGCGAATCGATACCTTTGTAAATGCAAAATGACATGCAAACAAAAGAAAAGAAATAGTCAGTATCACATGATATTAATAAATCTCAACGATAATTTATAAGGGTAATATCTAAAGTATAGCTCTAACCAAGTTGGGCTCTTACGGTTTTTCTATATGAGGTTGGTTCTAAAGCTTGAGGTACCCGAACTAGCAGATTCCTCGATTCTCACCCATTATAGGCTCATTTGAAAGGAGTTTAGTTCAGGAGAATACATTTCCCTATGGCTACACGGAGATAAAAATCTCACGAAACCATAGGTACGGATGTATCCCGAAAGTGATCCACTATCCTACACAGAAGCGAAAACCTCACGAAGGCGTAGTTTCTCACTCCCACTTAAGGGTGTGACCACAACGGTCATGCAAATGCAATGCGTATCGGAATATAGCAACACATGCAATAATACAAACACATGTAATGCAAAGAGGATTATATTTTAAAATTTTTAATTTCCGACATTAAGATAAGAGATAATTAATTACACGGCTTGACTCTCTTATTAGTCCCCAGTGGAGTCGCCAAGCTGTCGAAACCATTTTTAAATTGGGTTTGAAAAAAAACAGGGTTCGACTTTGAAAAACGAAAACAGGAGTCGCCACCAATCTTTTTAGGTGTGATTGGATCACCTTTTAAAATATTTTGTTTAAAAATCATTAGTTTCGGTCTACGAAATCAAAAAACGGGTTCGGGAACCGGTTACGTACAAAGAAGGGTTAGCACCCTCGTAACGCCCAAAAATTGGTACCTAATTGATTATCAAAATATCTTTAATGTCGAAAATTTTAAAAAATTTAAGATGCAATCCTTTTTTAAATATTTTTTACTTTGAAAATTAGGGTTCACTTGTATCAAATGAATCAAAATATTACATCCAATAAGTTAGGACACAATATTTTTAAAACATTTGACACTAAGTTAGTCCTTTTGGAAATCCCTATCTCGAAACAACGAAACGTCATATCCAGTAAGTTAGGACACAAAGCTTTGAAATTCCAAGACAGTTGCTTGCATTTTGAAAACCTTAAAAACTTAAAAGGGTGCTTGATTATTCGAACTTGACGAGGAAGGCTGCAACCCAGTAAGTTAGGGCACTACTTTTCTCGTAGCTTCCAAACACCAAGCATCGCCTTTATTTTTTAAAAAAACTTTAGAGTCTTGTTTTTAAAATCGATGCATGAAGGAGCATATACGAGATAACATGTTATAATAATAGGTAGATAAAAGCACAATAGCATAAATATCGTACATTAACTAATATATAAGAAATAAAACATGACAAATTTTAAATAAGTAAAATATACATAAAAACAATATATATATATTTAAGAAGAATAGGTAAAAACACATAAACATGTAATTCAACATATATTTAAACATATTAATAAAAAATGACGCATGATATACAATTTGACACATGTATATAAAAAAAAAAAATATGCCAAACACTCAACATTTAATTATGAGACCAACATTTAATATATCGACATAATATATAAAAAAGGGTTGTATATATCTATTAAAATATAAATAAAATGAGTAATTTTTTTTAAATATGTGTGAATATAATTAAAATTCAATTTCTAGCAATGTAATATAAATAATAACTTTAGTTTTGGGATTATAATAATAACAATATATAAAATATAATATAAACCATGATATTGTACTATGTAAAATATAAAATAATAAAAATATTACAAAAAATAATTAATTTTGAATTTTGAAATAGTATAATAATATATAAAATGATAACTTTATGGTTTAGGATATATATAAAAAAAAACATAGGTTTTTAAGAATATAAATATAATTAGTAAAATATTCAATACCAATTGGATATAAAAATAATAATTTGAATAATAATATATGAAAATATAATAGATAATAATAATATGAAATAATATGTGTTATAATATAAAATAATAATAATATAAAATTATATAAACATTATTTGACAAAAATATAATATAACAAATAAGTGATGATATATGTTAAAATATATATTAATATGATAATATAAAAATATGAAGTAATATAATAAAATTTAAAATATAATAATAATATAAGTAGATAATAATATAAAATATATAATACATATATTTATAATAATATATACAATTTAAAATAAATAAGTTATAAATAATTTAAAAGGGATAAAGGGACTAAAATTAAATGTAAATAAAAATCAGTGGTTAATTTGATAATAAAAGAAACGGATTGAGACTTAATTGAAATGCCCATTAAAACCTTAGGGACTCATCGGGAAATTTTCCCTTGTCCCAAAACGGTACCGTTTTAACCTAGGCCTTAAAATGGCCACAATTAGGACTAAATTAAAACCGAAATAAAACCTTAGGGATAATTTATAAATAATTAAAAATGAAATTTAAAAAAATAAAAAAATAATTAGAAGGACCATTAGGGCAATTAGACCTTTATTTAAAAACACGCGGATCCTTCCCGGGTCACAGGTTAACACGCGGATCCTAGGGCCTTAAAATGACATCGTTTTTGGCTTATGGGACTAAACCAAAATGGGGTCGTTTTAAAAGGGCTATATAAGCCCGATATTAGGACAAAAGATCATTTCGGTCCCTCTTTTTTAAAAAAAACTGAGAATTCTCTCTAAGCTTTCCTGACTCTCCTGAGCTCCGGCCCTTAGCCGGTGGTCCTTCATTCATCGGGCCACCGTGTTTCCCCTCACGCGCCATCATCGACTCCGCCGTGTATGGCAGTCGAGACCTAAAAGGTTCGTCTTTCCGAGGTGAAACAGAAGGTACTGTTCTCCTTTTCTTTATTTATTTCCTTTGTATTTTTAAAAAAAACTTAAATATGTTATGCATGCAAAAGAAGTAAACCAGTAAAACCGAAAACAAAATAAGAGAGACGATCTATTACCCTTTCAAAAGATGCGCTTTATTTCTCTCGCTTTTGATTGAATACAAAAAAATTTTATGAGCGTTTTCGTGTATAATTGGCTATCTATGCTTCTTGTTTTTCTCTCAGTATATCTCGTGTGCGTATAAGCCCCCCTGTTACAACAAGTGAAAAGGAAGGCTTTATAGCCTCGATCTCTTACATATTTCGGGAAAGAAATCTACGATTTCTTTCCATTTCGTAATCTTCTGTATCTTTGGTGATATCTTTGTGATTTTCTTGCCATTTCTGCTCTGCTTTTTTGGCGATCTCTTTGTTTGTTTCCTTTTCTTGCGGGTAACTCGCAAAGATCTCAATGGCATCGCGCTGCTTTGTCATGGATTCGAATCTCGGCAGATGCCCATTTGTGCACTAATGACCACAATACGGTCTCTTTTACGGAGATCTCGGCGTCAAAGGAGGTACCGAGGTCGAAGGTGAGGCCTAGTATTACAGTGCACCGACGGTGGTGACATTCGAAGTACCCTAGTATTTCTGGACAGCTCATTGATTAGGGCCAGCTAAGGTGACGTGAGGGGACAGGGCCATTGATGGCTCTTGCTTCGGGAGTTGGAATGGCCTTGATGACGTGGCGCAGCTTATAGATCCTGTTACGGCGCTAAAGGAAAAGGCAGAAACCCTAAGGTTCCCTGTCTTAAAAAATTTGGGCCAACTGGGCCACCTTGTAATTGGGTTAGGGTATTAGGGTCTGGTAGATATTGGGTCTGGTAGGTATTGGGTTTAGATTGTATTCGGGTAATTGGGTGTAACCGGGTACACGGGTAGTATTTTAGGTTCTGATTTGGGCTTTGGTTTGTTTGGCCTTGTAATTGTAAATGGACTGTTAAATGGACTTTAAAATAAATATTTATTTATCCCTTTATCTGTTTTGCCCTTTTAAAGCCCGGTCAAATTTGGGCTATTACAGTACTGACTTCTATGCATGTATCCCTCCTTTTACATTTGATTTCATTCGGTTTTATAGCCGAAAAAAATAAAAATAAAATAAATAAAAAAATACAAATTTCTTGTTGTAATATGTTATTATTGGCTATCAATTGTTGCTTGCTGTTGTGGTTGTTAGTCTGTTGCAGGTACGAAGGTCGTGGTGCTGCTGACATGGCGAGGCCATTCGTGGGGTGTACGGAGGGAGAGTTCTACTCGTGGTGATGTGGAGAGGCCGCTCGTGAAGGCTGCGGCGCAAGGGAACCCTAAGGTTCCTGAGGTCCCATTGGACTTGGGCCATTTGGGCCAGTTTCAAAATTGGGCCATTGGGTCTATAAATTAGGTTTAGCTTGGGTAATAATTTGGGCTAAAACTTGTATTTGGGTCTGGTGAAAATTGTAATGAATTATTTTGGACTGTCTTAATTTGGACTTTATTTATTTTGGTTTATTTTATTTTTGCTTTCTGATTTTTTGGATTCTAACGGGCCTGGGCAAAATGGGCCTTCTACACCATTGCTTACAACGTTTCTTCTATAAGCAACTAGACTCAATAAGCTTTAATTCAATATTTTGTTCATCCTCTAATTCGATTTCCACAATTTATGGTGATTTTTCAAAATTAGCCTACTACTGCTGTCCAAAACTGTTTTAGTGCAAGATGTTTATTTACCATGTTTATAACACCCTTATTTTCTTTCTCTACACTATTTCTCATTACTTTCTCTTCACTAACATATCAAGAACATAAAACCTTATATAAGAAAACTCTACATTAACATCATTTCCATGCTTTTTCAATAGTATCAAACTTAAAAATATATTGAAATCTTGATGTTCTTACCTTGTCTCATTGATTTCAATCTTTAACTTGATTTTTTCTCTCCTCCATCTTCTATTTCTTGAATCTAACTTGATATTCTAGCTCCTCATATCTCCTTGTCATCTTTCTCTCTTGATAGCTATGGAAATTCTTTTGATTTCTAAGTAAAAATGGTGGATTTTTTGTGGAAGAACCAAATTGTAAAGAAAAAAAAACTTTCTTTCTTCTCTTTTCTTCTAACGTGAATTGCATGGATGGAAAGATGATAGAAATTCTTCATATCATCTTTCCTTCCTTATATATTAAATAAATTAATAATAAAATAATAATAAATAATAAAATATCTCATTAAAATATTAAAATAATATTTATTTTATTAAATAATTATAAAATATCATCAATATCATCATTACTTTATAGATTTCTCTCTCTTCCAATTGACCATTTTTTCCTTTATTATCTTTTAAAATTCCATCCTTGAGTCATCATTTAATTTGGTAAAATTACAATTTAGTCCCTCATAATTCTTCACCTATTCAATTTGGTCCTAATTCATCCATTTTCCTTAGTTTCTAGATTATTCTACCCTTAAAATATTTACACTATCGACCCTTCAAATTTTTCATATTTACACTTTAACCCCTCAAGTTTTGAGTATTTACTCTTAGGCAACAAAACTTTTCACACTTTTACAATTTAGTCCTTTCCTGAATTAAGATATCAAAATTTACTTCCCAATGTTGTCATAACTCAAGACTTCCCTTTTTGTCACTTATTTCCTTATTTTTCTATATCAAGGATAATATCTTACTATAAAAATTTTCGGGGTATTATAAAGAAGGTGATGTTTTCATTTGAAAAGTGTACTTATGTCAATTTTAAGTATGAGTGGTTGTAAACTCTAATTTATATAGGTTTTTTTAATATTTTAGGACACATTTTTACTTAAAAATAATATTAATCCTGAGTATTTGATTACTAATTAGACGGATTTTATTTATATTTCAATAATGAGCATGATTTAATGAAAAATGTAATTATTTTATGCTATTTTTTCATTAAATTTGTACATAACTTAATTATTTTATGCTACATATTGATCTTGACATTTTTTAATGTAGTTGGACCAAAGAAATTATGCATGATTTATTTATCAAATAAAGTTGCATGGATATGCCTAATTTCACTCCATATGGACGACAAACACATACAAAATGGGTCAAGAAGAAGTTGATTTGATCCAATTGAACAATGGTCAATTGATGGACAAGTCTGGTAAATAATTGGGTCACCAAACCGTCTAAACAAAGGAGAACAAGCTCAATTCGGCAAAGGCATTTGGATTGATCACAAATTTACTTTTGAGAGATTTACTGGAGGTCCCTACACTTGCAAATAAATTAAAAAATAGCACACCAACTTTGCCTAAGAAACCATCCACCCCTTGCTTGATTCAAGCATGATATCATGCATGAATAAAACAACCAAACAACTCCCTTCTTCACAAATTATGGCCAGCCATGGGAAGGAGAAACATAAGAGATTCATCATATTATTTTTAGTAAACAGACCTACCATATCCTTCATTATAAACACCCACCTCCATTCCTCATTTCAATCATCCCTTAATCATTTATTTAAACGATGTAACTATTTTCTATTTATATTGTAGGGCTTTTTTTTAAATAACCTAAAAAATTTAATTAATTATCAAAATGACCCATTTTTTAATTAAACACTAAAATAACCTGAAATCTATAGTGAAAGTTCGTGGAACCAAATGATTTGGCGCCACAAACATGCCACGTCAACTTCTATGAAAAAAAAATTTTGGTGGAGCCATGTAAAATGGCACCACCTATATAAATACTAGGGAAATACTATAATTTCTAAAAATATGGGGGACTTTAAAAAAATTTACCATTTTCTAGTGGAGCCAATTAATTTTGCGCCACCATTTTTTTTTTACTTTTTTTAATCTTTGTCTTTATCTTTATTTATTTATTTATTTATTTTATTTATTATTAATTTTAAAAAACTTGAAATGTGTATTTGAAATTTTTTATAATATATATTTTTTTAAATTTTAAATATATATTTTTGAAATTATTTTTCTAAATTTTAAATATTATTTTTAAATTATTTTTTAAAATTTTAAATATTATTTTTTAAATATTTAATATATTTTTTAATAATATAAAATATTTAAATATTTTAAAGATATGACCTTTCAAATTTATTATTAGTTTTATAATATTTTAAATGTATATTTTAATTTGTTTTATAATTTTTTTAATTATGATTTTTAAATTATTTTAAATTATTAAATATTAAATAAAATATTAAATATTAAATTATTATATTAAAAATATAAAAAAGTACACTATAAAATGATGGAGCCATTCTAAATGGCTCCACCAAATAAAATATTAATTCTTACAATTTTAAATTTAATTTAAAAAATGTTTGAATATCTTTAAAATTAATTTTAAAATTAATAATTTATAAAAATTATATTTAAAATTTAAAAAATATTTAAAATATTATAAAAAAAATAATAAATTTGAAAGATCATATCTTTAAAATATTTAAATGTTTTATATTATTAAAAAAATTTTAATATTTAAAAAATAATATTTAAAATTAAAAAAATAATTTTAAAAATAATATTTAAAATTTAGAAAAATAATTTGAAAAATATATATTTAAAATTTCAAATATATATTTCAAGTTTTTTAAAATTAATAATAAATAAAGATAAAGACAAAATTTAAAAAAAGTAAAAAAAAAAAGAAATGAAAAAAGTAAAAAAGTAAAAAAATAATAATAATAAAAGTAATAGTGACTGTCAGGCTAGTGGCGCCAAATTAATTGGCTCCATCAGAAAATGGTAAATTTTTTTAAAATCCTTCATATTTTTAGAAATTGTAGTATTTTTCTAGTATTTATACAGGTGGTGTCATTTTACATGGCTTCACCAAAAAATTATTTTTTTAATGGAAGCTGACGTGGCATGTTGGTGGCACCAAATCATTTGGCTCCACCAACTTTTACTGTAGATTTCAAGTCATTTTAGTGTTTAATTAAAAAAATGGGTTATTTTGATAATTAATTAAATTTTTTGAGTTATTTAAATAAAAAAACCTAAAATCTTGAGCGACTTCCCTCACCAACCTCTGAAATGGAAGCTTTCAGATCAGCAACTCCTTGCTAAGAATGATTTTTGTACACCAAAGAAAATAGGCTTAGCAATGCAAATGTCCCAATTTTTAAAGGGTTAAACCTCATTTATATTAAAATATTAAGGACTAAAATGATCATTTTTATTTTGCTTAAATAATGTGAAAAATCAAAATTTTATAAATAATTCGACGTTAGATTTCCATTTGAGATTTTAACGGAAGTGACCAAAATAAGAATTATGTAACGTTGGTGTCTAAATTGCAAACTTTTTATTTTAGGTGCCTAAACTGGATTTTTTTTAATAATTGGGTGACCATTTGTGTATTTTACCCTAAAATATATAATATTACATGATATTTTAATGTTTTAATCATTTATGCATATATATATAAACTATTAATATGTGATATGATATGATATGATATGATATATAATAAACAATAATATATAATGTACTACTATTATACATAACTATTATAATATTAGATCATATTATAATGTTTAATCATTAATGCATATATATAAACTATTAATATATTATATACTATATGATATGATATAAATATTTTAGGAAGGTCAACTTTCAAACGTATGAAAAGTATAAGGACTTAAAGCATATTTCAACCAGTATAATAAACAATAATATATGATAATAATTAATATAGTATGTATTACTCTACTATTATAGTATATGATATAGTATTATATAGTGAAATAATATGTTTTCTGAGTATTAATATAATAACTATTATTATATTATAGATTATAATAAAAGATAT
Source organism: Gossypium longicalyx (assembly GCA_025698465.1). Lineage (NCBI taxonomy): Eukaryota > Viridiplantae > Streptophyta > Magnoliopsida > Malvales > Malvaceae > Gossypium > Gossypium longicalyx. Next base: position 3,630,050 of record CM047001.1, on the reverse strand, counting down.
AGCATTAATAATTATATGTAATTTAGTATATTAAAATACATGTTTATAATTATAACTAACAATACATAAAATATTATTCAAAATTATTATATTAATAAAATATTATTTTTTAAAATTAGACTTTGAATTGGGCTTCAACTTTTACAAATTGTATTTGGGTATTGGGTTTTATTTCTTTTTATTTTAGACCTGATATTTGGGCTATAATTAATTTATTTTGAGTTTGGGTGATAACGAATATGTTATTTGGGTTAGGGTTTGGTATAATATATTTGAGTTTTGAAATAAATATTTTAAAATATGAGTATTAGGTTTATAAATTTAATAAGAAAGATAAAAAATTATTCAATTGTCAATATAATATAATAATGAACAATAAAAGATATTTTCATTAATTCATATAATATCATAAAATGATAAATTTTACCTACAATAAGCATTTTAATTATTTTATATAAAATAATTTTATTAAATATATAAAATTTATGTTTTTTTATAAGGCAAATTTGAATGTGTTGTCATTGTATAAAAGTAAAATAAATTATTACGACCTGAGCCCAAATTCGAAAAAATTTGAGTTCGAAAGGACCCGAGCTCAAAAAAGTTCGAGTTCGAAGTAAACTCTACCTGAGCCCGATCATTTGCCAACTCTATCTCAAACCCCATCAAAGTAGCAAAAAAGAAAAACAGTATTGAAAACATTCTAATTGAGTCTAAGTCATGAATCTTCAAGATAAAATTTTCAAGTCATTCAATCCATTCTCCTTAAAATAAGGAATTCAATTCGACCCAATTTTAAGGATTTTTTCCTTCTTAAGAATCAATCTTCAAGGATGGGGCAACATACATCAAAGGTAATGACACAACTGTTTTGTTAAAAAAAAATTAACTCTATAAGGTAAGTTATTAAAATTACGTATTACTAAATATAATTATAACGATAAATAAGATTGTTCTTGTAACTCTTTCAATAAATTATATATATTTTTAATTTAATAAATTGATAAAATATATAAATATTGGAGTGAATGATTTAATGATTGATACATAATTTTTATTATTTAAAAAGTCAAAAGGGAAAGGAAGAATTCACGTACTTGAATTTATTTCACAAGAAAATTCTTTCAAATAGTATTTGGATCAAGAGAACGTGCTTTCTGTTGTAATGCATTTTCTTTGCAACATCAAGGTATAGTGTTAATGCTTTCTTTTTCACTTTCAAATTTCAATCAAAATCAAAGCAAAAGTCTAACAATGTTGTACACCGTGAATTGAGTCTTAGTTTAATTGATATGATTATTGTTATCAATGTAGGAGAATATAGGTTCGAGCGTGCTGAAGTGTATTATTCTCTTATTTATAGGTTGAAGAGGGTTATGAGTAATTTTAAACTTTGTTTAAAAAAAAATCAGATATGATCATTACTTATAATGAAATTGTTAAAGAAGAAAAATTCTCCCTTCTTCAAAATGAAAATTATTCATTAAATAATAATTTAAGAGACCAACTAATTAAATAAAAGATGGATAAGACTTGATTTGTACAGTCTAAATGTCACAATTCTTTTTTTCACGTTAGTTCATAAACTTAATTATTGTTCTCATATTAGAGTCTAAACTTTTTTTTGTCTAAATTAGGCTCTGAATTTGGTAAATGTTCTCATATTGGGAGTTCAACTTTTCTTTATCCAAGTTAGTTCTTGAAAACCTTAAAATTTAAGCCTTAATATGAGAACAATTGCCAAGTTCATGCCCCAACATGGGAACAATTGCCAAGTTCAGGGCCTCACTTAGACCAAAATAAATTTTAGGCCTCAATGTGTGAAAAGTTGCCAAGTGCAAGTCCAAATATATTAACAATTGTCAAATTTAGGACCTAACATAAACAAAACAAAAAAAATGTAGTTCAAACCCTAATGTGAGAAAAATGTCAAATTTAGGTTCCAAATAGTGATTTAATCTTTTAAAGAAAGAATAAAAGCCTTTTGTTTCAAATTACCGGGTACGACATTTAGTTTACGACATATAAGATTATTTTTTGTAATATATTATTGAAATGTAAAATTACTTAGCAAATTATGATGTATGTTAGGTTATTTTATTTGATTAATTTGATTGAAATGTAAAATTTAGTCATTTGGTTAACGAAATAAATAATTATCTAAAAGCACATTTTATTAAATTATCGTTGTTATATAATTTATTTATTTATTTTAAAATACATCTATAAGCAAAGAAGCATTATCATGCAAATTAGACTTATATATGCTCTATTTTGAAGAAAAAAAAAGTCTTATTCAAGTGAAATATTTTTTTAATTAGATTGTATTCTCATGTGGTACATGAATTGATTGTGTATATATGAACTTTTATATTTAAAACTCAAAGTAATTTGTGAAAATAAAGTAGATTAAAATTAAAATTAAAACTAAAACGAATGTAGTCAAATGTTTAAATTTTTTAAATTTATGAATATTTTATAAGTTAAATTGTCATATTATAGATACTTGTACAATAATCACTATTATGTTTTGTGATATTAAAAATTGGTTATTAAAAATATATTTCATATAAATTCAAAAAAAAATTGTCAAATTAGAAAATTCCAACATAAACTTTATATTATAATAACTCTACTATTGTAATTTTAAATCATTGAAAGAATGAGGAAATTTGAGGGCTAAATGAATAAATTTAAATTGCAAAAGTAAATGTCAAAAAATTTAAAAAGGTGCAAGAGGGATTTAGTTTGTAAAAATTCCTCCATTCAACCTTAATCATTGAAATTTCTTTCCTTAGTTTTCAATATACAAACTTTTTTAGATGTTTGCTTTTTGTTGTTGTTGTTTTGTAGAACTGCATAAATATATTTTAATTTATAAAGTCATTTAACTATTAGTGCGGATAATATATATACTAGTAATTTAAGTAATATTTTATTAATATTTTTTAAATTAATTTCTTGAGCAGTAATGATTAAGTTTGATCATAAGTCGGATACGGTTCAGGTTGGGTCAATGCAAAATTTTCTATCCATTTTTTAGGTCTGGCTCGAAAATGGGTTTAAAATTTTGTCCAAGCCCGACAGAAATAAAAAATGCTAAACCTGAGCTCAACTCGGCCGGCATATTAAAATTTTTTATATTATTTTTATATAAAAATAAATTTAAAAAATACAATATATCAAATATACTCAAAACATTAAAATAAATGTTTTCCGAAAAATTGAAAATACATCTAAAAAAGTTTTTATACTTAAATAACACTAAAATAGTTGTAACTTAGCACGCAAATGACTCTAAACTAGTAGCAAATTAATAATAAAACAAATGTTATTTAATATCCAAACAATAACAACAAAATAGTAGCAATATAATAGCAATATGACAGCAAATAACATTAACGGCATCACCACTATTTTTTTGCACCAGACTAAAGTATGTAGGGGCAAAATGTTTAGGGACTTGAAGAAGTAATTATCCTTTTTAGATCAATTGAAAAAAGAGTGGGGCATGAGAGTATAGGGACACCTAATTAAACTTTTAGTCTATTTGCATGTTAGGTCTGTCCCCTTTTGAAATTAAATTTAAATAGCCTTTAAAAGATATAATAATAACAAAAATAAGCCATTCTCGTTTTTTTTCAAAAACAATAAACTTAAAAAACTATATAAAATTCTTATTTAAATCATCCAATATGTCCCTCAAAAATTTTTTTTAAGTTTATCTAAATTTAAATATTTTCAATTCATTCCCTAACATATTTTAAATTTAATTTTAAAATGGGACAAACCTAACATGCAAATAAAATAAAAGTTTAATTAGTTGCCGCCATACTCTCATGGGACACTCTTTTTCAACTAATCTTAAAAGGGTAATTATTTCGTTAGATTCCTAAACGTTTTGTCCTTGCATGCTTTAGTTGGCGACACCAAATTTTTTTCTTCTTTTTTTTTTGTACTTCTAGTGTGGTACCGTCTTGGAAAATAACAGCACTCAATTCTACTATAAAAATCACATCATTTCTATAATTAATTTTAAATTTAAATTATTTTCATAATCTTTTTTAAGAAATTCCTTAAAAGAAAACCCACAAAACTCGCATAATAGATTATTTTAACGTCAATACTTTCTTTACACTTCAGTGTAGCGTCGGTGCCACCAAAATGAGGCAAAAGTTTTGAAAGTTGAGTTCAATGCTAGTTATCAAAGCTTTTTGAAAAGTCAAAACGAAGTCTAAATCTCACCACCGAAGGGGCCTTCAGTGAACCACTCAGCGTCACTCAATTGATTTTGGTAGTCCAACCGCTCGGATTTCCGATCAAAGTTCTTAAGCGACTAAAATTTTAGGTTTTCAATGTCGGTTCTCGGTCATAGTCATGATGTTGTTGTAATGACTTGGCTACCGCCCTAGTTCGATAGATCCCATACGAAATCTCTACTTCTATTTTGCTAATAAAAAAATAATAACATATAATTATACAAATTTAATTAAGGTGTCTAACTGTTTTAGTCTTAATTTAATTGGTTATAATATTATAAAAAAATGGTCAGCTTGAGCATTTTAGCATTCAATAATAATTTAATTGTTGTATAGTAAAACAGCAACCAAAGAAAACTTTGCAGTAGCTTTTCACAAGCAAAAGTACATTTTGGCTTGAAAAAACAAGGCTTTTATATTCATAATAATTTGATGTAATCAATACGCAAATAGTAAGTTTTCCCCCTTGGACAAAATCTTACCATCTTAAAAAGTCTAAAGATAAAACCATAGTTCAAAAATCAATGGCTAGAATAACCCCCAAAATAACAATCACAATATACCACTATATTATAAATCCCCAGAGGAGAGAAAGGTTAAGTCGGTAGTTAAGACCTAAACTGGCGACCAATGTAAGTTTGTCCGAAAGACCAACTAGATGGAGCAACATTGTAAGAGACAACAGCACGGCCATCACTGGTTGTGACAACAAACGATAGACTTTGTCCATTAAGGTAAGTATTGCTTTGCCAGTTCTGTCCCCAGTTTCTGGACATTGGTTGCCATTTGGTCCTTGATCCTTTAATGGCTACAGAACGAACATCACCCGCACCTCCAACATTGGTGACCAGCACTAAATTGAAGTAAGAATGTCCATTGATTGTGAACCTTATTCCCCCTCTTCTCTTACACCACACCCTGAAAAAGACGATAAACATTTTAATCAATACCTCGTTAAAATGTAATGTGTCGAGGTACGGAGATCTAATCTCCATTATCACTTGGACCGGAATTCAAGACATTGATATAAAGGAGAATAGACATTTTATAGGTAAAAGTATTATAGAGACCGTTATATATAGTAGGAATTAGATAGTATTTTATTCACTCTATTCAAAAAATAGATAAATTGCATCTTTTACATTAAATCAAAAGAGTAAATTGGTCATTTTTGTTAAAAATTCCATTCATTTATACTATAAAAAATTAGCGTTGTTGATAGAATGACCAGACATTGGCACATGATGTGCCACATGTATTTCATGCTGATGTACATGGATCAATTTTAAACGGTAAAAATGAATGGAATTTTTACAAAATGACTAGTTTATTCTTTAATATGATGTATAGAGATTAATTTGCTCATTTTTTAAGTAAAATAAATAAAATACAATCTGACTCCTAATATATGAGCCTCCATTGTACTTTCATCATATTTTTTTACCTTCTGTAAACGACAGGAACAATACCGGCTTTGTATTGGGCAATGTGTAGGAAAATAGGTTGGGAGAGATCAAAATGGTGATTGGGAGGGTCACACCACCCTCCCGGAGGGCAGAAATTAGTGGCGGTGACCACAATGGAACCAGGCAGACACCATTGTGGGTCATTAACACACCTGATCTCATAACATGCACCACAGCTCAAGCCATTGTTAAACAATGCAGTACTCAATGCTGCTGTATTAACACCATACCCTTGGCTGTATAGGTTTCCATAGCCACAAGCTCCACCTGTACAACACAAAACCGACAATGTAAATTCATGTCACTATATGTTTCTTGAATTCGGTTTTGAGTCTCATGTATGCTCAGTACCCATTGTGCCAGAAGCATCACCACCGCCATAGAAAGTGGCATGAGCATTGATCCAGGGTCCAAGATATCCATGATGGCCGCCATGGTTATGTCTTGGAAAACCATGTACAAAGTTGAGGATTGATGAAAGCAATAAAACTACAAGAAACCCCAGAAGTCCCATTGCCCTGCAAATGATCCAAAACACAAATACTCCATAAACTAATGAAAAATATAAGTATATTTAAATAAAAATTGGAAGAGGAAATAGAGATTGGGAGTAGTAAATGAACCTTGAAAAGAGTTGATTGTGGAACTGAAGAGGTGTTTGAAGGGAATAAATAGAGGGCAGTCAATATTACAACTTACTGACAAATCTGACACCTATTAAATTGTTGGACTTGGGACCAAGCAACTTTTATGTCACTAATTACATATTAGTAATTGATTTTAGCTCAACTCAAATTTTATTTTTAAATTTTTTTAATTTAGAGTCAAATTAAAAATATATTATTCAAATTTATTTTTATTAATATGTAATAAAAAGATAAAATTATTTTTCATACTAAATTTCAAACTCAATTTTTTATCTCGAATTTGAGTTTAAATAAAAATTCTTAAAATTTTAAAAAGAAAGGTATTAGTGGGTTTTAATTCAAATTTAATTTTTACTTAGGAATTTAAATTGTCTAGGCATGATTCCACAATGATATTTTCAAAAATAAATGTACCAACACGAGTATCGTTTACACAAATAGGGTTTAGAAGCGGTTTTCAAGGCTCAAACCGCGTGGTATCGATGGGTGTGGATCGGGAAACAAAAGAAAAGCAATCCATGAAGCATTTGAGTGAGGTTTAAGTGAATTTGGATCTTAGTTTGAATTACTTAAATGAGTTAAACATCACATTCACAACCATAAATGATAACAATATTTTTTTTCCATCCATTTTAGGTTTAAATTTAATCTTGTTCAAATCAGGATGATATTCAAGTAAAGTTCTATCAATAATAATGATTTCAAGATTTGAACTCAGTTCAAATACTTGGGAAGAAATTCACTGTCATTTCTTCTAACCATTTGTTGGTTATATGCAAACATTATTGGTACATGTGTGTTCAAACTTTAAAGACAACATTATTTGGAAAAATAACTATGAACTTCGAATATAAACCATAAAATCAATATAAAGAATACCAAAAAAATTCATACATGAGAAGAAAGAACATAATTTCGCTCTTTTTTTTTTCTTCTTTAAGCTTGGAATATGATATTGGGTGAATTTTTTATTAACTTGGCATTAATATTAATAAATATTTTTCAATTATAAACATGGTAAAAGTATCATGGAGGCACCTGTACTAAGAGTCACCTCATATTTTACCTCTTTTATTAAAAAAATGAGTATAATTTATATACGTTAAATCAAAGAGCAAATTGGTCTTTTTAATTAAAAACTGGCATGGCTTACGGAATAACCAGACAGTTACACATAGTGTGTCATGTGTACCCCATGTCGACATATATGGACTAGTTTTTAACAATAGAATTGGATGAATTTTTTAATAGAAGAATCAGATTGCTCTTTGATCTAATCTACAATGACTAATTTACTCAGTTTTTAGTAGAAAGGCAAAATGCAATCCGACTTCTAAATATACAATAACACTCATGATACTTTTACCTAAATAATACCCATATAATATTAAAAATAAACACATAACAAGAATATTTTTTTCCCAGCAAATGCAAAATATATTAATAAAAGGGTAAAATCATTGTTGCTAGTGGTGTTAATTTGGAAAAGGACCAAAAACGAAAACAATGAAACAACATCAACACTCAAACACCAATAAGCATGAAAAGTCCCCTCGTAAAAATTAAAAATATCAAAATTCACCAACATGTCTACTCTTCTCAACGTAATCTATCAATATTTTTAGGCATGCTAGACCTAAAAGTTCAGAGCTACAAGTACTGTATCTTCTCATTTGGAAAAGGAGATAAGAAATAAATAAAAAATAAAAGTGGACAATTAATTAAATTAGGGTTGACCGATAATCTTAGGGTCATGATTCATTGAAGTTGTTGAAATATAAAAACTATGATTAATTATGTCAATTCTTTATATAATATATTATGTGTAAAATATTATTCAATCGAACAGTAACTTAATTAGACAATAATAATAACTGTTAATTAAATTAGTGTCACGAGTCAATCATACACTAAATGATAAAAATATACTTCTTTTACAATATAATTTATATTATTTTGAGAGTGTTTGTCATTTTATATTTTAATAAAAAATACAAACATGATAAAATTTAAACTTGAGCTCTTATAATTTCTTTTCAAAAATAATCTTTATAATTTTTAATATTTATATTTTACTATTCAACTAAAACCTCATTTATTATTTATATAATTTTTTATAAATATATTTATTGAATAATTCTAATTTTCAAACCACAATACATAATATATATCATAATTTAGTATATACATCAATCAACTGATACAAAAGCAGTCAATTTAATTTCTAAAATCAGAAAATAATAAATAAAGTAAAATCAAATTGTAAATAGTAATTTTATGTTATTGTAAGAACTTATAAAAATCACGTAGTAAGCAAAAAAAACAAAAACAAAAACTACTCTTTCCTCATTAGTTACATTCTCGCTTTGACTCTTTTTTTTTCACTTATCCAAAAAAATATAATATAATATTTTATTACTTTGTAACCTTGTATATTAACGTTACTTTTGTTAATGATTTAAATTTTTAATAAAATTTTAAAAAATCTAAATTTAATTTATTTTCATATTATTTGTTAATATTTTCATTATTTTGAATTTTCCATATTTTTAATATAGTAAGAATTATTTCTTTCGATATTCTTAATCTTGTTGTCGTAAAAAAACTCAACTTTGAGGGAAGATGAACTAACAATGTGCTTTCACAGCTTTCGTCAACAAGGTGAGTGAACAAATTCATAGGTCTACTTTGAAGGATGCTTTCATGGTGTATGGGGAGGTGGTAAATGTCAAAATCGGGTATTGGAACCATAAAAGGAGGTATGGTAAGACAACTTTTGCTTTTGTTCGATTCAGATATGAAGTTGACTTGAGGCTTGCGATCCAAAGTGTAACAATAGGCTTATTGATGGGCTCAAGATAAAGGTAAATGTAGTTAGCTAGACTTTTTGTTTGCATGCTTTCTTTTATTAATCACTTTATCACCCGAATTTTCTTGGGTTCAATTCTTGAAACACTTAAACTGTTCCATTGTAGTGCTTATAAATATTACAACTGACCTATCACATTTGCAGTACATCACTATATTTATTATTGTATTTGTTTTGATTCATAGCCTCAACGCATGCATACTGGAGCGCGTTCAGTTATGGCAGTATAGCTCCGAAGAATGAAGTTTTTGGACTAACATGTTCATTGCAAAAATATGAAAATGGTGTTAATAATTTACTCCTACAAAATGTACACAAACATAATAAATCTTGGGTATGGAAGAACATTATTCATCCTTTTGCTATAATGTTGAGCATGGGAATGTTTTTAAAGCTTATATCCACTACATTGTTAGGAATGGTAAGCTTATTAGTTTCTAGACTGACAAATGGATATGGAATTTCAAATTTAAAAGTAAAAATTTTCGCACGGAAACTAATGAGGGGGAGGATCCCAACTAAATTTCAAATGGCGAAGAGAAGAGTCATCTTGTTAGAATCTGCGATGTGTTCCTTTTGTCAATTGCATTTGAGACTATTGACCACTTTTTTTTCGAGTGCCATGTTTTGTGGAGCTATTGGCAACATTGGTGCACTAATTGAAACCTTAACTTAGTGCCACAGGGCTAGAACTTTAGTCTGATAAACTGCGCAGCCTTGGTCGATTCCTTTACTTCAAATCTGCCTAAGTCAACCTAACTCTCGAAATATGAGATTTCACAAAGGAATTTCTCTAAGGAACCAAAATAAAGTAGAAAAAAACTCTCAAACAAAGAAGCAAACAACAAATAGAAAAGCTACAAAAAAAAAAAGCACACCAACTGTTTGAGTAAATGCTCTTAAAGAGTTTCTATTACTTTGAAAAATTATAATTGAGTGGGACCAATGAGATGATTACAAATGAGGGGAAAGCCTTTATTTATAGTTGAGCTCACCTCAATCCAACTATACAGTTTAAATTACATTGACGATCGAGATCAAAACTTTTCTACAAGATAATAGTCCTAAGGGATTTAAACTCTATACAATCTTATCCCTTAAGATTACAAATATTAACCATGGTAACTCTAGTTTTACTAGAGTGCTTCACTTGGCCACCTACGCTTTAAGTAGACGGGCTTCATGCGTTCTACGAATCGACCCAGTTCAAGTGGGTTAAATGAGCCCCATTTAATCAGTTGACCTCCATGGGATGATTTGTGTGCATTCGTTACAGTATTTGATCCACGACTTATGACACTAGTACTACCATATAAATCTAGAAGCTTTTTAAGGCTTGGAACAGTGCCTATTGTGATTCCCATCTTAAGCCTTTTCGGAGAATTTTTCTTTTTTTCACTTTCTCATGGTTGTTATAGTCGTAAAGAAACGAAATTGTGTTTAATGGAAATGTTTTAGACTTCGTTCAACTCTATGATACTGTTGTTTTGAGACTTGGAAGATGGTGCCAAGCGAAATGGACGGAAGCTAGACTTTCCATCAATGATTTCTTACTTTGTCCTCCTGATTTTTCCCTCTACTTAAGGCTAGTTTGAGTGGTCATCATTGCAATTGGTTTTCACCACCTCATAGAGTCTTGAAATTTAATATTGATGGAGCAACCTAAAATAGTTTGGGCCTGTTGGGATTGGAGGTATTTGAAATATAGTAGTGGCATATCATTGTTGCAATTCTCTAAATCTTTTGGTTGTGCAGACCTTACATCATTGAACTATTGGTTCTCAAGAAAACGTGTCAAATTTTCTATACTTCAAGATGGGTGTTTACTGATGGCCTTATTGAATTTGATTGTAGCAATGTACTGAGTTGTATTAACTGCCCTCATATTGCACTTGGTATTTTCAAGGATACTATTATATCCATCTATGGTTTTTTTTTTTTTTGCAAGTAAGAACTGGGAGATTAATCATGCGTTGGAAAAAATTTGATTTTGAAAACGGTTTTCTTGCACAGTGAAAAATTAAAATTTTGAAAACTAGCTCGATTTATGATATTTATAGCAATAAACCTTAGACTGAAATCGTACCTATGTTTTCGGTTAAGCGGATCCTTGATGTTTCAGGCTTTCAACCAAATGATCTTCTCTACTATTCTCATACCACAAACTGTTTCGAGCATGTGCTCGAGCCAATTGAATCAAAACACAACTAGAAAAAAGTTTTCTTTTTCTTTTTGGGGTGAAAACGAAAATTCTCTCTTCTTTAATAGAAATTGGTAGAATTGTTATTCTAGAAAAATATATTTAATAGTTGAGAATAAATTCTCTCTATTTTTCGACAAAGTAAAAATCTCTCAAAGTTGTGTAGATAGATCTATAGTGTTATCTATTTATAATGAAAGTAGGTAGAACTATTGTTAAATTGTAGGGGTTTGTTTTAAATAGAAAAACAACTTCTTAGTCCAACTAGGAGAGGGAGATAGTCTAATAGGGTGTGCTTCCCTTCATATGTATTACAATGGGGATTTGTGCCTATCTCATATCGGGTCCAATTACGAGTACTTCTTAGGTCTTTTGACATAGTACTCTGTAATGTGATTCAACCTGATTCGATTTTTCTATTCCCAAAATAAAATTTAATATTCTATACTAAATAACTCTCTCATCCCTATTTTACCCCCAATAAAACTTTGATGATTTTAACCCTGATAAAATTTTTTACATTTTACCCCTGGTAAAATTTCGAGAAAATATGTTCAATATTTCATAACTCAACATGTTCATTGTGACCGAAAGGTTTATTTTCATTTTCAAGCTTCGAAACAACTCAAAAACATAAACTCATTCTTCCGATTATTTTTAAGTAATCTATATAGAATTGCAAATGGATCATTTCCATTACCATTTCCATTTCCATTTCTGGGAACCTACATTCATTTCCAAATGATTCCATTTTTCCATTTCAGAAATACCTATAATCATTCCTGAATGTTTTTCATTTATCTTTTCCAATTCATTCTATTCATTTCTATTCAAACTCGTAATTCATCTGGTTTCAATGAGCTATCGGAAGGAGCGATTGGACATATGTAATTAAGGCTCAAATAATTTAAAATTAAGTTTCGGCTTTTCGCCTATTAACTATAAACTCATTTAGTCATTTAGTCATTTAGTCATTCCACTATAGTATCATGACTGAATTTTCCCTAACGACATACCATTACAAAAGCAACTACTCAATGCTCGTCCAATGACATTGTCATAAATATGTTACCCTCATAGGATATCCTTCATCTCTTTGGGATAATATCCGCTCTCCCAATATGATTCTATTTTATCTCATGATAACCATTATATTTTCCTTCATGAAAAGTCAATCATTATCAAATAGTGATCAAGTTATACATCACAAAGACGAATGACTCGTGGCCACGTTTACTTTTTATCAACCATGTACTGCCTATGAGAAGATATCATTTACCCATGTATCGAGCTATGAATTCCACTGTTGTGAATGACAGTATATACTATAGAAGTCGTACACCTAACGCACTAGCTTTCGGTTCCTTATCTATTCGAACCCAGATTTTTACTTACACCAAAATGTATGAGTCACGCATACATAGTCCGCCATCCACTTAGGATTTTGGTATGCCAAGCTATGAACGTTACAAACGAATAAATTAAGAAACGGATTACTTGGGTCAATTTCAATGTACTTTCAGTCTAGTTAGCCACATCTATGTCTCTATCTTTTGGGGGTCATCTGCTCCGATGCCCAAGATTAAACATCTCCCCAATTGGACTTGATAGACTACATATTAGTCTTTCAATTGGTTTTCTCATTTTCAATTAGACTAAGGACATGTTTTGGTTCGTCTACTAATATAAGTTGTCTTTCTGTATTACGATCCGACCATGTAATACCGCTTAATATTAGTTAAATATTAGACAACCAGTGAGTAACATTTACTTCCATTTTGCGTGTAAAAATCATGTGAGAACAATATACAAAGTATTAATGTAATTCATGAATAATTTTATTTATCAATCTGTTTAAAAATTACAAGTGTACTTAAACGAAAATACTACACTAAGGGCACCAGATCCATCATTATGTTCTTAAAGATAGCAAAATTTGGTATTGGCTGACTGATTGACTTTCTTCTTGTTAGTCTTATTAGAGCCTAAAAGTCTAATCGATCATGTATAGGTAAGAGACTATTATTTTGTTGTCTTTACTTTATAGTTGATTTGGACAGACAACTCTTACTTGTTTTGCTCTTAATGTGAATCTAGATTGGGATTTAAAGTGTGTTATATATATTTGTGGTGCATTTATGTATGGTTGTTGTGGGGAGTGGTGCAACTCTCTTATCATTTGTCCATTTACTTATAATGTCCAATTTTGTCTGCTGTTTTGGAGCAAGGGTAGACTGTTTTTTCTTGGATTGAACGCGAAAAAGGTGTAGTTGGTATCTACTATAAGTGGATATGGCTTTATTGCCTTTGATTTTTTGTAGTTTCACTTTTGGTTGTTGCGAGTTGTTGGATGAGCTATGTAGCGTAAAGCTTGCCTTTGTTGTAGGCCCTCTCGAATTTAGGATACTGCTCTTGTATTGTCATTGGTTTTTTTTATCAATTATGCTTGTATTTTGGCATCTGATATCATGATTGATGAATGGTTAATAAGAAGCAAAGTGCATTTTTTTCCTCTTTTTGTTATCTCAGCTTTATCTTCAGCTTGAGTTGGATATGAAAGGGTTTTTAATGAGGCACAATATTTCAAAGAAAATATTTTTAATATATTTTCTAGGACCTTAGCTGTCCTATATTTGAAGTTTCTCCTCATGTTTGAACAACTTCTTGAACTGCATATTTTGTAACACCCAAAAAAGATCGATATATTATAAAAGTAGTATTGAATTAAATAGTGTATAATTGATTTCCGGTAATATAAGGTGGAGATATAAAGATGATAAAAGAGAAGGTTAAGAAATGCTAAAGAAAATTTTAAATTAAGAAGTATGTTGAGATATGTTAGTCTAAAGCAATGATTAAATCGCAAATATGTGAAATGTTTGTTGCCCAAGTGTAAATATTCAAAAATTTGAGAGGTTAAAGTGTAAAAATAAAAAGTTAAGAACTAAGAGTGAAAATAAACCAATTTATTTTGACATGGAATTGGCATGTAAGGACCAAATTGAATAAGTGGAGAAATAAGAGGGACTAAATTACAATTTTAACAAAAATAAATAATGACTCAATGATGGAATTTTGAAAAAACGTAAAGGGTAAAATGGTCATTTAGTAAGAAAGATAATATTTGGGGTGTAATGATGATATAGGAGATATTTTAAATAATTTATTTAATTAAATAATATATTAATAATAATTAAATTAGATATTTTATAATATTTTAATAATAAAATGATAATATAAAAGGGAGGAAAGATGAATAATTTTCTTCATCCTTCCCTCCCCAACTTGAATGGAAAAATGGAGGGAAAGAAATTCTTTCTTTTACAATTTGGTCCTTACCATGAAATCTCATTTTTTTCTTCCAAATTATTTGACAATTTCCATAGTCACCCAAAAGGAGAAGTAAAGTAAAGTTACTAGAAAGTATGTTCAGCAATTTAGAAGCAAGAAATTGGTAGATTAAAGTGAAGAAAATTAGAAGAAAAGGGAAAGATAGTGAGGAAGATGAGAAAGAAATGGAAGCGAGGAAAAAGGGAAGAAACTCTTGACAAAAAAAAGGTAAGTTTTCATACAAACCATACTTGTATTAAATAAAATTAAATATGTTGAAAATAAAATGTATGAAATGTGTATTTTAATCTAAATTCTTGAAATAGAAAGTACGCAATGAAGTATGACATGTAGAAACTTGAAATACTAAGCCTTCAAGTAAGAGATAATATGATGTGTGTTGAAAAAATCATTAAGAATTAAGAAATGAGTATGTTGTCTACACATAAATATGAGTGATTAAATTGAATAGAAATCAAAGGTATAAGGACTATGTATGATTAAATGAAAATAATATAAAGAACCATAGAAAAAGTAGAGAAATTTACTAAAAATAATTTTGGACAGCAGCAGTGACTCTACTTCGAAAATTCACCAAAAATTTTAGAAATTGAGTTAAAGGTTGAATCAAATATGAAATTAAATCTTAATGAGTTTAGTTTTGCATAGAAAAAATGGTGCAAGCAATGAAATTGTAGATTGTGAGAAATAATAAATTTTATAAGATAAGGTCAAAATGATTTCGAGTTCCCTTTTTTGAATTTGAAAATTCATTATATTCCTAAAATCTTAATGAGTCTATTTTCAAGGGAAAAAAGGGTAACATAATAATAGATTTGCATTAAAAGATATTTAATTTTTAGTGAAGAAATGTCAGAGTTGCCTAACAGCGGAACAGGGGAAGGTTTGAGGAAAAAAATGTATTAATTGACTTATGTGAAAATTCTGAAATTTTTATGGTAAAAATTTCATTGAGTCTAGTTTCAAAAATAACAAACGGAACGTAATTTTGAGTTCTGTAGAAAAAGATAAAAAAATAATTTAGTGATTCTTACTCGAATGGACAACTTTATTAAGAGTATACATGTGATTCGTGTAATCATAATTAATGTTACATGCAAGCATGTTATACTAAGCGCTAAAGAATCTTAGATATGTACAATAAGAATGTGGATTGGAGTGGAGGAGGAGTGAAAAGTAGTAGAAGGGTTAAAATATTATGAAGTTGTTATAAGTGTTGAAATGACTAATACATATGAGAAGTTTAAAAGAATTGATAAGATAATAAGTGAATAATGGTTATTTGATGTGTTAATGAAATGTTAGTTAATAAATTGAAGTATTGTGTCGAAGGATATATTGATTGGATTAACTAAATTGTGAAATGTATAAACTATTGTAGCTCATAAATAGTTATATTTTGAATTCAATTGTTACAATAAGAGTGAAATGGTCTTTAATAATCAAATAATATTATAAATCGATATAAATTTTATATAGTTGCTTCAGCAACGAATGTGACATTCTAATACCTTAACCCAATGACCGAGTCGAGTATGGGGGTGTTACATGTTTTGTCTCCATGTTCTATCCCTTGTTTGAACAGTTGTCTAGATAGAGTACCTTTGGATAGTAGTTTGGGCATGCCTTCAGGACAACCTAAGTACAATATAAAGTTGTCATTTTTCACATTAATCTTCATGATGTGTTACACTATGAACAAATGATACTCAAGCCATGTTTAATTCTATCCCTAATGATGCTGATCAAATTTGGAGAGGAAGAGAAGGAAGGATCGACTTTCATCATCTCATACCTTATCCTTATCTTTTACTTGGAGACCGAGTTGGTTGCTTTACTTGGATATGAAGGAAGTTATGAAATAAATAGTCAAGATATTTTAAGAGATAAAATCAATTTTAAATTGATGATAAATCTTATTTAATGGTTGGCTGGATGTAGGTGTGAGTATTCGATCGAGTCAAGTCAAATGGAGTCAAAAAATTTCGAGTTAGTCGAGTTGATGAATCCTATTTTAGCAACCGAACTCAATTTAAATTTTTTTCGAATCGAGTCAAAAAATTTCGAGTTGAGTCGAGTCAAATTAACGAATCTTATTATTTATACCCAATATTCTGTTTACATGGACCAATTATTTTACAAGTAGACGAAGTACAAACTTTTAGATTAATTTTGAGTAAAGGAAAAATGGAGAGTGTTATATAAAGTTACTATTTTAACTTTATCACAATTTTAAAATATTTTATATATAACTATTGAAATAGTGAAAATAATTTGTGTTTAAGTTTTTTTTTCTAAAAAATTATGTTTAATTAAGAGAAAGTGTATCTAATATCTAGTAATTAAAATTAAACATCTGAGAGAGAGGTAGAGTGGGCGAATTATAGAGTCAAGATACCTCATTTCATATATAATAATGGAGAAAGGATTGTATGAAACAGTGATGTCACGTCATCTATATCCCTTTCCAATAGTTTTATGCCACATCAGTACTCTAATCCTGAATTTTAGGATTTTATCCTGAAAAAAATTAATTCCAAATTAAAATACTGAAATTCAGGATAAAATCCTAAAATTCAGGATAAGAATACTGATGTGACATAAAACTATTGGAAAGGGATACAGATGACGTGGCATCACTGTTTCATACAATCCTTTCTCTATAATAATGAATAATGATAGTTCCTTTTAAATTAGGTGTATAGCAGCAGAAGAAAGACATAATATATGGTCAATAACCATATGCAAAAGGGTTAATGTTACAATTGGGCCCTAAACTCTCACACAATGTGCAATGTACTACCTGCACAAGTAAAATGACTAATGCTCATATTATATTGTCGTGTATCCATGTACCCCCAAAGTCTTAACACTGTTTATTTCACATGCTTATTTTGTAAATGTCTTTAAATTATCAATTAAATTTTTAAATTGATTTTTTAAACTTAAAAGAAATATTTCTTTTTTTATTAACTTGTTTAAAATAATTGGTTTCATGGTTAACACATATGCTGATTTATTATTCGTATTTGATCCTAAATAGTTATAATAAATTATTATTAAATTAAATTATAAATTATATTATATATATTTAATAATTGACGGAGGAGGATGAATTTGCTTGAGATTAAACCCAAATTCTCATGCCCATAATCTAATGCTCTTACCACCGAACAAAAAAGTTGTTGGCAAATTACATTATATTCTAATGTAATCATATGTTAAATGTAATGCATTTTTCAATTAATATATATAAGTTCTTTTTTAAGTTGCAAATATAATCAGATTGCATTTACAAAGAATAAATCTAAAGGACTACTAAATTATGTTACACCTATGATGTGACCCAAATATTGTAAGAAAATAAACCAGAATAAAAACGAACTGAGAACCTTCGCATGGTTTATACAAAGTCAATCTCGAATTTAAGATCTTAAAGGTTTTTAGGGCCTTTAACCTCATAAGTTGTAAGTTTATTATTTTTTAAATGTTGTAAATTATATTTATATTTTATTTTTATCTTTTGCTTTTTAATAATTTTTATGTAAATACATGTTAAATAATTAAAATTTTAATTAAATTGTATATATTAATTTTGAGATGATTTTTTTTCTTTTATCTTTTAATAAAAATTTCTCCATTAAACATTTTAAATGATGATAACTAATTAAATTTACATAAAATAATTTAATGAATTGAAGGTTGAATTAAATATAAATTTGAAATATGGATTAAAAATATATAAATTTGAAATACTTAATTTTAATTAAAGCCAAATATAAACTTTTAATGAAAAATAAAATATATTTAATTTTATATCACTCCAGTATGTGATTAAAATTGAAAAATAAATAAATAAACGAAATGGAAAATACATAGATAAATAATAGAGGTATAATTATATTTTGTCATTTAAAATTTACTTACTAAATAGATTTTAAGTGTTTATGAGATTTTCTTCAACTAAGTGTATATTCATTGAAATTCTAAGAGAGTACTTGTGTTTTTTAAATAAATATATATATATATAGATGCATGTGGATGGAAGCTTTTAATGCATGCATGTACACACATAGATACATGTGCTGATTAATTCATTTCTCATTTGGCATGCATGTGAAAAAAAAAATGATGACTTTCGATGACGACCTAACCTAGCAATTAATGCATGGCATCTCCACCACTAAATAAAAAATGGGACTCTGATGGATGGATTGAATATTTTGAAATGAGAATTGTTGGTATATTCGCCCAGGTGGGTATATAAAGTTGGGTGATTCAATCTAGTTAATAAAATTTCAAAATTTTAATTTTGTTACACATACCTCGTGAAGCCTCATCAAAAAGGCTACTTCGCTGAGCACCACACTTCACTCAGATTAAAGTCACATGAAGTACTATTTTTACAATATCATTATCACTCATTATTAACATATTTTATATTTCAATCACGTTAAGTCACATAACCGATTTAAAGAGAGATTTACGTTGAATGACCAAGGATGACATGTGGCTTACAAGTGTCCCTTTTAAATACTTCTCCAAACATAGAGCATGGACACAAGACCACCAACTTACACTCCCCTCCAAAGACCTATTCATTCTACAACTCTGTTTAGTCCCATTTCATCTTGCCCAATCTTAAACACCAATTATGTCTCTAAGCTTTTCGAGTGAAGCACTATAAATCATTTGTCGTGCCACTAGGCATATTTGTGGTAATTAAAATGCCTTTATGTCCTACTTTTAAGTGAAGAAAGAAAAAGATTGTTTATCTTAGAGACTCTTGAAATTATACATGAATTCAGAAAATATAAGTTTATGTTCAAATTTACATAAATCTTAGCATAAGTGAGGTGCTTCATATTCCTAATGTTCGAACCAATTTGGTTTCTATTGGATTATTAGGAAAAGTTGAACAGGGTCATAAAAATTGAAAATATACTTTTGTGAGAAAATAGTTTTTGTAATCGTACATCATTTGTTGTTTAATTTAGAAATTATTAATGAAAGTTAGTCTATCATCTTGTTTGATTAAATTACCATAATCTATGTGACTTGCTAATAATAGAAATTTTGAACATATGCTATCATTAAAATACTGTTAAAATATAAATTGTTAATTCAAATATACTTGAAAATTATTTGCATATCATTTGTGTGTGTTAGATTCCTTATATGAAAATGATCAGCCACATTATATTTTAAAAACTATTAAATCTAACTTAAAATGTATGAAAATCCGAGGGTGTCTAAAGATTATATCTTTTGATCTTAAGAAAAGGAATATGAGTTTTGGTTGCATGCTGAATATAATGATGCATATAGATTTATTGTTGTGAATAGTGATATGCTTGGTTGTAATACTATTCTTGAAACAAGAAAAATGTGAGAATTTTTTAGCATGTTTTTTCCTTTAAAAATAGGTAATATTTCTCATACACTTATTATACAAAATGACTATGAATATGAGGATTCGAGAAGGTCTAAAAGTCTTAAAACTAAAAAATCCTTTGAAAATAATTTTTACACTTATTTGTTGGAAAATGATCTATTAACTTATTCTGAAATGATTTCTTCTTCTGATACTCCTTTTAGAAAAAGGCTATTAAAATAGGACTTGATAAAACTTGGAAATTAGTTGATTTACCTTCTAGAGCAAAACTTATTGGTTGTAAGTGGATTTTTTGTTAAAAAAAATGAAATTTAAATCTGATGATTCCATTAGAAAATAAGAAGCTAGACTGGTTGCACAAGGTTTTTCACAAAAACAAAATATTGACTACTTTGATACCTATACTCCAATAACAAAGATTTCTTCAATTCGTATTTTAATTACTTTGGTCTCTATACACAAACTTTTTATACACCAAATGGATGCTAAAAAAATAATAGAGTACTATGAATTAACTCAAAGGTTGTGTTGTTTCAGGTCAAGAATCTAAAGTGTGTAAACTTCTCAAATCCTTATATGGCTTGAAACAAGCACCTAAATAGTGGCATGAGAAATTTGATCAAATATTAGTAAACAACGGTTTTTTCTCTTGTTAAAGTAGATAAATGTGTATATACAGAACTTGTTAAGAGTAATTGTGTGATTATTTATTTATATGTGGATGATATGTTCATATTTAGTACTAAATATGAGTTAGTACTTGAGACAAAGAGATCTCTTACTTCCAAATTTAACATGAAATATATGGGAAGAAAATGTTATATTGGGTCTTAAAATCATGAGGAAAGGTGATAGCATAATGCTATCACAAGAACATTATGTTAAGAAACTTCAAAAGAAGTTTAGACACTTTAATGTCAAACCAGTGAGTACTCCTTATAATGTTAGCTCTCAATTGCGAAAAAATGAAGATGAGTTTACTGCTCAACCAGAGTATGCACAGATTATTGGAAGTCTGATGCATCTAACGAATTTTACTCGAACAGATATAACATAAGTTGTATGTCGATTAAGCAAATACACATAACCCAAATCATAAAAATAGGGCTACTATAGTTAGACCTATGAAATATTTGGAGTGTGCCATGAATTATGATATCTTATTTAGTATATTTCCACTAAATTAGAAGAATACAAAGATATTAACTGGATTTCAAATTCAAATGAGATAAAATCCATTGGTGGTTATATATTCACCTTTAGTAATGGTGCAATATTATAAAGATTAGCCAAACAAACTGTAATAGCAAAATCTACCATGGAGTCAAAGTTTATTGTTCTGGAATAGACTAGATGAGTTGTTGGAGAACTTCTTAGAAAGTACATCATTACGCACAAAGCTAATAGCTTCTAGGTCTATGCATTGTGATTGCCAATCGACAATAGCTATTGTAAAGAATAAAACTTTTAATGATAAAAATAGATATTTTCGTCTAAGATATGACATGATAAAATAGTTGCAAAAGAATGGATTTATAACCCATAGATTATATATCCAAAGGTAAATTTGGCCAATTCTCTAACTAAAAGTGTAACATATTGATACCCAACTCGACCGTCAGGTCCGAGCTACAAGGTGTCACTTTCATTACCGGAGCAACTACGATCAAACTATATTTGATTTATACCATTAAATAATTAATTTCAAGCAATACATGCATATAATACGATATAAATTTGTTTTTAGGTTGTATACGAGCTTACAAAAGCTCTATTACTAACCCGAGGTTGAATTAAGACCAAATTGTAAAGATATCAAAATACCAAGTTGATGTCACGACTTCGGGGGTTCCTTGTCGCAAGACAATATATTGACTTGATTTCATCATGATGTTAAGGGACTGACGTCACGACGTGACCCCTGTTTTACAACAAAGTCTAATTTGGCACCTATTCAATCGATCAACGCAATTTAAATATACTCAATACCAAATCTCAAAACCATTGGTGCCATTCCAACATACATTTTCAACATATCTCATCATATATATGTATACATTACTTAAACATACATGCTAACTTAGGCACTTATGCCATTCAACATTCATTTACCAAGTTGGCATATATATATACACATTCACTTATAAGTCTCAAATATGGAAACCTTTCATACAATTAATTAAGGTAACAAATTCATATTTGACCGTTTCTACGTTATAATTTCAAGCTTTAAATATAAAGATAACCACCAATTATGCCAATATCGATTCAACCTAGGTACATGTCGTACAAAGAACAAAAATAAACTTTACAAACATTGATGAGTCGAGAATCTCTGGTTGGATGATGGAGTCACTGCTCGGGACCTCGAGATGTACCAATACCTATGCACGAGAAACAAATCGTACGCTAAGCGATAAAGCTCAATGTTATTTCCATGATTCAAGTCAATATAACATAAGTTATAATCAATTGCATGCAATCTATTTGATTTTTTTAATGCCAATGAATTTATGCACATTTCATGTCAAATCTCATCCAATTCATCAACATATACATATGTCACAAATATACCAAATGTGTTATAAGAATCATCTATACATTACTTCAAATAGCCAAGCTACATAAACATGTTATACTAGCATCTCAATGCCATTAAGATTTACATATCTATTCAATTTACAACATTTGATCATATCACATTTCATTTCCAATTTGAATCAATTCACTCGTTATCTTTCCATGCCGGCCCTCAGGCTCGTTTAATCGATTCGCACGGTCTTTTACATGCTATAGATAATCATGTATCATATATATGTACCTATAGTAAAATTTCATCACATTTAATCAATTTTGAACATCATTCAACTGATTCACAATTTATCTCCCCTATTAACATGACTCGTAATCGAACAGATATATGAATCC
The DNA here is from genome assembly GCA_025698465.1 of Gossypium longicalyx. Taxonomy (NCBI): domain Eukaryota; kingdom Viridiplantae; phylum Streptophyta; class Magnoliopsida; order Malvales; family Malvaceae; genus Gossypium; species Gossypium longicalyx. Next base: position 3,606,935 of record CM047001.1, on the reverse strand, counting down.
TAACCAATACACCAATTTGGCACCCAATGCCTTATCGGAACATCCGAAGTAAATAGATTGTGCCTAGTGCTCATCGGTTTAACTGAAGTAAAGGTTGTGCCCAGCACTCATCGGAACGTCCGAAGGAAAATTCGCCCAAAACTCATTAACATATAGTCAAAGTAACCGATACTCAATTTATCCTATGACATACCAACTATATCTGAATCTGCCCGAGCAGTTAATAAGGCAGCCAGTTATCCAATTCATCATATAGTTCAATCCAAATTACATCATTTTCAATTAATGAATTATTTCATAATTTCATCATATAACATAAGATGTTGCAACTCAATTCAATACCAATATCATATATCCATCTATTGGAAAATCAAGTTTGGAAAACACAGCGGAAAATAAGTTTAAGGAAAAACCAAAGTTTTAATTTTGTTTTCCAAAACCAAGAATATGGTTGTGTTATCTAAAGTAATAAACACTTAATCCAAATTGTACATTTTTTATTTGTCTAAGATGAACGCTTCGAACAAGTAGTCTTCTCCTCTATCCTCAAGCTCACGCCTACTGAGTGTGGGCTTGCTTTGAATTAGAAAATTTTTCATAAAATTACTAGTGGGGCAATTTTGTCATTCCTCTAAACTTCTAAGCTCAAATTGTAAATAATGAGAATATCTTTAGAAATTTTCTGGAATAATTTCTTTAGGTATTTTTCTCTACAACTTTTCTTGAATTCAATTGTATGAAAATAATGACTCATGCTCTCTTTATATAAAGAGAGTTTAGAGTTCAACTACCATTAGAATTAATCACATTAATATTAAATTAATAGAATATTATCTAGATAACTATTAAATTAATTTTAATATATCATATTAATACCTAGATAAATATTAAATTTAATTTAATATTAAATTAATTAAAACAATATTATCTTTGAAAAAGTTAATTTGAAATCAAGTTACCCGATAAAGTCCCACTAGAAGTCTAATTTTTCCACTACTCTACCACCGAATACGAATCACCACCATCGCAACCATCGTGCCCAACGATGCCATCGCCAACGCGACTCCCCTGCACTCCAAATCGTCGTCATTTTGCCCAAATCATCGTCGACTGCTGCCAGTTCGGTTCAGTCCAGCCACTGGTTAGACCGTCGACCTGGTTCAACCTGTTTTTGGGTTTCGATCTCGAGTTCAGTTTTTGATCTCGGGTCCAATTTTTAAGTTCAATTACCCATTAGGCCAATTGTCTAACTTGAAATTTAATTTCCAAAAATATCATATTTATTTTAATTAATTTGATTAATTTAATTTTACTTGATCAAATTTAATTTTCCCCAAAAATCACTAAGATTTTTCAAATTAATTTTTCAAGAAAATTCTTTAATCAAATTCTCTAGTTGAACAATTCTCACAACCACCTAATTTAATTCCACATCGAATAAATCGACTCAATTAAATTATTTCCAAAGTTGTAGAATTTTCTTCTGATTCAAAGGCAGTTCGATCGAGCTTTTGTTAAGCTAGCGAGGGAAAAATTAGACATATACAATTAGGCTCGATTAATTACAATTATGTCTAAAAGTATCGATCCAATAATTCGCAATTTACTTAATCATGGAGTCAATTCACAAAAAGTGCCATGATTGAAAGCTTTTTATTGTATACTCTTTACGAAAGTAATTCATCCAACTGCTTTATCCAATGACATCACCATGTGTGTGTTACTCTCATATGATACTCTTGATTCCTTTGAGTTAAATTCGTTCACTCAATACAATCATGTTTTATCTCATTGTCACCATTGTGTCTTCTTAATGATTAATATGACCACTGTCAACTAATGACTGTGATAAATTGCTCATTCGAGAACAAGCAACCCGTGACCACGTTTCATATTTATCAATCCATACAATGCCAATAAAAGGATATTGTTAACTCTTTAATCGAGCTATGAATTCCATTGTTGCTAGTAAATTCATGTCATACACAAGTCATGTACCCAACATACCAGCTATCGGCTTAATCATCTTTAGAGCATAAGCCTCTACTTATATCAAATCACATGAGTTACATAAGCATGATTAATAACTAACTCAAGATTTAAGTAAGTCACACCATGAATGTCACAAGTGAATTAATTCACAAATTGTTCAGAATTAATTCAACTTAGATCCAGTCCAATGTATCATTCTTCTAATGAGTACATCTATGTCTCTACCCGTGGAGTTAACTTCTCTGATAGTCAAGACAAACCATCTTCCTAATTGGAATTGTAAATGACATAATAATCCTTCTAAGTATTTGAATTAAATGTTCACTTTGATTCTTTTATGGGATTACGGAATCGTTTAGATTATCTAGTGAATTAAGTTGTCTTTCTCGCAATGTAAACATTCTTACAGTGCCACTTATCATCCATTTGAACTTAGACAATTAAAGAGCTAATATTTGCTTGACACAATTTTACTATGTATGCAAAGCATAAAAGACAAAAACACAAAAGATATAATAGTGGAATGTGAAACTAACATTATTCATTTATTCATCATTCAAATACATAGAAAACAATTACATGTTTCCTACAATATGGGTACATTTTCCAACATGATCAAGTTACACTACTTTCTATTTTATTCAATATAGTCATCTATCTCAATAATCAATCTCAATCATAGCAACTCAATTCAAATAATCGTTATTAATTCACCTCAATGTCAAATTATGCAAAATATCACAAATATGCAATAATTAAATTTATCCCAAATCATAGAAATACAAATCGAAAGCTCGCGTCACTCGTTGTTGACTCTCACTTTTCCTTTCCATCTCGATGGCCTTGCATCGTCTTTAGCTACGAATAATAATTCAAGAACGACACAGTATCAAATTCCATATCAAATCACATTTAAATTCGAAGTCATACATATTTTTCAATTTATTCAAAGCATAACTTTCAATCTAGAGCTTCGGATTAAAATTCGACTTCACTTTTACTCATTAGAGATCTTCTACTTTCTATTCCTATCAAAATTTCATAATAGTTTCACATTTTAATCGATTTGGACCCTAATGTTAGAAACTAACAATTAAGCTTTAAAATTTTATCCTTTTCATAAACAAAACTTAATTTATATAAATCTCACACCTAATTCTTCAAGAAATCAACAATGGAAACTTTCTAAAACTTTAACAGTTTTACAAATTAGTACATGATTTAGCTAAATCAAGCTTTTATGACCTCAACTCTATAAAAATTACAAGAAAATAACTTGAATTCACCTACCAATTTGTGGCCAAAAGCTTGGAGAATTTCCTTTTAATTTCAACATTGGTGGACGATCTAATGGATGAAGATGATGGTTTTCTCCTCATTTTCCACTATCACAATATATATAGTATGATTAGATTAATTAGTTTTAATTAATTAACTTAATTAAGGTTTATTTTAATTTAATCGCTTACTAGCCAACTTAATGATTCCCATTAATATCGTCGACTATATAATGTTTATTATTGGTTACTAAACATTTTAGTCCCTTGAATAATTGTTATTTAAGTCTCCAAGCCTTTTTCCCAATTAAAAATCTACAGTGATTAAACTTTTACATTTTAGTCTCTTAGTCTTAATTAACCACAATTTCAGCTAAATTGTCTAACCAAATTTCAATTCATTTATACACTGTAATGTCCCAAAAATCTAATATTTGATTTGATAAAACTTGTCATAAATAAGTATCTTCCACAGTGGTTAAGTGATTTGTGTGTGTGTGTGAGGTCTTGAGTTCGATTTTATGGGTGAGCAAATAGTGTTATATTTTTGCTTGGGCTAACTTAAGGGTTGCCTTTATAGTTGAGTTTGGGTTTATTTCAAACCCTTAAAAAACTGATTAGGTGCCAGATTTTAATGTGGTTGTTTTTCTTTTTAAATTTTCTTTTTTATTTTTACTTTATTTTTTTCCCAAATTTCCTTCCGAGTTTCATGTTCTTTCACCTTTTGTTCTTTATTTTGTTCTATTATTTTTCCAAGATCTGCTCCTACTTTGGCACATTTGCTTTTCCTTATTTCTCATTTTGCTTTCTTTATGCATTCTAAATTTTTCCTGCTATCAAATTTTCTTCTTTCTTTTGTTGCGTCTTTATCAATTTTCTTTCTTTCTTTTCTTCCTTGTGGGGTTAATTTACCTTACAATACTTTTGGTTCCCCATTTTGTATGCTGTTGAAATTCTGGAAGCGTTATTTCATTTCGTCGGTTGTTTTTCTAAGGGGTAAAGTGTATTCATTCACAACTAAGTGTTTGTTGTTTGGTTTTTAGGTGTTAGGTTGTGATAAGTTTATGTTTTGAGTTTTTGTATTGATTTCAATACGTGTTTAGGAGAAAAATGAGAGGTGATTGGCGATCTTCCAGTGACTTAGACATTGTTTCGTTACTATTTTATTTTAGGGTAAGTGTTCGGATACATTTTTAGGGGTCGATTGAATACGTTTGAAGTTAAATTTTTGTTGGGTTTCATGAACTGTTACTAAAATTTGGTTGGGATAATTATTGGTTTAGGTGTTGGTTTATTCGATTTTGAAATCGGCGTCAGAAAATATCCTACTGTGTAATGAGAAACCTAGAAAATAGCGAACGGTAAAAGCCAAAATTAGACACTGTCGACGCCACACGGTCGTGTATGACACACAATTTGGGCTATTTTGGGCTGTGTGGACCACACGGGCATGTGGGCCCAAAATTCAGAATTTTACCCTAGGGTCGTATACATCATCCTGATCGACTATGGGTCTTCTGTGGGGTTAGTAAGTGGTTAAATACCCATAAAACATGAAATTCAGTCATCTGTTATTATGAATTCTGATATCTATAAGTGTATATGAGGTGTCATATGATAATTCAAACTGAGTGTAATATTAAATACATATATGATTTGCATCTGAAATGTTATGCATGATTTCTGTCTAATTATATCTGATTATGGGGTAGGATATATATTATGTGGAGGAAGTGTTTCTGTGAGAGGCGATGTCTCACCCATTATACTGGCAGCACTGCTGCAAATCTTCTGAAAGGTGTCATATCGACACTAAGTGGTGTGTAGGGCTGGATAGGTCTTTAAGACCCTACATGGTGTGTAAGGATGGTCGGAGATGGTGTGTAGCAGATAAGTGTAGGATTGTAAATTTGCATATGATTCTGATTCTGTATGGGATATTTATTTGTATCTGCTCTATTATGTAATAAATCTGAAGTAAAATTTGTGACTCTATTTCATTTAAGTTACACACTTAGTTATAAAAACTCACTTTCTATTTGTCTGTCACTTTCAAGTAACCTTCAGACTTAGGTGGGTCGGTGCGACGGGAGCTCGGTTATATCCACATTTTCGTAAACTCAATTTATTTAAATTTGACTTATTTAAAATTATGGTTTGGGAGTTTTGTAAATTATGGAGTCTCTGAACATTTAGATTTATCAAAAATGTTTATTTTCTTGCAAACAATCAATTTCAAGAAAACAAACCTGGTTTTTCAAAATATAATGGTTTAAGAATTTTCGTTGCAAAGTAACTTACTTTAAAAAACGCAATTGAACATGTATTCAACTAAAAAGCTAACTAAGTATAATTTCTACTGAATTGGAGTTTCTTTAGTAAAGAAATGTGTGCTAGTTTTTTAAACATTTCTGGAAAGCTAAATTTTCAACCATTTTACGTAACCACTCCAGATTCAACCATAACGTCTAAGCCGGGTTTAGGGTGTTATATACACTAACTCCGTAAATATCCCTATTTAATATCTACAGAATCAATTTATGAAAACAAGATTTTGAAACCGCATTTTTTGACATCATTGGAAATCGGGTCATTACAAAAATCCTGGGAAAAAAATAGTACACGAAACATCAAAGGGAATGGGACTACTGCCAAATGATGATATCAACATTGATGGAAATCCAACCTATGTGATTGAAGATCTCATGAATTAGGTTCATCTAGGTAATAACGAATTAATTAGTTGATTTGTTAAGCACTATAAAAATTGTTCCCTTCCTATGGTGTAAACAATGCTAAAACTGTAATTAAGTGAGGATGAGTACAAACTCTTAATCAAATTCATATCCTTTATAGGTGATGTATTAATTTTCTGAATACACTTGAAGGATTAACCTATATTAGTGTTAAGTGGGGTTGCTTCTAAGAGATTCATGGCAGCATCTAGAGCACTCATGAAAAACCAAGCACGTGCATGGCTTATTAACACACAATCGTGATGAACAACAATATATAAGTATAATGTGATTGATAAGAATTTTAATTTACATGAAGAATTATTCGTTCATAGAAACTTTATATTTCACTAATTATTTTGTAAATTATGTCTCATTCTTTCTAGTTCTAGTTCATAGCCCAAAAGAGACCAGGATAGATGTATTATATCTAAATAGAAGGTACTCAACAAATTTTATCCCTAGTTCTTTTGAAATATTTAGGGTATTGTTGGAAAAATTAAGATATTTCAAAATAACCAGGTCCTACATTCTTTAAGAAAACCTTAAAATTCTTATTTATAAGCCATTATACTTCATTGGGCTAGTAAGAACCAAATTGAGAAAGGGGACTCGTATGCTGGGCCCAAAAGGTCAGTGTAATGTACATCTTAGGCATTTTGTTTTTGGACTTTTTTTTACTGAATTTTTTTGAGTCTAAGAAAAGTAAATTACTTCACTAGTAGCACCTATATTTAGCCAAGCTAAAAATAGTTTAACTGATTAAAGCTATATTTAGTCAAGTCTAGATTCATTAAACTTTTTTTAAACTATTTTTGGCTAAGTTAATGTAACACCTCTTACCCGACTCGATCGTCAAATCCGAGATACAGGATGTCACATTCATTGCCTAAGCAACTACAGCTAATTCTCATACGATTTAACCATTCCAGCATGATTACAAGTATAAAACACATTATCGATATGTTGTATAATCATTTATGGGTTTTATATGAGCTTACAAAAGCTCTTTTTCTATCTCGAAGTCAGTAAATGACTTAATCAAAAAGTTTTCAAAACTCATGGGCTGATGTCGCGACACCATGGTTATCTTGCCGTGACCTCATCAATCAATGAGTGTTGTCACTACTTTAGAAAACGCGAGGTCGCGATATTACTCACTGTCTATTTAAGTTGCGATGTTGGGAACTTTTCATCACTACGTACCCCTTGTTTCAGCAAAAATCACTTTGAAACACATTCAATGTTTCCTATCAAAAACATTTTAACAATAATAAGCTTATTCCATATTCATCAAGACATCATATCATACCAACCTATGTTAAATAAAGCTTATAAAACTTTTGAAATCAAGAGTTCATACGGCACAAAACTCATGATAAAAAAAACTAGGCATAATTAGGTTATTTACCCACCATAATACACAAATCCTACCATTAGCATTTACATTATAGATAGCCGTTTACATAACAAGGGACCCTACATACATGCCTCAATGATAGGTACCAAAATGAACATACTTTTCCTGACTTGATGATAGTGTGATATCTGCATTAATTTGGCTTTAAGAGCTCCGCAACTAGAACTTGGCACATATTGTCACAACAAAATGAGCATAGGAAACACAAGTATCCATATATGTCAAACATTATAACATGACCAAAACAATCATCAAACTATACCAATTCATATAAGATTATCATCATTTCATTTACTTGCACTAATCTACTAGTCAATTTCAATACAGTTTGTAACCACATATCTTGATAACTTATCAAATCTGGTACATTTTCATTTTCCAATTTCAAAGTTCAATTTTAATATTTCGTCCAATGGAACCCTAGTAAAACAGAATCAGACATGCGAGTGAACAACACCACACCAAGATAGCTTGTTTGAGCATAAACTACACCACACGAAAGAACCAAAGTGTAAAGCCCATAGGCATCAAATGTATATATGTATTCAAATATATCCCCCCACCACACCAAGGTCTCCGAAAAGATAGTGAATACTCAATGATCTACAATAATTGTTGGATCCTGAAGTAACAGATCATAATCTTCACATCATCAAATAACTCGTACACAAAAGCACATATAACCCCATTGGCATGCCAACTATATCATAGCATTTTACTAAGTTCACATGGGCATCAATCATCCATATTTGCATAAATGTAAGATGTAACCATCACATATCAATTTCTGAATTCATCGATCAAGTTTGAACATAAATCATACATAAAATTAATAATGCATTTAAGTTCTCTTGCCATTATTCTAGTTACCAATCACTAGATATAGTAACATTCACTTAGAGCAACTCAACTTAATTCATTTATGTTACTATCCAAGTATGTCAATTTCTACCAAAACCTCAACATAAGTTCAAATATAGATAAAAATGAAAATAAACACAAGCATACCTATTTAACAAGGAAGGGTAGTAAGTTCCATAATAACTTACCTTTCAAAAAACAAAATGAGTGAATTTCCTACGGACTACTCCATAATTTTAGCCTTTCTTCTGCAAGCTCCACTTTATCCAATTATTGTTTTATACAAATATATATACATACCAAATCAATATCATATACTAACACACAATAGTTATTGAATAGCTAGCAACAACAATGCCTTGAGATGTATGATCCTAATTAATCACTTTTTGAATACACACATATTTTGCATTTTATTCAATTCAGTCCCTGAACTCGAGATAATCATATTTTTCGATCCCTAACTTCGGATCAAAATTTGATTTCACATTATTTCATTAGGGACCCTATACTTTCTATTTGTAGCATAATTTCATGATAGGTTTTCCATTTATTCCATTTAGTCCCTATTGTTACAAAGCTAACAAACAATTTTATTTAAATTTACAATTTAGTCTCTATCATGATCTAAACTTAATAACTATCAAATTCAAGCCTAATTCATCAATTTATCAACAATGAAAACTTACTAAAATTTAACAATTGAACAAATTGATACATGGGTTAGCTAAATCAAGCTCTCATGATCATATATCTATAAAAAAATTACATGAAAAAGGGTTTGGTTTTCTTACCAAAGTGGTGGTCGAATGTTTAGCTTAACCTTAAAGCTTTCTCCGTTTTGCTTCAACAGAGGATGGTGGCAAATGGAGAAGATAAGAATGTTTTCATCTCTCCTCCCACTAACCAACATATATATATATCTTAATAAGGATCTAATTAATCTAATTTAATTAACTTAACTAAGCCTTAATTATGTTAATTTTATTATTGAATAATCTAAGTGAAAAACATCATCAATGTCCACTATCTCATGATGGAAAATGGTTTAATAATCATTTTCACCCTTTAATTAATTGCAATCTAGGTCCTTAAACATTTTCTTAATTAAAACTCAATAGCAATTAGATTTTTATAATTTAGTCCCTAAGTTTTAATTAATTAACTTATCGGCTAAATTACATGACCATTCTTTATTATATTCTCATATTAACTCCGTAAATATTTCTATTTTATATTTACAGGCTCGGTTAAGGAAATGGGTTTTGAAACCGCATTTTCCAATACCATTGAAAATTAGACCGTTGCAGTAATCCACTTACCTTTACTAATTTTAGCTAGTAAAATTAGTATATATATACACACACATCATGGCTCACTTTCACTCTAAATGCACCTTAAAAAATCTACCATTCTCCTCTCATTACTCCTTGCCTCCTTTTGAGTTTGTTAAGTATTTTCTGTTGTGATCTTTTATTGATTCATGTTCTCGTTTTATAATAGAAAAACTTGTTGAATCTTGGGAGATATGCTATACAACAAAATATCCTTAAGGACAGTATCTAGCACACTTCAAGCTATTTAACTCGTATTCTTAATTTATTAATTTGGTGCAATATTTGCCAATGAATTTTCAGCCAGACAATGAATATGTACTTGCAAACTATTTGAATAGTTTGAAAAAGAAAATTCTAATTTACCTCGACTATTTCTAAGTAAAAAATGACTTAAATTGTCAAAGAAAGAAATGACAAAACGGTTAAAATTTTATGTTGACATCTTAAGATTTAAGATTCAAGTCGTGAAGTTAACATTTTTTTTCTTAAATTGTAATGTAAATTTAGATTATTGAATTTTTATTAATTTATTATATCATTTAAATTAATTGGAACGTGAATTTGAGCGATATTAACTTATTTTTTATTTTATAAACGAACTATTAATTGAACGTAGTAAACAATCTAACTTTTATATCGAATTGAAATTAGACTTCAAAAATTTGAACTCGATCGAATATGATCCAAACTTCCATATTAGACAACACTTTTGGTGTCAGTTGTGATGTATATTACATCTTCTTCTCCCATGATGCTGACCACAAGCTCTCGCAGACGTCAGTTGTGATGTAAGGCTGCCGATGGACATGTTGTTATCATATATTAATAAAACTGATCAGCAATTTTCCATTTGAGGGACCAAGGTCTCCTCAAATTCCAATTCGACTCAAAACATAAATCAAGTTGTGACTTCATATTCATATTAAAAGAGACTAAAGTTCTCTATCTGTTTCCTCAAATTCACTTCTGATTATGTTCTAATTCGACTGAAGGCATAAATTAAATTGTGATTTTGTATTCGTATTAAAAATTGATTCAGATGGAATTTAAATGAGGTATTGTGCAGATTTTCTTCTGATATTTTTAGATGATTCCGATGCTAAATAACTTATTTAGTAGATATAGATAAAAACAAATATTATAATGACTTTTAAAGCAGCACATTTATCATAAATGTTGGGATCAAACTAAGAGTAATTATATACATATATCTGGATCTACAATTAAAACAAGGCATAGAGAGAAGAGTTAAAATGGATCCCAAGAATTTCGTCTCGGTGTTCTAAAATGGTGCCGACATCATTAAGTAATAATATAAGATTAATGATAAAGGGCAAAAAGTGTCAGTGCCTGAAAAATATCAGTTGCTGAATATAGATATTTGTGTTTTGTGTTGTACAGGTATGGAAGTATGACAGTTGCCACACACATGATGTATCACATGCCTACACACCTGCAACCATTGAATATAAACTTTTTTTTGTCTTTAAAACCTTTCTTAAGTGTGTACTAGTTGAGTGTTCGTGCAGTACTAGAATTTGCCCATGTATTGACCATCTAATGCCTATACAACTTCATTTTGATCTTTAATGAAAGATTCACCTTCGTAATCACTCGGTAAGGATTAATTCAACTAAGATCTGACCCTTTGTCAAAACAAAGAAACCGAGGCAAGATCTAAGGGAGTCGACCATGGTGAAAGTTTCTTGGGCGATTGAAGCTTTCTCTCCAAATAATCACAAATTAGAAGAAGTAAATAAGTCTTAAATCTTGAGCAAGAATAAATCGACAATCCCTCTAAGAAAGAGAGGAGCCATCCGTTAGGATAGAAGAAAGAGATGGTCAATATCTTCATCGCTTAATTAGACTTATATATGTGATCTTTTTATCACATAATTAGGGTAAGATCTCTAGCTCACTACAGCAAAACAGGTTTTTAGCGGCGTATTTTGCGGCGTTTTAATAAAAACGCCAGTAAAAATAAGCATTAGCGGCACTTCTAAACGTCACTAAAAAATGAGCATTAGCGGCGCTTTTAAGAAAACGCGGCTATAGGTTGATAATTAGCAGCGCTTTTAGAAAAAAACGCCGCTATAGGTTGACCATTAGCGGCGCTTTAAAGAAAACGCCGCAAAATAATAAACACAACGTCGTCGTTTTTTGTTGAGATTTAGTGGCTTTAGTGGCGCTTCTTAAAAATGCCGCTAATGTTGAGTTATAGCGGCGCTTTTCAAAAAACGCCGCTATAGATCGATCTTTTGTGGCACTTTTTTGAAAAACACTGCAAAAAACTAAACACAACGGCGTCATTTTTTTAGCTTTAGTTGCTTTAGCGGCGCTTTCTTGCAAAACGCCGCTATAGATCGATCTTTTGCGGTGCTTTTTTGAAAAACGCCGCTATAAGTCAGGATTAGCGGTGTTTTTAAAAAGCGCGACTAAAAGTATAATCTATTTTTAATTGAATATTTAAATTCTTAAAAAAAATAATGACACGTAGAATAATTTTAAAAGTAAAAACATAGGAAAATATTTATTAAAATACTATTATTTAAAATAATTTTAAAGTTTATTGGTATATGACTAATTGTTTTTTTATTTATATATTAAATATTTTCTTATATAATTTTAAAAGAGATAGTATTAATTTTAAAATATTGAATTAATTATCATTATAGTTTAGTGTTTATGATTTGGGGTATATGGTTCAGTGTTTAAGGTTTAGGAGTTACTATTTTAAGGGTTATAAATTATGTAGCTTAGGGTACTTTAGGGTTTAATAGTTGGAGTTTAAGATTTAGGGGTTAGGGGTTAAGAATTGGGGGTTATGGGATAAGGATTAGGGGTTATGGGTTAAGGGTTAAGAGTTTATGGTTTAGGGGTTAGAGTCTAAGGTATATGTATTGTCATTTAGGGTCTCTGATTTAGGGTTTAGGGTTTAAGGACCGGCTAGGGGTTAAAGGCTTAGAGTTTTGATTAATTATCATTTTTTAATTTATATATTAAACGATTTCTTATATAATTGTAAAAGAGATAATATTAATCTTAATATATTAAAATTATATATGATTATAGTTTAAATTATTTTAGAGATAATAGATAAACTTTATATATATTAAATGGTTTAGGATTTAAGGTTTACTTGAAATTTGTTAAATGATGAAATTTTATACAATCAATTAATGCTTTTATATATTTAAAAATATTTAATCTAGACCATTTGAAATTTTGATAATTATTAGAATTTAAAAAAAATGATAAATAAATTAAAAAAGTAACAAAATTTGATATGGATAGGTAACTATATCTACTTAATAACATTATAAACACATAGAACCCAAATTATATTAGAAATTAAAATATAAGGATTAAATATTAAGCATATTTAAAAGATAAAAACTGAAAATTATCTACTTCCGTAAAATGTAAAAAAAAAAAGATTAGTATGTACTATATATCAGCAAGAGATAAATCTTTTAAACTTTAATTCATAATATTAGGATTAAATTATAACTAATTATCATCATATTAACATTTATCATCATTAGTATTAATAATTAAAATAATTAATCTAAAGAATTAATTGAACAAAGAATTCAATTCAAATTAATTCCTCTACACTTAATTTATATAAGTGAAATGTAAACTTAAAATTTCAAAGTTATCATGCAATATAGATATATTATTAAATATTGACTATCATAAGTTAATTATTTTGGCTACCAAATTATAACAAATAAAAATAAAATATAAAAATTAAGAGATTAGTGGCGTTTTTCCAAAAAAACGCCGCAAAAAACAGTATAGTTTAAAGAAAACGACGTCGTTTTAGTTGGATATTTAGGGGATTAGCGAAGGCGTTTTTAGAAAAATGTCGAGAAAAAGTTTATAGTTTAACAGAACGACGGCGTTTTAGTTGGATAGGGGATTAGTGGCGTTTATAAAAAACGTCGCAAAAAGAATTAAAGTTTATGGAAACGTCGTCGTTTTAGTTGAATATATAGGGGATTAGTGGCGTGCAAAAGTGCCGCAAACGGTCAAAATTTTTTTGCCGAAACGGCGTCGTTTTAATTTGTTAAATTTCATTTCTTTCATTCCCGACAGCCTTAGGCTTTTCCCCCAAAACACCAAATCAGTTTTCCCTTAAATTCACCTAAACGGCGTCGTTTTTTTCCACCCTTTTATCCCCAAAGACATACCCGAAAAGCTTAAGTGTTTTCCCCCTAAAATTTTCCCCCTAACCCAAAATTTTTAGCAAATTGAAACCTAACCCATCTCTCCATCGCCGAACCCGACCATCTGTTGCATCGCCGTCGACTCAACCATCTGCTGCGTCACCGTCGCACCCCTCAGCTGCAACTAATCGGTAAGCCAAAACCCTCACTCAGCTATTTCACCCATCTTCTTCTCGGTTCTCATTTTATTGGTTCGATGCTTTCTGATTTTTGTAACAGGGAATTAAAACCTGGGTTAGAGAAATTACTGTTGGAGGAATTCACAATCTTCTGCAGCAGCTTCACCTACTACTTCATCATCATATTTACTTTCGGATACTGAATAGAACAGAAAGGGGAAGAAGGGAAAGATAAAGGGTACGTTTTTTTGGATTATTTCTTCTTGTGTACCATAAAGACTTGCTTTTTTGTTCATCTTTCGTATATGTTCTCGTTTTTGTTGTGCTACTTAAATGACTTAATATATATATGATTTGTTGTTGTATCGAGATGGACATAGTAGAATACAGAGAAATTGAATACAGATTTTTACTAATCTTGGCAATTTGGTTTCTGCCTTGTACATTCCCATCAACTTTATTCTGAAATGAATCTCTGTGATATATTGATATATTTTTACTTTTATGGTCTTTTAAAGCATGAAAATTTCTATGCAATTTTCTATTTGATTTTGAAGCAGTATCATTTGCAATTATGGCAAGCATGTTCAAAAAGCCTTAATCTCAAGTTGTAACCAAGCTAAGTTCAGTATTTGCTGCTGATATAAATGAGTTCACACTTTCCAGTTTTTACTTTCTGATGGTATAATCTGTGATATGAACTTATTCTGACCTTCTAAGTTTTTCAAAGTCTTGGATGATGTAAAAGTATGATGAAAATTTGTGTGCAAGGAAGGGAACTTATATTTGTTAGTAGGTTAAAATATGCTGCAATTCCTTGGAATTTAATCTTTCTATTTTTATTTCTAAGTATGATGTTTGCTATTTTTGTGCTTGTCTAATCTTGATGTTCTCCTAGTGCCTTAGGAGTTTAATGCTTTAGTGCTTATTGTGCACCTGTTGTGCCAGGGTCATTAGATATTTGCTCAACGGCTTGAGTTGACAGAAGCTCAAGAAAGTTCGTTGTATTTGGCAAAAATCAGTGTATTTGGGCTACAAATAAACATAAAATTGGGCCAAACAAATAAAAAATAATATAATAACCCAAAACATTATATAAAACCCTTTTAGGTGGTTTTTAATTGATTTAACTACTTATTTCTGATTTTTTTAATGCTTACGAGCGATTCAAATACGTGTAGTGTTTTATAATTGGTACAAATAATTTCTATATTTTATAATATGTATTTAAAATTTTATCTGTATATTTTAATATGATTCGTACTAAATCAAAGCATACATGTAGTAAATTTCACTTGGAAAAAAAATCAGAAAAATGAATAATTGAAAAGGATAGAAATATAAAATAAATAAATAAATATAAATTTTTATTTCTATCTTCTTCTTTTTTGATAAAGTTGAAAAATTAAAAAACATAATATTTAAAAATTTGCATAATTTTAAGTTAGTTTACATCTCTTTCTCATTTTCTTTTCTTTAACTTTTTTTCTTATCAAATACGTTCAAAATTTATTTTTTTTTACAACTTTTTCACCTTTAATGCTTTAGTGCTTATTGTGCACCTTTTGTGGATGTTTGTTTATGCATTGCTCTTAATGTTATTAGCGATGTATCACCACTGGTAACAGTTCTAAATTTGACCTTGACCTTGAGTACGTAAAATATATACTCGAACTTATATAACTCACATAATTTACATAACTTATATAACTTACATAACTCACATAACTTATATAACTTACATAACTCACATAACTTACATAACTTATATAACTTACATAACTCACATCACTTACGTAACTCACATAACTCACATAACTTACATAATACATAAGTAGATATCATATCATAACTTACATAACTTAATTATACTTATAAATAAACAACTTACTCGTGTAATTTATTGTCAAGTTTAGACTTCAAGAACTATGAAATGGATAGGAGTTGGATGAAATTGTCAAGGGTAAGCAACGCCAATCGAAATGGAGTACAAACTTTTTTAAATTTTGCATTTCAAAATGCAAGCCAAGAGAATATGATACTTTGCCTGTGTAAGAAGTGTGGCAACATCAATTGGCATTTTCGTGAAGTTGTCTGCGAACATCTAGTTGGTGATGGCTTTATTCGAGGGGTATAAAAAATGGATTTTCCATGGAGAGTGTACATCTAGTGGAACTTCTTCAACGATTAATCCGACTTATCCTGATACTGATTACCACCAGTATGTTAGACAAGACGACATAGAAGGTATGTTGCGGGATGCATTTAATATGTACAGTCATGGTGAGCAATCGTTTCCACCTGACTTTATTACATCCGATGATTGTGATATTGGTGGAAATGTTTTTTTTTTTTGCGAAACGGTAACAAGTGCACCTGATGAGAAGCCAAATGAAGAAGCGAAAAAGTTCTACAATTTACTTAATGAACTTTACGATGGATCAAAATATTCGAAATTGTCCTTCTGCATTCGTCTATTTCACTTAAATGTTTGGGAGGGTGGACCGGAAACTCTTTTACAATGCTGCTAGAGTTTCTGAGATAGATGTTTCTGTTTGCAAAAATCCCCCAGTCTTGTCAAGATATGAAGAGACTAATAAAATATTTGGGCCTTGGGTACGATAAAATTCATAGTTGCCCAAATGACAACATGTTGTACTGGGGTGATCAGAAGAACCAACAGTCTTGTCATGTTTGCGGTAAGTCTCGTTGGATGAATGGGAATACAGAAGATGTAAATGCGGATGAATGTGGGGCACAGTTAAGAAAGAAGCTAGTCAAGGTTTTGCGATATTTTCCCCTAATACCAAGACTTCAAAGGCTTTTCATGTCGTCAAAGACGACTGATTCTATAAGGTGGTATAATGATCAACGAACCGATGATGGATTATTAAGGCATCCTGTTGATTCTTTAGCTTGGAAATCATTTGACAGTAAATTTCTGAGCTTTGCAAGTGATCCTCAGAATGTGAGGTTTGGGCTAACAGCTGACGGCTTTAATCCTTTTAAAATCATGAGTACTTCGTACAGTACTTGGCCTGTAGTGCTTGTTCCTTACAATTTGCCTCCATGGATTTGCATGAAGCAATCTTCATTTATTTTATCAATGATTATCCCTGGAGAGAAAAGTCTCGGAAATGATATTGACATCTATTTGCAGCCACTTATTGAAGAGTTAAAACAGTTATGGTCGGGTGTTGAGACATATGATGTATTGAGAAAGGAGAACTTTAATTTACGTGCAGCTTTGTTTTGGACAATTAATGATTTCCCATCTTATACTAATTTATCGGGTTAGAGTACTAAAGGACGTTATGTCTGCCCTTGTTGTGCTGCACAATCTTGTTCAAAGTGGTTGTATAATGGGAAGAAGTTCTCTTACATGGGCCATCGTCGGTGGTTAGATGGAAATCATAAATTTAGATTTCAGAGGACTCTATTTGACGGTACTGAAGAGTACAGAGAAGCTCCTGAACAGACCGTTGGATTTGAAATCTTGTTTATGTTAAAAGATATCAACTTTAGTTATGGGAAGATGAATCAACCACCTAACACACAAACAAAGAGAAGATCGAGGGATGAATCTGACGAAGAGGATGATCCTAATGAGGTGGACTTGTGGAAAAAAAGGAGTATTTTTTTTAGTTGCCTTATTGGGAGCACAACATTTTTACGCCACAATCTTGATGTCATGCATATTGAGAAGAATGTCTGCGAGAACATAATTGGGATAATTTTGAATGTCGATGAAAAATCAAAAGACAATCTTCAGAGTCGACTTGATTTAGTTGACATGAGAATTCGTCGTGATCTTCATCCTTAAGTACTTCCGAATGGGAAATATCGGTTGTCACCTTCTATTTTTTCAATGTCAAAGAAAGAGAAAGAAGTGTTCTACATGGTGTTGAAGGATATAAAGGTCCCAGATGCGTATGCGTCAAATATATCTCGATGTGTGAGTATTAAAGATCGAAGATTATATTCATTAAAATCACATTATTACCACGTCTTGATGCAAGATTTACTCCCAGTTGCTTTACGGTGCTGTATGTCAAAAAATGTGACGTCTTGTATAATTGAACTATCCAATATAATGAAAGCTATTTGTGGCAAAGTTTTGGATGTTGAAGAACTTCAGAAAGTACAGGATCGAGCCGCTTTGACTTTATGCAATTTGGAGAAGATCTTTCCACCTTCCTTCTTCACTATTATGGTGCACTTGGTAATCCATCTCCCTCACGAAGCAATACTTGGTGGACCGATTTTTTATCGATGGATGTATCCTATAGAAAGGTGCTAATCTATTTGTCAAGTATTCATTCATTCACCTCTATACATTTAGTTCCAGCTTTTGATAAATATTGTATATCGTGTTTAGGTTCCTAAGCAAATTGAAGTCTTATTGTCGCAATAAGCGTTATCCAGAAGGATCAATTGCTGAAGGCTACTTGGTAGAGGAATGCATGACCTTTTAGAAGATGTTGAAACACGACTAAATAGACCAAGTAGAAATGCCGGGCTCAATGATCATAACTTGGCCGAAACTTATTTATTCCAAGGTTATGAAAAACCAATCGGCAAAGTTGAAATTGCAGAAATAGATGATATATCGTGGATACAAGCATATCGATATGTACTTTTTCACCACGATTCAATTGAACCGTTATGCAAGTAAGTTCTATAATTTCCTCACATATTCGTCGTTTTGATTTGTTTATCTTCTAACCAATTAAACTTGTTTTTAACATAGTGAGTACAAACAAGTTTTGAGATCTCGTGCACGCTCTCGAAGATTACAACATCGAGAGATTAAGAAGTTATTCACAGAATCTTTTCGTGAATGGTTAAGCCAAACGGTATGTAACTGAAGTTAATAAGTTACATATAATCGCGAAATTTAGTTAATCAAATAAGAATGTTTTTACATAATACATTTATAATTACTCAATTTACTTTCGATTCAATAGGTTTGGAGTGGGAAGGATGTCAATGACGAAGTTAAATGGCTTTCCCAAGGTCCGAACAGAGTAATAAAAAGATATAGTGCCTTCCTCATCAATGGATACAGATTTCATACAAAATACCGCGAGAGAATGAGGAGAACTCAAAATTGTGGAATTATTGCTAATTCTTCAATTACAAGTTATGCTAGTACTAGGGACAGTAATCCGGTTGAGGGTAATGTGGAGTATTACGGACTTCTTACCGACATTATTGAGTTGGATTACTATGGCAGATGGAAAGTTGTCTTATTTCAGTATGATTGGGCTGATGTTAATACTGCTCGCAGAATTAAAAAAGATCAATTTGGTTTTACAATGGTTAATTTCTTTCGCTTGATTCACATTGGACAACAATTGATGGACGAGCCATATGTATTTTCCTCTCAAGTGAAACAAGTTTTTTATTCGAAAGATCCAACTGATGAGGGTTGGTATGTTGTACTCTGGAACACTCCTAGAGACTTGTTTAACATGGGTAATGGAAGTAGAGATGACATCGTCGAAATATCAGAAACATTACCTTTTCCAGAACAAAACTTAGATGAAAATATCCCTAGTACTATTACACAACATCAATGGGTTCGACATGATGTGGATGAAGATATTTACGAATAATGATGTAGTAAGATTTTACGATTTTTTAATTATATGTAATATTATGATTTTAATCTTGGTCATGTTATATAATTTAACTATTTTATATGTATTATTATTGTTGTAATTTGTTACTAAAACTTCAACTATTTTATGTGTATTGCAGGAAAAATGCGTAGAAGAAGATTACGAGATTTAAGTATTGTCCAGAATACTCCAAATTCGGAAGAAGCAAATAGTGAACAATGAGACAGTTGTTGGATCTTGAATGTGCTGGAGACACTGACGAGAGCCCGAGAATTTCAAAGTAATGTTAAGTTTATTTTACATGTGTGTTGACTTTTATTATTGATTTATTTTTCAATTTTAATATAATAATATATCGTTTTTCAGCTAAAAGTGGTGGGAAGCGTAGAGGTCGAGGACGTACGCTACTTAAAGATTTATACGAATTAAATCTTGTCGAGCATGTCAAAGTAAGTAGAAACAATCATGGTTAGCCTATTGGATCTGAAGCTCGACTTTTAGCAGGTTATTTGGGCATTATAGCACGAAATGTCAATATGTTGCCCATCAACTACGAATCATGGCATCACATGCCTGATAGCAACAAAAATCAGGCTCTCGATAATATTAAGGTAACAAAAAGTTAAAGTAATTTATAATACTTCGGCTTAACTTTCATTTATATTTACATTCTAAACTTGTGTTTTTTTAGGAGAGATTTGCTTTAGAGGTCTCCGATGACTATATCAAGAAAGCATTGGGTAAAAAATGGACAGACCATAAAAGCACTTTGAAAAAACTATATTTTAAGAAAGATATAAGCCTCGAGGAAAAATTGATAAATGTCCATGAGAATCTTTGAGGTACCAATGGGAAGATGCGGTTAGATTCTGGAATTCAAAGAAAGGAGAGGTATTACGTATTTCTAAACTCTTATATATAGTGTTTACTATATACGTAATAATAATTTCATTATGTAGGACCGTGAGCGAGTTGGAATAAGCAGCAGGCAAAAACAAAAATTTACGAACACGGCAAAGTCGAGAAGTTTTGCTTCTGTAGCTGAGGCCGAGGTATTATGAATATATTAATTCTATCAAATATTAATGACTTTCTACTATTAAATAATATTTTTACTACTATATTGTAGGAAGTCTCGTCAAGTCAAAAAGTTGGACGCCTTCAGCTTTTTGAGATTACGCATAGGAAGAAAGATGGATCTCCTATGACATCCGAAGCTGGAGAAATTATGGTATATTTACTTAATAAAATTTAATTTATTATAAATATTTATAATGTTTAATTATAATGGTTTAATTCTCGTTTGTAATTTTAAATAATGTTATGTTGCATTCCTTTTTATTATATATTTCATTTTTAACTCTTTCATTGATTTATTAGGAGAAACTAAAAGAGAAGAAGGCGGAGTATGACGCGATTGCTTCGACTGATAGTTCTGTTAATCTTGAAAACATTGATAACAGAATTATCACTAAAGTTTTGGGTCCTGAAAGGTACGGTCAGGTTCGATTTCAAGGATCTGGTGTTACCCCGACCCAATATTTTGGATCCGACTCCTAGCAATACATGTCTTCCGGGAGTCAAGCTCAAGCTGAAGTTCAGAGGTTAAAAGACTAGATAGCTCAGATGCAAGCGAGCATAGTTGAGCAAATTGCCGAGGTCCAAAGAAAATATGAAGAACTCCAGCAACAACTTAGAGCGGAGGCAGCAGAGAGGGAGGCAGCGGCAGCAGCGACGGAGGCAGAGGCAGCTAGAAAGTACGATGAGCTCCAGCTACAGCTTCAGCAAATGATGTAGATGTTTCAGCAGTCGCAAAAGCGGCCATCTTAGACATTAGTTTTCTCCTTATAAGAATGTTTTTTAACATTGTCACATTTAACATTATTGTAAGAATATTTTGAGTTATACTTAATTTATTAATTTACATCATAGATCTTTCGTTAAATTTGAAGTATCATTTAGATTTAATATTTTTGGTTGTATTTTTTATGCTACATTTGCTGTTTTTGGTTGGATTTCATGCAGGAAGGGTTAGATATTGGTGAAAAATGTACATTTCAAATCTACCAAAATTAGCGGCGTTTATGAAAAAAGCGCCGCTAAAATCAATGACCTTTAGCAGCGCTTTTCCCACAAACGCCGCTAAAAGCCATGACCTTTAGCGGCGCTTTTCCCACAAACGCTGCTAAAAGCCATGACCTTTAGCGGCGCTTTTCTCACAAATGCCGCTAAAATCCATGACCTTTAGCGGCGCTTTTCTCACAAACGCCGCTAAAATCCATGACCTTTAGCGGCGTTTGTGGGCCATGACCTTTAGCGGCGCTTTTCCCACAAACGCCGCTAAAATCCATGACCTTTAGCGGTGCTTTTCGCACAAACACCGCTAAAAGCCATGACCTTTAGCGGCGCTTTTCCCACAAACGCCACTAAAAGCCATGACCTTTAACGGCGCTTGTAAAAACGCCGCAAGTAGTTTTAGCGGCGCTTAAAAACGCCGCTAAAGGCTAAAAAAACGCCGCTAAAAGTCTATTTTCTTGTAGTGGCTGATACCGCTCAGCCCTTGGGCTGTAAGTAAGACGATGTTTTTGAATTAAACATTAAGTTGTTATTTAAAACTATCACTACTCGATTGAGGAGCACGTGAGTTGAAATGTGTTAAAGCGAATTATTCTCCTATTTAAGGGTTAGAGAGAGACTATAAATAGTTCTAAGTATTATATCAAAAATAGTAGCTATAATGAGATATCATATCTATGTTGTGGATAGTATTTATCCACTTTATTCAATTCTAAACATATTTGGATCATTCCAAACTTGAATTCGTCCGGCATAAAATACAGGTATTATGGAAAGATGCACCTATTAGATGTTTATATAAAGGAATTTTCTATTAATCATTTTTACTATTATGCTTGGAGTATTGAGAACTTTGCTCTACACGTCTCAAAATCATCATATTTTGTTAATATTATCTTTTATTTTTTTAACAGAAAATTACTACATAAATATTTGAAGTGTAAAAATGATTTAGTATGTTGTAAAATCTTTGTGCTTCTACACTCAAAAGTTCACATTTTAAGCTTAAAGGGGTCTCGAAAACTCATATTATGTCTTGGACATGTCCATACATTATTCGAAATAATTTTGAAATGTTACAAATTGTTCCAAAGAACTTTACTAAGATGTAAAATGGGTGTTTTGTTAAAAAATTTAGTATGAGCAATGAGCATGTGGGTGTGATATCAGTTATCCATTTTGATTATCTGATTAAGTAAGGAATGTTAAAAAATTTATTTATTTAAAACTAAAATTTTACTAAGATAGTTTTTAAATATTTCAAGGTGTTGAGTAATCTTCGAAATTATCAAACTCGATTTTTAAAAGATAGTATCGTATTTTAGAATATCAATTTTACATGATTACTCGAGTAGTGATAGTTTTAAATAACAACTTAATGTTTAATTTAAAAACATCGTCTTACTTACAGCCCAAGGGCTGAGCGGTATCAGCCACTACAAGAAAATAGACTTTTAGCGGCGTTTTTTAGCCTTTAGTGGCGTTTTTAAGCACCGCTAAAACTATTTGCGGCGTTTTTACAAGCGCCGTTAAAGGTCATGGCTTTTAGTGGCGTTTGTGGGAAAAGCGCCGCTAAAGGTCATGGCTTTTAGCGGTGTTTGTGCGAAAAGCACCGCTAAAGGTCATGGATTTTAGCAGCGGTTGTGGGAAAAGCGCCGCTAAAGGTCATGGCCCACAAACGCAGCTAAAGGTCATGGCTTTTAACGGCGTTTGTACGAAAAGCGCCGCTAAAGGTCATGGATTTTAGCGGCGTTTGTGAGAAAAGCACCGCTAAATGTCATGGCTTTTAGCAGTGTTTGTGGGAAAAACGCCGCTAAAGGTCATGGTTTTTAGCGGCGTTTGTGGGAAAAGCGCTGCTAAAGGTCATTGCTTTTAGCGGCGCTTTTTTCACAAACGCCGCTAATTTTGGTAGATTTGAAATGTACATTTTTCACCAATATCTAACCCTTCCTGCATGAAATCCAACCAAAAACAGCAAATGTAGCATAAAAAATACAACCAAAAATATTAAATCTAAATGATACTTCAAATTCAACGAAAGATCTATGATGTAAATTAATAAATTAAGTATAACTCAAAATATTCTTACAATAATGTTAAATGTGACAATGTTAAAAAACATTCTTATAAGGAGAAAACTAATGTCTAAGATGGCGGCTTTTGCGACTGCTGAAACATCTGCATCATTTGCTGAAGCTGTAGCTGGAGCTCATCGTACTTTCTAGCTGCCTCGCCTCCTCTCCTCTTTGTCATTTGCCTCGCCTCCTCGCTACTACCGCTGCCTCCCTCTCTGCTGCCTCCGCTCTAAGTTGTTGCTGGAGTTCTTCATATTTTCTTTGGACCTCGGCAATTTGCTCAACTATGCTCGCTTGCATCTGAGCTATCTAGTCTTTTAACCTCTGAACTTCAGCTTGAGCTTGACTCCCGGAAGACATGTATTGCTAGGAGCCGGATCCAAAATATTGGGTCGGGGTAACACCAGATCCTTGAAATCGAACCTGACCGTACCTTTCAGGACCCAAAACTTCAGTGATAATTCTGTTATCAATGTTTTCAAGATTAACAGAACTATCAGTCGAAGCAATCGCGTCATACTCCGCCTTCTTCTCCTTTAGTTTCTCCTAATAAATCAATGAAATAGTTAAAAATGAAATATATAATAAAAAGGAATGCAACATAACATTATTTAAAATTACAAACAATGAATTAAACCATTATAATTAAACATTATAAATATTTGTAATAAATTAAATTTTATTAAGTAAATATACCATAATTTCTCCAGCTTCGGATGTCATAGGAGATCCATCTTTCTTCCTATGCGTAATCTCAAAAAGCTGAAGGCGTCCAACTTTTTGACTTGACGAGACTTCCTACAATATAGTAGTAAAAATATTATTTAATAGTAGAAAGTCATTAATATTTGACAGAATTAATATATTCATAATACCTCGGCCTCAGCTACAGAAGCAAAACTTCTCGACTCTGCCGTGTGCGTAAATTTTTATTTTTGCTTGCTGCTTATTCCAACTCGCTCACGGTCCTACATAATGAAATTATTATTACATATATAGTAAACACTATATATAAGAGTTTAGAAATACGTAATACCTCTCCTTTCTTTGAATTCCAGAATCTAACTGCATCTTCCCATTGGTACCTCAGCATTCTCGGCGGGACATTTATCAATTTTTCCTCGAGGCTTATGTCTTTCTTAAAATATAGTTTTTTCAAAGTGCTTTTATGGTCTGTCCATTTTTTACCTAATGCTTTCTTGATATAGTCATTGGAGACCTCTAAAGCAAATCTCTCCTAAAAAAACACAAGTTTAGAATGTAAATATAAATGAAAGTTAAGCCGAAGTATTATAAATTACTTTAACTTTTTGTTACCTTAATATTATCGAGAGCCGGATTTTTGTTGCTATCAGGCATGTGATGCCATGATTCGTAGTTGATGGGCAACATATTGACATTTCGTGCTATAATGCCCAAATAACCTGCTAAAAGTCGAGCTTCAGATCTAATAGGCTAACCATGACTGTTTCTACTTACTTTGACACGCTCGACAAGATTTAATTCGTATAAATCTTTAAGTAGCGTACGTCCTCGACCTCTACGCTTCCCACCACTTTTAGCTGAAAAACGATATATTATTATACTAAAATTGAAAAATAAATCAATAATAAAAGTCAACACACATGTAAAATAAACTTAACATTACTTTGAAATTCTCCAGGCTCGTCAAGTGTCTCCGGCACATTTGAAGATCCAACAACCGTCTGCTGTTCACTATTTGCTTCTTCTGAATTTGGAGTATTCTGGACAATACTTAAATCTCGTAATCTTTTTCTACGCATTTTTCCTGCAATACACATAAAATAGTTGAAGTTTTAGTAACAAATTACAACAATAATAATACATATAAAATAGTTAAATTATATAACATGACCAAGATTAAAATCATAATATTACATATAATTAAAAAATCGTAAAATCTTACTACATCATTATTCAGAATATCTTCATCCACATCATGTCGAACCCATTGATGTTGTGTAATAGTACTAGGGATATTTTCATCTAAGTTTTGTTCTGGAAAAGGTAATGTTTCTGATCTTTCGACGATGTCATCTCTACTTCCATTACCCATGTCAAACAAGTCTCTAGGAGTGTTCCAGAGTACAACATACCAACCCTCATCAGTTGGATCTTTCGAATAAAAAACTTGTTTTACTTAAGAGGAAAATACATATGGCTGTCCATCAATTGTTGTCCAATGTGAATCAAGCGAAAGAAATTAACCATTGTAAAACAAAATTGATCTTTTTTAATTCCACGAGCAGTATTAACATCAGCCCAATCATACCGAAAGAAGACAACTTTCCATCTGCCATGGTAATCCAACTCAATAATGTCGGTAAGAAGTCCGTAATACTCCACATTACCCTCAACCGGATTACTGTCCCTAGTACTGGCATAACTTGTAATTGAAGAATTAACAATAATTCCACAATTTTGAGTTCTCCTCATTCTCTCGCGATATTTTGTATGAAATCTGTATCCATTGATGAGGAAGGCACTATATCTTTTTATTACTCTGTTCGGACCTTGGGAAAGACATTTAACTTCGTCATTAACGTCCTTCCCACTCCAAACCTATTGAATCGAAAGTAAATTGAGTAATTATAAATGTATTATGTAAAAACATTCTTATTTGATTAACTAAATTTCGCGATTATATGTAACTTATTAACTTCAGTTACATACCGTTTGGCTTAACCATTCACTTAAAAGATTACGTGAATAACTTCTTAATCTCTCGATGTTGTAATCTTCGAGAGCGTGCACGAGATCTCAAAATTTGTTTGTACTCACTATGTTAAAAACAAGTTTAATTGGTTAGAAGATAAACAAATCAAAACGACGAATATGTGAGGAAATTTTAGAACTTACTTGCATAACGGTTCAATTGAATCGTGGTGAAAAAGTACATATCGATGTGCTTGTATCCACGATATATCATCTAATTCTGCAATTTCAACTTTGCCGATTGGTTTTCCATAACCTTGGAATAAATAAGTTTCGGCCAAGTTATGATCATTGAGCCCGGCATTTCTACTTGGTCTATTTAATTGTGTTTCAACATCTTCTAAATAAGCGTTATCCCACAAACACTTTTTGCGACAAAAGGTCATGCATTCCTCTACCAAGTAGCCTTTCTAATTGCTAAAGGCTACCGGCATTTCTACTTGTCGCAATAAGCGTTATCCAGAAGCAATAACCTTTAGCAGCGCTTTTCCCACAAACGCCGCTAAAAGCCATGACCTTTAGCGGCGCTTTTCTCACAAACGCCGCTAAAATCCATGACCTTTAGCGGCGCTTTTCGTACAAACGCCGCTAAAAGTCATGACCTTTAGCGGCGTTTGTGGGCCATGACCTTTAGCGGCGCTTTTCCCACAAACGCCACTAAAATCCATGACCTTTAGCGTTGCTTTTCGCACAAACACCGCTAAAAGCCATGACCTTTAGCGGCGCTTTTCCCACAAACGCCACTAAAAGCCATGACCTTTAACGGCGCTTGTAAAAACGCCGCAAGTAGTTTTAGCGGCGCTTAAAAAGGCCGCTAAAGGCTAAAAAAACGCCGCTAAAAGTCTATTTTCTTGTAGTGGCTGATACCGCTCAGCCCTTGGGCTGTAAGTAAGACGATGTTTTTGAATTAAACATTAAGTTGTTATTTAAAACTATCACTACTCGATTGAGGAGCACGTGAGTTCAAATGTGTTAAAGCGAATTATTCTCCTATTTAAGGGTTAGAGAGAGACTATAAATAGTTCTAAGTATTATATCAAAAATAGTAGCTATAATGAGATATCATATCTATGTTGTGGATAGTATTTATCCACTTTATTCAATTCTAAACATATTTGGATCATTCCAAACTTGAATTTCGTCCAAGCATAAAAATGCATGTGTATTATGGAAAGATGCACCTATTAGATGTTTATATAAAGGAATTTTCTATTAATCATTTTTACTATTATGCTTGGAGTATTGAGAACTTTGCTCTACACGTCTCAAAATCATCATATTTTGTTAATATTATCTTTTATTTTTTTAACAGAAAATTACTACATAAATATTTGAAGTGTAAAAATGATTTAGTATGTTGTAAAATCTTTGTGCTTCTACACTCAAAAGTTCACATTTTAAGCTTAAAGGGGTCTCGAAAACTCATATTATGTCTTGGACATGTCCATACATTATTCGAAATAATTTTGAAATGTTACAAATTGTTCCAAAGAACTTTACTAAGATGTAAAATGGGTGTTTTGTTAAAAATTTTAGTATGAGCAATGAGCATGTCGGTGTGATATCAGTTATCCATTTTGATTATCTGATTAAGTAAGGAATGTTAAAAAATTTATTTATTTAAAACTAAAATTTTACTAAGATAGTTTTTAAATATTTCAAGGTGTTGAGTAATCTTCAAAATTATCAAACTCGATTTTTAAAAGATAGTATCGTATTTTAGAATATCAATTTTACATGATTACTTTAGGATAAAACATGTTTAATAATTAATTTTATTAAGGTTGCTTTTTAAAATAATGTCGAGTTTTTTTGGCGTGTTGAGTAGTCTACAGAAGAGAAATGATTGTATGAAATAGGAATATTATTAATTTTCAATAGTTTAATGCTACATCAGTAATTTCATCTTGAATTTCAAGATTTTCATTTCGGTTTGATTTTTTTTAGGATGAAAATGTTAAAATTCAGGATGAAATTACTAATATGGTATTAAACTATTGGAAAGAGATAATATACATGTTTCATACAATTATTTCTCATCTATAGAATAACAAACTCGAAAAAATTTCTTTAAAGATTAAATAGGCCTTGGAATTTTGAGTGAAATATTTTGTTTAAATAAATGCTAAAATAAAAATTTATTTTATCACAAAAGAGTATAGTTTTGAATTGAAATAAAAAGAATTTTGGTCTAGGTTGGTACCTCTACACTAACACCATTAGTTTTTGCTAATGTGACACTAATAGCTATTCTGCTGGTGACACATGATAGTCTCTCAGTATGTCACGTGGTAGATATAAATTTCAAAAATTAAAAAAAAAAACTTCAAATATATATAAATTAATAAAAAATATTTTTTTTCACATAAAAATGAGCCTAAACAAAAATATATATATACTCTTATTTGTTTATTTATTTTTAAAGATTAAAAAAATTAATAAGGTATAATAATAAACGTTTATTATAACAAACGTATAATAAACGTTTATCATGATAAGTTGTGAATATCAATAAGGTATAATATTATTTTTGGTCCTTGAACTTAGTAATTAGGATTATTTTGGTGTTTATATTTTTATTTGGTTCACTTTAGCACCTAAACTTGACAATTAAATTCATTTTGGTCTATAAACTTTGGATTAAGTCAAAATTTGATGATGTGACCAACATTCTTGAAACATCATTGGATTGATCGGTAGGACCAATTAGACTAAGAATCGATCAATATATTAGTCCAAACAAAAGGGTTGAACTCATTGAATCGGAAACTACTCGAAATCAGTAAAAAAAACTAAGACAAAAAACTAGTAGTTGAACAAGTTTAATTCATTTAATTTTTTTTTATATTTTTTTCTGAATTTCAAATTAATTATTTAATTCTTGTTGGTCTAGAATTTAAATTGATTAAACCAATTGAATCGAGAACTAATTGTTTGACCGATTCAACCACTGATCGAATATGAGTAGTTTTAGGATTTGTATCAAAAAGAATAAATATTATAACAACATGTAATGATATTAAAGTTAAAAAAATCCAAGCATGTCCATTATAGCATTAAATCTAAGTATTAGAATTTGAATAAATGCAGGTAAATAACTTTGTTCGCAAAATTTCCGAAATCCCACAAATATCCAAAGTTAGTAATTTAATTTTAGAGAAGGGATTTTATGAAATTAAGATATCATGTCATTTGTATCACTGTTAAAAATTTTATTCATTTCCATCGTTAAAAATTGATATCTATATATCAGAAGAAGGTACATGTAACATATTAAGTTATACTGTTTAATTATTTTGTCAACCATGTCAATTTTTAGTAGTAAAAATGGATGAAATATTTTTAACAAAAAGGATCAAATCGCTCTTTAATCTAATATACGAGGACTAATTTGTAGTACAAGGTCCTTCATAGTAATTTTACCAAGATATGTTTTTCATTTACTAAATGAAAAACTACCATGAATTCAAGCATGTTTCATCTTATAATATGTATAATAAACAGCATAAGTAGATCATGGAGAAATTAAGCAGGAAATACAGAATTACAACATATATATATATATATATATATATATATGTATATGTATATATAAATCTCAGTCTTGCTAAAGAAGAACATCATAATATAAGATTGAAACAAGTCAAACTGCAAATCTGGGATTCTCAATTCCATGGAAGAAAAAAAAGAAAATTAGAGAGAGATGAGGCCTTCCCTGACGAGCAAACCAAACATGAGAACGAGGAGACCAACAGTGACACACTGAGTTGGGGAGATGAAAGTCTGCGAATATGCTGATAAAGTCACTGCTGCTCCAACTATTCCGATCAACAAAGAGCTCATGTTTTGATTCATCTTTTCTTTTTTTTCTTCGTCTATAGCTGAAGATTGAAGGATGTGAATGAAGTGATGAAATAGTCTTCAGTCTTTTTGGGTACCCTTTCGTCGTTCCTATTGGGTTTTATGACTTTCACCCAATCAATCTGAAAAAGTCAACCCTTTTTGGGATCCTCGACGCCTTTTCCATTTTTTTTTAATTAAAACATTAAAATTATGTTATACAGTTTTTAATTAAATTTTATAAGGACTAAATTATAAATTTATGGAGAATACAACAACTTATAACATATTTTAACCAAATTATAATGTTGCTCAACTACTCCTACCATTTTACATCTTGACTACGGATCAAGCTACTTGTCGGATTCAGCAGTCGTAGCATGTTTAGATTGGTTTAGTTTTTTAATAAGATTTTTTTTATTTACATCTATTTACTAATTAATTTTAAAAAAAATAAATTATATAAAAATGTAAATATTAATATTAATTTTTTATTATTTTATTAAATTTTGAATAATAAAATAGGCTATCCAGCTAGACTTAGCCAAGCCGCAACTTAACTTATAGCTACTTTCACAACTATCTACTTTATTCGTATAGACTTGTCCATGAGTCGAGCCGGGTTTTAATTGAATTTTAGATCCGCTTAATAGGTTTGGATCTGGCCCAATCCGAACACCAAAAACACTAAAAACATTAAAATAAATATTTTCTAATAAATTAAAAATAAATTTAAAAAATTAAAAATCTTTATACTTAAATAACAAAATAACACATGTGCAACTTAACACGTAAATGCCTCTAAAACAGTAACAAAATTAACAATAAAATAAGAGTTATACAATATCCAAATATTAACAACAAAATAGTAGCAATATAATAGTGAAATGGCATCAAAACAATGAGAAAACAACAATTTCTTTTTCTTTATGCAAATCAGGCCCGAGCCAGGAAACCCTTACCTGAGGTCTAACCAGTTTTCTAAACAGGCTTTTCTTTTTTTTTGCTCAAACCTATTTTTCGAGTCTATATTTTTATCTAAACTCTCTTACTTTTTGATCTAGCCTTTAGCCAAACATGTCTACTCGTATTGAACTATTATTTTTAAAACTCAAATTGTACTGACTTTGACTTGAATTACTATTAATAATTATAATAAATGTATTTAAATTTAAATAAAAATATGAAATTAATAGTAATGTTATAAATTATATATTATGGGTGTCCATAATCCCAAATGAAGTAACCTTAAAACCTTTCATTTTATTATTTGTAAATAAATGGATGCTAAAAGACTTGCAAGAAAAAACAGAACACAAACATGATACCCATACAAAAATCTGTCAAAATCCATATAATATGATTTATAAACAGATCAAAGCCCATATAAATTCAAGCATTAAAATACTTGAATACAACTAGCATGATAGCTTCAGCTACTCAAGTTCGACTCGACTCAACAAAGATGAAGCCAAATTTGGGTTATTTCGCACCAAAGCAAAGTAACTTGGAAGCACATATATCTTGTTGACATCCTGACAATGTTGGCTCCTTAAGGATGATTAACGGGAACTATCATGCCTAACTAAAACTTGAAGGCTTTAAAGAAATTTGTCACCTAATCACTGCACAAGATTCTTTGGTCTTAAACTTACTTTGGATTTTGAATTAAATAAAAAGTCTATTAGAGCCTTTTCTTCAGCTTCAATTAGGCTATAACCAGGATCTTTCCTTACCCCAGTGTCATCCATCATCTTCCTTACTTTCTCAACTCGATCCCACTCGCCTTTTGAAGCATATATATTCGAAAGTAATACATAATCTCCGCTCTCATCCTGTCTTATTTTGAGTAGTCTCACATTTGCACGCCTTCCCAACTCGACATTTCCATGAATTCTACAGGCCCCAAGCAGAGTCCTCCATATAATGGCATTCGGTTCAATCACCATCGAGTCTATGAACTTGAATGCTTCATCCAATAGCCCAGCACGCCCTAGCATATCCACCATACACCCGTAATGCCTTATATTTGGCTCAATGTTATAACCATCTCTCATAAGCTTGAAATATTGACGACCCTCGTTTACTCTCCCAGCATGACTGCAAGCAACTAAGACTCCAACAAAGGTGATCTCATTTGGCCTAACTTTGGACCTCCTCATCTCGGTAAACAGATTGATTGATTCCTCGGCATGGCCATGAATTGCCAACCCTCCTATTACTGAGTTCCATGTCGACACATCTTTTTCTCTCATATCTCGGAAAACTTTTAGTGCCCTCCCAATGCTGCCGCATTTTGCATACATGTCAATAAGTGCATTCCCAAGTAAAACATTAAAGCCACTGCTTGAGAACATCTCCGAGAGAGACCAATGTATCTTCATCCCAACTTGCAAATCCCCCAAATCCGCACAAGCATTCAACAAACTCAACATGGTAACCTCATCTGGCCTCTCCCCGACAGTCTTCATCTCTTCAAACATCTCCAATGCCTTCTTACATTCACCGGACAGAACATAGCCTGCAATCATAGCATTCCAAGTCACAACATCCTTCTTCAGAACTTCATTAAAAAGTTTCCTTGCACTCTCCATTTCCCCTCTTTTCGCATATGCTGTAATCATAACATTCCAAGAAACCAAGTCCTTCACTGGCATTTCATCAAAATACCTCCTTGCCACATCAAGTTCCCCTCTTTTTGCATACCCTGAAGTCAAAGCTGACCAAGGCACAACATCCCTTTTTGCCGAATCATCGAAAAGCTCACTTGCAACACTCAAATCACCACAATTAGCATGAAAATAAATAAGGGTATTCCTTAAAAAACTATTCTCCATAAACCCCATTTTTAAAGCCTTCCCTTGAATCCCAAACCCCATTTTACTCCAACAAAGTTTGGTGCAAGCTTTAAGAACAAAAGGAAAGGTAAAGCCATCCGGCTGAATTCCGCGTTTTGCCATCTGGGTATATCTTAAAATGGCTTTTAATGGGTTTTGGCTTTGAGCTGAGCCTCTTATAATTGTATTCCACATGAAAATATCTGGTTCTGAAATTCTATCGAACACTTTATGAGCATAGTTTAAAGTACCTGAAATTTCCATGGCGGCCTTGAAAATGAGCTCCCGTAAGGCTGATGGGTTGGAGTTGAAGCCTTTGGTGATGAGAAAACCATGGATTTGCTTTAAGGATCGGAGGTTTACGCATTGTGACCAAAAGGTCGTTGATGACTGTTGATGGCGGTTGATGCACCTGTCGTTTGGTCGTTTTCTTATCATTTACATGTCGTTTTTGGAGTTCAGCATGAAATGAGGCCGTGTGATAGCCTACGTTTTTTTATTTGATAATATATCTTTCATTAATAAAAATAAATTATTTTTAAAACAAGTATATAATAATTAGAAAAAGTCGATTGAGTCTGAGCTCGATTGGTAGGGTATTCTTATTAATGCAAGAGGACATGAGTTCGAATGCGCTAAAACCCATTATACTACTAACATGGGTTGCGAAAAAGCTATAAATAATTTTAGGTATTATCTTAAAAAGAATAAATATGATCGGAACATATGAGATTATTCAAAAATAATAATTAAAAAATAAAATATTTTTCTCTAAATTAAATTAATATGAAAATTTATTTAAATAATTTAAAATCAAATTATTACAAAACATGACACAAGTTTTTTTATATGTGAAAATTTTACTGAATTTGTAAATAATACAAAAACGATATAAAAAAATTTTAAATGTAATAAAAAATGAAATCATTATAAAAAAAAAGTGAATTTCAATAAAATAATAATAGTCCAACCTAGAGGTGATCATGGGTTGGGTTACCCTATCCGACCTAGCCTAAAGGCTCACCTGAAAAATAGAAGGGTTCGGCTAAAAATATAGGCCCGAAATATGGTTTTGGGCAAAAAAATAAGGCCCTTTTAGAAAATGGGCTCGACATCGGTAAAACTTTTTGTCCCGGCCCAGTCCGAATTATATACTAAATATTTTTTTAATCATATTTACTTTTTTATTTTCAATTTTAATATAACCACTTTTTATTATATTTTTAATTTGTGTATTGTTTTAAGAATTATTTTAGTCTCACTTTTTATTTGTTTCTTGTTTTAATATTTATTTTTATGTTTTTAAATGTATTTGATTTTTTATTTTTTATTTTTTTATTTAATGAAATAAGATAAAAAAATTAATATGGGCTAGGTCGGGCTCGAGCTTAGCAATTTTATTTTGGGTCAGGCTTGGACAAATTTTCAGACCCATATTTTGAGTTGGGCCTAAAAAATGGACCTACAATTTTATCTAGGCCCGGCCCATGATCACCTCTACTCCAACCAAACATAGCATAGTAAATTACTTTCTACACCCTAGACACCTATCATGTTTTGAAGGTAGAACATCTATAAGTTGTATACCATCTTCCTTTGATCTATTTTATAGATATTTTGCCGCCAGGCTATACTTTTTTACATTATACATGTCTATTTTATAATTTATATTTGGAATTCATGGTTACCCCACACTACTTTAACCTAAGCGATATTTAAATTTGAAATTCATCACATATTTTAGTACCTTTGTAACATCATTAAAATGTGATGATATAATACTCGAAGTAAAAAACACAAGATCACATGACTAACTTGAAATTACAACATTTAACGAGCATTAATAAAAAATCTTTAAAAATTATAAATTTTATTTCACATCAAAAATGAACTTAAACAAATAATATATTTTGTAATAACAAATTTCCTCGTAACATAAATTACAATATATATTATCGGATTACACAATTTCTTATCACCAACATAATATATTTTGTACTTCAACAACTTCCATAAAATTTTGTGATTTTATAATATATATACCCCCATTACAATATTTATTACTTGTGTTGTAATACATTGTAACACAAATCACAACATATACTACTCATTACACAAATTTCTTACAAGATTTCAGTCACAAAAATCATTGTCCAATTACAAAATTATTACATATAGTGTAATATATTGTGTAACATAAATTATAATACTTATTATTTAATTATATAATTTTTTATAATTCATTTTAAATTAATTAAATTAATAAGTCATATTTTATCATTCTAATTTAATTTTTTTAAATTTAATGAAATTGTTTGAATTAAATTAAAAAATTAAAATTAATTTATTTATTTAAATTTCAAAATTATTATTTTAAAAAAATTCACTCAAACTTAAATATTAAATTAATTCGAATAATTTAAATAATTTAATTCGATTTACTTAAAACTTAAATTTTTATTTTATTTTATTTTCAACCAAATTGTTGGAAACACAAATTCATCAAATTATAACACTATCTAGAATTCAATTCTTCTTTGTTTTTCATTCTATCCCTTCCCTTTTAAGGAATTTGATGATTGTTCTTCCTTGGTTATTATTTTCTTTTGTTTTCTCAAGAAACTATGAAACGAAACAAAATTAATTCAAACTATTTTTATAATTTCAGCGAAAGAATCTCTTCACCCATCCTATTTTGATGAGATATATGAAAGTTGAAATCCAAACAAAACAGTTACCAGAAGGATTGAAAAAGAAAAAAGCAGATTCGTTTGTAAAAATGAAAGATTAGTTGATGAATCTGGAAGAAAATGATTGTAAGGGGGCATTACTGACAGCAAAAACATGGATTTAAAGTTAATGCTGCAAAGCGGATCCCTTTCTTCACTTTTGCACCTTTGAGATTAGGCAAATAATCAGGAATATTGCTCATTATGCCTAGGTAATTAGTGCAATACTATTATCCCAAACATAAATTAAAAGAAATATTGAAGAAGATGAAGAAGAAGAAATCACCAGAACTGGGCTCTCATCAGTTTCGCACGCCCACCACTTGGAGAGATGGAGCATGGTTGCCTCTTATATATATTGGCTTTTAGGGCATAACATGTAAGACCCATTCACACCATATCTCTGGTATATAATATGATGTAATATTCTGATTGGAGAATCAGCAACCGTGGGAATTGGACGGTTCAGATTAGGAATGTCAACATAAATAATTACTTTAAATCATCTTATAAATAAAAATTTTCAGATTTTATATTTGGAAAAATAAACTAGCAGGGTGAACATTCAATCAAATCGAGTAAAAAAATTTAAATCAATCGAGTTGACGAATCTTATTTTATTATTTAACTCAAGTTGATTTTTTTTTTGAATTGGATCTAAAGGAATGAAATTAAAGTTGAATCAAATCGAGTTAAATTATTCAAGTTAAATTAAAAAGGTTAAACATATCAAATTAAAATTTTATTGCAGTATAAATAATTACATACTAAAGCACATAAATTTGAAATCGTATATATTTAAAAAAAATAAAAACAAAATAAGAAGAATAAACTTGAATCATTAATTAACTTATTTAGATTCTAAAATTATAATTTTAAAAAATTATATTTTTTTCAAAATAATTATATATTCTTTAGATTTTTTAAATTTTTTATATATTTTTAAAAATAAAAATTTTAGAATATTTACAAACATTTTAATTTTAAATTTTATTTTTAATTTTTAAAAATTATTTTAATTTTTTTATAAATAGAGAACAAAATATTACATACTCAATTATAATATATCAAATCATTTGAAGGTCGTAGAATATTCAAATTCTAATTTTGTTGGGTGCTAAGATAGGATGAAATCTACATCAAGCTATATTTACTTGTTAATTGAAAGAGCTATATTCTGGAAAAGTGTCAAACAAACACTAGTAGCTTCTTCTACTATGATAATAGAGTTTGTAGCATGCTATAAGGCATCAAACCATAGAATATGGTTGCAGAACTTTGTCACTAGGCTGCACATTTTGAAGAATGCAAAAAGACCACTCAAATTATTTTATGACAATAAGTCAGCGATGTTATATTTTAACAATAATAGGAGCTCATTTAAGTTGAAATATATTGACATAAAGCTCTTAATTGTGAAAGAAAGAGCGCAAAATGGACAAATATCTGTAGAGCACATTGAGACAAACTTTATGATAGCGGATCCGCTGACAAAAGGTTTATCACTCAAGGTCTTTCATGAGCACATTGCTCATAGGTGTTATATTATTTGAGGACATCATGGTTTAGCGGGAGTTTGTATTTTATTTGCTTTATGTTTGTTTTTAAACATTTATGTATTCTTTTTTTTCTAATCAGAAATGAAATATTCAGTTTATTCACTCTATTTGATATTAGCCTCGCTTAAGTTTAAGAAGAATCAGTTGAAAATAGGCATGTCTGATTCACATTGCATGTAATTTTCATACTATGCATCTATGATTGATCTATGTCATTTGATTATATTTGTATATGTGACCATTGATGAGTTTAGTCATGATTAATATGACAAAGACTATTTTGATCCTATATGAATATAGTTGATGACGAGATTATTATAGAATACCTGTTATATGATAGCAAATTTTTAGCTTATAAGGTTGTACATTTATCGGGAAACATATATCCAAGTGGGATATTATTGGATTAAAATCCTCAATTGTGGACACATATGTACAAGTATAATGCTATTTTAAAGTGTGATACAAAATTAAGCGACCAATTATGTTATAAGTGTCATGAAAATAATGTATAGATAGCATAAGTTGTATTTATAATTTGATGAGTGGCCAAATTATAAATACCCAAAATTGATTTAATAATCATTTATTTAAAAAGAGGTAGTGGTCCCCAAGAAATATATATATCTCGTACTTCTTTTTCATTTCCGTAGAGAGTTATACTAAGAGATAAACTATTTTCTTAGAAAATCAAAATCTTCTAGGCAATCTCCAACAATGTATTCAAGTACGCTTCCACATATAATCTTATTTTTTATGATCAGACATAACAAACCCTATTTTATTAAATTTTATATCAGTACTTATTTTACAGTTCTAACAATATACTGAATTGGTATTATTTTTTAGAATGATACTTCATTTGTTTTATTCTAGATAATTAAAAGGAGTGTGTATTTTTGTTTGGGACTCTGTTTGATCAGCTTGCGTTATGGTATAGGTATTTTGGTGGTTGTGTTTTCAAGGGTGTGATGAAGAACGATGAGGCTACTGTCTTATTGAGACATTTGCAGGCTTTTGATGCCATCTAATGTTGATATTATGACAGTCCAAATAACATTTGAGTGTTTTTGGAAGTTAATATAAATTAGAAAGCCAAATTTAGTGCTTGATATCGACTCCAATTTTGTTCTTGATTGGATTGAGTTTCCTTGTGCACATCATCATGCATTTCTATGAATTTATTACTCTTTCATGGTCTCATTCAATGTTGAAAAGATTAGTGATGACTACTTTGTTTTTTTTCCATGTGAGGCAAATTGGATGATGGATGTTTTAGCCAATGCAAGCAAATTGATTGGTTTTCATGTATGCTTTTTGGTAATTGTCATATTTTTCTTTATTGAGTTCTAGTTTAATTGGTATTAGTATTGTTGTCAGTGTAGGAAGATATAGGTTAAGTGCGCTAAAACGTGTTTATCTTTCTATTTAAGAGTTGGGAAGGATTATAGGTAGTTCTAAGTATTGTATAAAAAAAATTGTTATGTTTTCAATGTAAAAAAGTACTTTACAAAAAGTGCTTTTGAAAAATTTGATAATGTTTACCATTACGGTTTATAAGTGTTTTGAGAATATAAAATGTCTATTTTAGACGTTATGTTGTGAAGTATAATATTTAATGAGTGGATAAAAATAATAATTTTAACTTTTTAGTTTAGGTTAAAATTTTAGTTTAAAATTAAGGTTTAGTTTAAAAAGATGTTTGTTTACCACATTTTTCAGTTTGAAATCATGGTTTAGGTTGAAAAATTGATTTAGGTTGAAAAGTGATTTTCAACCTCAACGGTAAACACTAGGTGTGAGCATTCAATTGAGTTGAGTCAAATTGAGTAAAAAAATTTTAAGTTAGTCGAGTTAACGAATCATATTTTAGCAACCGAACTCAATTTGAATTTTTTTCAAATCAAGTCAAAAAATTTCAAGTCAAATCAAGTTGAGTTAACAAATCTTATTATTTATACTCAATGTTGTGTTTACATGGATCACTTATGTAACTAGTAGACGAAGTACAAGATTATTTAACTATATAAATAATATCATTGTTTTACCTTTTAACTTAATGGTTAAACATTTATCAAAACGATGTAGTTTTGTCTTTTCTTATTCAGATTTTCAGATAACTCAAATTGGTAATTTATATTCGAGTTAAATCGAAAATTTTGATTTTTTATTCGAGTTGATCCGAATAATTCGAATAACTCGAACTATTTAATTCAAAATTTAATTTTTTTAATCAAATTTTTTGAATCGAATCGGATTTTGTTCACCCTTAATAAACACACCCTTAGTTATACTTGAAACTTAATTTACTATTTTTAATGATCTAACATGACAAATCTTGGTAGATTCAATTTTGTATCATATTTAGGCTTAATAAATTATTTGGCATTTTAGTTTGACGTATTTTGCTAATTCAGTACCTATATTTTTTTAATTCCTATGTGGTACATATATTTGACAAAAATTATACATTTTAGTACTTGAAGAGAATAGTGTTCACTTTTTAGCGTTTAAATTTCGATTTTAAGATTTAGTTGATCAAAATTCATAATTAACATTAACCTTAAAACGCCGAAAAATCACAACCATAAGACTTATTTAACAAATTAAACAAATTCACAATTAATGTTAAATTTATTCAATTAATACAATCATTAAAATTCAAACATAATAATATTAACAATGATTTTTCATCAAATCAATCCTAAAATCTGAATTAAATGCTAAAAGTTTAATACCATTACCTTTAGATACGAAATGTATAACTATTGCCAAATACATGTGCTACATTGGACCAATAATATAGGCATTAAGATACATTTAGCCACTAAAATTTACTCATTTGATCATTTTGGCTGTTTTTTTTTTTTAGGTTATTTTGGCTCTCAACCTTTAAATTTTAGTTAAATTTTTTTTCTATGAAAAAATTGATTGAACTACTAAAATTTTAATGACATTAACGTGACAGCTGTGACAGCTGATGTGGCATTTTACATATACCTCATTGTTAATATAAATAAAGTTTTTATGAACTTTTTTTTGAATTTTTTTTATTTTTAAAAATGTTTTTATTTTATTTTTTGAATTTTTATAAATTATATGTAGACTGCCACGTTAGTTGCCACATCAATGTTGTTAAATTTTAATAGTTCACATAAATTTTCCATTCAAAAGTAAATAATTTAACTAAAATTTAAAAGTTAAGAGTCAAAATAACCCCCCAAAAAAGAATAAAGGGCAAGATGACAAAATGAATAAACGTTAGGGACTAAATTTATCATTATGCCAATAATATATTAAGCCTGATGTTTATTATGCTTTGAACAAGATGAACCTAATAATATATATATGGGTTAGTATTTGGTACACTAGCATTACATTTTTATTCTATAAATAGTTTTATAAAATTGTCATCTCTCTCTTTTTAAAAATATTTTATTATATCTCTATAGGACAGTTGTCAACTCATTGTTCTTCATTGTAGAGTTTAACAACTCCATTGACAATGTACTAAATATTTTTACTATATCTATCTATCTATCTATATATAGCAATGTGATATTACAAAAAAGGAAACAAATAGTCATGTTTACATTATAGTTTTTTTTCACACGTGTCTTTTGTTTAATTTTTTCTTTATATTTTTTTATGTTAAATATAAAGTTAATTTTAGATATAAATTATATCTTTATCTTAAGATTTTATAATATTAAGGGCGAGGATGAAAGTAACACGATTTGAATCCGTGCTAAGTAGGTGTTTGACTATCACTCCATCCAATTAAAATTAATAAATATTAAATTGTTAAGCTTAATATATAGTTTAAAAAATAGACATATATTAATAACATTTATCAAATTAAATTTATACTTTTCAAATACAATAAGAATTAATTGCATTTATTGATTAAACTAGAACAAACATAAATATAAATTTACGAAAAAAGAAAAGAGAATATTAACAATTTTAGCATAATAAAAATTTAATTTAACATTGAAAATATATATAATAAATAATATGTAAGAAGGTATTAGTAATATTATTTAAATTATAATATATTAGTATTAATATTCAAATTATAATGATTTTATTATTATTAACTATTATTAAAATTAAACAATATTATTAGTTAAATATTTTTAAGAATATTTTCTAATTACATTACTTTTTAATTTATTAAATATTTTTTAAAAAATTAATTAAAAATTTTAAACAATAATTGATATTATACAAAATCATCAATTTAATATACACAACTAAATTTGTTATGGGTCGAGCTACCCATCCAAGCCCGAGGGCTCATCTGAAATTTGAGAGGATTTGGGCAAAAAAATTAGGTCGGTTTAAAATATAGGATGAACTCAGGCTTGTACATTTAAGACCTGAGTCATGCTCAGCCCGTTTTTTACGTTGTAATATTTTATATTATATTTTTTTATATATTATATAATTTATAACACAAAAAATTAAATTTATAGTAGTATGTAGTATAATGTAAACATTTAAAAAATATTAAGTTATGATTATATATAAAATTTTAATGAATAAAAAATATATAAAAAAAGTATTAAACATTAAGTTAAAAATGATTTAAATATACATTTAATTATTTAAAAAATAATATAAACACATTTAAAATGTGTTTGAATTAGTTATTTATAAATATGGATGGACTTGAATAAAATTTTAAGTCAAACTCGACTCATGAATACCTTTATAAATAATTAGCCCATACATTACACAGTAATACAAATAGAGGTGATCATGGGCCAAGTTAAGTCTCAACCGAATTTAGGCCTATTTTCTAAGCCCAACCTGAAAAATGATCTTAAAATTTTATCTAAATTCGGCCCGGATAAAAATGATAAAATATAAGCTCGACCCACTCATAGTAAATTTTTTTACATGGTTATTTTTATATAAAAATAAAATTTAAAAATATAGTACATAAAAAAACACTAAAACATGTGAAATTTAGTAAGTAAAGACCTCTAAAATAATAACAAAATTAATATTAAAATAAGAATTATATAAGATCCAAACAATAATAATAAAATAATAACAATATAATAGCAAAATGATAATAAAATAATGGCAAAACAACAATAATTTCTTTTACAAGTTCGGACCGATCCTGAGCAAAACAAAACTTAGCCAAAGCGTAAATATTTTTTTGCTCAAATCCTATTTATATTTTTACCCACATTGAGATATGATATAAATACAAACCAATTACAACCTAGTTGTAAGAAAACTCTGAATCAGATGTGAAACGGAAGAAATGGAACAAGTTGGATAGACACACTGAGGCGGCTTTACTAGAAATATTTGATTTGGATGCAAACAAGTTGGGTAGCTTGCAATAATTATTGTAAACACCGTTCAAACTCAAAATCAAAAATCAATTCCACCTTTGAATGGTATTCAAGGTATTTTCTGTTTTTTATTTTTTTATATATTTTAAAATTTTCTTAAATCTTAGAGAATTTTAATTTTTTAATAAAAAATTATATCTTTTGTCATATTTTTAAATTTTATTTTTATAATATTTTCTAGATAATATATACTTTTTTTTATTTTTGTTTATATTTATATAAATTTGATAAAA
The DNA here is from genome assembly GCA_025698465.1 of Gossypium longicalyx. NCBI lineage: Eukaryota > Viridiplantae > Streptophyta > Magnoliopsida > Malvales > Malvaceae > Gossypium > Gossypium longicalyx. The sequence goes on along the minus strand of CM047001.1, from coordinate 3,563,878 downwards.
AGAATATACCTTTTAGAAAAAGATGTCAAATAACTCTGTTTGATTGGTCACTAGCTGTTCTTTTTTAATTGTGTTAAAAATTAAATTAAAAAATATAATGTGACAAATTGAAGGATAAATTTCCTTTAGATATAAAAAAAATTAGACCCAAAAATTTACATATCAAAATAAAAAATAAAAAAACAAAAAAATATAAATATATCACAATTACGAGAATTAGATAAAATGATAAAAGATTTCTTCTCCCTTAATCAATAGTCGAAGATTCGATTCTCACTTTAAATATCTAGTTAATAGACTCTTTAATGAGTCAGGTTAGAATAGAAAATCTAACGTCCAACCAGTCTCTATCTGCCACGTTAGGAAAGTAATTAAACTCCACAAAAACCTAAACCTAACCCTGGTTAAAAAGAAAACCGGTCCCCACCAAATTTAAAAATAAAAATAAAAACAAGAAAGAAAACGACAACCGAATTCGTGTATATTAACCAGTTTGATTTTAAGGAAAAGAAAGAAGGGAGCCTCTTCGCATTTCGGAGAAGTCGCAGAGGGAGAGAGAGAGAGAGAGAGTTGAAACGATTTCCTTTTCGGTGATAGAAAACAAATGGCGGTTTCATCATGTTCATTTACTCTTAGCCCTAGGGTTTTTAATCCATATTCTTCATTTGAGTGCCGTCCAGATCCCGATTTCTCCAGTGCGCCGATCGGGGACAAGCCTCGTCTTGCCTCCAGCCGAAGGGTGACGGCTTCGTCGCTTTACGCCGGAGGTATCAGTAGCCGAGGTTTGTCTTCTCTGATCTTTCGTTTCCCGCCGAATTTTGTGCGCCAGCTTAGCATCAAGGCTCGCCGCAACTGTAGCAATATCGGTGTTGCTCAAATCGTCGCTGCTTCGTGGTCGAATGGTCCTGCTCCAGATTCCCCCTCCTTGGCGGCTGCTGCTTCTGCTCAGGCAGCGGCAGCCGCCGTCACCGTCACCGTCACTAATGACGGGGCGGCTGTAGAAAGTTGTATTGACAACGGTAGTGTACAGATTGGAGGTTCAGATAATTCGACGACAACGTTTTTGAGCTCCGATGGGAGCATCACTGTTCATGCTGGTAAATCAATTTATATCATTTTTAATTTCATTGAAATGTATATATCTTTTTATGTTTTCCTTTTAAAAAGTTTTTTTTTTTTTGAAAGGAAAAATAAAAGAAAGCGATATTTGTGGTCTAAATTAAATTCATTTATTTGAGATAATTAGTAATTTACTAATTACAACAATTTGTGTATGTTAATAAAATCTTTATTAGCAATATTATTTATTTATAGTTTCCTATTATTTACTCTGATTAGATCCTTACATATTCGTGGAAAATAAGTCTCTAAAAAATATTTTGCTTTTCTTTTTTTGCAGGTGAAAGATTAGGTCGCGGTATTGTTACTGATGCAATAACCACCCCAGTGGTTAATACTTCTGCTTACTTCTTTAAGAAAACTCAGGAGCTTATTGACTTCAAGGTATAGTAAGTAGTAACTATAGCATTAATAAATCTGTTGTCACGGTGGTTAATGTTTGCATTGGTATATTAGTGTACTTGTTAAGTTTTCTATTTTAATAAATGTCTTGGTTCACTGTATGTAAAGGAGCTGTTTTCATGGTGGAGTACCATGGATTAAAAATTTCCAAAATACAATGCAAAAAGACCTCTTCTGCTTATTTGCTCAATTAGTAATCGAGTATCGAAAGGATGAGTTCTTAAAGCATTTGTCGTTTTCCCATAAATTCCAGTGGAGTAATCTTCCATGTGATCTTGCTGCAGGAGAAACGCCATCAAAGTTTTGAATATGGGCGTTATGGAAATCCAACCACAGTCGTTGCAGAGGAAAAGATAAGGTTTGGCTGCCTCTTTTGATCATCTATTAGTCGTCCTGTTTGGTTGTTTAAATGGTTTAGAAACATTCATGAGGTGCTCTTTCTTTGGTTCAGCGCACTTGAGGGGGCTGAATCGACCCTGATTATGGCATCTGGTATGTGTGCTAGCACAGTCATGCTGATGGCATTAGTTCCTGCTGGGGGCCATATGGTGACAACAACAGATTGCTACCGGAAAACTAGGATGTTCATGGAGAACTTTCTGCCTAAAATGGGAATCTCGGTATGACTTCCGGTTTTGTGCTTGCTACTCTTCTGTGTCATTCTATTGTTTTCTAAGAATCATGGTGAGTGAAATGCCCAGGGTTTTTGTGCATTCTTGTTTTACGGAGGGCAGTGATGTTGAAATAGCTACTATTAAGATGTTGATGCACCAAAGTAATGTATGTGTAGAGTAAAAGTTTGTACCTGCAACCATTCCTTTATCAGGTTTGTTGTTATATATAAGAAGTGCAATTGCAGTAAGAACATAATGTTGTATGCAGCAAACTGGCAATTTTAATAGCCACTTGCTGAAATGGCTGTATTTATTTGGACTAATATATTGACGTATTTCTAATTGAGTTCTGGCTATCATTCGATATGCAGGTTACTGTTATTGACCCTGCAGATGTGGATGGCCTGGAGGCTGCACTCAACAAAAACAAAGTCAGTGGCATAGAAAGTGGTTCCCTTGTTTTTCTAGATTTGTCTTTTCATTTTTACTTTGGAAATGGCAATTCATCCTTTAGAGTGAATTCTGATTCCATTCAGGTTTCTCTTTTCTTTACCGAGTCTCCAACAAATCCTTTCCTGAGATGTGTTGACATAGAAAGAGTTTCAAAGCTGTGTCACAGCAAAGGAGCACTTGTCTGCATTGATGGTACCTTTGCTACACCTCTTAACCAGAAGGCCCTGGCCCTTGGTGCTGATCTTGTTTTGCACTCTGCAACAAAATTCATTGGGGGGCACAATGATGTGCGCACTTGCTCTTGTTAATTTAGCCAGTCTGAAATCCATTCTTGCTGTTGGTTATTTTCAATTCTAGCAATAAACTAGTTTAATTCTTCATGTCACAGGTTCTTGCTGGTTGCATAAGTGGTCCAGAGAAGTTGATTACTGAAATTCGTACTTTGCATCATATTTTGGGTGGTACTCTCAACCCGGTGAGTTGTCCTGACCTTAATCTTAGTTAAGTAGTTTTCATGGTGTCCTTCATGTTTTTGTCAAACTAAGTACTATATTTGTCATCCCTAAGTTGATTCATTTGGTAATTATACTCAGTTAGGATGAGAGTAGATTATAAAGGTGGTTGTTGGACTTCTAGTCTAAGAAGAATGTGTTATTTCAGGAATGATGCTTTAATAATGACTTCCACCTTATTCTTCAAAGATTTGTGCCATTTTAGTTCTTGTTATAAGTTGCAAGGGTCACAAAGTAACATGTTTTATTTCGATATATAAACAGAATGCCGCTTACCTAATCATCAGAGGCATGAAGACACTGCATCTTCGTGTACAGCAACAGAATTCAACAGCATTAAGGATGGCCGAAGTTTTAGAGGCACATCCTAGGGTATGAATTGCAGTGACGTTGCCCTTTTTACATTCTTGTTTCTGTATCTTCCATTTAAGCAACTCAATTTAACTAAGTTGCTTTATGTGGTTGCTGTCAACATTTTATGATTTCTTTATGCAACTTTGAACTTCCTGGGGAGGATTTGGTTTACTTCTGTGTGATAGTGGCATTGCATCTGTGTGATATGTATGCCAGTTGGGGTTGTCATAATTTGTAACTATGTATTTGCCTGATTTATCATTTCTTATTTTTCTTATTTGGACTTCTTTCCTAATCTCTTGGCTTATCAAATATCAATGGCAGGTGAGACGCGTCTATTATCCAGGCTTGCCAAGTCATCCCGAACATGAAATTGCCAAGCAGCAAATGACTGGATTTGGTGGTGTGGTCAGTTTTGAGGTTTGTTTTCTTCAACTACTTCAACCTTGCACCTCGGAAATTTCACCTTTAGTATCTATTACTTCATTCGGTATTATTGATGCAAAAATTATTTGACATTAATGTATTCTAAATCATTCAGGTGGATGGAGATTTGATGACCACCATCAAGTTTGTTGATGCGTTAAAGATACCATACATTGCTCCATCATTTGGTGGTTGTGAGAGCATAGTGGATCAGCCTGCTATAATGTCCTATTGGTATGACATTATTTCTGTTTATGTGTTGATCTGTATTGCTTGTGTTTATCCATCTAGGCAACTGACTCGACTTTATATGAACTTCAATTTAGGCAACAACTGAATATATGCATAAAACGCAATGACTGTAATAGACCCAGATATGCATTATAAGCTTAGTACGAATTGTCATCTTATGTTATTGCATAGGTTTGTTAAGTATTTAGTAGTGACCTGGCTGTGGGCATAGATAGAGATCAGTATTGACATAGTGTGGTTCGTTTACATGATTATGTCCTTGTTTGGGGTTGTAAGACACAATAAATTTTTCCCTCTACGAAACAGGGATCTTAGCCAAGCTGAGAGGCGCAAGTATGGGATTGAGGATAACTTGGTTCGTTTCAGCTTCGGAGTGGAAGACTTCGAAGATTTGAAGGCTGATGTACTGCAGGCACTGGAGACCATATAATGGCGCTAATCTCCGTCGTTTGGGTTTAGGTTTAAATGACCGGCCTAGTTATTTTGGTGTTTCAATTGGTATTTGAGCTCTCTGAAGTTCCGTGTCGTGTTTCGTTTTAGGTGGATCATTGACCCCCCCAGTAATAAATTGGAACTTTGTTTGTAATCCCATCAATGGGGGGATTGATTTTCAATTTTTTTATGAGTGTTTATCAGGGGATTAATCAAACAAAATTAGAAAGAAGCCTGAGGAGGAATTTGAGTTGGGGGCTTTGGCCCCCTTTGAAGGGCGTTGGATATTAAATAATGATTATGACAATATATAATTTACTTTTTGCTGATGCTGCGGCTGGTTGCCATTTATGCGGGAGTATATATATTTTCTGATTCCCTTGGATCGAGATTGACGTGTGGTTGTTGTCTCTCTTTTAGACCCGCTCGGTTCTCTTCATTCTTGCTGTTTCGGCTTTTTTTTGCCATACTAACAAACCGTGGTGGGTCTCCTGGTAGTCGGCAGTGACTTTGACCTATACTTTCGGTTGTTGGTGGGATCATCATTTTTCACTCGATGGGTTTTGACTGGTGCTCATTTGTTGTTTTAGGATAGTTGTGTCGTATACTTTGTGAGCCTATAGAACAAGAAGCTTCACTACTAGTTCTAGCACAAATACTCTTAACAAACCAATTATGTATTTACTATGTTATTTATGTTATATTTAAATCTATGATTAAGTTGATTTCACGGTTTAATTGAGAATTAATTTAATTAAAAGATACAATTAAACCAAAATTATTTAAATCACCCTCTAAAACTATAATGAGACTTGGAACATCTTAATTTTGCCAACACAAGAAGTATATGAATTAGGCTCCACCAACTGGAGACGTTAAAAGTAAATTTGGATTCTTCTTTGAAAGTCTAATCTGCAAATATCATGATTCGAAATTAGGAGAGGGTTGTAATGCAGGTCCATTCACGACTGATGCCATGGTTAGCAAGCAGGGTATGTAAATTCTCTTTAGATCTAGGATTCAGTCTATGAGCTCCAGGGAAAGTCCATGTCAGTGCTCAAAAACTCAAAATCAAAAGAGGAAAGACATGTCCCTAATCAGTCCATATATATTGGACGGCAAAACTCTTTTTACCAGGCCTTTTAGGTTAAAAGGGTAAATTACACCCAATGTCACTAAATTATTAGAAAGTTTACGTTTTAGTCATTCAATTTTAAAAAGTTACAAAATGCCACAAAACTATTCGAAAGTTTTTTTATTAAGTCATTGAGCTGTTAAAATCGTTGTTGTATGGTCTTCTTTGTTCATACAGCCTACACCAATCAAAAACTCTCCTTTCCTTTCTCTTCTATAATTTAGGTTTTTTTTATTTTGTGTGTGTGTGAGAATAAAAAGATATAACAAGATCAAACTAAATGAACAAAAGCATCAGTAGCTTTGCCTTGCTCAAGGAGATCAATCAACTCCCTAGGCACGCCTGTTATTCTTTGCATACCATCAATCCAAATAGAAGACGTTTTAGCTAAATGATCAGCAACTTGATTTCTATCTTTAGGTACATGTTTAACTATCCAATGCTCCTAGTACTGTAACATCTACTTAATTTTTCGAACGAAGACTGAATTTGATACCCCCAAATAGCCATCTTAAATGGCATTGACTGCCTCCAAGCAGTCTATCTGAATTAGAGCTTTAACATACCCCTATTCTTATAACAAGAGTAAACTATCCCAGATACTCCAGAGTTTAGTATCAAAGACTGAACAAACACTTAAATTATGATTGAACCCGACAATCCAATCTCCAAACCGATCTCTCACTACATCACCAGCGGATGTGTTTATAAAACAATTTTAAACACCACAAATTTGCGAATCAAAATCCAAACACTTTTCTTCTTTGGTCTCTGACATTGACCGTTAGATTGACTCGAATCTAAGGTATGTTTTTCTACTTATCAATGGGTATTGATCGTTGAATTATTGCTTGGAGCTCACTAGTTGAAATTTTCTTTTTTCCTTTTCAAAAAAATACTTAACAAACCAATTACTTAAATAAAAACTTTTGAATAGATTAGTGACTTAAATGAAAACTGTTGAATAGTTCAGTGACCATTTTATAATTTTTTTAAAATTGAGAGACTAGAATATAATTATTTTTTTTAAATAAACCAAAACCCACACTTACTAAAATGACCTAGGTTAAATTCTGCAGTTATTTTGCAAAAGTTGTATTTACATTTTAATTTAATCAATTCTAGTCCTATACTTTTTGAATTTGTCAACTCTAGTGCTTTTATTTTTCGAGTTTTGAAATTTTAATATTAACATAAACTGTAGCAATTAAATCTGTTTAATTAAATTTAATTACTAGTCTTGTTCTACGCTAATGATTGTAGATTTGATCCACATCTTCTAATTGGATCAATCTAAGTTTTTACACTTTTCGAAATTTGAAATTCCAGTGTTGACACAAATGACAGACATTAATACACTAATTTTTTATTGAGTAATATGTAAAAGTAATAATGTGATATGTTATTACTATGTTTGTTGGGTTTTTTACGTTAATATTATAAAAAAATTTATACACGAAAATAGGTTGTTAGCCAAATTAATTACGAAAATAGTATATTTTTTTAGGTCGTGCCTACCTGACAGGCACAACCGATTTTTTTAATATTAAATTTTTTTCGTTTAAAAAATTATTATTATATTATTTTTTTAATATTTATATTAATATATATGTAAAAATACGGATTTTATACGGGTAAAAAATACACGAAACGGGTCGAGCCTGTCAGGTAGGCACGACACCCCCTTCTTCTTCTTGCTGCGCCTCCACCGCTTTTCTTTGCTCTGCATGATTGCCCATTTTTTCTTCATGCATGAGTCATATCACTCATGGGAAAAAAAAAATTTATGAGGGACCTTATAAGCATGGTCCCCCCATATTGAAGCAGCCACCGATTGTGAGAAAGAAATGAGAGAAAGGAGAATGAGAAGAAGAAGAAGAAAAAAAGAAGGGTAATGTATTATTTTAGTAATTTGTTATAAAATTATGGTGTTTTATGAGTTTTTAGCAATGTAAATTTTTTTAAAAAAATTGTATAATTATTTTGTTAGTAGTTTATGATTAGGTTATAAATTATTAGTTTTTTTGTATTTTGTTATAGTTATTTGTTTTGTTAATAATTTATGGGATTAGGTTACAAATTGTTAGTGTTTAGTGTATTAGTGTATTGTGATTTTTTTAGTAATAATATATTTTTAAAAAAATAATTTTATAGTTGATTAGGTTATATAAATTGTTAGTGTTTAGTAGTTTAGTGTATTAGTGTATTGTATTTTTTTAGTAATATATTTTTAAAAAAATAATTTTATAGCTATTTTATTAGTAATTTAAGATTAGGTTATATAAATTGTTAGTGTTTAGTGGTTTAGTGTATTAGTGTATTGTAATTTTTTTAATAATATATTTTAAAAAATATTTTTATAGCTATTTTATTAGTAATTTAAGATTAGGTTATATAAGTTGTTAGTGTTTAGTGGTTTAATGTATTAGTGTATTGTGATTTTTTTTAGTAATATATTTTAAAAAAATATTTTTATAGCTATTTTATTAGTAATTTAAGATTAGGTTATATATTGTTAGTGTTTAGTGGTTTAGTGTGTATTAGTGTATTGTGATTTTTTTTAGTAATGTATTTAAAAAAATAATTTTATAGTTATTTTGTGTTAGTATATGACTATAAATTGTTAGTGTTTATAGTTTAGTGTTTTGTGATTTTTTAATGTAATTTTTATATAATGTAATTTTATATTATTATATATTTATTTGATAATTTTTATTGATTTATTAAAATGTTGATTAAATTTGTTGCTATATAATTTTATAGGTTATTTGGAAGTTCTTCTAATTAGGTATGTTTCTAGTTCTTTTTTTTTAATTCGTATTTTTTTATATTTAGATAGTTTATATGTTTTTAATTATATTATTATTGTTATCTAACATAAAAAAAATTGTAGGTAAAAAATGAGAAATTATGAGATATCTACCGTGTTTGTTTTTAAAATTTGAAATAATTTATTGTATCTTTTGAAATAAGAAAAAAATGAATTTAATTTTTTTAATTGCAGATTTGTAACAAATGGGTTCTTTGATTGATAATACAAATCACATATCAAGTACCATTAAGGAGATGGTAATAAAATTTTTATTTCATAGTCATGTTATTTGTTGAATTAAATTATATTGTATTAACTATTTCGCTAATATAATAATGTCAGGAGCCGTATCGCGTATTGAGAGGCCGTGTTAATAGTATAGGGTTTCAGCCAGATGAACGCCTAATACCATTCTTGGATTTAGCCGGGTTCGGATCAGCAACATTGATCCAGACTTTTGATCTGCGATATGACTTGATTTCCGCTTTAGTCAAGCGATGGCGTCCGGAGACCCACACATTTCATTTGCCGTGCGGGGAGTGCACCATCATTCTAGAAGACGTTGCAGTACAGCTTGGGCTCCCCATCAACGGGGACACGGTCATGGGCGTAAGTTCGATCTCCAGGCCGGTAACCCTTTGCTATGAATTACTTGGACGCTCGCCAAGTGAGGGGAAATTTGCCAGTTTGAGGTTGTCATGGCTAAAGGCCAATTTTGAGTATTTGCCGAGTACTGCCAATGAACGAGAGGTGATGCAGGCCGTTCAAGCTTAATGCACCTTATAGGGGGTGTACTTATGACGGAATCAAACGGCAGTACTGTTCACTTGATGTACTTACCCCTATTATCTAATTTGCATAACACCCGTTCATACAGTTGGGGGTCCGCAGTGTTAGCCATGTTGTATCGAGAACTTTGTCAGACGACAGATCCTTCTACGATGGACATAGGCGGATGCCTCATACTGCTTTACCGGATGCCATTCTTGGCATCAATTAGTCACCAATCATATATATTTTCACTCGTTAATAGGTGATGAATTTTTATGCGTTATAATAATTAGTTGACTTTTTTTCGGATTATGTTGTTCTAACAATTTTTTTCTTAGATGGAGCACAAATCCCGGTATCGAAAGGTCATACACGGTTCCGATATACCGTCTGATGATCGAGAATCATTCTGGAGAGGGGGTAAGTTTTTCCAATATCAATTTTATTTTATTATTTTATTTCACTCGACCTACGTTAATATAAAAAATGTGATTAATCATGCGATTCATTTGGATGCCGATTCTCGTTTCTAGAAATTATGGCGGTTATTCCCTCGTCTGCCCGCGTCCACTCAAACTTATGGTGCATTAGCGCACCTGTTATCAATTTTCAGATAGTGGAGTGGTATCATGGCGATCAAGTACTTCGGCAGTTCGGTTGCATTCAATATATCCCAAGTCCGCCAGTACGGTTAGGGGATATCCATGAGATGACCAGGAGGGGGAGGCATGGGCATGATTGGGGAGATGAGCATGAAGAATATGTTATGATGTGGAACAACCGGTTTGGGAGGGTACCTCAGATGGATCATGGCATGGATCTCCAGCCCTCGTTACAGTACCTACAGTGGTACTATGAGATAGGGAAACTATTTTTGTTTGGTGGGTGGTCGATGGTAGTCCCCCCGCATACGACACGAATTAGGCAACATCTTTCAGATCCGCATCATGCACCAGAGCCGGAGCCAGAGCAGGAGCTAGAGCCGGAACTATACTCTGAAGATAGTTCTTATCATCCAGATTTAGGGGGCGATGACTATTTCTCGGCCTCCTCAGGCCATGGATATCATTCAGAGGTTGACATCTTCAGCCCACTACCACCTCAGTACTTCAGTCATCCCGGCTCATATTTATCTCAGTACTCTGCTCCTTCTGGCCCGTATCCACCCATGTACTTAACTCCTCCAGAGCCGTATCCACCGCCGTACTCTACTCCTCCCGGACCATATCCACCGCCATATTCTACTCCTCTCGGCTCAAGTTCATCGATGGCGTTTGAGACATATGATTTTTCGTCTATGTTTCACACACCCCCACATACAGATGAAGAGAATATTGATCGCCGTAGTCATTCGCAACGTGAACGTTGGGCTCCACAAAAATATACCCCTAGAACCACACCATCAAACCATCAATTTTAGAGGGTTTTGTAATATAAATAACTTCTTTTTTTATGTAATAATTTTTTTGGCATTTTATTTATCAATTTAATTTATTTTTGGCAACTTATGTAATGACTGTTTATGTAATGATTTTTTTATCATTTAATTACAAAGGATAGTCATCATTCCCCCGGTTGAAGAACGTAATTATAATAGTAAATGAAATACATAATAAATCCGAGTTAAGTATGTATGAACACAAATAGTCATGCTTCACCCAGAGTAAGTATGTAAATTGTATATAAACATGTGCTTCGAAGGCGAATTTTGGATTTACTTGGGTTGAAGTACATAATTGCAAAAAAAAAGAGGAGTATTAAAAACAATCAATTTTAAAATGCTTAAAAAATCCATTTAATACTACTCGACGGGACTTTTTCTTCCAACATGTAATTAACAAAATCTTAATTTCTATCCGATCGCGACGATTGTCCAATATGGTAGTTTCAGAACGGGCATTTATTCTGATTATGACTGGGTAATCTGCATACTCCACACAACTTCCCATCAGATTTCTCTCTAATGTCCATTTCGTTACGGATTCTAGATGATTGCAGACGACCTTTTGGGTTCCTACGCAACCCTTTGTCTGGGACAAGCTCGAATGTTGTCAGAGGAACCTCCCAAGTAGATAGGTCAGAAAGTACGGGAAACTCATTCTCCCATACACGCAACGTGCGTTCGAGGGTATACACTTCATCGATAAATTGATCTACATTGAGCGAGACTTTAGCACAAGCTGCTACAACATGTGCACAAGGATAATGAAGTGTCTGGCACCTCCTACAATCGCACCGTCTATTTTGGAGATCAACTCTGTAGGACCTAGGTGGTATACCGGGTCGACGACCGATGGTCTCTGTAACGCGAAACGTTTCATTACATCGTGAATATACTTCTACATTCATTGACCTCGCCATCCGACAGTTTGTAACCATAGCATCCCTGACATATTCGACAAACACGTGTCCTGCCTTCATCTGGTTGACTTGTTGCTGACCCATTCTTGGCATCAAGGTAGCCAACCTGTAAAATGTAGCCGAGAAGACAGATGAAATCGGAAGATGTCGTATTTTCAATAACACAGCATTGATGCCCTCCACCAAGTTTGTGGTCATTTGATTGTAACAAAAGCCCTCGTCAAAACTTTGAGCCCATTGCCACGGCTCCATGGTACCCAACCATTGTCGAAAAGATGTGTTCGTTTGACCTTCCATGTCATTCTCAAATCGAGTCATCCTTTGCTAGAAAATGTGTGGCTCAAGCTCGTACGCTGTGTATGTATTAAGAAAATATAAGTTACAGTCTCATCACAAAACATTAGGTTATATATTGAAAGGATAAGATTATTCTTTACCCATTTTCACAACTTGTCTCTTCCAGTCTGTATTCTTATAACCTCGATGGAAGTTAGACGTAATGTGCTGTATGCAGTAAACAGATCTCCATGGCACACCGAAACGCCTAATGGCGGTAATTAATCCTTTCCCTCTATCGGAGATGATGCAAATATTATCATTACTAGTAACATACCTCCGCAGGTTTGTAAGGAAAAATTTCCATGACTCCATATTCTCTTTATCTACAATGGAAAACGCAATCGGGAGCACGTTATTGTTCCCGTCCTGAGCAATCGCAAGAAGTAAGATATGTGTATATTTACCGTATAGTTATGTCCCATCTACTTGCACAAACGGCTTGCAGTGTGGAAATGCACGTACACATAGATCAAATGTCTAGAACATCCGTTGGAAAATTCTTTTTCTCGGTTGTAGTTGCTCATCCGGGTCATAATAAGGTCATGTCTGCAACTCAATAGCAGTCCCTGGTACGTACTCCCTCATAGCGATAATTCATCCCTGCAACTCATTATATGATACATTGAAATCTCCGTACAATTGCTCAATTGTCATCTGTTTAGCTATCCATGCCTTTCGGTATGACACTCGATACTGGAATTGTGCTTGTATTTCGGCAATCAGTACCGAAACTTTAATGGTCGGCATGTCTTCAACCATTGGCATGATGCACGTACAGATAGTTTTGGAATCAAGTTTTCGATGATCTTCTGTCATACGTGATGAAATGCATGTGTAAGGCCCAACAAATTTTCGTATATCCCATATCTGCGACTTTTGGATAAATGCAGCTCGTATCTGCCAATTGCAGCCTTCCGCCGACATCCAAAACTCTCCAATATATAATGTCGGTTTAGACACGATGACTTTATAGTCTACTGATATATTTATACTATACCGTTTAATGGCAAATATGCACTCTTCCTTATCTTCGAATCTCTGGCCCACGAACAACTCCTTAGGATCAGAATATACGGCTATCCAATGAGCAGATTGTATTTCAGGGTACTCTGAGAACTCGGCTACATGCGCCGCATCGGGGTCTATCCGAGACATGTGTGCCACAGGATTATTATGTATAACAATACGACGAATCTAGTTCCCGACTGAAGACGCATTAACATTTACTTCCTCATTCACGCCTTCATCGTTAATATCATCCGGGACCTCATCCACTTCGAGATCACTTTTGCTATCGACTTCATGATCAGAAGGATCACTACTATGGTATACATCATCACCAACCACAGCAGTATCGAATGCAGCATTAAGATCAATGTCGATCCCATGTATAGTTGATTGACTACGAACGTATGATACCGGAACCACCATATACGGTTCTTGAGCTCCATCTTCTTCACCTAATGGAGTGGGATCTTCAGTTTCCTCCACACCAGCTAACTCAGCAAATAACTGAATCGGTGCATTTTGGTTGCTCCAAGTCCCACAATAAAGAGCGACCATTGTCTCCACGTCTTCATCGTCTACAAGTTCCATTTCGGTGAATTTTATGGGATCCGTCGAAACTGAAAACTTGTAGAAAAGTTTCGAGATCCTTCTCCCACAACGTTTATAAATTTTTTCACTAATTTTTTCCTTCATATCATCAAGAGATATATTTCTATTGAATCTCATTGCTACTTGTTTGCGACATTCAAATATACATCCTACGCTTGTTGTCAAAATTTCTCCATCAAAATAAACGCATACGAAAAACTGATTCTCCATATTCAATACTAGATCTGTTAAAAAATTTTCAAAATTCTCAAAATAGTTTTGAATAGCAAAAAAGTTACATAAAATTTTTAATGCAAAATTTTTCATTCAGAAGCTAAAAAATTATTAATCTAACAAACTTTTAAATAATAAAATTTCTAACAAAATTCTACATTCTATTTAAAAATAAATAAATTAAAATACATTATCCTTCTTCTTGCTTTCCTTTCTTTCCTTCTTCTACCTCTCTTCTTACTTCTATTTTGTTGCTAAATTTTCTGTATGTTCTTCATCTGATTTTTGGGAGAATAAATAGAGGAAAAATTAAGTATGTGGGCCCCACCAGTTGCGTCTACCAAGAAGGCACAACTAGTCGTGCCTGTCAGATAGGCACAACTAGTCGTGCCTGTCAGATAGGCTCAACTAGTTGAGCCTGTCAGATAGGCGTAACATGTATGTATGCTTTTCTCGTCCATATACACGGGTTGTATACTAACCCGAAAAAAATATATAATAATAATTTTTTAAATGAAAAAAATTAATATTAAAAAAATCGGTTGTGCCTGTCAAGTAGGCACGACCTAAAAAAAATACCATTTTCGTAATTAATCTGGCTGACAACCCATTTTCGTGTATAAATTTTTTTTTATAATATTGAGGTAAAAAACCCTATGTTTGTTGCATCAAGTTTTAGAACTAACAAAACTTAATTCAATGAATTTAACCGTTATCATTATGATAAAGACTAAAATTTTAAAACATGAAAAAAATTTAAATTAAAAATTAAAAATTATTTAATAGGTTTGATATGTTTTTTTTTCATTGTTTAATAAAATTTTAATTTTAGAAGTTTTTGTTTGCTTTTGAAGCACATCTTGTTTATGCATGTAACTTTAGTTTTACAAGTGATTTTAAGGATGATTTTATTGTTGTCGTCCTCTCTAGTTTGATGAATGCTCGACTCTTTTGTCGATTTTTCCTCGCCGCTTTAAACCGTCCGAGATTGATTTCTTTCTCGTATTACGTGCTTACAATCACTCCAGATATATCAGTACTGGAGTTATGATAAAGCCAATTGTCAACGTATCATGATGTTCTATTAATGCTAAGTTTAAAACTTTTATTTTGTTGATAGAACTTATCCTTTACTATTAACGACGAAAGTTTATTATTATTTCTTCCTTAATTGTATAATTTGATTCATGAATTAATAAATTTATCCTTAAAAAATTAACAAATTATTTAGACCAAGAAATGGGGTTGGTTTGTCTCTTTGTTTGTTTTTATTTTTAATTTTTTAGAAATGGTTTGTCTCTTTTGTTGTTTTGTATAATAAATTGTTTTTATTTAATTTTTAAAAAATAATTACTTTAACATAATTTTTTATATTATTTTTGTTTCTTTCGTTTTCCATTTTCCATTAGATTCCAAATTCCTGCTTACGCTTGAAGATTCTCGTCTTTTTTATTTATTTATTTATTTTTATTTTTTTCTTTTTCAATTTTGGAATAATTATTCTATTTTCTTCCTTAATCGACTAACACTTGGAGAATAAAAACCCCAGAAAAATTCTCCATTGAAATTGTCAAAGAAATATTAGTTTTCAATGAAATTTGGTAAAGAGTTCAAGACCCATCTAGAGGAGACTTTACCTGAGTGGAGGGATAAATTCCTATGTTACAAACCCCTCAAGAAACTCCTCAAAAACATCCCTTCAACCCCATCGCTTGATCCCCATCATCAACGGCCTGTATTTGCTGACGCCACCAACACTGCTGTTACTCCCGTCTGTCATGATCATCAACACCCTCCGCTTGATTTGCAAGATTGGTTTGTTAGAATTCTGAATGAAGAGCTTGAAAAATTCAATGATTTTTATGTTGATAAAGAAGAAGAGTTCGTTATTCGCTTTCAGGTGTCCACCCCCTTTTTACTCACTCTTTTCTCTTCACTTCTTTTGCTTTTATTATTTTCTTTTGGGGGGAGGGGTTAAGTATATGATTTTGTGTTACAAATGAATTAATGGGTTATTGGGATTTTCTTAATTTTTTCATTTAAAGTAAATGTTTTGTTTTTAGCTTATAGATTGTTGGGTTATTGACAAATTTTTGGACTAAGAACAGTTATTTGTCTCCAGCAAAGTTCATTTGTTAATGAGAATTTAGAAACTTTAATTCGTGGCATATATAAAATGACAGTGTTTTCAGTGCCCTTGATTCTTATATTGTGGTCAAAATTCCTATATTGCTTGCAATTTTTGGAAAGTTCATTGTCTTATGAATCGGTCATGGATGATTGAAGCTTTAAAATTTTCGAATTGATGTACTCCATGGTGCTAATAAGATATCTCTGGGAGATTATAACCATACAATGTTGTTTGCATCTTAGTTTCCACATATTTTGAGTGTTCTCCTTTTGTTAAGTTGGTAAGTTGAAAAAAAACCTCCATGAAATCCATTTATCAATATTCAACTGGAATTGGTATATGCCTTCGAGCTATCTGGAATTGGTATCATGTATTTTAGATAAGTAGCTTGTGTGGGTTCATTTCTCTCAATAGTGCTAAATTTGCTTTAGTCCTTTGAATCTAGTGTAGTTGTTTAAAGAATCTAAATATGTCAATTGTGCATAATATGCCTTGACCTCAAGTTCATCTTTTGTTACTTTTGGTAATGCTACTTGCTTATTGAGCTGGTTTTAATCTCGTTCTCGTTCTCGCCATGGCTTTCTTATTCCCAAATATTAAGTGGCCAACTAATCTTTTTGATCTATTTTAACTTTCCGTAAATCATAATTTGATTTGAGCACATGCTTCTGCTTGAGAGTCTGTGTTGAACATGGGTACTTGAAGAAAAATGACATAGCTTGAGAGTGTTCTTTTAAGATTCTTAGTCCAATAATCTTCATTAAAGTTATCTGCAAGTCATTGATGTTGTATTTCTAATATTTTTTTTATGTGATTGTAACTTTATAACAGGAGCTGAAGGAAAGAATTGAACAAATTAAGGAGAGCAGTGGGAAGGGTGGAGTTTTTGCATCAGAGAGTGAGTTTAGTGAAGAAATGATGGATATCCGCAAGGATCTTGTCACCATTCATGGGGAGATGGTGCTTCTAAAAAATTACAGTGCCCTCAATTTTGCAGGTATGGAAATCACAACATCTACGTTTTTATATCTGTAGCTTGCAAGCTTCTAAAGCATCTACATGCTTCTGCTTCAATAGGAATTGTTAAAATTTTAAAGAAGTACGATAAACGAACCGGGGGATTGTTGCGACTGCAATTCACTCAGCTTGTTCTTCACCAACCTTTCTTTACAACAGAATCTCTTACAAGGCTAGTTCATGAGTGTGAGGCAAATCTCGAGCTTCTCTTTCCACTGGAAGCTGAAGTAATTGAATCTACTCAAGGAGAGCCGAACCCATCATCAAATAACACTGCAAAGCGCTCACAGGAAGCTTCATCGTCGAATCTGGGAGAGGAAACATTGGATATTTACCGTAGCACACTGGCTGCAATGAAAGCAATACGCGGTCTTCAAAAGGCAAGCTCCACCTATAATCCATTATCGTTCTCGGCTTTCCTTAAGAACCAGGATGATGACAGTGGTGCTGTAACAGCTGAAAACTCTGCTTCAAATTCTTCACCCACTTTGCAAAAAGGTAAGGAGTCTGATAAAGAGGATGCACAATCTGCGCAACAACGATAGGTTTTCGATTTTGCCCGGATACTTTTTATCTTTGACTTCCATTTTGTTTCTTTGAACAACTGACGAATTAATAATGTGTTTGAAGCTGTGTTTTGCAATCTGTTTCATAGTATGTTAGCTGGGTTTCAGATTGTAACTTTACTGATATCTATTGATTTTGAATGTTTTACCCTTTTTTCTGGTATAATTATTAACTTTGAGCCTATACCCTTTCCAATGGTATAATTCTTTGATGTCAGCTTTGGACTTTGGTGTCATCTCTGATACCAGTTACAAGACTAATTTTGAGTGCGGAAGATGGATATTTTATTAAAAGGAAAGGAAAGATTTTTACAAGGAAAGATTGTTTACAGAGAGAATACTGAAAGTAAAACGAAAGATTTCTAAACTATTTTTCGATGCCTTGTTTAGGCTCCTTACATTGCTATTTATAGTAAAAATTTTAAACTGTATTTGATATTTTGTTCAATCCCGAACAGTGTTTCTGATAAGGATGAATTTATTGTTGCCTCCACGTATATTGTCAGATGTCTTTTCATCTCTTTGTCCGTACATGGATGCATTTAATTTTTATTCACCGCCGATCTTGAAAATCTTTTTGAAAGTCTTCTTGACTCTCCACGTGGTCTTTATTTTGTCCTTATCCTTCTTGGATGTTGTCCAGGTTCCACGTTTCTATCTCATTCAGGTGTAAGGATTCTGGTGAAAGTCTTGGTGGTGAATTCCAAGTCTCCCACATGTTCTTGATTTCTTCAATTATTTCTGAAGGAAAATCGTCTATTTCCATATCTGCTATTTTATTTAGCAGTTGTATGGATTCTTCATCTCTTGATTTTTGAATTATACTGTTTTTATCAGCTACTATTCTTCTTCCATCAGTAGACAGTTTGTATGTTTGATCTTGAAGAATATGTCGAGCTGTTGACATTAAATCAATTCCGGCTTGAATTTGAAAATATTTTGGATTATTGTAACACTTGTCAATGATTTTGGTCAAGTGTTTTTTATCTTCTTTGACTGCTGATAAATAAGGACTATCAATTATTCTTTGAATAATCCAAATTTGATAAGGTTGATAAAATCTTTCGTTTTCAGCAATACCAATAAGGCTACTTATTTGTATGTGAAAATAGTAATAAAAATCATCTTGATATACTAAAAGTGATAATATAGCTTTTATAATAGCAGGAAAATCTTTTAATAAATGAAAAGAAAAGTTTTGTACTGTAATTTCTCTAACAAAGCCCCATTCAATACTGTTTATATCAAATAGTTCATGATCTATCCTAAATTTTATAGTAGAAATTTCTTCCCCTATATCATTCAAATAAATATATGCTTGTAAAAAGTATTCAGAAAAAACTTTTTTATATTGAGTCTGCTGGTTGCAGATAATTTTATTGATTTTTCCAAAAATTTCTGCTGGTTATATTTTCCTAGCTTTATTATATAAACATGTTCTAAACATTTTATTCATAATGGGACTGTTTATTCCTTTATGAATAAAGTATTGAAATATATCAATAAGATTATTTATCTCATTGATATTTATATATTCTATTTCGAGTTCTTGCCAATCTCTGTATAAAATGACTTTTAATAATAATTCATGTGCTTCATTATCTTTAGTTGTTTTTTCAACTAAAAATTGTGAAAACTTTGTAAGAGCTCGTCTAAAATTTGCTCTTTGTTCTAAAATATGGGTTTTCCATATTTCATTAATATAATTATAAATTTCATTTGGTAATCCTGGATTATAAAAATCTTTTATTTCTGAAATTTATTGTTGTTTCAACAAATTTTCTGCTCCTTTTATAACTTCAGAATAACTGGCTTGGTATGCTGAATCCGGATCTTGAGACCAGGGAGATTGAATTATTCTTTTTGAAGGGTATTCGTTTACCATTCTTGATGCATATGATGAAGGAGATCCAGTTAGTTTTCTTACCATTGGATAGGGAACATAATATCCTTGATTAGGATAGAATCCTGTTAATATAGGAGTAAATCCCTGATTGGGAATAAATCCTTGATTAGGAGTAAATCCTTGATTAGGATTTATCTGCTTTCCTTTGTTGGGGTTTTTATGGACAGTAGTCCATTCCCCGACTTGTTCTAGAGGTTTTTTACCTCTATCCATAAGGCCTGCTAAGATAGTCAGCAATAATATTATTAGCACCTTTGACATATAAAATTTTAAAATTAAAACTACATAAATCATTGTACCATCTAATTCTTCTTGGTACAGTTTCTAGACTATTATTAGTCAGAAATTGTTTGACCGCCTGGTTGTCAGTTTTTATAATAAAATTTTCAGATGCTAAATATATAAAAAAGGTTTTTATTGCTTTTTTAATAGCTAATAATTCTTTTTCATATATAGCGTAATTAACTTCATTCGATTTAAATTTTCCAGAACTATATCCACATATTAGTTCTTCGTTTTTTGCTGTTTTAGCTTTTAAAATACATCCCCAATAAATTTCTGATTTTATATTTCTAATAATTTCTGAATCTTCTTTAGACCAGCTAAAAGTATTACCCTTTTTTAATTTTTCATATAAATTACCTATTTTTTCAGATAATTTAGGAAAGAAGTTTCTTCCATAATTTACTATTCCTAAAAATTGTTGGAGTTGTTTTTGGTTTTTAATTTCTTCTGGA
The DNA here is from genome assembly GCA_025698465.1 of Gossypium longicalyx. Classification (NCBI taxonomy): domain Eukaryota; kingdom Viridiplantae; phylum Streptophyta; class Magnoliopsida; order Malvales; family Malvaceae; genus Gossypium; species Gossypium longicalyx. The sequence continues at coordinate 3,543,709 of CM047001.1, read as the reverse complement.
AATTCTTTTATTTTTATAATAATATGATCTTGTAGTTTAAGACCATCAGCAGATAGATTTAAACCTAAAAATTCTATTTCTGTTTTTTCTAATTCTATTTTCTTAGGACTCAAAATAATTCCATGTTTTATGAATTCTTGAGAGATAATATTTAAATGTTTTCTATGTTTTTCCAATGTTTCTGAAAATATTAATATATCGTCTATATAGACTACACAAAATTTTTTATATTTATTAAATATAGAATCCATCCATCTTTGGAAGATTTGAGGTGCATTACATAACCCAAATGACATTACTCTCCATTGATAATGACCATTAGGTGCACTAAAGGCTGTTAATGGTTTAGATTCATCAGTTAGCATTATTTGCCAAAATCCTGATTTACAATCGAATTTACTGAAATATTTTGTATGTTTAGCTTGATTAATCAAAACATCTTTTCTTGGAATAAAATATCCATCAAAAATAGTATTTTGGTTTAGTCTTTTATAATTAATTACCATCCTAGCTTTTTCTCTTTTTATTTCAGCATGGTTTATTACCATAAAGGCTGGACTTGAATGTGGACTATTAGTTTTTTCTATTAATCCTTTTTCTAATAATTCCTTGATTTGTGTATCAAATTCATCTATATCTTGTTTAGTATAGATCATAGGTTTGATTCTAATTATTTTATTGGGATTCTTTAATTTTATTTCACAATATCTTGGACTATTTTCCCATAATTTTAATGGTTCTTCACTAAAATTATTTTCTAGAATTTTAAACAACCAATGATTTGTTTCTAGTTGTTTAATTTGTTCTTTTCTTATTGGCTTAAATCCTTTATCACATACAAATTTATGATTTTCTATTAAGGGTATTTCCACAGAAGTTTTTTCTGTTGATAATATTACTAAATTTCTATCTATAGAAAATGGTAGATGATGATATATAAAATTATTTCCTAATAATATGTCTCCATGCATTTCAGGAAAACACAATATTTTAGGAATTACAAATCTTACATTATTTATGTAAATTGGTATATTTCTAGCTTTAAACTGAATTATGGTTTCTTTACCATCAATTCCTATAGCTCTAATTGGATTTTTCATTAATTCTCATTTTTCTATAGGAATGGCATTTTCTTTACAACTATTTGTGGTAGCTCCAGTATCTAATAAAGCATGCAGAGAATATGTTTTATAGTCTCTAAATTGAAGTGTAATTTCTATATATGTATAATATTTTATTGGTTGAAAATTTGAAAATGTAATAATATCATTTTTTCCTATTTTCATTTGTTGAATAATAGTATTAGATTGTATTTCTTCCATTCTAGTATTTCTAGAATTTCTACTAGGTTCAGTAGGAAAAATAGGTATTTGAACTGTTTTCATACCTATTGGTGTTGTCGAATTTGTACTAATATTATCTTCTTCTTCCTCTATTTGAGAATTAGAAGGTAAAACTAAATTATCATTTATATTTGTTATAGCATTATTTTTAAAATATAGCCTATCTCCAGATGACATATATTCTATAGTACTTACAGGTTTTGAAGTACTAGTGCCTCTTATTCTATCAATCATCCAATCTTTTGGTATTGACAGATCTTTTAGATGTAATAATTTTGGTTATATTTCTGTAGTAAATTTATTAAATATAAATAATGTAAATAATGGAATTTCTGTTAATCCACCTCTAGTATCCTTAGCGACTGTGTTGCCACTAATCTTTTCTATATGTCTTTGACTCCATATTTTAAACTTAGATATTTTATATATTTCTTCTTTAGAAATGTGATTTTTATTTATTTTTTCTATCAATTCATCTGAAAAGTCTTTTTCTTCTCCAATCAAATTTCCTAATTTTATGTCTTGTTGTTCAGACTTAGGAATTTCTTCTAATTGATTTTTAGAACTACTTCCTACATTAAACATAAATATATATTCGTCTTTTTCTGAATCAGAATCTGTTTCTGATATTAACTCATATAATATTTCTTCAGGATTTATTTCCTCTTCATAACAGATTTCTAAATCTTGTTCTTCAAGACTTTTAATCATCTTTTTAGCACTTTTTCCTTTATTAGGACAGTTTGGTGCTATATGACCTTCTTCATCACAAATAAAACATTTACATATTTGTTTTTTAGATTTTTTAGAAGTTTTTCTTCTAACAAATTTTTTCTTTTTCTTATTATTATTACCAGTATATTTTTTATTTCCTGGTTTCCACCTAATAAATTTATATTTTCTATTTTTCTTTCTATGTTTTTTATAAGTATTAGGACGTGTTGTTTTACATCCAAATTCCCATTCATTTTCTAGAATTTTTGTACAATGACTATAAGTTAATATATTTTTTACTTGTTTAGATGCTTTAGTTTGTAGACAATGTAAAGTTATTCTTTCTCTTGCAAAATTAATTCTATTTCCTATAGAATCTATATTTTCTTTTGCTATTCCTGAATCTTTACTATATTTATCCAAATAAGTCACATATTTTTTAATACATATTTCATCCCATAGCGGGGGTAGTTTATGAAAATATTGGTTTTTCCAAAATTCTATATTTTCATTTTTTAATTTTTGATATTCATGAAGAATTTTTTTAGAAAATTCTTCTAGATATCTAATATCACATAATTTAATTTTTGACAAGTTATAACTAGCTATACTATCTTGATCTTTTTTATCAAAATAACCACAAAATTCTGTTTTTAGAATATTTGTTAATCCTTTTAAAAGATCTTTAGGAGTTCCTATTTGATTAATTAGTTGTCCTTTTTGGACTTTTCCTACTTCTGACTCTTCCCAACGTCTTAAAAATTGTAAAACATCTCCTTGAAAAGTTCCTACAAAATAATTTAAAATTTTTTCTTTTGACCAAGAACCATTGTTGTTTACAACTATTGTCATTGATTGTGCCCAATCATCTATGGTTTTCTCATAGTCTGATATTGAAATATTAGACAAATCTAAATATATTCCACCTTGAGCCACATTTCTTTTATTTAAATCATCTATCCTATGTGGTATAGGTATAGTTTGACTTAGTAGTTGGTTAGAAGATTCTCCTGTATATTCAGTTTTAGGATGAAATAGAGTTGTAATGGAATGCAAATCCGTTATTTGGTTGAGTTATGAAATAAGGTAAAAATGACAATTTTATTCTTAAATTAAAAAAAATTATCATTATCTTTTAAAAGGTTATACTTTTAAATATATTATATTTATTAATAAAATAAAAATATATATTATGGTAAATTATTTGTAGAAAATTGATAGAATTTATTTCTTTTTGAAAGTAAAAATTAATAGAATTTTTTATTTTTATAATTACAATATAAAATGACATTATCATGAAATAAATGGTATTTTATTGATATAATTACTAATTACTATGATTTATGTTAAAAAGAAACATTTTATTTTTTATCTTTACTTTTTGAAAAAAAATATTTATTCACTTTGTTCTCACGCTTATCTCTCCTCTAACCCTATCTTTAATTATTCAACTCAGTTTCTAACCCAGAATCCAACCAGCCTCCACCACCTTCGGCCATCATCCACCGCCAGTCGCCAATCTAAGATGTTCTCAATTTAAGCCAGAAACCACCAATCTTGGATGTTCTGAAAACCCTTCTTCTGCCGCTATTCACCTCTTGATTCCTAAGCATGTTTTCTCTCCTCCATCTTTTCATTGCTTCCACCAAGTTTCAAGCATCAATTCCTCTTGTAACAACAAAAACTTAAAACCCATGTGTTCTCTCTTTTGTCTCTCTTAAATATTTTGCATATAAAAATGGCTTTGAATCATTTTAAGTTAATTTACTTCTTTTTAGATTGATTTCAACGTGAGATTATTGATGGTAAAAAATAAAAAATAAAATCGTTGAGAAATTTCAGTCTAAAGATATTTTTAAAGAGAAAAAGAAAGATCATTTGGTGGAGAGGTTAGAATAGTTAATTAGACACCTCCTCCTTTAAATGGCCATTCAGTGATTTTTCGGAATGAATTTAGAATCCGTCATTCAACACTTTGAGCAATGAACCAAACATTGGTATGGATTATGATAGTTGCGCTGAAAGATTTGATTTATCTACTGGCTTTTTTATAAAAATAACTCAAAAAATTTAATTAATTATTAAAATATTTTTTTAATTAAACACAAAAATATTTAAAATTTATAGTAAAAGTTGGTGGAGTTAAAGAGTTTGGCTCTACCAACATGCCACGTCAGCAATCAGGAAAAAAATTAATCTTTTAGTGGCGTCACATGTATAAATACTAAGGAAATATTGTAATTTCTAAAAATATGGGGAATTTTAAAAAAAAATTCATTTTCTGGTAGAGCCAATTCATTTGGCGTCACCAGAATCGCATGTTACCTTTTTTTTTTCACTTTTTTTAACATTTGTCTTTTTTTTTATACTTTTTTTAAGTTTTGTCTCTATCCTTATTTATTTTATTTATTTTTTATTATTAGATATTTAAAATTTTAAAAAATATATATTATAAAATATTTTAAATATATTCATATTTTTTAAAAATAATAATAAATAAAATAAATAAATAAGGATAAAGACAAAATTTAAAAAAAAAGTAAAAAAAAAAGGGACAAATGTTATAAAAAATAATAAAAAAAGTAACAGGGTGTTCGGCGAATCTGATGGCGCCAATTTAAAGTCCCCATATTTTCAGAAATTGTAGTATTTACTTGGTATTTATATAAGTGACATCATTTTACATGGCTCCATCAAAAATTTAAATTTTTTTCCTGGTTACTGACGTGGCATGTTGGTGGAGCCAAACTCTTTAGCTCCACCAACTTTTACTGTAAATTTTAGATCATTTTCGTATTTAATTTTAAAAAATGAGTCATTTTTATAATTAATTAAAAATTTTAAATTATTTTTATAAAAAATCCAATTATAACACATTTTTATGGCTTTTTTATTAAACTAACCCAAAAAGATAAATAAATTATCAAAATAACTCACATTTTTAATAAAATACAAAAATAACCCGTTTTCTACAGTAAAAAGTGGTGGAGCCATATGATATGGCGCCACCACAGTGCCACGTCAGCAACGGCTATTAAAAAATTATTTTTTGGTGGAGCCATGTTGAATGGCGCCACCAGTATAAAATATCAAGGAAATACTTAAAGTTCTGAAAAAACGGAGGACTTAAAAAAAATATACCATTTTCGGTGGAGCCATTCTAAATGGCACCACCACTTTCCTGACACCTTTTTTTTTTCATATTTCTTTTATTTTTTTCCTTTTATTTTCATATTTCTTTTATTTTTACTTTTTTATTTTATTTCTTAATAAATTGTCTTTTTATTTTTTATTTTTACCATTTTGATTTTTTTCTTATTTTATTTTGTTTATTTTTTATTATTAACTTTAAAAAATTTGTAATGTACATTTTTAAAATTTTAATTATTATTTTTAAAAATATTTTTTAACTTTAGATATATATTTGTGAAATTAATTTTTTATATATTTTAAAAATATATTTTTCAAATTAATTTTTTAAAATTTTAAATATTAATTTTTAAATATTAACAATATTTTTAATAATATAAAATCATTTAAACTTTTAAAATTTGTAAATACAATTTCTTTAATTTCTTTTTATATTTTTTAACTTTTTTTTAATTTTTGAAAAATATGTTGGACCTGAACAATAATTTTTCAATTTTCTGGTGGAGCCATTTCAAATGGCGCCACCAGTTTTGCCACCCTTTTTTTATTTTTTATTTTACTTTTTTATTAAATTTTGTCTTTTTTTAATTTTTTTTTTAAGTTTTATATTATTTCCTTATTTTATTTTGTTTATTTAATTTATATTATTAATTTTAAAAAATTTGTAATGTATATTTAAAATATTTTACAATTTTTTTAAAATTTTAATTATTATTTTTAAAATTATTTTTTTAACTTTAGATATATATTTGTGAAATTATTTTTTTATAAATTTTAAATATATATATTTTAAATTAGTTTTGAAATTATTAGTTTTATAATATTTGAAATGTATGTTTAATATTTTATTAATTTTACATACAATTTTTAAATTTTTTTAAATTTTTTTAACATTAGATATTTATATTTAAGTTTTAAAGTTTAAATTAAAATGTATATATAGTTATTATAACTAGTCACATCATGTTAGTGATGTGACTATTAATAAATTTAAATATTAATATAAATATTAAAAAATTAAATATTATTTTTAAATATTAAATAATTTTTTCCTTTTTTGATTTTTTTATTGTTTTGTTTTTTTATGTTTAATTATTATTATTAACTTTAAAAATTTGAAATATTTTATTAATATATGTATATATATATATATATATATTTGTAAATTTTAGATATGTATTTTGAGATTATTTTTTAAAATTTTAAATACAATTTTTAAATACATTTCAAAAATCATAATTTTTAATAATATAAGAAATCATAATTTTATTTTATTTATTTATTTTATTATTAATTTTAAAAATTTTGTAATGTATATTTAAAATGTTTTATAATATATTTTTTACAATTTTAAATATTATTTTTAAATTCTTTTTTTAACTTTAGATATATATTTAAATTTTAAAGTATAAATTAAAATATATATATATTTATTATGACTAGTCACATCATGTCAGTGATGTGACTATTAATAAATTTAAATATAAATATAAATATTAGAAAAAAGTATAAAATATAATTTTTTTTCTTTTTATTGTTTTGTTTTAAAAAAAAAAAGTGTTATATATATGGGTGGAGCTTGGTCCCCCCTTGTATAGATGAAGAGCTTGAACAAAAAGGTATGCATGTTAAACTTTTATTTTTTTGTTTATATATTTTATAGTTAATGTAATATAAAAAATAATTGTATTGTATTTTTGTTTTTTTATATTATACAGATTTTAAGATGTCTTTTGGAGCAAATACGGATCACACTTCATCGATGATCGACGAAACAGTAAATTTTATTATAAATTAAATAAAAAATCAGTTTAGTTTCCCATTTTTTTTTTGCTAATCGCTACTCTGTTGAACATGTTTTGACTACTTTAAAATATTTATCTCTAATTAGTTGTTATTTAGCTTCTGTTGAACATTTTAGATTATTAATTTGATTATACTTTGTAATACTTTATTTTTGTTATAATTGATTTAGATATACATTATTTGTAATTGTATTTGTATACTTAAAAAAAAAAGTTAGTATCACTCACCTCCAAATATCAAATTTAATCACACAAATTATAATAGAATAGATATATTATAAAAATAAATTAGGATATTTTCATTTTTTTTAAAATAACTAACCCTTAAAATCGACTTACTTAAAACTTTACTCTATTTTTACTAATTTCATGCTTAATTTATTAGACGGTATCTAGGGATTAATACGGAAAACTATTACTTAACGAGCTCGATTTATGAAAAAAATTCTTTTAATTTTAATATATATATTATTAAAACAACAATAATAAAAGTGAATATATTTGATTATTTACTAGTTAATTTATAAATAACTAGAAAACATAAGTATTTGTTTAAAAATTACTTTATGTTTTTAAAATTTATCATATAAAAAAATATTAGTCTTCCTTGAAAAACATTTTTTTTGCTATTACTCACTTTAAAATTTGAATAAGATATCATAAAATTTTTAAATTAGAAATATATACGTATTATAGCCATTGGTGTCAAATTGAACTTGCTTGAACCAATCATCTTCTCTTCGGTTGCTTTCTGGTTTGGACTTATTTTTTACACTCGTAGAGTTTGAGTTCTTTGCTCAATGAATTTCTCTTTTCTTGTAATTTTACTAGTCCCAGTTTATATTCTGGTATAGTATAAGTGTGATGTTTTTGTTTTCTCAACCTTTCAAATTTACGATTGAATATATTTTTTTATGATTAAATTATATAGATAATGGATTTATCGTATTTTTTTAAAAAAATTACCATTCAGGATGGTTATCGGGTTTTGAGGTTGCGGTGTCATTTTCCCAAGTATGATCCGGACGAGCGGATCATGCCATACTTACGGTTGGCCGGATTTGGGGACGTCGCATTGATCCGGAGGTTTGACTTGAGGCCAAACTTACAATCCGCCTTGGTTGAGCGGTGGTGTACAGAGACCCACACCTTCATTATGCCGTGCGGGGAGTGCACTATCACATTAGAAGACGTCGCTATGTAACTTGAGTTACGAGTTGACGGTGCTGTGGTCACGGGTCGAAGCAAAGTGTTGGAACCTTCTGTAGTATGCCAAAGACTGCTTGGACGGTCCCCTCGTGATTGGGAACAGAATTTCACATGCTTGACATTAGCATGGTTGAGAGAAAATTTTAAGCAGTTATCGAGCACTGCCACTGAGCAGGAGGTGATGTATGCTGTTCGAGCCTATATTATGCAGCTGATTGGGGGGGTACTTCTATCGAACAACACGTCTAATAGAGTCCACTTAAAGTACTTGCCTCTATTGGAGGATTTTTCTCGTGCCGGTAGTTACAGCTGGGGATCTGCAGTGTTGGCTGCATTATACTATGAGCTCTGTCGTGCAACAAAACATGGGGTTAGTAATATGGCTGGTTGTCTGGGTCTATTGCAGTCTTGGGCTCTATACAGGATGTCGTTTCTAGCGGCTGTTAGGCACCAACCATATTCGTGGCCACTTATAAATAGGTAAAAACAAAATTATACTTAACATTTAACGACTCATAAGTGTGGATAATATTTTTCAAAGTTTAACTGCCAACGTATTTGTTTCGATTTCAGATGGGCGACGTCTCCGGGAATTGGTGCGAGCCAGACATTAATCATTTATCGTCAAATGATAGAGGCGTATGCTGGAGAGAAAGTAATATATATTAATATAGTTTAAGTAACGTTTATTTAACTTATCCACTTATAGTATGTGATATGAATTGACTCATTATGTTATATTGTGCCGTATTCTGCAGTAAACATTGTAACCCTTATTCCTCAGAGGGTTCACGCTGAATCTCATATGTGGTGCATTAACACGCCGGTGCTCAACTTCTCAACAGTTGAGTGGTACAACGGTGATCAAGTTATGCGACAATTTGGGTGTAAACAATTTGTGTCGGTCGAGCCACAACAATTTGCTGATGTCCACGGTAAGAACATGCAAGGGAGACATACATTAGATTGGAGCATGGAACATCAATGTTATGTAGTACTATGGAATACCCGGTACTATAGGTGGCCTGAGATGCACTCCTGCATGTTTGACTTCAGTCCCTAGACTGAATATATGCAGTGGTACATGAATCGATGGCGCGTTTATTTATATGGTGGACAACTTATGATAGTACCAGATTATGGCTACAGACGTAGAAATCAACCTACGGAGGGGGTAGACGATCAACATATGGCGGAGCCCAACTCGGAGGACCAAGTTTTCAACACATCAGACCAATGGGTTGACGCTTTTTGTGATGAGTCCCAGAGCAGTTCATATAACCCGGACATAGGTGGTTTGAATTCATATAACCCGGACATGAGTGGTTCAAGTTCATATCACCCAGACATGGGTGGTTCAAGTTCATATCACCCGGATATAGGCGGTTCGAGTCTATTTCACCTAGAGCAACCACCGACATCATTTGATATGTTTGGTAATAATATGTACTCCACCCCGCCTCAGGCCACGATCGACCCAGTTGCCAATCCATCAGATGTGTACAATACACCTGAACGTCCACCTCGTCAACGAAGGCCCGTAAACCGTTATACCCCGAGCGATGATACCACTCCTGGTTCTTTCCAATTTTAAGTTATGTAAATTTCAAGTATTATGTCATGTTTGTTGTATTGGTTTAAGGTTTCACAACTTATATATTAGTCTTTTTTTATTTAATTTATTATAATATCTTTTAAAGTATTAAAAGTTGCAACTATTAATTTTAAATATAATTTTAACACTAAATAATACAAACTTTATTTCTAAAAGATCATAAAATAGACAGACCTCAGGTACAACATTTAATTTCTTTCAGATCGTAAAGATTGGACAGTGTAGACGTTTCCATGGGGACATTTGCTCCGATTGTGGCCAACTGTTCTACATATGGTGCAACGCTTTGGATCGACTTCTTCTCTTATATCCATGTCATTTCGAATCCTCATTGTTGTCGGTCTACCTTTGACTCTCCTACGTAGTGACCGATTTGGCAACATCTCGAATGCAGGCGGTTGCACTTCCCATGTTGATATATCCCTTAATACGGGTGTAACGCCCCCACGCCCGAGACCATCGCCGGAGTCGAGTATGAGGTGTTACTAAACTTAATTTAACATTTTTAGAACTTTGGATTATTTGTTTCTACATTCACAGTTTTCAAGCTACTTGCGTCACAGTCACAAGAAAAATCATATCTCGAGTTACGAAACTCGAAATCAAGATCCGTAAATTTTCCCTGAATCTAGACTCATATACCCATCTACTAATTTTTTTCTAGAATTTTTTATTGGGCCAATTAGTACAGTTTATTAGTTAAAGTTACCCCTGTTTCAGGACTTGACTGAACTGACCTCTGTTTACTACGAACCACATTTATATCTGTAAAAAATTCATATGATTATGAGTTTATTTCTCATGAAACTAGACTCAATAAGGATTCTGAGGATATAAAATACACCACCTAATTATATCTGTACAATTTATGGTGAATTTCTAAAGTTGGAACAGGGGATCCAGAAATCACTCTGACCCTGTTTCACTAAAATTCAAGTATCTTCAAACATATAATTCCTTTAGCTGTTTAGTTTGTTTCATGTGAAACTAGACATAATAAGCTTCAATTTTATATTTAATAAATCACCAAATTCAATTTCTATGATTTTTAGTAAATTTTCAAACTCACGTCAGTGTTGCTGCAATATTCTTTTTATGACAAATTTCATCCCTTTTTATGAGTTTTCATGATTAAAGTATCCTATTAACCTTCCATGACATCAAACATAATCTAAACTAACCATTTCCATAACTTATCATTATCAAGCATTTTCTCAACCATTCCATCACCATATCATAAGATCATTTACACAAAATAGGTATATTGCTATACATGCCATACTTAAATTTACAAGCCATTTACCAAATAGTCTTTCGGATAGTGTGACTGAGGCTTCGACCTATCCCGACTCTTGAGCTGGTTTTTCCAAAACTACAATGAGTAAGAAGGAGGGAGTAAGCATAAATGCTTAGTAAGTTCATATGCAAATAATAAGTAACATAACAAAGCAATCATACCAAACAACATTAGCATGGTATCACCAAAACATATATCACATTTCTAATCATCATTCATCATTTTACTACCTTATCGTTATTGTATCAATACTCAACCCGAGGGTTAAGTACATACCTGTCCGAAGTATCCATTTCACATCACTTACCAATACGTCTCTTTTCATCTCAAGTATTCCTCCATTTGAGTAGAACTTTACCCGTTGAACTCATCGGAATATAATTCGGATACATGGATAACTTGCACATAAGTGCCACATATGCAATCAAGCAATCATGTAACCCGCCCATAAGCGAACTCGGACTCAACTCAACGAGCTCGGGCGTTCGCATCCATAAGTGAACTCAGACTCAACTCAACGAGCTCGGATGCATAGTTACATCTCACGAACTCGGACTCAACTCAACGAGTTCGGACATTCGCATCCATAAGTGAACTCGGACTCAACTCAACGAGTTCGGATGCTCAACCATCCTAGTGACATGTCACTTGTATCCTAATCTATTCCTAAGGTTCAAACGGGATTTTCCTCGAATACATATCCTTGCCGTCTTCTGTAGAATGCCGAAACCAAAACTCGGTAATAATTATATTTAGCAAGTAGCACACATGATTTGCATTTTGTTCGAAAATAACCACAAAACATATATTTCATAATAAAAATCAGCATATCACATAATTGACATCAATGACTTAAAAATAACAATTATGTTACATTATTTACACATGAACTTACCTTGGTACCAAAATACAAAGATTTTGCAATTTAGTCCATAATCTTTTCTTTTCCTCGATTGGGGTCGATTCCACGTCTTTCTTGATCTAAAATAACACATTTAGCTTATTTAATACTCACATTATCAAATTAATCCTTAATTCAATTTTTGGCAAAATTACAATTTTACCCCTAAACTTTTGCATATTTACATTTTTGCCCCTAGGCTCGAGATCAAACTTTATTCCTTATTCTTATGTTTTACAACATGCTGATCACTTTTCCCTTCTATAGCAACATCAAATTCTCACTCTAACATGTACTTGTGACTATTAGGTATTTTTACCGATTAAGCCCTTTTACTCGTTTTTGCTTAAAATCGAGTAGTACAAGTTGTCTAACATAATTTAAAACTTCATATTCTATCATAAAACATCAAAATACACAAATTTCACCTATGGGTATTTTTCTAAATATAAACCCTAGGTTAAATTATTACTAACATAAGCTTAATCGAGCTACCGGGATCTCAAAAACGTAAAAATCATTAAAAACGGGGCTTAGAATCACTTACTATGAAGCTTGAAAGTTGAAGAAACCCTAGCTATGGTGAGAGTGAAGTTTCGTCAGCAACTAAAATGGGGAAGATGACTATTTTGTGTTATTTTTCCCATTTTATTTCATTAATTATCCAAATGACCAAAATGCCCTTAATACCTTTCTTTGAAAATTTTCATGTACATGCCCATTTTTGTCCAAAATTTTAGAAATTGGTCAAATTTCTATTTAATACCTCCTAATTAATATTTCAAAGCAATTTCATACTAAAAACTTCTAGAATGCAAGTTTTACAACTTATTCGATTTAGTCCCTAACTTCAAATTAAGCATTTTATGCATAGAATTTCTTCACAAAATTTTCACACAATCATGCAATCATATCATAAACCTCAAAATAATTATAAAATAATTATTTCTATCTCGGATTTGTGGTCACGAAACCACTATTTCGATTAGGCCCTAATTCGGGATATTACAACGGGGAACTCGTTACCCCAAATATGCAACGTACGTTCAAGTGTGTACACATCGTCGATATATTGTTCGACATTCAAACTATAAGTAGCACAAGCTGCAACCACATGCGAACATGGGTACCGTAGTGTTTGGAACATCCCGCACTCACCTTGCTGTTTGGAGATCAACTCCATAAGACCAGTGGCGGGATCACGACCCGACGATCGATATACTCTGTCACTCGAAAAAGTTTCTAAATTTCGAGAATATAGTTCTACATTCATCAACCTAGCCCTTTGAGTGTTATCTTTCATGGCATCTCTGATTTTTTCGACGTACACGTGTCTTGCCTCTAACTGTTTTGCTTGTTTCAACCCCATTTTTGGCATTAAGGTTGCTAACCTGTAAAATGTGGCTGAAAAAACAGCTGAAATTGGCAAGTGACGCGTACGCCTTAAAACGGAGTTAACGGCCTCAACAAGGTTAGTTGTCATATGACCATAACGGTACCCCTCGTCAAAACATTGAGCCCATTGCCACGACTCCATGCTACCCAACCACTGTCTGAGAGAAGGTTTGGACCCCGCCATATCAGTCTCTAACCTCGCCAACTTATGTCTGAATCGGTGTGCTTCCAGCTTGTATCATATGTATGTATTTCGATAAAATGCGGTAAAATTAGGAAATGAACTTGAAATAATTACAAATACAAATTTAAATACGATATTTTTACCCATGTTCACAATTCGTTTGCGCCAGTCTCTGCTCTTATACTCATTGTGGAAGTTGACAGCGATGTGACGAATACAATAGACAGACCTCCACGAAACCTCTTATTGTCGAATTGCAGCAACAAGACCCTTCGATCTGTCGGATATAATGCAAATGTTGTCTTGCTTGACAACATGTATTCGTAAGTTTCGAATGAAATATGCCCATGATTCAGAGTTCTCAGACTCTACGATGGTAAAAGCAATTGGTAGTACATTTCCATTACCGTCTTGTGCAACCGCAATCAGAAGTATCTGCATGTATTTTCCATAAAGCCATGTTCCATCAACTTGTACTAGTGGTTTGCAGTGAGAGAAGGCCTTAACACATGGATCGAAAGTCCAAAACAGTCGATGAAAAACTCTTTTTCCAAGTTCCAATTGTCCATTAGGGCCTCTATAAGGCAACGTTTGCAAGTCCACAACAGTTCCTGGGACGTACTCCACCATTGCTGAAATCCAACTCTGAAGTTCATTGTATGACTCATCCCAGTCGCCGTACAATTGTTGCATGGCCATTTGTTTCGCCCACCACGCTTTCTTGTATAACACTTTGTACTGAAATCGAGCTTGCATGTCTGCAATCAATGTCGACACAGGAATGATTGGGCTATCTTTCACTAGTGGCATGATACAGTTGCAAATACTTCTGGCATCCAATTTTCGGTGGTCTTGAGACATACGTGCGACAGTACATGTGTGACGCCCTTCTAATTTTCGTATTTGCCACTATTGAGTCATCTGTATAAATGCAGCACGAACTCACCAACCACACCCATCGTCGGCTCTCCAACATTCCCCAACATATAATGTCGGTGTAGATTTGACAATCTTATAATAAATCGACAACTTCATGCTATATTGTTTGATGGAAAACACATAATCCGCCTTGTTCTCGAACTGTTGGCCAACGAACAACTCCTCCAACTGTGAATTTGATGCCAATCTATGAGCAGGTATTATATCGGGGTATTCAGGGAACTCGGATACATGCGTTGCATCTGGATCTACGTTCAACATGTCGCCTTCAGGTTCATTTCGTAAAATGATGCCACGACTCGGATTTCTAAATGAAGGGCCGTGAACATCTTCAACCTCCTCCGGGCCTTCATCATCGACATCGTCCGGAACCTCATCAACATCGGGGTCACTAAAATCTTCAAAGTCTTGATCAGAATCTTCACCAGTATTGGTCATTTCTCTGACATTTGCCTCTGTGCTTATTATCACCTCGGAATGTATTTGTAGACGGGGACCGATGGTAGGGTTGTTGTATGAACTCCCGCCATAATTAGGAATTTCGGGTATCTGCGATGTTCCACCGCATTCTAATTGGTCTGTCCATCTAACATTAAGATCAAAGTCAAATTCGCGATGTTGACTTATTGGACTAACATTCTCAATAGGCTCTAAGTCTGCTAACTCAGCAAATAATTCAACTGGTTGGGGATTCTCACTCCCAGTCGACCACCATATTTCCATCATAGTGCCCAAATCATCATCATCTAACAGCTGCATTTCACAAAATTTGAATGGAACTGTAGAGATTGGAAACTTGTAAAATAATTTGGACATCGCCATTCCACAATGGATGACTATTTTATGCTTGATCTTCCTTTTCATTTCTCGCTAGCTTCACATTTTTTTGAATCGCAAACCTACTCTTTGCCGACCTTGAAATACACAAACCAATATCACCTTCTAAAATTTCACCATAAAAACAACATACACCAAAAACACCTTATTATTCATTTTTAACAGATTTTTTCAACTTTCATACTGAACACAACAACTACACCTACTCTATATATAGAAGAGAACTAAGAGGTGGAGCCATAAAGAATGGCTCCACCAAAATACTGTGATTTTTGAGAGTATAGGGGGCCCTATAGCAAATTTACCATTTCCTGGTGGAGCCAAATAATTTTACTATTTTTTAGAGTATGGTTAATATTTAAAAAATAATATTTAAAATAAAAAAATTAATTTAAAAAATATACATTTAAAATTTATAAAAAATATTTTCAAAAATATATATCTAAAATTTTAAAAAATAATCTAAAAATAATATTTAAATTTTTAAAAAATATATATTATAGAACATTTCAAATATACATTACAAATTTTTCAAAATTAATAAAAAATAAATAAACAAAAAAAGAAAAAAATATAAAACTTCAAATAAAATAAAATAAGAAAAAATAAAAATCTTAATTTAAAAAATTGTATGTAAAATTAATAAAATATTAAACATACATTTCAAATATTATAAAACTAATAATTTCAAAACTAATTTGAAAAATATATATTTAAAATTTATAAAAAATAGTTTCACAAATATATATCTAAAGTTAAAAAAATAATTTTAAAAATAATAATTAAAATTTAAAAAAAATTGTAAAATATTTTAAATATACATTACAAATTTTTTAAAATTAATAATATAAATTAAATAAACAAAATAAAATAAGGAAATAATATAAAACTTAAAAAAAAAAAATTAAGAAAAAGACAAAATTTAATAAAAAAGTAAAAAAAAATAAAAAAAGGGTGGCAAAACTGGTGGCGCCATTTGAAATGGCTCCACCAGAAAATTGAAAAATTATTATTAAGGTCCCCCAAACTTTTCAAAAATTAAAAAAAAGTTAAAAAATGTAAAAAGAAATTAAAGAAATTGTATTTACAAATTTTAAAAGTTTAAAT
This sequence comes from Gossypium longicalyx, assembly GCA_025698465.1. NCBI lineage: Eukaryota > Viridiplantae > Streptophyta > Magnoliopsida > Malvales > Malvaceae > Gossypium > Gossypium longicalyx. The sequence goes on along the minus strand of CM047001.1, from coordinate 3,527,213 downwards.
GATTTTATATTATTAAAAATATGGTTAATATTTAAAAATTAATATTTAAAATTTTAAAAAATTAATTTGAAAAATACATTTTAAAATATATAAAAATTAATTTCACAAATATATATCTAAAGTTAAAAAATATTTTTAAAAATAATAATTAAAATTTTAAAAATATACATTACAAATTTTTAAAGTTAATAATAAAAATAAACAAAATAAAATAAGAAAAAATCAAAAGGTAAAAAAATAAAAAGACAATTTATTAAGAAATAAAATAAAAAAGTAAAAAAAAAGAAATATGAAAATAAAAGGAAAAAAACAAAAGAAATATGAAAAAAAAAAAGGTGTTAGGAAAGTGGTGGCGCCATTTAGAATGGCTCCACCCGAAAATGATATATATTTTTTTAAGTCCCCTATTTTTTCAGAACTTTAAGTATTTCCCTGGTATTTTATACTGGTGGCGCCATTCAACATGACTCCACCAAAAAATAATTTTTTAATAGCTGTTACTGACGTGGCACTGTGGTGGCGCAATATCATATGGCTCCACCACTTTTTACTGTAAAAAACGAGTTATTTTTGTATTTTATTAAAAAGGTGGGTTATTTTGATAATTTATTTATTTTTTTGGGTTAATTTAATAAAAAGGCTCATTTTTATCATATTCCTACTCTATGCTAACAACTTAAAAAGATATGGCATATCAACTTAAAAAGATGAGCCTCCTTCAATTGCCTATTCTCAATCAAATCGACTTATCATGTCAATGTGAAGCAAAGTAGGGTTCTTCCAAGAAATCAGATGTTTGCTGTCCTGTGTGCTTTGTGTATCTAAAAAAAATTATTTTGGATAATTCGCATTAGACCAATCCAAAGGTTCTATTAGGATTTCAAATTCTTTTGATGTGCATTTTGGCGAAAGATTTGGAGTATGAATTTTATTTTTATAAAGGGTTTTCATTTTCTCAACTGATGGTTCTATAGCTTTAGTGGGTGGAATCATTTGAGATTCCGCAAGGGACTGGCAGAAGGAGGGGGGCGGGGGGGCATCGGGTATCCTGGTGGAGGCTCGAGCCGTATATGAAGGTCTTCGTTTTCTTTGGGATAAGAGGTTCCGATAAGTTGAGTTGGAAAGTGATAATGTGTTGAGAACATCTTGTTGGAGGTGCTACAACTCCAACAATTGTGCCGACGGCCATGGAGTGCGGTTAATGCACACTTGGTGGAAATTCAATCGGGTTGCGGATCACTTGACACGGGTCTCTGATTTGAATTTTGGTGCTATGCGTATTTTTTAGAATGTTCCACCTACTTTGAGTTTGGTTATTGCGGACGGGGTACAGGGACTTGAGTAAATTGGGGTAAATTTGATAAGAATGTTGATTTTTAAAAATATTTAGGATTTTAGGTTGATTTTTCGATATTTAAGGAAATAGATCGATTTTGGAGAGAGAAACAAAAAATGCATCTTGTTGGACGCATTTTCAGCTAAGGTGACAGGAAAGCGTGTCATGTAGGAAATATTTTCTGTTGATTTGTTTGAAAACATGTTTTACAAAGTGCGTTTTCTTTTCAGATGATTAAATGTTAGTAGTTTTATCTTTGAGTATCGATAAAATAAAATAAAAGTTTAAAACAACATGAAATAAAAAATACAAGTATGAGTAGGAGAGGAATCGAACGTGAGACTTAAAGATAAAATCATTAACATTTAACCATCTAAGTAGAGGTGTGCATGGGCCGGGCCGGATTCGGGTCGGGCCCAACTAAAAATTTAGGCCCGTTTGTTGGGCCCAGCCCTGCCCGAAAAATGGGCCTAAAATTTTTCCCAAGCCCTGCCCAAATAAAAATGTTAAAACTCAGGCTCGACCCGACCCGCCCATATTAATTTTTATATTATTTTTTATATAAATTTAAAATTTATATAAACCATCAAAAATACTAAAAACATCAAAATAAATATTTCTCAACAAATTGAAAATAAATTTTAAAAAATATGTATACTTAAATAACACTAAAATAGATACAACTTAACAAGCAAATGCCTCTAAAATAATAACAAAATTAACAAATGTCTTTAAAATGATTAAAAAAATTAACAATAAAATAAGTTTTATACAATATCCAAACAATAACAACAAATTAGTAGTAACAAAATAGTAAAATAGTAGCAAAATAGAGAGAAAACAATAAGAAAATAATATTTAAAAAATAGATTTTTTTTGTAATTTAGTGCATTTGGGCTGGGCCGGGCTGACCTCGGGCCAAAAATACCTTACCTGATACCTAGCCCATTTTTTAAACAGGCCTTATTTTTTTGCCCAAGCCCATTTTTTGGGCCTATATTTTTGCCCAAACCCTCCCACATTTCTGGCGAGCCTTCGCGGCCCGGCCCATGCACACCTCTACATCTAAGCAAAGGGTTACCTCAATTAAAAATGCGTCCTGCTAGACGCGTTCTCTATTTCTCTCTTCAAAATTAACTTATTTCCCTAAATATCAGAAAAATCAACCTATTTTCCTCATTATCTTCCAAAATCGGTATATATTACTAATTTACCCGAGCAGATTGCTCTGCTATTTTGTTTCTACCAAAAAAACTGAATTTACTTGATTGATTAAAAATAATAAAAATTTCAACATTTGTAAGGAATATCAAGAGGGGATTCAAGTAATTAAAATTTCACCTACAAAGGTGTTTTTGTTATGAATATCTTATTAAGTGGATGTCTATCAAGATCAAGATAAGTTTTTATGTACCTTTCTCTTACTTTCAATCCTTTTATTTTATAACACGTTATTAGTATGATTCTCTTTTAATTGTTTTTCTCCATAAGTCACAAAAATATCCCAAAATTTATTGTTGGCAATTGCCTTTTAGAGCTACTACTATTTCAATTAAGGCCTGCGTACTATAAATAATCATTAGATCCTTTAACCACTTTTTTTTTCATTCAGCAATACAAATTTTAAGGTGAAAAAAAAGAGGATAATCTCTTACTTTTAGATTTAAATTTTCTGAATAAAAAAATTACAACCGTTTTTACAACAGGTATACATTGCAATTACAAATACAAGTTTGAGTAACCACAAGTATCAAATTGTCCAAAGTAATCATCAAGTAAAATTAAACTATTATAGCACAATAGGCTAAGAATAGATACAATCTAGACTAAAACCAACTAACAGATATTAATCGAACTAATCCAATAATCAAATTATTATATAAAAATGTATTTTGAAATTTAAATCATAAAACCATTATTTAAGGCTTGCCTCCTATCATCCTTTCCCTTAAACACGTGTACCAATCATTCAAAAACATTTGTTTGATAGATTTCCTTTTTCTTTATAAGGGAAATTAAGTGGATGGCAATTTTTTGTGAAATGTAAACGAGAGTATGAAATTGAAAGGTTCGTCCAACTAAAATTATAAAAATCTTAGAAACTACCACTCAACTGTTTACACGTGGCTTGTGTTACTAGAATATACCGTAAACTATAAAATAATCGCTTATGTTTAATTAAATTTAAATTTTGATCATTGATATTTAACTTATTACGATTTTGTCACTAATATTATCGATTTGTAACATTTTAACCACTAACATATTATATCATTAAATACTCAAGTGACTTCCATTGGACACTTATGTAATATAAACACTTTTTAAAAAAAAATATTTTTGTAACCTTTCACTTTTATATATTATTTTATTTCATTTTTATTTTCTTATTCATTCCTTTCTCTTTAAAGCTCTCAAACACCAATCATCCCTCTAAACTAAACCGGCCACCACCATTACCACCCCAAACCATCTCACCATGGTTCACCACCATTCACATTTTCCTTCACTCTCTCTTGCACCCTTGACAACCATCATCAACCTAAGCTACTCTCAACTGTTGGAAACATTCCGCCACTTTCAATCACACCTCAAAAAAACACCAGCTAGAACCTAAATCTAAGCTCTCTCGCCACCATCTTCACCATTTTAGCTTCACCCATCACACCTAACAGACCATCACCAAGCCCCACTTCAACCATTCTCACCACCACAGTAAATCCTTTTACGGAACCAATCTCCATTACCAACCTCAAAACCAATTACACGTAAAATCAATAGACGCAAACAATTTTTTTTTTTTTTAAAGTAAAAGATAAGCTCCTTTGTTCAAACAATGACATGCAAATCAATGAACGGATTAGAAAAAAAAAAAAAAAGAGAAGAGACTTATCTTGAATCTACCATGCATGTCACTCCGAGCATTTATCTTCCAATCCGAATCGTGAAAAGGACAAGCCCGACAAAACGGGCAACATACTATGAAAACAAAATAATCTAACGACCGGCAACGACATGATGACAGGAGGCTACGCAACTACGTTTATTTTAAATCTAGGAAAATCCATGATGATTTTGATGAAATGGAAGACATACTCAAAAAGAGCATGAGAAAACTAGTTTAGAAGGTGAAGTTTGAGCTCCACTGGTCACGGGTGATGACAACCGGCACAATGACCCCCACACCGAAGTTAATGGATTTTGGGTTTGGCACATATGCATGAAAAAGAAACCTATTACATTAATATATATAATTTTTGTGTTAAATAGAAATGATGTGAAAGCCCCATTAGCATAATTTGTATCATATTAGAATTTCCGTAACATTTCTAACATTGGATTACGATAATGTTTCAGTGATTAAAATATTATAAATCGATAATGATAGCAATCAAATCATAATAAATTAAGCATCAATAACTAAAACATAAATTTAATAACTATATTTGTAATTTACCCCCCATTACATATTATTACACCATTCATAATATGAATTTAATCATATATGTTACCCTACTGTAAATAGGTGGATCTTCTTGCAGGGTTTCAGTGTGATAAATGGCCAGAATACTTTGTAAATAAAAACTTCTAAGCATTATATCATATCGTAAATCGTTATAAGCAAGAACATCACATGCGTAAGCATTTTATAATATCATAAGCATTAAGTAGTTAATATGCAAGTAGATCATGGCATTATATTATCATCATCAGATTGATAATCAACAAGCACAATTGCGCTAACCCTAATGTTCGGGCATTTTATTGACGATCAAACACTGACACACACACAAAAAGCACACGGAAATGGTAGAAGAAACGATCAAAGGTGGCATGCCTCGATCATTTATTTAATAGCTATTACTGCAGATTTCCATTTGTAGAGGGAATGGCCAGTCTGACTAGTCGTCATAGTCATAGTCATCGTGGCGCTTATGGTGGTGGTGCTTATAGCGGTGGTGGTGACGCTTCTCTTCATCATCATCATCACTGTCGTCATCGCCCTGCAATGTTAACAAATGAGATTTTAGAAAAAGCAAGCAATCATAAACATGAACGGACTATGACAACATAGTTTACCACACAATTCCAAATTTCCATTATACGATGGTATAAATCTTCTAAACTTAGATTACTTCCAAATCACCGAGATGATGAAGATGATAGAAAAGAATTGAATCTATCAAGGCATCAGAAGAATATAATGCAACACATGAATCAGAGAAAACTAATGCAATTGACGAAGCAGCTATTTGGTCTTTGCCTGGTGCAGATTCTCAGCTGCCAATTCGCAGGTGCAGGTTGGCTGGGATAGATTCATAAATATGATACGGAAGAACAACAGACAATTCAACCAAACACCAACACCAAGCTACAAGAATGGAAGTGCTACATTGCATCAAGGATACTGATGGATAGAGACTTTTCAAATGACGAACATAGCAGCTAGTTCTGCTAATACTACAGACTGGAATGGAATAGTTGGTAGACTCAGAGCAGCTTCTATCAAGTTTTTGTACCACGAAATTACGGCTATATCACAAACAACCACTAATGGATTTTCATGTTACTGGTACATGCTAAAATCAACACACAAGAAAAATATTCTACTCAATTTCAACTCTAATTCAATGGTTGATAATAATCAAACAAATCACACATTTTCAACCGCATCCTACATAATACTAAACCATTACAGTAGGATCGATCACCCTGATCTATCTCAGCTTTATAGTTAAGAGGCACAAATCTCAACAAGCAAATAATATAGTCTAAAATAGCAAGAATAAGGAAATCTAACATCATACAGTTAGCAAAGTCGTCAAAGAAACACTAAATCAACTTGGGTTTTTCTCCATTAAATTAAATCGAATTAAGGCTACTCACACGTTTCTTGCCGCCATATCCTTCTTCCTCGGATCTACCATAACTTGGCTTCCTATATCCTTCTTCCTCTTCCTCGGATCTACCATAACTTGGTTTCCTCTCATACCCGGACCCGTATTCAGTCTCTGTCCTACCTCCATAACCCGATCCATACTCGCCCTCAGTCCTCCGTCCGTATCCGGTTCCATATTCGGATCCGCCTCCTTCATACTCTGCCTTTCGGCCATACCCAGATCCGTATTCAGATTCGGGTTCACCATAGCTGGGTCTCCTCCCATATTCGGATCCATATTCTCCGTGCTCTGGTTTCCTACCATACTCAGATCTGTACTCGGACTCTTGTTCGCCATATTCGGGTCTCCGGCCATACCCAGATTCAAATTCAGGAGGCGGAGGCTGCTCAAATTCGGGTCTCCGTCGATACCCAGATCCAAACTCAGGCGGCGGAGGCTGCTCAAATTCTGATCTCCGGCCGGATCCGAAATCCGGTTGATGTGAATGCTCATATGCCGGCCTCCGGCCATGCCCAGATCCAAACTCCTCAGGAGGCTGCTCGAATTCAGGTCTTCGGCCATAATCAGATTCAAATTCGGATCCGGGTCGTCCGAAATCCGGCTTGCGTCCATGACCAGATTCGAATTGCTCATATTCAGGTTTCCTTCCATAGTCACCAGATCCAGCACCAGAAGCAGGTGCAGGTTCGAATCGTCCAGGTCGGGGCTTGGGTTTAAGATAGCTACTGTATTCAGTTTCGAGAGCTTCGTCGGCATAAGCTAAGTGCGCGTAACCGGAAGAAAAATCGGGACGAGCATAATCAAAGTCGCCATCGGAGGGTGTAGCGGAAGGGTAGCAAGTCTCATCGGAGGGTTCCAAAGGACGACCGTAAGTTAGTTCGAGATTGTATCCACCACCGTAAGGCGTCGGATCAAATTCGTCGAACTCGTCAACGTCATCTTCGCCACCCCTCGAGTAGTACGGCATCGTTTCACTTAACTATCGAAAGGAAAAAGTTGCAGCTGAAAATGGACAAAATGGTGAGAAGTCTGCACTGAGGGTAAGCTGTTTAAATAGATAAATACAGGAGAGCTTGAATATAGGATCATAAGATTAGACAGCGACATCCATGGCAGGGATTTAGGAATTGAATAAAAACGGCTGCGTTTTGAGGGGAAACAGAGAATTGATTGATTTTTATCTTAATTTAATAAATATTATTATTAAATTGCCATTGCCGACAAGACGATGATGTCATGTTCATATTTGGGTTTGGTCTGAATTATCAAATGTGGAAGATGCATTCAGCTGAAAATGAAAAATCATACTAATTTTAAATCGAAAATTATGTATCCTTAAATTTGTCTAATATCTGAAATTCTCTTTTACCTCCTTAATACTTAAATTTGTATTCTTCTAGTTAGATTCTAACCTTTACACTAACATTATTACTTTGTGTTGGCGTGACACTAATAATTAATCTTATAATAATACGTGAAAGCATATTAATATGACATATATCGGACATATGTTAAAAAATTAAAAATAGTTTAAAAAATATAAATTAATTTAAAAAGTATATTTTTTTGGACAAATTCAAGTACTAATTTAGCATTTTTTGAATAAATTTAAGAGGCAAACTACATATTAACCATTTACTATATGAATAGGGTTGAACAGAAGTTGAGACAATATAATTTAACATATATTCTAACTTTTTTTATTTATTTAAGCTTAACGGAAATGAAATTTAGACTTATTTTTGACATCTATATTCATTTCAAAATGATTTTGTCTCATTTATTTTGCTTAAATCACAAATGGTATTTTAATTATTCGCTTTTTTCTAAGTTGTATTTAATTTTTTTTTGTGGTATCTAAATTATACTCCATTCCTTAAAACGGTACTTAAAATATATTATTTTTCTCAATTAGGTACCTAAACATTTTCTATCACAAATGGTACCTAAATTATATCCCATTATCTAAAGTAGTATCTAAACTATACTCTATTACCCAAATTACCCGAACCGTTAAAAATTTTTCTTATCCAATCATTTTATGAAACATGACATTTCTAAATTTAAAAAAATAATTAAAAATTAAATTAAATTAAATTAAAACTTTTCAATCTTTTTACACCCTATTCATCCCCACAATTATTTTTTAATGCACTTTATTTTAACAGTTAGATTTTTTTTCAATTCTTTTACCATTTTTTTCTACTCAATTTTTTCCAGTATTTGAGTTTCATGTTTTAGTAGAGTTTTTATTTTAATAGAAGTTGAGCCAACATTAATTATTTTATACAAAGTATATAAAAAATAATAGAAAAATTTATTTTTAATAAAAACTAATACATAGATTTTAAATCGAGGTGAGAAAAGAATCGAATCAAAGTTTAAAATTTGAAAAAAAAAAATTGTTGGAATCTAGGTTATGCTGCCAAAAACAGGGTTTGGATGAATTTTTTGATAGATTTTTGAATTTTCTATCACCCGAGCTCTTAAGTAAAGAACAAAAGAGATGAATATGTTCATAAATATTTTTTATATTTTTAATTAAAAATTGTCATGTGTCACAAAATGATTAACTAAGAGTTTTTTTGACGGCCTGAGTAATTTAGGTAATTGAGTATAGTTTAAGTACCACTCTGAATAACAAAGTATAATTTAAGTACTAACTAAAGAAAAAAAATAGTTTAGATACCACTTTAGGTAATAAAATATAATTTAAGTATCATTTGTAACAAAAAAAAAAGAGCCCTTAGATATCAACATGAGAAAAGGGGACGGTTTAGGTACTATTTTGGATTTAAGAATTTTTTTAATGCAAATAATTAACGAGGTAGTTGAATTATTTTGTTGTTTGTTTCAATGTGCATCTTTATAAGAAAATAAGAAGTTTTCTTTGATCATATTTATCAATTGAAACAATAGCATGTTAGTATTTCAATTTTTTTTTGATATAATACTTAAAACTATTCATAGTTCTTTCCCAACCCTTAAATAGGAAGATAATGCGCTTCAATGCACTCAAACCCCATGTCCTCCTGCATCGACAACAATACCAATGCCAATTGAACTAAAACTTAATCAGTTAATATTTCAATACTTATTAATCAAATAATTATATATTTAATTTTCTTTTTGAAGATTTAGAAAGAGGTGGAGTTATTAAAGATTGGAACCCAAGGTTTAAGGCCAAACAACACAATATCATTTAACCCTTTATTTAGTGTATGGATCCTGAGCTATAAATTTATTTGGTTTGGCATTGTTTGACATTTGCTTGATTGAGTGCTTTCAATTTCTTTTACATATTAAATGAGATATAATATAAAAATATTTTTTTTATTTTGTGTGATTTTATATTTATTTTACACTATTTTTTATATTCTTATATAGAGTTTATTAATAATGTTATAGTTAATTTTGTTATAACATTATATCCTTCTATAGCATGCATTTAAAATGACTTAATGACTAAAATAAGTTAATTGGAGAAATCGAAAAAGGTGGAAACAATTCTCCACAAGTTGATCCATCACCAGAACTCCAGTTTTCTTGTTGTTTATCACAGGTTATGACTAGAAAACCAGTCGCAATATATCCATTATGCTCCCATTAGATGATGTTTACAATCCTCTATAGCCAATTAGTTTCCCTTTGTTGGTATTTCATTTCCAAACATTGAGGGTGTAGACTAAATTGCGAAGCTAAATAAGTTTAATTGTTAATTTTGTAATACTAGAGACCAAATTGAATAAATGTAAAAAATTTCATAAAATTTTGCTAGGAATAAAAAGTATAAGGTCCTTAATGAAAGAATGTGAAATCAGATTTTAATCCGAAGTTAAATATTGAAAGATATGCTTATCCTTAGTTCAGGGACTAAATTGAATAAAATGAAAAATATGTGTGGCTTTGTATTTAGATGTGGATTGAATGAAATCCGATACTATTTTATTTATTGAATTATCAATCATAGTGAAAGACAACATCGGTCCGTCAAGAAGGAAAAGAAAAGCGAGAGTCGTTGACGAGAGACGTGAAATTTCGATTTGTACTTTTATAACTTGAGATCAATTTATTTCTTTGCATATTCATGTTATATTGCATGATTGAGTATCAAGGTGAGTTAATAATGATCATATGGATTGATTTGCTATGATTGATATTGATTATCGAGATAGTGGACTAAATTGAATAAAATGAAAAGTTGTATGATTTAGCAAGCATGATTTGGAATATAAGAATGGCTTGAAACATGCTATATGATATGAGATATTGTGTGTAGATGATGAATTGAAATGTGATTTTGAAATTGAATGTTGGATTGAATTGAAATTAAATGAGATTAATATGATTGTTACGTGATAATACAGTATACAGGGTATGAAAATAAAAATGTGACCGATTACAGACTATGAGAGGTAAATGCAAATGATTACAGGGTATGATAATGCAAATATGAATATTTGATGCCCATGTGAACTTAGTAAAAGGTTAGGATACGATTAGCATGCTAATAAGTTATTATGCGCGTTTATACGGGATATTTAGTGATATGGAGGTTATGACAGGTTATATCGAGATCTAGAATCTCTTGTGGATCATCGATATTATTTGTCTCTACGGAGACTATGGTGTGGTGAAGGGATGTATTTGCATATGAACATGCATTTGATGCCTACGGGCTTGGCACTTCGGTGCTTTGGTGTGCTGTAGTTTTGTTCATACGAGCTATCTTGGTGTGGTGTAGTTCACTTGTGTATCCGAATCTGTTTTACTAAGATTCTATTGGGCAAAATATTGAAATCAAAACTTGAAATCGAAAAACGAAATTAAATGAATTTTGGTAAATTATTATAATGTATGATTTGAATTGAAATGGTATGAAATTGTGAATTGATAATAGCATATGGAATGATGTGATAATATGAAACTATATTAGTGCATATATATAATTCACGATAAGGAAGTATATAAAAGATTATGCAATCTGTTTAGAATCGAACCCTAGGAACCAAATTAAATACGAATGAGTCAATAAACTCCGTAAAGAGATTCAGATGGAAAGTTAACTGGTTAATGGTATTGATTGAACATGAGAATTGAATAGTTTAATGTCAAAGGTATACATGTTTGATAAAGATTGGCACTTAACAAATGGTATGATTTGGCCAATTTTATTGTAACATTGAATGGCATTATATAGTAAGTTTAAATGTTAATATTAAATGAATTGATGTATAAAGATGGTTATATGCATATTTCATATGATATTGATAGCTTTTGGCATGTATGTGTATATGATATGGCTAAAAATTGAACTTGAATTGATTATATTAATTTGTTTAGCACTTATGTTATATTGACTTAAACCTTGGAAGTACCACTCAGCTTTATCGCTCAGCGTACGATTTGTTTATTCCGTGTGTAGGTTAGGTAAATCTCGAAGCCTCGAGACATGATTCAGCATCCAACTAGCGATCCTCGACTCAACAATGTTTGTATAGTCCATTTCGTTTTGATATTTAGGCTAGTAATGGTTAACTTGGTATGGCCAATTAGTATTGTTTATGTTGTGTATTGAGATTGTTGAAGTTGAAATGAAATTGGTATGCATATGTGATATTTAGGTTGGATGTAATGAATTGGTACTAAATGGTCAAATAGTTGGTATGTGGAAAATGTCATTGATGACAATTAGAAATAGTGTTTGATGTAATGTATATGTAAAGTGGCGTTAAATGCATAGAAATGAGCATATGATTATGGTGTTTTTACTTACTTGAATGAATGGAAGAATTAGCTTGTATGTTTGGATAAATTGAATAGGTATCTAATTGGATCTTTTGGAAACAGACGGTCACGTTGCGACATTGGCCTCTTAATATTGCAATGAGATTAAATTAGTGAGTTGCGTTACGACAAGAAACCCCCGAAGTTGCGACGCTAACCTGATATTTTATAAATTTTACAATTTGGTCCTAATTCAACCTCGAGTTAGTAAAAGAACTTTCTTAAGCTCGTATAAGATACAGAAATGATATGATAGTTAGTGTCGGAGATCGAAGAAGAAAATTGTTTAGAATTTTGATCTATAAATTCATGATGTTCAAAACTATTTCATGAAAGGAACTAGACTATAGAAAAGAAGGGGAAGAAAAGTTTTCAATTGGTGTAGGCAGTGCGAATGGAAAAAACCATACAAGACTTATTTTAATAGTTCAACAATCATTTTATAACTTTTTAAAGTTGAGTGATCAGAACGTAAATTTACTAATAGTTTAGTGATCTCGGGTGTAGTTTATCCTATTGTTTCTATTCACAATACTTAAATTTCGACTTTGGTCTTTATCCTATGCTTAATTTTGAGATTTAATATCTATATATTAATTTTTTACATAATTTGGTACCTCAACTTTTATAATGTCATTAGTTAGTTTAAATATTTTTTTATTAAAATATTGACGTAAAATTTTAAGAATTAACACTATAAAATTTTTTATTAAATTCCATGAATATCAAATAAATTTTTTTTAATTTCAAAATGTAGCACTAATAAATTTATTATAAAAATTCTAATTGTATTTAAATTTTGAAACTCCAAAAAAAGAAATAATTTAAATTCTTAAAAATAAAAAAAATTTAATTATTTCATAGTGGCCCACTATTTTAGAGTTGGTCCCGCATGTAATCTCCAAACAACATGCCAAGGCCATGTACGCAAAAATAGTGACACATCAGATATGCTTATCTTTCACTCTCTTAATCAATCAATGGACCCAAAAAAAAAATAATAAAAAAATAAGTCTTTATTTTCCAAACTTAGAATTTCGAAAAGGAAATTCCAGATAATGAGTGAAGTTATTGTTTCTTCATTTCATGCTTTTAGAGCTGAAAATTTCAGCAATGGAAAAGGGCAAGTAAAGCTGAAGAAACCCGAATTCCAATGCCACGCAAATATCAAGTCCAAAGCACACAAATACTTGATCAGAAATGAGTTAGCAGCTACATATTCTGCAAGGATTTCCACTGATATCCCTCTTTATGAGATTCCTGGGGTAACCCCATTAACTCATTTCTTGCTTATATATGAAATGGGTATTGATTAATAAATGTTGTTGGTGAATGTGGGTGGGTGGGGTTGATTTCTTGAACAGGCTTTGTTTGATGAATATTTGGAGGATAAACCCAGAATTTTTAAGGCAATGTTTCCTGACCAAGATAGGAGCCAACAGCTTAATCAGGTTTTTCTTTCCTTTTCTTTTGGCTTTCTTCTTTAGTTATGGTTGTTGTATTGAGCTTATATTAGTCCATTTGGGTAAGTGTGGGTATATCATGATATATTATATTTATACATTATTCATTTGCAAACAGCTGCATCAATAATTCAGAAATGGTGTTATAGCTTTTAGCATATACTTGTTTGACACAGACTCGAATTGTATTACCCCATTCCCTACCGAAAAAAGAAATCCAGAATTGGTTTTATTTTCACTAGAGTAAGAAGCCTGCAAAATGTATTATTGTAGCCAAAACTACAAATTTAGTAAAAGAATTAATAATCCAGAAAAAAAGGGATTATGTTATTGAATACAATATTTTGATGAACTGGTAGCTTTTTTGCTATGCTTTGACACAACAAAGATTGTTGTTTCCTTTTAAAATGGGCATTTTGTTTGTGCTTATTGGTTTTCCACATGGTGGAATGAGCTATATTTCTTCCTCCCACTTCCCTTTTTTTCCTTGAAGAACCTATGTCCAACAAATATTTGGAGATGACCCTCCAAGTGCTCTTTCTCTCTCTCTTTTAAGAGAAGTACTCTCTAAATACGTGAAAAAACTTATAAAGTTGAACATACTTTTGTGGAACATATACCTTATCCGACACTTATACCTAGGTCCGAGTAACATAGGGAATGAGTATTTATTCTGCTTTCCTGTTTTGTGGTCTTCGTTTCCATGGTAGCTGGAGTCTGAAGAACTAATATTATTTCCTAATGAAGAATGAAAGAGAAATGAAGAAATCGTAGTTAACTTGAGTCATTCAATTTCAAGCAGCAATCTTTTGGTAGTAATTGGCGTATTGTTCAACAGTAAAATTCATATGTTCTTGTATGCTGTTTGAACTAGGCAAAGACTTGGAAGTACTTGGCTGATTTAATATTGTCTGTCTTGTTCACATAGCTTTAGTTGACTGCGAAAAACACGACTAAACCGGCCTTTAACACATTGTCACTTGCCGAGGACTTAAAGAACTGCAACAATGTAATGGAAAGAAGTGCATTATTTCTAAGAAAATTTGACCATAAATGCTAGATAAGCTAAGCCTTAAGTTAATAGATTTTCTAGTTGTTCCATTTTCTTAGATGGCATGATCCGAAAGACATTATTCCTCGATACAAGCTCGGGGTTTTGGAGGTTCATAACTTGTGACGTGCCACGTCTACCTCATGCTGACATATAAGTACCAGTTATGAACCTCATGCTCACGTGTAGTTGTGGTTGTTAAACTTGTGCAGGACGAATGGAGAATTTGGATGTTGCCTCTGCAGTTATTGGTTCTAAATGTATGGCCGGTAGTGGACTTAAGGTTGAGATGCAAATCAGGAGGTAGAGATTACCCACCGGAAGTCCCTCACGATATCACAAAAGTTCTCGAGCTCGACATTGTAAACAAAGCTGTGCACATTGCACTGAATGTTCTTTAATTTTTATGTGAATCATCCATTCCTCTTATACAATACAAAGCTCATGTTTTGCAGACAAGATGGGAGCTTCAAGGGCTTGATAATGTTGTTGATCCATCTCATTTCACACTTATTGTGAAAGGAACATTATACCCTGATAGAAGAAGACAGAGAAGCCAGCTTAAGGGTCATTTAGAGATGCACGTAAAATTCATCCTTCCTCCTGCACTCGCTCTGGTTCCTGAAAATATTCGTGACAGTCTCGGAAAAGGGGTCAGAACATCAAAAAAAACCTTCATACCATATACAATTATTTGAATTCAATATGTTGTGCATGATTTTAGTGACGAATCTCAGGAAGTCGTATTGTTGACAGGTTATGACAAAGCTGGTTGAGAGCATGAAGCAGAAAGTAGACGGTAGCTTGCTCGCGGATTATAGCAAATTCAAGAGGGAGAGATCCGGTAAACGCGTATAGGCCAGGTATGCCACATCTTCAGCAAATTGGAAAGTAACAGAGTAAAAATACTGTTGCATTGATATGCATTGCCATTTTAAGATGTGAGAAAAATAAGAACCTATAAAGTTAGAGAAAGTCTAACACCATTGTTGTTTGGGGATACTGATTTATTTATTTATTTGGAATATCTGACTTGTACGGATATTATTTATTGATAATTGATAAATATAATTGAAAAGAATGAATAAAAAAAAATTGGAGATGCGGGGGATCGAACCCTGTGCCTCTCGCATGCAAAGCGAGCGCTCTACCATTTGAGCTACATCCCCTTGTGCTAATCGTTTGTCAAATACTTTAAATTCCTCATTTTATTGGTTTGATTTTCGTATTCTAAAAATAGAACAGCCAACCACAAAGGTCTAGTATCAAAGCCGTTAATGTTTAATTTTTTGTTATTTTTTATTTTTTTAATATTTGACTCTCAATCTTTTAAAAAGAGTTAAATTCGACCGTTAATCTTTAAAAAAATTTTCAAATTGTTTTTTTTTAAATGTAAATTTTGACTTATGTTAAAATTTTAAATATGGCAACTTGCATACAATTCACGTGTACAAATATTATTATATCAATATGAAGTACACGTGAATGATTATGCAAATTATCACACACCATCATTAAAATAATAATTTTATAGTCACTATTTCCACTAAAAAATTGATTTGACTTTTTTGAAAGGTTAATAACTAAATTTATTGAAAATAAATATAAAAACTAAATTGACAAAAATATATATATAAATATTGAAAGTTAAATTTATCATTATGCGATGTGATTGTAACCGCGGGAAATGTAGACATAAATATAAAATTCTATTGCACATCAAATGCTAAAAAAGTGGGAATATATACATCTTTGTATTGGGGGGACAGAAAGAGCAAAATGTTTGGCATGGTACAGGTCCAAGGACTAAAGGTTTAAGCCTAATTTAGAAGTTAGTTTCACTCAATGCAATGGTCACCAGAAATCAGAACAAGAACATGATCCCTGCTTAAAACAATGAAACCGGTTCCGATCTCGGACTATGATTTCCCGATCATATATCTTGGAAACAATCTTAATGGCAGCATGACAGTCACGGCATATGCGTATGTTCTTGAAAATATACAGAGGCTTACCAGGTTTTGTGCTTAGAAGTCCGAAACAAACTGCCAGCTTCTCGCTGTGCGAAAACAATGCCTGCTCCTTCTCCAACTCGTCCCCAGCATCGTCCCCAGGAAACACTTGTGCAGACAGATTCGGAACATAACCGGCTGATTGTAACCTTTGAATCATATCTTCTAACATGATATAAATTTCCCGGGTTTTCGGGTGTGATTTATCACCTGCACTGAACTGATGAAGTTGGCCATCTACATGGATAGAACTCATTCCAGGAACCTTACTAATTCCTTTAGTTGTAAGAACTTTCCGAAGGGCATCCGCTTTGTCTGGCTTACCTGCCAATGCATACATATTTGAAAGCAGAATATGATATTCCGTGTTACAAGGATTCATCAGAATGAGCTTTTGAAGAAGGCGTTCGGCTAATTGTAGCTTTCCATGTGAATTGCAGGAACCCAGAAGAGATCCCAAAACAACCTCATTTGGAGGTATTGGCATTTTGTTTATCAATGTCTCAGCTTCCTCCAAACGACCGGCCCTTCCAAGTAGATCCACCATACAAGCATAGTGATCGATCTTAGGTGTTATACCATACACAGATTGGAGACTATTAAAATAATATGATCCTTGATCTATCATACCAGAATGGCTGCAAGCACTTAGAACAGCGATAAAGGTTAAATCATCTGGCATAACTTCCTTGATCATCCTTGGGAACATATTGATCACAAGTTGACCTCTTCCGTGCATACCTAGCCCGCTAAGAAGAGCATTCCATGACACCACATTCCTTCGGGGCATGCACTCGAAAACTTTGATTGCAGTACCTATCCTGCCACACTTGGCATACATATCCAACAAGGCAGTTTCCACCATGATGTCCATCTCCATCCCCATCATCTTCAAGCCATAAGCATGAACCCATCTACCCATCGCCACATCTCCAGACTGTGCACAAGCTGACAATAAAGAACAAAGTGTTATATAATTCAATTTAATACCCAAATGAAACAGTATCTGGCTCAAAAGCAAAAAGCCTTCCTTGCTAAATCCGTTCCCTACATAACCAACAATCATTATTGTCCATGCAACTTCGTTGCAGTGTGGCATATCATCGAACACCTCCCTTCCATTACTTACACCCTCCCACTTCAACACCCCATCCAAAACCACGGTCCATGATACAACATTCTTCTCCTTCATCTCACTGAAAACCCTTCTCATCTCTTCCACCATCCCAGACTTGCCATACATATCCATCAGCGCATTACACACTTTCATCCTCCTTTCGAAGCTCATCTTCACCACACGTCCATGACCCTGACTCCCCACCCCAACATCCCGCAACCATGCACACGCACCAAACAAGCAAACCATTGCCACATCATCAATTTCAGCACCTTTTTCAACCATTTGAGCAAACAAAAGTAAAGAATCATGAGGCCTATTTTGGCGAGAAAAGGAAGACATGAGGGAAGTCCAGTCAGCAGCATCCTTGCTCGAGTGGGGAATTTCATCGAACAATTTCTGGGCAGAGGATATATCACCACAAGATGCATAAAGGTGGAGGAGGGTGTTGAGAAGAAAGGAATTTTCAGTCGTAGAAAGGCCCGTAGTGAGGACCATGGCATGGAGTTTTTTGCCAGTGGTGAGAGCAGATCGTTGAGCACATATGCGAATGAAGGGACGAAGGTAGCGAGGGGAAAAGGAGGGGAAGGCTCGGAGGATTGGCCATTTCATCTGTCTTTATTTTGCTTAGCAACAATGAACACCTAAATGGTATATAATTATTCTTGGTTGATTGAGCTGCGAATCACAGAACTCGGCCCATTAATTTTAAAAAAAAATCTGAAACCCGATGTGACACATGGAAAAACACAAAAATATTATGGACCAAAAAAATAATACGATCACAACCTAAATACAGTGAATACTGAATCTATGTTAAGGAAACTGAATATTTCAAAGGTGAGGTGCGAGAGTACGTAAAACCATTTCTTGGAAATCAGCACATAAAATTGAAGTGACGAAAAATTCAGTCCTTAGGATTAACAAAGCATACATTTATATTGACACTCAACATGGACAAGCTCGCAAGGACAAACAAAGACAAACAAAGACAAACCAAGCAGAACCAACAGGGCGAAGATACAAATAATTGACTATTTAGCAAGTTTGAAGTACAAAATAAGAGCGATTGCAATGATAAGGACGGCGATAATGGTGCCAATGATCCACTTGTTCCTGCTCATCCTCCTAGAAATAGCTGTCAAAATTTTCTTGCTCTTGCCAATGTTGTCATCTACTCCATGCAGCTGCAATAGAAAGGGAAACACAACTTCAAATAGATAGCTGAGGCTTAATATACAAAATTTTGAAGTCTAACTACCATATAAGCCCTTAACATAGCAAGTTCTTGGAATCTAAAGGTTTGCAATCAACCATTACATCATAAGATGAGACGATTTAAGGTCTAACTATTGTATAAGCCTTTGATAGTGAACTTGAATGACATTACAACTGAAATACGAGAATGTAAAGCTAATGATAGAGAATTGGAGGTACCGTGTTATTGGCATGTAAGAGAGCCTGTCGCTGTGAATGCAAATCCTGAAGAATTGATACCCCAAGCTCTTCTGTTTCTAACATGGTTCTCCTGCTGTCCTTAATTCTGTCACCGCTCTGATTCAACCGCTCTGTAGTCATCATTAATCTTGATCTTTGATCAGCTGATGCCTGTTGCATAGTCATCAATTATAAGTAAATCAAAAGCCTAATTAGAGAAGACCAGTGATAAAACCACCACAAGTTGAACTGAAGGTAGGCAAACCAAAAGATACCGTGAGAGTATCAGCCATGCCGGACTCTAACAACTCATCTCGAGCAGCTGCATTCAAATTACCAGATGCGATTCTTTTAACTTCACTTTTCAGATTGTTTAGATCGGATTTATATTCCCTTAACTTAGCAAGAAGTACAGCCTTAACATTTGGCTGCAAACTTCTTGCCTCGAGGTCCATCTTTCGAATCTGAAAAATGTAAATAGCAACATCAAGTTCAACACCCAAAATATAGGAAAAACTAAAAAAGATTATTTGAAACAGACAATTAACCAGGTACCATACCAGAGCTTCAGCATCTTCCACTCCAGCTCTTACATCAGAAAGTTTTTGTTTCTTCTGCTCTGAACATAAGAAAAACAAATAAGAAATTTGAGCAAGAATTGGCTCATTATGGAGGTTGATACTCTAACAAATTGAGAGGTTTCTTATTGAACACCTGTGATGCATTAACAAATTAACGTACTGCATCATTCAACAAAAACAGATGCAGATTTATTCAGACTCGTATATCTGCATTGTCTGTCAACCAAAATCTTCAGTATCACCTTACAAATTCACCAATTCACAGAAAAGATGCAAAGGTGACCAGACACAATCTTTTTCCTTAAAATGGAGTAAAAGATTAAAAGTTCAGTTCCCAAGTAGAGATGCATTTGATCTTTTTGTTTCCCTTGAATCGGGTACTCTTAGCCTAAGACCCCAAGTTACTCAGACTCAAGTGTAAGTGTCCAATATGGATATATATATCCGACATGAGTATGTTCAATTTTATCTAAATTTTTCCATATATTTAGAGGGCTGGGAAAATTATATCCTTATACCCATATCTAGATATGTGCCAGACAAGGGTACCTCAAGAAAAATGAAAGTCCGATCAACATAGCTCTAAGCCTATAAGCTCTATGATAATTGTTTACAAGGCCAAACCTTTATCAATTGACAGCTGAATTTAATTCTACCTTTTCCATTTTCTTTCTGTGTTTTCTTTTTAGATGCATTTATACTAAACTCTTTATCGGACTCTTGTGGATCATTATTCTTGGATAATTCAGAAATTCAAATGAAAAATGCAACTATTACATCCATTCAAAGATTCTTAGTACAAAATCAAAGTCCTCTTAAAGCTAATGTCAAAGCACATCAATATGTTCACCAACTGCAACCTAATTCCAACAGCATAAATCCAACATTATAAATCAGGATAACATTCTAAATTCTCGGTTTATGGCCTAAAATTCAGACCATTTAAACTCTTTGGTTAAATATATTTAACTTAAAAGTTCCAAAATCAAGACCTTTCCCCTTATCTACATTAATGCCTCAAAAGAATTCTTACAAACTGAGAAAATCTTGATTAATTAATTATTAACTAATTAAACAATTAATAAATATAAAACTCAAAGTAGAGAAAAAAAGATCGGATCTTCTTTTCTTCATTCTCACATCTCCCAATTAAGCATTCTAAGTTTTCTTTTTAAAGAGAAAAAAAATCAAATACAATTTGTAATCAGAGCATAAATCTGAAAAAAGGAAAAAAAAATCAGTAGAATCCTCACGCCAAATTAGAAAGAACATAACGAATTATGCAACCACATATCCGCAACTAGGAGCAAAAAAATAAAGAAATTAACAAAAATAATTCAAAAAAGAGGTTTATCCGTATAAAGATTTGAATTGTAACCTCCAGTAAGAGCACCAGCAGCCGTACACTTCCTGGAAAGATTCGCCGATAGCTCGCAATACTGCCGTTCATATCCTTCGAAAACTTCACTCATCTTTTAATTCTTTTTCCAAAAAAAATTCCCCTTAAATTCAACTGAAAATCAGTAAAATAAAATTAAATATCAGCTAAAAGAATAATCGAAAATTTTAAGGAAAAAAGAAGAAGAAGAAATTAGAGAGAGTATGAGAAAACCTGAAAGGAAGATGATCGATCGATCCTCAGTGGTGGCTTTTCCAAATTTCTCCTTTCATTTTAAATAAAAGACGGCAAAACGACAGCGGTTTTGGTCTCTTATGGTTATCGTTTCACTTTTCTGTGTAGGGGGGTAAGGATAAAGACACGCAGATAGTGTGATTAGTTTTGGGAATTTCAAAGCCTGTGGCTGACACGTAGATAAAGCATGTGGTTATAATGGGGGCTCTGTTCAAGTTTCCTGAACTCTTAGTATGATTAGTGTTTGCACTGTATGCCCCTTATTATGCCTAGAGGTGTGCATGGGTCAGGCCGGGCCGGGTTCGGGTCAAGCCCAATTAAAAATTTAGGCCTGTTTGCTAGGCCAGGCTTGGCCTAAAAAAATAGGCTTAAAATTTTACCCAAGTTCGGCTCAAATAAAAATGTTAAAATTCGAGCCCGACCCGGCTTGCCAATATTAATTTTTATATTATTTTTTATATAATTTTAAAATATATATAAACTATCAAAAATACTAAAAATATCAAAATAAATATTTCTCAACAACTTGAAAATAAATTTTAAAAAATATGTATACTTAAATAACACTAAAATAGATACAATTTAACAAGCAAATGCCTCTAAAATAATAACAAAATTAACAAATGTCTTTAAAATAATAAAAAAATTAACAATAAAATAAGTTTTATACAATATCCAAATAAAAGCAACAAAATAGTAGCAACAAAATAGTAAAATAGTAGCAAAATAGGGAGAAAACAATAAGAAAATAATATTTAAAAAATAGATTCTTTTTGTAATTTAGTGCATTCGGGCCGGGCTCAGGCCAAAAATCCCTTAATTGAGGCCCAGCCTATTTTTTAAACGGCCCTTATTTTTTTTGCCCAAGCCCATTTTTCGAGCCTATATTTTTGCCCAAACCCTCCCACATTTCGGGCGGGCCTTCGAGCTGGGTTGGGACCTCTAATTAAGCCTGAAGGAATTATACGAAAATTGGGTAAAAATAACAAAGAGGCCCCTTTACGGGGGATTGAATTGCATTTTGCCCTTTTACAAAAAAAAGAAAAAGAAAATTAACCTCTATAAAAGAGTAAAGTGTTTTTTAGGTTGAAAATTTTATCTATTTCTATTATTAAAAATTGGATTTTGTACATCAGTATATGGTACACATAGTGCATCACATGTTACTTTCTAGTTATTTTATTAGTCACGTTAATTTTTAACAATATAAATAGATCAATTTTTTAACAAAAATAATTAATTTACTCTTTAATTTAATATATAAAAATTAATTTATCCATTTTTAAGTAAAATGAACGAAATACAATCATACTTTAATACTACATAATATATATATATAGGTATACTTAAAATACACCTAAGAATGTAATTAAATTAAGACATTTCATTTGCTAATTAAACAAACTCATAAATTTGGGGATAGTATAGAGAGGTGACGTGTAATTTTCATTATTGTAGATCTCTTTAGATTTTAGATTTTTAATTTTAAAATAATAATATAGAAAACTTGAAATGGTATAAAAAAGTAAAAATATATACAAAATGTCCAAGTTGATTTGAAATTAGATAATAATTTGTCCGTATTCATCCCGACTGTCTTAATAAATATATTTCTATATTTAAAATTAATAATAGTAATATAAAAAATAATTTTATTTGAATTTGGCTCATTAAGGTGAAACATAAACTTCACTTACTGGTATCTGAGCAATTTTTCCCGTTGCTTTTACAGAATTTCCCTATTGTATCATCAAACCGTCACCCATTAATACAACATCAACATTATTTGATTCCAAATTTGGGGCAATGCCTATAGTACCCTCTTCAAATTCTACTAATTCACCTACTATTGCTTCATCAAGACCATGAAGATGAGCAATACCGTCGCCCACATGAAGGACGGTACCAGTATTTACAATCTTTACTTCTCTATTATATTGCTCAATACTATTCTACCAACATAAAAAAATATGATGTAGGAGCAAGAGAATATGGTAAAGTCCGCAAAACCCAAAGTCCAAACCAAGTCCTGAGAAGGAAAAATGAATAAAAAGCTAGAAAAGCAAAGGACTTGGGAGGTATGTCCACTAGAATTGTAGTTACTCTACTCCCAAACCTTCAGAAACCCGTTTTGAGCCTTAGTCATGCAAGCAAGCCTAAAACCCAAAAGACGTTACCAAGCTTTATTTTATACCAGCTCATGTGATATTTGAACAATGAAACGTGCATCTCACATTTCTAGTACTTTGTACCAAAAATAGGGACTATCAATCTTCTCATTTCTAAACCCATTAATTAAAAGATAGATATAATAATTTATTTTGGTTGGGTAAGTTCAGTTCTCCACAATTAACTTCAATTCGCTTATCATTCATAGAGTTTTCTCTAATTTAATACTATAAAATAACTCATGAAATCAAAGAATTGCTGCATTTACAGTGGAGGGGGAGTAAAAAAGAACCATCAAAACACTAATAGCATAATTTTCGGGGGAAAAAAAGAATACAAATGACCAAAGGTTACTTCTATCATATCATAATTCATAAAAACTCTCCTTTGGTTACATACAACATTGTGGAAATTCTAATTATATCAAGGCATTGCCTTCAGCCTCCACAATTACCCATCTAAAATTTAGGGTTATAAAACAAAAAAGGTTTTAGTCAAAACTACCAAAAAATAGTTATTTACATAGAATATTCTCATTCTTATTCACACGCATCATAGGAGATTCATTGACAAGTCAATGGAAATATAACCTTCTCATGCTAGAGGACACGGAGCTGAGCGAGGAAAGCAGCGCACAGGTCCAAAAAGAGAAACTGTGGCCCCTCAACCCTCTGAAGATCCAGCAAATACTTTTCCTCGCGAGTTTTATAAAGCTATCAACATCCATGGCAGCCAAAACACAAGTTAGCACTATTATTTAAGGCATTCTATAATCTACAACTAGGCATTGCAACATTACCTGCACTTCAAACTTGACAACATTTGGGGCCCTGGAAACACCATCATTTTCTATAATGGTCAATTCATCTCCAAAGTAGTGACTGTTGTGCACGGGATTGTTAACCAAGCCTTCATTAAGGCCAGGAATGCTAGCAAGCCACCTACACTTCATGTTGTAATGACCAATTTTCTTCCAATACACATTGAGTTCTTGAAAGGCTTTGAGAACTTCTGTCATGATTTCACGAGGGTGGGCACGAGACTAGAAAAACAAAAACAACACAATGTTACTACTCTGCACCTGCCACATACTAAATGTATAATCCAATTGTCCAATCTTTTCAACTAGTAAAGGTATCAACCATTTTATCTTTCTGATTATAAATCATTCACACTGCCAATCATTTTTTAAATAAAAGCATAGACCTCAGAATGCCTACACATATTTAACTATAAATAAAACAGAAAAGACACTGGGAAAACCGCTTGAAAAGCACAAACTCAACCTGAAGTCCAAGAGCCCACTTTCTTTCAAGGCCCCTTAAACCCATTGTTTGATAATCAGCATATCCTGTAAGGCGGTGTCCAACAGCTGGAACTGTAGGTTCATTTGGATGGATGCGATTGAAGCCAGATTCCTAACAATTATTTAAAAAAAAAAATTAGAATTCCACCCAATATGGAAGTCAGAAAAATAAAACTAATAAAAGATTATGTGAATCAACTAAATTAACAGAAATAATATCAACGGTGGACTCTATTAAATAATGATTGATGAGTTTTTCAAAATTCAATCAAAGAGGCAGACTTAGAAAAGAAATATTAGAAATAAATTGAAAAAGTAAAAATACATACGCACCATAGTTTCTTGAAACTCAGCTCCAAGATAGCCACTGGAGACCCGGAACAGATTGTCCAATAGTAAGTAGTAAGCAACAGTTCCCTGGAAGATAATCAGATGCAATAAGAAACAGTCTAAACAAACATGAAAACAAGGAGTTGGAAAAGTTCAAACCTCATTTTGAATTCTGTTCCGAAGAGATTCGACCAAATGGTTCCGGTCGAATCCCATCCTAATCACTTCCTGAAGGATCTCCTCATCAATCTGTAATTACATTTCAATCAGAGAGTAGAGCATGACAAAAGTATGAAAATATCTAATATGGCAGAATTCAAAAATTCTGGGGCACCACCAAATGGCTAGCCAAAACTTATTTATATGATCCAGAAAGCATTTCGATGAGGCTTGAGGCAGTAACCGAAAATTGGATGTTAGGAAATAGATAATAGTAAGGAAACAACTTATCCGAGCAAAGCTATTTCCCAGAGTCAAATAACAAGCAAGGAGAGCTCGATAATTCAAAATTATCCCATTTTAACATAACAGCATAAGTGCTCAAAAGGTTTTCCCCAGGATACAAACCTCTGGAACCCAAATGTAGCAAAGCCACATTCAAAAGCCGGAAAGAGTTCATAATTTTAGGGCATACAGTCCAAGCTATATTTATTCAACCATAATGGTCAACTTTCACATCATGCCAATCCTTTTCAGGGTTTAATATAGCAGTACATAGGCAAATTTACAACTAAGTTAAATCAGGAAAAAAATATCAACAACCTTTTTCGCTTGTTGCATTGAATCTGGTGGGGGGACAGCTAAATATCTTGGAAGATGCGCTTGAAACCATGGGTGCTGGCGAATCTCAGGAATGGTCATTCTCTTCATTGGATCAACTACAAGCATCCGTGGGATTAAATCTCTAGCACCAGGAGATAAATGGCTTGGAAGAGTATATATGCCACCCTGAAGGACATAATACAAATTCCAAGCAATCAGCACTTTCAGGATTCAAGCAAGAAACAGGGTTGAAAGCATATTCTGTAGTTTAGGGAGAAAACAGCAGCAAATCTAGAGAATTAATGCTGAAATACAAGAACGACAGAAGTTGGAACATTAGAAAGCCATAAGGTTATAAAAACCTCTAATTTCTGAAGACTGTTAATTTAAAGAAAAATGGTAATGTTGCCTGTAAAGTTATTTTACAGCTTAGTTATACTAGGGTTATAAATGAAGTTTTTGTCCTAAATCTGACTTAGAATCCTAAACATCTATCTATATGACTACTAATAAATAAATAAGACAAATAATAAAATAACATAATAGTAAAAAAAAGCTCCTGTATCAAATATGTTATTTAGAAATAACGTCGTGAAGATCAGATACCATAAGCAAAAAATAAAGAGCTATCCATCATTGTGATCCAAGAGATATCTCAGACAAAAAACATGAAAATTTTATGCTACATACCTTTATTTTCTTAAAGAGGTTGGGAATGTTTTCATCATCAAAAGGAAGAGTGCCGCAAAGAAGGGCATACAATATAACACCACAGCTCCATACATCCACTTCAGGTCCAGCATACAGTTTCCCAGAGATAACCTATAACAATGGAGATCCATTTACTCTTGGGTAATATCATCTTAACATAATTAAATTTTCTATTAAGTAAAAGAAGACCACATTCCACCTTTTCAAAATCATAAATGTAAGATATTCATCATTGATTCACAAACTCCTACCTCTGGGGCAGCATAGTTTGGGCTTCCACAACTTGTCTTCAGAAAATGACCATCTCTCATTATGTTGCTCAAGCCAAAATCAGCAATCTTCACATTGCATTTGGAATCCAGAAGTAAATTTTCAGGCTTAAGGTCTCGATGAACCACCATGTTTCTGTGGCAGTACTCCACCCCAGAAATTATCTGCATCGAAACACAGATTTCATACTAATAGTTTCCTAGGAAAAGAAAATAAATAAATACTAATACACAAGAACACAAACCTGCTGGAAAAAGTTGCGAGCCTCGTCCTCCTGCAACCTTCCTTTCTCTACAATATAATCAAAGAGTTCTCCAGACTTCACATACTCCATAACCACAAAAATGTCAGTTGCTGTCTCTATCACCTCATAGAGTCGAATGATGTGAGGATGCATAAACAATCTCAAAATTTTAATCTCTCTTCTAACTGCACCAAAATATAAGCCTCTTTCAATAAATAATACCATAGAATTTGACTACCATATGCAAGAAGTAACGCGTAAGACAAGTCGAGAAAGCTACTTGTTAGAGGATTATTTAATTTCGATTTTTTGGATTTAGTTCTGATTGTTTCCTAGAATTTCCTTATTAATATAACTAAAACTTTCTAAATAAATTAGGATACTTTGCTGCCATATTTTGTTTTCCTTACTAGAACATGAAATTAGGATTTTACATCTTATTTCCTAATCTGTAAACCTTCATTTAAGAGGAAATTATTTATGAGTGTTGAAGTTTCAAATTAAAGGTAGGCAATCCCTTACTGTTCTAAGAGGCACGCACCATAGGCAAAAACAGGAATCGACTTATAGGCAAGGGCCCTTGCTTTGAATCTGATTTTTGTGTAAAATCATCCGAAGACCCCAAATTCAGGAACATAACATGCTAAAGGTTCCCTCTTTATTTTACTCAAGTAATTGTTTCCAACCTAACAGCAATAAATAATAATGAAATTTGATCTTTCAAAAAAATGATCTTTTTCTTCGGAAAATAAAGTCACAAGTAGCAAAAACAATAAGCACACTGAACCTAACAAATCCGATTCTTCTATATGAAAAACATAAAAATCATTCAGAAAAAAGAAAAAACAAGTGAGCAATAAATTAAGAAACGATAAACTAGAAATAAGAAAAAGGAACCTTTATTCAAATTAACAATATTCCTATCTTTTCTACTTCAAAAACTAAACAAAACCCAAAATATTTCAATCATTAAAAACCATAAAACTAAATTCAATCAAACCTTTTTCCTCCATCTCCATATTCTTAATCTTCCTTCGGTTAAGAATCTTAATGGCAACTTTGTGACCAGTCAAAATGTGCTCAGCAATTTTGACCTTTCCAAAAGAACCAATTCCAAGCGTTTTTCCAAGCTTGTAATTAGGTAATACATTCTCCACTCCACTTCCTCCTCTTCCGCCCGATCCATCCATTACTCCCCTTAAACCAGAAAAAAAAAGAGAAAGAAAATCAAAATCAATTAAATCAGAGCCGTTAAAACATCGTGAAAAGTAAGTAGTAGAAGATTACCTGATTTGATCGGAAATGCCTACGCTAGGGTTTCTTTTATTGTAGAATCCGAACGGTGAAGAGCGAAAGAGAACGAATAAGAGAGGGATTTCTAATTGATTTTTCTTAGCAGTTAAAATTATAAGCTTTTCTCTATTTTTTGTTTTTTCGGGGGAGGGAAGTTTCATTGATTCGTGGGGGAAATGGTTTGCCAAATTTGCCCTTTGGAATTGACGGAATGACCGTGATGTGTCCCATTTTCTTTGTCCTTTTCTGTACTTTCAGGGGATGTTTTCGAGGGGCAACTTTCAGGCATTAAAATATTCGGATCGGAACTTTGGATTGATATCAATCAAATCTATTTAGATGGGAGATACCCTATTATATTCTATTTGCATTTTAGCCCTCTAATTTTTAAAAAATTATTTTTTTATTTTTTTTAAATTTTTAAACTCACATTCAAATCATCCCAAAATGTATAAAAAAAATTAACATATGTTCTTTTAGTTGATGTGACATTCACTATCATCAATTAATTATATTTTTAAATTTTAAAAATTCAAAAAAAAATTATATAATTATTTTAAAAATGTTTTTAATATATTTTATTTTTAAAATTAATTAATTACTTATGTGACATACACGTAGATGTCAACCTTAGTAAAATTAATAAAAATTATTATTTTTATTTATTTTGAGTGATTTGATAATAATGCAAATTTAATAGTTAAAAGAAACAAAAATAAATAAATAAATAACTAAAATAATTTTTTTTTATAAAATTGAAGGATTAAATAAGTCATTATACATTTTTTATTAAAAGATAAATAAATTAACATAAATAAAAAAGATCGAAGTCCTGACAGATTAAGGTTCGAATCTCGTCATTCGTAATTGTGAATAGAGTTTTGTAACATTATTTAAAAATCAACTTTTTTTTTAACTATTTCCATGTAATTTTCGATATCATCATGTATTTTCTACATTAACAAATGGTATATTCGTGTTTTGAATACAAAATCCTTCATTAATTGTAGATCGTATCAAGGGCGAAGTTAGAAATTCTTTTTGGAAAGATCAAAATTAAATTGTATAATTTTACAATAATAAAAATGTAATTTCATCGTTTTAGTAGCTTATATCTTTATAATTTTTAAATGATTTTTATCATTTTTGGGAGGTAAAAGTATAATTTTACCATTATTAATTTAAAATTTTATAAATTATAAATGGACCTAAATGAAAAAAAATTCATTTTAAGGGGGTCGAGACCTCTGCCAACCCCCTTGGCTTCGTCACTGCATTGTACGAGTATGCACACTAGTAATACAATATAGCTTATGTCCCATTCTTCATCGCCTTTGGGAGGTTTAAAAGTGTTTTTCTACCACAGAAGTAACGAAGAATACCTGACTTTTTGAGTCAAAAGTGCATAAAAAAAAGTGATTTCCCACCCAAATGCATTAAATGCTTAAAATACCATTATTTATATTAATTATTTAAAAGGTATATAAAAATTAAATTAATTTATATTTAATGTAATAATATATTTAAACATTTCATGTATCATTATATTAGTCTATTTAAATATAATTTATTATTATATTTATAATTTATACTTTATATACCATTATATTAACTTTTATGTAAAATGCCCTAAATAGGCATCTTGACCACCCACTTTAAGCCTTTGATAAGAAGTATTCTTTTGTTAAATTGCTTAGTCAGGGGCTGGAAGGACTCGATTTCCTTAAAATAGAAAATTTTTTATTCGCGCTCTTTAATTTTTTTTAAATTTAAATTAATAAAATTAAAATTTCACTTTGACCCCTAGAAATGATAAAAATTTAATTTAATCATTTAAAAATTATAAAAATATATGTTATTAAAATGGTGAAATTACATTTTTACTATCATAAAAATTACAATTTAATTTTAACCCCAAAAAAAATTTTCTGACTTTACGCTTGATTGATGTGTGTATTTTATGAGAGTTTGAGGTGAATCATTCTCTTGCTTTTCAAGTAGATCCCTAAGGGTTGGGTAATTCATTTTAACTTAATTTAAATAAATTTATTTGGTTGAATTTACTTCAATTCATCAAATTCCATAAAATTTGAAATTGAATTTGATTAATAAAGTATGACTAATTCCTCTTCTAGTATGTGTGATCAAATGGTTAAATTATCTAGGAGCCCCTATAATATGCCCACAACAACAATGCAGTCCTTGTATACAAAACTAAGTAGGTTGAAGTATTTTCCGCAATTTGATAATGAAGTTACAACTAGAATTTAATCTTGTAATTAGAGCCATATTTCAATACACATGGGTTGATAAATTTTTGGGTAAACTATACTATCGTTCATCCAATTATACTTAAGTTTCTTTTCCGATTACCCAATTTTTAAAATTATTAAAACGGTGAACTCATTAATTAGGTTTTTTTTTTTTTTGGTCTATTTCTATCAAGTGCTATTAAGTGTTTGATGGAAAGGTGAGGTGATAGATCAAAAATTAAATTTAGTCCTCAACTTTTATTTATTTTGTCAATTTAATCATAGTTTAAAAAAAATCAACCATTGATATTACATATTATTTCAATTTAGTCCTAATTTTAAAAATTCAAAAAAATAAAAATAAAAACAAAAACTCATAAGTATTTTCAACAAATATAATAAATTTAAAAAAGTGAGAATACTTGATGTATTGTCAATACATAAAGTCTCATGCATCATCGATGAATAATAACATGACACCTCGTCATTAAATAAAACAAAAAATAGTGGAGGGCTTATAAATAAATACCAAAACCTGAGACCCTAGATCCTAATTCAGAAAGATATTGATATTTATTTAAAATAGTTTTGATTAATGTTTAATTATGTTTGAATAAAATTATTAGCATTTAACCACAGGAGTTAGTTAAGATGGTAATGGTATCTCCTAATTTAATCAACGGCCGAGGGTTTGATCTTCACATTGAGTTTAGAGTAAGTTTTAAAACTCGTTGTTAGTGTTTACCCCCTTAATGTTCTTAAAGAACGCAGAGGATTAGCCACTCGGCTTGCTCCAGTGCACACCTCAGGAAATAAAAGAATTTATCAATATTTATTTACAAGTCCTCCATAATTTTTGTTTAATTTAATGATGATGTGTTATGTTATTAATCATCAATGATGATACATCAAATATTATTTCATTAAAAATATATAAAAGCAAGAAATATTTTACTTTGTATTTTATTTAAAATAATAAGTAAATCTAATAAAAAATTACTCAAAACTTTAGACTAAAACCATATCCCAAATAAGTCTATTGCCATTGACCCTGCACCTCCTCCCCTAATGGCCTCCATGTACGAACGTAGATGGAGAGGGAATAGCCGGATGAGAGAAGGTGAGAAGCCATGGCTACACATAAAAAAGTATACTAGTATAAAGCTTGAGCAATTTTTTATTTGATATATGTGTTTTTTTTTATTAGATCAACTTATTATTTTATATAAAATACAATGTAATTTTTTTTATTTTTATGTATTTTTATATGTTTGAATTTTTTAGAATTTAACCCAATTGAGATAATATTAAATGTTGAGGGTTGATTTTTTTTTTTAAAAACATGACTAAATTGATATAATATGTAAAAATTGGGGGTCAAATTTATTATTATATCAATTTTTAAACTATTATCTGTCAAAAATTTAATGGCACTTAACAGAAAAGGGCAAACAAAAAAAAAACCCAATTTGTTGAGTAACTATTGTAAAAGTGCTAAAAGTTGATTTAAAAAAAAAAAAACTAAACTAAACTTAAGCATACTTGAGTGATTTATAATGTAATTTTACTTTGAATCATTAAGGCTATAATATTTATATACATTTGATATTAATGCAATTAAAATAAAAATATTAATAAATAATAAACACTCATTATAAGTAGTGGAAGACAAACTTTATCAACACAATAATAGCTTCAGCCTTAGCATAAATAGGATAGCGAGTTGACAATTGGCTCTGCTCCAACTCAAATACAATATATTTAGAGTGATTACAAGTACTTAATACAATAAATAAATCAACCCTTGATGGTCCAAAGCGGTGGGCATAAATTGGAAAAGGAATTGAGCATCCACCAAACTAGAAAGGATGGCGACAAAATTAGCATTAAAATCACTCGTAAAAGCAAGACAAAAAAAACGTATTACAAAAATAGACAAAAGCTTCTAAAAGTGAGACTTATTAAATAATAAAAAAACAAACAAAAACATATAAAACTTAAGTCAACACTGGTCTAAACCGATTCATGAAATCATTTATTATTCTGAAATACTCTTAAAACAGAAACAAATTAAAAAGCCAATAAAGAGCAACCCACTTTCTAAAAAAAATTGCTAGTGGTCGGTGGTGTTTCAGTAATAATAAGTATCGTCATCTATCTATTATAATTTCTGAAGATAATAATGATACTCATAAAATAAATCTCTGCAAACTAAAAAGAGAGAAAATACATGTAGTGAATGAGAAAAAAAAAAAGAGAAGATAGAGAAAAAAAATAGTCGATAACTAACCCGAAAACTAATACCGTCGGCAAAACAAAAACAATAAAAAAACTAACGACTTTTACATTTACTCCTTAAAAATAAAGAAATCATATAATTATAAATTATTATTACCTAATCATGATCCAACGAAATCGGAGTATTCAACCGAACAACAAATGCTCCACCGGAAAAGCTGAGGTGGCACCTTCAGACAAGACAGAAAGCTCTAAATCTTTGTTCCAAAAATAGCAAACCACCCACCCAATAAACAAATTTTGCAAGAAGAAAGCTAAATTCTAGGAGGAAAAAAATCCGTTAATTGGTTTTAGCCTTTAAATTCTCTCCTCTCACTTTTACTTCTCTGAAACGCCCACTCCCCCACCAAAGAATTTTTTTTTTTTAAAGAATTGCAGCTTTACTGCTTATGATTTACGAATGTACTCCGATATGACCCAATCTTGATGCTTTGACATATTCTTGCTTTTATCTTTTGTTTCCTTCTCTTTTACAAACTCTTAGAAATCGACCCCATTGCTAGAAAAAGGCTGGGGTCTTTTCTAGGGGTTTATTTGTTCTAAAGCTATCCTCTTTTTATTTCATTTTGATCCATTTTTGTTTACTTTTCTGGGTTTTTCTCTGTTATGTTTTCCGATTTTTCTTATATTATTAATTTCACATTGTTTTAATTAATATTTTCAAAAATTAAGACAATAATTTGGTGTTAACAGTGTTGTGCAATAAAGCTGTTTTAATGGGGAGTTGCGTATCAACATCGGATAAAAGAATTACGACACAAAAAAGAAACCGCCCATGGTCAAAGAAACGTCGTGGGAAGCTTTCCGGTTCGGTCTTCGATGGAAGCAAGAAAAGGAAAAGCAATGGTTGTGTAACAGATATAGCTGTTAGCGAATATGTTCGTATGGATTTCGAGAAGGGTGCAACCACTACTTGTAGAAGATCTGAGGTTTCCAACTCTACATTCCATTTAACCCAATTGCAATGGCATCTTAGCCAAATGGATGCCAAAGGTACCTAACTTCTATTTATATTAAGAGTTTATATACATGATATTCGAGTTTGATTTAAAAAAAAAATCGTTCCACTAATTATTATCGAAAGAACTCAAGCTAACAAGCAAGTTGAATTCACTTATTATGATACTTGAATTACGAGCCAATTTGAGCACTATGGTTAGGATTGTAAATGAATTGAATGGAACGAATCTTTAATATGTTCATTTGCTTATTTTTAGGTTTGTTTGTGTCTGGTTTGTAGTCATTAAAGTTTAAAATTATATATATACTAATAGAACAATAAACAACTTTTAAATGATTTATTAAACGAGTTTGTTCATGAATATAAACAAACTGAAAAAAGCTTTGTTAGTGCTCAGTTAATTTATTTAGCTTAATACACGAACAAAAACTAAACCCCTAAGTTGATAAAAATGAAATTTGATTCAAACATCGTATTTGGAAAAGATGATTGACGAAAAGAAGTATGGTACTTTGCAGTATCTTGCCATGAGGATACTTGGTTTGATTCAGTTAGTATTATGGAATCGGAATCAGATGAGGAATTCATCAGTGTTTATGGAGGTAACAAGCAGATTTCACCTCTCTGTATGTTTGAGTGGCATAGGGAATATGTGATTATGAGGTAACCTTTTTATTTTTAGATGGTTTTCCAACAATGGGCACTGCAATCGGGAATATATCAAGCGCTCAAGTACTTCAATACGGAGCTTCATCATGCTTCGTGGAAGGCAAGTGCAAATACGAACAATACCATGAAAGTTACCTGAAAATTGACGGTGGTAGATTGAGCAAAGAAGAAACGAAAGAATCCAACGCTCGGTTTTCAACCATGAGTAGCCATGGTCATGAGCTTTCGCGCTTTGGAAAGGAGGCCGATGACTGGAAGAAGAAGAAGCTATTGGATTGTTCTCATGGAAGCTTTAAAAGTGTGAAAGATGAAAGGCGATCTGGCTTTTGTAATATGCTTCCTTCTATCAATTTCAATGAGAAGATTTTGGCAACTCATATGGCTTCCCAATCTCAAAGGCGAAAATCTACCGCTTATCGGCTTTCTGTTAAGAGGACTTCATGTGATGCAGAAGAATGTAAGTTCTTTTCATGTTTCAACATACTCATCTGTATCTAATACTCACATCTGCATGTGCAGATTCATCGAAACAATTTTTATATCGTCCAAGAGCAGGATATGCAATTCCATGCAGCAAGGATGAGAAAGCAAATAGAGGCTGTTGGTCCCAGATTCCATCTTCAAAATTTCAACTTCGTGGCGAGACCTATTTTAAGTACGATGACTCTTATCTATGTTGCTTGGCTTCTTCATTTTTTCTGATATGCTTATGATTTATTTGGCATACAGAGATAAAAGGAAGTGTCCTGCATCCGATTTCTCCCCATATACTCCCATAGGTGTTGATTTATTCATATGCCCAAGAAAGATAAATCACATTGCTCAACATGTAGAGCTTCCTCATTTCAAACCAAATGGGAAAATCCCTCCTCTTCTAATTGTAAACATTCAAGTATGTTTTGGAATGGGTTTGACTCCATTTTATCCTGCTTTCTTATATCAATATCGTACTTATTATGTA
This sequence comes from Gossypium longicalyx, assembly GCA_025698465.1. Taxonomy (NCBI): domain Eukaryota; kingdom Viridiplantae; phylum Streptophyta; class Magnoliopsida; order Malvales; family Malvaceae; genus Gossypium; species Gossypium longicalyx. The sequence goes on along the minus strand of CM047001.1, from coordinate 3,491,669 downwards.
TGCTTTCGCAGTTGCCGACTTATCCCGCTGCAATGTTCCTCGGCGATGGCGACGGTGAAGGAATGAGCCTTGTTCTTTACTTCAAAGTTTCCGAGGATTTCGACAATAACATCTCTCCTCAATGTTTGGAAAACATCAAGGTAAACTTTATCAAATTTATGTAATATTGATAAAGACACGAGGGTATGATCTTCTAAGAAGCTTTTGAATATGGTTCAGAAATTTATTGATGATGAAGTGGAGAAAGTGAAAGGGTTTACGAAAGATTCCAACGTTCTTTTCAGAGAAAGGTTGAAGATCATGGCCGGGTTGGTTAATCCTGATGATCTCAATTTGAATTCTACGGAAAAGAAACTTGTCAATGCTTATAATGAAAAACCAGTTCTCTCTCGCCCTCAACATAATTTTTTTAAGGTATTTCGTCTTCTACACTCCATTTTCCCTGAAATACTGTGTGACACCACTCACCTAATTCGGTCGCTGAATCCAAGTGCATGAATCCAATTCAATCATACATTTCATTTCGATACAAACAAAATTTTAAAGCATTTATAAGGGCCCACTAGAAATAAACCTAATTAAAAGAGCTTCTAAAACGTTTTTGAAACACTTTTCGGTTCTAAGCATGTTTACGAAAGCAATCGTGAATCTACGGTATGTTTTAAAGGACGTGTCATCCTTTGCCTTGGCGGTACGACGTTCTTACTCTTCATCACAATCATACTTGGCATGAAAATATACCACTAAATATGACACCCCACACTTGATTCAATTGTCGGATTCAGAGTAATTTAAACTATTTTATTCATTGCACGAAATACCATAACCTAGTCCAACACCAAATTCACCAAAATATCTAAAATCGAGAATAAACACAATATTGATATTTAGAATACATTAATGGGATATATGCTGGTTCAATTCGTGTCCATGAACACATTCATGAATCTTCAAAAGTGATTAGGGATTTCGTGCTGAAACAGAAAGTGAAGTATTAGATGTATATATATATCGGTATATTCGATACTTGTATCTGAATCATGGCACCATAAATGAGGTAGAAGGTTGTTGATTGTGTTTGTGTTTATGATTGTAGGGCTCGAATTATTTCGAGATTGATTTAGACATACATCGCTTCAGTTTCATATCGAGGAAGGGACTTGAATCGTTTCGAGATCGTTTGAAGAACGGAATACTTGATCTCGGTTTAACCATCCAGGTAACAAAATAATAATAATAATCTGATCGTGTTTTGTAGTCTAAATCCATTGTTGTTTGACATATGACGATTAACAGGCACAAAAACAAGAAGAATTGCCAGAGCAAGTGTTGTGTTGTTTGAGGTTGAACAAGATCGACTTCTCCGATAATGGTCAAATCCCTACACTTATGACAAAGGATGAATAATTAACATGTCTTTGTATGGAGGATCTAAGATGTTCAATTTGTAAAAAGCTTAGTCACTGCAACATTTGTAGCATTTTAACAGAGCTAAGAAAAGAAACATCTTTTACTGTAAATGTATTGATTAAACGTTTTATTTGGGTTGAAATAACATTGTAACACAAAATCCCCTATATGTTAGATGAGTGAGTAAAATAATCCTTTCGTTAAAATTGCACCATTAAATATTTGTTTGGGTTTTTATATAAAAAGCATAATAACAAAATTAGTCCTCAACTTTTACAAATTTATTCAATTTGACCCTTTATTAGAAGTAAACTAGAAAAGTTTGAGATTGATAAGGCTAACAAATTTGACATGTATTCTTTTAACGGGCTGGTATTGTTATTTTTTTAATAAAAAGAATTATAATTTTAAACTTCTAACTTTTTTTAATAAATTTTTTATAAATTTTATGATTTTTTAATAATTTTTTAATTTTAAAAGGGTTTAATTATTTTTTTTAAATTTGCTATTAAGGCCTTTTTGACCCTTTTAACTTTATTAGTTTAAAAAAATTTTAATTTATTTCCAATAAAAAAGTAGAGGTCAAATTAAATAATTGTGTAAAGGTTAAGGGCTAAATTTGTTATTATTCATTTTATATATATACACCAAATTTTAACGGATCGACTATTTTGCTCACCCATCTAATATATGGGGTTAATTTAATTTTTTTTTCTTTTAATAGGGGAACTAAAATGTAATCCAAAGTTTAGTATAAGAGATATGGTGGTACTTTTATCCATTCTTTACCATTTTTTTCCTTTTTTGTGCATGTTTGCTTTTCATTGGCTTGCAAGTTTAAATTTACCATTAATTAAATACTAAAGTGCAAAAGTTAGTAGTCTATATTTTTATAATAAAATTTAAACTAAAAATACATATTAAAGACATGGAAATGAATTTTTCGAATTAAATAAAATTCCAAAATGGGAATATATCATTTGATCATAGTGAATCGTTGAATGTGAATATAATAAATATATTTTTCATGGATTTTTTTTACGGTAAAATTGTCATAATTTTAATTTAATTGAAAATATATTGATAAGTTTATTTTGGAAAATAGAAAAAAATGATTAGGTTGGATCAAATTATAAAGTATTGAGTTAAAAGCCCAAAAAGTATTAATTTTATATTTATTCAATTTGGTCCCTAGTGTAACAAAGTTGACAAACAAGTTAAAATAACTTACAATCTAGTCCTTTTCATATTCTTAGCTTAAAATCTATCAATTTCGAGTCTAATTCTTCAAAAAATCCACAATGAAAACTTTTTAAAACTTTAACAGTTTTACAATTAGCTAAATCAAGCTTTCATGACCTCAAATTTATAAAAATTATAAAAGAAAATAACTTGAAATTACCTACTAATGAATGGCCTAATGTTTCAACATTTTTCTTGGTTTTCGAGTTACGACAATGGAGAATGGTGAAAGATGAAGATGACATCTTTCCACTAATTTAACATATTTATAGTTAGATTAAAACCTAATTAATTTAACTTAATTAATTTTAGCATAGTTTAATTAATTTAATACAACATTAATCAATCTTAGTAGAATCCTTCATCATCATCATCCACTATTATATAATTAAAAAATGGTTTAATTACCATTTTAGACCTTTATTTAATTTCTATTTAAGGCCTCAAGTCTTTGATCAATTAAAAATCTATAGTAATTGGACTTTACGATTTAATACCTAGGACCATATTTAACTATTAATTCAACAAAATTACTATACCAATCTTTAATATATTTTTATATAAGCTTCGTAATTATTCATATTTAATATTTACAGATTTTGTTTATAAAAATGAGTTTCCGAAACTGCATTTTCCGGTACCACTAAAAATCGAGTCGTTACAGATTAAGCTTTAACCTATAAGTTACTGAATCAATTATTAAATAAATCATTCACTGAGTGCGACTCCACATAATAGGATTATTTTCGAACTGCGTTTTCAAACTTTATGTGTTTATCTCTCTTTTTACCCTCTTTATTTTTTAGTCTTTCTTCATTATATTGTTTTGACTCGTGCCTGAATATCAGATTAGATATCAGTTTGAACAAGAAGCAAACTGATTATTTTTACAATTATGAAGTGAAGAAGAGATTTAATCTAAGATTAATAAGGATTAAGAAAATAGGATTGAGTATGGTAATAAAAACTACCAAGCATCAACTAGTATTTGATTTCCATGCAGCCATGTATGAATATTAATAGCTTGTTCATGTAATTTGTAAAGCACCTGCTTTTTAAAGCTTTGTTTTCTACTCTATTTTTCATTAAATATAGCTAAAACATGGTCTAATTGAAACCTACCAAGTTAAACTACAAGAAATTAGTCACTTTAAGTTTTATTAGTATTTCATGAGATTTTAAAAATCTAAAAAGTATATTTTTTTAATTTCTTCCTAGGGAAAGTTTGGATTTTTAGAAATTATATATATTTTTTGAAATTTTAGATTTTTATGTATTTTTCATTTGACTTTTTTAAATTTTTTACAGATGGATTTTGTAATTTTATTAGAATTAGGTCAAATTGAGATCATGTGTAAATGTTAAAGGTTAATTTTTTTTATAATTATGATTAAATTGAAAAATATATATTAATTTTTAAATTTGTTATTATACTAATTTTAGAATTGTCACGGTAGTTAATAGAATTGGACAAAAAATACAAATACATATAAGAGGATAATTTTCAGTTATGAATTCGATTTTATTATTATTTTTTTTATGGATAACTAATTTTTGAAATTTTAAATTGACTCAATCGAAAAGATTGACTTAATTTAATATATTTTTAATTTATAAAATAAATATTATTCAAGTTTAATAATTTAATCCAATAATTAAAGTCTGCTAATTTAATTAGCCGATCGAACTGGTCACAATCCAATTATGTTTATTTTTTATCTTTAATTTTCGGTTAATTCAATTTAATAAGAAAATGACGAAAAGACCGAATACTCTCCCCCTACAAATACATTAATTAGGTGATGATTTTGTAATTTTGATGATCAGAAAAATAACCTATGTTTCGATGGGTTGACCTGCAGTGTAGTTATTCCTTTTTTATTTTTTCTTAAGAAAAATGGTCATTTTCATTTGTAATGTTTAGGACTTCTGCTCGGAGTTGAAGATAACACGAAACTATCAGAAGAAACTAAAGCATTTACACAGACAAAAACGACAAAATTAAGAATCTGAGAAACAAAGAAATCGAAAATACAATCTTTCATTTAAAAAAATTTCTCTCTGATATATGAAGTGAGAAAACAGGGGAAAGAAACAGAGGGAAATAGTGGGAAAAATGGCAGAGCAAGGAACAAGCTCAAAGCTTTCAGCTCCAACACGTCCAACAATAACTTTGCCACCAACACCATCCATGGACAGTTCGTTTTCAAATGGTTCAGGGCTAAGCCCAGGACCTATGACACTGGTTTCAGCTTTTTTCTCCCACCAGGACTCAACAGAGAATAGGTCTTTCTCTCAGCTATTAGCCGGTGCTATGGCTTCACCTGGATCTAGATTACCTTACAATTCAATGGATGGTTCATTTATGGATGTGTGTTTTAAAGATGGAGGTGAAAAAAGATCTGAACCTTTGAACTTTGGTGTTCCTAACGCTGCTTTGTTCACTGTGCCTCCTGGGCTAAGCCCTTCTGGCTTGCTTAATTCTCCTGCCTTCTATTGCCTTTCTCCACAGGTAAATTGAGTTCAATTATGTTCTTTTAGTTATGGTTTAGGGTTCAATTTTTGTCCCATAATTTGTGCAGAGTCCTTTCGGAATATCCCACCAGCAAGCATTGGCACAGGTTACAGCTCAAGCTGCCATAGCACAATCCTTAAATCATGAAGAAACTTCATCTCAGATGGCTCCTTCAGCTTCTGGCCTTCAGAGTTCAACAATGGAGTACGCTGAAGCTTCTCAATTTGATAGTAAAAATCAGCTTTCTGTTGCTGTGGATAAACCTGCTGAAGATGGCTACAGCTGGCGTAAGTATGGACAGAAGCCAATTAAAGGCTGTGAATATTCGAGAAGCTACTATAAATGTACGCATTTGAAATGCCCTGTCAAGAAGAAGGTTGAGCGATCTACCGATGGCCTAATAACTGAGATTCTATACAAAGGTGCACACAATCATGAAAAGCCTCCACCAAACAAACAAGGGATGGGCAGTAGCGACGGAAATGCAAATTCACAGGCTCCTGAACTAGGTTCTCAGGGTTTAACCGGAAACTTGAACAAGTTAAATGCTGTCGTACCAGTGTGTTCGATACCTGGGAAAAATCATGACTCTACTGAAGCTGCAGAATTGCCTGGATCAAGTGAGAATGAGGAACATTGTGACGAAGAGGGTAGAGACGAAAGAGATAATAATGATGAACCGAATCCGAAAAGAAGGTGAGTTTCAAATCAAATGTAACTGATCATGCAAATTTATGTATCTTTACCATCGATGGTTCTTAGTGCAGTGTGCTTTTGACTGCAGGAATGCTGCTACGGAAGCTGCGGTAGCCTTCTCACATAAGACAGTCACAGAACCGAAAATTGTTGTGCAAACGAGAAGTGAAGTTGAACTCTTAGATGATGGCTATCGGTGGCGCAAATATGGTCAGAAAGTTGTCAAAGGGAACCCTCATCCAAGGTACAATGGACTATCATATAATTTTCTTTATCTATGGTTCTATTCTAGGCTGCTCTGACTCGTCATTCTTCAAGTACCCTTGTTTGACACCTGTGTTTGGCACATATTGAGACATGGGTTTGGGGATATGAACCAGTTGAAAAAATGGTGTTTAGCATTGGTATGAACCTTTGAGTGCATTGCAATGGCAAACTGACATCTTAGAATTTATCTTCAAAGCAGTATGATCTATTTTCATGGAGCATTTTAATACTAGGCATACACCGATAGGACTGCTAATGATTGTGACCTACATTAATCGGACTTGGGGCATGAGTCTCGGTCACAGTTGATGATCTACTTCACCATCTGGTGCTATTTGTTTTGCTTTTTGAGCTCTATATTTCAATCACAAGTAGTTTAATGTTTCGGTTTCATTTCTGATACATCTAAATTATTCCAACAGGAGCTACTACAAATGCACGAATGAAGGATGCAATGTTCGGAAACATGTGGAAAGAGCTTCCATGGATCCGAGAGCTGTCATAACAACATACGAGGGAAAACATAATCATGATGTCCCAACTTCCCGAAACAGTGTCAACACGCAGCAAACAACAATTTGCCGCAGCCAAAACCATACAAGGTGATGGCTGAGAAGCATCCTTTACTTGGAGAGATGGATTTCGGAACAAATGCAAAGGGCAGAAAGGGTGCAAATAAGAGTGCAACTCCCCTGAGGTCCGGTTGCTAATATGTGCCAACTAACAACGAGTATGCATATGGCAGAAAGGGTGAAACAACTGGCTGCTGAACCATAATTTGACTAGCTGAAGTGCCGTATTGACAGTCCAACTTTGTATATTGGAGTTCTTTTAAGTAATGTTGTATATTTGTTTTACACTCTTAGGTAAGGTGTTATTCAGGTTATCAAGCTTGTTTCTGTTGATTTATAATGCATTAGATTCAAACATTTTGATGTATAGGCCAAGTAATCACTTCAAAAGCCAGGGTCCCCTTTTATCTGTCAATGATCTACAGATACCAGTTGTATCAATTCAGTTTGTATTGATCAATATTAGTAAAGCTGGTTCTTTGTTGCGTTTGGGAAGTCAAAAGTGCTTTCTCACCGTAGAAGCAACAATTAACTTTTGGGGTTAAAACTGTAATGAAAAAGTGCTTTTCCACCCAAATCTAAAACCTCGAACTCTTTCTACAAATTCAATACTTTAATTTACTTTGTTTTGCCACTTCATTGGTACTCTCTCTTAAGCTTATCCCATGCTTCCTTTGCAGTCTCACAAGTCATTAACCTTGTGTATATAGATGGGTTTCTGTTTCACGAACTGTTGAGCATAAGGACCTTTTACACTGCTTCGTATATACAGGCATAGCTTATCAAGTTTTTCAATAAAAAAACTTCCGATTTTGAGTTGAAGTATGCTGAAAGACCAATTATAAGATAATTGTAATCACGTATTTATTTACCTAATTTATTAATAAAGATATTGTCATTATTATTTTTAGTCTTTTTATATCTGTGTTAAATCAATTGTTTAATAATAAAACCCTACAAATAATATGATTGTGCTTAAATATCATTAATCAAGTATTATTACGAGTTTGGACAATAATAATAAATTGAAATTAATATATGCTTGATTAGTGATGAGATGTTACAGATATGTGATATCAAGTCAACACATAAGTATATGTTAGAGAATTATATATTGGATTGACCTACCATGAGAATACTTCTTAGATGATCATGTAATAGTCACATCATTTATTATAGTGAGAATTATATGTATAATTCTTAGATTATCATAGTTTTAACATTGTCACTCGTATGCTTTGATACAGTCAAATTTCTTCCGTAAATGGTTGTACTATAAAGACTAATATTGGGTATATCACAATCTATGTAGTCATATATGAATGCTCAAGATAAGATTTTTCTTTCCTACATAATGGGAGTATATTTCGCTTCTCCTTAATCAGGTGAGAGTAGAAATGCATGATGATGCTCAAATGAGTTGATATGAGATATCAAACTCATTTCTTCATCTTAGCCTACTCGGGATTCAAGAAACAAAAGTTGGACTATACAAGTGTAATTGCTCCATAACTTGTGTTTAATCCGGATATCACAAATAAAAAGATATACTATATGATTATATTATTACATAAATGTTAAGTTAAATTATGACTTCTTACAACTTTAGTAACAGTGATTCATTATTAGATGTCACTGTTTTTAATTTTGAAATTGTTTTGATATTACTGTTAATGTTATAGGATCCTATAAAATCACACCCACTGATTTAAACGACCTGAATAAAAATAATTAAGATTATAATTAATCTATCAACAAATTATTACCGGTGATTTAAAAGTATATCATGTTTAAATTATTATTTCTTATTTGTCCTCAAAGCAAAATGTATAAACAAATATTGACTTAATGATTATTTAACGTTTAATTAATATCAAGTTGTAGAATGGGTCGGATCATGATGCGAGAAGACAATTTATATTAGTAGGTAAATCTAAATAGCTCGTAGTCTAAAGATTTAAAATTGAGCAAATTGATTTAAAGGATTATTATGTTATCTATTAAGTTCAATTAGAGAAATATCTTGCCTTGGGTATTGGAATAGATGGCCCCCAAAAATTGTGATTGTCTAAATTGACAATAGATTAGACAAGACTCGAGTTAGATTCATCCTGAATTCGTTTATAAATTTATTCATTTATACCATTCATGATATAATTTACCTAATCCTAAGTAAGTAATGAGTGTGTATATAACTTGTATATTTTGATATATTAAAAACCTGAGTTAAAATCCCACCACATCATTCATGATTTATTTTCAATTATTTAATGATATTTCAACAAATTTTTTCATGTAATTAACACATAATTTTAATAATTTTTAACCTTAAACTCTAAATCCTGAACTCGAATTTCGAGTTTAAAATTTAAGGTTTAGAATTCAAAATTCAAAGTTAAGAAATTACCAAATTTATATATTAATAACATAGAAAAATTACTCAAATATTATTAAATAATTAAAAAAATCTGATGTGGTAGGAAGGATCACAAAATAATTTCTCTAAAAGTAGAGGGGGAAATAAAATGACACGGTGGCCCGGGAGCCCCAAGGTGTATTCAGTTGAAAAAAGAAAAAGAAAAACTACAAACAATTCTAATAACATGCGGAAGAAGCTATGATGGAGAAGAACGAATTTCATGGAAACGCGGCCTTTTCCGGGGGCGGATTCATGCCTTCTCAATCCACTGAGACCGTCCCCGATCGTCCCTCCTCCTCCTCCTCCTCCAAAGTATATTTTATCATATATTTTTGGCATTATTCTTTTGTCTATCCTCTCCAGTTTTTCTTGTTTTTCTTTTTTCAATTAATTGTTTATGAAACTAACATTGACCTAATATAAGTGTAGGCTAATTTTTTCTGGTTTATGTTGAGGTTTCTTTCAATTTCTTATTTTGTTATTTATTTCATATTTAATTTCGTCTTTTTTTATCTGCTTTTGTTACTTGTTTCAGAAGATAAATAATCAAGAAGTTAAATCATAATATTTGTTAAAATTAAAAACATATATGATGATAATGTAACTCGAATTCTGGTTAAAATATAAATGATTACTTTTTCAATTAAAATGCACTTTAAAGAAAAGAACAAAAGTTAGTAGCTAACTAGTAATCAAACTAATTCTAGTATTCCCCCCGCTTTGCTTGAAATATTAACGTAAAATTTGGTTCTTGTTTCACTGCAGTTCTCTTGAGCCAAAAAGGTTTATAATTATTCAGAGCGATGTACGGTGCTCAATGCCACTTACAGTGAAGCAGTTGAAGGATCTCTCAAGAGGTGGAGAATATGGTATTTCCATTGATGGTGTTGATGTCAACAATGTAGGCTTTGATCTCTTTTTTCTTTTCCATAAATAATCAATACTTTTCTAAATGGTTTATGAAATTTGAAATTTTGGTTTTTTGTTTTTAGATTGTGCTAGTGGGGATGGTATCCAAGATAGACAATGCTGTCTCAGATTGTACTTTTAGAGTTGATGATAGCACAGGATGGGTTGAATGCGTTATTTTCCCTCTTCTTTTAGTTATTCTGTTTAAGTCTTCTATGCTACTAAACGTGTGTATATATATATATATATATATATTGTGTAGGATTCATGAACAAGTATTCTACACAAACTTATATCTCTGTGTGTGTATGAATTCTTACATTATGTTTCTTCTTTTCACTTTTTTTTATCGGAACAATATAAAGTTAAATAGCATTAACAGTTAATCAGACCACATAATGTCCTGGTCTAATTCAGTTCTTTGTCTAAGTCTACTATTCTCTGACTATGCTTTTGTCACTTCTATTTCTCTCAATTGGGTGTGTTCAGTGGTTAGACTTTTTAAAGACTAAAGTTTAAAATCACATTGGCTAGGTTTAAATTTTGGTGTTTGGAGTAGACTTCATTAATGGATTTCATGATATTTCATGGTTTTTTAGAATAATTTTAGGACTACTTTTGGAAAATCAATACAAATTAGATTTATTTTAGTATTAAACCCATGGGTAAGACAGGGCAATACTTCCAGTTAGTCTCCATAGTGCTAGTTATACCAAATAAATCAGGAACATTATGGAATGATATATATTGAAATTTAGTTCATAGTCTTGTATTTCAAAGGAATGGAAATTTTCCTATCTGAGTTGTAATTTGATTCTGCTTTTGCCATTGTTATGTTCATGTCAAATTTTTGGATGTTGTACATAGACTTCTAGTCTTTGAACTTTGGTGTTGCTTTCAGGCCGGTTACTGATTTTAATGAGATTGCAAGCCACTTCATTTTGAGTGTATATATGTTCATTTGGACAACACCAATTTGAGGGTAAGAGTTGAGGCTCTAGTTTGCGAAATGACACTTTCAGCTTATTTGAATGTAAATATTTATGTTTTTATTGTTAGGAACTATTTGTTTTATCTCAACTGTATGGTGGCATGACCACTCAGCCTGAAGTGGCAAATTCAAATTTTGGTAACCCAACAAAGGGCTATGGCTACCAAACTAACCTGACAAACCAGGTGAAGGAACTAAATAGTGGTAGAATACTTTGCTAAGTTCCTTCATTTACTTGATCCTTATCTAGCCCTTTTTTTTTTGCAGTTTTCTGGCCAGTATAACACTGTCGAAGAACAGATCTGTGGTGTTAGTTCAAGGGTCTTACAATACTTGCGTCGGCCCGCATGCCTGTGAATTGCCTATGATATCGTCTAAAACAAAGTGTGTTACGTGAGCCTGTTTGATTTGGTTGAATTTCCAATGAACTGCATTAAACTGAACTTCTAATGAGCATGCAGATTTGAACAGGCTCCTATTTTTCATTAAAAATGGAAAAGTTCACAAAATTATCTTATAAGCTAGTATAACTTATCTAGATGACATAACCTAATGATAAAACAAGTGACTCTCATGGGATAAATATGTCCAGCATTTCAGGTCTTTACACATTTAGAAATTGGCTTGTATTTGACTATTTGCAGTTTGGGTGATTTGTTTTGATCAGTACTGTGAGGGTAAAGTAATTCCACTCTTTTTCTTTCCCTTTAATCGTTGAAATGGTGTAATAGATATTTGGTTTTTGTGTGTTAGACAAAGCATTGTTAAGTTTCAGTTATGTTTTCAGTGCATCAGAGACTGGGGTACCCTCTGTTGTGGCTCGAGAACTAAATGTGTCATATGATAAAATCAGGTCTGTTTCTTTCACTGTTTGGTTCATTAATGCAAACACTAATTTGATTGTAACCATAAGCAGTAAGCAAAGAGTGTACTTTGGGTTGTACAAGAAATCATTAGAGTTTCTTGTATCTGAGGGCCTCGTTTACCCGACCATTGATGATCACTACAAATTTACAGATGCTTGAGGTATGTCCAGGTGATGTACAAACTAAAATGTAGTGTAAGTCGGTTAGTCTATACTATCTATTTTGTCCATCTCTTTATCTAAATATTAGATTGTTCTCGCTCTCTATGTAGATATCTCTATATATAAATGCTATATGATGCTAGTACTTTTATGCATATCAGCAAGATCAATGCTTTTGCTACTTTGGTCAATCTCTCTAGTTAATATTTGGTTTAATGGGTTCAACTCCATAGCGAGTAAGTGCACTGGTGAGCAATGATGTAATAATTGGACTGAATTGGTAGTAGATCCGGTTCAATTGGAACCTATGTGATTGGTGATTTAACATCTTATATATAATTGGATTTTCTTGATTGGCAAGAATCAGAAAATACATACAAATGGAGTTTAAGCCTTTTTTAACTCCTATCGCTAGAGTAGTTTAACTTGAATAAAAGTTAATATCACTCAAGTAAATAATAATTTTCTTAGGCTGAGTTTAGATGAACGGTGCGTTTATTTGCAATAAGTGTAAAAATAACGGTGACAATGAGATTAAATACTATAACGATATTGTAGCGTAAGATAAAAAATAAATTAAACGTACCGCACCACACTGCACTACCCATTTAAACTCACACTTAATCATTTGTTACATTAATATGATATTAGATTATAATACATATATAATGTAAGTGAAAAATATTTATTAAAAATTTATATAAAAATCAGATGAAGATTTGATTGAAATGGTTAAATTAAATGTTTAAAAGAAATATGATATCTTAAGTTTAAATCTTACTATATTTAGATTTTTATTGATTTTATATAAACATTCTCATAATAATGTAACTTAATTTGTTAAAGGCATGTCTTTTAGTCATTTCACATTTAATTTGACACTTGATTGATTCGTGATATCGATTCAATTAGAAATAAGTATAATCTATATCTATAATATATATTAAAGCACAAGTATATTGATTAGTATAATTTTGTTGTTTATTATATTACCGAATTTGCTATTTTAAGAATTTTAATTTTAATAAAATATTTGGAAAAATAAATTTACTTGATAAGATAAATAGACTTTTATTAAATGAATTTATATCAATATTATTATAAAAAGTCTAATTGAATTGGTGTCGTCTTTTAATCGAGTATCAACTCAGTTGTTAAGTTCTTAAAAGGTCGATTTTAACAAAGCAATAATTATTACTTTTAGGACATTATTGTTTTTTCCGTATAAAATCTAAATATATATATATATATATATTGAACCTAAAAAAGATTTTATGACATTCACATCTAACTTAACCATTTCAACTAAAGTCATATTTAATTTTTATATAAATTTTTAATAAATTTATTATATTATTGTTTTTATCTACATAATGGGTGTGTCATAATCTAGTAATAAATAAAATAAGTTTAATTTTATGTTAAATGATATTATATTTAAATTATTATATTTTCATTAACAAAAAAGTAAAAATAAATTATATTACCTTTTTCAAAATTGCAAATTTTAATTATTTATATTATTTATAAAACATTTTATTAAGTTGTTGTCACTCATCAATCAGATCCTAACTTAGTTAGAGAAGTTATTTTAATGTTCCTTCGCGTGTAAAATAAATTATATTATTTGAGGGTATTTTAATCTTTTTAGCTAAAAACAATAATAATATGCATATGATGAAATTTAAATCCATGTCAATTGGGTTAGCAAAACCTTAAATTTACCACTCATCTAAGGTTTTATTTTAATAAATTTATACATATTAATTTTTTTATTCACACTTAATTACCTCCATCAATTGTATATATATACTATTAATAAAATCTCTGATTAAGTTGGTGTCACGGGTTAACCTTAGGAAATTATAAAAATATCCTTCCGTAATTAAAATAAGTCATATTATTTTAGGGTATTTTAGTCTTTTTATTTTAACAAAAACCAAGAAAAATATCATATGGTGGGATTTGAGCCCGTGCCAATTGTAGGAAAACCTTAAATTTATCACTCAGCAAAAGTTTTAATTTAATGTTTTTTATACATATTTTAATATGCACAAATTATTATAATTATTATGATTAATCAATTTCAAAACATACGTTTCATTATTTATTGGATGTTATTCTTAAACACATATTTGTGTTCTAATTTCATGGTTTCCATGTGCATACAAGTGTGACAAGATTTTTAGTATTAATAATATTGTTGATTGAGATGGTGTCACAAATTAACTCGATACCAACTTAAAATTAATGACAACACCATGATAAATAACTATATTCATATAGTAATTTTAATCTGATGCATTTATGTATTTAAACTTCATTTAACTTATAATTTAATCTAATTTTTTTATTTTAATATCGTACTGTAATTTATATGATAAGTATTGTTTTGATAAACATATATAATAATTAACATTATATATCTTATATAAAATTTTAATAATAATACATTGATATAACCTTTAGTATATTGCAATTATATTAATTATAGTTTATTTGCGAACTATTACTCCATATATGCTTTAATAATAATTATTTTTTTATTAGTATTATCTTTAGGGATTCAACTTGTATTTAATATATTTATAAACAAATTCTTTCCTACTATATCAATAATAATTTTTAAATAAACTTAAAAAAATTAACTTTTAACATAAAATGTTATCTCTCACTAAATTTATGTATATAAAGATTAAGTTAAACTATTTTTATTTTAATTTCATACATATTACATATGTATTATTATTATTAGTTTCAAATTTTATGTTGGGAAATGTGCTCATATTGTAGTAAATATGTAACTATTTTCTATATATTTGAACGATGAATAAATAAAGTTAATTTTACATTTCACTGATATATCTTTTGTGCTTCTATCTTTTATATTTTGCATGCATAGCGAAATTGTGACAAACAAATATTAGCTCATCGATTGTCTAAGTTTAAACTAATGATAAGTGGCACTCTAAGAGTGTTTACATTGCAAGAAAAGTAACTTACTTTAGTAGATAATCTTTCTCCTAAAAGAATCAAAGTCAACATTTGATTCAAATATTTAGAAGAATTATTATGTCGTCTACAATTTCAATTGTGGAGATAGCTAGTTTTAGTTGTCGGAGCAATTAACTTCACAAGTAGAGTCATAGATGTACTCATTAGAAAAATGATATATTGGACTAGACCCAAGTTGAATTGATTTTGAATCCATTTGTAAATTAATTCACTTATGATGTTCATGGTGTGACTTCCCTAAATTCTGAGTTAATCACTGACCATGCATATGTAATTCATGTGCTTTGATATAAGTGAAAGCTTATGCTTTAAAGATGATTGAGCCAATAATCAACTAGTTAGGTACATGACTTGTGTACAGGCCTTGTGTACGAAATTGGGTCGATGGTCCAATTGGTGGGTGGACCAGATCGATTGGGTCGTCACTTATTGAAACCAAATCTGCCAGGCCCATTTGAGCAAAGCGGAAATGATTCAGGGTGCCAAGAGGGAGTTGTGCCAATGATGGCATCGCCAAGCACAGCAACTGCGACAATGGCGACCCGACAGCCGTTGAATTGTCAACGGCGACGGTTCTTGGCGGTAGAGTAGTAGAAAAATCATACTTCTAGTGGGACTCTACCAAGTAATTTGATTTCAAATTAACTTTTCTAAAGATAATATTGTTTTAATAAATTTAATATTTATCAGATAGTATTTTATTAATTTAATATTGATATGAGATATTAAATTTAATTTAATATTTATCTTGATAATATTTTATTAATTTAATATTAATGTAATTAATTCTAATCCTACTTAAATTCTCTCTAAACTCTCCCTATATAAATAGAATTTCGGTTATTATTCTCAAACATTTGAATTTAAGAAAAGTTGTAGAGAGATTTAAAAAAAAATTATTTCAGAAAATTTTTAGAGATATTCTTGTCATTTATAACTTGATCTCAAAAGTTTAAAGAAATTATAAAATTGCCTCACTGGTAATTTTGTGAATTTTTTTTAATTCAAAATAAGTCCACACTCCGCAAACGTGAGCTTGAGGATAGCGGAGAAGACTACTCCGTCGAAGCGTTCATCCTAGACGAATTATAAAGATACTATTTTGATTAAGTGTTTATTACTTTAGATAACATAACCAAGTTCTTATTTTGAATTTTTTTTTAAAATTCTAGTTTTCCCTTAAACCTATTTTTTGCTGCCTTTTTCGAACGTAATTTTTCCAACATCTTACATTTCATTATTTATTGTATGTTATTTTTAAACACATCTATGATCTAAATGCATGATTTCCACATGCATATAAGTGCGATGGAATTCTATTATTATATAGAGAGGAATTCACATATATCTGTATAAATTTTTTAGTTTTACACCTTTTAGAAAAGAATAATTAAAACTTGATAAATACAAAAATAACCATATTTGTTAATAGGGTTAATGTACTATTTACCCCTAAAGTTACACCCAATTATCACTTTGATAACTATTTTTTTTATCAATTTGGTATCTAAAGTTTTCAAACGTCAAACATGTTACCCTAAATAATAATAATAATAATAATAATAATAATAATAATAATAATAATAATAATAATAATAATAATAACTATTTTTTTATCGCCGGAAGCGTGCCACGTCACCTAATTTTATATTTTTTTAAATAAATACAAATTTGTGAAATATTGTTAACATATAATAACCAATTTTTAATATTCCAAGATTAATTTGCTCTTTTATTTATTGTACAAAGACTAATCTACTTATTTTTTAAACTTAAAAGACAATAAAATCCGACTCCTAATGCAATATCTCCATAATACTTTAATGGACAAATTTATCATCATCTTTTATATTTTGCAATTTAAAATAATGAGAGATCACATGGATGTTTGATGAACAGTGAGAATCATGTAAAGGAACAACATTACATCAATCGACTTCTTCTTCTACTCTTTCAATCATTGTTGAACCTACAAACATGGGTCCCGGAATGAATTTTATTTTTCTGAAAGAAACTCCATACCTGATAATGGAGCATGAATAAATGAATACATGATTTTCAATTTTCAACAGCTAAAAGAGGATATCCATTTGTATATCGAATATTTATTATGTAAATCCAGCTGCAGTTCCAATCATAAGTAGTAGCGTATGGTGCAACAGGGAATGTATTTAGTTAGTTCAACTCTGAAAAATCAGAATCCACCATTAAAATGATCCACAAAACCAACACATATCTCCTCTACTTTGTTTAATATATTGGTATAGTTCCATACCCAAATCAACAATGATTAAATTTACACAAATCTCATTGAAATGTGTCCCAGATAGGTGTATATTATTTATGAACAAGAAAATAAATTCATTCAACAAAAGAGATGGGTAGAGTTGAAATTCATAAAAGTTTTAAGTTAGGAAAACAAAGATCATACTCAAAGCCATGATTTATCTTTGATCATTTGTATATCTCGACCATTAGAATTCGCTTATTATGTTGACGGTGGATATGGCTTGTTTTCATGATGTAGAAGATCGACAAATGTATAAATCAATTACATCACTAAAGCACAATAAAAAAAAAGCTACGAAAAAACATAAAACTCCTCCAAAAAAAGAGAAAACATCATTCTTCACTATCAAAAGCATCAAATCTATGTTGGAGGTGGCATAGATCATCTAACTCATGAAAGTTTCTTCCTTCATGGGTTTTTGAACCAAAGAGGAAAAATAGTAGGAAAAATCCACTTTCACACAAATAAAAGGTAAAGAAAGAGAGCATACTTTATACACTAGAGCGTGTGACTATACGATCATTTTTAAAAGATAATATGAAATAAATTTTAAATTGAAACTATATTTAACAATTTCTTCTCTACTTTATATATTACCTAAAGCAACTTTCGTATGGGGTGATCAAGCAAATGTATTACCCTAAGTACTTTTGATCAAGAAAAAGAATTTAGTGATACCAATGGAGGTAAACTTTTAATGTGTTGAACAAAAAATGAAATTTAGTGTAACGTGCAGGTTTAGTTTAACTTTTCGAGTCACTGTATATCGGCTACGCAGGTCTTTGTGCCCACTTGTCAAAAACATATATTTCGTTACTAAACATTTCTCGAAACCAAATCTTGGATTCAAAGACGACAACCCCTCCCTCCCCACTTATACAAAAAAAAATGAAAATTGATTCATAATCATTGGTAATAAAATAAGGAAAAGGTAAATTCTCTGTTCTTTCTTAGTGTTGCTGGCTAATTAGATAATTGCAGCAAAAGTTCATGAGAATCCACCATAAATCCCAAGTTCAAACTCCCTGCTAGTTGAATTCATTTCTTCTTCCAAATTAAAAACATGAATTCCCCTAAAGAAGAAAGGAGAAACATTGGCTGGCATAGTTCTAGAAATTGGTTCACTGCAACACGGACATAGGCAGCCGAAAAATATGCAAAACTGTTTCACCAATAAACATAATAAATGTATCATGGATGTTCCTGTACTAAAAGTCAAACTCCATTTTGCTCCATTTATTAAAAATGGACACTTAGTCCCTTTACGTTAAATCAATGAGTAAACTAGTCCTTTCTATTAAAAATTCATCTATTTATACTATTAAAAAATTGAAGTAATTGACAAAAGAACCAAATAGTTACACATGACATGCCCAATTTTAAACAGTAAAAATGAACAAAATTTTTAACAGAAATGACCAGTTTGCTTTTGGATCTAACCTACAGGGATTAATTTATCCATTTTTTTAGTAGCGTGTAAAATACAATTTGACTACTTTTACCCAGTAAACATTGGAATAAATCGAAAGTGCACAAAAGATGACGTGAAGCCATCATGAGATAAGGGGACAAAGCATTTCCTTTTGCTAAATTCGATGTTAACATATTATAGATAAGACCAAGTCTATACTTGTACAACGTACAAAAAAGTCACTCAACATACATCATTAGGAAACAAAAATCGCCTACTTCACAGGAGAAAAAAATTGCAATCTCTTTTATCGACTTGGGAATCAGGAATTTTCAATCTTGGTCACATACAAAACAACGACCACAAAAATTGAAGGGAAGATTTCAAAATTTTAGCAAGCTTCAACAGAAGAACAATTCCTTACCAAAGCAATCACCAGAAGCAATATACCTTCATCTACATGGAACTTCAGCCCACCACTCCCCACTACCTGTACTAGCACATATTTTGCAGTACACTTGTAATTATAAGCGATTAATGTATAAGACTAAAATAGGCAAAAAAGTTAACATCAAAAGGTTATTATACAATATGCAAGAAAAGCAAATAGATGAACATAAACTAAAACAGGTATTATGTTTTATGCATAACTCATCAATACTACCAACAGTTCACAAGTTTGATTACTCTAACAGAGGATGTAAAAGTTATTTAGGAGAAGAAGACTTCAACACTGATAAAAGATTAGTAGTACTCATGCTGAGCATAAGAATTGGTCAATGAATTACCTGACAACTAGAAATCTCCTTATATAATTAGTAATTTGAAGCAATCATCACCATCATTCTGTGATTCTACGCTTTTTGGACATTTTAATATGATTATCGTAGCTCATGGGAGTTGCTCCCTCATCAACAGTTTTATCCCCAAGCCATTCTCTATCTCTACTCTTCATAGAACCCCTATAGGATTATACAACATTTAAATTAAAACTTTCGCAAGTTGAAATACATAAAGGTTGCTATATAAAACTTTTGAGTTTACTAAAAGACCTATCAAATTCTGAATCTTTGTAAATTTTTACAGTAAAATATTATCCGTGATATAGTAAAATAAGGAAATAAAGTGAAAAAAAGGGAAATTTTGAGTTATGTCAATATTGGAAAGTATATTATGATATATTAATTCAAGAAAGGACTAAATTGTAAAAGTGATAAAAGTTTTGTTGCACAAGAGTAAATACTCAAAATTTGAGAGGTTAAAGTGTAAATATAAAAAAGTTGAAGGACCAATAGTGTAAATATTTTAAGGGGGAATGATCTAAAAACTAAGGAAAGTGGATGAATTAGGACCAAATTGAATAGATGAAGAACTATGAGAGACTAAATTGTAATTTTACCAAATTAAATGATGACTTAAGGATGGAATTTTAAAAGATAATAAAGGGAAAAATGGTCAATTGAAAGAGAGAGAAATCTAGAAAGTAATAATGATTCTAGAGATATTTTGATATTTTATAATTATTTAATTAGATAAATATTATTCTATTAATATTTTAATAAGATATTTTATTATTATTTTATTAGTATATAAAGAAAGAAAGATGAGAAATTCTCATCCATCTTTCCCATGCAATACCAACGTGAGAAGAAGAAGAAGAAAAGAAGTTTTCATTTCTTTACATTTTGGTCCTTCTACCAAAAATTCACCATTTTCACCCAAAAATCAAAAGAATTTTCATAGCTACCAAGAGAGAAAAATGTTAAGGAGAATATGAGAAGTTAGAATATCAAGTTGGATTCAAGAAATGGAAGCTGAAGGAGAGAGAAAATCAAGATGAAGATTGAAATCAATAGAACAAGGTAAGAACATCATGATTTCAATATATTTTTAAGTTTGATATTATTGAAAAAGGATGGGATTAATGTTAATGTAGAGTTTCCTTACATATGGTCCTATATTCTTGACATGTTAGTGAAGAGAAAACAAGAGAAAGTGATGAGAAATAGTGTAGAGAAAGAAAATAAGGGTGTTATAAACATGGTAAATAATATCTTGCACTAAAACAATTTTGGACAGCAGCAGTAGTCTAACTTTGAAAAATCACCAAAAATTGTAGAAATCGAATTATAGGATGAATGAGTCTATTTTCAATAGAAATAAACGGTAACATCATTTAAATTCTGTACGAGAAGATAATTAATTTTTAGTGAAGAAGGGTCAGGACTGTCAAACAGCAGAACATGAGTAACTTTAAATAATAAACTATACTTATTTGCTAAGCCAAAAATTCTAAAAATTTTATGATAAGAATATATATGAGTCTAATTTCATGGAAAATTAGCGGATTTTAATTTGGAGTTATATAGCTCCAGATATAAATAATTTAGTGACTATGACACAGATGGACAACTTGAATATTCATAAAAGTAAATAATAAAAATTATAGATAATGTTACTTACAAATGTGTTATATACATTAAGGAAGTGGAATGGAGAGGAGGAAGAGGAAAAATATGTATGAATATTCATCTAGCCTGGTTAATTTGCATGTTTTAGGCTCAGGGACTAAATTGAATAAAAGTAAAACTTTATGGGTAATTTTGTAAAAATGTCAAAAATGACCAAATTGCATGAAATGGATTATTTTATTATTTAAATTACAAAATTGAATGAAATTATGAAATTAGTTCAAGATCGGGGAAAATATGTTTTTAGGGATTAAATTGAAAAGTGTTGAAATTATGAAAAATTTTGATATTTTATAGAATTCATGGGATGTTATTAATATGTATGAGAATAATAGCTGGAAATAAGGATTAAAATTGTAAGAATTTTATTTTCCTGACCCTAAGGATGAAATCGTCATTAAATAAAAGTTCAGGGGCAAAATGGTAATTTTTCCTAGAGCATTAATTAAATACATTAGAATATGAAATGAATGAAAATGATGATCAAATTTATTTATAAGGATCCAGACGACTCAAATAAGAGACTTGATCATGGAAAAGAAAAGATATCGGATTAATGAAATTATAAACACAAACAAGCAATGAGGTAAGTTTGTGTAACTTGAATTATATTCTTAAATGCTTGAAATGTATGCTTTTTTTTATATGAATATGATTTGAATGATCATTATATGAAAACTTATGAAACACTGACATATTTGATAAAAAAGGGGAAAAAAATCTCGGTTGAATGAAAGGAAAATTCGATGGATCTCGAAAAGGAATTGTGGTAAAAGGATCTAGCCGGACGGGTGATCCTATCTTGATATAGCCCCAGAAGAATATGTGGAAAATGGATTTAGCCGGATGGATAATCCGAATTAGGGTCCAATTTAGCTGACTGTAATTCGGATCCAAGCTCATTAGAGTAATTGTCGTTGCGAGGATTTAGCTGGGTGGTAATCCCGACAATACTCTATGAGTTTATATTACAGGATTTAGCTCGGGTGGTAATCCCGACAATACTCTATGAGTTTATATTACAGGGATTTAGCTGGGTCGTAATCCCCATTTGTAAGGATGAGGTTCGCGGAGTGTGCTTTCAAATGAAATGTGTAAGACCATGGTTGAAAGACACCATGGCAACATGATATGAAATGTGTAAGACCATGGTTGAAAGACACCATGGCAACATGATATGAAATGTGTAAGACCATGGTTGAAAGATACCATGGCAACAGGATATAAAATGTGTAAGACCATGGTTGAAAGATACCATGGCAACGTGACATGAAAAGAATAAGACCATGGTTGAAAGATACCATGGCAACATGACGGGAATGAATAAGACCATGGTTGAAAGATACCATGGCAACCTGACAGAAAATGAGTAAGACCATAGTTGAAAGACACTATGGCATCATGTCGAAGATAAATAAGATCGTGGATGGGAGATGCTATGACATCAGTTGAACAATTGATATTCAGGTAATATGTACCAAATGAAGAATGGTTATATGAAATGGTTCTGTGAAATGTTTACAAGAATTGGCCATATGGAAATATATGTACAAAATAGTTGAATAAAATAATTAAAAAGATAGATAAATGAAATAAGTATAGGTACATGGAATTTAATTTATGTTAATTTTAATATGAACTATTACCGAAATAAATATACATAAGATATATGGAAATTATGGTGCATGAAATATTGATATAACGAAATGAATGATATATGCTTATGAAGAAACAGTAAGAGAATAATATGTCTCGTGACATGTACATATATGACTATCTTTGATATGTTGATATGAGGAAATTATATAAGTAAAGACAATTATTAAACTCAAGTGTGACATGTCGAGAAAATAAGTATATCAATGTTGAATTTATATGAAATATGTACTAGTATACTAACAATGTTGCTGTTTGATGCTTATACAAGTGCCAAGCTGTTGATTGAATGGTAATATATTTATTTATTTATATGATGCATTGAATCGGTAAGTATTTAATTGAAAATTTTTTTTAGGTGATTCGTAAATTCTAGTAATGCTCCGAAACCCTATTTCGACGACGGATACGGGTTAGGGGGTGTTACAATCTTCCTCCAAATGTCTATCCAACCAACGAATGCTATGATATGAAGTATTTCCTCATCAAAAATGCAATAAAAGAATCAGTGTAAAAAAACCATGTGATGAACATGTCATTAACCACCGCACCTTCCCGTTCTCTGAGGGAAAAATAAAAACACAAGAAATCAGAACTTCAAATATGTTGTAAATCTCCAATACATATCAACTTGACTTGATGAAACACAATGATGCATTATTGAGTGGAAAAGTATGCAGAACCGAGGTATAAAGAAGCAACAAGATTATATGATCCACTGGTTCGTAATGGATTAAAAATTAAACAAAGGAAATCACAAAAGTACGGAGGCAAGATGTTAATAGGCATAATGAAAATCTAGATTATAAATATATATATTATCAATGAGCAGGGCAAATAAACTTCTCCGCAATCTCAATTTACAATTTTAGATGGTAGAAGAAAATAACCCTAGTAACCATAAAGAATACCATTTCTCTCCAGCTTACAATTAAATATTGATGGTAACCAGAACAGTACAATAATGAAAAACATATTTCATTCCTAAAATTAAAAGGATAGTTTCTTTTGAAAGGAAATTGTCACCTCTTGACTAAAAATCGGATCATGGTTCCAACCTTTATGACATGTCGCTTGTGAGATTTGCTGGCAAATAGTTCCTCTTTGTCTTTCTATGATACTATAAGACACTGAAGTTACTACAGTAATACATGTAGTCTCTTGGCATATACACATACCCAAAGCACAAACAAACTAAAAAAAAATTAAGAACAAGGTTGAAAAGTGTTACAGTTCTATATTTAAATTCTCCACGAATGTTTTCAGCTGATATGATGGCAGACAAGAAACCGAGAACAATAACATGAATAGATTCTTAAGAAAGCTTCACTACCTTCCCCTCTGAATGTGGCAAAGAAAATTAGTTTAGACAACATCTTAGGCATGCAGATCCATAAATACATACCAGCAGTGTGATATCCACTACAAGAAAAAAAAAAAACTAAATAAATAACCTGAAATATCATGAAAAAATGGTACCTAAGAGCATATCTGGCTTTGGTGAAAAAAGTAGGAGATTTGCTTTTAGTCTAAGACCAAAATAAGGATGAACACCAGAAAGAATTTTCGCTTGTTTATCTAGAATATTGACATCATAGGCCAATAAAACACCATCAAATGTTTCATTGAACCTGCAAGAACAGAATCACTTCATATTATAACAGGACAAAAGGAAGCAAATATTCGCATATCATTTCATTCTTATAATCAACATTACAAGTGAAGTGCATCATTACAAAACCTATTGATTTAGTATTGATCCCAACGGAGTCAAAAGAATCACACTACTAGATCCGGACATTACAGTTAAATTCAGCCTGTTTAAAAGCTTATATTCTCAACAATAATAAACTTCTCCATTTGTTTAAAAAGAGCCACAATATCATTAGCTTCATCATCAGAAGTTAAATTTTCAGCTAAACTAGAAAACATACCAAACTAAATTAAGGTATACTTTATTTAAATCAAAAGCAATATCAACACAAAACAACTTTTGGTGAAGAAAAAATAATAAACAAAAACAGGAGTTTTGAGTTATATGAAAAATTAAATTTAAGTGAAAGTAAAAGAACTAACTTGAATAGCAAAGAGCCAAGCTCACGGAGAATCGACTGAGACATGTTCTACTCTTTGATGGGTGTAAATACATCACCAAATTAGCATCTGCTACGCTTAATCCTTCCATTTGAAGCTGCAATAAATGTCCAAAATTAATAGCAAGTTGGAGTTTCAAATAGCGGTGATGCAGCCGCTAATTCACAGTGGCGACCGCAAATCCGCTATTGCCATTAAACAGATAGCTTTAAAAAAAAATTCTCCTTCTCAACAAGTAAATAGACGGAATAACGAGCAGTAGGATAGAAAACAAAAAGTAAAATATAGCAGCAGAGATAGAGATCAGATAATTAAAAATCTCTTTACTCAAAATCTTCAAATTAGGTTTGTTTTGAAAAACTACCTTAATAAATTTCCTAGTCTGTTGGAAACTTGAAAGCGAGAAGAGAAAGAGGGGGCTGGGATAGAATGGTGGTGAGGGGCTTGTCTGGCGGCGGAATAGTTAACGAGACGAGAGTTAGGTTCGAAATTTTTAAAGGAAATTTTCAAATATATATATACACAAATTTAGTGATAATGATATGTAGAATTTTATTATTAAAATAATACGTAGTAACCAATACAAGTGAAACCAATGTAAAACTAACCATATTGATTTCAAATCAACCCTCAAAGCTATGTGATACCAAAAAATAAATGATGGTGTCGAAACCATTTTTATTTTAAAAAATGGGGATCGACTTTTAAAATAAAGTATGGAGTCGCCACCAATCCTTTTGTTTAGGTGTGATTGGATCACCAAATAAAATATTTTTTTCCATTTAAATCAATTTTGGTCTACGTAAATTTAAAAATGGGTTCGGGAGTCGGTTACGTATGAGGAAGGTTTAGCACCTTCACTACGCCCAAAAATTGGTACCAGATTGATTAAGTGCTGTCCTTATGTCTAAGATTTAAAAAAAATTGAAATATGGTTCCTTTTAAAATATTTGAGTGGTTCAAGTTGGTCGTCAAAATTCTTTCGTTTCAAAGGTATATAGTATCACATCCAACACGATTGGACACGATTCTTCATACCTTTGAAAACACGATTGATTTTTGATTTCTGAAAGCTCTTACGTCAAAAATTACAAAAGGATATTCAAATATTTAGTCCAACGAAAAATTGAAACCCAGCACGGTAGGGCACAATTTCCCAAATTTCCAGATATTGAACATTGCCTTGTTTTAAAAAAAATTAAAATAAATGATTGTAAATTAGCTCAAAACACATCGATTTTACATGAAATAAAATGGAACAATTGATTTTAAAAAAGTTGAAAAATTATAATGCAACATTTGTAAACTAAAAGAAAAATAAAAACATGGGATAATATACATGCATAAAGTACAATACCTGATGACTGAAGATAATATAACCCTATTTAGCCAATCAAATCGAACAATTAAATATAACAAATCTAAGAAAAATATAACCAACTTCCCAAGCATGGATGGAGAACAATTGATATAACAATACAAAAAAATAATATACAAGAATAATAGATAATCTAATATAACACAATCAATACAAAATATACAAAACAAAATGGAAATTAAAAACCGATATGGTATAAGACAATTTCAAAATAATGATGAACTGATGAACACATAATATATAATATACGAATTGATGAATTGATGAATTTTGAAATAATTTGTAATTAGACTAGGGATATATATATATAATCATTAAAATAAGTGTTATATCATGAAGATTTTTAAATCAAATAATGTACGAAGTGCTAAAAACATTTATTAAAATACATACAATAAAGGAGAATTTAAATAATTTATAAAATCAAAAATACATAATAAAATATGATCTTAGGAAATACACATAATAGATTTACAAAACATATATCTACATAAATAAATTTAGAAGTAATTATTTGTAAAAATAGCATGAAATTAATAATGCATATAAGATTAAATTAATTTTATTATAAATTATATATGTAACAGATTTTAAAAATATAATTATGTATACAAAGAAAACTATATGTATAAAATACATGAATTTAGTGATGTATATAGATCAAACATGTGTATCAGTATACATATATGCATATATAATAATAATTTAAAAAAAATTCACAAGATATGTAGGATTTTCCTTTAAATAACAAATATATATATAATAAAATACGTGAATAAATTTAAAAGAAATTATATGTATAAAATAACATAAGATTAATAATATACATGGAATAAAATTAACTTTATCGTGAATTATATATATAATAATGTACAAAAACATTTATATAAAATATTATACAAAATGTTAAAATGATATGATATAGCAATTTTATAATAATGACTTTAAAACAAAATATAATTATCAAAGTAGCTCAAAATATAAAAATAATTAAACAAGAATTAAAAAAAATGAATTTGTCAAAAAAATGATGGAAAAAACTTAATTAAAATAAAATTAAAATAAGGGATAATTTACAAATTTTTGAAATTGAACTGAGGACTAACGCGCAATGCACGCAAATTCCAAGGGACTAAAGCTGGAAATATTCTAAACCCTAAAATGCAGCGTTGAGGCGCAGGTTAAATTGAAACGATACTCTGATTCCAGATAAAATTAAAAAAACAAATAAAGTGTAAATAGGACTTAATCCAAAATCAGCGCGAAGGAGAAGGGCAATGCGCGAAAATTACCCATTTTAAGCAAAGGAGCACGGATCCGGCCTACTAATTGGGTCAACGCGCGGATCCTTACCCCTCTTGAACAGCGTCGTTTTTAATCCTTCCCTTATACCCTCATTCTTACTTATTTTCTTTTAAAACATAACCAATCATTTTGATTTAAGAAAACAAGGGCATCATTCTGCTAGGGTTAATTTAGCACGCAGCTGCCGAACCACAATCATGTTTGGTGAACAACAACGCACGAGCAGTGCCCCGGTCCTGCCGTTGAAGGTGCTCGACCACGCCTAAAGGAATTTAGTAAGTGTATTATTTCTCCTTTTCTTCTTTATTTGAAAAAAAAATCAAATCTCATGTTATTTTTTTAAAAAAAAAGAAGAGAGGTTCATAGAACAAAGAAAATTTCAACACTATTTGACCCCTCGTGTAACACCCCTAACCCGTATCTGTCGTCGAAATAGGTTTCGTAGCATTACTAGAATTTACGGATCACCTAAAAAATTTTCAATTAAATGCTTACCGATTCAATGCATCATATAAATAAATATATTACCATTCAATCAACAGCTTGGCACTTGTATAAGCATCAAACAACAACATTGTTAGTCTACCAGTACATATTTCATATAAATTCAACATTGATATACTTATTTTCTCGACATGTCACACTTGAGTTTAATAATTGTCTTTACTTATATAATTTCCTTGTATCAACATATCAAAGATAATCATATATGTACATGTCACGAGACATATTATTCTCTTACTGTTTCTTCATAAGCATATATCATTCATTTCGTTATATCAATATTTCATGCACCATAATTTCCATATATCTTTTGTATATTTATTTCGGTAATAGTTCATATTAAAATTAACATAAATTAAATTCCATGTACCTATACTTATTTCATTTATCTATCTTTTTAATTATTTCATTCAACTATTTTGTACATATATTTCCATATGGCCAATTCTTGTAAACATTTCACAGAACCATTTCATATAACCATTCTTCATTTGGTACATATTACCTGAATATCAATTGTTCAACTGATGTCATAGCATCTCCCATCCACGATCTTATTTATCTTCGACATGATGCCATAGTGTCTTTCAACTATGGTCATACTCATTTTCTGTCAGGTTGCCATGGTATCTTTCAACCATGGTCTTGTTCATTTCATATTACATTGCCATGGTATCTTTCAACCATGGTCTTATTCATTCCCGTCATGTTGCCATGGTATCTTTCAACCATGGTCTTATTCTTTTCATGTCACGTTGCCATGGTATCTTTCAACCATGGTCTTACACATTTTATATCCTGTTGCCATGGTATCTTTCAACCATGGTCTTACACATTTCATATCATGTTGCCATGGTGTCTTTCAACCATGGTCTTACACATTTCATATCATGTTGCCATGGTGTCTTTCAACCATGGTCTTACACATTTCATTTCAGAAAGCACACTCCCGCGAACCTCATCCTTACAGCGGGATTACCGGTTCAGGCTAAATCCCCTGTAATATAAACTCATAGAGTATTGTCGGGATTACCAGTCTAGGCTAATTCCCCTGCAAAGATAATTACTCTAATGAGCTTGGATCTGAATTACCAGTCCAAGCTAAATTCAGACCCTAATTCGGATTACCCATCCGGGCTAGATCCTTTTTACCGTCAATTCCTTTTCAGAGATCCATCGAATTTTCCTTTCATTCAACTGAGATTTCTTCCCCTTTAATCAAATATGTCAATGTTTCATAAATTTTCATATAATGAACATTCAAATCATATTCATATCAAAAGCATGCATTTAAGAATATAATTCAAGTTACACAAACTTACCTCATTGCTTGTTTGTATTTATAATTTCATTAATCCGATATCTTTTCTTTTCCACGATCAAGTCTCTTATTTGAGTCGTCCGGATCTTTATAAATAAATTTGATCATCATTTTCATTCATTTCATATTCTAATGTATTTAATTAATGCTCTAGGCAAAATTACTATTTTGCCCTTAAACTTTTATTTAATGACGATTTTATCCTTAGGGTCAGGAAAATAAAATTATTACAATTTAATCCTTATTTCCAGCTATTATTCTCATACATATTGATAAAATCCCATGAATTCTATAAAATATCAAAATTTTCCATAATTTCAACACTTTTCAATTTAATCCCTAAAACATGTTTTTCCCCGATCTTGAACTAAATTAATAATTTCATTAAATTTTGTAATTTAAATAATAAAATAATCCATTTCATGCAATTTGATCATTTTGACATTTTTACAAAATTACCCCTAAAGTTTTAATTTTATTCAATTTAGTCCCTGAGCCTAAAACATGCAAATTAGCCATGCTAGATGAATATTCATACATATTTTCCTCCTCCTCCTCTCCATTCCACATCCTTAAATTTATATAATATTCTTATAAGTAACATTATCAATAATTTTACTATTTACTTATATGTATATTCAAAGCTGTCCATTTGAGTCATAGTCACTAAATTATATATATTGAGCTACAGAACTCCAAATTAAGATCCGTTAATTTTTTATGAAACTAGAATCACACATATTCTTACCATAGAATTTTCAGAATTTTTGGTTTAGCCAATTAGTACAGTTTATTCATTAAAGTCACCCATGTTCTGCTGTCTGACAGTTTCGACCGTTCTTCACTAAAAATTAATTATCTCCTTGTACAGAATTCAAATAATGTTTTAGTTTCTTTATATTGAAAATATACTCATTCAAAATTCTAAGCATATAATTTTAATTCCCTAATTGTTTTTCTCCAAATTTTTATGATTTTCCAAAGTCAGAAAAGGGGAACCCGAATTTATTCTGACCTTGTCTCACAAAATTCATTATATCTCATGATTTACAAATCTATTGCTTACACCATTTTTTCTATGAGAAACTAGACTCAATAAGATTTAATTTCATATTTTGTTCATCTTCTAATTAGATTTCTAAAATTTATGGTGATTTTTCAAAGTTAGTCCACTGCTGCTGTCCAATATTGTTTTAGTGCAAGCTGTTTATTACCATTTTTCCCCTAAGCTTTTAATAAATAACAATTTCGTCTCTACTCAATTAGCCTCTAAATTGAGCTGATTTTTCTCAATTAACACTTTATTCTATCACTTTAAACTACTTTACAACTTTTGGAAATCATAATTTCAGCACTAGAATTTAATTCCAAACATTTTCACAATTAGGTCCTAAAATCAATTTCCATCAATTTTACTTGATAAAATTATCATATATCAAAATTAAAGCTTCAATTCTATGTTTATTCATCATATTCTTTCAGAACTCATCCATAATATCTTTAAAAATTAGCATAAAATCAGAAACTAATGAAATAGTAAGTTGGACCCAATTGTAAAAGTCTAAAAACATAGAAATTTCAAGAAGAAAGCAAGAATTAAACTTACATGTAGCTAAAGAATGAAAATCAGCTTGAACCCTCTTCCATGACTGTTTTTCAGCTGATGAAAATAAAGAAAAATGAAGAGAATTCTAGATATTCCAATTTGGTCTCATTTTTATTTAGTTTATTTTGACAATTTTTCAATTTTGCCCTCATTTCACCCTTTTCCTTATTTTTCTCAGCTATTGCCGCCCAAAATATCTCCTTTGGGCTTATTTACACTTTAGGTCCTTTCTCATTTGACAATTGAGTTATTTAATCCTTTTAGGAACTTTTATACCTTTTTCAATTTAGTCCTTTTTATTTAATTAACCACCCAAACGTTAAAATTTTCTGACGAAATTTTAATACTACCTTATTGATACTCCATAAATATTTATAAAAATATATATGGCTCGATTTATAAAATTGAGATCTCGATAACTGTTTTCTTCAATTTCTTAACTTAATAAATCTTTATAAAACACAAATTACTAATTTAAAAATCTTCTCAAATATTTACGGCTTATTTTTTTGAATTTAGTGGTCTCGAACCACTATTCCAGACATCATTGAAAGTCAGCTATTACACCTCGTCCATACCTCTGCATTTCCGAGGTATTTGGGCTTTCATTGCTGTCGACTCATGTGTCATTTTCTCCTACTAAAAAAAGATCCGAGCCAACAAAAAAAAATCGAAAGAGAGAAAAAAACTTGAAATCACCTTTGCTAATTTTTTATTCTTTTTCTCTATTCTGCATGCGTGCGTAAGGTTTACAAGTACAAGTGATGGCTTTTTATAGCCGAATTTACAGAATAAATAAAAAATAAAAATTATATTTTCCTTTTGTCATTTGGCTGTGCATTTTGTTAGTTGCTCCTTCTCGTGTGTTCCATTTGCAGGTGTGGTTGTACGGAGGAGGAGACCCTGGTGACGTGGAGGCCGTGTGTGGGAGATCGCTCGTGGGAGCCTGACCCTCTGGCGCTACTCTAGCGTATTCCAGAAGTTTCTGGTGTTCTCAGGCTGATGAGCTTCCTTGGGTCCTTTTGGGTCTCGGGTTTGGGCCTTTGAAGTCGGGTCTAGGGTTTAGTTTTTTAATTTTGATGTTTGGGTTTGGCTTGTTTTAGTTTAATTTAGGCCTGAATCTTGTAAATGAACATTGGACTCATAACAAATTGGTTTATTATTTATTTCTGTTTGATTTTATATTTTATGTTTTTGGTTTTTTCGTTTTTTATAAGCCCGGGCAGATTAGGCCTATTAAAGATGGGTAAAATTGTATCAAATATTAATCCATATTTGTATTAAAATATACAAATACTAAGAAGCTATATATACTGAAATTGTTATATTGATTGATAAAATATAATATATAATTAATTTTTTTTAAAAAGCACAACATTGAGTAACATAACAATTTGAAATGAATTTGGATTAGCTTACATGCTCAAAAAAATTTAATTTGTCAAAATTATTCTTTCTACTTTATATGTAAATATAAAATAATAAAAAATATGTGAAAATAAATTTAAAATATTTTAGACAAAATGTATAAATTTTAATTTTTTTACATTTAAATTATCTTTTTAAAAATATTTTATTTTTTAAAGCTTTACTCAATTATTGTTAAACGAATGAATTACATATAAGGAAAAGTATGTACTTATTTATAGGCCAAGCCCTCTCCATCTAATGGTTACAAACAATACAAATGTAGGATCAAATTTATGATTCTTAAATACGCTATATACTTTCCTAGAGAATTCTAGAGTTTCTAAAACATTTAGTTTGTGACTTTATTTATGTATTATATAAGGAATGCTACATTATCAATCAATTAATTAATTATTTTAAAATTTTAAAATATAAAAATATATATTTTAAAATTATTATAAATTATAAAAAAATAAAAAAATATTTTTTAAATTAAAAAAGTAATTAATTATTGACATGGTATATCATGTGGATTCTTTCATTCATTCTAAAATGATTATTTTTATAAAATTAGAGGGTCAAATAAGACATTATGCTATTATATATATATAAGTAAAAGTAAATGTTAAATTGCTTTATTATAGAGACTAGATTAAATTCTTCATTATACTATTAAATAGATCGATTTAATCTTTTATTTAATTTAATAATAAAAAACTATTTTAATTTTATTCTTATAATAAAAGTAGTTATCAAATATATTCACCCATATATATATATATACAAAGAGAAACAGTGAGTGAAAGTTTTATATTAGAAAGAAAAATACAAAGAAGATATAGAGTTTACATTAATGAAGTTTGATACCTTATATTGAAAAGATAAGGTTATCATTTACCCATTTTCACTACTTGTCTCTTCCAGTCTGCATTCTTATAATCTCAATGGAAGTTAGTTGTAATGTGATGGATGCAGTAAACGGATCTTCATGGCACACCGGAACGCCTAATTGTGGCAATTAATCATTTCCCTCTATCGAAAATGATGCAAATATTATCATTGCTAATAACATACCTCCGCAGGTTGGTAAGGAAGAATTCCCAAGATTCCATATTCTCCTTATCTACGATGGCAAATGCTATCAGGAGCACGTTCTTATTGCCGTCTTGAGCAATGGCAAGGAGTAGGATCTGTGTATATTTTCCATATAGTAAGGTCCAATCCACTTGCACAAACGGCTTGCAGTGGGGAAATGCCCACACACATGTATCAAACGTCCAGAACATCTGATGGAAAATTCTTTTTCCCCGCTGCAGTTGGTCATCTGAGCCGTAATAAGGTTGTGTCTGTAACTCAATGACAGTCCCCAGTACGTACTCCTGCACAGCGGCTATCCATCCCTGTAGCTCGTTATATGACACATCGAAATCCCCATACAATTGTTTCATTGCCATCTGTTTAGCTATCCACGCCTTTCGATATGAAACTCGATACTGAAATCATGCTTGCATTTTGGTAATCAGTACCGAAATTTTAATGGTCGGAATATCCTTCTCCATTGGCATGATACACGTACAGATAGTTTTAGAGTCAAGTTTTTGATGATCTTCTATCATACGAGTTGATGTGCATGTGTGAGACCCAACAAATTTATGTATCTCCCACATCTTCGAATTTTGAATAAATGCAGCTCGTATCTGCCAATTGCAGCCTTCTGTTGACTTCCAACACTCCTCAATATATAATGTCAGTTTAGACACTGCGACTTTATAATCCACTAATATATTCATGTTATACTGCTTAATAGCAAATACGCACTCTTCCTTACTTTCGAATCTCTGGCCTACGAATAACTCCTCAAGATTGGAATTTACGGCCAGGCGGTAAGCAGGAAATATTTCAGGGTACTCCGAGAACTCAGCTGCGTGTGCCACGTCAGGGTCTATGAGCGACATGTATGGCCCAGGATTATTGTGTATCACAATACATCGCATCTGGTTCCCGACCGAAGACGCGTTAATGTTTCCATCGTCAATCATATCTTCGTTGTCAATATCATTGGGCACATCGTCTACATTAGGATCATTATCACTATCGACCTCTTGATCACAAGAATCACTACTATCGTATCCATAATCACCAACTACATCAATATCGGGTGTAACATTAAGATCGATTCTGATCCTACGTATAGTCGATTCACTATCAATGTACGATATTGGAGCCAATATGCATGGTTCTTGAGCTCCATGTTCTTCACCATATATAGTGAGATCTTCATTTTGCTCCATACCGGCTAACTCAACAAATAAGTGAATTGGTGCATTTTTGTCACTCCCATTCCCACATAAAGAGCGATCATTATCTCTACATCTTCGTCGTCTACAAGTTCCATTTTGGTGAATTGATAGGATTTGTCAAATTTAGAAACTTGTAAAAAAGTTTCGAGATCTTTCTCCCACAACGTCGTACAATTTATGCGTTAATCATTCCCTTCATATCATCCAACGAGACATTTCTATTAAATCTCATTGCTATTTGTTGCCGACATTCAAATATGCATCCAACAGTTGTTGTCAAGATGATTCTATCGAAATAAACGCATACGAAAAACTGATTATCCATCCTCAATACTCAATCTGTTAAAAAGTAAATAAAATTTCTAAATACAAAACTTACTAACAAATCACAAATAAACAAAATAAATTTTACAACAAAACATAAAAATAACACTAAACAAAATATATAATACTAACAAAATATTTTTTTCTTATCATAATCTATTCTATTTAAAAATAACAAAAAAAGTTACCTTTGATTTCTTCCTCTTTTCTTTCATTTTTTTCTTATCATTTTTAAAAAAATGATATATAAAATAAAATTTTTTATATAAATAAATAGTATTTTAATAATAATATATGTATAGAATTCTTAAAATAATTATTATAAAAAAAAAAGAAAAAAATATATAAAGAAAGGGCTAAAATTGAATTTAAATAAAGTTATAAGGCTAATTTGCATAATAGTAAAAATTCTGGGCCTGATTTGCAAGAATTAAAAACGTCAAATGACTCACTGGGCAATTTGCCCTAATCCTAAACGACGCCGTTTTCTGGATATTGTTTTAAAAGTCACTTATTGGACCAAATTGAAACAAAATTAGAATATAAGGGCTAAATTAAGAAATAAAATAGAATCAAACTGAAAATTCAGAAAACACGGGAGGATCAATTGGGAAAATTGCCCATTTTCCAAAAATAAGTGGATCCTCCCCGGGTCACGAGTCAACGCGCGGATCTTGTGTCTAGAAACGACGTCGTTTTATGCTTATCAAATTAAGTCAAAACGGCACCATTTCAATTATGCTATATAAGTCAAACTTTTAGTCTTAAATTCATTTGCAACCCGAGTTTAAAAAAAAAATCTAAGATTCTCTCTGAAATGAG
Organism: Gossypium longicalyx; assembly: GCA_025698465.1. NCBI lineage: Eukaryota > Viridiplantae > Streptophyta > Magnoliopsida > Malvales > Malvaceae > Gossypium > Gossypium longicalyx. The sequence continues at coordinate 3,455,714 of CM047001.1, read as the reverse complement.
AGGGGAGAGAGAGAAATCTAGGCTCTAGTCTCCGTCGAGCCGAGCCCCGGTCGTCGGCCTCACTCGCCCAGGCGCCCACGCACCGTCACCGACTCCTCCCCGTACGGTGGTCAGAGCCCCAAAATCTCGGTTCTCAACGCGATTTCGACAGTAAATTTATTTTATTTTAATGGTATTTGCATGTATATAGAGAAGAAGAAGAAAAATGAAACAAAGTAAGAGTATATCACCTCTTAAAGAAACTGCTTGAACCATTTTATGAATAAGTATGTGTATTTCTTTTTTTTTTTTGTAAAAAATCGGATCCTTTTACATCATTTGATTTAGGCTTTTATAGCCACTGTTGTTACATGTTTTGGGAAGAAATCCTTTTATTTCTTTCCATATTTGTTTTGCTTTTGCTGCGTTTCTTTCCATATTTGTTCCTTGTCTGTCGTGATTTCTTCCCTTATTTGCAGGTGAGCGCGAGGAATCCGTCGATGACGAAGGCCTGATGATGGTTTAACGACGGCGTTGATCTCGGCATGACTCGGAGCCTGGAATCGTGGCCTTGATGGGGGGTAACTGGGACGACGGAAATCGAAGGGTCGTGAGGCTTGGCTTCTGGAACCTTCTGTTTGCGGCACGAGGAGAAAGGGAGCTAGGGTTTCTGACCCTATCTGAAAGTCATTTGGGCCCCTGCTATTTGGGCCTTCGGTTTACTGGTATTCTGTTTGGGTCTGTTGTAATAGGTCTGGTTTAAGTTGGGCTACGAGTGTATCTGGGTACATGGGTTTAGGTATTTGGGTTTGTGTTTGGGCTATTGTACATGGACTGTTTAAATAAATAAACATTTATTTATTTATTTTTGTATTTCTGTTTTGGTTTTAAGGCCCGGTCAAATTTGGGCTATTACAGCTACCCCTCTTTGCTCATTGCTGTGTAACGGGAATCGAGCAAAGACTCATAGAAAGACCAAATTTGATCGGTCTTAACAAATCATGGTTCTCAATCTGCTCAATGTAAACTCAAGATTGTCATGTTGATATCTTCAATCTGCTCTCTGCCGAACAGAGACGCCAAATCTGCTTCTTCGATTTGTTCTCTAACAATACAGAGATGCCAAATCATCTTAGACTTGTTTTAACGTAAGCACGTGAAAGCCAAATCTGTTGTGTCTTCGATTTGTTCCTTGTAAGCACAATGATGCCAAACCATCTTGGATATTGCTTCAGTATAAACATCTGAAGGTTAGATCTGCTATGTATCTGCTTTCCGTCGAAATGGAGATGCCAGACTTCGATTTGTTCTCTGACAATACAGAGATACCAAATCATCTTAGATTTGCTTCATCGTAAGCACGTGAAAGCCAAATCAGCTATGTCTTCGATTTGTTCCTTGTAAGCACAAGGATGCCAAACCATCTTGGATCTTGCTTCAGTATAAACATCTGAAGGCCAGATCTGCTATGTGTCTACTCTTCGTCGAATATGGAGACGCCAAACTTCGATTTGTTCTCTGACAATATAGAGATGCCAAATCATCTTAGATTTGCTTCATCGTAAGCACGTGAAAGCCAAATCAGCTATGTCTTCGATTTGTTCCTTGTAAGCACAAGGATGCCAAACCATCTTGGATCTTGCTTCAGTATAAACATCTGAAGGCCAGATCTGCTATGTGTCTGCTCTCCATCGAATATGGAGACGCCAAACTTCGATTTGTTCTCTGACAATACAGAGATGCCAAATCATCTTAGATTTGCTTCATCGTAAGCACGTGAAAGCCAAATCAGCTATGTCTTCGATTTGTTCCTTGTAAGCACAAGGATGTCAAACCATCTTGGATCTTGCTTCAGTATAAACATCTGAAGGCCAGATCTGCTATGTTGCGGCCTATTACCCTACTACTTAGGGGATTAAGGCACGTCATCTTTGATAACCTGTAGAATGATTATGCCTAATGATTAGGATGTTATGATCGAAGTGAATCAAATGCTCATAATTAAACTTGTTATAATGCAAAATGTTTATGAACATGACCCCTATTCCAGACGTCACCATTCATTCTTTCGTTGAAGTTTATCCTTATTTCTCTCAAAAAATCATTCTTACTCAGCCTGTGGGTTTGTACCATTCTTCAAATGCTATGACCCACCAAAAATGTCTGTAAGATGATCCTCTCTTAGGATCGAATCGTTTGATTTGTCCAATCATCATTTTGGACTAAAGAAAGAATTTTCTTGAGTTCTTTCAAACCTCACTTATGTGAATTCTTTGAACAATTGTTCTGTCTTAATTTCTTGTATTATCTAGAAATTTCCAGAGTAATGAGCAAAACTTCATTTGTGAAAATTATTTAGTTCATCCATCATTATTTTAATGCAACATACTTTAAGAATAATGGAAGATGAATTTAATCTTGAGAATAATTAGATTGGAACGAATTTGTCAAAAAAATACAAAGGAAATTAATCTGAAAGCCTATCTTTGAGAAGAAAGAGAATCTAAAAATAGCAAACAGGATAAAAGTTAGATGCCCTAGATATCGCCGCTTGAGCATTTATACGCCAGCTCCATGAAGACTTTCTTGAGTTCAACATGTGTTTAAAAGATCCAAAATAGTTTGTTGATGCCCCGATATGCAACACGCTTCATTCTTCGTTGAATCAAATATAGCAAGATTACCGTGTGCTCTTCAAAATTTGAGCTGCCCTTTCGGGTTTTCAACTCAAAAACCCCTTTGGTCACAAGGCGCCCTTTGCGGGTCCATTTTTTCTTTTTATTTTTTTCTCTTATTATTTTATTTTTTCCTCTTTTTTTTAAATAGAAGTCCCAAAGTGCCCTTTGCGGGTTTTCACCTTGGCTTCCCTTCTCCTTCAGACAAAGTACTCATTGACCGAGTCCGAATTCACTGGATCAAGTAAATTCTTCCTATCCATTTCTTGTCAAAATCAGTGCACCTCTAGAGAAAGCCTTCTTCGCAACATATGGCCCTTCCCAATTCGGCATCCTTTTGCATGGGAAGGATCTCTTTCAGCACAAAGTTTCCTTTATGAAATTCTTTTGGACGAACCTTCTTTGTCATAAGTCTGTGCCATCCATTCTTGGTACATTTGTTTAGGATGAATACTTTCAAGTTAAGTTTACTAGAGGTATTCAATTCTTGACTCCATCAAAGCTTAGAGGAAAAATCTTGATTCATAAACCCATGAGAAAGGGATTACCCCAACAGCAGTCCTGGCTGTTGTTTGTCAAACCCTATAAAAAGATGGTTCAATGATTCTCAGCAGACAAGAATAAGGTTGCTGACTTTATCTTTCAACCTGGAAAACTGAGGTACAGAGATTATTCCCAGAGCATACATCCCACCATGACTCAATGATGTTTCTGAAGCATTCCTATTCTTTATAAATTGCCCCCAACTGTGAAGCTGCCAAATGAGCGTAGCAAATAGGAGCCACAACAAATATGGCTGTGGTGCTCCTTTGATACATATAGGATAGATAATGAACAAACTCTTGCAGATCATCAGCCGAAAACCCAGCCTAGTCTAAGAGAACATGATAGTGGGTCTGCCTCGTGATTCCAATCATTCCAGCATGGGTACCAAGGTAAAAATCATTGTTCTTTGGATGGCATACTTTGTTGTTGTCGATAGCGATTACCATGTAGCACATTGTTAGGAGATCCTTGCTGAGAAAACTTGGTATGATGGTTTTTCGTACAACAATAACCACAATCTTTAGGGTTCCACTTCTCGTCAAGGAACTTGCAAGCCTCAATAACTTGATCAAAACTTGATTGAATTGAGACTCGCTAACCCCATCCACGAAAATAATGATTTGATCAGGTTTCCTCTTCCCTGAACTTGTATAGAAGTCTAAGAGAGCTTCCTTCATGATACCGTTATCCACTTTGTCAGAAACTGGTTTTGAAGAAAGAATCTATCATTTTAAGCTTCAGAGATCGTATGCGGCCCGATGCCCCATAGTTTGAAATCAATGGCCACCGCCTAGAGCTAACCATCGCAGCTATTGACGGCACATCGATCGCTTTCAGAAAGCCAAACAATGCACCCATTCAAGGGCGATGGTTGGAACCTTTGAAACAAGCTGAAATTGAAGGTGTTTGCCCCAGCAAGTAAGCATAGAGAGTAAGGCGTAGTTTCTTATGCCAATTTTTACCGATCTCGGTCATCTTACGTAATTTGTTTTTCTTCTTTTTCTTTCCTTTTGGCAACCTTTGTTGTACTGTGGTATGGCGCATTATCTTTGAAAACACAGCAAACTTTTGGCATTGTGCAGTTATATATAATCTTTCTTTTTTTTTTGAAATAGATGACTTTTGACTTTGTAATATTGGCATATGAAGCTATCTCCCCCTCTTAATGGAGTAGTTGACATCCACAAAGATGAGTCATTGTCAGCTTGAAACTTTTGACGAGATCGGGCCCATAACATACATGCCCCATAAGTCTTGACTCCTTTAAATTTGGCATTCATTGTACAACTGATGCGATCCCTTTCCATGGTGGACCAACAGTGCCCCAAAACCTCATGTTTATCTTGGCAATTGTAAATCCTCCTGCATGTGTCTTTGGACCACATTTTTGAATTCCCATAATAGTCTCAACAAGGTCTTGTTTTGTCTCCTCAGCTAATTCCAATTTTGCAATCTTTTCTTCCTCTAAGGCTATATTTCCTACCACCACTTCATGGGGTAAAAACTATTTTCAACAAATTCAGAAACAAGTCACAATTTCTGTCACCTTCAAAGTACTGAGATTCCTCTAAACACATATCGCACTCAAAAGGAACTCTGAATCTGTAGTATCGTTGCCCGTGTCATTGATATCTAGGGATCTATGATAGGCACACAAAAGAATATACAAGGAATAAATGAATTCAAGAATGACTATTTACATGAAATGAAAATTTATAAAGAATGTCAAAGGTCAAAAGAATCAGAATGAAAGAATATTTACTCGAATAAATAATAAAAGTATGTTTTATTGAAAATAAAAATGTCTGAACATGAGCCCACTTCTCAAAAGAAATCTCATTACTCCTAGGCTTTAGAGCAACAAGAGTGTTCTGAATATTACTCCGTAAAATTCCTAAAGATTACAGGAAGTTCTTCTGCAGTCCAATTGTTTAAAGAACTTCCCGGTTCGTAAGGGTGAATGCCCTCAATGTTTCTTTGTTCAGTCCCTTCCTCATGTATGACATTGATAGGATGATTTTCATTTCCAAACACCACCTTCTCCGGGTAAACTATCCCTCCTGACACAAAAGTCGAGGATATGTAAGGGAACGTCGTTAATTCCCATTCAACTTCTTTTTCACTCAGCCATGACCCTCTTGTCTCTCTCTCTTTTTCTTTCTCTTTTTAATAACTTTAACTAATTAGGGTCTTTTTATAATTTTGAATGCAAATGATGCAATGAAATGCTATAAGATGCAAATGAATGCAAAACGTATCGATCTCAATTCAATCTCATTTAGAAAATTTTATTTAGAAAAAGAATATCTTTACATATAAGAGGATTACAAATACGCTTTCGCCCTAATGCCCAAAGTTTTAACTCTATCTAATAAAAGGGCTAATTCTCGACTTACATCCGATGATAACTCATGCATCATACTCAATACATCAGCTCGTACTGCCAAGTCTCGAACATGTTCAGCTACCTCTCAGATCTGAATTATGGCTTCCTCAATAAGGTAATCTCAATCTCTGACTTGATTTTGAAGATAGTGAAGTTCTCCCTTCCACTGTTTTTCTCTTGCCTCGAGCTGCTCAATCCGTAGCTCACAGTTCTGTAGTGCTGTTTCCAACCTTCCAATATCGTGCTTCATTTTCTCGATCTTATTCAAGCTTGCCTTTAACTCGATCGCAGAGTTACGACTTTGGTGATAATGAAGAAATCGTCCAAGCTCAGCCACCTTAGTTTTCAACCCTTGATTTTCTTTCTCTAAGGTCAAATTCCGTAATTGCATCTCTTGGAACTTCCTCTCCCAATATTCAGTTTTGGACTTTTCCTCTCGGACCTCTTTCTGCAACTGATTTGAAGACCCTCCTATTCCCGCTCTCTTCAAGGATACTTGTGCCCTTTTGTAGTGCTCCTTTAAATCATCTCGATCTTCCTCTATCTTTCTCTTTTCCTTCTTTACCTTCTTGACCTCTATCGACGTCTAGGCTCAAGTATATCTTTTCTTCCTCGAGCTTTGTTGTCCTCTTCTCGAGCTCCAAGTTCTTTCTCTCAAACTCTTGCTTCATAATTTCTAACTCCGAGGGTGTCACTTGCAAATTTTCCTCCATCAGTCGAGCTCCTTCCACGCTTGGCTTAGGGATGTTATCATTAATCCTTCTACCTCTCCACTCGACGTACTCCGGAGTCGTAGCAGGGTTAATAGCTACTCCCTTTAATCGACAAGTTTTGTTCCAAGCACTAGAGATCTCACTGACCTTCCTCTTGTAGTCGGCTTCTCTATACGCGAACTCACTCTGAACTAACCCGTAAGTTGCCGGTATTAACTGTCTCAATCCATGTTGCCTCAACACAAGCAAAGGGGCATAACCAATGGCACTCCAAATTCCAAATAAAGGGACCCAATCAAAACTGCCGCATCAGTAAAGAATCTCACCAGGAATCATCCATGGAGCCCTCCACTCCACATCCTTTGACTGCAGGTTCTGAAGTAGCGCTATCCAATTTTTTTCGGGAACATCAACTCTCCTAGTTGAAGCTGCTATGTCCTTCAACGAGGAGTAATCCTCAAAGAATACCCGAGAAACCACCCTATCTATCAATCAGAATTGACTGTAGAACTAAGCTAAAAGTAACTAAGCACAACCAACAAAACCTGCCTGCACTGGCCCTCCTACATGCATTTAAGGACCTGAATGTCTCCACCAAAATCGCAAGAACAGAAGTGACCCGTTTGCTAAGTCGATGGAAGAGATCCGTGGTCGTTTCATCCACATATCCCAAGGCCTTGGGGAAAACAATTAATCCGTATAAGCTTAAGGCAAAAATGTCTACCCTCTTCGCCTCGTCTGGATGTGTCTGGATCAGATCTTTCAAAGCTCCCCACGTAATGCACTTACTCTTACCCTCTTCCTTAATTCTAGCCATGATCCACTGCTCGCTCATCCCCGTAATGGTCATCAACTTCTTACTAAAGGTTGGGACACAAGCAGCTCGAGAATAAATCCTATCACACTGAAATCTAGGACACCGAAGTAAGGCTGTGTACTCCTCCATAGTAGGCACTAAATCTACCTCCCCAAAGGTAAAGCAACTGTATGCTGGGCTCTAAAACTAAGCGAGAGCTCGAAACAAGTGCTCATTAACCTGAATATCAAACAAATAGGGCAAATCTCCGTAATTACCGTAGAATGATTGCTTGGTCTCATTGCCCCACTGATCCCAAATCTCCTTAAGCTCCTGTAAATTGTTCTGTGTAACACTGATACGAGTGTAGTCTGACAGCTCCGACATATATCCCACAGTTATGCTATCCCCTTTTCCCGGCTGAGTTTGCTCAGACCATCTATGGACGTTAGCGTTACCCTCCACTCTATCAAGAAGTCCGTTCTCCATAATAAAACTTTCTAACTTAGAAACTGACCGTGAATCAATACCTTTTAAATGCGAAATGACATGCAATGAAAAAAGGAAATAGACAGTATCACATAATATTAATAAACTCAAGAATGATATGTGAGGGTAATATCTAAAGTATAATTCTAACTAAGTTGAGCTCTTACGGTTTTTCTATATGAGGTTTTAGTTTTAAAGTTGAGGTACCTGAACCAGCAGATTCCTCGATTCTCACCCATTATAGGCTCATTTGAATCGAGTTTAGTTCAGGGGAATACATTTCCCTATGGCTACACGGAGATGAAAATCTCACGAAACCATAGGTACGGATGTATCCCGAAAGCGACCCACTATCCTGCACGGAGGCGAAAACCTCACGAAGGCGTAGTTTCTCACTCTCACTTAAGGGTGTGACCACAACGGTCATGCAAATGCAATGCGTATCAGAATAATACAAACACATGTAATGCAAAGAGGATTGAATTTTAAAATTTTTCAAATTTTCGACATTAAGACAAAAGGTAATCAATTATACGGCTTGACTCTCTTATTAGTCCCCAGTGGAGTTGTCAAGCTGTCGAGACCATTTTTTAAAATCGAGTTTTAGGAAAATGGGAATCAACTTTAAAAAACAAAAACAGGAGTCGCCACCAATCTTTTTAGGTGTGATTGGATCACCTTTAAAACATTTTGTTTTAAAATCATTAATTTTGGTCTACAAAGTCGAGAAAACGGATTCGGGAGTCGGTTACGTACGAGGAAGGGTTAGCACCCTCATAATTCCCAAAAATTGGTACCTAATTGATTATTAAAATGTCTTTAATGTCGAAAATTTAAAAATTTTAAGATACAATCCTCTTTAAAATATTTTGATTTTGAAAATTGGGATTCACTTGTATCAAAATATTGACACTAAGTTAGCCTTTTTTGGAAATCCCTATCTCGAAACGACAAAATGCCACATCCAGTAAGTTAGGATACAACGCTTTGAAATTCCAAGACAGTTGCTCGTATTTTGAAAATCTTAAAAAAAACTTAGAAGGGTACTCGACTATTCGAACTCAACGAGAAAAGTTGCAACCCAATAAGTTAGGGCACTACTTTCCTCGAAGCTTCCAAATACCAAGCATTGCCTTTTTATTTTTGAAAACTTTGAAATCTCGTTTTTAAAACTGATGCATGAAGGAGCATATTAACATTATGGAGTAGAATATTGCAATAATAAGTGAATAAAACATGCATTTTAACGATACAATGGCAATAATATAAAGATCATATACTAGATACATACATGTTTAAAATTACATAACATCATATATACAAAGATACACATAGCATATATTGAAGATGAATAAGCAAAACATACAAACATACAAAGTAATAATTAAGAAATGATGCATGATATAAAAAGTATCAATGTACATGTTCATAAAATATAACATCAAATAATAATTAGAAAATAACATTTAATACATAAATGATATATACAATATAAAAATACATAAAAGAATTAGTATATACATAAATATAAAATAAAGTGAGTAATTGTTAACAAAGTATACTTATAATACAAATAAAAATATGATATTTAATAATAATTTTAAAATAGTATTTAATATACAAAATGTAATACATAATAAAAAAATTTATAAAAGAATAATAATTATATAAAATAAAAATATATCGATTTTTTTAAAAAAATTATATATAAAATAAAAATTTTTATATAAATAAATAGTATTTTTAATAATAATATATGTATAGTGTCGAAACTATTTTTTAAATCGGGTTTTGGAAAATGGGAATCGACTTTAAAAACGAAAACGGGAGTCGCCACCAATCTTTTTAGGTGTGATTGGATCACCTTTAAAACATTTTGTTTTAAAATCATTAGTTTTGGTCTACGAAATAAAAGAATGGGTTCGGGAGTCGGTTACATACGAGGAAGGATTAACACCCTCGTAACGCCCAAAAATTGGTACCTAATTAATTATCAAATATCTTTAAAGTCGGAAATTTAAAAGTTTTAAGATACAATCCTCTTTAAAATATCTTGATTTTGAAAATTGAGATTCACTTGTATCAAAACATTGACACTAAGTTAACCTTTTGGAAATTCCTATCTCGAAACGACAAGTCGCCACATCCAATAAGTTAGGACACAACGCTTTGAAATTTCGAGACAGTGGCTCATATTTTGAAAATCTTAAAAACTCAGAAGGGTACTTGATTATTCGAACTCAACGAGAAAAGTTGCAACCCAATAAGTTAGGGCACTACTTTTCTCGAAGCTTCCAAACACCAAGCATTGCCTTTTTTATTTTTTAAAAACTTTGAAGTCTCCTTTTTAAAACCGATGCATGAAGGAGCTTACTAACATAACATACGAGATAACATGTTATAATATTAGGTAAATAAAAGCGCAATAGCATGAATATCATACATTTACTAGCATATATATGTAAAAAATAAAACATGACAAATTTTAAAGTATGCCTAAACATAATATCTAAGAAGCATAAGTAAAAACATCTAAGCATGCAATTCAACACATATCTGAATATATTAATAAATAAAATGATGCATGATATATAATTCGATATATATAAAAAAGTAATATAGTATCAATATACACATTCATAAAATATAATATCAAATAATAATTATAAAATAACATTCAATACCCAATGATTTATATAATAACATATAAAAGGAATAATATAAATATAAAATAAAGTAAGCAATCATTAACAATATATATATAATACCAGTAAAATAGGATATTTAATAATAAAAATAGTACTTAAAATACAATATATAGTATATAATAACAAAAATTATAAAAGATTGATAATTATATTAAAAAAATAAAAATATATTAGTTTTAAAAAATAATGTCTAAAATACCAAATATGTCAAAGAATTTATATTTATAATAAAATAATTATATAATATATAAATATAAGTTTAGAATAATATAAAATAAGTAATTAATGATGAAATATATGTATTATATAAATTATAATATTATAATATCTTCAAAATATATAATAACAGAGTATAAGTAAAATAATTATTAACATATGACTAAGAATAAGTATATAATACAAGTTAAAACTTTTAATGACAATAATATATAGATAAAAATTTATAATAGTATAAAAATGACATAATATAAAATAACTATAATTTATAATATGAAAGTGTATATATGTACAAATAATGTATAATATATGAATAATTAATAAAGATATAATACAAGTAAAAATATATAAATAATAATGTAAAATAATAATAATTTAAAAATATATAATAAATAATAATAATATGAAATAATATGTGGTTAATACAATTGTGTAAAGATATATAAACATTATGTGATGAAAATATACTATAGTAAATAATAAGTAATGATATATGTTAAATATATATTAATATGATAATAGGAAGATATTAAGTAACATAATAAAATATAAGTAAATAATATAAAATATAATACATATATTCATATTAAAATATAATAGTATATGTATAAAGTTTTAAAATAAACAGGTTATAAGTAGATTAAAAGGGATAAAAGGGACTCAATTGAATGTAAATAAAAAGTCAGAGGCTAATTTAAAAAGAGAATAACTGAGATCGGACCTAATTGAAACGGCTATTGAAACCCTAGGGACTCATAGAGAAATTTTCCCTTGTCCCTAAACGGCATCGTTTTAATCCAAGACTTTAAACAGTTACTGTAAGGACTAAATTAAAACTGAAGCAAAATATCAGAGCTAAATCATAAAATAAAACAAAATTTTAAACACAAAAAGGTGGAAGGACCAATTGGGTAATTAACCCAATCCTCAAAAACACGCGGATCCTCCCCGGGTATTCGGGTCAACGCGCGGATCCTGGAGCCTTAAAACGTCGTCGTTTTAAGCCTATCAGACTAAGCTAAAACGGGGTCGTTTCTCTTGGCCTATATAAGCCAAATTTCGATCAAAAAACATTTGGAAGCCTGGTTTTAAAAAAAAAAACTCAGAGAAATCCTCTGTGGGAGGATTTGGGGTCGGCCTTGGAGCCTTGTTGGACCCCCGTTCTTAGTTGTTACGCGCCCACGCGCCACCGCAAGGGCCTCCGTGCACGGTGATCGGAGGGCTAAAAAACCCTCGTCCTTTCTAGGCGAAAAAACAGGTAACTCTTTTTCCTTTGAACATCAACAGTTTTTTGCTAAAACCCTTCATATATACATGCATTCGAAGATAAAGAACAAGATAACGATTAAATCACCTCTTTAGAAGCTGTTTGTATTTCTCTGAATGAATATATGTAAGTATATATTCTATTTTCTCAAAATTCGGTCCCCTTTACATTGTTTTGATTCGGGCTTTTATAGCCACTGCTGTTATTACATAAACTAGGAAAAAAAATCTTTTTATATCTTTCCATATTTGTTTTTGTTTGCTGCTGTGGTTCTTTCCTTCTTTTGCAGGTATCAACGGAGAATCTGGCACCGGAGTTGATTCGGCCGTAAATCACAGCGAGGCCAGAGTCACGATGCTCGGTTGTGAGAGGGACAAACTTCTGGACAACGCATTAATGGTACGTCAATGTGTATTGATGGCCTCGATTTGGGGAGTTGAACAGATGTTCCCCGAGGCTTCCAGAAGATGCTGCGGTGCTGCAGTTTTCAGGAAACCCTAGGGTTTTCTGTTTACTAAAGTCACTTGGGCTTCTTGGGCCCCTGGGTGTAACGAGTCTGCTGGGGCCATCGGGTATTAGGGTAGTTTAGGCTATTGGGTTGTAACCGGGTGTGGGACTTTTTTATTTGGGCTTATGAGGTCCTGAGGCCTATTTATTGTAAATGGACTGTTTAAATAAACACTTATTTATTTTCTATTTTTGGTTTTATTTATTTAACCATGGACCCGGGCAGATTTGGGCTATTACAGCTGCCCCTCTTTGCTCATTGCTGTATAATAGGAATCGAGCAAAGACTCATAGAAAGACCAAATTTTCCCGGCCTTATCGGATCATAGTCCTCAATCTACTTGATGTAAATTCGAGACTACCATGTTGACATCTTCGATCTGCTCCCCGCCGAACACAGAGACGCCAGATCTACTTCTTCGCTTTGCTCTCTGCCAATACAGAGATGTCAAATCATCTTAGATTTGCTTCATCGTAAGCACGTGAAAGCCAAATCAACTATGTCTTTGATTTGTTCCTTGTAAGCACAAGAATGCCAAATCATCTTGGATCTTGCTTCAGTGAAATTATCCGAATGTGAGATCTACTATGTATCTACTCCCCGTTGAAGTGGAGATGCTAGACTTCGATTTGCTCTCTGCCAATACAGAGATGCCAAATCATCTTAGATTTGCTTCATCGTAAACACGTGAAAGCCAAATCAGCTATGTCTTCGATTTGCTCCTTGTAAGCACAAGGATGCCAAACCATCTTGGATCTTACTTCAGTGAAATCATCTGAAGGTAAGATCTGCTATGTATCTGCTCCCCGTCGAAGTGGAGATGCCAGACTTCGATTTGCTCTCTGACAATACAGAGATGCCAAATCATCTTAGATTTGCTTAATCGTAAACACGTGAAAGCCAAATCAGCTATGTCTTTGATTTGTTCCTTGTAAGCACAAGGATGCCAAACCATCTTGGATCTTGCTTCAGTGAAATCATCTGAAGGTGAGATCTGCTATGTATCTGCTCCCCGTTGAAATAGAGATGCCAGACTTCGATTTGCTCTCTGCCAATACAGATATGTCAAATCATCTTAGATTTGCTTCATCGTAAACACGTGAAAGCCAAATCAGCTATGTCTTCTGGATATAATTACAATTACTAGAGCCTAATTGTATGTGTTTGATTGGTCTCTTCGTTAGCTTAACAAAAGCTCCATTGAACTGTATTTAAATCAGAAGAAAATTTTACGACTTTGGAAATTATTTAATTGAGTTGATTTATATGATGTGAAATTAAATTAGGCAATCGTGAGAATTGTTCAACGAGAGAATTTGATTAAAGAATTTTCTTGAAACATTAATTTGGAAAATCTAAACGATTTTTGGAAAAATTAATTTTGATCAAGTAAAATTAAATTAATGAAATTAATTAAAATTAATATGATATTTTTTTAAATTAATTTCCAAGTTAGACAATTGACCCAATGGGTAATTGAACTTGAAAATTGGACCTGAGATAAAAAATTAGGCTCGAGAATCCAAAACCTAGACCGAGACCCAAAAATTAGTTGAATCGGGTCTGGTATGTGAAACTGGACCGACGGTGCAATCGGTGGCAAGACCGAACCGGTCAGGTCGTCATCGACCCAGGCTGAACTGATAATTTTCGAACAGGCTTGGGGTGTCGTAAGGGTGTCGCACTTGCGATAGCACCATCGGACACGACAGTGTCGACGATATTCCAGTGGCCGGCGGATGGTCAATGACGGTGGTTCTTTAGTAGTTGAGTAGTGGAAGAATTATACTCCTCTTGGGACTCTACTGTATAATTTGATTTCAGATTAACTATTACAAAATTAATATTATTTTAATAAATTTAATTTAATACATATCTTTGTAGCATTAATATTAGATTAAATTTAATATTAAAGTGATTAAGTTTAATTTATAGTTGAATTCTCTAAACTCTCCCTATATAAAGAGAGACATGAGTTATTATTTTTCACATACTTGAATTCAAGATAAAGTTGTAAAGAGAAAATTCTTTGAAGAAATTGTTTCAAAATATTTCTAGAGATATTTTTTTATTTACAACTTGGTCCAAAAGTTTAGAGAAATTACAAAATTACCCAATATTGGGTAATTTTTATGAATTTTTTTCTAATTTGAAATGAGCCCACACTTGATAGATGTAAGCTTGAGGATAGCGGAGAAGACTACTCAGTTGAAGCATTCGTTCTAGATGAATCGAAAATGTACAGTTTTGATTAAGTGCTTATTACTTTAGATATCATATCCAAGTTATTGTTTTGAAAAAAAAAAATTAAAACTCTGATTTCTCCTTAAACATATTTTCTGTTGCGTTTTACAAACATGTTTGTTCCAACATGATATAGATTTATGATTTTTTTAGTTAAATATGCCATAGTGATAAGTAAAAGAAACTTATATATCTTGGTATGTTTAAGTTACATTCAGCATTTGATAATATTGGACATTGTTATAAGCTTACCTTATTGATGTTTAAATGCCTTGTACTAGCCAAAATTATGTCAAACTAAGGTTTGCCTTTATGCTTAAATAAGAACAAGGTAAGTATAGTATCTTTCAATTGAACTTACTAAGCATTTTATATACTTACTCTAGTTGTTTTCTTCCTTTGTAAATCGTCACCTTTTAGAACTCTCAAATCGAATTGAAGCTCACATTATCATCAAATCGGTAGAGTTATGCTCATTTTTGTTTCAATGTTTTGGCATGTATATAAGATCAATATATCATTTGAATTGTTAACATAATGTATGTATCGAGGATGTAGTTTTGGTAATGTTATGTGTGCATTTGCTAGTTTGTCATTTGGCTAAGTTGATCTTTAATTTGATTATGATGAATGCCAATTGTACTTATGGACCTAGATTATTCAAAGTTAAATACATTAAGTTGTTAAATGAAGCATATAATCATGTAATGATAGAATTAGGAATTGGAATGTTGAAGTTGAATAGGCGTTTAAGTTTTGTAAATAATGAATTGTAAAATGTGGTAGTTGGTGATTTGGTCTAGTTAGTTAATGATCTGTTTTGTTTAAATTGGTTAATTGATGTGAATTTGAAGCTAACAAGCTTAAATGAAAGTTCAAATATGTTTGGTTGATTACTTGAAATAGGTAACAATTTGAAAGTTTCTAGAATAGGGCAACGTTACGACCTTGAGTCCCCGACGTCGAGACATGGTCCGACAGTGAGTGATGCCGTTGTCAAATCTAGTGCCCAGAGTGGCATACATTCGTTTGTAAACTTGTAATTTTTTCGAACAGATTGGTTAATAAAATAAATTCATTGATTACATGTCCTTAGTCTAATTGGAAATGAGCAAACCGATTAAAAGACTAATATGTCGTTTATCAAGTCCAATTGGGGATATTCCTTGTCTTGGACATCGGAGTGAATGACTCTTAAAAGATAAAGGCATAAATGTGACTGATTGGATTGACTGTACATCAGACAGGACCTAAGCAGAATAGATCCTGAATCCGTTTATGGATTTATTCACTTGTGACGTTCATAGTGTGGTATACCTAAATCCTAAATGGATGGTAGACTATATATGCGTGACTTGTACTCATTGATGTAAATAAAAACCTGAGTTCAAATAGATAAAGAACCGAAAGTTGGTGCGTTGGGTGTACGAATTTTGTAATATGTAGTGTCATTCATAACAGTAAAATTCATAGCCCAAAACATAGGTAAATGATATCATCTCATTGGCATTACATGGTTGAAAAAAGGTAAACATGGCCACGGGTCGTTCGTCTTTGTGATGGATGACTTGATCATTATTTGATAGTGATTGATTTTTCATGAAGGAAACTGTAGTGTTTACCATGAGATAAAATAGGATCATATTGGGAGAACAAATATTATTCTAAAGAGATTAAGGATATCCTGTGGGTAACACACTTATGACAAGATCATTAGACGAGCGTTAAGTAGTTGTTTTCGTAATGGTATGTCGTTGGGGAGAGCTTAGTCACGATACTATAATGGAATGACTTCATGCTAAATGACTTTATAATTAATAGGAAAAAAGTAAAAACTTAATTATAAATTATTTAAGTCTCAACTACATACGTCCAATCGGTCCCTTCGTTAGCTCATTGAAACCAGAAATGAATTGCGTGTTTGAATAAAAATGAACGGAATGGATAGGAAAAAGAAATGAAAAACATTTAGGAATCATTATGTTTTTCTTTGAAATGGAGAAATGAAATCATTTGGAACTGAATGTAGGTTTCCAAAAATGGAAATAGAAATGAAAATAATTCATTTCTTATCCTATATAGATTACTTAAAAAATGACCGGAAGAATGAATTTTTGTTTTTGGATTGTTTTGAAGCCCAAAAATGAAAATAAACCATTCAGTCATAGTGAACATGTTGAGTTGTGAAATATTAAACATATTTTCTCGAAATTTTGCCAGGGGCAAAATCGTTAAAGTTTTACCATGGGTAAAATCATCAAAATTTTTGCTAGAGGTAAAATAGAGATGAGAAAATTATTTTATATATAAATATTAAATTTTATTTTGAGAAATATAAAAATTGAATCGGGTTGGATCACATTACAGAATATTAGGTTAAAAAGGCCCAAGAAGTACTCGTAATTGGACCCGATGTGAGAGAGGCTAAAAAACCCCTCATGGACATGAAGGGGATGGCAACCCTAGTTGGCAATTACTAGGGTTTGCCGTCCACCCTAGTCTTATTCTAAGTAGGATGATTTTATATTTAATATAAACCACTACAACTCAATAAGGGTTTTACCTTTTCTTCCTATAAATACATAACACCAGTAGAGCTATTAATGCAACTTTGAGAGTTTGTTATTCTGTCAAAATATAAAGAGAATCTATTCTCAAATATTATATATATTTTTCGGAATAACACTTCTACCGGTTTCTATTAAGAAGAGATAATTTTTGTTTTCACCCCAAAAGGAGAGAGAACTTTTTCTAGTTTTGTGTTTCGATTTAATTCGTTCAAGCCCACATTTAAAGCAGTTCATGGTAAGAGAACATCGGAGAAGATCGTTTGGTTAAAAGTCAAGAACAACGAATGTCCCTTAAGCCGAAAACACAGGTACGGATTTGGTTAAGGTTTATTACTATAAATATCATAACCGGGTCAATTTTTAAAATTTTAGGTTTTCGCTGTGCAAGAAAACCGTTTTCAAATTGGGTTTTTTGCAACAGTCGTGACGTAACTCACTGAGATAACAATGTCAAGACGTGGAGATTATGAAGTTGCAACGTTGGTCTGAGAATTTCAAAACTTTACAATTTGGTCCTAATTCATGCTTGAGTTAACAAAAGAGCTTTCGTAAGCTCGTATGGGACTTGAAAATTATTGTGTTGCATATTTAGATTGTGTATGATACTTATTTGCATATGTTATTAGTTGAATGTTGTAAAATTGTTGAGGTCACTACGGTAATGAATATAGCATCCTACAACTTGAACCTAGTGATTGGGTCGGGTGAGGGTTGTTACACTTCACTAAGACATTCCCCTTTCAAGTTTTGTTGTAGACTAAGTGACTCACTTGGGTTTAAATATCGGTTACTATATGAACAATGATAAGTGCTCACTCTCGCAATCTTCTACCTAGCACAAGTTGATCGCATACAATAGTTTTAGCTTGCTTATATACAAATAAATCATAATCATTCCCCTGTACAAAGAGGTTTTCAATTATCCTCATAAAAGTTACGAGAAAAATTAATATCTTCAAGATATTCTAAAGTTAGTGTGACTTGGTCTTCTTAAACAAGGAACTTTGCATTAAAAGACTTTGATTTGATCCTTTGTGATTTGATTATTCACACTTGAACATCATAGATGGGCCAAGATAATTCTTAGAGATCATAAATGCAAAGCCCTACACGTTTGAAATCAAAAGATTAATAATACAAATAAGACAAGTTTCAACTTATTCCAAGTATGCCTCAAGCTACAACTACCATTGTAGTTGGAAATCAAAACTACTTATAATAGTTTTTTACATAAACTTTTAATAAATATATTTATTACATAAATTTTTTCACCTACATCATGGGTGAGCCATAATCGAGTATTATTATAAAACTCTTGATTGCGTTGGTATCACGAGTTAACTAGGCACCAACTTAGTCAAGAAAAATACATAAAATCAATTTCAAAAAAAAAACTACTTTTCCATATTACTATTTTTTATCCAAAAATCAATATAATTAACTACTCACTTTTTTATCAAAAAGGGAAAAAAATTGTTGACTCGAAATTTATCCATCACAATTGAAGCACGGCATATATGGAGTGATTGTAAGCACTTAAAATGATAAACAAATCAACTTCAGATAGTCCAAAGTGGCAAACGAAAATGGGCAAAAGAATTGAGTATCCACCAAACTGAAGAGGATGACGACAAGCCATTCCTAAAACCACTTGCAAAAACAAGACTAAAAAACATGATACAAGAGGAGACAAAAACTTCTAAAAGTGAAGACATATTAAACAATTGAAAAAATATATATATATAAAACTTAAGACAACATGGGTCCAAATCAACTCGTGAAATTGTTTATTATTCTGAAATACTCTCAAAATAGAAACATGTTAAGAAGCCGGCGAAGAACCACCCACTTTCCAAGAGAAATTGTTGGTAGTCATTAGAGTTTCAACGACGATAGACACCATCATCTGTCCATCACAATTTGTGAAGACAACAAAGATACTCACAAAATAGAGTTGCATACTAAAAAAAAACACGTGAATTGAATGAGAAAAATAAAGAAAGAGAGAGTTCGTGGGAGCCGGGGCAAAACAAAAGAGAATAAACAAACAATTTGGAGAAAAAAGAGAAAGTTTTTAAGGTTTCTTAAAATAAAATAATTACATTAGCAAAGATATCAAAATCGAGGACTTAAAAACTTTGAGATCCCAAGTTCAAGTAACATGTAAATGTATGAGTTTTTCTCCATATTTATTCTTATAGTTAGTTTATTAATTTGAGTTTAGTTATTAATAATTAGTTGTTACGTTAATTATTTAATTCAATGCTTATAATGATTGATTTTGATTGGAAATATTGATATAGTTATAATTTCAAAAAGAACAACAATTTACATTTTTATTACCTTATTATCAAGAATTATTA
The DNA here is from genome assembly GCA_025698465.1 of Gossypium longicalyx. Taxonomy (NCBI): domain Eukaryota; kingdom Viridiplantae; phylum Streptophyta; class Magnoliopsida; order Malvales; family Malvaceae; genus Gossypium; species Gossypium longicalyx. The sequence goes on along the minus strand of CM047001.1, from coordinate 3,436,254 downwards.
TTTTTATAAATCATAATTATCAATTAAAATTTTATTTTAGCTTTATTTTTCACCCACACATTGGATTTGTCAAAAGACTAATATTTATTATGCATTTGTATTTGATACACTGTCGATATAAAATCTGTAAATTGACAATAAATTATATTGTGTTAAACGATTGAAAAATCATTATAAATATTCTTAAAAAAGAAAAGTAAAAACATTGGTGTAAATTTATGCATCATTATATTTTTCTCAATACAACTCACAAACTATAAATAATTTTTACGATTTGAACCGATAACGTGAGTTATGAGGTGAACACCAACTATTAATAATTCAATTATATATTTATTTATTTACTTGTGAAGATGAATATATATACTAAAGGTGAGACAAATAAGTGAATAAAATAAAAAATAATTATATACACCAAAAAATAAGTACGAAAATTAAGATGGTGAAGATGAGACAAGTCCAATAATTTAAGGCGTTGATGACTTAAAGTGGTGGAAATTAAGGTGATGATGGATTTGGAAAGAGAAAGAAGGCTTTAGTTTAATCTTCCCCCAAATTGTGGTGGCTAGTAAGATTCGTAAAGATCTTGCCTTCATTAAAATAACCTTGGATTTCTACGTCAATCACGCTAACATCTTAATTATAAGCCAACATTATGCGTCACCATGTCCCTGCCCTCACTCTACATACATTGATGTTCATTTCTGAGGGTTATTTTCATATTTATAAGATATAATTCTTTAACGTAATATATTAGCGGTAATTAAATATTATACATGATGATATATTATTTCTTTTAAAGATAACATGTGAAGAGTAGAACGGGATGAGTAAATATATTTTTAATTACAAAATAAATGTTAAATGCCATCAATTTTTTTTTATTTATCTTTTAAAAAAATAATAGCTAATTTTATTAATTTATTTCTCTATTATCATTAATTCTAACCTAACACATTTAAAGTATGTATGATATTGATTGTGATGTTAGATTAAGAAATTAAGGTCGAAGAACATAGTGATTTCACGTGCATCATGGAGTTTTCCATGTGGGAAGTAATAATTATAATAATATAATTCTTTCTCAAGAAATTATTCATGGATGTATTAAGATGGGACTTTTTTTTAATGTTTTGAAAGTGTTAATAATATAATGAAAATTAATATGTTTTAAAATAATTAAATATAAAATAAAATTTTAATTAGCGTGAATTTAAACTTGAAATTAAAAGGATGAGTAAAATTCGTAAAAAAAAAAAAGTATTCTAAATAAGTAAAAATATTTTCTATTTCTTTACAAGATCATGTGAATGGTTAAAATATGTGTAAAAAATAATACTTCGCTAAACTATTATAGTATAAACAAATAATCTGACTATTACAACACAAATGAACTAATACAATCTAAACTAAAATTGATTAACTTAATTAATTAAACTAAAACCGATATATGATCACCGTACATTATAAACTTAAAAATCTCGAATTTCAATACTCAAAACCCAAAACTTCCCTTCTATACTCTACTTTTTAAGCTTAAACCATACTCTTTTTTAAAGAGATTGCATGGAGGGGGTTAATAAATTATAAGAATAGTTTTCTTGCTCTGAGGGCATTTTTCATGGCCAAAACTTGCTTATTTGTTATTTCTTGAGGATCATTTTCGCAACCAACTCTCCTTTTTCTTGCCTGTCTTCACTCACTCTCAAGTAAATTACCTTATATAACAATATTATTAGCTCATGAAACACAGATAGCAATTTCTTGATTTGCTATTCTACAACCTGCCATGGCTGATATTGATTTTCACTCAAAACCCTTGAAGTTGTTTGGGTTCAATATCGGGGAAAGAACTGGCAAAGGATCAAACAAAGCACCACCAGCCGGAGGATCGCCGGAACTTGACCGTAAATACGAGTGTCAATACTGTTGCAGGGAGTTCGCAAACTCTCAAGCCCTAGGAGGTCACCAAAATGCTCACAAGAAGGAAAGGCAGTTACTAAAGCGTGCTCAAATGCAGGCTGCTGCCACTCGGAACTCCATGATATCGCCTTTTACACCTCCGCCACACCTCCTTGCTGCGGCGGTGTTACCAGCCGCTGCACCACCGCCACTGTATCATTCTGCTTTTTACATGTCACATGGAGGAGCAGGATCAGCCCCATCGTATATGTTGCAAGGTAGCACGCACCATTGTGGGACTGGTTCTGGGCATGGACGGCGTTTATATACAGGAGAAGGAAGGGAGAGCATGGCAGCCGCCATGTCAGATGATATCGGGGATCATGCCGGAGTTTTTTCGGTAGTGAGGCGGTTCACTGGAGATGATGGTGGACCTAAGATTGATAATGGATTAGGTCTTGATTTACATCTTCGTCTAGGATAGTCTGTGCCATAAATTTTTTTTAAAAAAAATTGTATGGACTTGATCAAGCTTAAAATTTATAGAATTGAAGTTCTTGGGTTGAAAATGTAAAGTTTTTTTTTTTTTTGGTTTAATTTTCTAATTTTTATTGATATTCAACGTTTTAATTTCTTGAGTGAAGCAATTATGTATGTATGGAGTATTAAACTTTTTTTCAATTCTCAGCCTTGTTAATTTCCCTTAATTCTCGTAATCTTAATTAGGGTTGAATCTTCCACCTAAGATTATGTTTATCCCATATCTAAGAAACATCATTCTCATTTGTTGTAAGAGGTATTCATGGATAGATCTACTTGTTGCTCCTCATTGCCCCTTCTATAACCCCTCTCTCCATTAACCCAATTATAATCCCATAATCTAATTTTAGAACTATCAATGACTTGCCATTGCACTTTATCTTTAATAAAATTCCTTCCCTCAGAAATACTTGCCCATGCCCAAAAAGGCCTTCCCCCTTTTCTTGCATCCATGCTAGATCCTTTAGGAAAATACCTAGCCCATACGGCCTTTGGATTTATCAAAATCCTCCAACTTTGTTCAGCTAGTAAAGCAACATTCATCAATCCAAGATCTCTAAAACCCATACCCCCTACACCTTTCAACTTGGTTAAACAGAGCTAACTCACACAATGAATTTTTCGCTCATCATGTTTCTACCTCTACCAAAAACTAGCAATTGCAGCATTAATTTCGTTGCAAAGCTTCTTTGGTAGTTTAAAACATAGCATCAGTAATTAAGGCATGCGCAAGCAACAACTCTAATCAAAACATACCTTCCTCCTTGTGACAACAGGTTCCTCTTCCATGGTTTTAGTTTGTTCAAAATTCTCTCCTTAATAAAGCTCATTGCCATACCCTTAGTCTTTCCCCCAAAAACTTGGACCGCTAAGTATGACCCAGCATTCTTTGCTTCAACAATTCCTTGTACCATCCCATTCCTATTCAATTCAGAAGTATTTGCATTGAATATAACACTTGATTTAGCCAAATTCACACTCTGTCCAGAACCTCCACAATATCTGTCAAGAATGGACTTCAAAACACTAGCATTGTTAGGGTCAGCAGGCAAAAAGAAGAGTGAATCATTTGCAAAAAAACAAGTGTGACAACACAGGACAGTTTTCACTGATTTTAATTCCCTTAACATGTCTAGGCTCAATTGCACTATTAACCATTCTTGATAAAACATTAGCCATTATACCAGTCTGGCCCAATAGGCTCTTGTAAAGTTGTTACTGTTAAAATGGGCCCTTTTCAAGATTTTGGGAAATAAGGTTGGGGTTACAAACAAGCCCCCATATTCGAATCTAAATATATTGGTTGGATATTAACTTGACAACTCTCACAGTCATATATGGTTTCATTGAAATGAAAATAACAAGAGAATCACTAGCACTTGGACCAAGACTCTGCTATAAGATTGGGATACATAATCGTTGGAGCATGGAACTACACCATCATCTTACCAAACAAGTTACCACTTTAATTAGCCATTAGAAGATGACATTTTTTGAATAGTTTAGTCGTTAGGAGGCGTGAGGATTTTGTTGAGGGATGTGGTGTGATAAAAGGTGGAGATAGTGTTGCAGGGCGGCAGCAGCAGCACATGCATAGGATTTTGCTGCAAATATGGGCCAACACAGGATAACACTTGGTTGGAGGGGATTCACTTCAAGTCGTCAAAAAGCTAAACAGATGGAAGATGACCTTTCAGCATTCTATAGCATTACCATAACAAGACAAGCTAACAAGGCCACTCTCCAACTATTGTTAACTTTGAGATGGATGATAATATGTATTGCATCCAACTATTCAATAGCTAGCTTTAAAATTGATGAAGTAAAGTAGAATAGAGTGGATGCCAAAATTTTGTTGACTAAACTTTACCTTTTTGTTTTAAGCACCTAGATTCGAGGCTTACCATATACAATTACAATGTGTGAATCTCTAGTCTCATCATATATATGTCATATATGAGTTTTATCCGATTTTTTCATTAATCTATAGTGTTTATACTGATTTGATTTTATGTTATAGCTACTTAGACATGTATTTATATTTATGCAATATATGTATTTTATTTGTAATGATAAAACATTTATAATAAAAAAAAGAAAAACCTAAAAAGTATTATCAAATATTATTCAAAATGCAGTTCTTGAAAGCTGAAAAAGGAACACTGCCATAGCTATGGTCCTTCTTTGCCCAAATCACCCTTTCATGCACACCCAAATTGAAATTCCCTCTCTTCTTGGTGCTCTAGATTTTGAAGATCATATTTATTCTTTTTAACACAATATTTAGAATTATCCAAAGTTTCTCTCCAACCCATAAATAAAAGAATAATGTTCTTTAGTGCACTTGAACCCACATCCTCTAATATTGACAACAGTACTCATGCAAATTGAACTAAAACTCAATCAACTTCTAATTTCTAGTTAATTATGATATTATCACTTAAATAATCATTTCAATTTACTTGGTTTATCATATGTATATAGGTCACATTATTATTAACGTACCAATCTTATTTTTCCCATAATAATGTACCAATCATTATGGACAACCCAAATAACAATCTTTCTCCAATGTTTTAGTCACTCACAACCTTGCCATTTATCAACATATAATGCTGACCTAAACCTCCCCCGTAAAGTTGGATAATTTCCAAAATATCATTGCATTTTTTAGGGTTAAAAGAACAAATTACTCCATTTATAAAAGCAATTTAGACAATTTAATTGTACAATTGTAAACGACAATAATATTAAATGTTAAAAAAAAAAATTGCCTACCTTGCTTGCTAGCTGCTATCTTCATTCATGATGCAACCAGCCTTCAGCACATAATATGATAGAATAAATGGTGATAGATTTTTATGAGATTGGCTGCAAACCCCACACACATGACGCCAGTTTAGCAGAGAAATCAACGCTAATGATAATGTAGGATTGGTTGAGGGAGGAGGCAAGGTGGGGGCATAGGGTTGTTGTCTAAGATTCCAAATAAGTAGGGTCTTCTTCGTGCTAGCTTGAACCAATCATATTCACTCGGTTTCCCTTCATTAATTCCGGAGGAACTCAATTCTACGTTTTGTTTTGTTTCCATTCCATATTGATTTATCTTTATCAATAAATTACTGATTGAATCTTAGTTTAATTGTTATTAGCATTGTTGTCAGTGTAAAAAGACACGAATTCGAATATGTTGAATAAATATTTAAAAAAAAAGATAAATTTGACCGTCAACATTTAAAAAAAGAGTCAAAATAATATTTTTTTAACGAGAATACTAACTAAACTATTAATTTTTAAACACAACAACTTACAAAACAATCCACGTGTACTTCATGCTAATTTTTATGAACTTTTTATATTTTTTAATTTTGATTTTTAATTATTTATTGATATGACATATAAGACAAATGATGTTAAGTTAACATAATGTGCTTATAAACTGTTGTGCGAGCTGTCACGCCAATAACATAGAAAATTAATATGTTAATCATCATTTTTGTTAACAAAAATATTTGAAAGTTTAAGGATCAAATTTAGCTAAAAATATAACGACCAAATTAATAGAAAATATAAATGTGAAAAGTTAAATTTATCATTATGCCTAATTTTTAATACTATAAAATTAAAAGGATAAACATGAAAAAATTGTTGTTTCCTTTCTTCCTTCCTTTTATTTCTCCTTTTTACTTTTATATTATCACTTTTTCTACTGTGATTAGAAAATTTATTTTAAATACTTTTAAATATTAATATGAATTTATTCCACGAATTAATCCAGCATCAATTTAATTTAAAAAAAAAATTTAAAATAAAAATTACAGAGAGTTTATTTTTACATAATATTTTTTTTTACTTACATCATAATCGTCTTTCAAGTTTCCTCAAAATTTCATTGAATTACCAAACGAAATATAAAATAATAATTTGAAAAAATATTTTATTTTTTAAAAATTATAATATATTTATTTTTACAAAAAAAATAAAATAAAATTTCATATTTTTTGGATTTTTTAATTGAAAAAATTAATTAATTTGATGCCACATCAACAAAGTGAATGCTTGTCAATTTTTTTCATTCATTTTAGTGTGATTTAACAAAAAGCGCAAGTTCTAATATTAAAAAGAGGTGAAAAATTAAATGGATAATTAAAATATCTTTTATTGTAAAGTTGGACAAAATAAATTAGGCTTAAGGGTGTAAAAAGCCCTCAAACTTCTTCAAAAAAAGCAATTAAGCCCTTACTTTTTTTACACTCAATTGAGTATTTAAACTTTCAAAATGTATCAAAAAGGCTCTCAAACTTAAAAAAAAAATATTAAGCCCTTGCTTTTTTTTTACACTCAATTGGGTATTTAAACTACCAAAATGCATCTAAAAGGCCCTCAAGGTTTTTCAAAAAAAGCAATTAAGGCCCTTTTTTTGCACTCAATTGGGTACTTTAACAGTTGACCGTTAAAGTTAACTATTCCTAATTGTTTTCAGTTAAAGTCATCTCGTATCACAACCACGGCGTGACATGCGAAAAAAAAATTTTAAAAATATAAATCAATAAAAGTTATAAAAATTATTAATTTTTAATAAAAATATTTAAATTTTATTAAAAACTATAAATATATATAAATAAATAATTTATAAAATTTATAAAATTTTCTAAAAATCATAAAAAAAAATTATAAAAAGCATAAAAAGACCATTTAACCATTAAGTTAAAGTTAACGACCCCAGTTTTTTTCAATTAAAGTCATCATGTGTCGCAACACAGCATGAGGCAAAAAATAGTAAAAATAAAAATCAATAAAAGTTATAGAAAAATTATAAAATGATTCTTTTGGTATAATAATTTTTATAATTTTTTTTTACAAATTTTATATTTCTTTACATTTTCTATAATTTTCTTACAACTTTATAAAATTTTATAATTTTTTATATATTTCTATATATATATATATTATAAAAAATTCTAATTTTTTTCTAATTTTTAATATTTTTATTAAAATTTAATAAATTTTTTATTGATTTTTATTTTTATAATTTTTGTGCCACATGTCACGCCATAATTGTGACACATAATGACTTTAACTAAAAAAAAACTAGGGGCAATTATCTTTATCGGTTAACTATTAAAGTACCCAATTGAGTGAAAAAAGAAACAATGATATAATTGCTTTTTTTGAAAAAAATTTGAGGGCCGTTTTGGTATATTTTAACAGTTTAAATACCTAATTGAGTAAAAAATATAAGGACTTAATTTTTTTTAATAAAAATTAAGTACTTTTTACAGTTTTAAGCGAATAAATTATTATGCCAAAAAAAAGAAAGAAAGAAGCGTGAGATGGCCCGTTGTTGTTTTGTGTAAAGAAAATTGTAAATGGATAATGAGTTAGAATCTAAATAGGGAATGAAGAACCACAGAAGGAGGGAATTAGGAAAATGCCCCTTTTTTTGCGGATGTAGTAGCATTATGACAATTTTAAATAAATGCCTTTGCCCCCCAACTTTTTCCACTTTTTCTTCACCAATTTGGATTAAATTACATCATTTTTGTCTTTCACATTAATTTAAAAAAAATCAATGCAATAGACACCTATCTCAAATACATTTATCTTATAATTTAAAAACGGGTTAATTCATGATTTAGCCTCTAAAATATATCTGTTTTCCCACTTTGATACTTAAATTTTTTTTTTATCTCAATTCGAATATGTTTTCAACAAACGTTTAAAAACATAATAGTCAATTGAATAATGCTATGTGACTTTTTTTATATTTTCAAAAACTAAAATCCTTTTTAAATGAAAAAAATTATATTATTTTAAAATGTATTTCTTAATTAGTTTTTTGGTTAAATTTCTTTTTCACCCTCCATCTTTGCTGCTGCGACTTTTTTTTTTTTTTAGGTACAAATAAGTTGTGCAATCATGGTTAAATCTCGAACCAACAACAAAATCAAAATAGAATAATTGAAATCTGAGTTTGAAAACAATTGAAACAGAAGAACAAAATGATTGAATACGTTTGGAACACTTGAATGATTGAACCCAAACAATTAAACACAACTCACCTCAAATACGCAAAACGAAATGTAACCTCAAATCATCAAAGTCATAGAACCCATTGGTTAGAAATTGGACCAAAAACTATAACTGATCAATACTTTAGGTACTAAATTAAGATAAAAAAATTATAAATAAAAATTCATTATAACCTTCTTATAATATATTTATGTTTTTCTATTTATTTCATTCACTTTTTATTACAAAATAAAAAAATTAATTACTTTAAAATAATTTTTAAGTACAATAGAATTAAATTCTATGACTTTGAGTAAAATTAAGTATTTTAAAATTATATTTAATTCAATTATATATTAACATTTCCATGAATTCATTATTTTTATTTAAAATTAATTACCATTATTTAGAAGATTTTAATGGAAAATTAATTAAAATATAACAACAAAAAATAGAAAAAAATGAATTCATGTCAAAGTTAAAATATATAATTGAATTAAAATTAAGTTTAAAAAGTTTAACATGAATTTACATAATAAAAAATAAAAAGTGAAATAGAGGACAAAAGAATTTTTTTTTTTTTAAAATCTCATTTTAAGTTCTGATCATAATTTTTTTTTGATACAATGCCTAGAACTACCCATAGCCCCTCCCCAACCCATAAATAGGAGGATAATGTATTTCAACATACTCAAACCTACGTCCTCCTGTATTGACAATAATACTCATACCAATCGAGTTAAGACTCAACCAGCAAGGACAAAAAGAAAATTTATTATCATTCATGGCAATTTTTAAAACTAAACTTACATATATTAATTGAACATTATGTTTAGCATGTGCTTATATTAGAAAATTAATTAGATATTTATTGTTTTTAATTAAAAATATTGAATAAATAAATATTTTTCAAAAAGGGAGTGAATCTTTTTATAAAATCTGAATTATATCATATCTGCTCTTTTTGATACAATGTTTAGAATTACAAATCGTCATTTTCCAACCTTTAAATAGGAGGATAATGCACTTCAACGCACTCGAATCTATATCCTCCTGTACTGGCAACAATATCAATGTCAATCGAACTGAAACTCAAACGACTGAAAAAATTAGTAGTTAAATTGGCAAATATGATAAAAATAAAAATCCATGAAATGATGTTTAAAGTGGCCTAGTAATAATAAAGTGGTTAAGATGAAAAGGTGTGGAAGTTAGTGGTGCACTACGGAATTAGTGCCAGCTTAGCTTTGCACAATTAGGGCTCCACTTAGTGATTATATTATAATTGAAGTGGCTTTCTACTTGCTTCTGTATTCAACCCTTGAAAAACACCAACTTTTTGTTGTATAATTTATTGGTTACCGATATTAGACCATACCTGTCTGAATGCCCAAGGATTTGGATAAGATTTTTTTTATTCAAATTGGTCCTTCCTGAATTACAATTTTAATAATTGATATCTTTACTTTCATAAAATATTCAATATGGTACCTGAACTATCAATATATATTTTATTATGGTATCTATATTTTCACAAAATATCTAATGTGGTGCATGAACTATCAATATTTGTTTTATCATGGTACCTGGTGTTAACATTGTTAGTGACTTGTTAAACTAGCCAATGAAAATTTAACATGTAATTTTTTTTTCCAAATCATCAAATCCATACTGATAATATAACATTATGTAAAAAACTAAATAAAACAAAAAGAATTAAATTAAATTAAAAATAAATAAATAAATAACTAAACATATGATTAATATAAAATAAATAAATACTAAACTTACATAAGTAAAAAAAAAAAAAGGGTCATCTTCTCCAAAGAATTTTCCATTTAAAATACTATTTTAATTTATTTTTAAATACTATTTTTTATTATCCATGAAAGTTAGTTTAGTATTTACTTCTTTTTTTTATTAACCATATTTTTAGTTTTTTTTTAAATTTAATTTAATTCTTATTTTATTTAGTTTTTTATATAATGTTATATTATCCATGTAAATTTTATGATTCGAGAAAAATTTTACATGTCGAATTTTTATAGGCTAGTTTAGCAATTCACTAATGGTGTTAACATCAAGTACCATAGTAAGACACGTATTAATAGTTCAAGTACCATATTGAACATAGTAAAACACATATTGATAGTTCAGATACCCATAAATTTGCTGAAACATCATCTTAAGCCTCCATCCTTAGTTACTTTCCATACCATACGTAGAGTGAACCACCACCATAGTCTATCCAAATACTTTGTTAACTTAATTGTTAGAAAAATTATTTTATCTAAAAATGAAAAAAAAATTAATATTACAAATAAAAAATTTTCATTATATAATAAAGTAATAAACATATATTTTATTATATAACGAAGTTCAAAATTAAATTATTTTTAAAATTTTCAATTTTTTATATAAAAATTAACTTAAATTAAGCTTAATATTATTATATTAATAATAATTTTTTAAAAATATTTAAAAAATATTAATATATTAATATAAAATATTATATTTTTCAATATTATTAAACATACATATTTAATTATTTATATTTAATCATCTAATAAATTATTTTAATATAATTTATTGTTTTAATAAATTATTTAATATTTCAATTTTATTTTAATAATAAATTTTAAAAATAATAATTTTAAATAATATTCTTGACATATTATTAAAATATTCAATATTAATATTTTAATAATAAATATTTATTACAATTATAAATATATTAATAATAAATGTTTTGTATTATAAATGTTAAAATATGTCATAAATCTATGTACTCTTCACAAAATTGTAATTTAGTCTTTGTACTTTTATTTTCAAGAATTTAGTCCCTCTACTTTTCAGATTTGAAAATCAAGTCCAATTGTTGACATTGTTAAATTTTTTTTATCAATTTTGTTGATATCATATTTTTAAATAAAGAAATACTCATTTGGTAGTTATGTTATTAAAAAATGACGTTATAATGAATCTGAATTTAATAAAATATTTTTAATATATGCAAAAAAAATATATAAGTTTATAGATATAAAATAAACTCAATTAAACAATGAAAAGATAAGAAAAATCTCAAATATTTGTTTGTTTCATTGAAAATAACTTTTATAAAATATTTTTAAGAAATCTGTTAAAGAATAGAAAGTATTTTATACAGATTCGTCTAAACACAAAAAAATATTAATTTTTCCATGAAAAAAAGTCATTTTCCAGAAGTCGTTTTCAGTGAAACAAAGAGACCCTTAAACTTACATCCCAACATTGATTTAAATGGACAAATGCTTAATTCAATCTTACTTTTTACTAATTAATCTTATTATATAGTTGTTTTAGTTTTACTCTTACAAATCTAGTACATTGACAAGTACAATACAAATACAAGAAATTACAATGTAAAATTAAATCAGTACAAAATATAATAGATAAAGGACAAAAATGAACAGAAGAAAACTTATCTATAACATATGTCCATATTGAAATTAGAGACCCATGCATTATATTTACATAGAGTGAAACTCAAAATTATTTAACAATTTTATTATAGGTTTTGATTATATATGCTCTTTTTGATACAATGCCCAGAACTACCCATAGTCCCTCCCCAACCCATAAATAGGAGGATAATGCGCTTCAATGCACTGAACCCACATCCTTCTGTATTGGTAACAATGCTCATGCCAATCAAGCTAAGACTCAATTGGCTTTGTGTCCATGATTTTGAAATGAGACAATGCTGTAAAACAGAAAATAGATATGTTTATCATAAATTCAAATACTCACATCATATGCATAACTTAATGGTTAAATTTTACTATTAGTCCTTATACTTTGTAAAAATTGTGAATTTAGTCACTGTACTTTTATTTAATTAATTTTAGTCTTTATACTTTTCAAATTGGTAAATTTTAGTCCTTGTACTTTTTAGATTTTGAAATTTTAGTTCTGACCCAAACAATAGCAATTAAATCTGCTTGACTAAATTCAATTACTAGTCATGTACAATGCGTATAGTTATAGATTTAGTCCATTTTCTCCAATTATTTCATTCTAAGTCCCTATACTTTTCGAATTGTGAAATTATAGTCTTAATGCAAATAACAATCAATAATCCATTAATTGGATTTTTAGTGAGTAGTATGTAGAAATAATAAGCTGACATGACATTACACATATGATAATATGTTTGGCACATCAAATTTTAGAAATAGCAAAACTTTATTTAATGAATTTAACAAATTTTGCTAAGTACAAGGACTAATAGAAGAATTTAACCACAACTTAATTCTAAAAAAAAAGGCGTACAAAGATGATATTTGTGAGCATGCTTCTAAATAATCCAAGAGCAATAATAATGTAATAAAGTGGGAAATGATTTATCAAATAGTGACGTCATGTCATCTCTATTCCTTTTTCAATAGTTAAGTTTTAACATTTTCATATTGAACAAAATCAAATTTAAATGAAAATTTTAAAATTCAAGATGAAATTACTTATATGATATTAAACTATTGGAATGAGGTATTATTCATGTTTTTTTTTTTATCCTTTTTCCGTAATAAAAGTGGAGTTAAAATTTAATAAAGAATAAATTGTATGAAAATATGATTACACATCATCTTTATCACTTTTTAATAAGAGAATGAAGAATTACATAGTGGAAGAATGAATTTCTCCTTCAAATGTCACATTTTCATATGCTTGCTCTTTTGTCATGATTGTGAATCCAAATTACATAGTTATTTGAGAATTTAGTAAGATATTCATTTTAGAAAGAGAGAGGAATATATATGTAGATTCACGTGAATAAGTGGACAAAAAAATGGTGTCCCCTTTGCTTGAAAAGTTTGTCTGGGTTTTCGAATCAGTACAAATCACCCACCATCCTCACTTCAAACTATTACTAGTGGAAGACCCACAATGAGACAATAGTTCAAAATAAAGATAAATTTAAATGGATCATGTGTGTCTCTCTTCCTTTTCTTTCTAACAATCAAAAAATAAATAAATAATAATAGCATCTTCCTGTTAATTTTATCTATCTTCTTCTTCTTCATTTCACCACATTTGTTTTAGCAAAGACAAGTGGTTGATGGAAAAGTTAGAGAAGCGTCGGCAGTAGGCTTGGATTCTTGTGGGAAAAAAAATATAGCTAAAGGGGACCTTTATGTTTTTGTCTTTACAATATTGTTGTGTGTTATAATAACAGTGGAAGGTTGGTGGAGGTTTTTTGCAGGATTGAAAATCAATGTCAAGTTCATCTCCTTTTCTTCTTTTTCATTGCCTTAACCTCTAGGGCACTAGCTTGTAGCTTGTACCCTTTTTTTTTCTTTTTCCATTTAGTTTTGGGGGTGTGTTTAATGGCTATGGAGATGCAGAGCGGGGGGAAGATGATGGGGTTTTTGGTTATCTTGTTGGTTTTGTTTATAAAGATGGCAGCACCCACTACTGCTAGCAGAAACAGCTTTTCTACCCAAATTCTTGAGGTTCAAAACCAGTTGAAGCTCTTGAACAAGCCCGCTGTTAAATCTATTAAGGTCAGTCAGAATTTACTCATTTGCTCCCTCTTCAAATTGTCAAAAAGCTGTAAATTTAGACTTATTTTTTGTTAATCCACTGCATATGTGTTTTGCCATGAACAGAGTCCAGATGGAGATATAGTTGACTGCATCAAACTTTCACATCAACCAGCTTTTGACCATCCAATGCTCAAAAACCATAAAATCCAGGTCCATTCCTCTTCTTTTAAGCACCATTAATGTGTTTTTGGTTTGGACTTCTTGCATCCATGGTGTTCTAAAGGTTGTGTGTTTCCTTTTATGATAAACTAGATGACCCCAAACTTTCATCCGGAAGGTGTTTTTGGTGAAAACAAAGTTGCTTCAAAGATGAAACCAGGTTCATCAAGGAATGTTACCCAGATGTGGCACTTGAATGGAAGGTGTCCAGAAGGAACTATTCCCATTAGGAGAACTAGAAAAGATGATTTGTTAAGAGCAAGCTCTATCAAAGCCTTTGGTAAAAAAAGGCACAAAACCATCCCTCAACCAAAGTCTGCAGATCCTGACCTCATCACTCAAAGTGGCCATCAGGTAGTATATACTGCTACTGCCTCATTTCTTTTTACATGAAACTGGTTTTGGTGTATATTGAACTGATATATGTGGTTACGTATGTTCCATTTCTTGGGTGTTTGGACTTTGGAGCTTTGATGTAGCATGCAATAGCTTATGTGGATGGAGACAAGTACTATGGAGCTAAGGCGACCATTAACGTTTGGGAACCCAAAATACAACAGCCTAATGAATTCAGCTTGTCCCAAATCTGGATCTTGGGTGGTTCTTTTGGTGAAGATCTCAATAGCATTGAAGCAGGCTGGCAGGTACCTTCTTATCCAACAACAATTTTACATTATTATTTTAGATTCCATCCATATTTAACTCATTGGCCTCTGTCTTCTATAGGTTAGCCCAGATTTATATGGAGACAACCACACTAGACTCTTCACTTATTGGACTGTAAGACTAGACTCCTCATGTCACTATCCTTTTGTCCTTTGATGCATTTCTATTTTTTAACTCTTGTTTTCTTTATTGCTAAAACCAGAGTGATGCATATCAAGCCACTGGTTGCTATAATCTCCTTTGCTCAGGCTTCATTCAAATCAACAATGAAATAGCAATGGGTGCAAGCATCTACCCTGTTTCTAGCTATCATGATTCCCAATATGATATAAGCTTACTTGTGTGGAAGGTAATGAGTAAAAAACTATTCAGAATAAGCAAGCTACCATTTCATAAACATCAAATTTATATATATCCATGAATTTGAGTGTGACAGGATCCTAAGGAGGGGAACTGGTGGCTACAATTTGGTAATAGCTATGTGTTGGGTTACTGGCCAGCTTTCCTATTTTCCTACCTATCAGACAGTGCCTCCATGATTGAATGGGGAGGTGAGGTTGTAAACTCAGAATCAGATGGACAGCATACATCCACACAAATGGGGAGTGGCCATTTCCCCAAAGAAGGGTTTGGCAAATCTAGTTACTTCAAGAATATTCAAATTGTTGATGGCTCCAACAATCTCAGGGTTCCTAAAGACATTGCAACTTTCACTGAGCAATCAAACTGCTATGATGTACAAACTGGAAAAGGTGGCAACTGGGGCAGCTACTTTTACTACGGTGGTCCGGGTCGAAACGCCAACTGCCCTTGACTCATTTAAATCCTTAAGAAAATGAAAGCTGAGTAACCATCAACTGTTGCCGAAATGAATATTCATCAAGCCAAGTGCATGCCCTTCTTCAAGTTAAGTTTAGACTAGTAAATTTGTGAATCATGTTTTCACCATTAGATAGTAGCAATACAGGTTAAATCACCTTATTAACTCTGCCAAAGATTTGTTGTGAGAAAGTGAGGTATTTCTAGCTGATATTCTTTGTTTGGACATATGAGTGTATATTTTGATTTTCTTTTTTCTTTCTTTTTTTTTTTTTGTGTGTGTATGTGTCATTAAATTCTGCTTAAGCAATATAAGCACTTGGCTTTGTTATTCTTAAAAGATCATTCTCTATGATTTTCCATCAATGTAGGAACCTTACTTTGTAATGGCAAAAGGAAATGATTTACCTTTTGCTTTACCAATAATTGCCCTTTTTAAGTACTTGGACCAGGATAAATATGAGAGTTAATTGCAATTGTCTTTACTAATAGTATAAAAATAAGACACCCACACCTAAGTTCCAATTCGAAAACTTATCAAGGGTGGGTTGAGATAGGCGGTGCGTTTACTTGCGGTTAGTGTAAAAACAACGGTGGCGGTGAGATTAGATATTATGACGATACTATAGTGTGAGACAAAAAGTAAATTAAACGCATCGCATCGCACCTCACTGCCCATCTAAACCCATTTTAAGCCTATAAGGTCTTACCTAAAGAATAAACTATTAAAACTTGTTTGCATAAGACGTGATTTAAGTTCAAGTTGCTTACTAAACTGTAACCTAATTCTAGTACATAAATTAAATCACTCCCCTTAGTAAGACTTTCCCTTTAAAAGCTTAATTACAAACTAAACAATTAGAACCGTTTGTTTACAATAATTTGCACTAAAATAATTTCCTTATAATGAACAAGATAAGTGCGTGTAATCTTATATATGAAACCATAGCAAGCTTTCTCTTAAATAATCAAATAATGGCTTGCAAATTTACAATCAATGTGAATCTTCATCTTTTTGAGTTCAACTCGATAAAGTCTTCAATATGGAATAGATTTTAACAATTATAAGAGCGGCACCTATAGTGAGAATATAAATAATCTTAGCCATTGAATCAAAATAAATGATTTCAAGCCTTAGATTTTGTATTTATTTTACCTTATTAAAATGTAACCAATGGGCACCAATTTTTTTCCTTCTTTCATATAAAAAAATTTGGTTAATCTTTATTTTTAGATTTAAATTTTAAAAGAAAAATTTAGAATGGAAAGCAAGATACTAAAAAATGGGATTTTTCACTTCATTCTAAAAAAAAAAATGGGATTTTTTCATTGGTTGAGTAAAAAGTGAGTACTCGAAATCAGTCAAGAAAAATTTTCAATTTTTTTAGAATGAAATGGTCGATCAATTTTTTCAATCAAGAAAAATAAATACCTAATACCAAAATTGATTTATCTTATAATAACCCTAATCTCTTACTTTTCATTCCAATTTTTTCCTCAAATAGAAAAAAAAATTGAAAGTAAAGATTATCCAAAAAATTTTCACCCTATGACTTTCATTATAGAGTGAAAAGAAAAAAGACGAAGAAAAGATCGGGTGTTGTTGATTTTATTTTAATAAGGTAAGATAAATTGAAAATCTAAAGCGTAGAATCGTTTATTTTGATCGAATGGCGAAGACCATTTTAGTTTTCATCATTATAAGTGTAGTATTCATGGAGATGCTTCATATGTTTGGCCTTATTAATACTAGATAGTTTTTTAGATGTTAAAGTAGTTGCAACTGATTTAGGATTCTCGATCATCTTCTAAATTCACTCCAACATGAATATTTGCAGCAGCATGCTTGCTCTCTTCCACTTCCAAGAATACTTCACCTCATCCTTTGATACAATGCCATTTTGCTTAAGTGGAATTTGATAGATGAGTGAAGGGTAAAGCAATGCATGCCTAGTATTCTTGGTTTCTTCATGCTTAACAATTTCATTAAAGGAATGAATGATCTCAAATTTTGATAGGTTGATCAAAAGTACATTTCAAGTAATTGAAAACTTTTAATGTACCACCTCGAAGAGAATTCTAATCGGATTAGGAATCTCGGTCATGGGTATAAGAAAGCTAGCAACTATTCTTCACAATCTCTCTTCAATCAATTTAAGAAAATTAAATATGATTCCAAATCGTATTCCATACTTGAGAACAAGACATTATCCTAATAAAGATCATATCTCTATTCAAGATAATTTTCATCCACCTTATTCAAGTCTAGATATATTCAAATCAAATTCAAAGTTGTCCGAACTTTTCACAATTAAATCATTTAGTCTACCCTTAAATTATACCTTTCATTCAATCAAGTAAACTTAATTGAATCTTAAGTTTAATCCTCATCTTATTGTGGGTGTGACACATTAGGTACCCAATAAAATGGTAATAGGCCCAAGGTTACTCCAAACATCCAAATTATTTTACAGTGAAGTGTGACCTATTAAGAAACCTTTCAGTAATTGGTATCTAAGTTTTTATAAAAATAAAATAAAATAAACCTTCAACTCACTTCAATTAATATTTAATTGCTATTAATTAATTTTAAATTAAATCTTTTTAATTGCTCCATTAAATCACTAACAGAAGTCTTTTTATTGGCATAATAATAAATTTAGTCTTCCAATGTTTATAGATTTTATCAATTTGGTCCTAATTTTAAAAATTCAACAAATTTAATCCTTAACTTTACACATTTTATTAAGTTAATATTAATTCTTAAAAAACAAAAATTTAAAAAACTTTAAAAAAGTAAAAAATATATATTTAAAAGTTCATTTTTCGATAAAAATACATAAGATTTTTTAAAAATATTTATAAATAAATGAATACCTATTTTTTCTGACATGAAATTTATTTATTAAAATAATAATATTGTAAATAAAAAATATAAGAGAAAAAACATGAAGAAGACTTAAAGTAGATTCAGCTTTTCTCTTTTTTTAAACATTAACGACCACTATATTTAGGTTGGGTCAAAAACTATAGCTTGAGGGGGGAGGGGAAGAATTGGTGATATATAGGCGAGGATGAAGTTTTGGAGACCCGGTAGGTGGAAGGCTATAACGGCAGCTCCGCTACCAATTCCTACTTGGATGGCACAATAACAAAGGATGTGGAAATCAAAGAATTTGGAGTAAGAGTTATTGGTGGAGATGATTGTGAATGAAGGCGGTGTCTAGCGCTCAACAAATTTGGCGAGGACAAAGGACAAACATATAACAAATAAATTATTATTTATAAAATAAAACTAAAATAAAAGAAAAGTTTGAATTTAGTTTAAGTCTTGTGGGCTTTTAAAAAATATTTTATTTATAAAATAATATTTAATCAATAGATTTCATGTTAGAAAAAGAAAAAAATAGGTATTCGTTTATTTATAATTTTGTATGTATTTTATAACATCCAGTGTTTCTTTTTTTATCAAAAAAAATGAACTTTTAAATATATATTACTTTTAAAGTTTATAATTTATAATTTTTAAATTTTTTTAAAATTTTAAGAATCAAGACTTAATTGATAGAATTTGTAAAGTTAGTGGTTAAATTTGTTGAACTTTTTAAAATTATGACCAAATTAATAGAATCTGTAAATATTAGAGGGCTAATTGTTATTCTGCCAATAAGAAAAGGCTTTTGTTAGTGTTAACATATGTGTGACCAAAATATTAAATTTGATAACGTTAGTGACTAAAATAGAAAATTTTAAATTTAAGTGACCAAAATAGAAATACACTAATAGTTGAGTGACTATTTTTATAGTTTACCCTATGTAAATTTGGGTTCTTTAATTATATCTATTCTATTATTTAAAATCTCAGTTGAAAAATGATTAAAAAGCCCCCTATTTTTACCAAATAACAAATAATAATATAAAAGTAATTTTATCTTTTATATTTTTTTAATAAAATATTACTATAACGAGATCTAAACTTAAGACACATAATTTTTAAAACTTTAATTTAACTAGCAATCAAAGTCTCATTTAATTTTAATATAATATTTTATAAATATATATATTTGCATAAGTTTTATGGGGTTAAGATTTGAGTTAAGGAGAGCATTATTCGGTTATAACCGATTTAATTGACTTATCCAATATTTCAATTAAATCAAGTTTGTTTGTCAAGTCGATTTTGAATTTGGTTAAATTAGTTTGGACAAATAATTATTGATTAATGAAATCCATAACAAAATCGACCGACTTAATCAACCTATATTTATTATTTTTTGATTATTTTAAATATATTTATAATATATCATTTAAAGTACCTAAACTCAAAATGCAAAAAGAAATCTAAAAAAAAAAATAATTAAATTGATTAACTAATTCTATTGATCGATATTAAATTAATTAATACTTTAGTTGATCAGTTTAACTTAATTAAATTAAAATATCAAATCAAGCCAATCTGAGTGTTGCCAGTCTGATTTTAATAACTACTAAATGAATATAAATTCAATTACCAAATTGATTGATGACCTAATTCCCAAAATATAATTTTTGTTTTTTTTCAAGGAAGAAACCTAAAGTAAATTACAGTTGAAGAAGCCTATTTGTACTCTGAAGTAGAGAAGTTAGTTACTTGCATTTTACATACCATACCAAACCATACCACTTTACAGGCAGTAAATGTAGCAATGTAATTAGACAAGCATAGAGTTAAGGTGCTAAGGTTTGTGACATCAAATGTACAAAATCTGTGATTGCCCCTTCAAAGTTAAGCTGAAAACTTGATTTATGTATGGGATTACCTGGCTCTGGACAATTGTATAGCTTCTTGGTCCACAGTTGAATCCTCACCCCAAGTGAACTGGTGTGAGAACAGCATGAATTCTTGGTTCCTCACTTGTTCAAGCTCCTCCCATTCTGCCCATCTCACTGCCAAACCCACTCCATCAAGCATTTTCACCACTTCTGCCATCGTCGGTCGGTCTTCGGGTGAGCTCTGAGTGCAAAGCAGTGCGACTCGTACGATCGTCTCAACTTCTTTTGCATCGTAAATCTTTAAGTTCCCGTCAACGATGTCATCAACCCTGTTTTCTCTCAGCAGCTTTTTAATCTGTTCATAAACAATCCTCACAAATGCTACAGGTTCAATACTCTATATATTCATAAAGATTTAGGAGAGGGTGCATCAATATAAAAACCTTACATGATCAAGTAGAAGAACATCCTCTTCCTCTTCTAAACGAGCAAAATCTATGGCACGCTGGCCGGTAACAAGTTCCAGAAGCATTATACCATACCCAAAGACATCTGTCTTTTCAGAAGATTTTCCTGTGGACAAATATTCTGGAGCAATATGACCCATGGTACCTCGTACTTGAGTGGTAACATGAGTCAACTTGGTATCAACAAGCTTTGCTAACCCGAAATCTCCAAGAACAGCCTCAAAATTGTCATCTAAAAGGATGTTTGCAGCCTTTAAATCACGGTGTATTATCTTAGGATTGCAATGCTCATGTAGATACTCCAAACCGTGGGCTGCTCCGAAAGCTATACGTTTCCTCATTGGCCAGTCCAAGCCCTTGTCTCCAGGTTTTAAATCTATAGAAAATTTCAGATATAAATTCAGAATACAGTAAATATGCCTGCATTGCAATGCATCAAAAGGCAATGCAGAAAGGACAAGCACCTCTTAGTTGATATGCCACACTTAAATTTTGCATGAAAGGATAAACAAGGATTCTTTCGGAAGAGGTTGTGCAGAACCCAATTAGGCGTAGAAGATTCTTATGAACAGCAACACTAATGAGCTGGACTTCCCTCTGGAATGCAGCTTCACCACCAGGACTATAATAATCTGCGAGGCGTTTCACAGCAACCTTTGTGTTATCAGAGAGGACACCTTTATAAACTCTTCCAAACCCTCCTTGACCAATTATGTTGCCCTCATTGAAATTATCAGTGGCAAGTTGGATTTCACGCCATGAAAATCGCCTTATCTGGCCAAAGGAAATTTTGAGGTCATCTTCACCTGAAGTTTAAAAATTATCAAGTGTTAATTTCTACAAACTAAAGAAATCAAATAGACTTTCAGCGGGAATTCTGTAATGATCATGATGAGCAATAACATGCATAACATTGGAATGTAATATCTTCCCCTTTAACTTTGTCTTTGATCATGGATGAGTAAAGAGAATTACCTATGACATCAACAAAAACATCACGCTTGGATTTGTATGCTTGATAATACCAGGACACGAAGAGAGTCCCAAGTGATAGAAGTATGAGAGCACCACAAATTGCAGAGGTTACGACAATTCTAATTTTGGACCTACTGGTTGAAACTGCCAAAACAGCACAACATTTAATCCCATATATAGCACATACGAAATGGATATAGTAAAAAAGTTAGTGTAGAGAGCAAACCAGGGAATGTAGAAGTTGAAACACAAGCTTGTTCCAAGCTAGAGCCACAAGCAAGGTGTGTTCCATTCAAGCTGACAAAATAACACTGTCAAATGGAATAGCAAGTGGAAGTTTGTCTAATCTTAAGCATTTATATACTAGAATTTAAAGGAGATAGAATCTCTTATAAAGTTTACTTGATTCTTGGAACTAAGAATAAATTCCTTGGAACTCTTCCAGTTAAGTTGTTGGATGAAAGATCCCTGCCAAGTAAAAATGATTTGTGAGTATTTGTGAAGTCAATTTAGCATATAAGCAAAGACCCAAAAAGAGGGTAAAGTAGAGAAATATAGACCAACAATACAAGACCTATATGCAAGTTTGATACTATTTATCAAACAAGAATTTTATGATTGGAATAAGAACATGTTTCCTGCTAAATACCAAAACTTATATTTTAATCGGATTTAGTCTGTGTCAGACATGAGTACGTGTTTGACACAAGTCTACTCAATCTTTTTCCATATATGAGGAAGATTACATTTTATACTCATGTCTGAATATATGTATTCTATACTAGTACTTTAAAAGAAAGCGTTCAAGTAATATAATATTATCAAATAGCGCTCACAAAAAGTCTGATTTAGGAAAAAGCACAGTCTTACAGGTTCTTTAACTTGGATAATTGACCCCAATTTTCCGGAATAGAACCACTGAATTTATTATTTGCAAGATTCAGAATTTCTAATTGCGCCATCTCACCAATGAAATCTGGCAACAAACCAGATAGATTGTTGTTCTGTAATTCCCTGCAAAAGAAATTACCAATCACTTAAAGGTCTTTAACATTCAACCCACTTGTTCATATTATACAATCATATGTTTATGTTCATGTGTGTTTGTGTGTTACCATATGCTAATATGCCTTTTTCTCTTTCTAATGCCAAGATGCAACATGTATACAACATCATTGTCACTTACAAGTTAACAAGAAACTTTAATTTCTTAATTGAAGGCGAAAGAGTTCCTGAAAATCCATTTGAAGCCAAGTTCCTGCCAATTGATACATTCACATGTTACTTTGTAGTTAGTAAAAAACTTAAGATGGTTATGTAAAGTAGGGTGTGCCCAAGGATCTTACCTCTACCATAAGTAATTGGATTTACATTGTAAGCTATGTCAATTGATAATAATCATGATTCAAAATGGTGGACTTACAAGGATATGACATTCCCATTCCTACAGGTAACATGAGACCAGCTAAAGCAGGGACTGACAAGATTATCATTCCAATCAGTTATTCGACCATTGGAATTATTGAGAACCTTGAGAAACTCGATCAAAGCATTTCCTGAACATTTGCAGACAAAGCTATCAGTTCTTTTTGCAAACAAGCTGACAAAGCTAGTTAGGGTTCAAGTTTTATTGTCATAAGGTCCAAGTTTCAATCTCTATGTATAACTTGAGGCGTAACCTCTAAAGGTTTCTGTCCTCTTTAGATGGACTAAATTATGTATTTATATGATATGATTATTGTTCATGGATATGATATCGTAGGTAAATCCTCATGTATGTCAACATGTATCCTACTCTAGAATTAATATATGTTTTCTAGTTGTGGGTTCGCCTACATAATGGTGCGAATCCATATCGCTCAGTCTCATAAGAGGACGCGAATACCTGACATGCGAACTATGTAAGGTACAAATCAAAACTCAATCGAGTAATTAAATAACTGGCCGGTAATAATGAGTATTATAACAAGTTTATATATATATATATATATAATGCATATATTTAATAAAATCGCACCCCCTTAAAATAAATTTGGGGGAGGGGAGATGGGTTACATAAGGCTTGAACCCTATCTTGATGCCAACTTACGGCAGCTCTAATTACTGCAACAGTGGTCTTGTTGGCAATTTCATGTGTTATAGATTTAAATAGGTTAAAATAAATCATAGATTCATGTAAGTTTCATAAATTTAGAATTTAGTTTTTATATTTTTATTTTTAGAAATTTAGTATCTCTGTTGTTCATGTTTTAAAATTCATGTCTAATTATTAATATTTTTTTGGTTAAATTTATTGGTGTGGCATTTCGAAATAAAAAGAAAATGTCCACTTAATAGCAATGTAACTAAAAAAGTAATATTGTAACGAACCAAAATATCTATTTGTTTTTTTTGTGGCTCAAACATAAATACTAATTTTTTTTAAGCCTAAATTTATACTAACTTATTTTTAATATTGTTGATACACGATATTAATAGATGTCAAAATAGAGAGGATGGTGTTCTGATCTAAAAAATAGAGAAGAAACTCCCTCAAATGAAGTACCTGAAGTTAGTTAAACTACGATAGTTTCGGGTCGGGTTATTATATATATTTATAATTGTATAATAAACATTAAATTTAATTGAAATTAAAATAAAAAAAAGGGCTATGGTAAGTGTTACCATACCCTCAATATCAGGTTCCTTGGATGAGTAACTGGTTGCAACGAAAAGCAGTAGGAGCCAGATTGTGACATGCTTTAGAGGCTGGCATTTGGGAAAAGCTTCATTATTACTGCTTTTTGCTTTATTCTCCGATGAAGATGGACCCAACAATCTCTCAAAACCTTTGAAAACTGCACCCAAAAAATGGAACATTATGTACTTTACACCAAATCACAGAGAAAATTAGCCTACTTTTTGTTACACAAACTGGAAAAAAAAAAAAAAGAAAAGAAAAGAAAAAGAAAAAGTAAGACTGATTGATTGTAAATTTATTTATTTTTTTTAAATTTTTTATGAATTTTGTAATGCTTCATTAATAATATACTTACGAAATTAAAATATAATAATATATAAGTTTAATTTTAAAAATACTGAATTTAAAATATAAATATTATAATACTACATTGTATGAAATTATATTTTTATATATAATTTTTAATTTAATTTTAGTTTTAATTAGTGGACGTTGATTGTTAATTATATTTAAATATTGTAACCACTAAATAATTTATTTTAATATTATTTAAAATTTTAAATATTTATTTTAATTTTAATAGTGTATTTAATTTGTAATAATAATAATAAATTGGAAATTTTTTTTAAAAATAGTTTTAAAATTTATAGCGGCTTTTTATATAAGATAATTGGAAGGACTTATTATGAAAATATAACTTGCAGAACACCATTAAAATTATATAAAAAAGATGAAGGGGTTTATGTACAATTTTTCCCTCCACAGATACATTTTTTCCTTGTCATGTGCCAAATTTTTAATAAATGAAATTATATTTGTAAATTTTATTAAAAATATAATTTAAGTTTCACAAATTAGTGTTATTAATATATTATAGCTTTTAAATTTAAAATTTTAAAAACTTTAAATATGAATTAAATCTCAAATTTTATTATAAATATTTTGAATAATCTAATATGTGTATAACAGTCACCTCTTTAATAGGCAAATATATTGTTACAGAAAAGTTAAGTGTATAATAAATGTTTTCCAACTCACTTAAATTAAGGTGAGATTTTAGGAGCTGTTATAGAGGTTGGGTGCATAATAAACACTTTCCAGCTCACCTAAATAAATTAAGGTGAGATTAAATGTAGTAGGATTCTTTTACAATTAGTTGTTGTAGTTAAAAGATAAAAATAAAAAAATTATAACTATTTTATCAAGTTATGCAATAAATTAAAAAATTATGTCGGTGACTTAAAACTTGTTAAGTCGATTATCAGATACGTTATTTTTTTTTCAGAAATTAAATTTGTTTTACTATCATTAAGGTTGTGTCACAATAAAAATGTCAGGTTAAAATTTTTAAACTTTTACCTCAATTATTTTAAATATTTTAAATAATAAAATATTATAAAAATATATTTAATAATTTTTTATATTTTTAAAATTTTTAAAATTTTTATTCATAATAAAATTTGAAGAATAAAAGGTAAAAAATTGAAATTTTTTTACCATTAAAAGTCAAAATGTGACAAATTTAGTAAGACGGAGGGAGTATATTAGATTATGACACAACCATGATATTGGTGAAAATTTGCGTAACAAATATATTTATAAAAAAAATTAATGCAAAAAATAAATGAGACTTTAGTTAAAATAATAAAGTTGAGATATTGAAAACCATATTGTTTTATGTTCAAATCTGGTTATACAAAAAAATGAAATTATTTTTTTATAATTTCACAACTAAATTGAAACTTAAGTAATGAATGATACCAACTCAATCAAATATTTAAATATTAATATAGATAAATAATAATATCAAATTATGTCAAATATAGTACAATAGACTAAATGTAGAACAATAAAGAAAACATAATTAAACCTAATTAAAATAGAAATAGAGTAAATTTGCTCATTCATGAAAAAGAAACCCTTAAAAGTAAGTTATCCCAACCTCAATCATTAAAACATTTTAAAATTCATCCACAGACGCGTATGTAGGGACCGAAAACTCACGCATCATTATTATAAATGTTGAGACTCAAACTTGGATTCTTACATATTCAAGATTTCCACCTTAACCAACAACGTCAAGTCTCATTAGTTAAAATTTGTTAATAAATGCCAACTTTTGTCAATAAAATTGGATTTCATTTTATTGACAAACTTAGCTACCAACTAAATTTAGACAAAATTATAATAGTAGGAATTAAATTTTAATTATTATATATCTTATGAACTAACACTTGCAATAATTTTTATTTATTTATGAGGTATAATTATAAGAATTAAATTTGAATTTATTAAAGGGAAAACTATATCGCAGGTCACTCTAAAATAGCATCGTTCTTATTTTGGTCACTCTAATTTTTTTTTTATCAATTTAGTCATTCTCATTAAGACAACTGCTTGAATTGGTCATTGTTGGATTGCCTACGTGAATTTTTCCTTTTGACTAAAGTTAAAGACCTCTCAATAATTAGTCCAAAACACTTTTTTTTGTTGTTTATTTGCAACATGAAGATTTTAACAGTGGCATCATCAACATTTGAATCCTAGTTAAGAAGAAGGAATCCAACAACAATGACGACCAACCATTTCCATGACCCTACCCTTTTTTATGAGCCCACCTGCCAGCCTAACACCACTGACTACCATGGCAAGGCTAAAGTGGTTCGAGAACTCTTCAAGGCATAAGAACTGATAAGGGAGATAATATGTGAAAAAGAGGGAGAGTAAGAGAAATGAAGAGGATATTGGGGACATTAGGACAGACAGATTGATGGTTGGCTTGTAACTGCTATCAAGGAGTCATGAAGTGCATATCTTGGAACTAAGAAGGTATTGGCTTAGCCTTGATAGTTAATTGTTAAGTGAGCTTAGTAAAAAGTTTGATCTTTGATGTTATTTTTTTATGGAGACTAGGAATGGAAAGGAAAAGGTTGAGGATTTTTTTTTTTAAAATTACTATTTGATGAAGGGATTCATGTTGATCCTTAAGGAATGAGTGACGATTTGTCGCTTTAGTGGAAGAAAGAGTGTAAGGTGAGTATTAGGAGTGTTGGGAAGAATATTATCGATATTGATACTAAAGATGAGGATAAAGGTGTTTGTTGGATTTATGAGGCTCTAAAACTGGAAGAAAGATTAAGGGTGTACTTGGTTGGGTGGAAAAGTAAGGGATAAAAGGAGAGAGTGGAAAAGTGGGAAGAACATATATTTTTGAGTGTGCTTGGTAGGGAAGATAAGTAAGAGGAAAGAAAATAGGAGAGATGATTATTTTCCATCCTAATGCATAAAAATCAATCCTTTCAAATTGAAATGATGAGAGCAGAGAAAATAAGAGAGATGTGTATGTTGATTCAAAATTATGTATTTATTAAATGTTTTATTTTTTTTCTTTCATTTTTCAACTCTACCAAGTAATGGATGGAAATAAAATTAGTTTTTCTTTCAATCTTTCCATCTTTCCTACCAGGTATACTCATGGAAAGAAATATTATAGTTTCCATCTTTCTATTTTTCAATCCCTTCAAATGTCCATCTTTTCAACTTTCTTTCCACCTACCAAACAAAGCCTAAAAGTTTGGAAGGGTTTGAAAGATATTGTCAGGGTTATGAGGGGACCTTGGATGAGTGTAAGTGATTATAATGACATTAAAGAAATGGAATAGAATGATAAGGGAATGTTAAGGTTGGGAGAAATATTAAAGCTTTTCTTGGGTTAATAAATGATTGCACGTTCATTGATTTACCTTTTAAGAGACAAATGTTTACCTGGTTTTGTTGTAGGGAGTGAAAAGTAATAAAAGAGAGTTTAGATAGAGCTTCTGTGAATAAGGATTGAGTGGATATGTTCCTTGATACACTATTTTTAATTTGGAAATAGTAGGTTTTAATCATTCATAAGTTTTTGTTTATACTAACTGTAAGGATAGGAAAGCTCTTAGAAGGTTTGAATTTGAGATTCTTTGGGCTGAGTTTGAGAGGTGTAAGAGAATAATTGGGAAGATTGGAGTGGAGACTATAAGGGTTCTTTTTGCTTATAAGTTGGCATAGAAATTTAAAAAAAAAATGCATAATCTTATTAAAATTGTGAAGTGTAAGAAATGTAGGTAATAATAAAAAGAAGATTGAAGATGTGTCTAATAGAATTGCAAGAATATGGACACAAGCTTGGAGGAGGTAAAGGGGCTAGAGATAGAAATTAGGGAATTGTGGAATAAGGAGGAAGTATTGGTTTTAAAGATCAAGGGTTAAGTGGTTGAACTTTGGGGATAGGAATTCTATTTTTTCTCATCAAGTTACTAGACAGAGAAGACAATTTAATAAGATCATGAGAATGATGATTGGATTGATAAGGAGCTAGAGATATTTCAAGAGTTTAGAAGGTATTTTCAGGATTTATATAAATCAAATGGGCAAAGGGAATGTCATATGTTCCTAAATGGTGGATGATGGTTTGAATGATAAGCTGATTAGGAGAGTAACTATGGATTAGTTTAGGGAAGCTGTTTTTCAGTTAGAAGCTTATAAGGCCCTTGGGGCTAATGAGTTTAATGGATTCATTTATTAGAATAACTGGAAGGTTGTAAAGGATTATGTGCTTAAAACAATGAATAGTTTTTTATAGTGGAAAAATGTTAAAGGAAATAAATAACACTGATATTGTGTTACTAATTCCCCTGAACATGTGATGTAATATAGGCATGTCAATCTTTGTATTTTTTTTATAAAGTGGTCTTAAAGGAAATTGTGAATAGGGTTAAACCATTTTTAGGGGGTTGATTACATAAAATTATAGTGCATTTATGGGAGGGAGGCAAATTCATGATAATATTGTCATTTCTCAAGAGATTTTTACATATATGACCAGGTTCATATCAGGCTTTAACTAGGTATTTACATATATTCTCTGACTAGGCCTGACCTGAAATAAGGGTATATTTTTCTACTCAAACCCAACCAAATAAATTTGAAAGATTTGGAGCCTAGCCCAACCCACCCAAATTACTTTATAAAAATATAATTTTCAATAAACAATTTACATAATGTAAATTGATAAAGACTTCGTTAAGAAGATCCTAATGAGTAAGGTTAGAGGAAGAGATTTTTTTTATCTAACCTTATGTTGTTGATGGGATATTTACTGAATATTTAGGATACAATGTCTTAAGGGCTACACTTCAGTAAAATTACATAGTTCCATCAACATTTGTGGTTATAAATTAGAAGTTATGGAAGTGTATGTAGAGCTTGAAAGTTATGAGTAAAGTGAAGCATTTTTTGTGGAGGACATATAATATTGTTGTTGTTAATGTGAATTTGATGAGAAGGAAAATGGTACTCCTTCTTCCATGTCAGATTTGTGGTAAAGAAGAGGAGAGTGTTGAAAATGTATTTGACATTTGATTGGACTAGTAGGGTTTGGTTTGAAAGGTGTAGGCTACGAGTGGATAACAATAATATTAAAAAGGTGAATTGTTAGTTGTTGAGTATTTCTTGTGATAATAAGATTGTGGAAGACAAGAGAATTAAAGTGGTTATGATTGCATGAAATATTTGGAAAGGAAAGTTTGAGTCTATAATCAACAAGAAGGAGATTGTTGTTCATAGGGTTATTGCTAGACTAAAAATTGTTATTTGTGAATTAATTGAGGTTTAGAAGGCGAAGGGTAAAAAGGATTTAATGGGTGATGAATAATATTTTTTTCGAATTTTATTTAGATTTCAGCTCTGTTTGATGACCTATTTATATTATATAATTTAAGTTAAAAAATAGATTAATTCCACATAATCAACTAAATAAACGGATATTAAATCATTTTGAGTTTGAGTCACCTTAGTTGTATTTGTTGTTCGAGTTTTACCTTATTATTATAATTCACTAAAAAATCAATCGCACAATTGTTAGCCTATTTGGCAAAAAAAAAAAACCTAAGAAAATTAGAAATTCACTTTTAAATGTAATATTTTATTAGACTTCTCAATTTAATGCATTTTTTGCTATGGTAAACACTTCGTCACTTTTTTTTTTTTTGTCAACCAAACATTTTAAAGAGTACTTACTCAATTAATCTTTAATTATTTCTTTAATGATGTGAAAAAAATATAATAAATTAATCGATGGATTGATTTAATTAAAAATCGATTATCAACTCGATCTAATCAATAAATAAAAAGGTAAAAATCAGATTAAATAATTAAAAATTGGGTTTTGGTTATTTTATTAAATTTATTATTTTTATAGAGTATTAAAATTAATTTTCAAGTAATAAGATTTAAACCATTAATATATTAATCATATATTAAACATCACCTCATTAGGAGAGATGTATAATTTTATTAAGTAATTACTATATTTAGTACTTATTTAATTTATCTTTTAATTGAATAAAAATCCATTGCAATCAAATCAGTTAAAATTGATGTTTTTATTTATTGGTGGACTTCCCTTGGAATTCTAGCATTCAGTAATATTGCTAATTAAGATTAGAAGCACACCAACTGCTTGTTTAAATGCCAAAATACATCTTTTTTTTCCAATATAACAGTAGGAATAAAGCAGCAAAATACATCACACATAATATCAGTTTTCGTATATATATATTAACATGAAGAAGAAGAAGAAGAAGAAGAAGAAGTAATATGTATGTATGTATGTATTTATATAAAAACATACCTGATTTGGCAAGGCAGCCATGGATGAAGTTGCAGCAAAACCAGGAAACCATGGGAAACCGAAACAAAAAAAAAAAGTGCAAAAGATGACAAGAAGAAGAAGCCGAGGAGATAGATAATAGATATAATTCAAGACATAATGTTGATGGGTAGTAACAATGATGAAGATCATGTGAAAATGGGGTTATGTTTTTAGTGCAGGGTCGGCCCCCATAAAGCACTTATTTCATTAAACAATTAAAACAAAGCAAAAGCTAAAGAAATTCTGACAACTGACAAGAGCTGAATAATATATGTGGAATAGAATATATTTGTTGAATGACACACACTGTTTCAGAATAGAATATTATAATTAATAATAAGCATTGATTTCATGTTTTGGTTTGGGAATTGGATTTCAATTTGGAGGGTGGATTGAGAATTAGAATTAGAATTAGAATCCCACTAATTAATGGATGTCTCCCTTTCCCACCTTCTTCCATTAACATTACCTCTATAATATTTTTTTTCCCATTTTTAATCTTCGGGTTTGTGTTATCTCTCTCAATATTCGAATGTATGTCTCTTTTCTTAGGGTGCAATATGGGGTAAAAGTACTATAAAGATTATTATATTAAGAGTTGGATTACATTTTGTCCCATTCACTCAAAAAATAAGTAAATTAGTTCTTATATATTAGATCAAAAAGTAAATTGTCGTCTATTTTTTTTGTTAAAAATTAGTTCCTATACATTAGCATAAGGTACATTTGGCATATCAATTTTTAATAGAAAAGATCAATTTTGAATAATGAAGGGGACAAAATGCAATTTAACTCTTAATACATAGACTTCTATAATACTTTTACTTGTAATGTACCTTACTATTACATCGAACACTCATTGATACTATTATTTTTGTTTTGCCTAATTTATTTATATATTTTAAACTTTTAACATATTAAAAAGTTTGACTACTCAAAATAATTTCTCTTCCTAAAGATTAGAACTACAAAACTTTGGAAAGAGAGTGTATTGTCCCTTTCTTTGATCTTTATTAAAAGGGTGTAGGCATGTGCTGGAAATCATATGTCATGAATTTTTATAGATTTGTGTATTTTTATTACGTTTATATTTTTATATTTTTTATGTGCTTTAGTGGTATTTAATGTATAATATATTTATGTCGATTGAATCTTAACTCGATTGGCATAAACATTCTTAACAATGCAGAGGGATGTGTGTTTCGGTACATCGAAGCACATTATCCTCCTATTTATGAGTAATTCTAAACATGGTCTTAAAAAGAATATATATGATAAGAAGTTATAATAAGATTATTCAAAAAAATATATAACATATTTATATTTTTTTTAAAAGAATTTTTATTACCATCATTACTACAAATAATACATGCTTGAATAAACCATAATCAAAATAAAATATTACAAGACAAAATTAAATTAATATTAGAATATATATGAAGAAAATTCAAATGATAATATTTGAGCCTGAACAGAAATTTCAGCTTTTGTCAAGATTGTTAATTTTTTATTGACATATTTATATCTATTTTAATATGTTGATAATATGTGGGTAAAAGTATTTTAAGAGTCAGATTCTATTTTGTCTCATTTACTAAGAAAATAGGTAAATTAGTCCTTATACATTAGATTAAAGAGCAAATTGTATTGTTAAAAACTGGTGTCGCTGACGGAATAACTACTACCTTATGCTGATGTACAAGAACCGGTTTTTAATAGAAGAAATGAGTAGAATTTTTAACAAAAGGACCAATTTAGCCTTTGATCTAACGTACATAAGTTAATATGTCCATTTTTTAAGTAAAAAGAATAAAATACAATTTAACACCTACTACAACGGCATTCATAACAAATTTATCTAATCTATATATTCATATCATATTTCAATTAATTTTGTGATTTCTTAATTTGCCAAATATAAATTTGGTAAGTGTACTAGAAAAGTTTCCATTGGCATATATATTGTGGTGTTGAGTTGAGTGTGGTCATGTTATCCATGACAACAACATTCCCTAGTCCCGACCACTAAAAATGACACTATTCCATCTTGTTTACACCCCAACAGGAACAGCTAGACATGCCATCTTAGAGCCGCCGTGGACCCACCCATTTTGCTCACTTATGTGCCTTTGCACTTGATAATATAATTCGAAAAAAGGCCACATGGCTCACACCCAACAAATAAAAAAGAAAAAGCAATTGTTTTAGTGAGTTATATTTATTTTAGTATTGTTTTTTATTATTATTTTTCAAGAATTATGTATCTTAATTAATTTTTAAAATGCTTTTTTTTAAATATTAAATGATATTTACATTTATGAGTGTTGATATATATATATATATAAATATTTTTGTTGACGCTCGATATCATCGACTTATTTTTCAAAATAATATTTTCAAAATAAGGTTGACTTACAATCGAAAGCACATGGTATGGTGAAAGTAATAATAAAATGAAATATCATATTGGGAAGTATTTTGAGAATCAAATCCCTCGATGAGAATAAATGGAGTTGTTAAAATCAAGTAATGCACATACATTGGTTCCTTATGTGAGCAATGCTTGTCATAATAGTGTCACTGCTTTTGGCACTATGTATAATCTTTTGAAGCAAAATATTGGGACTGTAATCCTTGATAATATTTAAGACGTGTGATAACCTTCGATACATTTGAAGTAACATGTAACATGTAACATTCCAAATTTTTGGTATAGTGAACTTTATTGTTTCGAGAGTGTGCATAGTGAAAATGTAAAGAAAAATTAAAATAGGTTATTCAACGTATATGCCTATTGAGTTAATTTGATTTTTATAGAAGAAAAATTAGCGAGTATGAGCAGGAACTTGAAATTTTGGAATAGGACTAAATTGAAAGAATTGAAAAAGTGCAAGGATTAATGTGAAATTTAACACTCAAAATTCGTCTCAAAAGTTTCGGTCAGATTTTGGAGGTTACATTGGTCAACGAAATGGCTCAAAACAAAACATTGATTGAAATAATAAAGTTCGTTTCGAAAAACATTTTTACTCACAACTTACTGAAATTGAAAACGAACTTTACCAAAATGTTTTGCAAACATTGAACTTATTTTTCATTTAAAACTTATTTGAAACCAAATTCGCATTTAATGGATTAAACATGTTTGCAACCAAAATGAATTTGAAGAAGACCATTAACTGAAACTTTAGTTCAAAATTTATAACATAACAAAATATTTTACATACCTTAATCGAAAATCATAAATTTATTGTTAAAAACCTGACCAATTGCAAACGAAAAGTTTCAATCTCAAAGTTTATGATCATGCACATAATTTGCAAAATAAGTCAAACCAAAATCCCAAAGTTTTTACCAACTTCCAAAGTCCAAATAAAACTTATACCATAGTCTACAAAAAATTATTTACAATATCAATGAAAATAGTTTATCAAGATTTACAAAAAACTTTATTAAAAACCAAACCGAATTGAGATATTTTGAGACGTTTGATTTGCCGAATCCAACTTCTAATCTTAAGGGTTACTTAAAAAGGAGAAAAACTAAAGGATGAGCAACGAAAACTCAATGTGAGGCTTAAACATACGGAACTAAACGATATCAAAACAATCAAACAGTTCAATGACAAATAATTGAACCCTTATACAAAAGTCAGATATAACCATATTCAAATTTCACATCGAATTTAACACACTGATTTAAATTTTCTTTAAACATATATGCAAATCATATTCAAATGCAAAATGTCATCAAACCCCACCGAACCAGCCTCTACACACTGTATTAACCATCCGTCACACACCAAATAAGGGTATACTTGATCCTTTCCAACCTCTACACCCCAGTTTTTGGGTTATGGTGGACCCATCCAACCAAATCACACCATAAAATGGTCATATGCCACATGTTTGTTATGCAGTCAAGCTGTTAACGTAATGCAGTTCTACCGCTATAATATAATAATAGTGCAGTTTAACTGTCAAATTGAACTTCCTTCTCTTCATATTCATAATCCCAATCACAATGCAATGCAAGTATTATGCACACAGATTTATAGAATCATATATGCTCATTTTCAAATTCCATAACCAATAATCACACAAACAAACGGTTTAGATTAGTAGAATCAGAATCTGACAAACTAGTATTCAATTACAAAGTAACAGATATGACAGTTTGACTTTTTCCATTATCACATTCAACCATTTTCTTATTCCAGATTAAGATACCACAACATACACTGTTACTGCAAATTCCTAGAATTTGATCACATTGACGCATATATATATAGAAATTCATAACATACCCATCAGTACAATGCTCACCTTAGTCAACCAACAATCAACATTCATATCTAAAACATTTCTAAAGAGCTCTAAACAAGCAAGGGACTACTCAGGAGATTAAACAAAGCAATTAATGAAACATAAATAAAACTGCAAAAACTAGACCACACGGTTGTGTGGCTAGGTCGTGTGAGAAGGTCCAGACCATGTGACAGGGGTATACGGTCATGCGGCCGAGGGACACGACCGTGTAACTCTCTATGCCCATGTGACAAATTTACACATTTATAAAGCAGGGAAGACACGACCATGTAGCTGAGAGAGACACCCATGTAACTAAGATACACGGCCGTGTGACTGAGAGACACGCTCGTGTGTGATCGATAATTTTTCCCAACAGAGGTCACATAATCGTGTGGCCAGCTCGTGTAACTCATCCCAGACAGTGTGACTCAAAATTTTACCTAATTTCTTAAGCGGCAAATGGCCGTGTAAACCGCCTGTGTGAGGTACACGCCTATGTGGTTCATAAACCACCCCAAAATCTGCTGTAAAACATGAATAAAATCTCAAAACCAGCCTTTAATTATATATGTTCAAGTAAACACACCTTAGAAGTGATTCCTAAGCACCCACGAATGACCGATTCGCCTTTATGCTACCGATCTGAAAACTCTGAAATTTTGGGAAAAAAAAAGGGATTGACGTGAGAGACAGAGTGGAGAACGTGAGAAACTTTTGGGAAATCTTCCTAATTCAAAAATTAAATTAAATTAAAATAAATAAAATAAAATTAGTGAAACTCTAACCTATCAGATTTCCCAAATTTGAAATAAAAAATTAACTCTTTTAAGCACACACGAAGACTTGAACATGAGACCTAAGGGTAAACTAGCACACACCTTACCACAAAACCAACAAACTCATTCTATTCCTAAATCGCAAAGAAAGACATAAAAATCTAACTGAAACCACTGACTCATCCTACAAGCCTTAATACTTCTAGCTCAAATTCAGGGGTGTTACATGAAAATTTTCCAGATAAGAAAAGATGGGTTAATAATGAATATTTGGTATGAAGATGATATGGAATATGTATTTTTATGAAGAAAGTCATGATTGTATTGAATCGAATAAAAGTGAATAGTATAATGACTAAATTGTAAATTTACCATTTTGCCAAAAAAGGCATAAATGCAAATTTTGCATGAAAAATTAATAATTATAGATGATAAGTATGAATTGTGGAAAATATGATATGTTAAGTGTCATGAATGAAAATAAAGAAAAGTAATAAGTGATTAGGGGCTAAAGAGTAATTTTTCCATAAAAGGGATATTTTGGTAATTTTACATGAAATTATGTTGTGGATATATTGATGTAGAGTTATTAAATACTTGGGATCAATTATGGCCATTGGATGAGAATAAAAAATCAAAGATTAAATGTGGACCACACTTTTAGATGGACTTTGACCATTGACTTTAACCAAGATTTTAAGGGAACTAAAAAGGGGGGAACTATTGGATTTTTCCCATCTCCCCCCTACTTAGCTGAACGCTATGGGAAAAGAGGGGAAAATCTCTCTTTTGTTATTTTGTTTCTCTCTCTATTCAATTTCAAGTCAAAATTTCACTCGTCACCTTGATTTTCACTAAAATCAACTTGGAAATCCACTTTTGAACTTGTTTCCATCGTCATCTTTCCCATTTAAACGTAGGGTTTAAAATAGGTAGTGAGAGAAAGCTTATCTAGTAAGAGAAAACTTCAATCAACATAAGAATTCATGTTTTCATCATCTTCACCTTAGTTATTTGGGGTTTTTGATATGAGAAAGTTGCTTGAGTATGTGTATTGATTTTTTTTTTTTTTGTGTTAAGAAAAGATGATTTGGTGGAGAAAAGGATTCTAAGAAAAGGATTAAGTAGATTCAAGTGTTGAGAAAGATTAAAGAAGCATTATTTTGAGCCTTAGCTCATTTAAAAAGTAAATTGTTGGAAAGAATCCGGTTTGAAAACGGTTTTATTACATAGTGGAAAATTAAAATTTTAAAAACGACTTGGTTTGTGATATTTATAGCAATAAACCCTAGACTAAAATCGTACTTGTGTTTGGATAGCCGAACCTTTTTCATTCCCGACTTTCAACCAAACAATCTTCTCCACAATTTTTGTACCACGAACTGCTTCAAGTGTAGGCTCGAACCAACTGAATGAAAACACAAAACTAGAAATAGTTTTCTTTTCTTTTGAGGTGAAAACAAAAAATTTTCTTATCAAATAGAAATCAGTAGAATTGTTATTCCAGAAAAATAGATTTAATAATTGAGAATAAATTCTCTCTATTTTTCAGAAGAGTAACAATATCTTAAAGTTGTATTTATAGCTCCATCGGTATCATCTATTTATAGGAAGAGAAGGTAGAACCCTTATTGAATTGTAGAAGCTTATTTCAACTAGAAAAATGAACTCCTTATCAATTAGGAGTATAAGTGGCTGCAACCCTGATTAATATTAACTAGGGTTAGTCATCCACCCTATTAACATAAAGGACTTTTGAGCATCTTCCATATCGGGTCCAATTACAAGTACTTTCCCGGTTTTTAACCCAATACTTTATAATTTGATCCAACCCAATATATGTTTTTCTATTTCCAAAAAATAAACTTCAATCTTTATATTAAATAATTTTCTCATCGTAATTTTACCTTTGATAAAATTATGACAATTTTATCCCTAGTAAAATTTCGAGAAAATATATTTAATACTGAACCATTCAACTTGTTCACTATGATCGAATGATTTATTTTCAGTTCCGAGCTTTAAAATAGCTCAAAAACATAAACTCATTCTTCCGATCATATTTTAGAAATTCATGTTTATTTGCAAATGAATCATTTCTCATTTCCATTTCCATTTCCATTTTCATTTCCATTTTGAGAAAACCACATTCATTTTCAAATGATTCCATTTCTCCATTTTGGAGAACCTCAACCATTTCTAAATGTTTTACATTTCTTCATTTCTATTCATTCTGTTCATTTGATTCAAACACGCAATTCATTTCTGGTTTCAACAAGTTAGCGAAGGGACTAATTGGACATATGCAATTAAGGCTCAAATGATTTATAATTAAGTTCCAGTTTTTCGCCTATTAATTATAAACTCGTTTAGTCATGAAGTCATTCCACTATAGTATTGTGATTGAGCTCTCCCTAACGACATAACTTTACGAAAGCAACTCGATTAGTGCTCGTCCAATGCCTTTATCATAAGTGTGTTACCCTAATAAGATATCCTTAATCTTTTTGGGATAATATTCGTTCTCCCAATATAATCTTATTTCATATCATGGTAACCATTACATATTCCTTAATGAAAAGTCATTTACTATCAAATAGTAATCAAATCATTCATCACAAAGACGAAGGACCGGTGACCACGTTTACTTTTCATCAGCCATGTAATACCAATGAGAAGATATCATTTACCCATGTCTCAGACTATGAATTTCACTGTTGTGAGTGACGCTACATACTGCAGAAGTTGTGCACCCAATGTACCAGTTTTCAGTTTATTATCTATTCGAACTCAGGCTTTTACTTACATCAAAGTGTACGAGTCACACATATATAGCCCGTCATCTACTCGGGATTTAGGTATTTCACACTATGAACATCACAAGTGAATAAATCCATAAACGAATCTAAGATCTATTCTTCTTGGGTCTAGTTCGATGTATTGTCAGTCTAGTCTAATGTACTTCCAGTCTAGTCAGTAACATCTATGTTTCTATCTTATGGGAGTCATCTACTCTGATTCCCAAGACAAAGCATCTCCCAAATTGGACTTGATAGATGTTATATTAGTTTTTCAATTGGTTTGCTCATTTTCGATTAGACTAAGGACATGTTTAGGTTGCCTACTAATATAAGTTATCTTTCTGTATTACGATCATATTACATAATACTACTTAGTATTAGTTAAACATTAGACAACTAGTGTACAAAATTTGCTTCCCTTTTGCTTTACATGCAAAAACCATGTGAAGACAATATACAAAGTATTAATGTAATTCATAAATAATTTTATTAACTAATCTGCTTGAAAATTTACAAGTGTACTTAGACAAAAATACTACACTTAGGGCACTAGATCCAACATAAATACCCTTGGCTTTTCGAACTTTTCCTTCAATAATATAATAATAAGTTGTGATTAATTAAGGGAATAAATAGTTAAAGTGGAAAATATGTGTTGATAACTTAAAACCATGGTTAAAGTGTTAAAAAGGGAAAGTAAATTTTCCCTCATAGGGTTCAATGAATCTTGAACTAAATTTTCCCTTCCTCCCAAATTGAATACTTTTTTTTTTTTGCAAAGGGACAGCTTTAAAAAGACCCTGCTCGCACTGTACTCAATATCTTTTCTCTTTAGATCAACATATAACTTTTGTCTATCTTAAGAAAGCTTCAAACAATCCTGGATAACCTTCACTTTTTCCTCAATCATTTGATTAAATTAAGTCCAACTAGTTTGCTTTTACTCAACTCTGTCCAACATAGAAGAGCCCTACACTTCCTACCATATAAAGCCTCATAAGGCGCCTTCTTGATGCTCGATTGATAGCTATTGTTATAAGCAAACTCGACTAGAGGTAGAAACCTCTCCCAACTACCCTCAAACTTGATCACATAACTCATCAACATATCCTATAAAATCTAGATCACTTGCTTAGATTTCCCATCAGTTTTTTAGTGGTAAGTGGTGTTGAAATTCACTCTAGTGCCTAAAGTTTTATGCAACATTTCCTAAAATCTAAATGTGAACCTAGGGTATCTATTAGAAATGATGGAAATGGGCACACCATAAAGTCTCACTATTTTTAAAATAAAGATCAACAAGCCTCTCTAGGGACTAGTCAACTTGGTCAATATATCTACAATTACCCAAATTGAATCTTTCATCTTTGGGGCAAGCGGTAATCCAACCACAAAATTCATAGTGATACACTCACATTTCCACTCAAGAGTTGTGATAAGTTGCAACAATCCCAAGGGCACTTGATGTTCTGCTTTTACTTGCTGACAAGTTAGGCACCTTAATACAAATTCAGTGATATCCTTTTTCATGTTCGACCGGGTAAGTCCTTTAACTTATAAACCAATTTCTCTTTGGCCCTAGAAAGTTACTAATAGTAGTATAATTCTCCAAGGATGACTTTTCTTATGGTTTTGGCACACTAGCCTTGGGCTAAGTTTTTTTTTCCTTTGTAGAAGAAGCCATTAACTATAGTTGTTTAAAGTAGTGGGGCTTGTAATACGTGAATCAATCCGAGAAATTTTTTTAGGAATGGAGCAAGAAACTGAATCTGGAGTTAGATTAAGAGCACATTTTTTGGAAAATTGATCAATCCTTCCGCAAGTAAAACAAAGAGAATTGAGACCTTTATACACAATAGATTGTTTGTATCTCTTAATAGTCACGAAACAAGGAAGGGGCTTGTTGAGATTAAGTTGAATACATAAATAAGAGTAATGCCCTCTTTCACCTACGATCATATGATTATTAATGTGCAAAAGAGGGCCAACACCTCTGTCGATTTTCCTAACAATTTCGAAGACAAAAATATTCAACAGGAAGATCTAGGAGACGTAACCAAACAACAACATAGGAATTTGTAGTAGTAGAAGCTCAAAGATTTGGCTCCCATTTAGAAACTATGAGGAAATGACCTTCGATAAGCCATGGTCCATTCTTACTACATGTTCATAATGACTTTCCTCACTTAAGGAGACAATGAAGTAATCCAAGCCTAAATCAGTAAAAAGAATTTTACTGTTGGTTGCCATAAAAAGTTTAGGCAGCTTGAGACAAAATGATATCCCTTTGATTTGCCAAAGAATTTAATGATAAGAGGTCTCGACCATTTATTTCTTATTCTTATTTTTCATCTTTAGAGAAAGTGATTTTATGTTCTCAGAATTTGATTGTTGAGAGTCATCAATGGAGTCCTTTAGAAGTAGATCCTCATAAAATTATGTTGGAACATTTTCAAATATTTATAGTGTTCCAATAACTATAAATGGATTTGTGTAATTAAACAAAAGATTATATTGTTTGATTTTTTGAAAAAGAGTTATAACTATTTAAATAATTTTATTTGAATAGTTATAATTAAATGAATAATTATGTGTTTATTTTAAAGACATTATTATTCAGAAAGATACTTATTGATGAAAGATGTCTCTATGAAGAGACATGAAAATTCCTATAAATAGGAATGAGATTTCATTTGGAAATCATACCAACAAATTCTAATATTTTTTCTTTCTTTCCTTCATTTTCTAATATATTAGAAATTGAGTTCCTTGTCATACATTGCTCAGTGTGTAGTGGGCTATTCTCGTCAGTGCAAAACGCAAATAGCCATTGGCTTCATTGTATCCTCGAGGTTAATTTGCTTGAAACTTGTTTGCACACTGAAGATAGGTGGGGGCAAAATAACCTTAAAGATAGTGGCTTTATACACGCCTTGGAGCCTTATCCTATTTCTTCTTCTGTTCGAGTTCCGTTCGTGTGTTCGAGATTTTCCTTACCGAAGATTTGTACTAACAAATTATTCATTATCAATGGCCATCTCTTGATTAGAATGATCATTAAGAGGTTTTTGAGAATGAAGGGAATCTTTATAAGAGAGAGTAGTTTTAGGAGAGGGGTTTTTAATACACTTATTGCTCTTAGCCAGAGCATCTTCTTCCTCTGTAGTGAGACTTACCAGAGATTATAAAGAAACTTGGTTAAGTTTGATGTTTCTCATATTTTGTGTGAACATTAATTTGATTATTTCGAGAAATATCACTAAAGTTTGGACTTGGAATAAACATTAGGTTTATTCATTAAGAAATTTGGGCTAAAGCGTTGAGACATAATATATTGTGATACATGGAAGATACTATTCAAATTCTAAGAGAAAATATCGCCATGATTCATGCATTATGTTCTGAATTTAAGTGTTTATGGGCAATACGAACTAAGTGGGAGAATGTTAAAACTGCTAAGTTGCAGTTATTGGTTCATGGGGTTATTCCATGTTTCCCATTTTTGTTGCCCCCCACTTCCATGTTGTTTGTGTGATAGTGGGGTATGTGATTGGTGGTTTTTTTTATAGGGAGCCACCACTATAAATACCCAATTGCATAAGTCCCCTAAGCACCAAAAATAAAAAAACAATTCCATCTAGTGAGGTTTACTGAAGTGCTTAGAAGACTTTGGCAATTTTCGTGTTTTTGTATAGCTAAATTCGACATCCTAGTCGATTGTTTAACGCGCTCACTAGTAGTGCTACAATATC
The DNA here is from genome assembly GCA_025698465.1 of Gossypium longicalyx. Lineage (NCBI taxonomy): Eukaryota > Viridiplantae > Streptophyta > Magnoliopsida > Malvales > Malvaceae > Gossypium > Gossypium longicalyx. Next base: position 3,393,367 of record CM047001.1, on the reverse strand, counting down.
TAGATTTTGACATTTGATTCAGATAATAATCGAAAATATTTATATTCAATCTTTTCCACTACACTTTAACGTTTAAACCGTAATTTATACTTATAATTTTAAGAAAAGAGCTTTTAATACATTTATTCCTCTTAGCTAGAGCATCTTCTTCCTCTACGGTGAGACTTACTAGAGATTTCAAGTGAGAAAGCACTTTTTTAATCCCTTTAATTTACATTAAAATTTGTACCATGTATGCTTTCATACCCGTACAGTGTAATATATATGGATATATAGATATATAAAAGGAGGTACCCAAAAATATCTCGAAGACATGTCATGACAAGTTCATCAATTTGGTTCATCAAGCAAAAACACTTATGCGGAAGAAAGAGATTGAATGAATTACCATTTTAACAATTGAATATTTATTTTCAAAGTTTTACATTATCTTTGTTTCAATTATTTTGATGTTAAAAAAATTTATGGTATGTAATTTTATTTTGAGCGATTGAGTTTTAGTTCAATTTGTATGGATATTGTTACTAATGAAAGATGAGCGTGGATTCGAATGTGCTGAAATGTATTATCTTTCTATTTATAAATCAGAAGGGGTAATGAGTAGTTTTAGACATTGTATCAAAAAAATATATGATCCCAACTTATAATAAAATTATAAAAAAAAAATTGTTTTAAGCATAATTTTTTTTAATTAAGTTATGTGATTGCTGATTTGCATCATAATAATTTGTCAACAATAATGAGTTATTTAATTCAATAATATTTTTAATTAATTATATAATGGTCAGTTTGTATACATTGTTTAATTTAATCATATTTATTTAATAAAATCTATTAATAACTTTCCATGCCTTTCAAAAAAAATAAAATTCCACGTCTTAGTAATAAATTATATACACAAATAGTTCTTGTTTAAGATATTAATAATAAATGTTGAAATCAAATAAAAAAAACCAATTATTCATATTTATTAAAATTTTCTACACATATTTATTAAAAAAAAACATTTTAGTATAGTTAATTAATATTTTTTATTAATTTATTTTAAACAATAAATAAATTTTTAATTTCAAATTGAATTAAAAATATTCACCATCTTAGATTCATGGACCCAATTCAATTCACATTTTTTTCATCAAGAACATTCTTGGACCCCCTAAGTTTGGAGTATCCTACTTTCACACAATTCACTGGTGTTTTATGGTTATAATAAAAATAACTCGACCTGAAATTTGACCTAGGGTCTGACCCAATATAATAAAAGGCTACAAACATCCTAAGGGGGGCTTCTTCTCTATTGGTCTAGACCAAAACACCATCCTACTTCAATCTTGACCTCTGATCTTGACTTCCGTTGATACCGTGTATCAATAACAGAATTCAACAAACAATCAATTTTTCACAGTCAAAGGTATAGCACTATTTGTAGTAGCGGTCTTTATATATCGTATTAACAATTGGAATATGGTCGAAAGAAAAATTCTCTATTTGACAAGGCTTCTTCCTAGTAACTCTTTTTTTTTTCTCCATTATTATTGTTTATAGATTTCGTTTAATATAGATTTATGGTTTTATATACAAGTGTTAAAAATTTTTAAAATGTAAATTCAAAACATATTTTATTAATAATTTATTTTAATATGAATTTAAATATAAAAAACCTTAAATTTTAAATTCATATTTAAATATAAATATAATATTGTATATAAATTTTATTGATAATTAAATTTTATGCCCTATATGTTGAAATTTGATTTTACATAAATGCAATTCTATTAAAATTCTATTTATTATAATACAAACTATTAGGATTCCAAAAGTAAAATAATTATACTATTTTTCTCTATTTTCTTAATTCACAAGCTATGTTATAACAAATAAACATAGTATATTTGCAAATCAATACATATGATCAAGCTCGTGCATCGCGCAGATATACGAATTAATTTTATTAATACTAAAAATTTTATCATACATATATAAAAATCATATATTTAAAATATATATATGTATTTAAAAATAACATATAATAAATAATTAAACATAAAATTTGAAATTAATAATAAACCCTAGTTGTAAAGCAGTATATACTTGAAGACAAAAAAACAGTTAAAAACAGAAAAGAAAAAGTGAAACTCCAGCTGCTAGGCCCATCAGTTTGTTTGAGAGACCCACAAGCTAACTTGAAGATCGTCTTGGGTCCAACATGAATATTTTTTAATTTTTTAAAAATTAATTAATTGTTAATGTGGTATATACGTGGATTCCATGTCAGCAAAGTTAATAAATGTTATTTTTTTTATCTATTTTAAGGTGATTTGATAAATAAAAGTTTAAGGGCTAAAATGGGTGAAAAATAAATAGAGGGCTAAAATAATTTTTTTTATAAAGTTGGAGGGTAAAATAAGTTATTATGCCTTTTTTTAAGCTTGCTTGTACTCTGTTTGTTGAGAATTTAAGATTATGCTTAGACATGATCATGAGCCGGGTCGAGTTTGGGTTGATGCACAATTTTTGGCCTGAGCAAAAAAAAAAAAAGGCTTAAAATTCTGTCCAAGCCCAACTTAGATAAAAAATGCTAAATTTGAATCTGATCCGGTGTGCCCGTATTAACTTTTTCTAAAATTATTTTTTATATTAAAACAAAATTAAAAATATATAATACATCAAATACACTAAAATATTAAAATAAATGTTTCCCAACAAATTGAAAATACATTAAAAAATATTTATACTTAAATAACACTAAGATAATTGCAACTTAGCAAACAAAATGCCTCTAAAATAGTAACAAAAATAACAATAGAACAAGAATTATAAAATATCCAAACAATAATAACAAAATAGTAGCAAAATAATAGCAAAATGACAGCAAAACAACAAAAGAAGAAGAAGAATGTTTAGATTGATTCAAGTCCGGTCAGGCCCAAGTCAAAAAATCCTACTCAAGACTCGACCCGTTTAGAAAATAAGCTTTATTTTTTGTTCAAACCTATTTTTAGGGCCTATATTTTTATTCAAACTCTCTCACTTTTCAGGTGAGCCTTCGGATCTAAACGAGTAGCCCGACCCATGATCAGGTCTTATTGTGCTTATATTTGTTTATTTAAAATTAGACGTGTTTTTGTTTGTTCATTTAATTCAGGGGCGGCACTATAGAAAGTATGGTCCTTGCCTCTCAAAAAAAGGTAAATTTATGGTTTGGCCTCTAAAAAGTATAAATTTCAAGTTAATATGACGGCAAAATTGCATTATAATTTCTCAAATTTTGTAATTCAATTTAGAGAAAAAAATTCTAACTTTTGCCACTTATTAAAACTAAATGAAGTTATTTATAAATATTAAACGAATATGTTCATGAATATGTTCATTTATTCGTAAATACTAAACAAATAAACCATAAGTAAACATATTTATTATTCTTTTAGATATAAGATAATCAAACATAAATATTAATAATTATATTATAAATAAATATAATAAACACCTAAAATTATTATTATTATTATTATTTATAAACAAGTTTAAATTATTTATTGAATAAGCTTTAAATGAAAATAAGTGAACTTGTTCCAGGTAATAATATATTATTATCTAGAAAAATCTAGTAAATTATAATTAATAATAAAATAATTGCATTGTAAAGACAAGGGTGAGGTTAGAAAAATTTTCAGGGAGCCAAAATTAAATTTTAATTTTTAATAGTTTATATCTTTATAAATTTTAAAGAATTAAATCAAATTTTTATCATTTTTAAAGGGGTCAAAATGTAATTTTACCTTTACAAATTTAAATTTTTAAAATTTTTAAAGAGCTTAAATAAACAATTTTCCATTTTACAAGGGGCCGAAGCTTCTTCTAACCTCCTAAATACGCTACTGTGTAAAGACGTAAGTTTTGTACCTAAAATTATTTTTTTATAAAAAAACATAACTATTTTTTAAAATTATTTTGTAAAATATTATAATCTTACGAAAGGGTTTCTAACTAAAAATCAAATTCGGTATCTCATGAAAATATAAATATATCATATGTTTATATAAATGATTTTTCTATTAATCAAATTTAAAAAAAAAATTCATCTTCATTTATTTAACTTGATAAATGTACTTAAAAAAAATAATATCTGATCTCTAATCGATCACTGCACTAATAATATATTCGTAATTGAAAATTTAAAATATTTAATAATCATGATTTTATTTTTATGTAATTGTTGAAAATAAAAATAAAAACAATCATCCGAAAGAATTCATTATTAAATTAATATTAAAATAAATTTTTTATTAATATATATTTTTTATAATTAAATTAAAATATAAATAAATTTTAATTTTAATAAATAATAATTTAAACTCAACCCAATTGAATCCAAGTAATCAAATTGAATGAATAATTTGGGAGTTGAACAAGTCTCCGAGCCAGCCATTATAAAACAAACAAAAATATAATGTCAAATATAGTATTCAATATTTATATTTTTATCAATTTCATCTTTAGTTTTTTTTAAATTAAATTTAATCGTTAATTTTGACTAAAATATTAAATTTTTAACGAGATTAGCGTGGCAGTTCGTATATCAGTTCATGTGTATTTCATTCTAACATGATATTATTTATTTTATATATCATATTCAGTGTTGTCTAAACTGGATTGAATCAACTGAACGAACTAAAAACTGACTAAAGTATTAGTTTATTGAGAGGTTAAAACTTAAAAATTGGTTGACTCACAAGCTGATACGAATCGATTGAACTAAGCTAGAAAAACCAATTGACTCGGCTAGTTTATATATATTATAAATTTTTTTACGCTTTTTAAATTTTTAATAATTTGTTTTCTTTGAATCACCTAGACTGATTGAGTCAATTGGACTAAAAATCGGTGGTCTGATTAATTTGACCACCAGTTAAATTCTAAAAATATTAGTCACATCAATAAATAATTTAAAAAATATAAAAAATATAAATAAAGAACCATGACATGTAGTCAGATTGTCATGTGGGCTACCATGTTAAAAAAAATATTTTAGTTAATATTTTTGTTAAAAATAAATTCGATTATGTTAAAAAAAATGAGGACTAAATTTAACTTAAAAATATAAGAACCAAATTGAAAAAAAAGTAAATGTTGAGAATAAAATTAATGATTATACCAAAGAAAATAACATAGCGTAAGTAAGGTAGAGTCAGCGTAGAACAGTTTGAGATTTTGACCAATTCGCCCAATTTACGTTCTCCATGTTTCTCAAGTCCGACTTGCGTCACTCGACAGACATTGATTGGACAAATACTACAACTTTTTTTTATTTTATTTATAATTTTAAAATTATAAAAAAAGAAAGTACGTTCTTACTCGGCGGGGGATGGCAATTGGGTGGACTTTCAGTACCACTTTCTTTGAAATTCTACGCTTTCACAACTTCTCCATTTACTTCTTTGGTTGGGCATATGCTGGTAAGATAACATTTTTTTTTTTTTTTTTTGTAACTTATAGTTTTACATTTTGAATGTTGGAGTTGAATAATTATAATCAGGAGAAGCTGAAGAATGGGCGGGATTTGTTCGAGGAGCGGTATCGGAGATGATGGAGTTGGAAATGCCTATGGGGGTGGTGATTTCAACAATAATTATCAGACCAAGGCTGTTCCTGAAAATAGCTTGATGAATCCACCTCAAGTGACGGAAATCATGGAGAAGAGAATCGAAGAACCCACCGATGATTTCTACGATGGAATTCCCCGTTTTACAAGGGGCATGTCTCAGAAATCTAGATCAGTTAGGTCCACCCAGGCTGCTGTTGCTAAGGTAATCTTCAAATTCTCCCCCTTTTTTTTCTTTTTTGTTTTTTTAACACTTCCGCCTTTTGCTTTCGTTTTAAACTACACAAGTCACAAGACTTGAATGTTACTTCCTTAGGTGGTATTTTCATTAGCGACTTTATCAACGATCCTACTCTTAACATTGCAGGTTTCAGAGGTGGGTTCACGTTTAGGCAAAGCTGGTTCAGTTGGACTTGGAAAGGCAGTGGAGGTATTGGATACTCTAGGAAGTAGCATGACAAGTTTAAATCCTAACGCAGGGTTTGCTTCTGGAGTGGCAACTAAAGGCAATGAACTCTCAATATTAGCCTTTGAGGTAGCAAACACGATTGTGAAGGGTTCAAATCTTATGCAATCCGTTTCTAGAAGAAACGTAAGGCATTTAAAAGAAGTAGTACTTGCCACTAATGGTGTTCAAAATTTAATATCTAAAGATCTGGATGAACTCTTAAGAATTGTCGCAGTTGACAAAAGGTAAATATGGTATCAACCACCCATGACACTACTTTCAACTAATCGTGTTGCCTTTTGGTGGTTCTCCTTTTAGTATTTAGCTGCATGGTCTTCTTAAAAACCTACCAACTCAGTTCAAATTTTTTCTTAAGAATCTGTTTAACTCAATATTTGCAGGGAAGAATTGAAAATTTTTTCAGGCGAAGTAGTTCGTTTTGGAAACCGTTCAAAGGATCGTCAATGGCATAGCTTGGAACGTTATTTTGAGAAGTAATGCATGTTATATAGTAGTTCAGTGAATATTGTTTCCAATGTGCTAATATGCTTCATTTAAGTGATGCATTATTTTCATTTTCCAGAATCAGCAGAGAACTTTCTCCTCAGAAACAACTGAAGGAAGAAGCAGAATTACTGGTGGAGCAATTGATGATTTCAGTTCAATATACCGCTGTAAGTTTTATGCTTCACATGTCACCGAGTACTAATATATTGTGCAAAAATTTGTATTTCTATTGAGTTCTCTTGGTTTTCTTTTATATTCAAAGACTTCAAACCATCATATTCTTGTAAGGACTTGAGTGTCTAGGTTGGGAACTTCAAAATTAACTATCAAACAACTGCAAGAAATAAATCTAAAACCTAATATCACAGGCATTGAAACATCTTCAAATGATTCTGTTACAGCAAATTTGGAATTTGCCAAAAATACAAGACTCAAACAAGTAAAATGATCCATTTCCTAGCTCACTAGCCGTTTGAAAATTTAAGAGATTTGATGATGATCCCTATAATATACTAATAAACCCTACATTAGATAATGTCCTTATTTTAGGCGCCCCTGTTGTATTCAATCTTTTATTTCCTTAATTATGATCTGCATCACATGTTTAGCTGTAAACCTTGATGTATTAAGAGCCAACATATCATAGTTGCTTTTCGTTCCGTGATCTTTGCAATGTATTATCTTTTGGGACTTCAGTATAGTAGATTGAAAACGATAAGGAGGTTGAAAAGAACTGCTTTTTGTGTTGCAGGAACTATACCAGGAATTACAGATTCTGGACAAATTTGAGCAAGATTACTTGCGTAAGCGTCAAGAGGAAGATAACTCTGCTGGCACTCAGAAAGGTGACTTCTACATCTTTGGTTGCATATATATAATTTCTTTAAGTCGCACTTGATTTGAGATGTTGCTTTAGTTGTAACCTAAGCAATTGAAGATCAAGAAGTATTGTGCTTTGTATTTTGGTTCAATTATTTGCAAGGAAGGCCTCATAATTGAGTTATTCATAGGATTAGAAAATATGGATAAAATAAGATGTGTTACAGGGATAGTATTGATAAGAGCTTCCATGTTGGAGATTTTTGTAAAATGATCATGAAAGATGGTATGCCATAAGATGAATGCTGCTGGAATAAATATGTTGAAATGAGTTTGTGGTCATAGAAGAAAAGGCAATTAAAAGATAGTCATTCATAAATTAAGAACAAGCTAAAGAGGATGATATTTTAGTCTTCTAGATAGTACTTTTCAAAAACAAAGGAGTTCCCTTATTGATGCGGCACAATCTTGGACATGATTGAAAAAGCTACATGTCAATACAAGTAGAAGGTGGGTCAACCATGGTTTCCTTTGCTTTTTCTTTTATTCCACTCAAAGCTAGCTTCCTTTGTTGTTGGGCCTTCTCATATCTTAGAACTAGCTTAAAATGATGAGGAGAGGTAATTAAAAAGATAGTCACTCGTTAACTGAAAACAAGATAAGAGAATGACGTTTTATTCTTTTAGATAGGACTTTCAAAAATAAAGGAGTTCCCTTACTGATGTTGCAAAATCATGGTTTTCTTTGCTCTTTCTTTTTTCCCTGAAAACTAGCGCTTCTTTTGTTGTTGGGACTTCTCAAAAGTGAGAACTGACATAATAAAGATGAAGAGAAGTTGAGAAAGAGAGATGAAGTAGTTAACCTCTAACTTGTTTGTAGGAATATATTAATATTTGGATTTGGAATTTTTTGTAGTAACAATAATATTCAGCTTGGGAGAAGTTGTGTAGAACTCGGGAGAAGCTTGTATAGGATTGGAACTGTTTCTCTGCTAACTACTAAATATTCAGCTTGTATAATTTTTCTGTGATATGCAGGTGACAGCCTTGCTATCCTGAAGGCTGATCTGAAAAGCCAAAGAAAGCAAGTAAGAAATTTAAAGAAAAAGTCACTTTGGTCCAGAAGTTTGGAAGAGGTATATGCAGTTTCCTTTTTACATTTGGCCTTTATTTTCTTTGATGGTACTTTTTCCATATATCCTCTCGTATAACTAATACTTCTTCCTATTAGAAAAGCAGAAAACTGAAAACAGAGGATAGAAAGAATTTCTGTAAAAGAGAACAGAAAGAAATTCACTTATTGAGGAATTCTAGGCCACTCATATAAAAGAAACTATCCTATTTTAAAGCTTAGAAGATGACAAATTACTAGAAATCAGGTAGCAAGAAATCAGGAAATGATCCTAAGTAATCAAGTAAAATAAAAATAAAATAATATCCCTAAACAAACTCCTAGAAATCTGAAATTGATGAGCTGTCAACAAAAACACTATTGCCTAATTAGTTAGTTTACTGAAATGTTAACTATCGAGCAAAATGTGATGTTGCTACTTGTTCAGACTATAATTTTTGGTTGTAGGTCATGGAGAAACTTGTTGATATTGTCCATTACTTAATCTTGGAGATCCACTGTGCCTTTGGTAGTAATGGTATGTACTCATTCAATTAATATTCCTATTTTTTAAGTTTTGAATATTTAAGTCATGCAAGAGCATGATTGATGCCACTTAGTTCGGTGATCTCAAAGTGATAAGGTGCAGTGCAAATCAAGCAGAGCACCTTAGTTGCTTATCTTTTGTGCCTAGGCACATCTTTCATTCAAGGCAATAGGTGACCAAAAGGCATGCCCAACTTCAGTGTCCTTTGGTTTCTTTATCTTTTAATTTCTTTTATTAGCTTCTCTTTCAATAGTTACAAACAAAAGAAAAAAAATTCTGGCCGTTTACAAGAATAAAAGGTTGAGTAATATTCCCAATGCAAAAGAAGGAGTTGAAAGAAACTTGGTACATATTTACTAAGTTATTTACTTTTAAGCTTATCAGACATGATACGTATGATTTCTTCTTGTATATATTTACCATCTAGAAATTAGCGCTAAAAAAATTCTGGCCATTTACAAGAATGGAAGGTTGAGTAATATACCTGATGCAACAGAAGGAGTTGAAAGAAACTTGGTACATATTTACTAAGTTATTTACTTTTAAGCTTATCAGACAGATACCTATGATTTCTTCTTGTATATATTTACCGTCTAGAAATTAGCGCTTTACTTCAATGATTTTTTCCCCTTCATTGGAATTTTATAGAGTATCAAAAATCACCTGAAGGATCTGAGAGCGGTCACCAAAGATTGGGGCCTGCTGGCCTTGCTTTGCACTATGCAAATATAATTATGCAAGTTGATACTCTTGTGAGTTTGTCTTCTCTGTTTTTTTTTTCTCTTGCATGTTTATGTGTGTGGCATTGATTCTTCCATGTTTCTTTTATTTTTATATTCTAAATTTTGCTGAAGATAAGTAATTGAAACTACTCCCTATGTGTATGCTACATCCGACATGTCATGCATTCTAATATTACCTTTAATTAAACAGACCACAGGTAAAAAGAAAACAAGCATGGGCAGAAAATTGTGTAAGTGTTAAAGAGATACAAAACATGCTTGTGCATGTTTACATACACATGCATGTGTGAGCATGCTTGCCTGCTATTGCGTGAGGATAAATAAGTATGCAAGGAAATGTGTCTTATCCTAATTGACTTATAGAATGGTTGTCCTTTTTCTAATCTAAGTTTTAGTAAATATAGCAATACATCAAATTCGATAAAAATAAATGAGCAGATTGTTCTTGTGCTTGCTTTTATCTTGAGTCACTCGAATGTTTCGTTCAAAGTCTGGATAGTGCCTTGACTTGGGTATCAATGGGATTACATTAATAGTTTTATTAGATTTCTTTTACATATTAAATATGATGAACTGGTTTTATTTAGTTTGTCTTAGAAAAAGCAAATATCACTTTTTTTACCTGGTCTTTTTGATTTTGCTTCAATAGATTTATGTTTTCAAAACTTCTCTTATCCTTATGTTCATCAGGTTGCTCGATCAAGTTCTATTCCTGCAAATACAAGGGAGGCATTATACCAGAACTTGCCACCCTCCATAAAATCAGCTCTACGCCCGAAATTACGATCTTTTCATGTCAAAGAAGAGGTAGTCTATGGTTTGTCAATTTCTGTTTTTGTAGGGAAGATGCTGATTGTCTCTAAAAACATAGTAATAATTTGAAAACCAAAAAGGATTGCTGGACGTTTCTTGATATTTATTACCAACCAAGCAGTGGTTTGTTTTGAACTTTCCAGTAATCCTTTTCTGTTTGTTTACCATCTAATCCGTTTGTATGGAATTCTGCAGCTTACTGTTACAGAAGTCAAAGATGAGATGGAGAAGACATTGCAGTGGCTTGTTCCACTTGCCGCTAACACAACCAAGTAAGATGGCCAACCTATTTTCTTCTTTCTGTACCAAGAATGATGATCAGCTATTTCACAAATAAGAAGCTTCTGGCTTGTTTATCTTCTGCTTCTGCTTTTTTTTTTTTTAAATATTTTTTTCCATTTTATTTGTTAAGCCTTCTAACCGTCTTTGTTGCTTTCATTGCACTTACGCAGAGCCCATCATGGTTTTGGTTGGGTTGGGGAATGGGCAAATACAGGGTAACTATAGTTTTCCCCGTGTTCTCATGGTTTTATTTTTTGGGTGCTAGAAATCTGCAAATATGCCAAGTGAAAGAAGATTTTGACATTTGTTTTTTGACCTTTTTTTGTTACATAGTTCTGAGCTCAACAAGAAGCCTTCAACTGGACCAGCAGATGTAATTCGGATTGAGACACTTCACCATGCCGATAAAGAGAAAACAGAAACCTATATTCTTGAACAACTATTGTGGCTCCATTATTTGGTCAACAAATCGAAGTCAAGTGTCGCTCTTGGCTTGAATACATCTACCAAAACCCAAGTTACATCTAGAGAGAAGAATAAGCAGCCCAAACCTGAGTCTACCACTGCTCAAACTCCAGAAGAAGAGAAATTGTTGCAGGATTTAACTATGAAAGTAGGAATCCAGGGGATTAGCCGAAGTCTGGATTTTGACTGTGAGAGGAGAAGATTGAGAAAGCATGATTGCCTAAGCAAGAGTACTGGCCACTCTCCTCCAAGAGTAAGCAAGGAAAAGGGGTTGACAAAAAGGCTTCCTTCCGGGGTTCCCATCATAGCTTATGGCATGTACAAAGAGAAAGCATTGGATGTTATCGATAGAGTTGACAGTCTCAGCTAATTCATTGAATGACGAGAGTACGGAAGAGAATACTGATGACATGGGCAGTGAGGTATTGGCATATAAATAATTTAGTTCCTGCAGTTAGTAGCATAAAAGAGATGTTCTGCACTGCGAATAGCATTCCAAAATTTTGGCTGAATCCATCAATCTTTACATTTGTTTGGCTAATCCGGTCCTCTTACTCAGGCTGCTATTGTGAAAGAGTATCTGCAGGGCATAGAGGGGGGGTGTATGGCTTTTTACTTCCTGTACAGATTACAGATTGTTAGGTCAGTTTTATCTTTTGGTAGAGATATTAGTATTACATAACCTAACCTCTTTTGTTTCTTCAAAGGTGCCCCTTGTGTTGTTCCTTTTGACTTAGGTAAATAATCAGCCATCTCTCTACACCTATGCCAACTTGATTATCCATAGAATTATATATACCTCATATGTGTAATTTATAAATTTAAATTATTAAGTATTTTCTATAATATATATATATATAAATATATATTTCATAGGTGATTTAAATTAGACCTAACAACTTTGGATATGATACAATACATGATATGTATGCAATGAGAAAAATTAAAACCAAAACATGGAATTTTAGATAGGTAATTCCCATCTCATAATTTGATTTAGGCTTAATGCATCATTTAGTTCTTGAACTATATTGCATTACCCTGTTTGGTCTTTATTTTCTTTTTTGTTTTAAATCAAGACCTAAATTTAAGGAAGGGATAATGGCATATATAGCCCTTGGTACTTTAACAAATCTTCTAATGTGGCGTCTTTACTTAAAAATATTGATTTTGAAACCTAAATTTTAAATCTCTATCAATGTAGTACCTCCCTTTATCGGTGATAAAATCTTACATCACTTGGCATGTTGGACCAATCTCATTGTGTCATGTGGCATTATTTTGTAAAAAAAAAAACTAGTCAAATCAAGGGACTTAGAAACAATTGTATCAAATTTAATTTTAAAAAGAAAAAAAAATATTTATATTTGATACACTGTCAAGGTCTCATGCATCGTCAGCTAATAATAAAATGAGACATAATTATTGGTGTAACATAAAAATATTTAAAGCTTTGAAAGTGTATAATAAAAAAATAAGGTCCACTTTTTAAATGAGTTGGGCATTGGGTATAATTTTTGACCTGGCCTGGCTTGATCAACATGTTCTTAAATTTTTTTTCTTTTCATTGTTTGTTGCTGTTTTGTTGTAATTTTATTATTATATTGTTACTATTTTATTGTTATTGTTTGAATATTGTATAACTCTTGTTTTATTGTTAATTTTCTTACTATTTTAGAGGCATTTGTTTGCTAAGTTATAAGTATGTTAGTGTTTAAGTTTACAAACTTCTTTTTAACGTATTTTCAATTTGCTAAGAAACATTGATTTAAATGTTTTTAGTGTATTTGATGTACTATTTTTTTTTAAAAAGCTTGTTTTTTATATATATAAAAATAATATAAAAATGTAACATCCCAAATTTCAGTGGTGTCGGAAATAGTGGTTCGAGACCACTAAATTCGACAAGTGAGTTCGAAAATTTTATTATTAGTATTTATGAGTTAAATGTGATTTTAGGAAGACTTATGAAATAGTAATTTGTGTTTTAGAAGAAAGTATTAAGTTAAGTGGTTTCAAAAATGAGGTATTGAGGACTCGATTTTATAAATCGAGCTGTAAATAATTTTATAGATATTTACTGAGTGTCATTAAGTTAGTATTAAAATTTCGTTAGAAAATTTTAACGTTTTGATAGTTAATTAAATAAAAAAGACTAAATTGAAAAAGGTGCAAAATTTGCTAATTAAAGAAATAGTGATTAAATAGCTTAAGTGGTAAATAAGGGAGGACCAAAAAGGAATTAGACACCTATTAGAAGGCTTGGGCGGCATAAGCAGAGAAAAATCTTGAAATTAGATGATTTAGGGACAAAATGGTCATTTAGGAAGTTAAGGTAAAAGTTAAAATAAAGACCAAATTGAATTTCTAGACATTTCTTCATCAATCTTCAGCCAAAAACAGCCATAGGAGAGCTTTTAAAGCTGGTTTTTCATATTTTTACTTCATGTGAGTTCAATTCTTGCTTTTTTCTTATATTTTTTTATGTTTCTGAGACTTTTACAATTAGGTCCAATATCTATTTCATTAGTTTTTGATTTTATGGGTAATTTGAAAGTTACCATTGATGAGTGCTGGATGTTTGTGATGAATTAACCTAGATTTAGAGCTTTAATTTTGTTATATGATGATTTTATCAAGTGATTCGAATAGAAATTGATTGTAGGACCAAATTGTGAAAAGATTAAATATTAGGGTTTGATACTAAATTCTGTTGATCAAAGGTTGTATGATAGTTTAGAATATTTAGATAAATTGACAATTGAGAAAAATTAGTTCATTTGATAGGCTAATTGGTGAGGGACTAAATTGTAAAAATTGTAAAAGTTAGGGTAATTGCATAATTTAAAAAAACTTAAGGGTATTAATTGTGAAGTGAATTAGAATTGAAATAGATCAAGAGCCCGTAGATAATCGTGAAAAAGGAAAATTAGCAGAATAGTCCCTGAACTACTACAAATTCCACAATTTAACCCAGGTAAGTTCGTATGGTTAAACTTTAATATTATATGTTATATTGATGAATGGTATTATGTATTTATTCATATCATTTGTTAAAAAATAAATTATTGTTAAAGTTATGAAATTGAATTGAATGTTCGAAACGAACGGAACGCGGGATTGAGTACAATCGTTCAGTGCAAAGGAGGAATTGACGGCAAATTATCCAAGTAAACCGAGGTTTAGCATTTTTTGTGAACTTTCATGTTTACTTTCCGTTTAGCTCTCATAAGCTTCAGTTAACTCATATGAGTTTCTGTTTAACCCTAATGGGTTTCCGTTCAGCTCTTTTGAGCTTCAATTTAACCCTTATTGGGTTTTCGTTCAGCTCTTTTGAGCTTCAGTTTAACCCTTATTGGATTTTCGTTCAGCTCTTATGAGTTTCCATTTAGCACTTATGTGCTTCTGTGCAACCTTCGGGCTTCTATATACGATGTACTCATATCCGTAAGACGTTCTCCAATTTGACAAGGGTTGGTAAGTGACATATGGAATTAATGTTTGAAGACTTAAAGTTATTATTGATACCGATCTGAAATAAGTGAATTCATCAACTGAAGTTGTGATTGGTAGGAAATGTATATTGAATGCTTTATTTAAATGAGTTGTTATAGTATGTTCAGTGAGATTTATGTTTAAAGCCAACGGACTTACTAAGCTTCGATAAGCTTACTTGTGTTGTTTAATGTTCTTTGTAGATTTTCGAGAAGTCGGGAGATCGGATAAACACATTGAGCCACACTATCCAACTTGTTCCGGTAGATTTTGCAATATATATTAAGGTTTATATGGCATATATAGGGATTGAAATGGTTGAGTAAATGTTAAGAATTACATTTTGTTTATGTTTCAAGTTAACTTATATATGAATGGTTTTATCATGTTTGGTATAGTATTAGTGTAGTTAATGGATGGATAGTTCCTAGACTTAGTGATGAATAAATTGGTAAAACATGTTGATATAAGTAGTTGCATGTGTGAATTGTTTTATGTTCTAATTAGAATGTTAGAATATATATGTGATAATATGACCATATTAAAGTTAGGAATTTGGTTGTTTTGGTGTCCTTGTTATGGCCTATGTGTATGAAATTTGAAGTAAAGAATGGGTGAGAAAAGAGGTCATAAAATAGCCTATTTTCATCCACACGGGCAGAAACACGGGGGTGTCTTAGCTGTGTGTAACATACGGCCTGGCACATGGATGTGTGCTCTGGTCGTGTGTCCCTTGCATCTTAAAATTTCAAAACAGAATGCCCAGGTTTTTGCACACGGCCTAGCACACGGGCGTGTGGTTGGCTGTGTGATCCAAGTCAGAGAGTTACACGAGTATGGACACGGGCGTGTCTCCTGCCTGTGTGAGCCACACGACCGGTCCCATGGGCGTGTGTCCCCTGCTCCTAAGAAATTTTTTGAGATCTTGGGAAAAATTCCCTGAGTATTCGGTTTAGTCCCGATTCACTTCTAAGGTGTATATTGGGCCTCGATGGCTCATACAAGGGACAATATGAAAATTTTATGATTGGTTTCTGATATGTTTTATTAGATGTTATAAAATATTCGTACTTAATTCATAGAGTCTGGTAATGCTTCATAACCATATTCTGGCGACGGATAAAAGTTATGGGTATTACAAAAAAAAATTAATATGAGTGGGTCGGATCAGACTTGAATTTAGCATTTTTTATTTAGACCAAATTTGAATAAAACTTTAACATCATTTTTTTTAAGTCAAACCAAAACCTAAAAAGCGAAATTAAAATTTGGCATCCACCCACCCAGGGTCTAAGAACCAATATTACTTGTAGAATTTCCTATAATGTTATCAAAACTAATTTACAAGAAACTAAGCAAAGACTAAAAAGAAAAAGAAAAAACATTAAAACCAGGTGGCCTATTTCAGCTGGTTGCTCTTTCTCAATCATTAGTGGAATCTAAACTATTATGGGGCTTAATTAACAGCAATCTAATCTAATACTTTCCAATTAATCACATTGAATTTGCCTTCCAACTCAACCAGTTTTCTATCATTATCTACCCAAAAAAACATATGATTATTCAAGAACGATTCATGTAATTATAGATTTGAAAAATAATTATATTCTATCTTCTGGAATTTATAATTTGTCTTTCCATTTTATCTCTCTCCAATAATTTCAAGCTCAATTATATTTTTAGTATAAATAAATGTATATGATATATAATTTAAATAAATCTTTATAATATATAAAAAATAAATCGATTAAACCTAAATTCATTGGTCAATTAAGTTAATAATATTAGAGATTATTGATTAATTAAGACCCTGTTTGATAAAATATCGAACAAATTCAATTAGTTGATCTAAAAGAAAATGTAGAAAACGGTAAGTAGATAGGACCTATTTATCACTAAATACAGAATATATTCAATTGTTTCTTTTATTTTAGGGTGCGTTTGATAAAAGTTAATATTGATTTTTAAAAGTTTATTAATCTAAGATTTTATATTATTTTAAATAGTTTTGAAGGAAATATAAATATGGTAATTTGAATTTTTTTAAATAGAATATAATTTTTTAATAAAATAAAATTAACTTAATATTTTTTACCTTAAGTGGTCAGCAGTTACCTATCTATTTATCTTATTCAATATTTTTTTGTTGAAAATTTTATATCAAATAAAAATTTAAAATATTAAAAGTTAGAAATTTTCTATTTTCAATAGTTTTTCAAATATATCCTTATTTTTTTATTCTATTAAAAATTATATTATAATTTATTAAATAATATAATTATATTCGATATTTAATTTTAAATAATATAAAAAAAAGTTATAACTTAAAATCAACAATTAAATTTTCAGCTTAGGTTAACCTCCTCACTTGTGATTGTGAATATATAATATATTACAAATAAAAGCATGTATAAGCAAAAGGATACTTTCTTTTATGTTGTTTTAACAAAGATGGAAATAATGAAAGTTGGGAAACAGTGATTCATGATTTGTTGGCACTCCATTTGAGCCAAATTCTAAGGAATTTCTTTTTCCCTTTTGAATATGGTAATCTGTTCCAAATTTTGGATACCTCTAAATGGGTGAAGGGGGTCTGGCATGCCTCCATTGGTTCCTTTCTGCACAAACCTACCAAGTGATCAAAACAGAAGGTTAAATTATAAACTTTATCAAGACTTTTTTTTAGCTTTTATTGATTAGGCTCTTTTAAGTGCTTTACTTAATAAAAGATTATGTCTTATAAACTGCTTTTTTAGAACCCATTTAATGCCTGGTTGACACCCATTAGATGCAAAACAGGATCAAGCTTTCTGACAAATGGCATCTCAACGGTAGAATTATAAATAATGGGTTTCACCCTAAATAAAGGATAGATAGATGCTTGAAAGGAAGGAGAGAAGGTACCCCATTAAAGTAATTGATGAAGATTCTATGGAATGAAAAGAGAAGAGAGAGAATCAGATGATTTTATTATTAACCTAAATCGATTTAAAATTCACACAAATTTATTATTGAATCAGTGGCGTAATTAGCAATGTTATTATATATTTGATGCATTTACAAAAATTAGAATTAAATTAAAAGGCTCCAAACAAAAAGAAATTAATAAATCTCAAAAGTCTAAACCTTACAAGATGGTTAACGAGCACGCAAGCAACGAATAACTATTAGTTTAACAATAGTACTTGTCACAAGTTACAAGGTGAGATCAACAAAGGGTTCAGAGATAGTTTTGTTGGATTAAGGACACTAGCACTAGCTAATCACGCGCTTTCATGCAATCAACAACTTCAGGACGTTAATCCTCACTAATAATACCTTTCCCTTGTTGAAATATTCCCTCAAGCTCTCATCACCTAATTGACTTAAGCATTGAATAGCATCCTAGAGCATAAGCTCCACCACCCCTCATAGTTTTTCCTTTTGTCTTGTAAGGACGAAGTCCTCACAAATCCATAAACAACCTCCAACCCATTTTCATCCTAAGAAGATGTTAATATTTAACACCATTTATGGGAACAAGCAAAGAGGTATGAATCCCACCATTGAAGCTATCCTTATCGATACTGAAGCCAACTCATTTAACAATGAAAATAATCCTCTCGATACCAAATCCAATCTACATAACACCATTGGTAACCCTTCTATTGTTGAGAACTTTACATTTGATGTCGCCACTAGCCACATTGTTCCTATGTAGTTGGAACCCTAGCATGCCTCAAATGCTTACCATGTCTAATTCCACTAAAGTTAGCGAAACTCCCACCTTTGCTTACTATTACAACCCTCTAACCCTATATTCCTTAATGCCTTAAACATACTCCCATCATCCCCTACATTCCCCTTAGTATTTATGGTATTGTTGTTCATTGTGCCACTTATCTCCTTTAATACCATTGCTATTGTTGAACTTCCTATGTAACAATCTATCTTTCAGTGGTGTTAGAAACAATGGTTTTGAGGCCGCAAATCCGACGAGTGAGTCTATAAATGTTATTATTTAATATTTATGAGTCAAATATAATATTATATTAAATTCTGATTTGATAATTTATAGTAAGTGAATGAAATTTTAAGTACAAGTTGTTTGTCCCTAAAAGTAAGTGGTTTTGGAAAATAAGGTTTCGAGACCTCATTTCTATAAATCGAGTCTGTAAATATTTAATAAAAAATATTTACAGAGTTACTATATAGGTATATTTTTAATAAATATTTACGAATTCGTTTTACGAAAACAGAGACCCAAAAATACACTTTCCGATAACCATAAATTTCGGGTCGTTACATTTAGGGCACGGTGAAAGCTTCTGTCCTCTCCGTACTTCGTTGAGATCTCAAGAAGTTGAATTTGGTTGGGATATCTCTTTGAGAGCGGCACCAATGAGGGAATCGATAACTATAAGTAAATGGCATTGGGAGGAACCAAAATAGGTGATCAAAAGTGACATGGACCAATCAAATGCGATCTCAAGAAGAGGAGGAATTTAATAACGTGAGAGGAAAAGACGTGGAAAAGAAATTAAGTAGAAGATTTCATAGGATTGATCATGTTAATGAACTTGCAAATCGAAGGTGTAAAAATGAGACAATGCATAATATGATAATAAAAGCTTATGAGGTACTCAAAGAAACACCAATCGGACCTATTGATAGAAAGAAAAGACAGAAAATTTAACAAATAGAAGGGGCTCATCAAAATACTCGCTCAAGTTCTACGATTAATAATGAAATATCGGCGGCCGTTAATAAGCAGGCCGACTGGTCGCAATAAAAATCTTAAGTTGGAATGTTCGTGGCCTGGGGGAACTGTGAACAGTTAAACGTCTCAAAAATAGATTGAGACAACTTCAGCCTCAAATTTTGTTTCTAATTGAGACAAAAGTCAATTTAAGAAGAATGGAAGAAATAAGGAAAATGTGTGGCTATGCAAACGGAATTGATGTTTGTACGGATAGATCGAAAGAGGGACTTTCTCTTGGCTAGAAGGAATGAGTAATTGTTAAATTGAGAAGCTATTCTAGATATCATATTGACATTGAAGTTATAGAAAGTAGTGGAGAAGAGTATTGGCGCTTTACAGGTTTTTATGGTTCGCCAATTGAGCATAAAAGGAAGGATTCATGGAGCCTCCTTAGATAGTTAAAAGGAAGCGACCAGTTGCTATGGCTTATTATGGGGGATTTTAATGAAATACTCTTCTCATTTGAAAAAAGAGGGGGTAGGTTAAAGGAGGAAAGACAAATGTTGGCATTTAGGGAGGCTTTGGAAGATTGTGAGTTGAATGATCTAAGTTTTTCAGGTCAACAGTTTACGTGAGAACGAGGTAGACTTCCAAACAATAACGTTCGTGAGAGACTTGATAGAGGGGTGGCAAATCCATTATGGTAGGAAAGGTTTACAAATTTCTCAATTTAACATAAGTGTCATAGTATTTCCGATCATTGTCCTATAGGTCTTAATATAATGATGCATGGAAGGGGTAAATTTGTGAATAGTAAAAGCCCATTGCGATTCAATGCTAACTGGGTACTGGAAAATAATTTTCAAGAGTTAATCAATCAAGGGTGGGATTTGGAAGAAAAGGATTTGCCAGAGAAATTAGAAGATATGAAATTGAAATTGAAATCTTGGGATAAATCTAATAGTAGATCCAGATAGAAGACTAGAAAAGAATTAAAATTGTGACTTAACAATTTAAATAAATAAGATCCAAATGAAGACATCTTAGCTGAATTAACAGAATTTAAACTAGCACTAAATATGGAAGCCGACAAAGAAGAATTGTTTTGAGAACAACGGGAAAGAGCTAATTGGTTACGAATGGGGGATCGAAACACTGATTTCTTCCATAATTTTGCAACCCAGTACAACAGGATAAATACAATAAAGATTCTGAAGGATGGAAAGGGTGGATGGGTGGAAGGTGACAACGCCATTATTGAAGTTGCAACTAATTTCTTTCAAAAACTATTCTCTTCCAAATCGTTACAAAGTGGTGAAAGGCTTAGAAGCGAAATCCAACCGTGCATTATAGAATCTTTAAATAAGGAACTCGTTAAAGAATTTAAAGAAGAAGAGGTAGTGGAAGCTTTAAAAAGTATGACACCTCTCAAAGCATCTGGAAAAAATGGATACCTAGTGTTCTTCTACAAAAAATTCTTGTAACAGCCTAATTTTCAGTGGTGTCGGAAATAGAGATTTGAGATCACTAAATCCAATGAGTGAGTCAAAAATTTAATAAATTAATACCTATGAGTCAAATGTGAATATAGAAGTATTTTTGAATTAGTGAATTTAGTGATTTAAAAGAATTAATTAGGTAAATTGGGTCGAGAATGAGGTATCGAGACCTCGACTTCATAAATCAAGCCATAAATATTTTTAGAAATATTTATGGAGTGTTAGTGAGGTAGTATTAAAATTTCGTCAGAAAATTTTGACGTTTGGGTGGTTAATTAAATAAAAAGGACTAAATTGAAAAAGGTGTAAAAGTTGCTAAAAGGATTAAATAGCTCAATTGTCAAATGACGAAGAACCTAAAGTGTAAATAAGCCCAAAAGAGATATTTTAGGCGGAAATAGCTGAGAACAAATCAGGAAAAGGGTGAAAGAAGGGAAAAATTGGAAAATTACCAAAATTAGCTAAATAAAAATGGGACCAAATTGGAATATCTAGAATTCTCTTCATTTTTTATTCATTCTCATCAGAAAAAATGCCATAGGAGGGGTTCTGTAAGCTTTTATTCCATAATTTTTGCACCAAGTGAGTTAATCCTTGCCTTTTTCTTATAATTTTTGTGTTTTTAAGACTTTTACAACTAGGTCCTACTATTAAATTCATTAGTTTTTGATTTCATGGATGAAATTAAAAGTAATAATGGTTGAGTTCTGTAAGTTCATGATGAAATAGCATGAAATTTAAGCTTTAATTTGTTTATGAGATGATTTTATTAGGTAATTTCAATAGAAATTGATTTTTAGGACCTAATTGTGAAAATATTTGGAATTAAAGTTGAGTGCTGAAATTCTAATTCCCAAAGGTTATAAAGTAATTTAAAGTGATATAATAAAGTGTTAATTAAGAAAAATCAGCTCAATTGAGAGGCTAATTGAGTAGTGACGAAATTATTATTTATTAAAAGCTTAGGAGAAAAATGGTAATAAACATCTTGCACTAAAACAGTTTTGGACAGCAGCAGTAAGCTAACTTTGAAAAATCACCATAAATTTTATAAATTGAATTAGAAGATGAAAAAAATATAGAATTAAAGCTTATTGAGCCTAGTTTCTCATAGAAGAAATGATGTAAGCAATGGAATTGTAAATCATGAGATATAATAAAATTTTTAAGATAAGGTCAGAATGAATTTGGGTTCCCCTGTTATGGCTTTAAAAAATCATAAAAAATTTAATAAAAATAATTAGGGGCTTAAATTTGTATGTTTAGAATTCTGAATGAGTCTATTTTCAAGAGAAATAAACAAGAACATCATTCAAATCTTGTACGAGGAGATAATTAATTTTTAGTGAAGAATGGTTGGAACTATTAGATAGCAGAACAATGGTGAATTTAAAGAATAAACTGTACTTATTGGTTAAACCAAAAATTATAAAAATTTTATGGTAAGAAGATACGTGAGTCTAGTTTCAGGGAAAATTAGCAGATATTAATTTGAAGTTCTGTAACTCAAGATAAAAGTAATTTAGTGGTTATGATACAGATGAATAGCTTGAATATTCACATAAGTAAATAGTGAAAATTATGGATAATGTTACTTATAAGTGTGTTATTTACACTAAGGATGTGGATGGAGAGGAGGAGGAGGAAAATATACATATATATATGAATGAATTGTGTATAAATTGATCACATGCCCGATTATAATCGATAAATGTTGAATTAGAAATGATATAATGTTTTATTTGGAATATTTATTATGAAATTATGATTATCGCTATAATACAAAAATCGAACTTGTGAGTTTATATAACTAAATTTTAGTGACCATTTGTTAATATTTTTAAATTTCAATATTATTTTATGAATGGTGATTAATATTTATGTATGTTAATTGTTGAAAATAAGTAAATATATACAAAAGTTATGAAATTGAACTGAGTATTTTGGAGGAATGGAACGCAGGAAATGAGTACGATCTTTCAGTGAAAAAGATGAATTGATGGTAAATTACCCAAGTAAACCGAGATTCAGCATTTGTTGCGAATTCTCGTGTTTGCTTTCCGTTTAGCTCTTACGAGCTTTCATTAACTCATATGAGTTTCAGTTAACCCTTTTGGGGTTTTAGTTTAGCTCTGATAAGCTTCAGTTAGCCTTAGAGCTTCCGTTTAGCACTTGTGTGCTTCAGTTAACCTTCGAGCTTTCTTTTAGCACTTATGTGCTTCAGCTAGACTTCGGGTTTCAGATCACGATGTACTCAAATTTGTAAGCCGTTCCTTCAATGGACAAGTTGGTAAGTCGTAAATGTAACGTGTGGAAAAAGAAATGTAAGTAATGTTATCATTATTATTATTGAGCTCAATTATGTGATTTCGTCATTCAGAGATTGTGTTTAACAGGATATGTTAGTAAATTAAGAGTATGTGAATCAAAGTGATAGAATTTAAACACCTAATGAGGTTGAGCTCATTCACATGAATTTGTCATTTGAAATTGTGATTGACAGGAAGAAACAGTGAATTGCATGCTTATGAATTGTAACACATAATCATCTGAAAAATAAGAAAAATGACGGTTATTGATATATGGAGACATGAGACATTGATATATGAATGTGGAATATGTTTGATAAATGTGTTCATTCATAATTACGAAATTATCTACCTCATGTGTGCTATTTGCATAAAGATGATATTTCAAATACTTTGGTGAATAAAGCTTAAATATGAAATAGTATGAAATTGAGATAAGTTATGAAAATATATTTAAATTATCTGTAAGTGTTTCGTACTCCTCGGTAATACCTCGTACTCTATTCTGGCGACGGATACGGGTAGTGGGTGTTACAATTCTGGCATATTGTAGAAAAGAACATTGTTAATTATTGCCTCCAAGTGCTGAATAATGGGAAGAATTTTGAGAAAATTAACAAAACTAATATTTTGCTTATCCCTAAGGTACAAGCCCCTACGAATTTGGGACAGTTCAGACCCATAAGTCTTTGTAATGTCATCTACAAATTGATCTCAAAAGTGGTGGTTAATAGATTTTGAAGGGTGCTACACTTATGTATCGAAGAAACGTAAGGTGCATTTTTCCCAAGAAGACAAATAACTGATAACATTCTGATTGCTTATGAAATTTTACATTCCTTCAAAAAAAAAAAGAAGAGAGGAGGCACAGGATCTTTTGCCTTAAAATTAGAAATGAGTAAAGCCTATGACAGAGGGGAATGAAATTATCTTGAAAATATGATGAAAATGTTAGGCTTTTGCAATAGTTAGATAGATTTTATAATGTGGTGCGTAAGGACAGTGTCATACTCGATAATACTTAATGGGATTCAAGGGACAGAATTCAAGCCAACAAGAGGAATAAGACAAGGAGACCCAATAAGCCCATACTTATTTATCATATGTGCAGAAGGCTTCTCTAAGCTCCTAAATAAGGCTAAAAGGGAAGGGAAAATTGAAGGGGCTAGAGTGGGCAGAGGTGAGCTAGCTATCACCCATTTTTCTTTGCTAATGACAGCATATTATTTGGAAATGCAACAATGGAAGGCGCAACTTTAATGAAATCAGTAGTTAATGAATACGAAAGTATTTCTAGACAACTGGTGAATTTCGAGAAATCATTGATTTACTTCAGTAAAAATGTACAATACGACCTTAAAGAGCAAATAGGGGGAGTTTTGGGGGTTCAAATTTCAAATAATTCAAAAAAATATATGGGTTTACCAACAATGGTAGGGAGGAGAAAGAAGGGTGCATTCCTCGAACTAAAAGAAAGAGTTATTCAAAAATTGAATAATTTAAGTATTCGTATTTAGTCCTTTGGTGGTAAAGAAGTTTTTATTAAATCAATTTTACAAGCACTTCCGATATACGCCATGCAATGTTTTAAATTATCAGTATTGCTTTGCAAATAATTAGAAAATCTGATGAGTAAATTTTAGTGGCGCAATTTAAAAACTAATAATAGTATTTATAGGTGTAATTGGTTCGCGATGTGTAGTCCAAAAGCGTTTGGAGGTATGGAGTCTAAGGATTTAGCAATGTTTAATACGGCCTTGTTGGCTAAACAGGGATGGAGACTAATCACCCAACCTCCTTGTTTGTTTGCGCGCGTTATGAAGTTAAAATATTATCCGCATGATAAGTTTTTAAATGCAAGGTTAGGAGCTTATCCCTCTTTTACCTGGCGCAACATTTGGAATGCACGAAGCTTATTAGAAGAAGGAACAGGCTGAAGGATAGGGAACGACAAATCAACAAACATATGGAATGATTCTTGGCTACCCACCCCTAATGATGGAAGAGTAAAGAATCAATACATAAATATCAACTATTCTAAAGTAGCAGATCTAATTAATAAAGACTCGTTTTCATGAAACTACGAGGCAATCTGAAACTTACTGGAAAGGGATCAAGCCGGGGTAGTCCTGTCTATTCCATTGGTAAGCAGGACTCAACCGGATGTTATAATATGGCGAGGGGACAAATCAAGCGAGTTCCAGTTTAGAGTGGTTTTAAATGGCTAATGACTAATACTGTACAACTATAGGATTATGTTACAGACCAAATCAACAAAAAAGATTATTTTACAAAGCTTTGGAATCTCCCGATCCCCAGTAAAGTAAAAATACATCTGTGGAGAGTTTCTAACAATTTTCTTGCAATGCTCAGTAACCTTAAGCTTCGAAGACTCAGGAACGATGCTGCATGTCCAGTCTGCTCAACTGGAGAAGAAACTGTGGAACACCTTTTTCGAGATTGCGAATTCACAAAACAGGTCTTGCAGGAAGTTGGATTGGACATCTTGCACATAAACACAAATCACACATGGAAAAAATGGTCAGCCTCTTTCTTCTACATGAATAACATTAAAGTATGTGCAACCATGGCAATTTCTATTTGGGCAGTCTGATATAACAGAAATAGACTTTACCACGAAGGAAAAAAAAGGGAAAGGTACAAGAGGTTGTGGGTTTTATTAGAGCTTATTTACGAGAATTAGAACAAGTTAACTCCTTAATAGAAACCAGATTTAAACCAAGAGAGGATTTATGGAGACCCCCCAAAGTAGAACAAGTTAAAGCCAATTTTGACGCAGCATTTTCACAACAAGACATGATAGCAACAGCGAGAATCATTATAAGAAATCATGAAAGTCTTATAATGGGAGCATGTACTTACCTGTTAGGAAGAACAGGGGATCCGACCACTGCAGATGCAAAGGCGTGTCTTCAAGCCGTCATATTTGGGGAAGAAATTGGGTTTCGAGATTTGGTTGTAGAAGGTGATGCTCTTACAGTCATTAAAAAGTTTAAATCAGAATCAGCAAACAGATCGGTGATTGGCAACATTATTAATGAAATCCAAAGAAAAAGATTCAGTTTTGGTAACTTATCTTTTGAGTTTACCCCTCGAAAGACAAATGAAGCAGCGTACGCCCTTGCAACTCGAGGGTACAATTTGACTAGTCTGTCCTATTGGATCGAAGAGGTACCGACGGAGGTTGAACCCACCATTGTCAATGACCAAAGAAGATTTTTTATTCGGTAGAAAAAGGTCATTTCTGTCTGAGTTCGGGGATGTACTGCCAAAATGAATGTCCTTTCTTCTCTCTGATGAACTCAGATTTAAGAGAAATCTGGTATGGCACTTCAATGGGATCATTTACAGTGATGGAAAGGAACAACCAGTATACTCCATTAAAATATCTAAAGATGCAAAGAAGAGGAAATGGTTTTTTGAAAGTCGATAGAATTTATGTTTCTTCAGTTTTTTTCTTTTAGGTTTTGTTTGCTTAGGATTTTATCTGTGGCCTTTCATTTTCTTTTTTCTTTTAATTTTTTAGGAGAACCTGACGCACCGCCTCGGTTACCAATACTTTCATGACAGTTGTTAGGATAGCTGCTGAGCACAGATTTTTGATAAGTGTACCACATCTCCTCGTTAAATGCATTTCCATTTTATTTCAAAAAAAATTTAATTCTCACTTTGAACTCTTTTATTTAACTTATTCATTCAATTAAATAATAATCCAAAGAAATTAAATCGTATATCATTTATTAACTTATCGAGAAAATGCATTTACTACAGATAGTACTACACCGAACCCAATTTTTAGAAAAAAAAACACATACACATATAATTTTCGATAACTTCTTGTTACCTCTTTCAAAAATTCCCGATTTACTTTTTGTTAATTTACTGGTTTAGTGTAAGATAGAAACATGCCTGTCTTGTCTTAATAATGAGTGAATCAATGAATGAAAGTGGAAAAATTAAGGTTAACTCCCTTTTTTTATGTTTATGTTAAACCAATCACTGATCTTATACTTTGTATTATTAATATAATCTAGTTTCTTTTTATAATATCTATTTATTTCTAATAAATATTTATATAATAGGTTGAATTTATCTAATTTATTTCTATATCGAATAGAGTGACTATTAAAATGAATGATTTACTGAGTATAAATCGCGAATCAAAAATGGAAAATCATAAAAGATGAAAAAAGCATTTGGCTCTAGTCATTCCATTATATTGACAATTTCAAAAACCTGCTCAAACTATGAGCATAGTATGGTCGTGGTCAGGCAAGTATGCCCTAGACCTGATCATGGGTCAGGCCACTTGGGCCGGCCCGAGGGCCTGCCCGAAATGTGAGAGGGTTTGAGCAAAAATATAGGCTCGAAAAATGGGCTTGGATAAAAAAATAAGGCCTGTTAAACGGGCTGGGCCTCGGGTAAGATATTTTTGGCTTGGGCCGAATTCACTAAAAGACAAAAAATACGTTTTTTTTAAATATTATTTTCTTGTTGTTTTCTCTCTATTTTGCTACCATTTTACTATTATGTTGCTATTATTTTATTGTTATTGTTTGGATATTGTATGAAACTTATTTTATTGTTAATTTTGTTATTATTTTAAAGGCATTTGTTAATTTTGTTATTATTTTAGAGGCATTTGCTTGTTAAGTTGTATTTATCTTAGTGTTATATAAGTCTACATATTTTTTAAAATTTATTTTCAATTTGTTGGGAAATATTTATTTTGATGTTTTTAGTATTTTTGATGTATTATATATATTTAAAAATTATATAAAAATAATATAAAAAATTAATACGGGCGGGTTGGGTCGGCCCGGATTTTAGCATTTTTATCTGGGTCAGACTTGGGCAAAATTTTAGGCCCATTTTTTGGGACGAGCCGGTTCGGGCCTAATAAATTGGCTTGAATTTTTAGTTGAACCCGGCCCGGCCCATGAGCACCTCTAGTATGCCCCCATCGTCTAGTGGTTCAGGACACCTCTCTTTCAAGGAGGCAACGGGGATTCGACTTCCCTTGGGGGTAGGGTACTACGAAAGGAAGTTGATCATGGATTATCAATAAATCTAGAATTGATTCTTCCTGGGTCGATGCCCGGGCGGTTAATGGAGATGGACTGTAAATTCGTTGGCAATATGTCTACGCTGGTTTAAATCCAGCTCGGCCCAATAATTTGCCGGTCCGCCATAACCCAAAATGCCCATCTTTTTGTATTTTGTTTTCCCAAAAAGCCAAACAAAAAAATTAGGGAAGAATTAAAAAAGTCCAATTTTGTGATATATCCATCCCTACTACTATTTGTTTTTTTTTTTTCGTTCTATTTATTTAGTTGTTCCCATAAATTATTTCCCGCAATCTATTTCTCATTTATTGTTTCTGTCCTTTCATTCTTCGTTCTTATTATACAATTTGTTAGTCCTAATCCAAACAATAGCAATTGAATTCGTTTGGTTAAATTCAATTACTAGCCTTGTAATATGGGTACAATTGTAGATTAACCCATATTCTCCAATTGGATCATTCTAAATTCTTTTATTTTTTGAATTTTGAAATTTTTATCTCGACGCAAATTACAGTCATTAATCCATTAACTAGATTTTTAGTGAGCAATATGTAGAAATAGCAAATTCACATGGCATTGCACATATGATAATATATTTGCCGCTAGTGGTGGGGCCACTAAGAGACCCAGGGGGCCATGGCCTCCCTGAAATGGTAAAATTTTAATTTAGGCCCTTTACAATTCATAAAATTTTAAGTTAGTAATAGTAAAATTACATTATGGCCCCCTAAAATGATAAAAATTTGATTTAACCCTTTAAAAATTATAAAGATATAGACTATTAAAATGATGAAATTACATTTTTACTATCGTAAAAATATAAAACTTGATTCTACCCCCCCAAAAAAAATTATGGCTCTGACACTGATTGCAGCATTAAGTTTTGGAAATAGCAAAACTTAACTTAATAAATTTAACAATTATCATTTGGAGAAGATTGAAATTTTAAAATTTGAAAAGTAAAAGAACTAAAAATGACCAAAATTAAAGTACAAGGACTAAAAATCATAACTTTCATAGAGTATAGGGACTAATAGCATAATTTAACCTTTAAGTTCTACTCTCTCTTTTTTTGAGCAATCTCATTATAAGTTTTGATTATATTTGCTCTTTTTGACACAATTCTTAGAACTACCCATAGCTCCTCCTCAACCCATAAATAGGAGGATAATGTGCTTCAACGCACTTGAACCCACGTCCTCCTACATTGACAATAATACTAACGCCAATCGAACTAAAACTCAATTGACACCTTTAAGTTCTACTTACATTTAAAAAAAAAATCAAATAAATTTTATTTTTTTATTCGATAAATTTTATTTTTATAAACATGTCACATCACATCCAATACATTAAATATAAATTCTGTAAATATCAAATATTTCTATTTTATTTTGTTTTGTTTGGTGTGGGGTTAAAATTGAGAGACCCACGTATAGTTGATAAGGGCCTCCTTCCACTCTAGAGCAAGAAATTTTAGAACTTTTCAGGGCCTTTGTGTCTCAATGCTATTGGAGTGGCCATCACAATATTCATTTTGTCTCACCTTTTTACCACTGCACATTGCTCAGCCAGTCCAATACCTTTGTTTTTAAAAGCATTTGTGATCATATTCAAAACTACTCTTAAATGCACTCAAATCCCTCTCTCTATATATCCTCTCTTTTTCCTCTTCTCAAGCACCTTATCCTTATAATTTTATGAGTAAACCCACTCCACCACTGATGATTATGAGGAGCTACTCATATCAGGCTGATGATTTTACGTGCACCCACTGGCTGTTGAAGCTGCCAGCATGATCTAAACTTCCTTCTCTGTTTTAAGGATGGTTCAGATCATGTGGTAGCTTCACCTGCTGTTGGTATCACGACCACGATAATGCCCTTAACCCATTGCTTTCAACTGCATTCATTCATCATAGCCCACTGCTTCACTTCCTTTTCCTGCCACACTCTATTCCCATTCTCAATTTCACATTCACTGATCTTTCTTTTCTTTTCTTTTCTTTTCTTTTCTTTTCTTTTGATGTTTCATTTTTCTTTGGGGTATATTACATCTGTTGAGGGGAATCTTTGGGTTCTCAAAAGCCTCAATGAAGTTACTGTTAGGGTTTTCATTGACAAGTTCTGTCATCCTCGAAACATTTTTTCCCTGCTTTTAAGATCCCATCTTATCCCTTCATGCATAGAATATTAGTGCCTCTCCATGTCTTTTTAGGGATAATACATAATTTGACCTCCTCAATTTCTCCATTTATATTTAGTTTGTCCTTAAATTTCTTTTTGAATTTAGTTGGTTCCTCTGCCACTAACACTATTAGTTCATGCTGACCTGGCATTGTTAACCAATCTTATGATGCCATATGGTAGCCTCTCAAAACTCCACGTGACAAAAATAAATATAATTTTTAATTTATATTTGCCACATGACATTCTGAGAGGGTATCACGTGGCACCACCAGCTTTTTTAACAATGTCACATCAACATAAGCTAACGATGTTAACATGAAGATACCAACTTAATTGACGAAATACAAATTCAAGGATCAATTAGATCTAAATTTTTTTTAAAAACCAACTATGTACAAATAAACAAATTCAGAGATTAAATTATATATTATACTTTTTTATTGTGGGCTTTTTTGTTTTAATAATATCATTGGCTGCTTTACCATAATTTTAATGTGCTTTTAGTATATTGCCAACACATATTTTTGGGAATATAAAAACAATGGAATAAGGAAAAGCACAAATCTAGACTAATATAATAAACCTTTAATGTGTTACCAATTACCCTTGCTACATTCTTTCTGAACATCACGTTTTGGGGATAATTTTGTTTATTTGGAGGAATCATGACATGACGTGGAAATATATTGAGATTTGCAATCAAAATGCAGCAAAAATATTTGCATATTGAAAACTGTTACCCTATACTACTTCCAATTTAAAATATTAATTCTTTATCTCGTCTTAGTTTATTAGTACGAGTATTATTGTTAACTCAGTAGGATGTAGATTCAAGTGCATTGAAATACATTATCTTCCTATATAAGGGTTGGGAATGAGTTATGAGTAATTTTAAGCATTGTATAAAAAAATCTAGATATGATCAGAACCTATAATGAGATTGTTCAAAAATATATATTAATTCACTTATAGAATAAAAGTTTTAATTATTCGAAAATTTATTTGAAGAAAATTAACTTAGAATCTAATTTATTTGTTTTATTTTTAATAGTTTTAAATATAGTTTAATATTAATCGAGCCTTAACTCGATTGGTATTGGCATTGTTATTAGTGTAGAAGGATGCAGATTTGAGCACGCTTAAACACATTTATCTTCCTATTTAAGAGTTAAAGAAGGATTATAAAGAGTTTTAGGTATTATATTAAAAAAAATTAGAACATATTTTTTTTTTAAATTCATTGAAATCAGAGAGTGAAATTTCAAATTAAATTACCTTATATAAACATATTCAAAATTGGGAAGGTGATGCCAATCATGCTTTGAATTGTATGGTAAGGTCGAAAATTTAGGAATTTAAGTTCGAGTTTTATTATATATAAATTATGTGTGGATTTTTATAAATTTATTTCAATGTTTGTCTCGGATAATGGCGGAGCCACATATATAGTTGTAGAAAAAATTTTAAAAAATACTTACAAAAATAGTTAGCATTTTTTCTTTTTATAATCTTGAATTTACTGAATATTGATTAGAAATTTAAAGTTGCCTTTGGTTTTTGAAAAAAAAATTATTTTCATTTTCATTTTAAAGCAGTTTTTATTTTCTATTTTTAAAAATTAAAAAACATATTTTATAATTAAAAATAAAAATTTGTTTTCAATAATGAAAACATGTTTGGTACTTATTTTTCTATAATAGAAACATGATAAATAAAATAAAAAATTACATTTATCTGAATTCAAACTTGGGTACTAGATTTAATGTTTAAAAAACCGTTAAAAATTTATTTTTGTGTTTGTATAGGAAACGGGCTAATTCATTTATGCTACGTAAGAGTATTATTTCTTCACAATGTTTTAGTATATAAGTTAGCAATAAATTAACTTTAATTGGTAATATTTATCCACCGTCTTGTTTATGTTATTACACTAATAATCAAACATAGCATTAAAGTTAAAAACCATTTTTTCTGTCATTTTTAGTGAAAACAATGAAAATATTTTTTTATTGTTTTTTAATTTTCACATATTTTCATTTTCATTTTCCAAAAATATTTTTAAAATTTTTAACCAATCACATTTTATTGAATGTTTTTCATTTTCCAAAAAACAAAAATGTAAATGACATTTGTTTACGGAAACCAAATAGAGCCTTAGTATTTTTTTTTTTAGAAATTATAGTCGCTAGTATGATTATTGTGAATGTTGTGTTTGTGTTCATCTTGTGTTCGACATATTACATTCTCATGACATTAAAAAGCACTTAAGTGATTTTTATTTTTTTGAAAGGAAAAAATTTACCAATTGTATGATGGCTTGAGGGAAACCTTTAATATTTATTTGTTTAAAATGTTTAATTAAAATGAAAAAAAAATTTAAAAGAAAATCAAAAAGAAAAAAAAATAGTTAAAATGAGATACATACCAATTCGATAAAGGATCAAAAGAGTCAAGTTGAGTTAAGCTTTGAAAATCTTCCCATCGATCCAACCAATTCAGGATTTAGAATTCAGATTATAACTTATCATCCAAATGGTAAAGACAATATAAGAAGAGCATATTTGTAAAAAGAATCTTATCAACCTCGTAAATATAAATTTCCCCAAAGGAAAATTATGGGTTAATATTATACATTAATTTATAACACTTTTATAATTATTTTAATTTTTCAAAATTTAACCACACAATCTAAATTTTCTGACACCGTTTGTAATTATTTGTATTTGTAATTATGATAAAGGTGAGCTATTTTTCTATATAAGAAAGCAGATTTTTGGTTGGGTATTTTTTTTTTCTTTTTGTTTTCTATGTAGAAAAAGGAAAAGCTTTAATTCCCCCTATGAGATGAGCATGAGAAATTTGTTGAAGCTGGACAGTCGACACCTAGGCTAGTTTTTTGGAAGCTTCATTTGGCCAAGAATCCCATGCCCTTTTTTTAGGATTCTATGACTGACCACCAAATCTTTCGAATATATCATACTATACAAATTGATGATGTAATTTGATTCTCTCCTTACCCTTTTTAGGGGCTTTTTTTTTAAGGCTCAGCAGCGTTCTTCTCTATCTTCATTTTAAGCCTTCATACATTACATGCATGCCATTTATGGGAAAGATTCCATTTTGTTTGTAATTGTACTTCCTCTCTTTGGGTTTGCGACTTTCTCCATTTCATTTCCTTGTCTTTTCTTTTAAGTCCATTGTCGTGAGGGTCGTTGGGCTTGGATTGGGATATCATCCATGGCTATTCCAAATGGAAAATGGTTTTACATGTAATAGGTAATATAACCAAGGGTTGGGTTATGATTTTTTAAGTACAAGGGTATAACTAGGTATTTTTATCGGAATATTATAAAAAAAAATTATTTCCAAAAATAACATGGGTTTTAAATTATGTATTAAACTAATATGTTTTCTGTAGTATTTAATGATGTCGCATAGGAAGCACACGATACCATTTAAAAAATCATGTTATCATTATCAAATAAATTTTTAACGGGTGTTGCCTATTTGACATGTGATGCCCATTAAGCTTACCAAACTTACACAAGAAATCATAGAAAATAAATACGAAAAAAGAAAAAAGAGAGGAGTAAACCATGAATGAGTGGTCATGTTGAAAGCAAGGATACCCTCTCATTAACCAACAAACTCTATCATGGTGATTAACTTAATATGACCTAGATGAGATACCTGGTTGTTGACCAACAAACTTTGTCACCTAGAAAGTTTGTTAATTTGAGAGTAGATTTGCACAAACATCGAGTTTGCTTTCCTACTGTTGGCATCCATCGCCTTCGTCAGCTCCTTAGAGTATATGTGTCCCATCGACGTCATTGTGACTTGTTTTCTCCTTATTGTTGGTATCAAAGTCACCAACCTATAGAACATAGTTGAGAAAACAATTAATATTAGCAGATGATATGTTTGCTTCAAGACGGCATTGATAGCCTATTCCAGATTGATGGTTATATGACCATAACGGGACCTACCATTGAGACATTGTGCCTATTGATTAAGCTCCATGCCATTAAACCAATCAACCGCAATATGACCAGCTTCACCCTTCAGCCTCTCCATCCTTTGTTTGAATCGATGTTATTGCAACTCATACCCTATTGAATTTTTACATTTAGTTTATCATTTCTATGCATTATTGAATGACAACATAAGATAATCAAAGGAAGTGTGCAATTATCGATGTTGACGACTTGTTTATGCCATTCAAGATTCTCAAACTTTTTCTTAAAGTTGCTTGCAATGTGTCGAATGCAATACACAAATTTTCACAAAACTATAGAACACTCTATTGTAACAATGATCCCCTTTGCTCGATTGGAAATCAAGCATATGTTGCCTTTTCTAACAACATGCATGTGCAAGTTCGTTAAGACAAACTGCCAAGACTCCATACTTACTTTGTCCACAATGGCAAAGGTGATCGGCAAGATGTTCTAGTTACCATCTTGTGCTACCGCAATAAGGATTTGTGTATATTTCTCATATAGCCAAGTTTCATCAACCTACACAATCGACTTATAGTAAGGAAAGACTCTAACGTAAAGATCGAATATTTAGAACAAATGATGGAATATTTTTTCAAGTGCACTAGTTGTCCATCCTAGTTGTAAGCATTGAGTTTTTGCAACTCAACCACAGTTCCCAACACGTACCCCTTTATCGTATCCATCTATCCTTGAAGTTCATTGTAAGATGTGTCTTAGTCACCTTACAACTTTGTCATCACCATCTATTTAGCTATCCAAGCTTTCCCATATGATACTTTGTCCTAAATTGGGATTGTATGCTCGTGACCAAAACCTATACAAGAATGGTGGGCATGTCTTTGACCACTGGTGTAATGCACTTACAAAT
This sequence comes from Gossypium longicalyx, assembly GCA_025698465.1. Taxonomy (NCBI): domain Eukaryota; kingdom Viridiplantae; phylum Streptophyta; class Magnoliopsida; order Malvales; family Malvaceae; genus Gossypium; species Gossypium longicalyx. Next base: position 3,357,899 of record CM047001.1, on the reverse strand, counting down.
CAATTTTGCATCTAGTTTCTAATTATCATACGTTATTTGTGCAATAGTGCATGTATGAAGTCCTTCATATTTTTGAACCTCCCAAAGTAGTGGCCTCTTCATCAATGCAACTCTCACCCACCACTTGCAACCTTCCATAGGCCTCCAACACTCTCCAATATATAATGCTAGAGTAGATACGATGGCTTTGTAGTCTACCAACACTTTCAAGTTGTAGTACTTAATGAAAGCTACACATGTCTCCTGATTCAAGAATTGTAGGCCTATACACAACTCTTTAAATTTTGAATCCGGCATCAACATATGGCCAGGTATTATATCCAGTAAACTCTGAATCCGACATCAACATATGGCCAGGTATTATATCCAGTATTCTATGAACTCATATGTATGCATCGTATTAGGATTTACGCTCTGCATGTCTTTGAAGGTTTGTTTCGTATGACAATGCCATGAGTAGGATTCCCAAGCTAAGTGATATTTGCATTATAATCATTGCCATCGACTTTGTTATCGGTATCATTGAGAACCTTCACGATAACAAGACTGTTAAATTCTTTGACCTGTGCATAGGGATCATCACCATCGGGTACTTTTTAACTACTTGCTTGAATCCTTAATCCAAATTCAAAAATAGAAACCAATGGTTGTATCTCATAACCAGAACCTAAATTATGGCTATTATACAAAGTAGGCACATTTTATGGATTGCCGCTCAATGTTCGTGGTCGCTCCATAATCGCATGGATCTACCCATCCAACATTTAGATTGAAGTCAAACTTATATAAAGAAGATCGTCTATCCACAGACACTCTAGGTACCTCTATATACGGGTCATAAACTCCATATTGTTGATCTAATGGTGTGGGATTTTGTACCACAACTCTTAAAGGTGTAGGAAGATTAGTTGCCCCATTTCCTTATTAACATCCTCCAACTCAATGTATAACTTCATTGCTTCAATGTTACCAGTGAAGCAATGCACTGTTATCATTGTCTCCATATCCTCATTATCTACTAGTTGCATCTTATTGTACATACGAGGATTTGATAAAATTAAAAATTTGTAGAACAATCTTAACATTATCCTCACTCAACGTTGAGTAATTTTTGAACCAATCTGTTCTTTCATTTCCTTAAGATTTACTCTCGTTTAACTTTGATCTGTCATAATTTGATACGTAAAATTAGGCTTCACGTTACACTTGATGAGCTAATTCTCGAGCAATTTGAATGTTTTTATCATATTTTTAGTTAGTTTTTGCTTTTTACTTTAATAAGTGAATTAGTGTGTTTTACGCTATTTTTGAGACTTAAATTGGCCAAATGAACCTAATGATGGATTGAGTGTTGTAGAGAGTCAACAGTGGCCCAAACGTGAGCGAAAACATCACCTAGAAGTGGGTATTGCGATATTGAAGCATGGAAGTTGTGATACCATTGATAGTGATGAAACGAAGGGGATTAAGGTCATTTACAGTGGTATCATGATACTAGCCATAGGTATCGCAATACCCAACCTCCCAAGGACTCCCTATTTCAAGACTAACGAAGGTATCGCGATACCACTGTCATGAGGGGACAAAAAATGAGTGCAGGGGTAGTCTTTATCTAATTTCAACACCAATAAAAAACACACACTTATGAGCATTTTGGTCAACAAAAATATGGTTTGATGCCTGTTAAAAAAGGTCAAAGTTTGGCTAGAGAGAGAAGACACACAAGGCATAACACTTTAACTTAGTTTTCTTGTTTTCTCTTATCTTTTAAAATTTAAGTTTTCTTCTCCATAGCTTAGGGTTTAGTTTTCTACTTTCCTTTAGTTTTTCTTTGTATTGTGGTAGTTAGTTAAGTTAGTTATTACTGTAGCTAGACTTTATTTACTTGCTTAGTCCTTTAAACTTCTTATATTTTCAGTTTAATCTTTAGTATTAATATAACTCAGTTCCCTTTTTGTTTCTCCATTAAAAATTTGATTTTTTAAGTGTTATTTTACATTTCTTTTGTTGCCATTTTTATACATTCAAGCTTTTCCCAAAAAAGTTCAAACCTTTTATCATTTTCCTTGCATTTAGCATTTATGCTTAGTTTTTATAATTGTTGGATGTTTGTTTGCTTAAATATGTTAATGTGTAGCTAAATTCTAAGTGGTTGTTTGATGGAAGTGATGGGTAATTGTTTTTTTAGTTCAGGGACTAAATCGCAAAAACTAAACTAAATCGAATAAACTTCAAAACTTAGGATTGACAACCCGAGAGAAGATCTTATCGAACATCAATTTGATAGTCCCAGGGTAGTCTGGTGAGAACGAGAGATAAACCGAACTAATTTGTTGAAATTGGTAAAGTTGAGACCGAGAGGTAAAATTGCACCAATTTAGGAGTAATAGCGATTTAGATCCTTAACTCGAAGGTTAACCAACCTCATGGAAATCAACCAACCGCTGCCTCTTATCGTATTTGTTAGTTCCATATTTGGTTTTATTTACAATTTAGTGTTGTTTTTAGGTAATTAATTAGCGCAATTAAACTTGTGAATGACCTGTTGTAATATGGTACTTAGTGAGTAGTTAGCTAGACTCCTTTCATTGCATGTGTGTAGTTTAGAAATTGCTTAATCACCGACTCCTTTGGGTTCGACCCCTTGGAATACTTTGGTATTTTATTGAACACTATAAATATTACAACTAACATTGTCTACTTGTAGTTAAAACCGCACTAGTCACACTGGGCACTATAAATCAATGTGTAATGAAAATGAATTTATTAAGTTATTATGATTTTATGAAAAAATTAAGACTAAAAAATATTGAACTTATAAAAACAATAATTATATACCAAGAACAATTTAGTAAAATTTACTTTTAGATAATCTTACAATCCTCCAACCAAACACTTGAATCTTACATTCTAGCAAAATAAGCTAAATAATGTAATCTTATATTTCACTCATAATCTTACATTCCCGTAATCCTATTATGAAATGTAATCTAAAATTTGGCAAATCAAACACACCCTAAAAGGATGTGTTTTTGTGTTAATTGGTTAGGGGTTTTTATAGGTGAATTTGAGTGTTTAGAGTTGGAGGGGGTTGAGAGAAGTAAAATAATTGTGAATGTGCTTTTAATTCAAGATAGATGTCGCATATTAGTTAAGGGACACTCGTGTAAATTTTTCATATTTTTCCCCCAACAATTCAATAACTTTTCAATCCCAACCAACTCGATTAGATGCCACATGCTAAATAGACAACACCCATATAATTCTTTTTCATTGTTTTGGTCAAATCAATGGGTGTCACATGTAAGTAGCTGACACTCGTTAAATTTTTTTTATAAGTATCCCTCAATTATGGTGCCCCATACTTCCTATGCGACACCGATGAATACTACAAAAAAAATATATTGGTTTTGTAAATAATTTCAAATTCATGTTATTTTCAGAAATAGTTTTTTTATAATATTTCGATAAAAATCTTGTGTAATTATGAAATCATCTCTTAATGACAATTGAGTATTTGGTGCAGTGGTAAGACATATTATACTCTCAAGGAGAGAACGGAGTTTGAATTTTGGAGATGACATTGTTAAGAGGGCAGTCACAAACCCTAAATATGGGACCATAAAAGAGACATGAAAAGTACCAAAAAAATTTTGTTTGATATTTTTTAATAGAGAAAAAATAAGTACAATCGTTGACTGGTATAGGCTTGCTTAGAGCTCAAATCATCACAATACTTGCTGATATCTTCAACCAACAAGGTCAAGACCAATGTTAGTGGTGTATCAAAGATGATCAGTGTACTGTACTCTGGTAAAGCAAGCTTCGCCATGTGGTCGGCTACTGCATTGTGCTCTTTCTTGATTTGCCTCAACCGAATGCCCTAGTCACGACGACACAGCCGGTGAACAACTAACCGTAGCTTAGAGAAGCTGCTATCTGCTGCAGCGAATGAGAAAAGCATTGTCATTTTCGATTTCTACTCGTCGAAAACCCTTGTCCCAAGCAAGTTTGATGCTAAAGCTAGGCCCGTTAGATGCTTGTTGATTTGCAGGTGAATTTAGTCGAGATTGATAGTTATTCTTTGGTTGTTATCAATTTTCCTTAAGAGGCAATGACCCTATAGTGTCCAGCTTGGGAATTTTGATCAATTCTATTAAATCTCTTGTTCTTAGATTAGTGTGTTGTAAGGTTTAATCAAATTGGGATCCGGACACCAACCTGCTCGTCATCTGGTAAAGTTTGCCTTGCTCGGTAGCAATGATAGTGTTACGTGGTGGACGTGTAGTGAATTAACAATATAAGAAACTCAGAATAGGATCGATATTACAAAAACAAAACCTATAGAAATTTATTCAGTCAAGTTACTTTTATAAGACATAAATTTCTGTTATTGGCTCTAAGCTTCAAGAAGTAAAACTGAATTCCTGGAAAATAATTTACACATTATATACACTAGGAAGGTTAAAGTCATATGCTGCCGCCTACAAGAGAATTAGCTGCAATAGCCCCCACAGGTCTCGACTCAAAACTGTCATTTTCCGAGCGGTTGAGCCTCAAACTGATTAAATCGGTACACTTAGCAAGATACACATGATACTATCGCATAACTTGAGCAGACAAAAGGTGCCTCAGCTGGAGCAGGTGTTCCTCGTCGGAAATGTTAAGGGAAAGGCGGAGATTTGTTAACAGGAACTCCTGCTCCCAAGTTAAAGGACCCGAAGCATACAATGCCTCCACTGTTGACTTGTAAGCACGAAGCTCAAGTTCATGGATGTCAACAACCTTATCAGCAGGGGACAACTGTAAGTCCCTCTTGCCACATGAATCGGGGAATGATGACTCGGCATCAGAATTATCAGCTGTGCTTCCTGATGGTATACGAGAAATTTGGCCAGCGTAGACAGCTACACCATTAGAACTACAACTAGCAACTGAGCATTGGTCACTATCTTTAGAAGACAAAACAGGTCGAGAAGAATCATATAAACAGTGAGGAGTTGTGTTTTTGATCCTTTTAGCTGATTGCTTAATGACTTCTCCATCAAGCCCTACTACATGCGGGAAAGAAATATCATCTACCTGGTCGAACAAAGGATGTGTTCTCTTAAGAGTTTTGTCGTTGCAACCTCTAGAGAAAGGCGGTAATTTCCTTCTCCTAAGGGTTCGTCCGAAGATGGGGTTGCATTCTTCAGAGAGATGGTCATAGCCTTTATTTGCAGCTCTCAAGGACATACGGAAGGTGGCATTATCAGCTCTGCCCTTATGCATTCCCTCTCTATCCTTCTCCCTAAATTGTGGGGTTTTGGTTAAATGACATGAAGTCCTGAAAAGCAAGCCACCAGCACGATTTGGAAATTTTGGTGTGAAATTGTTGGTCAAGCCTTCACACTGAGCAACCTGCAATTATATGTAGTCAGTCTGGTTTAGATATAGCGGTAGCAGTAGGTTCAACATATCAGCGAGGACTTGTTACATAAGTTTGTTCTTAAGTCTTCTCATAATATCAAATCGAAAAAACTGCAACGATTATTACAAGAATAGCATTAAGGATAGAGTTCTCCTAGCCAGTTTGCAACACAAGGCAACTATGCCATAGACTATAAAATAGTCATTGAGTTCATATCATCTACAAAAGAGAAATAGGTGAAAAGCAAAGATGAAATAGGCCATTACCTTCCCCCTCACCACCCACTTCTTGCCATCCCAAGCCTGTCTAACCCTTAAACTCGACCCATGAAATTCCATAAGTTGGATTGACCCAAAGAACTTAATGACAAATCGGTCGTTGTTCTTTAACACCTTTGTGATCTTTCCAACCCTCCAACACCGATTATCAAACACCTCAGCTACATCGCCGACTGCCCAACTCTTCCAATTTACACTTGGAGGTAAGGGTCTAACATCCTTCCTTTGAAGCTTCTCCACCACTTGTTTTCCTTCATGGTCCATCAGCAGTTTGTATCTAACAACACAGTTTTCGACGTCGGCCGAAACAATATTAGCAGTAAACCAGGAGCCACATGGATCATCTTCTCCTCTTAATACCTCCACCAAGTTCCCTTTTCTGAAATTCATGATTTCCAAGCGCTAATAAGCTTTAGACCTGGAAAACAAAATTAATACTATTTAAATTTTTTCAACAAAATTTGAAAAACAAGGATGAATGGATGCTAACAGATCTATGGGTTTGAATTTCAAACTTGACATAACAGACCCAGGGATGGATGAATCATCAAAAAGTGCAAAAAAAAAAAAAGGCATGAAATTTTGAAACTTCTAACACTCAATTCAAACATGGAAACCTTCATTTTTCTAAAAAGATTAAATCAATAATCTTCAAGACTTCCTTTGTATCACAAAAAAAAAAATCAGATACATAAACAGAGATATAATCAAATCTACATAGATTCATTCAAAACAAGTATCTATTCAACTCATTTTGGGGACTTACATTTCAAACAAGGACTGATATGAACTCATGAAAACCCAGTTTTTCTTTACATACTTGGTCAATCAGCAAAGAAGAAAAAGAAGCTTGAAAGCCACTCAAAACATCAATCAACCCTCAAAAAAAAAAAAAACCCAGAACTTAAAATCTTCTAATAATAAACTACACTAAAAGAATATAAAAATTGAAACGAAAACAGAGTGACCCCCACATAGAAATTACAACCAAAACAGAACTCTATTTTGATGAATTAGATGATTCTGACCTGAGAGAATAAATGAAAACGAACAGGACGCAGTTTAGTTGGGATCATGACCGCATATTTACGCAAAAATGGTTGATTTTGCTCTCTATTATTATTTCTTTAAGCACCACTCCAAATAAAAATTACAACTACTAATTACTAATTAGGATTGCCTCAGTTTTTAATGGTAACTTCAACTATATACCCTGTTTTCAAATCTTTGGTATTAATCACGTAAATTGGTCACTTAGGGTCTTGCCTACTTGTGATTATGGGGTCATGCATTCCTTCATTCATATTTTTCTACTTACTAATATTATTGTATTTACCTAATCTTTCCCCGTACACTCCACTTGATATATTATATTATATTATATTGTATTAGATAAGAGATATAAATAGTCCTGATCATCCGTTTATACCCAAAAATTTAAGTAAAAATATAGGATTGAAAAATGAGTTTGAAGAAAAAATAAGATCCGTCATTTTCTAAATGGGTCGAGCCTTAGGTAAATTTTTTTGTCTAGGCCCGACCTAGCCTAATTCTAGCCAAAAAAGGTTTTCTTCTATTGTTGTTTTATTGTTATTTGTGGCTGCTTTGATGTTATTTTATTATTATGTTGTTATTGATTGGATATTATATAACTTTTATTTTATTGTTAATTTTTCTATTATTTTAGATGTATTTATTTATTAAGTTGCAGCTATTTTAATGTTATTCAAGTATAAAAAAAAAATTTAATGTATTTTTAATTTATTAAGAAACATTTATTTTAATGTTTTCAGTAGATTTGATTTATTATATTTTTTAAATTTATTTTTATATAAAAAAATTAATATGAGTGAGACAAGTCAAGTTTGGGTTTAGTATTTTTTATCTAGATTTAACTCGTGTAAAAATTTAGACTCATTTTTAAGCCTAAATTTAAAATTTTACATTAACCCAGACCGACCCATAATTAAGTCTAGATATAAATTATTTAAATTTGACAGTCATATTTTATTGTAAAATTTCAGTAGTTTTGGGGCATAATCTTTGCCATGTTGGACGTTAGGCTTTCACTCCATTACAACTTCTGTCAGTTCACGATATTCACCAATTTATTTTTGTTTAACAACTTTAATTACTTTTTTCGCAATTAATGGTGAGTTTAGATTAGACAGTATATTTCTTTATAATTAATATAAAAATAACGATGATAGTGAAATTTAATACTGTAATTTAAAATAAAAAATAAATAAAAAAAACTGAACACACCGTATTACATTCCATTGTCCATCTAAATACATCTTAATTTTTTCAAACATTTACTTCCTTTCAACACAATCTTGTTTTGAAATTAATTCTCTTAAATTCCTATTTTTTTTAATGCCAAATGAGACAATTATAAATATGGCAAATTTGGAGAGTTTTCTTCTCTCTCTCTCTCTCTTTTTTTTTGTCTATTATGTAAATATAAATAAAATGAAAATTATTAGAATATATTAAAATATCAAAATAAAATTCCTTGCATTTATTAAGCATGTGTTTTTAGGTACTTTAAAAAGTGTCACTTTCATTCAACTAAACACTTAAAACATAACTTTCTTTTGTTAGGGATAATATATAATTTAGTCCTGAATTTGTTTATTTGTATTTAATTGGTCCTTAAATTTGTATTTTGTTAATTAAGTTAGTACCTCCACACTAACACCTTTGTTTGTGCTTATATTAATGGAAAACAAGTTTAGGGACCAATTAAGTAAAAAAAAAATTAAAAATCAACTAAATACAAATAGATAAATTTAAAGGTCAAATTATATATTATATCCTTTTATTACTCCACTTATAAAATGTTATTTTTATATTATATAAGAAACTCAAAATTTATCCTTCTCTAAGATAAGGAGGGGACCATTCAAATTACTTTAGACCCTTTTTTCTTCTTTCTTTCATCATAGTCCCAAATAAATAGATCTTGAACCACTTTGCTTATGACATTGACTCATTAGCTGTATTTCACAAACAAATCAAAATATATCAAAAGTAATGTTATCAATAAATAAATAATAGGATTTTCAGAAGAAAAAAAAATAAAGAAGAGTAATGGGATTATTTATTTTTATGTAATAACCCGCATTAGTAATCATTCAATTATAAAATATTATAAAATAATCATTTAACTATTAATATTTTTTTTGTCACTTAACTATAAAAGATTACGAAATAGTCATTTAACTATTTAATTTTATCATTTTTGATCACTTAATTATTTTAAATTTTTAAATATTTTTTAATATATAATTTTTCATAATCAAATGAATAAAAAAATTATATGAGATGTGACCCCATAAACCTTATCTTTAAACCATCTCCATCCACAAGTTTTTATATTTTTTGATTGGCAATGGAAATTGGCAAGACAATATGTCAATTGTCACCATCTCCACCTTTTCCAAAGGCGTTCTACAAATTCCATGTATGGTTTCCCTCATTAAATTCCAAAATAAGAAACAAGACAAAGAAATGTTAATGGTACTATGAAATTAACAAGGATGCCAAATTTCATCATTTATATTTTATGTGTTGCATAAATGAATGTAAAGACTTGTTTTTTTTTGTTTGTTAAATATGATTTATCTTCATTTAGATAACTTATTTAATTATGATAGAAAATTATCAGTGATAATAATGATTAGACTAAAATTTTTAAATTGAAAAAAATAAGATAGTTGAATTATACTATTCTCATATATATTGTATGCATGAATAATGTTTGTGGGTAACAAGATTTAAAAGTTTATATTGACTTGAATGGAGTGGTGGTTAAAACTTTTGTTAGACACCTATTTCGTATGAATTTGAACCGTGTTATTCCTATCCTCTACCTCAAATAATTTCAACTATTCAAAGAAACTTTTCATTGAATAGCTTAAATTTAAATTTTTGAATGATAAAAATGTTTCTTGAAGTAATTATTTGGTCTTAAGTCAAATTCTTTAGTGAAAAATTTTGTATATTTCTTTAAAGAGAATAGTTATGGGTTTTTGGAAGAAACTTATTTACCCATTGATTAACTATAAATGAAGGTTTTGCATTATAGTTTAGCATCCAAAATGACTTCATTTTATCTTTACATTTTTTGAGAAAATATGATAGTACATTTTAAAGTTACAATACAAATATATGGACTACTTGAAATCTTTTCTCTTGTTATTAAAGATATTAGAGCTTTATTTGCTATAACTTAAACAACAATCAAGTGAATGTATAAGGATGTTGATGATGATATAGGAGACAAGAAGACAAGGTAAGATAATTTGAATGAGTTAAAATCAAAGTCTTCTTGTTAAAAGGTATGTTAATTTTGAGAAGATAAACATTCATTATTGTTTAATTTGTTAACTTGAGATTATAATTAAAGTGCAATTTAGATATAAAATTTATATTATGAGAGATAATTGTATAAGAGATGTGTTGAAAAGAGGTAAAATAGAGCTCAAGCAATTACCCACTAATAATAGGTTGATTATCAAGTAAAAAGATAAATAAGAGTATGAGAAGTATGGAACTACTACCAATAAATAAAGTAAGTATTGTCTAAACTCTTCACTATCATAATTGATGTTGATTAAAGATATTACTTTTTTGGAAATTTATATGAATTAGAGTTCAAAGTTATCCTAGTAAGATTTATTGGGAGTGAAATATAAATGAGGTTGTCATTTTCAAGTGCATAAAACATTTCTAGAATAGTTGGGGCAAAGACTATTCTAACAAAGTCTCAAACTTGGTTGATGCTCTTCATTTCACTATGAGTAGGTTGGATTTACTATCCTTAACAAGACTCATAGCTTACAATATATGAGTGAAGTGAATGTTGTAAAAACTACTTATGAGCTCGCCAATACAAATAGATGTTGGAAAAATCATTTAGAAAACATGTTTGTTTGCACAACAGAAATTTAAAATTGTTCTAAAATTCAAGATTTTATGTTACCTATAACAATAAACTTTACTAACTTATTGCTAGCGTTTTCGGCTTAACGGTTCTGGTTGTTTCTGGGATTTCAACCAACATGATATTCTTCACTATTCCCAAACCCTTGGTTTGCTTAGAAAGTATATTCTAATTCACAAACTAATCAAACAATGAAAATTTTTATAATTTTTCAATAGGGAAAATTATTTTTCTCTATGGGCAAGAAACCTCACTCAAGTTTTCTAAAAATTAGAATTTATAGGGATTAAGTAACTACGCTCAATGATGTGTTTGTTTTGACCTAGCTCATAGTTCCTATTTATAGGGAAAATCATAAAAGTTCTATTTGAGCAAGAGGAGACAAAATAATAATATTTTAATAAAAAACATATATCCCACTATGACTCACTATGGTGGGAAACGACACATCCTTTCTAGAAATCCTTGGTGTCACCCATCCCATATTAAATGGGCTTATTGGGTCCATTTATGTATTTGGTCTAATTCTATGTATTTTTCAGTCTTCAAACTAACTTATATGGTTTATCCAATCCAATAACTAATTTTTTATTCCTAAAATAGTATTTATTTAATTAATTAAAATAAATTTAATTAATTCACTCAGTTAAATTATTTTATCAACCCAATTCTAATTTTGTTAAAGTCAAATGACTTTACTGTACTAAAATATATGAGTAAATAACTTTAATTGATCTTGTTCCGTAAAACTGTAATAGCTAATTTGTGACACCCTACACCTAACTCAATCACCAAATCCAAGTGCATGATGTCACATTACGTTGCCGAAGCAACTCAAACTAACTCAAATTATTTACAAAATCATTAAACATATAATCATGACATAATTCAAACCATTTTTAGTTACGAGTATGATCTAGCATTGCAGAAATAAAACATTCTCATTTAGGAAGTCCCGAGATTATTCGCAATCAATTACAAAGTTAGGATTCAAATCCAACTCAAATTAACAAAAATAAAAAATGTGTCTCAAGACATGCTTCCCCTATTTTAAATCATTAAATTTGATGTTTTGGTGACTCGAGACATTGGAGTCTATGTCTTGTTACATTGATCTTTATGTCTCAAGATAGGTCTTGGGACATAGCTCCCCTATTTTTAGACTTTAGGTTCGATGTTTAGATGTCTCAAGATGAAAAAGCACCTATCTTGAGACTTGGAAATTAACATGTCTTGAGACCATTACCCAAAAATGCCTATAATGATCATTTTGTTTTTGATTTCTCGAGACAATAACCTCATTGTCTTGAGACCAAATGGTAAAAAATGCTAAAATGTAATTTTTATTACAAGCAATAAGAATGTCAAATCATACCAATATGAAACCATTATACCAATCTATCTTAAAACATTAACTTAACATTCAAAAACTGATCATTAAAACATGAGATCATTGTAACTAATACATCACTAGAGGTGTTCATCGGTAGAGTTTGTGGCCAGGCTAGGTTAGGTTCGAGCTAAGTAATCTATCGTAATTTGATACATCAAATTAGACTCTCCATTACACTTAAGGAGCTTATTCTCAAGCAAATTAGGTGTCTTTTCTTTATTTATATTTTTTTGTAGTTTTGTTGTTAATAAATTGTTTTTATTAGTTTTAAGTCATTTTTTAGTCCCAATTTGGCCAATCGTGCCATGAGAAACCTAAAAAGTTGATTGAGTGTTGTAGGGAGTTGATGGTGGCCCGAATATGAAGAAAACATCACCTATAAGAGGGGTATCGCAATATCGAAGCATAGAACTTGTGATACCTCTAACAGTGCTGAAATAAAAAGAATCAAGGCCTGATATAGTGATATCGCGATACCGAGTAATAGGTATCGCGATATCGGGACATCCCAAAACCACTGTCACACTCGATTTTCCTTATGTTCAGAAATTAGGAATAATTGATGGATTAAATTGAAAGAAGTCGTAAGTTGATGGCTTTTACGAAAAAATCAAGGAAATTTAGAGGATGATTTGGACATAATTGAGTTCCAAATTTGGTTCAGTTATATTAGAACCAATTGGTTGCTTAGTGGGAGACAAAATGATTATTAATAGATGGTTTCTATACAGTTGAAGATTGTGTCTAAAGGGCTATAAATAGTTGAGAAATGAACTCTCAGGGTGAGTTATTTCCAATTTTGTATTATTTTCTTCCCTTCTTCATCATCTTGTTTGGTTGCTCTGAAGCAGAGATAATTTTGTAAAGCTCTGCATGGAGTGATGATCATGAGGTTTGGGTCAGAAAAGTAGAGAATTTGGTGAGCATTGCTTTCTTATATATTTTTCTGCTTTTTCGTTGCTCTTTTATTTTAAATTGCTTCAACTTTATTTTTAGTGCCTTAGAGAATTTCTATCAAGAATTCCCACTTTATGAGAGTTAGGCTGACTTAGGTGGATTTGAACCCAAGAAATCGCCTAAGGCCGCAAGGATTGCGAGACGAAAGTTCTAGCCTCGTGACAATCACAAATAGATATACATGATTTATTATTTAGCAACATCTAAACTTATGATTACTTGACTTTAAAAACAACGATGGCGGTGAGATTAGTTATTGTAGCTATGAGGTAAAAGATTCCACCACACCACAGTTTAGTGAATCCAAAGGAACTTATGAGTAATGATAACTTTCAATTCATGAGATCAATCATTATCATTACCTTGTAAAATTAACTACTTAATAAGCTATAAATTGAAATCAACTTATGGAAGCACAAATTGATTTCGTTATTCGTCGCCCGTTTTCATCTTTTTGTTATCCTGTGACACTTCCCCCTCGTATTTAGCCTTGTTCAAGGATATGGTTATAGAAACAATATCAGTTTCTTATTATCAAACATATAAAGCATTACAAATTAAACATATTATCCTCAACTTCACTTTGGTCCCTTTTTAATCATGATGTCTGAAATCTCCGTATTTTACAACTTACCCGATCAAATTGAAATTCGACTTCGTAATTTCCTTTTAGAAAAAACCAATTATATTATATATATATAACATTAAAATCAAACATGTATACATTTATTCAATTAGGTCCCTACAAAACCCAATATCTAATATTTATGTATCTTACATTTTACCCGATTGAATCTAAATAAGATTTTAAAATTATACTTTAAAGACCTCAAACTATCTTTATATATCAATAAATCCCAAAGTCCTCATCCCTTACAATTAAGTCCCTATTTACACATAATTACCATTATAACTTACATTTAATCAAACATGTTTCCAACATTACCAACTTCATTTTTAACTTTTCTTTCACATAATCTAAACTTAATAGTTACTCTTTTATGGATACAATGTAACATTCCATACCCAACTCGATCGCCGAGTTCGAGTGATTGGATGCCATATTCGTTGCTAGAGCAACTACGATCAACCACGATTCAATTTAACCATGTATACATGCTATTAGTTATAATATTTATTCATAATATGATATACATTCATTTTCGGGTCCTTTACGAGCTTACGAAAGCTCTTAAGGTGACCCGGGGTCAAATAAGGACCAAACTGTAAAGATTACAAAATATCAGGTTGACGTCACAACTTCAAGGGTTTCTCGTCATAACATAACTCACTCTTGGTATTATTGCGACATAAAGAGCCGACATCGTTACATGACCGCTTGTTTCAACAAGGTCCTATTGTTGGGAAATGTGCCCATATTGTAGTAAATATGTAATTGTTTTCTATTTATTTGAACGTTGAATAAATAAATAAAGTTAATTTCACATTTCACTATTATGCCTTTTGTATTTATGTCTTTTATATTTTGCATGCATAGCGAAATTGTGACAAGAAAATATTAGCTCATTGATTGTCTAAAGTTCAAACTGAAGATAAGTGATACTGTAAAGAATGTTTACATCGCAAGAAAGACAACTTACTTTAGTAGATAATCTAAATGAGTTTGTAATCCCATAAAAGAATTAAAGTGAGCATTTGATTCAAATACTGAGAAGGATTATTATGTCGTCTACAATTCCAATAGAGGAGATGGCTAGACTTGGTTATCAAAGCAGTTGACTCTACGAGTAGAGACATAGATGTATTTTTTGGTAGAATGATACATTAGACTGGACCCGACATGAATTAATCCTGAATCCGTTTGTGAATTAATTCACTTGTGACGTTCATGATGTGACTTACCTAAATCCTGAGTTAGTCACTGACCATGTGTATGCAACTTATGTGCTTTGATATAAGTGGAGGATTATGCTCTAAAAATGATCAAGCCTATAACCGGTATGTTGTGTAACACCCTAAACCCTACCAAGACGTTATGGCCGAATCTAGCAACGTCACATGAAAGTGCTTTTAGAAAACCTTAGCAAGTTTAAAATTCACTCTATCTATTATCTTTACTTAAGTCGTGAAATCACTATTCAAGTTATTACTTGAAAACATCTCTTTATCGCAGAAGTTATGACATCATTGATTTATACGAAAACCTTAAGTTAAGTTTCCAAAACGTATTTGTGGTGTCGCCGTTTATAAATCAATAAAATTAACAATTAAAATCTTGAAATAAACCTAAAACAGTTCGAGCCTAAAAAATAAATAATCTCGAAAATAAATATTAAATGAAAGCAAATAAAATAAAGTATAACTCATAAAACAAATACATGCTTAGCGGTGGTCACCGTCGAGCCCTCCGTCGCACCGATCCATCTACTGCTGGGGATTACCTGACAGCTAAAAAATAAACAAAGGGGTGAGTTTTCGCAAACTCAGTGTGTACATCCCTACAGTCAGCATGCATACAAATAGGTAACAGTATACAGACAATTTAGCCTTAGCCATTTTCAGAATCGGTGTGGACCTTAGCCTACTCAGATACAGACATCGCATGCATAACAGATCAGATTATCAGAGAAACATGCCCACCAACCCTGCACACCATCTCCGTCCAACCCAACACACCCTGTGGGGATAGAATCAACCCACTAGCCCTACACACCAAGTATGGGGATAAAATCGACCAATCCAACCCTACACACCCAAATGGTACCGTAAAATGCCAGATAACAGGCTAATAGCCTTTTAGTCTTCCTTCTCTTCTCAACAATCCCAACCCAATGCAATGCAGCATAAATAATATGACATGCTTATATCCAAATCTCAGATCATACCATCATCAAGTCAGAACAGATATGCAAAATCAAGCAGATACACATGCTTAAACTAACACGCTTTTGCTTACAATCCAGAAACAAATCAGAGTAAGGGGTCTAAGTAACGCTCACCTACCCTACAGTTAGGTCACAGTCGACTTGGGCGACCCGTACAACCTTACAGAACATTTCTAACAAATTGGGCTCACACGCCCGTGTGCCCTGCCCGTGTGTGCCCATACGCTCGTGTGCTCACAAAGCCCAAATTAGCTTTGCCTGTGTGGATCACACGGCCTGGCCCAAAATTCCACACGCCCGTGTGGTTCACCCGTGTGGCCCACATGCCCGTGTGGCCTACATGGCCCAGTTGGTCAAGCTCGTGCCTTGCACACGGCCTCGCCAGCCTCATACGGTCGTGTCTATCACTCCCGTGTGGCACGCACACGAGTTGGCTCGTCAGTCACACACCTGTGCATCGCAACACAAACTATCACATGGGTAGTCCACATGCCCATGTGGCATCGACAGACAGTTTTTTGACTTTTTCTAAAACTGGTTTTCTACGTAAACGGAGTACACACCTGGTTCGTTTTCACTGTTAATCCCACCACGAGCATTCCAATGCTTAAAATCAATAATACTGAGCCCAAAATCAGTCTCTTAAATCAGATTATTAAGAAAACCCAATCCTAAATCTTACCGATAACCCCTACCTTTGAGCGAATAATGTCAATTCCGCACCTCGTCGGCACCACACGAAAATCACAACCCCTCAAGGACTTCCTAACACCAAGACAATACTCCTATTTAATAACCAATGTGAAAATCAAGACATGACCAAAGAAGTGCATCACTTACCGCTACGTCAGCAGGGAAACGTAAGAGGAAACGCAGAGACTAAGCAACAAAATGAAGGCAATTGTAACAGGAAAATGAAAGGAAAAGTCGGCAGTAATAGGGAGATTCCCTGCCGAAAATCACAAGAAAAGAAAAGATGGAGAGGAGTAATGCAGAGAATTTTGGCAGAGGAGTGAGAGTAGAATGTTTTGGGTAATTTCCAAACCCCTAATTTTGCTCCCACTAAACTACTATCACCGCAACCCCTTCAGTATCCAAGATAATTCAAACTCTTGTCGAATCAAATAGTAAAAATTATCCCCCTTTTCTACGCAGAGACTCGAACTCGGGATTTCAGGCATAATCCCATACCCCTTAACCACTAGACCAATAAGTACATTCTGTTAAGTTTTTACCAACAAATTCTTATAAGCCCATTAACCAAAAGTCAGAATTTTTTCAAGTAAAAACCAAAATTTAGCCCAAGTTAAAGCTCGAACTTGGGACCTCCCAAACACACCCCAGAGTACATAACCACTTAAACCAACATATATTTTATGCCAAATTAACACAAACAAACGTTCAGCTATTCTCATGTTCAACAATCACAAAAGCCGAATTTACAGAAATTTGGGACGTTACATGTTGGGTACATGACTTGTGTATGGCATGGCTTTCTTAGAAATAATGGAATTCATAGCAAAATTAAAGAGTAAATGATATCCTCTCATTGGCATTGTATGGATTGATAAGTATGCAATGTGGCCACGAGTTACTTGTTCTCGAATGAGTATTTTATCGCAGTCATTTGTTGACAGTGATCATATTAATCATTAAGAAGACACAATGGTGATAATGAGATAAAATAAGATTGTATTGAGTGAACGGATTTAACTCAAAAGAATTAAGGATATCATATGAGGGTAACACACACATAACGAGGTCATTAGACAAAGTAACCTGATGAATTACTTTCGTAAAGAGTATATAATAAGGAGTTTTCAATCATGGTACTTCTTGTGGATTAGCTACATGATTAAGTAATTGCGAATTATCGGAACAATGCTTCTGGACATAATTGCAATCACTAGAGCCTAATTGTATATGTCCAATTGATCCCTCCGCTAGCTCAAAAAAAGCTCGATTGGACTGCGTTCGAATCAGAAGAAAATTCTACGACTTTGGGAATAATTTAATTGAGTCGATTTATTTGATATGAAATTAAATTAGGTGGTCGTGAGAATTGTTCAACTAGCGAATTTGATTAAAAATAATTCTTGAAAAATAATTTGGAAAATCTAAGTGATTTTTGGAAAAATTAATTTTGATCAAGTAAAATTAAATTAATCAAATCAATTAAAATTAATATGATATTTTTGGAAGTTAAATTTCAAGTTAGACAATTAGCTCAGTGGGTAATTAAACTTGAAATTTTGACCTAAGATCGTAAATTGGGCACAAGAGCACAAAACCGAAACCAAGACCCAAAAACTAGTCGAATCAAACCCAGTATGTAAAACCAGGCCAACGGTCCAACTTATGGCTAGACCAGACCAGTCGGGTCGTCATTGACCCAGACTGAACCGGCAGCAGCCAAACTAGCTCGAGATACCGTAAGGGTGTTGCACTTGCATCACCGAACACGATGGTGCCAGTGGCTGCGACAGTTGCGTCCCAGTGGCCGACGGCGATTGGTCATCGGTGGTTGAGCAATGGAAGAGGTACACTCCTACTGGGACTCTACTAGAGAATTTGATTTCAGATTAATTATTCCAAAAAAAAATATTATTTTAATAGTTTAACATTAAATTTAATGTCATACTTATCTTAATAGTATTTTATTAATTTAATATTAAAGTGATTATCTTAATATTAAATTTAATTTAATGTTTATCTTATAGATAAATATTTTATTATTTTAATAAGATTTAATATTAAATTTAATCTAATAATATTATATTAATTTAATAGCAAAGTGATTAAGTTTAATCATAGTTGAACTTTCTAAACACTCCCTATATAAAGAGAGTCTTGAGTTATTATTTACACATACTTGAATTCAAGAGAAAGTTGTAGAGAAAAAACTCTTTGAAGAGATTATTTCAGAAAATTTCTAGAGATATTTTTCTAATTTACAACTTGACCCAAAAGTTTAGAGAAATTTCAAAATTACTCCACTAGTAATTTTTGTGAAAATTTTTCTGATTCGAAGCTAGCCCACACTCGACAGATGTGAGCTTAAGGATAGTGGAGAAGAATACTCGGTCGAAGCGCTCATCCTAAACGAGTCGAAAAGGTAAAATTTTGATTAAGTGTTTATTACTTTAGATATCATAAACAAAATCTTGTATTGGAAAAAATAATTAAAACTATAGTTTTTCCCTAAATTTATTTTCAGGTGTTTTCCAAACCCTTTTTTTCAACACCTATTAGTGCCTACTCAAATTACCAAAGCATATAAACCAAATCTACTATTCATTCAAATAAGATATAAAATTATATTCCTAAGCTCATTTCTAAGCAAATAACACAACTTATCCATGTACATTACATCAAAACACCATTTCATTTTGTCACCAACAACATTTTTCACATACCAACTATTAGCTAATTGATATCAATTCATTAATTCCAACTTAGGACCACATATGCATACCAATTTCATTTTAATATCAATAATCTCAAAACATAATTTGTACAATACCATTATGCCATGTCTGGTGAACCATTACTAGCCTAAACATCAACAGGATCATGTTATATATACAAAACTGACTCGAGGCCTAGGTACATGTCATATAATTGATCTACCGTAATTTGATGTAGCGGATTAAACTAATTTTCGCACTTTAGGTGCTTGAAAACAAGTATTTTCATTAGGATTAATTATGTTTTTGTAAGTTTTTAATAAATTAATAAAATGTGCAAATTGAGTCTTTTATTGACTTTAAAGGCCAAATGAGGCCTGAAAGTGAGCTGATGAACTGTATAAGTGTGCAGGAGACCACTAGAAGGCATAATAGAAAAATATTGGTCGCTATGTCACAACACAAAATGATTGATGTCGCAACATCAACATAGGGAGCAAAATAGAGAAATCACGAAACTACATTTGATGTCGCAACACAGCATATGAGTGTCGTGACATCCCCCTTTATATATCCCAAGAGGAGTACACTGACTGCTTTGTCGCGATATAGGTCTTGGTGTGTCGCAACATTGACTCTAAATGGGAATTAAACTCGAGACAGAGGTATTTTGGTATGCACAATCGAACTTAAAGCTCAGGAACATCAGCAAACCTACAGTTAAAGACGACGACCACCTAAGATCTATAAATAGGCTCATTTTTCACATGTTATAAACAACATTCACTTAGCCTAGAATTCAATTTTCTCTTTTCTTAGGTTAGATTTATTTTCATTTGTTCTTGTTCTATTTTTTTTATATCTGTATTGTGGTGACAATCAAATCTTGTGGATAGGCTCTTGTATAAGCCCTATATTGTCGATTTATTTAGCATGTTTTCTTTTTATATCGATTCTATATTGTCTATGAAAACCACAAGGAATTAATACCTCTATGGGGGATTAGCAAGTGGAGGTATGATCTGTTAACTGTTTTGTAGGGATAATCAACGAATAAGTTGTTTGGGAAAGAAAGAATGTAAAACAAACTCTAGACCTGACAACCCTGGAAAGTCATTAATGTGGGAATTAACCCAAAATTGGTATTGCCTATTCATGAACACCTTTACCCTAAACCGGTCTAGACTATGAGGTCGAAAGATAAGTAGTCCTTGTTGACTCATTATTCAAGTGGAAGATCAGAAGATCCTGCTGGGATAATGACTAGTTGATTGATAAGAAACCCAAAACGACAGTTGATGGGGACTACCGAAGTGAGCTAATTATCCAGAATCAGATTTGATTATTTCTATTCTTCAATCTCTCAAATTTTAGTTCTTTATGTTAATTTATTTTCATGATTTTAAAAACCCTAAAAAAACTTATTTTACTTCACTTTTATACTATAGCTGAATTGAAGTACTAATTAGTTCTTTCAGTGTTTAGGTTTAAATTAATCTAGCACTCACCTCCCTTAGGTATGATCATCGGAGTACTCACCTACTCTGTTATAACTATGTTACAACTGGACCCGTATACTTGCGGATATTGCTTCATTTATATATCTTTTACTGCAGTATTCACACTCTGGACATTAGTATGTCCGGAGGCGATCAAGAACAAAACAAAAGGGACAATACAAACATTGTTGAGTCGAAGACCACTGGCTGGATGTTAAATCACGTCAGGATCTTTGAGATTTACCTAAAGTTACGCATAGAATAAATAAATCGTACCCTGAGTAATAAAGCTCAAAGGTACTTTTATGATTCAAGCCACAAAATAAGCAAATGTAATACAAGAATTCAATCTAAATGTGCCACAATTCAATAAAATCAATTTGCATATTCAATACTCAAATGCCATGCTTGAAAACCAATCCAATTGTTAATTAAACTAAATATATTATAGCATACATTCTAATAAAAATTACATAGTCATTCAATCTTATTTTCATCCAATTTTATTCGTACTACTATTCAATTCTCTTCCTCAAGTCTACTAACTCATTCAAAATTGATTCGACCCTCAAGGCTCGTATAAACCAGTTCGCACAGTCTTTCGCATGCTGTCATTTTCCACATAACACATATACCAATATACCAATTCAATTAATTTCATCTCAATTATCAATTTGCCAAATCATATTTTATAACCCTATTAACAAACTTAGAACAAATACACGGATCTATACTCTGTCACCCCGGGTTGCCCAGCAACGTTAACTTTGAAACATGTACATTATAACAACTCGATTTTTAGTGGTGTCGAAAACAATGGTTTCGAGACCATAATTCTGAAAAAATACTTCATGAATATTATTTAATTAGTCTATTTATGAGGATTCCAGAGTCATATTAAATTTGGTTGAGAAATTTATTTGTTTGGATAGTTTAATAAGTAGAAAGGACTGAATTGTAAAAATAGCAAAAGTTGAATAGTTAAATTAAAGAAAATTAATGGAAAATTTAACCATGGAAAAATTAGTTTGTGGGGTTTGATGAGGTTATGTTTAATAAAGTGATTTAATTAGGCTTAACTATGATTATTAAAGCTTAATTAAGAAAGTTGAAGTATTTACAAAAACGTCATAATTATATATATTAAATTAAACCAAAATTTTAAAGAAAATTTCCATTTTCTCTTCATCTTCTCCAGGGAAAATAAAGGAAAAGCTATGATTTTCAACTTTGAATTTTAAAATTTGATTTGGTAAGTGTATTGATGCTCGTTTTTAGTAATTTTTATATTTTTAAGTTCGTATTAGTTTGGTCTATTTAAATTGAGGACAAATTTGTGAAACTGTTAAATGTTATAAAAGTTTTCATTTATGAATTAGGTTATTTCTTAATATTTGTGATGAAATATGGAGCTTTGATGATTGATTAGAATATTTTGAAAAGTGATTTTTTATTATTTTGATGTTTAGGGACTAAATTGATTAAATGATAAATTGCATGTACTTGAGGTGAAATAATTACAAATAGGGATTTATATGAAATTATGGAATATTTGGATATCATGGTTGTTTAGGAAAAATGAGTAAATTGCATGACTAGGGCTTAAGGACTGAATTGAATAATATGAAAAGTTAAGGGGCAAATAGGTAATTTTCTAAAAATATTTAGTTGCATGAAAGGATCAAATTGTGTTGTTATTCTAATTGATGGAATGAAATTATTATTGTTAAATCAAGAATGTGCTGATAATCATGGAAAAGGAAAATCGCGGAATAGTCAAGTATTATAGAATCACCTGCAAATTAGTCAGGTAAGTTCGTATGTTTAATTATACTCCTAAATGCTTACATTCTTGTTAACATTTTGTTAATGAACATCATTTCATATACTGTAAGTACGCTCTATCGAGCCAAATCTTACTGTTATTTTGAATGAAGTTCAATCGAGCAAATCATTTTGTTATACTGATGGAAGCTTAACTGAGTAAATCTTACTGTTTTATTGACTGATGTTTAAATCAAACAAATTCCACTGTTCTACTGAGTGAAGCCCAAATGATTAGAAATATTTGGATATACTGATGAAAAGTTCAATTGAGCAATGCTAATTGAGTATACTGAACTACTGAATTGGTTGTGATTTGTAACACCCCATTTCCCGTATTCGACGTCGAAACAGGGTACGAGGCATTACAGGACTTAAACACAATCAATCATACAAAACCAGACCATAAAATTTCATTCCAATTAAAATCATTCAAACATATGCTTAAAATCCATTATACGGGCATACGAGGCCCAGAACATACATTAGGGACGGTTCAGAATTAAACTGAGAACTTTCAAAACTTTTAAGAAACTTAGAAAAATTTCATCATAAAACAAAGTCACACACCCGCGTCGGTAGGCTGTGTGGTTATAAACGCCTGTGTCCATTGTCCGTGTAACTCTCTGACTTGCATTCAAAAAGAATTTTGAGTCACACGGCCTAAGCATACGTCCGTGTTGCTAAGCCGTGTGGTAATTAAAATTTCACATTTTAGGTGCAGACTTCACACGGCCTGGGCACATGCCCATATCCTAAGACCGTGTCCTCCACACGGTTGAGACACACGGTCATGTCTCTGCCCATGTAGTCAATTTGAAGCTAAAATTCAAGATGCAGGGAATACACGGCCAGATCACATACCCATGGGGTAGACCGTGTGTCACATACGGTCTAGACACACGCCCATATGTCTACCCGTGTGGACAAAAATAGGTCATTTTAAGGTCATATTTCTCACCCTTATTACAAACTACCTATATTTAATATCCAAGCACACAAATGTGCTCAGCCAAGCAACCAACTCAACTAAATACACAAGTTTTCATTAACCATTTTTAACATAATATTTCTTTACCTAAGTTTACCAAACATAACTTCATTCATTGCTCTACAAATACCAACTTCAAAACACAGGTATTCAAGCATACATATTTCAATGTTTTAAAGCTACATCTTTCAACTTTATCATATACATGCCATATAAATCAAAAGTTGTATTCAAAATCTACCAGTGGAACTCTGGATAGTGCTTCCTGATGTGTTGATCCGATCCACCAATATCACGTAAATCTACAGGAACCATTAACACACAAAGTAAGCTTTAGGAGCTAGTAAGTTCATAGGTTCATAATAATAACCTTACCACAATTTCCCAAACAATTCAATAAACAATATTATATAATCAATTCCTACTAAATACAATCTCAAATGATGAGTTCATACAATTGAACTCAATATTCAAATATTAATTCACAGTTCAACACTTAGCTTCAACTATCCATTATCCACACATGTCAAATTGAGGAACGGCTTATAGATTTGAGTACGTCGTTTGCTCAGTGCCACGATTCACAACTCAGTATGGTTAATACCACACCTACGTTTCACAACTCGGTATGGAAAATACCATACCTACATATCATAGCTCAGTATGGATAATACCATACCTACGTGTCATAACTTTGCCATGGATTAACCATGGTCTTATCCGTCAATTCATCCCTTGTCACAACACGAACGTACTCAACCCTGCGTTTTCCTCAATTCTGAACTTCCAATCCTATCTTTACAATGTTTCACATTATTAATAATACAATAACAACATGTAGATAACATCACATCATTTCCAAATTAACAAATAATTATACAATTCAACCATATGAACCTACATGAGCCAATTTGTAAAAGTTGTAATATTTCAGAGACTATTTGGCAACTTTTCCTTTTCCTCGTTTATCTTTCGATTCTTGATCTAGAATAAAAAATTATTTATTCATCAGCATCTACTTCAATTCCAATTCAATTCATGCTTTATTCCCTTCAATTTTCAAAATTACACATTTACCCTAAACTTTACATTTTTTTACAATTTAGTCCCTACTCGATTAACCCCTCAATTGAGCTGATTTTTCTCAATCAACACTTTATTATATCACTTTAAACTACTTCTCGACCTTTTTAATTCATAATTTCAGTACCAAACCCTAATTTCAACATTTTTCACAATTAGGTCCTAAACATCAATTTCTATTGAAATTACTTAATAAAATCATCTCACAACCAAATTAAAGCTTAATTTCATGCTAATTCATCATAAAATTTCAGCACTCATCCATGGAAACTTCCAAAATCATCCATAGTATCAAAAACTAATGAATTAAATAGTAGGACCTAGTTGTAAAAGTCTTAAAAACACAAAAATTACAAGAAAAAAGCAAGAATTTACTCACTTGATGCAAAAATTATGAAAAACCAGCTTAGAAAACCCTTCTATGGCATTTTTTGCTGATGATAATGAATAAAATAAAGAGAAATCTAGATATTTCCACTTTAGTCTTATCTTTATTTAGTTAATTTTGTAATTTTCCAATTTTGCCCTTATTTCCTCAATTTTTCTGATTTTTCTCTGCTTGTGCCGCCCAAAATATCTCCCTTAGGCTTATTTACACTTTAGGTTCTTCCTTATTTGACAACTAAGCTATTTAATCCTTCTAGCAACTTTTACACCTTTTTCAATTTAGTCCTTTTTATTTAATTGACCACCCAAACGTCAAAATTTTCTAATGAGATTTTAATACAATATTACTAACACTCTATAAATATTTATAAAAAAAATTTTGACTCCAATTTTACGAAATCGAGATCTCGGTACCCCATTTTTGACTCAATTTATTTAATAATTTCTCCTTAAATTTTAATTTCACCTATTTAAAAATATTTCTAATATCTCACTCGATTCTAAATATTATTTTTATTTAATTTTCTAATCTTATTCGTCGGATTTAGTGATCTCAAATTACTATTCCGACACCACTGAAATTTTAGGTTGTTACATGATTACTGTTATAAACTGCGTATAATGGAAATCTCTATGCTTAAATTGATTAAACCTATGTTGGATTGAAAAGGTTATGAATTTCTAAATGAACTTACTAAGATTCATTTAAGCTTACCTTTTAAAATTTTCATTTTGTAGATCACATTTTGAAGGCTAAGAAGATTGGGTCAACGCTAGGAATCAAACTATCCGGGGATCTTGGTAGACTTAACTTATCGATTTTGGTATATGGCATTTACTAGGACCCTATGTATTGTTATGTCAAATGCCTAGCTTTTGAGTAAAATGTTGTGACATGTTGCGCACTTGATCAACTTGTAATTTCCTACTTGTTACTTAAATATGTTTGATAGGTCATAATATGAAATGGGTATGCTATAGGTTACCTTAATGCTTGTAATGAAATGGATGTATATTTAAATAGATAATTGTGTTGTGGTTACAAGTTGAGGATAAGTATATGATTAAGTTTGAGAATGTTTGAAGTTGAATTACACCTCTCATATGTGTATTTGAAAAGTGTGTAGGTACCTATGCCATAAGGGAGCGAAGTTGAGCAAGAAATAAGTAAATTTGGGCTCACACGGCCTGAGACACGAGCGTGTGACTCGATCGTGTGAGACACACGACCTTGTGGCACAGCCGTGTGACACCTGATGGTCCTTTGTATATAAGTCAGTGAGTTACACGGCCTGGCATACAGGCGTGTGACACAGCCATGTGACCCTACTCAAAGAGTAACACGAGTGAGAACACGGGCTGGGACATGGTTGTGTGTCCCTAATTCGAAGGTTACACAGCCTGAGACATGGGCGTGTCTCTCAGCCATGTGAGACACACGAGCTGGTCACACGGCCATGTGTCCCCTGTTTTCAAATTTTACTACTTTTTCCCAAATCTTTCTAAATTGATTCAAATTGGTCCCGAATTGTTTCTAAGTTATTTTTAGGGCCTCGAGGGCTCGATTTAGGGACAATATGCATGTAATGAATGTTACATGTTGTGATTATAATATTGAATGATATAATGTCCAATTGTTTCTGATTGTTTAGTAATGCTCTATAACCCTAATTCGGTGACAGAGTCGAGTTAGGGTTGTTACATACATACTACCACCCCAAGTGATGCGTCATTGAAAGCACCAAAAATATTTTATTCCCTGTAAAATAATAAAATGACAGTAAAGGGGAAGTAGGGTCGAATCCTCAGGGATCGGATTGTACGAATGCTCGTTTCTGGAATTTTGGACAATTTCTTGGCCAAGAAACTTGCGTTCCTGAAAAAATAAAAAAAAAACAGAATTAAGAATTTCGATTTGGAAAAATAAAAGTAGAATTTAAAGTAAATTGAAATTACGAAATTAAATAAATGATGAAAATTGAGATGGAGAATATATAAAAATAAATAAAGGTTAAAAAGAGAGAGTTTCTTTTGTGGCGAGATTCCAGCCTCTGGTTGTCTCGTTCCGCCTTAAGTTCAATCCTTGGCTTTTAAGTAACCCTTCTCGAGCAGGATAAGCCAGTTATAGTGGAAGAGGACGCCTACGACCACCAGCTCCAAGGATTTAGAAGTGCAACCTTCCCAAAACATACAAAGCGGACGTTCTTTGCACAAGTTGAAAAGATCACCTATTAAGGAACATGGACGGAAGCGTCAGCCCCGTAATGCGGAGAAGCGATGAATACCCTGTTGAGAAGGCTAAGCGCGGATTTTAAGCCTCATGAACCTTTTTTGGGGAATTCTGAAAACCTTCGGCTAGATTGGTTTAGTGACTCATGATTTTTGGGAAAGAAATAAATAAAACAGAAAAAAAAAAGAGATGTCAAATATGTGTCACTCCATCCCCTATTTATAGTACTAGAAAATCTAGTCTATTCCTAATGAAATTCTAAAAGATAAATAGAAATAAACAAAGATAATTAAAGATAAATAAAGATAAATGAAAATAAATCCTAGAATTAAATCTAAATAAAAATCTTTAATAATTATCCTAATATAATTGAAATTAAAATAGAGTCTTGTGCTATAAAATCTCTTCTTTTGCATTTTAGTCCTTGGGTCTTCCATGTTTGCATTTTTGGCACAACTTCTCTCTTTCTTTGGATGTTGGCCCATTATATCTTCAAATTCATGCTTTTTGTCCTTAAATTTACTTCTACCTTCAATTAAGTCCCTAAAAGATAAAAGATCATAAAATAACTCAAATTAGTAGGATCATACTCAAAATAAACATGCAATTAGCACCTAAAATATGTCGTTCTAGAGTATTATCACCAAGTTACCCGAAAACGATGGTTTTATAATCTGAATGATCTATCATCCCGAGTTCCCCAACAACAATGACACTATGTGTACATTCTACCACCTCGAGTTGCTTGACAACAATGGTTTCTAATCATATCTTGGCCCCTATCCGAACAACTAATAGGTTAACCATTGTTCCAATTACATTATGTGGTTTAATTCATATTCCACCATTCTCAATTCACAATTTCATCATATCATATCATATCATATACATGTTTCAAACCATTTTAAATTCATATATCATGCTTCAAAGGAATCATGATGTTTTCTATTTTATTCAAACTCAATCCACTATCTCGATATTCAACATCAATCACAACAATTCAATTCATACAGTCATTTTATACTCACCTCGATATTCAATCATGTAATTAACATGAGGCAAACAATTAAATTGATCTCAAACAATCAAAGTACAAACCAGGATCACACGTCACACGTCACTCGTCAACGACTCTCGCTTTTTCTTTCCCACTCGACAGCTCGACGTCGTCTTTAATTACAAATGATATTTCAACAAATAAACAATATCAAAATTCATCCAATTCACATTCAAATACAAAGCCAAGCAATTTTTGCATTTTATTCAATTTAGTCTTTAAACTCAGGATTTGTATATCTTTCTATATGTAGCTTCGGATCAAAATCCAATTTCACATTCTTTTATTAAGGACCCTATAATTTCTATTCCTAGCATAATTTCATAATAGTTGTTCACTTTATTCAATTTGGTCCCTAACGTAAAAAAGTTAACAACTAAGCTTACTAAGCTTTACAATTTAGTCATTTCCATAATCTAAGCTTATTTTCTATCAATTTTAAGCCTAATACTTCAATTTCACAAGAATAGAAACTTACTAAAATCTCAGCAATTGAAAAAATTAATATATGGACTAGCTAAATCAAGCTCTCATTGTCATAAATTTATAGAAAATCAAAGAAAAATGACTTAAAGACTTACTTGTAATAGTGGTCAAATGTTCAAAAGTTTCAAAGCTTTCTTCTTTCTTTAAGAAATGTTGGACGATGCTCAAGGTTAAAGATGATGACTTTTTTCATCTTACCCACTAAATTTAGCTTATATCCTTAGGTTAATTTATAATTAAACATAATTAATTAGTTAATCATAATTTAATTACACTAATCATTCATTAATCAAATTTAATGGCATCCACCATCATCTACTAACATCTAATCCAATTACTATCTAGGTCCCTAAGCCTTTTCCTAATTAAAACTCTATAGTGATTGGATTTTTACAATTTAGTCTCTAAAATTAATTAACTACTTTTTCAACTAAATTTCTTAACCGAACTTCAAGATATTTTTATATTAACTCCGTAAATATTTTTATAACTTCAATAATGGCAATTTAGCTAAACATTAACAATCTCATAATTTAGCTAAACTCACCAAGTTCTGAAATTAACTCACGGCATGGAGAGGGACTGAGCATGTAAAGCTTTGCTATATATATATATATATATCTGTATACCGTATGTAAAGAAGGATAGATCAAAGCTTTTTCATATTTCCATCTTTTATTTCTCTTTTAATTACCATTTTAACCTTTTAGCAAAACTAATCTAATGGCTAGAAATGATTTTAGAAATGTTTAGTGGGGTCTGATGGGCAATTTAAGGCTTCCACTAAATTAATATTAGTAATGGTCTTATTGCTCACAGAACTAATCCATATACTATTTATATAATAGTTTAATCAATTTAATTACTAATATTTCTATTTTTTTTAATTTTGTACTCACTTTGCATTTGCTCCATAAAAATCTTTCGACGGTTCGTTTAATAAATTCTATCCTCGTCTTCATAAATTAAAAGAAAATCTTACTTGGGAGGGCTCACGATCATGGTAGTGAAGAACCCTAAGCTTACTTCTTTCTTTTTCAAGGACGACAATTGAAAAAAGATGATAAAAGTACATACTTCTTTGTCTTTCCCACTTAGTATATATATATATATATATATATATACATAATTAACATTTAATCTTGGTTAACAAGAACAATCCAATGGTCATGGTTGTTCAATGCTAACCTTAGTGGGATCTAATGGTTCATGCCTTGCTTGCCCACTAATCATATTTTAATTATGGGTAAATTGCTTTTAAGGCTTGGGTTATTAGCACATTAAGGACTTGTCTAATTTATAATACAGTCTTTCTAATATAATCACCTTAAATCTAATTCATGTACTATGCTTAATAGTTTAATCAATTTAATCACTTAGTATATTAATACTATTATTTCCTACTAGACATATAATTATCTTAACTAACAATTCCAACTAACTTGTTTTACGAAATTCGGTTCCGAAATCGAAATTTTTGACACCGACTAAAATTGGATCGTTACATAATTAATTCAGTTTTCACTTTGAAATTCAATTATTTAATTACAATCAATTAAATTGTTAGAATTAAGTGATCCGAATCCTTATTTAAGTAAAATACAGTGGTAAAATAAAATAAAAGTAAAATCCATATAGAATTACACTTCTTTTATTTTATTTTAGAATAAGGTTTTTTAAACCTTATTAAACTCCATTTATTTTATAATGATTAGAATAAGGTATTTCAATCTTATTACACTCCTATTAGAATATGGCTTTACAAGCATATAAATAGACATAGTCTATTCCTCTTGTAATCATTTCGAATTTGACATAGTAAATTTTCTTCTCCTCTGCTCGTGGTTTTTTCCCGAAAGGGTTTCCACGTAAAATCTATGTGTTCTTTATTTTATTTTATTTTATTTTCACATAAATAATAATTCAAAGAAATTGAATTAATTATTAATTCATCTCTTGTCCTTTGTGGGAAAATGCATTCACTGCAAATAGTGACACATACAGTCTATTTCTCTATCATCATTTTCATTTATTCAACGTATCGGTTCACATGCAATTCATAAAGGGTTGTGTTAAGCTAGTGGAGGGATTGATTCGACATATATAATTAGGATTCATATAATTTATAATTAAGTTATGACTCTTCGTCTATTAATTACAATATTATTTAGTCATTGGGTCAATCCACTAAAAGTATCATGATTGAACTCTGCCTTATTATATACATCAAGAAAGCAACTTATACTTATGTTTGTCCAATGATCTTGTTTCAAGTGTGTTTCCCTCATATGATATCATTCATCTCTTTGGGTGAAATTCGTTCACCCAATATGATCCTATTTTATCTCATGATAATCATTGCATCTTCTTTCACGAAAAAGTTTATTATTAACATATAGTAATGAAATCATTCGTCCTAGACAAATAACTTGTGACCATGTTTCTTTTCTATCAACTATGCAATGTTAGTGAGAATGTATCATTTACCTTTATTGGGCTATGAATTTCACTATTATAAGTAAAGCTATGTCATACATAAGTAGTATTCCCAACATACCACCTTTCAGCTCAGTTACCAATTGAACTAGTAGGGCTTTTAAGATATCAATGTATAAGATTGAGGTAAGTCATATCATGAATGTCCCAAGTAAATAAATCCACAAACAGTTCTAGGAAAAATTTAACTCGGGTCTTGTTTGATGTATTGTCAATCTAAACAATCACACCTATGTGTGATAAGGGATCTTTCTGGGAGTCATCCGCTCAATTACCCAAGATAAGGTATCTCCCCCAATTGGACTTGATAGATGACATAATAGTCTCTTGAATCAATTTGTTTAGTTTTTATTCTTCAGACTGCGAACCATTTAGATTACCTACTAATATAAGTTGTTTTCTTACATCATGATCTAATCACATAGTGCAACTTAATATTAGTTAAATGTTAGGTAATCAATGAGCTAATATTTACTTATACAGTTTGCTTTTATATTTTGCTTTTCATGCAAATATCATTAAGTATATGAAAGATAATAATTTAAACAATAAAATTTTATTAATCATTCTATTAAAAAAAAAAGCTACAAGTATTAATGACGAAACAATTACACTATTATACTAAGGATACTAGATCCCAACAATTACACTAATGCATTTGTAACATGTCCAAAACATACCTCTATCACCTTCCAAAACATTAATTCCATAAAACCAACATCGTCCATAGCATTTAACTAACATACATAACACCTTATCTAACTCACTAGTTAAACTATAGGCATTATAATTTGCATGTACTTATTTTACCTATGCATATAAAAAAACATATACATATTATACCAAAAATGAACTTTACCTACCAACATTTATGTTTAACATCATTTGCAAAACCAAAACACTTATAAGACTCACTAGGTACATGCCAAATTTAACTAGAAACAAGAGGCACAAACTTTATAGAGTCAAGAATCTTGATAACATGCTGAAGTGGATGCCTGAAAGTTAGATATGAACCTATACTGCATACGAGAAATAAACCGCATGATGAGTATGTCACTCAGTAGTATTCCTATAAATTCGAAACAGTATAAGGAAAAGGTATAATTCACAACACATAGAATTATTATCTAAAAATCTTATTCCTTATAACTCAAGCATGAAATCATCATTCAATATACATTTCTAATATGTCAAAATCTTAAAACGTGTTATCTTTTCGACGATATTTCGAGCTCATGAGTTCATTTTCAACTCATTTTAATCTATCATCTTGGATTGCCCAGTGATGATGACCAACCACCCTAGATTTCCCAACAACGATGGTCTACTACCTCGAATTGCCTAGCAATGATGGTTTATTGATATAATTCTGTTATCCCGGGTTGCCTAGCAAAGATGAGCTGCCACCTCAGATTTTGCGGTAACGATGGTTTATCGATTCAATTCTATCATCTCGAATTTCTTGACAATGATGACCTACCAACCCGAATTCCCTAGCAACGATAGCCTCCCAATTACTCTTTCACATGTCGTATGGCTACAACTCATCCATCCTTCCGTTCATTTCATACGAACCAATTTATATTTCATAATTCAAAATTCATCAGTTATCATATGTTTCAATATGCTTCAACTAAAATCTCATACTGATAATTAAATGTGAATTAAATCTATAATTTCTACTTTATTCATTTTATCCTTGCATCACTATTCAACCTCAATGTACCCCAATTCAATTCAATTCAATTCAATTCATCCTCAATAGCTCATTATGACAATCTACGGTGTAAAGCAACATAAGAATACAAAATTTAGATAAGCATTAAACCATAGAAATATTTATCAAAAACTCGAACAACTCGTCGCCAATTTTCGCCTTTCCCTTTCATTTTGTTACTCCCGCGTCGTCTTTAGCTACGAATAATAATCTGACAATGTATAATACTAATTTCCAACTAAATTCACAATTAATTACAAGATCAAACATATTTTCCAATTTATTCAATTTAGTCCCTAAAACCGAGACTAGCATATGTTTCAAATTAAAACTCAAATTTAAATTTTCATTTCACCAAAATCCATTAAGGACCTCCTATTTCTTATATCTATAATAAATTTTATAGTTTATGTAGTTTAGTCCCTAATGTACAAAACTATTAATTAACATTACAATTTAGTCCTTTTTCATATCTAACTTGGTATCTATCAATTTAACACTTAAAACTTTCAATTCTCAACTATGATAACTTTCAAATTTTTAACAATTTTACAAATTGATACGTAAGCTAGATAAATTAAGCTTTCATGATTTCAAAAACATAAAAATTACAAGAAAATGACTAAATTATACTGAACAATTTTGTTGTTAAAATTAAAACCCTCAAGGCTGAAAGTTTTCTCCTTCTCCAATCAACTACGGCATGGATGAAAAAATAAGAAAAATGAGTTTCTCTTTCTTTTCACTGTTAGATTTTATTATATTTATGTTTTATCTTATTTTATATTTTATAATTTTAATTAAAATAAAGTTTTATAACATTTTTTATACTTTAGTTTACCAACCATAGACCATATTTCCTAAGGTGGTAAAATTACCACTTTAGTCCTTTGTCCATATTTCAAATTAGGAATTCTATAGTAACTGAATTTTTACCACTTTTACAATTTAGTCCCTATATATTAATTAAACACTAATTTGACAAAATTACCTATCCAATGTTTAATTCATTTGAATACTAAATTCAAATATATTTAATAATATATTTACAGGCTCAATTTATGAAAATAAAGTTCTGAAACCGTATTTTTTTACATCACTGACTTTCGGGTTATTACATTTGTGGTACCAAAGTATATGTTTATGTTTAACTTTCATTTCAAAAGTTAAGTCTTGGTCACTTTTGATTAAATACTACTTAAATATTTAGAGAAAAAAAATTTTTTTTTTTGAAAAATAAATGGAGGATTGTTATATATAATGTATATTTATATGTTATGTAAAATATTTTCAAATAAAATATATATTGTTATTAATGTTTTGTGTTAAATAATATATGCAAAACAATATATTATATGATTGTTGTACATATATTTATATTATGCATGAATAATGTTTACAAGTACCAAGGTTTAAAGGGTAAATTTGATAAAAATGTCAATTTTAAAAAATATTTAAGGTTTTAGGTTAGTTTTTCCATATTTAGGGAAATAGGCCGATTTTGAAGAGAGAAACAGAAAGCGTTTTTTGTTTCTTTCCCCAAAATTGTTTTTTTTTTTTTTTGTGTGTTGGGTGTTAGAAATTTGAGGAGAAAGATTTATTTTTGTTTGTGTTTGAGGTAAACATTGTGATAATTTTAATGTATATTTGAGTTCACAATAATGCAATAGCGCTTAGAGACCCATACATTTCATCTACTATGTCAAGATAGAACCATCACCTTAGAAGCCCATCGTACTGCAACTCAGGCCCAATTTATTGTGGTTATACGGTCATGGGTTGAAGTATAACCAGGGCTCCTAGTAGATAGTAGTTATGCTATCACGAGTTGGAGTATAACTCGGGAGCTTAGTTGACAGTGGTTAAACGGTCATAGTTTCAAGTTTTATAATACTAGAAAAGGATGTTTTATAAACCCTATACATAAGTTTAAGACCATAATCATAGGGAAAAATAAAGGGCCTTTCCAGTATAATCAACTTATTCTTTTTCTCTATCTCCACCAAAGCAGTATATTTAACCTAGTTATTTGAAACATGTGACAGATTTGGGGGCAAGAGGACTTTCAGGAGGGGAGTGACTATGGCGGTGGAGAGAAAGCTAAAACTCGAATCGGGGGGTAACAGTTGTATTTATTAATGAGTTCTTTAATCATAGCAATTGTTGTCACCACGAAAGGACTTTCAACTTTTTTTCTAATGCCACAGTCACTCCTCTCCCTAAAAGTCCTCTTGCCCCCAACTCTGTCACAGGTTTCTAACAATAAGGTTAAGGATACTACTTTGGTGAAGATGGAAAAAAAAAAGTTGATTATACTAGAAAGCCCTTTAGCTTTTCCGTATGATTATGGTGTCAAACTTATGTATGAGATTTATAAAGCATCATCTTCCGATGGTATTAAACTTGAACCCATTACTGTATAACCACCGTCAATTAGGGACCCGAGTTATACTTCAACCTGTGACCGCATAACCACCGTCAACTGGAGCCCTAGTTATACTTCAACCCATGATCGTATAACTATCGTGAACTGGGAGCCGAAATAGCAATGCGATGGGCTTTTAAGGTGATGGTTCAATCCCCATACAGTAAATGAAATGTGGGGGTCTCCGAGCACTACTGCATCACTGTGAACTCAAACATGCCTTAAAACTATCATATTGTCTTCCTTAAACATAAATGAAATAAATCTTTCCATTCAAAAATTTCAACACGCAACAAAAAAAAATAGAAGAGAATTTTTTATTTTGTAAGGAACAGTGGCCAAGAGAATTGATAGAGTGGAGGGGAGCAAAACCCTCTTTTATATAGGCAACCGAGTGGGAAATATTTAAAAAAAAATTTGGAAGCCGGTGATCGAGATTTATGGGATAGGATGTCTAAAAATTATCTCGAGATTCACGGGATGTCTAAAAATTATCCCAAATTCCTGAGTTCTAAATTTTTTTCATAGGTTAGGTTTAAGGTTAAAAATAGGAGGGAAGAAAACACTTCTTTCAACAGGCGTTTTCAACTGAGGTGGCAGAAGAGACTCTGAATGCGCGTCTTGTAAGATGTGTTTTCTGCTGAGGTGGCTCCCACATAGGCTGAAAGCGTGTCTTGTAATACACGCTTTCAGCATTCATTCTGCCACCTTAGCTAAAAATGCATCCTACAGAGCGCATTTTCTTCTCTTTTATTTTTAACCCTGACCCTAACCTGTAAAAAAATTCAGAACCATAACCCTAACCTTAAACCAAAGATTCTCGAGCCAGAGAATCTTGAATCAAATTCAGACATCTCATTCCAATTTTTTTTTAAAAACCCTTCTAATGAGACGTGTTTTTTAAAAACTATTTAGATTTTTTAGGAAAACGATTTTGTTAGAAACATTTTTTAGACATATCATGTCCAATATTTCCCAACATTTTGAAGTTATATTTGATATACAAGGATAGTATTTGCTATAAAATGAGCCACCATTCTATTGGATAACTTCTATAATTAAATTTTGAGCAAATTATTTTCATAAAGAGATTTGCATAAGGAGAAGATTCTTTATGTTAAATACCTAAATTTTAAAAATCAACCTAAAAAAGTAAATTAATTCAAGTAAGTTTCATTGTTATTGTTTTTGGATAATTCGTACTCTTTTTTTCATATAATGTTTTCATTTTAAACATGTGAAACAAATTATTTGGTTGAAGATAAGTAGACAGATTAGTGTCGTTATTTATTACAACGGTCAAATTTGTGACACCAAAATTGGGGTCATTTTTGCATCATCCCAATCTACAGATTTGGCTTTCAACTAAAGTATAAAATTGCACGAGCTTTAGTCAAAAATTATGAGGAAAGTGATAAGTTCAAGCCGGAGAAGAATTTCGAGCTTGAAATATAGATATCTAATGTCATTTAACCTCATTAGATATGATATATTTTAGCTTAGCGGTGACATGAAAGTTGAGGCGATGCTCGATTCACATTACTCTAGTGGATCAGCTATACTAGAGTTATATGCCAACTTTTTCTATGTCGATGAAGGTGCTTCGAGTTCAAAAACATTTCCAATTAATGTTGAAATAGAACAAGAAGTAGAAAGTCCAACCACATGGTTGTGCAGTGGGTTCACAACATTGTTACAAAGCTCCTATCATGAAATGTCGAAATCATCAATAGGAAGGAATTCATTAGTTTCAACCATTGATTTCAAATTTGGCACACAATCCGTCCATCAGTCAGCGTTAGTTGGTAACCCGAACTTCAACACCCTAAAATGCCATTCTATGAGTGATTTTGATTTCAACTTCCAAACACTGATGTTCTATATTGGAAACACTTATATAGGCATGCCATCAAGTTACATCGGTAGGCAATCCACAAGTGATTTTAGTTTTAACGTAGAGTTTACAAAATCGAATGATGTACTCCCTACAACCTGCACCAACGAAGGGATGTCCTATTGGAAAAAATATAGTTCAAAAATGGTTTTCTCGCACAGCCAAAAATAAAAATTTTGAAAACTAATACAGTTTGTGATATTTATAGTAATAAACCCTAGACCAAATTCTCACCTGTGTTTTCGGATAGACGAATCCTTATCGTTCCCAGCTTTCAACCAAACAATCTTCTTCGCTATTCTCATACCACAAACTGGTTTGAATGTGGGCTTAAACTATTCGAATCAAACATAGAACTAAAAATAGTTTTCTTTTCTTTAATGTGAAAACGAAAATTCTCTTCTCAAATAGAAGTCGGCAGAATTGTTATTCCAAAAAAATAGATTTAATAGTTGAGAATAAATTCTCTCTATTTTTCAGCATAATAACAATATTTTGAAGTTGTGTAAATAGCCCCACTGGTGCCATCTACTTATAGAGAGAGAAGTTAGAACCATTGTTGAATTATAAAAGTTTATTTCAACTAGAAAAACCAACCCCTACTCTAACTAAGATTTAGAGGGTGGCAACCCTAGTTAATAATACTAGCGTTATCGGGTCCAATTACAAGTATTTCTTAGGCTTTTAACCTAATGCTTTATAATTTGATCCAACCTAATATTTTTTTTTCTATTTCCCAATAATAAACTTCAATATATTTCCAATTAAATAATTTTCATAACCCCATTCTAATTTCGTTAAAATCATAATGACTTTACCGTAATAGAATCTATTATAAAATATATTTAATATTTTCGCATTCAACAATTCACTATGAACAAATGATTTATTTTCGTTTTTGAACTTCCTTTAATTCAAAAAACATAAATTCATTTTTCAGGTCATTTTTATTTTTTATTTTCATTTGTATTTGCATTTTCATTTTGGAGAAAACCACATTCATTTCCAAATGATTCCATTTTTCCATTTCATCATTTCTATTCATTTATGTTTATTAGATTCAACATGCAATTCATTCCTGGTTTCAACGAGCTAGCGGAGGGACCAATTAGACATATGCAATTAAGGCTCAAATGATTTATAATTAAGTTCCAACTTTTCGCCTATTAATTATAAACTCATTTAGTCATAAAGTCATTCCACTATAGTACCATGATTGAGCTCTCCCCAACGACATACCATTACAAAAGCAACTACACAATGCTCATCCAATAACCTAGTCATAAGTGTATTACCTTCATAGGATATCTTTGATCTCTTTGGAATGATATCTGTGTTGGAAAAAAGGGGTTTGGAAAACGCAGTGGAAAATAAATTTTGGGAAAAACCAGATTTTTAAAAATTTTTCCAAAACAAGATATTGATTGTGATATCTAAAGTAATAAACACTTAATCAAAATTGTACATTTTCGATTCGTCTAGGATGTACTCTTCGACCAAGTAGTCTTATCCGCTATCCTCAAGCTCACGTCTACCGAGTGTGGACTCGTTTTGAATCAGAAAATTTTTAACAAAAATTATCAGTGGGGTAATTTTAAAATTTCTCTAAACTATGATTAAACTTAATCACTTTAATATTAAATCTTATTAAATAATAGAATGTTTATCTACAAGATAAAGATTAAATTTAATTTAATATTAAGAAAATCACTTTAATATTAAATTAATAAAATATTATTAAGATAAGTCTTAAATTAAATTTAATATTAAACTATTAAAATAATATTATTTTTGGAATAATTAATCTAAACTCAAATTATCTAGTAGAATCCTAGTAGGAGTGTAACTCCTCCACTGCTCGACCACCGACGACCAATCGTCATCAGCCACCGGGACGCTACAGTTGTAGCCACCAACATCGTCGTGTCCGACGATGCAGGTGCGATACTCTTATGACACATCAAGCTGATTCGAGTGTTACCGGTTCAGTCTGGTCAATGTTGACCCGAACTAGTTCGGTCTAGCCATCGATTGGACCGTCAACCCGATTTCACATAATGGGCCTGGTTCGACCAGTTTTTGAGTCTTAGTTTTGATTTTGGACTCCCGAGCCCAATTTACAATCTCAGGTCTAATTTTCAAGTTCAATTACCCATTGGGTCAATTATCTGACTTGAAAATTAACTTTCAAAAATATCATATTAATTTTAATTTATTTGATTAATTTAATTAATTTAATTTTACTTGATCAAAATTAATTTTTCTAAAAATCACTTATATTTTCCAAATTAATTTTTCAAGAAATTTTTTTAATCAAATTCTCTAGTTGAACAATTCTCACGACCACCTACTTTAATTCCACATCAAACAGTTAAATTATTCCTAAAGTCATAGAATTTTCTTCTGATTCAAATGCAATCCGATCGAGCTTTTGTTAAGCTAGTGGATGGACCAATTGGACATATACAATTAGGCTCTAGTGATTGCAATTGTGTCTAGAAGCATTATTCCGATAATTCACAATTACTTAATCATGGCGTCAGTCCACAAGAAGTACCATGATTGAAAACTCCTTATGTATACTCTTTACGAAAACAATTCATCCAACTACTTTGTCTAATTACCTTGTCATGTGTGTGTTATCCTCATATGATATCCTTAATTCATTTGAGTAAATTTATTCACTCAATACAATCTTATTTTATCTCATTGTCATCATTGTGTCTTCTTAATGATTAATATGATCACTATCAACAAATGACTATGATAAATTGCTCGTTCGAGAACTAGCAACCCGTGACCACATTCCATATTCATCAATCCACACAATGTCAATGAGAGGATATTATTTACTCTTTAATTGAGTTATGAATTCCACTGTTGCTAGTAAAGTCATGCCATTCACAAGTCATGTACCCAACATACTGGCTATGGGCTTGGTCATCTTTACAGCATAAGCCTCTACCTATATCAAAGCACATAAGTTGTATACGTATATCAGTGACTAACTCAGGATTTAGGCAAATCACACCATGAACGTCACAAGTGAATTAATTCACAAATGGATTCAGAATTAATTCATCTTGGGTCCAATCCAATGTATCATTCTACCAATGAATACATCTATATCTCTACTCGTAGAGTCAACTACTGCGATAGCTGAAACTAGTCATCTCCCAAACTGGAATTGTAGACGGCATAATAATCATTCTCAGTATTTAAATCAAATGCTCACTTTGATTTTTTTATGGGATTACAGACTCATTTAGGTTATCTACTGAAGTAAGTTGTCTTTCTCAGAATGTAAATGTTCTTTACAATGCCGCTTATCTTTAGTTTGAACTTTAGATAATCAATGAACTAATATTTGATTGTAACAATTTCGTTGTGCATGCAAAATATAAAAGACATAAATACAAAAGACATAATAGTGAAATGTGAAATTAACTTTATTTATTTATTCGTCGTTCAAATAAATAGAAAATAGTTACATGTTTACTATAATATTAGCAATTTCCAAACAATCTGTTCTCTCAATATGATCATATTTTATCTCATAGTAACCATTATATCAATTTTTTTATGAAAAGTCAATTATTATCAAATAGTAATCAAGTCATTCATCATAAAAACAAACGACCCGTGACCACGTTTACTTTTCAACAACCATGTAATGCCAATGAGAGGATACCATTTACCCAATTCACAGGCTATGAATTTCACTATTGTGAATGACGCTACATACTGCAGAAGTTGTACACCCAACGCATACATAGTTCGTCATCCACTCAAGATTTAGGTATGTCATATTATGAATGTCACAAGTGAATAAATCCATAAACGAATTCAGGATCTATTTATCTTGGGTCTAGTCTGATGTGTTGTTAGTCTATTTAGTCACATTTATGTTTCTATCTTTTATAAGTCATCCGCTTCGATGCCCAAGACAAAACCTCTCCCTAGTTGGACTTGATAGAATACATATTAGTCTTTCAATCCATTTACTGATTTTTTATTAGACTAAGGACATGTTTAGGTTCATTTACTAATATAAGGTATCTTTTCGTATTATGATTCGACCACGTAATATCGCTTAGTACTAGTTTAGACATTAGAAAACTAATGTCCAACAAGTTTAGACATTAGACAACTAATGTCCAACATTTACTTCCATTTTACTTTGCGAGCAAAAACCATATGATGATAATCATACAAAGTATATTAATGTAATCAATGAATTTGTTTTATTAACAAATCTGTTTGAAAAAATTACAAATGAATATGCTACACTCAAGGCAACATAAATGAATTCTAAATCATTTGAGTCCTAATTACATATGTCCAATCGGTCCTCCGCCAGCTCGTTGAAACAAGAAATTAATTGTGTGTTTGAATAAAAATGAATAGAATGAATAGAAATAGAGAAATGAAAACCATTCAAAAATGATTATAATTTTATCTGAAATGAGGAACTGGAATCATTTAGAAATGAATGTGGTTTTCTCAAAATGGAAAATGCAATGAAGATGAGAAAGGAATCATTTACAAATGTACATAGATTACTCAGAAATGATCAAAAGAATGAGTTTATGTTTTTGGGCAGTTTTAAAGTCCAAAAATGAAAATAAACCATTTGGTCATAGTAAACAAGTTGAGTTGTGAAATATTGAATATATTTTCTTGAAAATTTTACCAGAGGTAAAATCGTCATAATTTTATCGGGGGTAAAATTGGGATGAGAAAATTATTTAATTGGAAAAATTAATGTTTATTTCAAAAATAGAAAAATATGTATTGAGTTAGATTAAATTATAAAGTGTTGGGTTAAATGTCCATAAAGCACATATAATTAGGCCCAATATAATAAAAAGCTCAAATCTCCATCATAATACATATGAGGGGAAGCAAATCCTATTAGCTCATCTCTCTATTCTAGTTGGACTAGGATATTATTTTTCTATTTGAAATAAACCTCTACAATTCAAATAGGGTTCTACCTTCTCTCCCTGTAAATAGGTGGCATCGGTAGAGCTATTTACACAACTTTAAAAGATTGTTACTCTGTCAAAAAATAGAGAGAATTTATTCTCAACTATTAAATATATTTTTCTAAAATAGCAATTATACCAGTTTCTATTAAAGAAAAGAGAATTTTCATTTTCACCCCAAAAGGAAGAGAAAACCTTTTCTAATTTTGTGTTTTGATTTAATTGGTTCAATCTCACACTCGAAGCAATTCATGGTATGAAAATAGCGGAGAAGATCGTTTGGTTGAAAATCAAAAAACAATAAGGATCCGTTTATCCGACAACACAGGTACGATTTCTGTCTAAAGTTTATTGTTATAAATATCACAAACTAGGTCGGTTTTCAAAATTTTAATTTTCCGCTGTGCAAGAAAACTATTTTCAAACCAAATTTTTTTCAACAAGAACTTCATCACAGAAGATCGAACCATGCAAGTTTTTCGTTCAATGTTGGTGATTTACAAGTTGGAATGGAGTTTTCTCAAAAGATACTTTTGTTGCTGTAGTGAAGCGGTATAGCATAAAGCATAGGGTGAACTTCCATGTTACAAAATCCCAATCAGAGAAATTTGAAGCCAAGTGCGCAATGCGTGACAGCAGATGTCCATAGAAAATCATGGTATCTATGAGAAAGAGACGAGGTTCTAGTCAATTAAAAAATATAACACTCCAAATACTTGTGTTGTAGAAAATACATCGCATTATCATCGAGATTAGATTTTGACTTGATCTGTGACATTACCTTACTAATTTTAAAATACTTGAGTTGTT
The DNA here is from genome assembly GCA_025698465.1 of Gossypium longicalyx. Taxonomy (NCBI): domain Eukaryota; kingdom Viridiplantae; phylum Streptophyta; class Magnoliopsida; order Malvales; family Malvaceae; genus Gossypium; species Gossypium longicalyx. Next base: position 3,314,770 of record CM047001.1, on the reverse strand, counting down.
GTAGGTATGTCACAAAATCATTCCAAATTGGATTCTGATATGATCTCTGACATCATCTATAACACCTGGATATCTTTACTAACCCGAAAATTTAAGAAGAGATAGGAATAAATCGTAAAGATTAACAAATTTCGGGAGTCTATCGAGAAATTCAAAAAAAAAATCTAGGGCCAAATTACGAATAGTTGTATAAGCCTGAAGGCTCACCCGAAAAATGAGTTTAGGTAAAATTTATGACCCGTTTTCTATATGAGTTGAGCATTGGATAGATTTTTTTTCTCGAACTTAGCTCAAATATATCATGTTATAAAAAAAATATTATATTAATTATATATATTAAATAATAATCATATATTTATATTTATATTAAATTTCTAATCCAATAACAATTAAATACCGTTACCCTAAAATCTTAACGTTGAACTCATTAAATGGGAGTAACTTTATATATTTATCACGTCTGTGGTTTACATTGGTAAAAGCCACATTTTGTTCTCTTTTTTTAGTTGCAGACTGGCACCGTCTTTTATCTCCATATGATTCCAGTTAATAGCTTCATTCTCTCCATTTGGACGGATTTTAATTCATTCATATGCAACAGTCCAACCCTACTACTGCACTTACCTAATCACCCAAACATCCAACATCTATAGAATCAATGTAATTTATAAACCCCAAATCAATGAAAGGAGAATTAATTTGACATTCTAGGGAAGATAAGTATAAAAGGGGCTTGGTCGTCGTTCAAAGGCACGAAATTTAAGGGATCAGATGAGTGACACGTTAGGAGAAAGCATTGCCCACGGAAGCTTACCTGCAGCTGCAGGGTCTGTGCTTATAATGCAACAAACCGAGTCCAGTAAAATTACAAAACTCCCCCAGTTTCCCATAAATTATTAAGAAAATAATCTAAATTTTCCTCATACGTCGTTAAACTATAATAATTAAGATTTGTACAAATTTGTCATTTGGTTAAAACGCCAGGGCAAATTAGTCCATTCGACCTGCCTTCACCACAAGTGTTCTTTTCCTGAACTTCCCCCACCCCTTTAAAAGACCAGAAAAGCGGGAGATGCAGATATAGACTGCAGTCGCAACCCCACTCAGCCACAAAGAAAAAAGGAAAAGGAAACGAAAGAGAAAATCAGAAATAGAAGAAATATGGAGAGGAATCTTAAGATGGAAATTTAATGAAAAGATAATCAGTTTATTGAGTTAAAACGGAGAGGGAATTTTTTTTATATGACGACTGGAATAATGCAAGAGCAAAATCTAGAGGAGCAGATTAGGAAACAAATGGGTTGCATGGCTGGTTTTCTTCAGATCTTTGATCGTCACCAGATTCTTACCGGCAAACGCTTGTACTCCACCAAGCGTCTCCCTCCTTCTCCGGTTGACCTTTTTTTCTTTAATGTGGGTCTCTGGGAGATTTATTACTACGGTGGGTCATGTTTAATTGTCTTTCTTTGTTTTTTTTTTCAGGCGAGTGAAACGACATTAGAGGAAGAGAAGGCAGTTGAGTCATCTGTATCATCGAGAGAATTAGAGAAGCGGCCACAAGGTCGGTTAGCACCGTCACCGGAACGTTCAAAGCGATCTCCGGTTATATCAGAGCTCCGGTCTCCGGCGCCTGAACCGTCCACCCCGACGGGAAGCCAGAACAAGACATCTATTCCGCTTCCCATTTTCGAATCCAAAGAAGGCGGTGCGAGGCCACCGTGGAAATTATCCAAAGATGCTCCAAGGCTCTCACTCGACAGCAGAGCCGTCGTTGATGCTACAGGAAGCCTCAAGCCCTGGGAGATCCGTACAAACCAATGCAAAAGCAACGGCGAAGAAAACGGAGCGGATGATAACAACAAACAACGGTCGCCTAGTGTAATCGCGAGGCTCATGGGACTCGGATCTTTACCGAATTCGGATCCCGAACCTAATGGAAACGCGGAGCTCCGAAGATCCACGTCGGAAGCTAGAGGCAGAGATCTGTTTCAGTATCGTTTTATAGATGGAGTTAATTTCCATTTAAAACAGAACCTGCAACGAAATTTCCAAAACGAAGAAATTCTGTGCAATGTAGTGAGAGAAAATGGAGCCAAACAAGAGCATTTGATAGGTAACAGATCGGAAAGCTTGAGAAACGCAAGAACCGAACCAATTAAAGCTCCGGTTGGAGGAATAGGCCAAAGGAAATGTTTCTTTGATTCAGCCCACTTTTTTCCCGAGCCAAAGCAAACCGTTTCCATCTACGGTGAGATTGAGAAACGGCTTAAGCTTAGAGGAATCAATGAGCCGGCGAAAGATCTCGAGACTCTTAAGAAAATCCTAGAAGCTTCGCAACTCAAAGGCCTGTTACACAGCAAAAAACCTCCAAACCAAACGAATAAGAGAAACTTTGTTTATGAACATGAACAATCTCCGCTTCCCATTATCAAACCGGGAAGATCACCAGCTTCCGCTGTTAGAAGGATTGGCAACGATTCGCCTCCTTCAAGTAATAGGCCAAGACCTGGTCCTCACCGGAACTTAAGTATCGATGTTCCGCCGGCGATGAGTCCGAGACGTGATCGGCTGGGGAATGAAAGGAACCAAAGCAAGCGTAGGGGTTCAATATCTCCTACAAGGAGTGAGTGCGGCGTGAGGAGTCCTAACAGAAGGCCGTTGAGCGTTGAAACGCAGAGGAGAGGGAATGCTAATGTAGAGCAGAGACGAGTATCTCCGGTTCAGTCCCCTCGTGTTAATGTGAGAAAAATCGTATTGGATCAGACGACCAATAGATCATCCAGTAACAGGAGACCAACGGCTGAGATTTATCAGAAAGAAGAGAAGGTCATATTTATTCCAGCGGAGGATGAAACATCCATCGTTTCAGAGAGTTGCATTAGCACGTCTTGTCAAACCGATACGGAGGTAAATTACTAAATCACTGCGGAGATTTCGCCATCCAGTTTCTCATAATTACCGTAATCCATTAAACTAAAGTAATTTTTTGTTATTTACATTCTGGGTTCTTTACAGAGATCGAAGGTGGAGGAATACAAGGATGGGAGAAGCCTCTTGGAAAGGTGTGATAAGCTGCTTCACAGCATTGCAGAGATGATCGCTACAACTGAGTTGCAGTCGAGTCCTGTCTCGGTACTTGACTCGTCGTTTTACAAGGATGAATCGTCTGTTTCCCCAGTTAAGAAACGGAGCATTGATTTCAAAGGTAAGAAAACAATATACAAACTGATTTCGATTTGCTAGATTTTTTTGCATTCGACTATGATGACGCAAGTAGTACTGCTATGATTTGGTAGACTTGATTGTAGTTTTGGCCGAGGACTGTCACTACAGAGGAGTCAAATGGCTTCTCATTCATAACGTAAACATGTAGGAAAGAGAGTGATAACGATGATGAATTTAGTCTTTTTCTTTGACTGTATATACATCACCTCCTTTGTTTTGTTGCATGACCCATACTAAAATCAAAAGATGATACGTGGAGTCCAGCGGCAATCTCATCAGATGATTCCAAGTCCGTAGACAAATCAGACGTTTGTGATTTCATCTACATTTTCGATATCCTGAGGGCATCCTGTTACTTGCTTGATGACTCCGATGTCTTCTTGTTGCTGGAGAAGCAACAACATTTAAAAGGTAAAGACACTTCCAAGGTGTCTAGACTCCAAAGGAAGCTTATATTTGACACCATCAATGAAATCCTCAACCGAAAGAGACAATTGCCGGCATGGAAGCTCGTAAGTAGTACGAAATCAGGGTGTGGAGAACAGCCATCATTGCGGCAAATTTGGTCCGAATTCCAAAAGATTCGGGAGAGAGACTCGTCGGATGACTTGTTTGAGGTGATTTGTAGTGTGTTGAGAAAAGACCTTGCAGGGGATGCCATTAACGGTTGGGGAGATTACCCCATCGAGATGTCCGAATCAGTCCTCAATATTGAACGGGTAATATTTAAAGACCTGATCGTCGAAACCATCTGGGATCTCGCTGCTGCTTCTGGGAAAAGTAAAAAAATTCGTAGGCAGTTGGTATTCTGATGAAGAAAGAGGGGAAAAAAATTCTTCGGGCTCTTTATTGTAGTTTTATTATTATTTTTTTTTTCTTTGCTGTTTTCCTTATTTAATAAAGAATAAACTATCAAAATAGTCTCATATTACATTTTAGTTATTTATATTTAAAATATTATGTTTTAGTCACGTGCATTAACATGTTGTAACATTTTAACCATTGAGTCATTAATTACTATTAATGGTTTAACTGTAGGTTGATGTAATACATTAAATCAATTAAAATTTTAGGTTAAATTATATGATTGATTCTCATATTTTTTTATTTTAAACAATTTAATTTTTTTTTAGATTCTTTTAACTTTTTTTTCATTCTCTTCTGTTTTTCCTTTTGTTTTTTGTTTTTTCTTCATCTCTTTTAATGTCTTTTTTCTTTAGTTTTAACAATAAAAAAATTTTATTAAAAGAGATGGAGAATGGAGGAAAACAAAAGAGAAGTAGAAGAAAATGAAAAATAAAGAAAATAAAAGTTAGAAGAAAAAATTAAATTCATCAAAATAAAAAAATATGATGATAAATTGTATAATTTAATCTAAATTTTTTATTTGAAATGATGATTTAACGTATCACGTCAGTTTATTATTAACGGCTTAGTGATTAAAATATTACAACATGTTAATATAAATGACTTGAATATAACATTTCAAATATAAATGATTAAAATATAACCTAAAGTAAAAAAAAAATTTGGTAGATGTTTAGTGTTGATTTGAGTAGAGGCACATCAAACACTCCCTATTGCAAGTTGTGTAGAAAAGGAGGAATAATGACTCTGACCAAAATCGAAAATGTACTGCCCAAACTCTCTGATCTATCATGGCATAGTCACATTCAGTCATTTAACATGGCAATAACAGTTCGTATTCATGAATTAGTACTTTAATTTTTTTTTCTATTTTAATTTTACAAATTAGGAAATTAGAGTGTATATATATATATATATTATAACTAACAAAATGGCGTGGAGGGGGCAGGGACTGCCAAGCCGAAAATAACACTTTTATTCTAAAATATTATAAATTAATAAATAATTAAATCGTATTTTAATCTCAAAAATAATAAAATTTTAATTTAATCTTTTAAAAATTATAACGTTAAAAGCTAATATGATAATAAAATTATATTATAACTTACATAAAAATAGGTAACTTAATTTTCTCTTTGGATTTGTCCTTGACTCTTGCCTCGTAAAAAAATACATCGGTTTTTTTTTTTTGGAATAAAATACATTTGTGTTTTTAGCTCTCTTTTTTCGTCTTGATCAAAGAGTTATTAGTAGTAGTGATTAATTTTTTCATCGTAAGTATTCTTCAAAAAAATTAACCATGAAATGTACTCCATTCTCATTAACAGATCTTCCTTTAAGAAAATTAGCATTTTTTTCACAATTTTTTTTCTCTATTTCACTTAAAAAAATTAGAATGATTGAGTCACTGTCATCTTTTCTCTTTTACTGATGTTATTATCTTATGCATTTATACTATTTTTAAAATTTTAAATTGAATTACGGTAAGTGACAATTTTTTTACTATTAAATTCATTTTATATATATATTGTTGGAGTATACCTAAAATCAATCATAAGATGTTGTAATTACATATTTGTTTACCTAGTTTATTAATAAAAAGCGTTGTTATTGTTATTTTAGTTTTTATTTTTGTGTAATAAATAAACTTTGTAATAATAAAGTCTTAAGAATAATATAATTCTTTGTAAATGTTCTTAGTTAAGTATTATTATTGGTTTGGACAACAATAATGCGTTGAGACTACTATATAGTTGATTGATGACAGAGTGTTGTCATTGACATAGATATGTCAAAATCAATGCATAAGTACATATTAAAGAACAACGTATTGGACTAACCTACCATAAAAATGTTTTTTGGATTATTATGTAATAGTCATAACATTTATCATAGCCATAATTATATGTATGATCCTTAGACTTGATATCATCATTATTCCAACATCGTGAGTCGTAAGCTTTGACACAGTCAAACGTCTTTCATAGAAGATTGCACTATAAAGGCTAATGTTGGGTGTGCCACAATCTATGTAGTGGGATGTAAGTTGTCAAGATAGGATTTGTCTCTCCTACATAATGAGAGTAATACTCCAGGTCTTTTGATTGAGTGAGACTAAAAATGCATAGTCATGCTTAAATTAGTTTATATGAAATATTACACTATTTGTTTATCTTAGTCTATTCGGGAATCAATAAACAAGAAATTGAACTATACAAGTGTGACTATTTCGTGACTTGTGTTTAATCTAGATATAAAGGACAAAGGGATGTACTACATAATAATGTTGTCACAAAAGACCATGTTGAACCACGACTTCATGCGACTTGAATAGCAATGATGTATTGCTAAATGCCACTCACTTTTTATAACATTAGAATTCTTTTAATGTTACTGTCAACATTAGAGGATCCTATAAGGTCACACTAATATGATTAAATAAGGTAGATAAAAGACGATAAAGGAAGGGAGAAAAAGACAACGAAAGGAAAAGACAAAATGTTTCATATATCCTTAATTAAGAATTTCAACACCTATTTATAATGCTAATAGCAAATCTTTATAATCCCATAATTCTCTCAATTACTCTATACTCAGTCCTTACTATGTTTTAATGGTAACAAATCTTACTATATTTTAATGGTAACAAATCAAGGCAATAACATGTTTTAACTTAATTTCATACCAGGTATCATATATATCAATTAAATTATGTTGTTTTTTATTTTATTCAATTTAATCAACTATCTCGATTTACTATATCAATCACCACAATTTAACTCATACAAGCATTATATACTCATCTCATTACTAAATCATGCAATTTAACATGAATATGCAAAATTAGATTGATCTTGGGTCATAGAGATGCGAGAGCCGACGACGAGTGACATGAGTTTTTGGTTTGCATCTCTATGACCCAAGATCAATCTAATTTTTCATATTCATGTTAAATTGCAAATCGAAAACTCGTGTCACTCGTCGTCAGCTCTCGCATTTCATTTCTCACTCGATGGTCCTGCGGCGTCTTTAGCTACGAATAATAATTCAGCAATAAAACAGTATCAAATTTCATATAAAATCACATTCAAATTCAAAGTCATACATATTTTTTAATTTATTCAATTTAGTCCCTAAACCCAAGACAAACTTAACTTTGAATCTAATGCTTCAGATTGAAATCTGATTTCATATTTACTCATTAGAGACCTCTTATTTTCTATTCCTACTGAAATTTCATAACAATTTTATATTTTATTCAATTTGGTTCATAATGTACAAAGTTATCAATCAAGCTTTACAATCTAGTCCTTTTCATAATCTAAGCTTAATTTCTAACCATTTCACACCTAAATCATTCAATTTTCAAGAATATTAAACTTACCAAAATTTTGCCAATTGATCAAATTAACACATGGGCCAACTAAATTAAGTTCTCATGATAAAAAAATCTATAAAAATTAAAGAAAAATGGCTTAGTTACCTTAGTCAATTTTATAATCGAATGTAAAAGATGAAACCTTGAAATTTTCTTAGTCTTATTTTAATGGTGGACGGCAAGAATGAAGATGATTTCTTTCCACTAGGATTACAAGCTTAACTAACTTAATTAACCATTCTCAAACCGTTAATTAAAACATTTTTATACATTAATTTATTATTAATTAAACTAAGTGTCATCTATCATCATTTCCCACTAACTATAAAAGGAAAATGGTTTAATAACCATTTTGGTCCTTTAGATAATTGCTATCTGAGTCCTTAAGTCGTTTCCTAATTAAAAATCTATAGCAATTGGACTTTTAAAATTTATTCCCTAAGCCTTAATTAACTATTAATTCGGTAAATTACTAGACTAAACTTTAATATAACAATATATTATACATATAAATATTAATATTTAATATTTACGAACTTAATTTATGAAAACGAGATCCTGAAATTGTAATTTTTGACACTATTGAATTTCGGATCGTTACATCCATTTTTTTTCATCCTTAGCTGGATGATGGAACCATACAATGAAACTTCATCTATCACTCACCAGTTGTTGTGCTTGCATACCGAGAGAAAGCAATTATCCATAAAACCTTGGTCCCCATAATGTTATGCATCTAATATTTCCTTTCACTCTTGAGGTTAATTAGCACAAAAAATTGGTAAGCTACACGGCAAGTCACTTTAAAATAGCGTCATTCGTATTTTGGTCACTCTAAAATTTTTTATTGTCAATTTAGTCATTCTAATTAAGATAATTGTTCGAATTGGTCACTGCCGTTAAAAATTCTGTTAATCCACTAACAGATTGCTAACATGGCTTTTTTTTTACTTTTGACTAAAGTTAGGGACTTCTATATAATTAGTACAAAACCCTTCTTCTCCTTACTTGTTTCTTAGGAAAAGTAACAAAGGAAAATGAGGATAATTTTGACTATTTTAAAACAACCCAACCCCACTATCACCCTCAACTTAACATCCTCATCACCATTTCTCTTGTCTTGGTTCTAGTTTTTCTGTTTGCCATAGGGTCATTCGTAGCCATTAGTAATCAAGTTCATCTTGCGAATTCAATTTTCCAAGAAATCAAGCAAGCCTTAACAATCCAGTAATATTTATACAATCAAATTCATATTAGCAACATGTTGTACCAAAATAAACAATTTTACTATAACTTTTTTTTAAATACTAAAATTGTCAAAAAAAAAAGTATCGAATGGTGACGGAGATAATATCATTAAAATAAGAGGTTTCAACATCTAAAACGTCATTGCAGCCATAAAAGAAGTATTGGAACAGTTGGTAAATGATAATTTCGCAAATGATCTCTAACCACATTCTCAGCTTTTTTATAATTTCAAAATTAAAAGAAAATTGACAGAGTTGAAGATAAATTGGGAGAGTTTTTCTCTCTCTTTTTTAATTGCTAAAATATTAATTAATGAAAATTTTGAAGTTTTAGTATTTTAATTTTTGATTCCTGCGCTTGTAATACTAATAGAAGAAGTAACGACGTCAATTATTAACTGTCATCTATGAGAGTGGGGTTAGGTTGTTTTAAAATAGTCAAAACTATTTTCATTTTTCATTTTTACTTTTCCCAATAAACAAACAAGAAGAAGAAGAAGGAAAAAAGAGAAAATCTACAAACTTTAGTCTTATGTTGCAAATAACCAAAAAAAAAAAAAAGGGGTTTTGGACTAATTATAAAGAGGTCTCTAGCTTTAGTCAAAAGTAAAAAAAAAAAAAAAAAGGTCATGTTAGTAATCCGTTAGTGGATTAACGAAATTTTACCGACAATAATAAATTCAAGTAATTATCTTAATTAGAATGATTAATTTAACAAAAAAAATTTAGAGTAACTAAAATAGGAACGACGCTATTTTAGAGTAACCTACAGTGTAGTTTACCAAAAAAAAAAATCATACTTACCAAGGGTGTAGGTAGAAATTTGCTTAAGGGGACCAAAGATCAGTGGTATATTTTTAAGGGTTAAAGTGTAATTTTATTATTATATTAACTTGTAATTTCATAAATTTTAAAGGTACTAAATGACAAATTTACCATTTTGGAGCCAAGGCCGCTGCTTGCGGCCACTTTCAGGGGCAAAGCCAGGGGGTTGGCAAGGGCCTCGGTCCTTTTAAAATGAAAATTTTTCCTTTTGAGCCCCTTTATAATTTATAAAATTTTAAATTAGTAATGGTAAAATTGCACTTTGACCTTTCCAAAAATGATAATATTTTTTTATTTAATCCTTTAAAATTATAAAGATATAAGCTATTGGAATGTTGAAATTGCATTTTTGCTATCGTAAAAATATACAACTTAATTTTGACCTCTTAAAAAAATTTCTAGCTTCACCCGTAGCCACTTTATTTATGCCCTTATACCTGGCCTTTTAAGAAAGAGTGACGATTAAAAGGTCTAATTATGAATTTCATTCTTTTACTTTACAAAAATTAAAAAACTAATCCCTCTGCTTTAATTTGTCAAAATTTAGACCTCATAACTTTAAGAAAATTAAAAGTTAAGCCAATTTTTGGTAAGCACGTGAATTTGAATTGTTGTTCTTTTCCCTAATTTATTTCATATAAATTATTAAACAATTAATTTCTAGGCCAACGATTTAATAGCAAGGTTTAATAGTATTAACCAATTGTACTAACTTCTTAATTTTCATAAAGTAGAGAGTTGAAATTCATAATTAGACCATGGTTAAACAGTTTATATAGGCTAAGCTTAGCTTCTTGGGGAGGACATACAAACTTGGGCCTTGGTTTACTTTGATCCAAACAATTTGGGCCAAATTGGCGCTATGATGGTTGCATATACGCCTTTTATAATACACAAAACAAAATTGGATTGGACCCATATGGCACCGAGCTGTTTCTGTTGAAGAACAACTTTTTTTTTTTTTTTCCGTAGACGAATTGCTGGGAATGGTGGAACGTGGAAATCGATGATTTTCCGTCTAAGGTACTACTTCTCATATTTCGTCTTTCAATGTTTCTTTTTTCTAAAATTATTGTTACATCATTAAAGTTATAATCATTTAGAGAGTTCCAGCCAAAAGTTTGATTTCTTTGACTTGCTTGCATTTTTTTTTCTTTCATCTTTGCCTTTAGTCCAGACATAGTGGAAACTGGAAAGTTGAAAGTATTCCAATTTTGGGTTTTTCTTGGAAGACACTTTACAATGGTTTTTTTTATTTTTTATTTTTATTTTTTTTGCAGTTTAAAATGTGGGGTTTTGATTTTTGCTTTCTACTTTTATATGATTGGAAGCTCTGAATTCAGTCTAAACTGATGTCATTTTGAACCAAATGTGACCTCATCTTTATTGTTTAAAGTAAATAAGGAAATTTTAAATCACTGGTTATCATCTGGGAATCAAAACAAGCATGTGAATTGTGATATTGTTCCATTAGGAATGTTGTTAGTGCAAGTGCTAGCTTTTTTTAGCTCTGGGGCATTTTTTATGGCTAGATGTGGGATGTTCATTAGGCAACATGTTTAAAGTTGTGTGGAGCATTGCAATTTGTGATGAAGGGGCTGGAGGTGAAGCTTTATCAAGAAAAAAAAAATGAAATATTAGGCTTTGTTCGGTAGAGTGGAAACTAGAAAGAAAATTAGAAAGATGGAAAACAGAAAAATGGATTTTTTTTTTCTATTGGTGTGCTTGGTAGTAAAGATGAAAAATGAGAGGAAAGAAATGAGACTTTTGAAAAATGCATAATTTTGAACTAATTTATATCTCGTTTTCGTTACCTCTTCGCTTATCATTCCAATTTGGAATGATTTGTTTTTATGCATTAGGACAGAAAATGATCATATCTCTTTTTTCTTTCCTCTCACTTCTCCTTCATACCAAGCATAATCAAAATTTATTTTCACTTTTCTACTCCCTCTTTACATCTTTCCACTTTAACACTTAACCTCACACACCCTTAATGTTTAGGTATAGGAAGCCACATTAGATAGTAGTAGTTATTTTCTGGCCAAAATAGTATTTTGAATTTGACTGTCCTTTGCTACATTTCTCTTAAATCCTTTCCGGTCATCCTAATTTTTGCTTATTTGGTATGTAAGAACCAAATTTCCTGGATCGCTGATCTTAGTGTAAGAACCAAAGTAATCATCATCATAAATCAAAGGTTCTATGTAAACCGAAAACCATCAATTTGTCTGTACTTGTATTAACTATTTGATTTTGGTTTCATGAAGTGTCAGCATGTGTTAGGTAGCATATTGCTTAATATGGAGGCTTTGGGGACATTATGGCCTTTATTTGTGAATTGTGAATATAGAAGGGAATAAAAATATATATAGGTCATCTAGTAGAGTTCATAAGGTGTTAAAATAACTTAGCAAGAGATCTAGATGACAAAGTCTTAGGAATTTCAGCCTGTAACTACATTCTTCAACAACCAAGATTTAAAACCATGTGTTTTTAGCTATTTTTGAATACCTTAGGCCCGGTTGGCATTTTGATGATACCAATTTTAGTTCTCGTTCACATTCTGTGCTATTGAAATCCAAACGTTGTCATCTTAGAGTGACACAAATTTCTTTCTAGTCTCCAATATGTTTTGTCCACCCACTTGTTCCTGTTGTCTCATATTTGAATGCCGATTAACTTCAAAACATTATTATGAAGGGAATTAACTTTCGGCTGAATTTCAAGGGGATGGTGGGTCTACCAGTCACTTTCTCATTGAGACAGAAATAAAGGAAAGCAGAATCTTAGATTGCTCACTTGGCAGCACCTAAGGTGGGAGACACAACTGGTCCACTCTTGCTGACCTCAAAGCCTACAATGATTTTTCAGTCAAAAACACTTCTCCTAATAGGAAAGATAGTTGGCTTTTCCATTAGCGTTAATTAAATAGTAGAAGTACATCATCATGGTCAAACTCCTCATCAAAAGCTCAAAGAAACCTCTAGTGTATCCATTTCTCTGCTTATAGAATTTGCTAAGCGTTGTTACAGTTTTAAGAATAAAAAAATCATCCATTTTATAATCTGTTAACAAGAACCCCTTTTTTTGTGGGTTGGAGAGAGGGGGTGCTCTTGTTTAATATGTGTAACTTGGTGAGTGTATTCTCTGAACATTCAAAAAAGTGTGTTCATGAGGAAGATGCTAAGTAAGCTGTTTCTACATACTGAAGGGTGATATGATACTTGTCAGAGATCTAATAGCAGAAGTAGTGTAGTGATAAAGAAGCAATTCATTGATAATTTCTATCATCCCTGGGATGGTTGAGTTCCCTTGCAGATTTGAGATTTAATGGAGGATTAAAATAGGCATTGATGTTTGAGCATGTGAAACAAATTCTTTCTGCAAAGTTCATAGTCTTCTAAATCCTTTTCTTAAAACACTAAGCAATAAATTTTCTAAGATGAAATTCTCTTCCGTAATAAATGATAATTTAGATTAAATAGTTCCCAATTTGTGTAATACCAATAGTTCCTATCATTTATGATATCTATCCTTATTTATCTTGTTTACAAGCTTTGCTTGTTTAGCCATAATATCTGAATGTAAGCTAAATCTTAGTTTGGAATGCTAAAATTACTTTCTTTCTTTTTTTGTACTGTCAAGCCAGACTAGTATTATCTATGACTTAAGTTTCAACTTTCTACCAGAGAATATATTTTGAGGTTGGTTAACACACCTTAATCGAAGATTAGATCTGTGCCAAGTTCTGCACTTTTTTAAGACCCTTTCAGTGCCTTTGTATTGTTTATTTTACTGCCCAAAATGCAACATGCTACTTTTCTATTAGACTTATTTTTGTATGTTTGTTTGTGTTTATGTGCAAGTTCGATGCTCTTATTGCATTCTCATGTTTGAATTATGAAAAACGACATTAATTTAGTATTTTACTGTTACTCTATTTAAAATGTGAAAAGAGCTCACCAAAATCCTCAACATTTAATTTTCTAGGAACTATGTTTGTCTTGAGTTTCTTGAAAAGAAAAGGCTTTTACTGGTTGCACTGAAGAAATTATAGTGTAGGATTGAATGTTTCTGAATTCCAACAAGAAAACTTTCAGTATTTTACAAATCTTTGTATTGAACAATAGTGAAGATTTTCAGGTTATCTGTTATCATCAATGAAAACCCTAATGAAAGCATCCCTCTGTACCTCTCTGCATTAGCCTGAGCTCTTCACTGTGTGCTTTTGGTTTGCCTTACCTGCATATGATATTTAGAAAAGGATAGTTTTGGTCAGAAATACAATTTCCACTGTCATATTAGGCACTCATGGAAGCTCATTTGTGCCAGGAACAGCTTTGAGTTGGACAAGATGGAGGACCTAATATGAGATTCTACTATGCACCAGAATGATAAACTGAGGATCATGAGTAAAAATAAAAAGATGAAGTTGTAGAGAAAGGGCAGTTTAAATAAATTATTACATAATTTGTAGCAAGGCTGCTTGAGCGCCGGATCATCATTTGGTGTTGGAGGATCCTGACCGAAAATCATCTCGCAGCTCATATCATCAAAATCTGCAGTTAAAGTGGATTACTGTTTCTGTTAACTGTTCTGATGGATTGGTTTCATTCATCTTTATCATGGCCACTTCTCAACTAAAATGGAGTGTAAATAGTAATGATCTTCTGCTTCTCATAAATGATAGGTACGTGGAAGTGTGAATAAAATTCAACTTTGATTTTTTTAATGATACAATTTCTAATCACATTGTGATTCTATACGGAATTGGTTGTAGAATAATGATTGGCTTCATGGGAACCAGAAGACTTGAGCCTCTTTCATAACGAGTTGATACATGGAATTAATCATAAGATTGTTATGCCCAGGTTTTACGGCCTAGATTGAATATAAGAATTAATATCATGATTTCATATATGCATAATGCATTGCATTTTGTGTTATTTTACATGCTAGTACACTCGGTTGAGGTTGGATGGGTCCACTTGCAGCTTTGCACCCTAAGTGCTTAGGCATGCGGGTCCTTCTTTGACATAATGAGCATGAGCTCCACATTCTAGTGCAGCCACTGTTACTCTTTGGAATTATTATTCTTTTCCCTTTTTCCTGTTCAATACTTGCATTTTTTCCATTTACTTTTAATAGGAAATTGGGTTTTATATCATTTAATCATCGACGTTAACATTGATGTGAATGATGAAAATACAGGTTCTGAATGACTGTATACTTACTTGGAACCATGTTGAGTGGCATTCCTAGGGAATCCTTAATAAAGGCTTGAGATGGCATCTTGCATAGGTTGATGCACATTCCTACACAGTTGCTTTGCTCTAGGAACCTACAAAGAAAGCAGATATTAGAGGATTACCAAGATGATCTAAGGGTGATGCAAAGTTTAACAATGATTTTGATATTTCCGATGAGGATGATGATGACGACGACGACCATCATGATAGCAATGGACAAAAACGGGAGTCCACCACACAATCATTGGAACAGGTTATTTACCGTATGAGAGTTTCTTTAAGTTGGTGAGGTGGGTCTCCATCTTGGATTAGACCATAGTGCTAATTATTGTACATAATTGAGAGGTTTGGTATAATTACCTGCACTTTTTCACATACACTACATTCTTTTCTCTTCTTCCATTGAGTTCCGATTCCCGAACCTTGTGGCATTGATTCCATAAGAATGTTAGATTTCTTTCACAAAGTTCATAACGATATATATATGCATGCTTTCGTGTTATATCCTTATATGCATACATTGAAAAGGATAAAAATTAGTATAGCAAAGGAATATAGTTTAATTTAATAGGCTTACCTCAGAAGGTCCAATGAGCCAAGCAAAAAACACAGTGGTGAAGGCAGCGAAATATTCCCTTGTGAATTGAGATTGGGGTAACAACGTTTTTATCTGCCGGATCACCACCACATCATTTACATCCTTATTAATTTAATATCCTAGGTAATTTAATATCCATAAAAGTATCATTTGGCTCCTTGTATTAAAAGTTAGATTACATTTTGTTCTCTACTAAAAAAATAGATAAATTAGTCCTTGTACATTAAGTCAAAAAGCAAATTGATTCTTCTGCTAGAAATTCCTTTCAATTTTACTGTTAAAAATTGATCTTTGTATATCAACATGAGACACATGTGGGACACCATGTGTCACTATCTAATTATTCCGTTAACCACGTCAGTTTTTAACAATACAAATTGATGAAAATTTTAACAAAAAGATCAACTTACTCTTTGATCTAATATAGAGGGATTAATTTGTCTATTTTTTTAGTAGGAGGGGCAATATGCAATTTGACTTCTAGTACAAAGCCTTATACCATTTACCCTTCATTAAAAAAAAAAAACACCCTAGACAAGGTTATATAATGTATGAACACGTAAATTATCATGCAAACGTCACTTTTCTAGGTTTATCCTTGGACGCCATTGTTTGGTAAAAGAACTCATATGAGTTGCATGTTGTAATGCATTTAGCATGACAAAAAGAAATGAATAAAACTTGCCATGTTTAGAATGAGCTTGGGGATGGCGGTGTCAAGAACTTGAATGACAAGCTCCTGTTGTGTTTTTGTATTAAATTTCTTGGACATCATTGCTGTTGTCTCTACCAAGCTCTCATACCCACTCAACATGCTCTTTACCCCTGCATATATATACACACACATTTTCAACATTTCTTTTTTCTGATCACCTTCCCATAGAACAAAAAAAATCATGGTATCCACATGGAAATGAAACCTGTTGCAGCTTGTAAACTCTGGGATAGATAATTAATAGCCCATAGATCAAACCAGTTATCATTATGGACACTACTGCTGTCCTGTGCTACCTCACGTTTGCTATCTGCAGGCTTTAACTTCAACCTCAACCTCTCCTTCGTTCCACTTCCAACTATGCTTTCAGCCGGCCTCGCTAGCACCGCCCGAACCGGAGAGCATCGCTGTTTATTTACTCCCAGCGATGACGTCCCCGTCGGGGTCCTGCTTTGTAAAACTACCTTAGCTTCCATTAATGAAATTTGTATGAATGGAGGAGGAAGGTTTAAGCATATAACAACAAAATGTGCATGTCAAGCATATTGGAGAAAGGCTATATATATATACATATACACATAAACAAGGGGATATATTTAATGGGTTTTTTTTTGGGGAATCTTTTGAAGATGTTCGCAATACTTGGATAATCACAAGGTGGTGTTTAAAGATGCTGTTTTTGGTGGTAAGCTTTTGTTGGTATTGGGGGAAATACAAATGCTGAGCTCTTAACAATACTAGTAGTACAAGTGGAGATTTAATGCTGTTTTTTAGTGACTTTTTGGTTTTTATTTTTAGTGGAAAAATTGAAAATTTCAATGCTTCACAATATCACTTCAGCTATGTCGTTTTATTTACAAAAAACCAGTGGCCACCTTTTTTTCTAGGCCAAGTAATTCAATTCAAGCCCCATTCTTGATATTTTGTTGTAATTAAATTAGTGTGTGGATCTCAATTTGTTTGGTCGAAATTCATTTATCAAAACTTTGATATTAGTTGATCAATTTTGATAAAATTTTAGATTTCGTAAATTAATCTACGGTTAATTATATATCGTATCATATGAGGATAGTTTAATTAATATGTCATGTAAAAATACTATGGAAATCATTGTATTAAGAGTCAGTTACATTTTATCCCTTTTATTAAAACAAATGAGCAAATTAGTCTTTGTCCGTTAGATCAGAGAGTAAACTAGTCATTTCTGTTAAAAATATCATCAATTTCTACCATTAAAAACTAAACCATAGGGTGTGGTGGTTGCTCACCTTGTCCTTAACCATGTAGTCTTGGGGTTTGATCTCCGCTCAATGGATTGGAGCATATTATGGTTAGCCATTCATCTTTTTGGAGAGTACCCACAATGAGAAAATTAATCAGTGTTGCTGACTGTGGATACCTTGGTTAATACCAAAAAGAAAAAAATTACTATGGTTGACAAAATAACCAAACAATTACACGTGGTGTGCCACATGTACTTTATGCTAACGTACTAAAACCATTTTTTTACAGGAAAAATGGATGGAATTTTTAACAAGATCAATTTGCTCTTTGATCTAACGTACAATGATTAGTTTGCTCATTTTTTAGTAGAAGAGACAAAATACAATTCAAATCCTATCATTAATTATTAAACTAAGATTTTTAAATTATAAAAAAAAACCAACACAACTTAAGTGTTAATTTTTAAAATATAATATCAAATTTGATGAGCTGATGCATATTTTAATGAGACCTGTCCAAAATTTAGGCTTCTAAAGCTTGAATGTGTACATAAATGCTAGAAATATGGAATCTTTATGAAGAAAGCAATTTTGTAGATGCTTATGCAGCTATAAGGAGTAAAGACAACTTTCAAATTGGATAATGGCACTGCAGTCCAACTACGCTAACAAAAATATAAAATTAGATAAATAATCGTATTTGTATTTATTGGGTGTTTAAATTTCGGTTAAAATTGAATTAATCGATTGAATTGATTTAATTCAATTAATCGGCCGGTGGTCGAATTTAGTTTGGTCGGAGGTCAATTAATTATTTCTTGAAATTTCAGTTATCAAGTAATTCGGTTTGAAATTGGATAATTAATCGAACTTAATAATTAATATTATGTGTTAATTTCAAGTCTTATGTAATGTTTCAAGACATAAAATTCCGGTTAATTTGGTTAACTTCCAAGACAAAAACATATATTTCAATTAATTTCAATATATATTTTTATATATTTTATACTTATTTTATAACCAAAAGACGAAAACAAATAAATTTTGATCAATTCAATTAACCGATGAAATTATTCGATTTTTTTTTTTTTTTGAAAAAATTTGAATTCAATTAAAGATAAAAAAATTATACAATTCATTTAATTCAGTTTAATTAATAATCAAACCAACCACTTAAACACTTTTATGTATTTGAATGGAATTAAAAAAAAAAAGAAAATAAATATTTTCTTAATTTACTTAAAATTTTAGTTGAGAAGCCAAATCCCATCATCCTATCAAACGAGTTATAATAATTGGACCATATTAATTTTAAACTGTCAAAAATCTATAATTAAAAAAAAAAGCATTTCATATAAAACATAACACTTACAAGCTAAAAATCTATTTAATTGTCAATTAAATTAATTTTTTTATATTTTTTAATAATTTATTCAATTAAAAATCCTTACAAATTACCCAACATTACACTCAAAGAAACCTAATTTTAAATCTTAAAAATAATATTAGTAGAAAACACAAGTATAAACTTCCAAAAATATTAATCTCCTTAACTTTACCAAAATTGGCCAAGCTTTTTAAATTATCTACTTGGCCATCAAACCTTTCACTTAAAATTAACTAAACACATCTATATCACCGACTGTCACATTTATATAATTTAATCTCAAGAAATGCTTGCAGGGTGAATATATGAAAGAAAATGAGTGACCATGACATGCAGTAGGGTGCAACTAAACAAAAGAGCAAAGGTTGAAATGCAAATATTAGAACTTCACAGCCAGAAGGTGATAAAAATATCTAAGGAAAACCACAGTTAAAAAGTATCCAACAAAACATCATCATCATCCCTACCCTAAATAAAGATCATAAGTTCAAAGGCAAGAACCTAGAGTGTTACTACAACTTATATACTGACCAGATGTTCTAGACAGATAAAACAAAGCCTACAAATAACACACTGACATAACAGATAAAAAGTACACAACAGTCAACATCTAGTTTAAAATCAGACATTGCTACTACTCCTTGGTAGTTTTGTTGATTAGAGACTTGTGAATGTGAGGGATGACACCACCTCCAGCAATGGTACCCTTGATGAGGGTATCAAGCTCTTCATCCCCCCTAATAGCCAGCTGCAGATGCCTTGGGGTGATTCTTTTCACTTTCAGATCCTTGCTTGCGTTTCCAGCCAACTCAAGAACCTCAGCTGTCAGGTATTCAAGAATAGAGGCCAAGTAAACAGCCGCTGTGGCCCCAACTCTCCCATTTGCAGATGCCCTAGACTTGAGATGACGGTGGATGCGACCCACTGGGAACTAATATCAACACAAATGAAGTGTATAAAGGGTTGGTGTTGTTGAGAGAAAAAGGCATACGGCTACAACCAGGACTTACATTGCAATTAACCAAGTACACATGAACATATTAGTCAAAGATAGTCAGCTACACAATATATAGATACTTAGCTGACAGATTCATCAAGTTCATCTTAGTACCAACCAATACAATAAAACACTTTAGAGAGAAGAGAAATGAAACAAAGGACATAGGGCAAAACAAAAGATTAAAGACTCGCTCAAACTCAACCTAGCTTCTAAATTTTCTACGAACTAGACTTATATTTTTCTATACGACAAACAAGAACAACAAATCATTGAAAAAATAAAACTAGATTATTCTTTGTTTTTGCATTTCAAACATTCTCATAAAAAAAACACAAGTTTAATGTAAACCTAGTAAATATGTACCAAATATGAAAAAGTACCGTTGTAACACTGCTCTAATCTCAATAAGGACAAGTCCAGCATCTTCAAAGAAATTATTAAGATCTAAAATTTGGCCATTTTAACAAAAAAATGAGCAACTTGAAAATGTCTCGATCACCAACCACAAGTACTCTAAACTTTAAATGTTGTTTTTTTAGCCTTTAAGCTTATATAATACCTAAATATGGAGAGAAATTATCTCATAATATATTTCACGAAATAATAAAAAGATGTACAATTGTCAAACCTACAAAAATAAAAATAAAAGCGTATATTTCCGAGTTACTCCTTTTATTTTGATCTACAATTCATGAACCCAAAGGGACCAAGCACCTATAATTTAAAACATACAATGGAAAGATATAGAAAAACGATGCTATATTTCTTAGCGTAAAACCAAGTAAATGATGATAAATTTTAAGAATCACCTGAATTCCGGCACGAGATGAACGAGAAACCGGACGCTTCTTGTCCTTATCCTTGTCCTTGTTAGCTGCGGTTGTTTTCGCCGCCAAAAGCCCCTTTCCACCTTTTCCTGCCATCTCCGTTCACCTATAAAAAAACAAACATTTAAACTTAAATTCGTACAAAACATCACTAAAACCCAGATCTGCTTAATACTAATCAGATCTAGTAAAAGAAATTCTCAAAAACGTTTATAAAATTGAATTGATAACGTATTAAAGGGAAATAAAAGATGGAGGAAAGCGAGACCTGAGAGACTTGGGCCAGTGAGTGAAGAAACTGAAAACAAGAAAGAATAGGATAAGAGTTTTTGAGGGATTTTTAATTAGCTTGAGATTTGGTCGTCATTTTAAATGCCGGAAAATGAAATGGCGGTTAATTTTAGGTGGGAAATTTCATCGATTTCGACATTTCAAAAATTTTCGATGGGATTTTCAACTTTAATCACCAAAATACCCTTCCCTTTTTCCCAAAATCCCGAGTTGGTCCAAACAAATGACGCATTAGATTGAACGGGCTGACCCACAGAATGGAATGAACGGGCTTGGTTTTTTTTTTTTTTTTTTTACCCATTAAAATAGTGATTTTTATTTACTTTATATTATATTTTAATTATTCATATTTAAAATACTACGTTTTAATCACTTATATTAACGCGTTATAACATTTTAGTTATTGAGTCGTTAGTTGCCGTTAACGATATAACGGTAAGGTGACGTGGCACGTTAAATCATCATTTCAAATAAAAATTTTAGGTTAAATTATACAATTGGTCCCCATATTTTTTCGTTTTAAGCAATTTAATTTTTTTCTTTTATGTTCTTTTAATTTTCTTTCTTTTCTTTATTTTTCTTTATTTTTCATTCTCTTCTGCTTCTCCCTGTATCTTTATCCATTTTTCATCTCTTTTAACGTAGTTTTTTTAAACTTTCCATTTGTTAAAACTCTTCCCTATATTTTTATTTTTTTAACAATTTATTTTTTTCTTTTTACTTCTTTATTTTTTTCCTTTTCTTCTTCCCCTTAAGTTTTAACAAATGGAAAACATAAAAAAAATGCATTAAAAGATATGGAGAAAAGAGAAAAATAGAGGAAGAAGCAGAAGTGAATGAAAAATAAAGAGAAAAAAATGAAAGTTAAAATAACATAAAAGAAAAAAATTAAATTGCTCAAAACAAAAAATTATGGGACCAATTGTATAATTTAAACTAAATTTTTGTTTGAAATGATGGTTTAATGTGTCACATCAACTTACCGTTAATCTGTTAACGGCAATTAACGACTCAATAACTAAAATGTTATAACACGTTAACATAAATGACTAAAACGTAACATTTTAAATATAAATGACTAAAATATAACCTGAGATAAACAAAAAATAACTATTTTATTTTAAGAGGTTAACCTTTTTTTCTTCCTAGAGTGGGTCACGCGTCAAACAACAACTCGGAAACTTTGGTATAAATTTGCATTCAGTCCCTCTACTCTTTAGAATTTTAAATTCGTCTTATTTAGAATTAAATAAATAACACTATTAACTCATTGTTACTCGCTGCAACTAAAAGTTGACAGCAGTTAATTTGGTTACAAGCAGACTAAAAGTGGCAAATCGATGCATGTGTGGCGGCAATGTAATTTTATTTTTCTATTGCCCATGTAAAACTCAATTTGTTGAAAATTTTGACTGCTTGTTTCACTTGATGTTCAAACAATAAATAGAACAATAATTATGGTGCAATCAAACTTATGTAGTTGACATGTTTGACTATTACATGAGCCTTGATTACATCTCATTAAATCGATGAATTTCGTGTTAGTGTCACGAGTCTAGAATTTTAGTCTGGTGAATCGTGTGGTCTTATGCGATTTCTTGGGTTCAAATTCGCCTAAGTCAACCATACTCTCAAAAAATGAGAATTCTCGCATAAATTCTCAAAGGTACTAAAAGCAAAACGGAAACAAAATCGAAAAGACTAAGGAACTTGAATTCGAACAGAAAAGTCACAAGAAAAAAATAGCACACCAAGTATTTGAGTAAATGCTCTCAAAAATATTATTTTAACTCAAAGGGTGGAATAATTACAAATGAGGGGGAAAGTCTCTATTTATAGTTGAATTCCCTCAAATCCAATAGTATAAATTGAATTACATCAACGATTGAGATTAGTGTCTATTTACAATATGAGAGTCCTAAAGGATTTAAACTTTATATAATTTTATCCCTTAGGATTTACAATAATTACCTTGATAACTCTAGTTTTATTGGAGTGTTTCACTAGGCCACCGAGGCTTCAAGTAGATGAGTTTCTCTATGTGTTTCACAAATCAGGTCAGTTCAAGTGGGTCAAATGAGCTTCATTTAATCAATTGACCTCTATGGGACGCTTTGTGTACATTCATCACAGGCTTTGATCTGCGGCCCATGACCCTAGAATATGGATTAATCATCCTCATCAATTCGACTAACTTGAATGAGAAGAGAAGGGTTTGAGCTATTGAAGTTTCTTATTCTTATCATTATCCTTATCCTGATTAGAATATTTGAAGCTATTCCGAGACTTGTTTATGAAGGATTTTGTGAGATAATTACTCAAGATAATTCAAAAGATAAATCCAACTTTTAAATGAGAGTTCAAAATCTGCCATAGCATTGCTAAAGGGTGTAACAACCCAATTTTAGACAGTGTTAAAAAATGCAGTTTCGGAACCCTATTTTCGTAAATAGAGTATGTAAGGATAAAATAGGAATATTTAAGGAGTTAGTATGAAAATATATTAAAGATCTATTTAGCAATTTAACCGAGAAAAATCGTTAATTAAAGTTTAGGGACTAAATTGTAAAAGTCCAATCGCTATTGAATTTTAAATTAAAAAAATACTTGAGGACATAGTTAGCAATTATCCAAAGGTTTGATAATTAATTTTGTGACATTAAGGACTAAATTAAATAAATTGAAAATTATCATAAAATTATGCTATGAATTAAAAGTACAAAGTCCCTAATGAAAGGATATGAAATTAGATTTTGATTTGATGTTAAATAACAAAAAATATGAGTATTTCATATATAAGGACTAAAATGAATAAAATGTAAAATATGTTTGATAATATATTTTCATGTGAATGAGTGGAATCTAATATCATTTTTATGATTGAATTATCGAACGTAGCTAAAGACGACGTCAGACCGTCAGAGAAAGAAAATGCAAAAGTCGTAGACGAGTAATGAATACGATTTGTACTTTAATGATTTGAGTTCAATACATACATACATGATTTATTACAAACTAATTTATTTGAGGTAAGAATTCTACTTGTCTCATGATTTGGTTTATGTTAAATGTTATGAAATGTTGTGGATTGGATAGCGACGAGCATGGTAAAAACGAGTATTAGATAAAATTATATTATACGATCATGAATATATATAAATGCGTGTGTGTTAAAATCAATGGTTACCCTCTTAGTTGTCTCAGACAAAGTTACATATAGTTGGCATGCCATAAGATTAGTATACGAGATTATACTTCGGTTTATATCGATGAGGCGCGGAGTGCAATTTTTTCTTCAAGCATTCAGAAGAGGCACCAAGTACCAGATATATTGGTGTAATGGTTGGATGATCTATCAAAATAATTAACATATAGTTTATCAGTTAAAAAACATATTAAAAATGTAATTATTAAAATATCAAATTAAAAAAATGATATTATAAGAATGGCATGAGAAGAATTAAAGTAATTTAAAAATTTATTAAAAACAAAATTTTAAAAATATAATTAAAAAAGTGACAATAGAAATATAGTTTGAATTATTGCTTTCCTAGAGTTTGTTATTTCTATTTAGATTGTTTTCCTAGATTGTATGAGATTATTACATTTAAGAGCCCATTAATTGCATCCATATTAACACAAAATTACTATCCATTTTCTTTTTTAATTGAAGGATTTGTTTTAAATCTTTGCTCTCTCTTTTTTCATGAATAGAAAATTATGTATTTTCCCTTCTTCTTCTTTTTTTTTTTAAATTATATTAAGTAATTAAATATTTAAATGTGACTTAAGTAAAATGGAAAGTAAGTAATACACGTGTCCAAATTACATATTTTTAACTAGAACTTTAGTTTTACAGACTTGCGGCCTTAGGCAATGTTTTAGATTCAAATTCGCTTAAATCAATCTTACTTTTGAAAGTGAGAATTCTTAATGAAAATTCTTTAAGGCACTGAATGCAAAGCAGAAGCAAACTTAAAGCCAAGTGTTGAAACCCTTTTTTTATTTTGAAAAACAATGGGGATCGACTTTTGAAAACAAAAATGTGGAGTCGCCACCAATCTCTTGATTTAGGTGTGATTGGGTCACCTACTAAAATATTTTATTCTATGAAAAATAAATTTGGTTTATGTAAAATAACAACGGGTTCGGGAGTCGGTTACGCATGAGGAAGGGTTAGCACCCTCATTACGCCCAAAGATTGGTACCAAATTGATTTGATGCTGTCCTTATATCAAAAGATTTTTCTTTAAAGAAAAGATTTTTCAAAGTATGATTCTTTTTTAAAATGCGTGGATAGTTCAAATTAGTGGTAAAAAATCTCTCGTTTCAAAGATACGCAGTATCATACCCAGTACGATTGGATACGATCCTTTATACCTTTAAATACAATTGATTTTTTACTTTTGAAAATTTGTACACTAAAATTATAAAAAGTTTATCCAAATATTTAGTTCACCAAAAAATCATACCAGTACGATTGAGTACAATTTTCCGAATTCCCCAAATATTGGATATTGTCTTATTTCAGAATTTTTGAATGATAAAGAAAATTGGAAATTTGCTCAAAACGCGTTTATCATTTTTAAAATGTAATGCTTAATGAACTGTATCAAAACATTTGCATGGGGAAGAATTTATGAACTTGAAATATAAGTCACAACGAGTTGCAATTAACAAATCCACAATTATGTATAGCTATTCTAAGTAAAAGGTGATAAATTCTTAATCATGGATGATGAACAATCAATAAAAATGATATATAACAATAATTCACATGACATAATATAAATCTATCCATAAAATATGTACAAAATGCAATGGAATTAGAACTTAGTATATTATAGGACATTTTTAAAATTGACGAATTAATTAACATATACTATAAGTTGATAAAATTGTATATATAAAAAAACTAGAGATTTATTTAAAATAATATTATAGAATAAAACATTTGAATCGAGTAATATGCAAAATACTTTAAACACGATTTCATTTAGAGATTTACAATGTGCATGATAACTTAAATAATATATAGAATATAAAAGACAAATAAAATACATGATAGCAAATTTATAAAACGCGTATATACAAATACATTTAGAAATGATTATTTGTAAAAGATATCATGAAATTAATAATGTATAAAAAAAATAAGTAACTATATAAATTATATATGTAACGAATTTTTTAAAATAAAAAATAAAAAAATCTAATCATACACATAAAAAGATAAAAAAAAAAAACTATATTTACAAAATACATAAATTTGGTGATGTATATTCCTAAAACTATATTTATAAAGGGAGATTTAAAACAAATAATATATAACATAATTTTACATGTAACAAATTAATTTGGATTGATGATACATACAAATAATACATACATAAGGATAATAATATTATATATTATACGTTAATTAAATACAAATTTATTAGAAAGCTATATATATAATAAGAACAATAACACTTTAATAACATATGTAGATTAAACATAAATACTAAATGTACTTAATAAACATTTAAATATATGGATGAATCCAAGAGAAATTACAGAATATCATGAAACTAATAGCATACACAAACTAAAATGAATTATATTACAAATAGTACACCAATTATTAAAATAATAGAATAAAAACAGAAAAGATTACAAAATTCGGCTATCAAAACAACACAAAATATCACAACCAATGATTAAGCATGTAAAAAATGTATGTGCAGTAAAATAAAAAATAAGACTTAATTGAAACAAAATTGAAACCAGAGAAACAATTTACAAATGAAATAATTGAATAATAGGATCAATGTGCCATGCGCACAAACATGCAGGGACCAAAATCGAAAATATCCCGCACCCATAATATTGCACTGAACCGCTGATCAAAGTAAAAAACGCACAAATTAGAAGGTCAAATTAAAAAAAAAATAAGCAGGATGCGATTGAAGGCTCCGCGCGAAGGGAAGGACCTAACGCGTAAATTGACCAGCGGGTCCGGGTATTCCAACAGGTTGGCACGCAGATCCTTAAAGAATTTAAAACCCTTTTTTCATCCTTTTTTTTCAACCTTCCAAACAAAGAACCACAGCCCCAAAATTAAAACTGCTAGGGTTCTTAACATCTGCCAAATTCACCATTTTGTTTGGCAATCGACAGTATACCACCATGAATAGATCCATGCCTCGTCCATGAAAATGTGGTAAGATACTTTCCTTTTTCTTTTTCTTTCGCAAAACGTTTGAATCCACTATTTTTCTTTTTCTTTTAAAAAAAAAAACAGAACGAAATTTAAAAAATGAACCCGAATTCAACGATGTTCGACCTTAGCCTGTATCCATATATGAGATGTAGGCTTTTATTGGTGTCGATTCAGGTGCTTTCTCTTTGTATTTCTATACCAAAATTATATGCTAATTAAAAAACGAAAGAAGAAAATGTTTGGGAAATCACCTCTTGGTAATTTTTCTTACTCTTTGGTATTCAATATGCGTGCATACTTTTGCTTGTGCGTAAAAAAAACGTAATCCCTTTGCATGTACAATCATCGGCTTTTATAGCCAAATTTATAGAGTAAAAATAAAAAATAAAATACATTTTATTTGCTGTCATTTGTTGTATTCTGTTAACATTTCTTCTCGTGTGTTCTTTTGCAGGGACGGTCGTACGGAGGAGATGACCTCGGGTGACGTGGAGGCCGAGCGCGAGGGTCTCTCGTGTGAAGCTGACCCTCTGGTTTATTCCAAAATATTCTAGCATTCTCTAGCTGCTAACATTATTTTTGGGTGTATTAGTCCTGGGGTAATAGGTTATTTGGGCTAATTTTTATTGGGTTTGGGGATTTGGGAATTTGAGTATCTGTTCAATTGGGTCAGACTTTATGTAACTGTGTTAAGTTTATATTAAGGGATTTTGGGTTTAAGTTATTTTTGGCCCAAATATTTGTAACTGGACACTGGACTTATTTGTTTGGCTTATTTTAATATTTTAAAAGGGCCCGGGCAAAATTGGTTGACTACATCAAGAAGCAACGAAAGATTTTAAAGTCACAAGAAAGTAGCACACACAAGGTACAGATAAATCACAACAACAGTTGAGATTAGTGTCTATCTACAAAACGAGAGTCCTAAGAGATTTAAACTCTATATAATTTTATTCCTTAATATTTACATTAATCATGGTAACTATAGTTTTATTGAAATGTTTTACTGGGCCACCAGGTTTTAAGTAGATGAACTTCTACATATGTTTCACGAATCGAGCCAATTTAAGTGGGTTACATGAACTACATTTAATCAGTTGACCACCATGAGACACTCTATATATATTCGTCACGAGCTTTGATATACGGCTTATGACACTCGATTATCGAATTTCTTAGACCTAGTTTGTTTCTTTACTCCCAGCCTTATAATTTGGCCCATGGGCCATTCTCTTAACTATTAGTTCATAACATTACATCATGTACAAACTATATATATTTGTTAACTAAAAGAATCAAATTTCAAATTTCAAAAAAGTCGAGCCTACCGTGGGGGACCAAATAAAGTGATTTGATTAGCATTTTCTTTTCTTTCTCCTTTTCAATTTGTACTCATGAAATGATGAATTTAATTAACTTCAATCAAAAAATTTAATCTTACACACATAAAATTATCTGAAACACATTTATACTCATATTTAAGATTTTTATTGAATTGGTGTCATCCATCAACCAAGTATCAATTCAGTAAAAATTTTACTGAAAGAATCTTAATTTTACAAAATAATAAATATTATTTTAAGAATAATTTTATTTTTTATATAATCTTTTAAAAAATTATATAATAAAATTTGAAATCAAAATATTATACTTTTTAATAGGATGATGGTGATTTTGTTTCCAACACCATGGGGCTATCAATATCTTTACAAACAATGATAAAAAAAAAAGGTGTAAAAGTCCTTAACTCGATTAGTACGAGCATTGTTGTTCATACAGGAGGTCATGAGTTCGAATACGCTGAAGCGCGTTATACTCTTATTTATAGGTTGGAAAGAGAATATAGATAAATCTAGATATTATGTCAAAAAAACCCAAATATGATTAAAACATATAACGAGATTACCGTAAAAATTGCAATGCCTATAAACTTTAACATATGTGTGCTCATAAAAGGCAAAGAATTCTACATCTGTTCCATTAAAAGTAGACAAAATATGCTGAAACTTGAAAACAATTAAAAAGAAAAAGTAAAAGCCTAAGTAAAAGAGGAGTGCATTTATACCTTCGCCCATGTGTGGGGTCTCACTTTTTGAGAATATAATTATTAAAAATATAATATTATAATTCTCGACTGAATTTTACTTCGATTAGTATCGAAATTATTACTAATATAAGACGATATAGATTCAAGTATGTTAATATACATTTTTTTTCTCTATTTAAATTTCTTTTAATTATTATATAAAAAATATTACCAACTTTTGGTATACTATAAAAATTCTAATTGAAATCTCGAAAAAGTTACATCGATGTGTTTGTTTTACTAATCACTTTACTAGGAATATGATCATAAATTTAAAAAAATTCCCTTTATCAAATAAAATGTAATTTTGATTAATTTTAACATTTTTCAGTGATATTTATTATTAAAAACAAGAATCTGTTTATTTTTAATAGTATTTATTTATTTTAAATAAAAATAAATTAATATATTTATCTCAATTGAAATTAAATTTAAAATATTTCATATGTATTAAATTATAATAAAATTTAAATTTAGTTCAATAATATTTAAATAAATTTAAAATTAAATAATTGTTATAATTTTGTGGTGAATTTTTTTTTTTTGCATAAAAATAAATGAGAAAAAAGGGTATAAATTTGTCTCAAAGATATCAGACATAAATTTTAATTTTATATGGGAAAGTTATTTTCCCACAAATATTTAAAGGAATCACATTCCCATAACTGAAGGAATCAGATTATTAGGAAAGTTGATAGTTGTTAGCAGAGGGAAAAATATCAAAAGTATACATGAACTTTGATCCAACGTATAATGTTATCCGTGAGTTTTGATTTTGTATAATTTTATACATGAAAATTTGATTTAATTCAGTTTTCAAAAACCACTAACAACATTATCGAATTAGCACTATATTACATTGTTAAATAACAAACACAAACAATTATATTAATACAATATGAAAATAAATGTATGTATGTATGTATGTATTCATTTATTTAAATTTATATAATCGAATAAAAATCGAAATTTCATGTATACATACAAATTGCAATTCAAGTTTAATGTATATAATCGTACAAAATTAAAATTTATATATCAACTTATACATTAGACTAAAATTTATGTATAAATTTAATATTTATTACTTTTAATATATCAAATACGAGAATCACTCTTTTACCGATTAAATTCTCAATAAAAGAATCACTTTCCATAATAACAAATACCCTTACGAAGTTAATGAATAAACTTACAATATATATATATATATATTACCATTCAAGCCTAGAGGCATTGATCTTATTTTCTTACGTAGGGAGTAGGCTCTTAGGGTAAACTAGAAAAAAGGCTAGTCTCCTTCTTTCTTTTGGCTATAAAAATGACTATTCATCTAGTGTTTAGGTATAATGGATTGTCCTATATATTTTTCCTTTTTATGTTTTACTAGGCAAGCATTCTAAGGTTTATTTTATATATGGTAGGGGGTCATTATCATAACATAGTCCAACCCAAAGGTTGTGGAGGGCATAATAATAATTGGCACAGAAATGTGAATTATAAATGATTACTTAACTTTTTTTTAGGGTAAAGTAGACAAGTAGTCCATTTTTGTTGTCATCACTTAATTAAAAAAAGTTATAATTTGGTCAGTAAATTATTCGAAAGTTTTCGTTAAAGTTGTTGAACTATTCAAAAGTTTTTATTTAATTCACTAGGCTATTAAGTTTTGTATTTTTAAAAAGTTTCGTCAATGAGCTCCAAGCGACGATTCGACGATCAGTACGGTAGATCAGTACCTACTGACGAGTAAAAGAATATACATCAGATCCAAGTTGATTTAACGGTCAGTGTCGGAGATCAGAGAAAAAACTATTTGAATTTCGGTTCGCAGATTTGTTATGTTAAAAATTATTTCATGAAAAAAAAGTTGAATTGTAAAAGAGAAGAAGAAAGAGAGTTCTCGATTGATATAAATTGTACGAACAGAGAAAACTATATAACATCGATTTTAACATCCAATTATTTAAATGAAAACTTTTAACTAATTAAGTGACCAAAATAAAAATTTTCCCAAACTTATTTTCTTCCCCCACAAGATAAATATAGTATTGAAAATAAGTAACAAAAGGACCATTAATTGGTATCTATGATTAGAAAAATATAATAATTAGTATTTCTTAGAAATGAGGACATGAATTGGGGAGACATCATTTGTGAAAAAGGCCCACCAGGAAAGATAAGGGTCCTTTGATATGGTGAGACACATGGTTGTCCTTCACCTCCATGGCCCAGCATACCTCCCAATATCATATCAAATTTCAGATCAAGTAGGTTGGACCATTTTTTTCTTTCCTTTTTTTGATGGGACCCTTAAATAGTCAATCAGTTTTGATATTTTTATTATAAAATTTTAAAATCATAATATAATTCATCGATTGAGCTTTAATTCGATTGGTATAAATATTATTATAACATAAGAAGATGTAAATTCGAGTGTGCTGAAATACATTATTTTCCTGTTTATGAGTTAAAAAAAAATTATGAATAATTCTAAATATTATGTCAAAAAAATAAATATAATCCAACCCCTTTAATGAGATTAAGTGTAGGACCATCCCATAAATACAAGACTTGAAAGTTTTTGACTTTTTCTTTCTCTTTGTCACAAAAAGGGCAATCATAGCAAATTGAAAGCAAAGAGAGTGCAGCCCAGCCCAATCTTACCTAAAATTATTTTATTTTATTTTTAAATGTCATATGTCCTTGAAAAGGCAATCATAGGATGTTATTTTTAAATATTCTATTTCCCTTCATTTAGATTTTTTTAATGAATTATAAGACTAAAATAAAACTTGAATAATAAATATAACTAACGTAATTTAAACCCAGACCGTATCTGAGATAATAAATATTCTGATCAAAATCATGAAATTTCTTCAGTTAAAAATTTTAAATAAAAAAAAAAAAAAAAGCAAGCAAAGATCTTAACTTTTTTTTATAATAAAATGCCATTTCTAAACTCTCTTAAAAAAGTAATAGTTGAATTTCATTCTCTTGGATTTAGCCTTTGGTTTTTGCTATCATAAAAAAGTTGGCCTCCACTAATAATAGTAATAATAAGATCATCAACTTTGCTTCAGATTTAAGAAAAACTCCTGCTGCTGAAAAAATTAACCCAAAGTTTCATTCTAATTTTCTTTTAACAAATCATATATGCTCCCTTTCTAATATAATATTTACATTTTAACGCATTTAAACTCATATCATTTTATATTAATAACAATTACTTATAATTAATATAAAAAAATAATAATAATAAAATTAAATATTATAAAAATATAAAAAATAAGTTAAACACGTGCACCGCATCCTACCACCGATCAAAATCAGATTCAAACCACTCTTTTTCAATAATTAACTTTAAAAGAAAAGAAAAAAAAAACATGACACGTGTGAGGAGTGAAGTCACAAGAAATTTGAATGGTTGGAATTTATGCAAAATTTATTTATAGAAATCATCACCATTTCACCATCATTACCAAACGACAACCTTGTTTCTTGGGACATATGTTACTCGATTCAGGTGAATCTTTGTTTCACATATGCAATTTCTTTCCTTTACATTTTGTTTTTTCATAAATGTCATGTTCTTTTTTTTTAATTTGAGTATATAGATAAATAGATAATTATTTCAACTAATTAAATTAAATTTAAAATAATTTATTTTGTAAATGTATAATGATAAATTTAGTCTTTAATGTTTACGTATTTTATCATTACTTTTTTCAAGTTAAATTTCACCATTGACTTTGTAAAGTACATCGAGTTGAATTTGACTATTAATCTTTCGAAAATAGCTGATTGTTTTCCATAGAGATATTGACTAAAATGTTAAATATTTAAACATGACAATCCACGTGTACTTAATGTGATTTTTACAATTTTTATAAACTTTTTTTTATAGTTTTTCTAATTTCTAATTTTTTTGAATATTTTATAAATTTTTAATTATTTGGTGATGTGGAATATAAGATAAATAGTGTCATATTAGCATGAAATATACGTGAATTGTCACACCAATATCGTTAATGTTTTAGTCAGCATTTTCATTAAAAAATAATTTAAATTTTTTTTAAAAATTAATGATAAAATTTAGCTTAAAAAAATTAAATTGACAAAAAATGTAAAAATTACGCTTTTCTAAAAATATATCAAAACTTTTTATTAAATCAAATGACAAATGATTTTGACAAGCATAGCTTATTTTAGATCAAATTATGGTTATGATTCTTCTACCATATTTAAATTTAGGATTTAATGTTTCTACTTTAAATTGACATGATCTGGTCTTTATACTTCTATAGTATCATTACTTTATCGAAATAGATAACATCATTAATTAGTCCAATTAAAATGACGTGGGTGAATTTTTTTTCTTAAAAATATATATTCCAACTATTCCAATATATATATTACTAAAATTGTGTTTTTAAAAAAAATTATAGTCATCATTTTAAATAGAATAGTTAAGGATGTTAACTATTTTGACAAACTGATGTTATTGTATCGTACCGATAAACATATCGATCTATTAGCATTGGTATGTACCGGTACCAGTTTGTTTCAGTGTACCATTTCAGATTTATCGCTATTTAAAAAAAATACTTGATATATGTATATAAAAATATTTACAAATATCAAATAATGAGATTAAATAAATCTTAAAATATATAGATTGAGTTTTAGCTCGATTGGCATGAGCATTGTTACCAATGCAGGAGGATATGGGTTCGAGTGCACTGAAGCGCATTACCCTCCTATTTATGAGTTGGGAAGGGACTATGGATAGTTCTAAGCATTGTGTCAAAAAAGAGCAGATATAGTTAGAACCTATAATAAAATTCTTTAAAAAAAAATCATAAATATAATTTATTATTAAACAAGCTTAAATTAAGCAATAAGATAGCCTCACATTTTGCAGATAACAATCCACTGTTCTTTCTTTAAGAAAAAACAATTTACCATTCAACAAATATAAAAAATAATAGAAATTAAATTTATATTTTAAATTAATTTTTTATTGGTCGATACACCATAATCCAACTAGTATGAGCGAAATCTAATACCAAAACGTAGCATTTCAACCAATATAAACGATGCCAAAATGAAATTAACTACTTTTATTGCAAAAATATGATCGAATTATGTAAAACTAAAATATAAAAGATTAATAAATCTCATAGTAAAATCATCAAAATTGCATTTTGAACAATCTCATTATAGATTTTGATAATATCTGTTCTTTTTGATATAATGCTTAGAACTACCCATCGCCTCTTCTCAACCTATAAATAGGATGATAATGCGCTTCAATGCACTCAAACCCATAATCTCCTATATTGATAACAATGTTTATGTCAATCGAGTTAAAACTCAATCGAAAGAAAGACCCCTTTTAAATATATAGTATAGTATAAATGACTGAGAAATACATAAATAAAAATAAATAATAGAAATTGCAGTAATTAAACTGCAAATAAATTTATGTCTAAAAGGAAATTCTTTTTGTTTTTGATTAATTATGTCATGTGTTTTTATTTTTTTAAAAGTAATTGTTTATTATTTAAAGATGCACAATTAACATTTTAATTTTAAAAATATAAAATAATTAAAATATTTTAATCTAATATGTAATTTTGTACATAAAATTTTGATCTGTTCCAATTCTCACAAATTATTAACAATATAGCATCATTTAATGTTTATATATTGTATACACAAATAATTATATTTATCCAATATAAAAATAAATTAATGTATTTATTTCTTTAAATGTTTATAGCTGAATCAAAATGAAAGTATCAAAATTTCATGTGTATAATTACACCAAATCAAAATTGATGTATAATTTTGAGATTTATCCCTTTAAATTACAATAAAAATGTAATTTAAAAGTAGCATAAATCATATATCAACATTTTTTTCATATTTTATCTATTTAAAACATTAATTTACTTTTAATATAATAATTGAAAATAAATATAATAATATTAAAAATACATTTAAAAATTTCAATTTTGATCTTCTTCACCAATCAATTCTCCTTATCATCATCTTGATCATTTCTTTAATCTATCATTCTCATCATCTTGGACCAAAATTGGTTTTTATTTATCGAACTTTTTAAATATTTTATAACTTGTGTTATAGCAATGGAATTATTCAAGATGTTGAAGATGACTATAGTGGTGGTTTACACCATGTGTATGGCGAAGGGCCACAAATAACGAGGATTTGGGATGGTATTTTAGCAATATGATGGTTAATGGCTCTTGTCCTTGTCCTTTTTGGTTTTGGAATAAATGGTGTATTTATAGGAAAATATGGGTTTGAAGTAAATTTGATCATGGGTTAGATGACTCGAAAAGTATAAGGTTTGGACAAAAATATAAGTTTAAAAAATGGGTTTAGACAAAAAGAAAGGCCTATCTTTTAAATGGATCGGGCCTTGAGTAAACTTTTTTTTAACTCGGGTTCAACTCGAATTTGTAAAAAAAAAAAACTGTTATTTTTAGTGTTTGGCCATTGTTTTTCATTGTTTTATATTTTTTTCCTATTATATTTCTACTATTTTTTTGTTATTGTTTTAATATTGTATAACTCTTGTTTTATTATTAATTATGTTACTATTTCAGATGTATTTGCTTGCTAAGTTTAATTTATTTTAGTGTTATTTAAGTATAATTTTTTTCATTTGTTAGAAAATATTTATTTTAATATTTTTATTGTATTTGATGTATTATATTTTTAAAATTTATTTTTATATAAAAGTTTAATACGAGTGTGCCAAGTCGGACTTGGGCAAAATTTTAAACACATTTTTTAGGCCAGGCCAAGCCCAAGTCTAGAAAACGAGTCTAAAATTTTGAGTTGACCTGACCCGACCCATGATCAGCTTTAGGTTGGAATTGGTCCCTCTTATTATCACTTATCACTTAGTATAGTCTAAAATTTAAAACCCAATCTGCATATATGTTTAATTCACTCGATAAGTAGCTCCTTATCTATTTATTATTTTCTAAAAATTTTATAGAAAAAAAAAACCTTTCCTTTGGTTTTTTATGAATTATAAAAAAATTAAAAATTAAATCATTAAAAATATTAATTTTCAATTAACATAATTTTTTCAATCAGTTATCAAATAAGGCCTAATATAAAAAGTTTTCATGAATAATAAAGGATAATTTTTTATTAGTATTGTTGTCATTGTAGGAGAATGTGAGTTCGAAGATGTTGAAATGTCTTTATTCTCCTATTTATGAATCAGAAAGATATGCATTGTGTATAAAAAATAAATTTATGTATTTTAGTTTTATACGTTATATACGTTAAAGCTTTAAAAAACTATTTTTTTATTATAAAAAATGACAATATATATATATAACAATTATTTTACGTAATGCATATATTTATTCTTCTTTTCTTTTTTAATAAATTTATTATTCTTTTCAAATTTGAAAATCATAAATATTATCTTTTGAAGTTTGATAATGTTATGTATATTAAAAATGATAAATTATTTTATGGACACTTATCACCATATCATTCATGGTAATTTCTCAATTATATAATGATATTTCAACAATTTTTTTCATATTATTGACACATAATGTTGGTAACCTTTTTTTTTCTTGAACCATAAACACTGAATCCCGAATCTTGAATCTTGAATCTTGAACCTCAAAATTTGAACATAGAACCCTAAATCCAAAATTCAAACCTTTAAACCACAAACATTGAATACCAAACACTAAATTTAAATCTTGAACTCGAAACCTAAACCCCGAACTGGGAATCTTGAGTCCATAATAGGTTTGGGGTTCAAGATTCAAAATTTGGGATTCAAGGTAGATCTATCCATGAGCTAGGCTACTCAAAAAATGGGTTCGGACAAAAAAATAAGGT
The DNA here is from genome assembly GCA_025698465.1 of Gossypium longicalyx. Classification (NCBI taxonomy): domain Eukaryota; kingdom Viridiplantae; phylum Streptophyta; class Magnoliopsida; order Malvales; family Malvaceae; genus Gossypium; species Gossypium longicalyx. The sequence continues at coordinate 3,277,738 of CM047001.1, read as the reverse complement.
CCGTTTAAAAAGCGAGTCGGGCATCAGGTGAGTTTTTTTAGCCCGAGTCTGGCCCGAATATGAAAACAAAAATTACTGTTTTTATTATTATTTTCTTGTTACTTTTTTACTATTTTACTACAATTTCACAATTACGTTGCTACTATTACGTTGTTATTATTTGGATATTGTATAACTCTTATTTTATTGTTAATTTTGTTACTATTTTTTACATTTGCTTGTTAAAGTTACATTTATCTTAGTGTTATTTAAGTATACATATTATTTAAATTTATTTTAAATTTATTGTGAAATATTTATTTTAATATTTTTAATATATATTTAAAAAATATTAAAAAAATTAATACAAGAGGGCCGGTCAAGGCTTGAATTTTAGTATTTTTATTCGAATTGGGCCCGCGCTTAAATTTTTTTTGTTGAGCTCGACCCCGAATCAGGCCCGGACCATCGATACTTCTAGTTCAATGTTTATGGTTCAGGATAAAAAAATATCAAAATTATGTGTTAATGACATAAAAAATTATTAAAATATCATTGTATAATTAAAAAAGACCATAAATAATGTGATAGAGAAGTTCAATAAAATAATTTATGGTTATTTTATCGAGGTTGCTTATACATTGTATTAAAGATAATTGAAATAAATTTAAAACTAAAATTCTGAAAAGAAGAAATGAAGAACTAGTATACAAGTTTTCCGTAAGCGGAAGATTCGCCTCGTCCTTTTGGAAAATTAATCAATCCAACGGTTATTAGGAACCCATTAATGTGACACGTGGCCACACCAGATCACATCAACCGTAGTGTGAGACGTCACATAACGTCCTTGTCGTGATACCGCCGCGTGCCTTATCTAAACGACATACATTAGCCGCTTTTAAGCTTCCACAGGTAAAAATCCCACCGCTTTCCCTATTTAGCCCCCCCCCACTGTGTCGTCCTGTTTACCTTTACCGGATGTCCCCCGCGGTAAATTCACCATTTTGAACTAGATGAAACGGTCATTGGTTTGTGGACCCCCTCTTTTCCTCATCCACTCTGCCCTTTTTCGCCACTTTGCTACACTTTTTCCTGAAATGACTATCCTACCCACACGCGTTTCTCATGATTCTAGACCCTTGTACAAGCAATTTTAATTCTAAAACCACAATTCATTCAAATTTAAAAGTAAAATTATATTTTAGCCCCTTCAAAATTTTAAAAATTAATTATGCCCACTATAGTAATAAAATATTTATAATTTAGTCACTTAGAAGTTTATAAAAGCTTATATTAATGTAAAAAAAACGAAAACAATTTATAATTTAAATTCGCAATGAAAAATTAAATTATATCTTAGTATGCATTTATTTCACGGAAAATGATTTATATAAAATATATTTTACATTTTCCTATGTTTGTTTAACGAGAAATAATTTGGCTCATGGAAAATGACTTATAAGTTAATAAAAAATAAATAATTTTTTCAGTAAATTAAATTACCTTTTTGAAAAGTATAAGTAATTTTTCGGAAAAATAATTTCTTTTATGAATAATTTTATTTTTATATACAAACTAGCTTCAATAAAGCCTAATATTACATAATAAATTTTTTATTTTTAATTTTTAAAAATATTAAAATATTAATATCAAATATTATAATGTTCGATATTGTTAAACATACATATTTAATTACTTACATTTAATAATATGATAAATTATTAATATATTTAATATAATTTATTATTTTAATAAAGTGTTCAATATTAAAATTTTAATTTTAATATAAAATTTAAAAATAATAATTTTAAATTCTAAATAATATTCTTAATATGTTATTTAAAATTATATTAATATTTTAATAATACAAATACATCTGAATTTTTAAATATTTAATCATAAATGTTTTATAATATAAAATATAAAAATATGAGTATTTACTTAAATCATGCTTAGCTTTTTTTATTTCTTCAAACTACATTGTGTCATTGTCGATTACCATATATAAGTTTTAATTGAGTGTTGTTTATTATTAAATTTATGTATGATATTAATTATTAGGCATAATAACTTATTTAGGTCATTTTAGTCCTCTAACTAAAATTTCGTATCTTTTAGCTCTTGAATTTGTATAGTTTGTTAAATTAACCCAAGATTGATTGAAAAGTTAATGTTTATTAACTTTAATGATGTGACATATACGTGGATTGTTAGTGGATGTTACATCAATAATTAATTAATTTTTAAAATTTTAAAAAATAAAAATAATATTTTAAAAATAATTAAAAATATAAAAATAAATGTTAAAAAATAATTAATTACTAATATGACATACACATGAACTGCCATGATAGAAAACTTAATAAATATTAATTTTTCTATCCACTTTGAATTATTTATGGTGTCGGAAATTCAAAATTTGAGTTAAATGAAAATAAATTATTTAAATAAATTTATTCTATTATTATCATAAATCATTATCTACATATAAATTAATTCTTGATATTATTATCTTAAGATGGATTTTCACTGCGTCAGTCGAGTTGACTCGTTGCATAATAGTGAAAGGGTAATCAAGTAATTTAGACTGGAACCTTATCTTCACGCTCTTTTGCGTGGCATCTTCTAACCCAGACTGAGGGCTGAACCGGTTCACTGTTTGACACGCACCCCCACTAATTCAACGGGTTAGATCTTCCGCCACCTAGGACATTAACGTGACCGCTCAAAATGGTTCAATTTTTAAATTTCATCCTTATACTTCATAAAAATTAACAAATTAAACCTTCTTGTTTAATTTCTCAAGTCCTTGCAGTTTACCAAAAAAGAGAATTTAGTTCAGTTGTTAGTCAATACATTAACTTGAATTCATGATTTTTGCTAATTTGTCAAACTACTGATTTTTAGCAATTAATTGCATATAATTATTGAAATGTTTAGAAGGGCTATTTTTTAATTATTATAAAGTAGAGGGATTGATTCAGAATTAGACCTCTAAAAATCGTCTGCAATCCTAACCGGCCTTTATAATGACCCGAACCACTTAGACTGCCAAACAAAAACAAAACTCTCATTTCCATTTTCACGCTTTCTCTGCCACTCTTTTAATTCGTCGGTTTTCCTTGTTTTTTAAATAGTAGCGACCGCCGGCGATAGTTCGCCGGAGAACGAAAGAAGCTCGCAGGGGGAAAGAGAGATGAAGGCACTGGTGAGTGATGATGTTCGCGTGAATTCCCAAGGCAATCACGTTACGTCCTCGTGCCGTCGCGTATTTCGGGAACTTTAACCGTATCTGAAAAGAAATAAAAACCCTCAAGCAAAAGCGACTTAACTTAGCAGAGTTTTGAAGTTATTCTATGCTTTGTCCGGCAAAACTGAGGCAGAATTAGTATATAATAATCAAAGCTTATGAGTCCCGAGTCTTGGTAAACCGCATTGAATTTTGGCCCTCCCCAGTAAAATATTATGAATTTCTGTGTTGATGGCCTTTGGCTGACCTCATCGCTAAGCCATAATATTTCTTCCAGTTATCAAAGCGAAGAATCAGAAAGAGCTTGAAGAGCTGCCGTGAAAGCAAAAGGGGTTTTTGTTCTGTTTTGTTTTTATTTATTTATAATCAAAAGCTGTGAAAATTATCAATATGCCTTTCCCAATGAAGATCCAGCCTATCGATTTCAGCCCTTCGGAAGATGTGGTGCCGCCTCGTTTGGAGACGGTGAAGCCGGTGGTGAAATCGCGGTTCAAGAGGCTGTTTGAGCGCCAGTTCCCTAGCATTCTGAGGAATTCCGCGTCGGAGAAGCTGGACGCTGATGAGCTGCCTTTTAGCAAAGAATGCACCACCGCCGAGCTGGAACCGAGTTCGTTTTGCTTGGCGAAGATGGTGCAAAATTTCATCGAAGATAACAACGAGAAACAACAATCTGGTGCCGTTAGGTGTAGCCGTAACCGCTCTAACTGCTTCAATCGTAACTGCGACAGCTCCGATGACGATATGGATGGTTTCGGTTTCAGCGACTCCAATCTCTCTTCTTCAGCTGAAGCATCTGAAATTCTAAAGGTATTACAAAAATTTCTGCCTCATTTTTGTTCGATTAAAACATTTTGTTGTTGTTGTAAGCCATAGCTTATAATTTTAATTTGTTCTTTCATGGACTAGAGCTTGTTTCCTTGTGGGAGTGTGAATGAAAGGAATTTACTGGCGCATACAGCGAGAATCATGGAGAAGAACAAGATCTCTAAACGTAAAGATGATATCTGCAGGAAGATTGTTATTGATGGATTACTTGCCTTTGGATACGATGCTTCTATCTGCAAGTCTCGTTGGGAAAAATCTCCCTCTTATCCTGCCGGTAAATTCTCTCTCTCTCTCTCTCTCTCTCTCTCTCTCTCTCTCTCTCATCTTTTTCTAGAAATATCTCTATAATTCTGGAAAAGTTATGCTATCCATTTCCTCTGTTATGAGTTGATTTTTAATTTCTTTTTTAGTAACTGGAATGATAAATAGCTTGTTTTTGCCAAGCAGGGGAATATGAATACATAGATGTGATAATCGACGGGGAGCGATTGCTGATCGACATCGATTTCAGATCAGAATTCGAAATCGCCCGATCAACGAAGACCTATAAATCAATCCTCCAAATGCTTCCCTTCATCTTCGTTGGTAAAGCCGATCGTCTCCAGAGGATAATTGCTATTGTTTCCGAGGCGGCAAAGCAGAGCCTGAAGAAGAAGGGAATGCATATTCCTCCATGGCGTAAAGCTGAGTATGTCAGCGCCAAATGGCTCTCTCCTTATAACCGAGCCACGCCGTCACCTCCTCCACTTACTCCCACACCCAGACCCACACCCACAACTGGTACACTTAGAGAATCTGAAATTGATTCCAAAGCTAAAGAGAAAGACCAGCAACCTTTTACTGAATTGAATTCCGAGGACAAATACTCGGTTGAAGATGCTGAGTTGGGTGAGTCCATATTTGCTTTGTCTGAGAGCTCTGAAGAAGAAGGGAAGGAAAAGGGGGAGAAAGAAGAGTGGAAGCTACCTGAAATGAAACCCAAGAGCTCACAGATTGGGATTACGTTCGTGACTGGTTTAGCTTCAGTAATCGAAGATGAACCAAGAAAATTTTGACTTTTGATATATATATTTTTGGGTCTTCTCTTTTTTCATTTGGGTTATTAGAGAATCATAAAATTATGGTTAACTGTTTAAATCCCCTTCTGTTTTTTTCGTGTAAGGGTTGATCTCTGATTTTACTACTAATATGAAATCAGATTGCTATATTAAAATAGTTAAAGAAAAGATATAAAAATTTTGTTCTTAAAACTGATTCCCAATTATTGTTTTTCTTATTCTCATCCCCTTTTTTATTCTTGTTGGGGTTATTTTATTATCATCTTCTGCATTGAGGGATCTTTGAATTTTGGAATCAGGGCATAGAGGAAAAAGGTAAAGAGTTACTGACCCATCTCTTGTGCTTTGCTCTTTTCTCTTTTTCAATCTTAATATTTTTTATTCAACTAGTTCATCAGGTTCTGATATTTAAATGATGTTGTTTTCATAGAGTTGGAAGTGAATTATAATAGGATACGACGATGGGAAGGAGGTGGCTCGTGCGTTCTCGAGCGCTGTGTTTTTGAGGTTAGGATGCCTAAGCTATTCTTTAATTTGCTTCAATTGATACCCTGCTAATGCCCAATAATCATGTTGCTTGTATTTTTCTATAGATGGCATTAAATAATTTTCTAATTATGTGGCCTGCTACTTTTGGGTTGATGGGTTAATTCCATTCCCAAATTACCTTTTGCTTAGCTAAGGAGATGGGACCAAACCCACAAAGTTTAATTATAATTATGGAGAACTACTCTAAATGGTAGGTAGATTATTTTAATAGTAACATATTATTAGAACAAAAGCTTTTCTAATTCTAAATTTTAGTTGGTTCCTGTCAGTCCAAATACTGTGTTTGGTGAGGGGTTTTTTCTCCTTTTTGTATATGCAGTAGTTGGCTTTTCCATGTATTGTTCTGATATTATTCTGATTCTGATAATATTGCCAGATGAAATGTCAGTTTCTTCCTTGTGATGTATCTTCCAATTTGAAGAAAATGGAAGGTACATGCATGTGAAAACTGCACTCTTTTTACCAGCACCCATTTTCTAAGTAAGATCTCGAGTTTGAATTGAGATCGGTGTCTTTTGGATATATAAAAAAAAAACTCAAGGCATATTGTGTTGAATGGTATAGGAAGGGGGAATTTAGCCTTGACAGGGGAGGCACTGATGGTCCCCTCCTTTTGAGATTTTAGATTAGGACGGTATCCCCCATTTTATGGACATAAATCTGTTTCACACTGGGTAGGTTGGTGGGTGGGGGAAATTGTCTTTTACTTGCAATAGGGGCAAAATTTACAAAAGGAGGAGCAATGGGTTGGAAATTTCCTGCACAAGCTTATGAAGGACTCTTTTTTTTTTTTTTTTTTAACTTTAATTGATGACAACATTGAAAGCTTGGAATTAGCCTATAACGTATCATATAATCTCTTCAAAATTCTATGCGTCTGTCAGCTCATTCGCCGAAACTTCAAAATTAAATGAACTCCCTTGTCTAGGTTTCAAACAAAGTTTTACCCCCTTCTTTTTTGTACCATGAACGTTTTATTCTTATCCTGCCTACATGTATTTACTGCTGCTACACTTGTCGTTTCTTTGCCTCATGCAGGGTTCTTTTGGATGTTTAGTTTTTTTTTTCTCCGTCTCACATCTGACGTTACGGTATAATAGTATTATTATAGTATTTAATTTTATCATTACTATTATTTTTATACTAACCACAAATAAATATACTGTCCATATAAATGTAATTTGATAATAATAATAAGCAATTCATCTTAATTATTTATATTGTTTTTCTTTGTGTTATAAAAAACTCCAAAATCAATCATTGTGGTTCTGAAAATTATTACTCTCTTTCATTTTAAGCCCCTCCAATTCTCTGTAATACTATGAAATTTCAGAATAAAGGTGGTGTTTTTCCCTGAGATGAAAAAAATTGGGTCATTACTGGTTGCAATTTACTTTGTAAAAGCTTAAAAGACAAATCTGGGTTTTATTTTTTATAAAAAAATTCACTAGAAATGCACTTAGTGCTATCGGTCCCAAAAAAGAAAAAAAGGGTAGTTAAATAATTATATAATAATTAATGGTAAGAATTGAAGTTTTAGTATAAATTCATATACTAATTTTTTAAGTCGGAAGTCGATATCTATGGTGTATTGTACTATCTCAAAATCTTCTGCCAAAATTGAAGTTTTGGTATGAATTTTTATACTTAATTATATGTAGTAGGTTTCATTCATTAGCTTCAATAATAAGATATCATAGTTCTTCTTTTGGGTTATATAAAAAGAGCACATGTTTACAGCATGCTTCCATAAACTAAACATCCTATATTAAAAGATTAAAGAAAAACAAGTTTTCCAATGTGTTAATTAACAAAAACAACATAAATATAACACAAAAGTGATAAGCTACAACAGTCAACTTTATGGGGATAAAAATTAAAACAGTAGAAGCATAGAATAAACGCTAGTTTTAGTTATATTAATAAATTTTCTTTGTATTCTTCTGTGCCATTTTATGTAATTTTTTTTAACCGTTACTGTGAAAATTCTTCACAAAGGTAAATGATAAATTACAAAAATTTATGAACGGGACTGAACTTCGATTTTTTGATTAAGTGATGAGGTGAGTGATGTTAGTAAAGAGCCTCTAGCAGATTCCTAAAGCAAAATCAGTGGTCGTCTGCTTGTATTACAGAGCACATATCCACATTTCCGTTATTCTCCACAATCCAGTTATCGCACCTGTCTCTAACACCAACTCCTATAGCGACTCTATCTTTATTATTCCTAGTAGCTTCGTACATATTGACTTTAACCAGACCACTATTCGCAGTCTGACAATAATAATATGTTGAGATTAATGTGTACTCGAGTAAAGATAAAATATTCTTATTAGTTTAAGATATCAAGTCACGTATTAGAGTGTATTGGTAGAACAGTGTGTTAAGTTGATGTGTCGCTAGTTTAAAATTTGACATGATATTCATGCTTGTTTAATGGAGAATTAAGAATTAAGGTTAGATAGCAGGTATGCTATGCCAAAACACGGGCCTTTTTTACGGCCATTCAACAGGCACTACCTTTTAGCTATAAAACTTTAATTCAAAACATCTTCTTGAATCAAAACAAGTTAGTATCTTGGATCTGCGTCTGAGTTTTGTTGTGCAGGATCTAATAAATGGCAAGCACAGAGCATACTTTCAAGACTTAAGAATCATTCATGAAATTCATGATTCTTCTTATTCTTGCTTAAACTCAGAAAAGAAAGGAAATGATTTAGAAAGCCATAGTATAAGAAAACACACTGGAAATTTTATTAGATGGAAACTCGATGCTCTTATAAGATGAAATACACTGCCTCTTATAGGCAAAAGAGATAAGAACAAACAAACATAGTTAGACAAACACAATTATAGTACAAACTAATAATACAATACATACTCATGACTTATAAAGGAAAAGTAATAAAGCAAAAGATTCTTTCTAGTTTTCTAGTGGCAAAATGCTTTAACTGTTAGTATTGGAATGAGGAAACTGTGCACTGTCCATAGAATTTCCACTGTTCCTGTCAATATCTTTACACACATCCTCATGTTTATCATCTTGAACTGAGCTGTTATAGAGTGTTATCCTTTCAATCTCAACTTGACTGCAGCACATATAATACTATTGGGACCCTCCGGTGAGATCTGGAATATCTTCTTTATATTCTTGAAGTGCTTGAAAAAGTTGTTGCCATTTGGCACAGTGTCCCATGGAGCATCAATATGTGGATGGGGCCAGATTTCAAATGGGATAACTCTATTAAGCTGGCAAAGATATTACTACAGGTTTTTGTATTCATTATCAAAGTGCGTGGCTTCATCTGAATAGATTTTATGAATTTAAGCGGTTGGAAATGAACCTAGCTGTGTAGCTCATCCACATTGCACGAAATATTGTGGTTTATAGAAAATGATTACAGCTTCATGTCCAGGTGTTCTCATTTGTTCATTTGTAATCATGTTCAACCATTGGTCAAGAGGATGAAATCAACTTAAGAATGTGAATTTTTTTTGATATTCAGGCTGGATATTTTCATAAACCACATTGCGCATGAAATATTTGAAGTCTAAAACAAAGAATCGAATGGCTACATGGTAAAAATGAGTAAAATACCATAAAAACTATTTCAATTCTTCTGGAACTTCAGTGAAATAAGTCTACTGGATAGGATGAATAAAAGGATAATCAGGGTGAACACTAAAGGGTTTGAGGACGAGTCCTCCAAAATTTCTGAAAACTTGGAGTTGATATTCAAGCATCATGTCTCGAGTTTTTTGGTGAAAGGTTTTTTCTTCAACCAACCTCATAACTTCTAGAGGAAATTCTGCATTTTCTTATGCTATGGCTTTCTAAATTCTTTCCTTTCTTTTTTGGGTTTAAGCAAGGATAAGAAGAATCATGAATTTCATGAATGATTCTTAACTCTTGAAAGTATGCTTTGTGCTTGCCATTTATTCGTTCCTGCACAACAAAATTCAGACTTAGATCCAAGATACTAACTTGTTTTGATTCAAGAAAATGTTTTGAATTAAGGTTTTATAGTTAAAAGGTAGTGCTTGTTGAATGGTCGTGAAAAAGGCCTGTGTTTTGGCATAGCATACATGCTATCTAACCTTGATTCTTAATTCTCTTTTCGGGTCAATTCAAATTGCTTACTATTTTCTAATTTTACTAGATAGAGTATTTAATAAAAACACGCTAAAATCTATTTTATGAATTTTGAAATAAAAAAAAAACCTCATGTGTTATCTTGATGGTTAGGGTGTTTATTGTTTCAGGTATGGCCTGAATTCGGGTTGTGCTAGTCGCGTAGCTGTTAGGGCTTTACCTTTCTTTGTCTCATTCTTTTATACAACTAAAATTTTTTTGCTAGCATCAAGAGAATTTTGAAACTATGTTTAAATGTCCTATTCATTCATTTTGACTGAGTGAATATGGTTAAAGGTTGAAATGAGAAAATTATGGTTGCGACTTGTTTGCGCGTTGAATATAATCTATGAAACTCGATCTTGTCTATTCATATAGGAAAATTTTCGCACATAAATTCGAAGTGTGGGATTGAAAATCCAACAGAAGTGTCCATTGCTATCATGCTGAACAAGGTTAAAGCTCCTAGCCATTATTAGCACAATAATTCCCCATACCAACAAATGATACCAAACATAGTGCCCAACCCATCCATATTAGAGTTAACCATATCTAAAATATGAATATTATCAACCCGAAAGCTGTAAAGGAAAGAACTTGATGGAAACAACTTTCTCCACGCCAACGAACCAACCGGACAGTCTCTTAGAACATGCAATGTACTTTCCCAACAACTACTGTCATAGGCCAATTTGGCCCACTTTTAAATTTAACCCAACTAACCCAATTTTGCCAACCCATTACAAATCAATTAACCCAAACCCCAAATATTAATAACTCACAGCCCAATATAAACTAAACCTACCCAATACATAACCCACCAAAACCCTAAGACCCATAAAACACCAGCCCAAAACTGGTAGACCCATTAATCCCTACCCAATCAGCTACCTGAAGCCCAATTTTAGACATTAGGGTTTCAGTTTTTGAAACCCTAAACCTGCCTAGCACCGCAACCACCCCCACCAACCCTTTGACGGCCCCATGCCCTCTGACGTTGCCTCAACAACCGCTTCACTGTCCTCCAGGGTCACCTCCACCATCCCCTGCACACAGTAGAGAGAAAGGACAGAAATAATAGGAAATAGAATTTTAAAGGCTATAAAAGCCATGAAATGAATTGTAAAAGGGTTCCTTTTTTTTTTCTTTTTTGATTTTCGGCAGTAAAAGAAAACAAAATACACACATTAGTTTTTAGGAACAACAACAGATCAGTATTGGATTGTTCAAGTCAAAAACTCAGATCAAGAAAAAAGGTGAAAAAATCTATTTTTCTTTCTTATTACCGATTCGATTTTTTTCTTTTCATTGACTTTTTTTTTCTTTTTTCTTTTTCTTTTTTTTTATACTATAATACACTCAAATATATATATATATATATATATATATATAATATTATAAAAAACAAAAAACAAAAAAAATTTAAAATTTTACCTTTTCGGCGCCGGCGCCGGCGAGCCTCCGATGACCGTCCGGTGGCCGGCTTCCCCCGCCGAAATCCCTCCCCTCTCCCTCCTCTCTCTTTTTCTCTCTTTCTCTCTTTCTTTTTTTTTCTTTTTCCCTCACAAATGATTTTTTTTCTGAAATTAGGCCTATTTATAGCCCTCCAAAACGACGTCGTTTTGGGGGCTATACTTCAGCCCCAAAACGACGTCGTTTTGAGCATGACCCGAACTATCCGACCCGACCCACCTCAGGATCCGCGTGTTTTTGTTTGAATGAGATATTTTTGCGCGCAGTCCTTCCGCTTTTGTGGCATTTACAATCGATTTTTTCGTTATTTTAAATTTAGCCCTGAAATGTAATCTGTTTTATAAATTGATCCTTTTATTTGCATGACGTTTTAATGACTGGGAATTTTGCACTCTTGGTCCCCCACATTTTCATGCGTATTTAAATGAGTCCTTTCCTCTTTGCTTTCCTTTAAAATTAGCCCCAAACTTTGTTTTTTAATTCGATTTAGTCCTCTTTGTTATATTACTGCTTTATTTTTAAATTATTTGTTTTTTTATTTTTCGTTATTTATTATTAATTATAATCTTTATATTTTTATATTTCCTATATTTTATATATGTCGCGGTGTATATCGTATTATGTACATATATGTATATATATTTAATATATTTATATATTTATGAAACATTATTATTAGTTCTTTTAAAATGTATATTATGTAGATATTTTAATATTGTATTCTATATGTATATTTCTCATATATTAAAAATGTAACACCCCCTACCCGTATCCGTTGTCGGAATAGAGTACGAGGCATTGTCGAGAAGCACGAAACACTTACAGATAATTTAAATACATTTTCATAACAATTTGTTTCGATTTCAGACTATTTCATACTTAAGCTTTTTGCACCAAAGTATTTAAGATATCATCTTTATGCAAATAGCACACATGAGGTACATAAATTCCATAATTATGAATGAACACATTTATCAAATATATTCCATGTTTTTATATATATCATAGTTTCATATTTCCATGTATCAATTACCATCACTTCCTCGTATTTCAGACAAATAGGTGTAACAATTCATAAATATGCAATTCATTAACTCTTCCTACCAATCACGATTTTAAATTGTCAAATCACTTATTTAGTGCAATTTCGATGTTCACTAAAATCTATCATATAAATTTGGATGTACGTATTCATCAATAAATTCCATGTACAGATATCATCATCTCATATTTCCACATACATTTACTTTCCACATTTATGAATTCAAATAGCATATACAAGACATACCAATGTATTTCAAGTACGTTTTCATGATATTTTGTTTCGAACTCAGATTATTTCATACTAGAAGTTTTCTCATTAACTCATTTGGAATATCAATTCATACGGATAATACATTCAAGGCATAGAAATATATAATCACAATTGAACTCATTCATCAACCAAGTTTTATGCTCACGTCTCATCAACTCGTATTTCCTTATATCACATAATTCCATGTAATACTTACCAAACTTTTTCAAATTAATGAACATCTTACGGAATTGAGTACTTCGTTTTCTCGATGCCATAGTTCAACTATGGTCTTACACATCTTCACATAATGAGCTATGGTCTTACACATATTCATATATCGATGCCATAGCCCAGCTATGGTCTTACACGTAATCACATATCGCTTATCGATGCCATAGCCTAGCTATGGTCTTACACGAATCACATATCTTACTGATGCCATATCCCAGATATGGTCATATACGAAAATCACTTGTCACTTGTCACTTGTAGCCGAAGCTACCACTATTCACTGATCAGGTAACCAGAGCTACCATTTTTCACTGATCAGGTAGCCGGAGCTACCACTTTTCACTGATCAGGTAGCAGAAGCTACCACTTTTCACTAATCAGGTAGCCGAAACTACCACTTTTCACTTTTCATTTGTCATTGATCAGATAAGTGTAGCCGAAGCTATCACTTATCACTTTCACTTGTCCTTGATCAGATAAGTGTAGCCGAAGCTATCACTTATCACTTGTTGCCATGGTCCAACCATGGTCTTTTCCTTCAATTCATCTTGTCACTGAACTGAAATGCTCAATTTGATCATTTATTCAATTTTCATGCTTTTACATTATTCACGATTTTATCATCAATACATATGAAATAACACATCATGAAATTCATAAAATTAATAAATGATTACTAAAATTTAGCCATATAAACTCAGAAATTCGGTTTTTGTATTATAACGATAATCATAATTTCATAATAAATATTCCAAATAAAACATTATATCATTTATAATCTAACACTTGTTGATTATAATCGGGCATGTGATCAACTTATACACGAGTCATTCATATATTTTTGTATATTTTCCTCCTCCTCCTCTCCATCCACATCCTTAGTATAAACAACATACTTGTAGGTAACATTATCTATAATTTTCACTATCTACTTATGTGAATATTCAAGCTGTCCATCTGTGTCATAGTCACTAAATTATTTATATCTGGAGCTATAGAACTCCAAATTAAGTTCCGCTAATTTTTCCTGAAACTAGACTCATATATCTTCTTACCATAAAATTTTCATAATTTTTGGTTGGGCCAATTAATACAGTTTATTCATTGAAGTCTCCCCTGTTTCAGAGTACGACTACTCTGACCTCTGTGCACTACGAACCAAATTTCTACCTGTAAAGAATTCCAACGACCATGCCGTTTGTTTCCCTTAAAAATAGACTCAATAAGGAATCCATGCATATAAAGTATGACTCTTAATAATTTTTTTTACAATTTATGGTGAATTTCTAAAGTCAGGACAGGGGATCTCGAATTCATTCTGACCTTGTCTCACAAAATTTATCATATCTCATGATCTACAATTCCATTGCTTACATTATTTCTTCTATAAGTAACTAGACTCAATAAGCTTTAATTTCATATTTTATTCATCCTCTAATTCCATTTCTACAATTTTTGGTGATTTTTCAAAGTTAGACTACTGCTGCTGTCCAAAACAGTTTTAGTGCAAAATGTTGATTTCCATTTTGCCCCAAATTTCACAATTCATACAATTCAGTCCTTGCTCAATTAACCCCTAACTTAAGATAATTTTCTCAATTAATACTTTTACTAAACATTATAAGTTATTTCATAACTATTAAAATTCAGAATTTCCACATAACACTCTAACTTCAAACTCTTTTACACTTAGGTCCCAAACATTCACTTTCTATTCAATTCTTTCAATAAAATCAACATATAAACAATTTAAAGCTCTAATTCCATGTCAAATCATCATATAATTCCAGCACATATTCATAGAAACTTTCAATTTCTTTCATGGAATCAAAAACTAATGAATTCAACAAGTGGACCTAGTTGTAAAAGTCACAAAAACACAAAAATTTCAAGAAATAATCAAGAATTGAACTTACTTGCAGTAAAAATATGAAAAACCAGCTTGAGGGAACTCTTTCCTGGTGTTTTTGCTGATGAGAATGCAGAAAAATAAAGAGAAATCTAGATAATTTCACTTTAGTCCTAACTTTATTAAGTAAATTTTGCAATTTTCCAATTTTGCTATTAATTCTCCTTGTTTTCTTGCTGATTTCATGCCCTTACCGTCCAGCCCAAATAGACCTTGGGTCTATTTTCCTTTTAAACCCTCTTTCTTTTATCAATTAAGCTATTTAATCATTTCCTACAATTTTGCATTTGATACAATTTAGTTCTTTTTGTTCAATTAATTATCAGAACTTTAAAATTTCTTGACTAAACTTTAATACTAACATATTAACACTCCATAAATATTTATAAAAATATTTATGGCTCGATTTAAAATTCCCGAGGCCTCGATACCTCGTTTTTTATTCTAATTATTTTAATATTTATTTTTAGTACACTATTCACTATTTCAAAATTTTTCCTAACTTCACATTTAATTTATACTCACTAAATTAATAATATTTCCTACTCATTTGTCGGATTTAGTGATCTCGAATCACTGTTCCGACATCACTGAAAATTAGGCTGTTACAAAAAATGTATGTTCTCAATATAATTATGTGTATTTTAGTGTATAACTATATATTTTTGAAATATTGTCAATAGTTATTATTATTATTTTTAATGTGTATATATTATGTATATTTACTAACGTTATTTTTTTATGCATATATTTCAAATATTATATATATTAAGTATTTCTAGCATCATTATTATTTATATATACGTGCATATCTATGTAGCATATTAATCAGTCCTTTTTAAATTATTATCATTTCTAATGTATATGTATATATCGTATATGTTTATATATATTATGTATATATATTTTCAATATTATTAGTTTTTTTTTATATACTATTTAGTGTACATATTTTTATACCATCTTATGTATATATTTTAAAATACTATATTGTATATGTATATATGTATATATTCTTAGTACTATATTACGTATATATTATGTATATATTTATTTTTACCCCTATTATATTTATTATTAATATTAATACATTTATTTTATCATACGTATATATATATATACACCCTTTTTAATATTGTATTTTTTTATATATATATGTATATATTATGTAAATATTCTAACATCATATTATATATGCATTTTTCTAGATTACATATACATATACCTTGTTAATATTGTGTTTTATATATCATGTATACATCTCGAATACTACATCATTTTTTGTCTTACATGTTATTTTTATAACTATATATTATATATGTATTTTTAACATCGTACTATGAATATGTTTTCATATTATGCATATAATTTGTAATGCTATTATTATGTTCATATTTTAAACATATATACGTAGGTATATAGGTAACATTGTTAGTATTTTTAATATTACGTTACGACACTCCACCCGTTATCATATGTTTGTATATACGTTTATTTTTATTTCATGTTTAATTCTATGTATTACGTTTAATGTCGCATCTATCTGTATTATTTTTGATATATTTGTCACACTTGCACTCGCTTCAATTTATCTCTAGCTCTGTTGTCTACTTTCATCAATTCACTTTGTATTATTTTGAAAATCTTATTCTCGTTTTCTAATTCATTTCAATAAGCAAGGTAACGCACCGATTTAACACCAAGTCACCGATTTCATCGCTATGTTGGGTGAAAATTAGTCGACTCGTGTTAAAACGGAACGTCCTCCTCAAAAGAAACCAAATAAAACTAAAATTTCTCGTCTTTTCAATCAGGTCATGATTAGATATTATTTTGAACACGTATTTTTGAAAATCAAGCAACACGTGTTTAATAAGATACCAATTTTGGGCGTCGCGAGGGTGCTAATACCTTCCTCGCGAGTAACCGACTCTCAGACCCTATTTTACTCTGATTTTAACGTAGACCTAAACTCGGCCTTCTTTGTTTTAAAAATAAATTTATTAGGTGTCCGATCACACCTATAAAAAGGATCGGTGGCGACTCCCCTCTTTATTTTAAAATCAAACTTCAATTTCCAAGCTTTCAATAAATCGCTACAATTAACGACCGAGCTAAATTTTTACGTCGCTACAACTATCACTTATTTGACACCATCCATCCTCTCACACATTTGTCAACAACTTCTCCCATAGAAACTGGCCAACATGCTAGGTAGAATTATCAAATTTTACAAAAGCAACAGGGACCAGACACTGAAATTTCAAATTTTTGAGTGATGTGAGGGAGCAGACCAAGTTGAAAGTTAATTTCCACTTATTCGATACTTTTAAGAAAAAGAAAATAAAAAAGATTCTTCCTCGTGAGTTTCTTATTGAGAGTTTCAAAGGTTTTAATTTTGTTGGGCATAAGTTGGTGTTGTGTACGAGGAGACTGTGAAAAGAAGACAAAAACAAATGTATATGGTTATGTCGGTGGGAAGGACACGAGGGTGATCATTCAATATTCCCTGTCTCATCATCCCAACACATGGCTCCCTCTCTTCATCCATCCTTTACTCTTCTTATTATGTCACCATTTATTTTATTTTTAATTTCATTGAAATATAGCAATGGATGGTATATCTTTACTCTTGTTTTTATTTGGCATGGGTTCTGACAGGTTTTTTTAATGCTGGACTTAGAAATTATGCTCACTTATCATGCAGACACTGCTAGAAATTCTAAACGTTTCACGTAATTTACAGTAACAATTTATGAACACTGTTTGAAATTTGAAAAAAAAATTGATATCTAAATTCCAAATATTCTTACAACATTAAATTCAGAGGAGGTATCATTAGAGGGAAGTTTTGCTTGGTTCACTGCTCTCACAAACCTTTGTTCAACGATATCAACACTTTAAGACATCTGTTACAGAGCACCGAATGATCTAATGAAATATATGACACTTTAGAGCGGACGAAGAAAAAGAGCCAAAGTCATATTAGGCAACCGTACGAAGAAGACATGGCGTACGTGGCATGAGAAAGTTAAGGGGATGTGGTTTAACACTTCACAAAGGGGTCTTATCTAGTGGGAATAGATGTTTATGCTTGGTTTTAATCTTAGGGTTTTGGGGTTCTAATTTTAAAAAGAGTCAAAAAAGGGTTCATCGAGTTTATTGGGAGAGCCTAGGTCCATTAAGGAATTTTTTTATCATTTGGTTTTGATAGGGTTTGAACCTATGCCTTTAAAGGATCTTAGTAAGTAGAACACTACCAAGGCCAAATGATATACTATTTCATTAGTGGATCTTAGGCGCTCTTGATAAACTCTATGAACTCCTTTTAAGCTTTCCTCAGAGTTGAGAGATAAAACCCTCAGACTAAAATTGAACATAGACACTTATGGGTACAATATTCTACTATTCGAGGTCCAGATCGACTCTTAAAAAATGATACTTCAAAGACTTTTCCCAATTAGAAAGTAGATTCACTCTCAACAGGTCTAAAAAGATTCTTATTAACGGTTAAGATT
Source organism: Gossypium longicalyx (assembly GCA_025698465.1). Classification (NCBI taxonomy): domain Eukaryota; kingdom Viridiplantae; phylum Streptophyta; class Magnoliopsida; order Malvales; family Malvaceae; genus Gossypium; species Gossypium longicalyx. The sequence continues at coordinate 3,259,517 of CM047001.1, read as the reverse complement.
AAAAATTATAGTGTAAAGCAAGGAAATACATGAGTTTTTTTACATACATAATAAAAAAAATTTAAATGGTATGCTGGCAATAGTACCAAGAGATGGAGGGAAAGAGATGGGCAGCCCCTATTTTTTTTTTTTTTTGACAGAACCATTGACACATCATTACAAAATGATGTGTTTTTTAATATATATATATTTTTAAGGGTGGAGGAAGAGAGATGAGCAACACTAAAAAGAATATTTTTTTAAAAATAGAGGAAGAGAGATAGGTATCACTAGTATTTTCTAGTGTAGAAATATTGTTTAATTGGTGGAGGGTCTAAGAGAGATGTCATTGGTGAGAGAAAGGCGGCATTGGTGGCAGTGGAGGGTGAGAGAGAGACAGTACCATGCTATACCTATTTAAAAGTAGTGTTTTCTTAATGTTTTTGAAGAAAGAGTAGAAGGGAAAAAAATTTGATTGTAGAGGAAGAGAAAACAACGAAGAATTTAAGGTTAGTATATATGATTTTTTTTAGCATATATATTTTTGAAATAAAATATTTAGAAATTTAATTATTGTTATAAATTTATTATTGAAGATAGATAATCAATTTTTCGCATGCGTTTATTTTGACGGAGTAAAACCCCTCACCTTTGGTACTGTTGCAAGCATACCATTTTGGTAAATAATGGTATCGACATACATTTAAGTATTTAAAATCTTTTTTTTTATATTATGTACGTAAGAAAACCAAATATATGGAAAGGGAGGAGATAAAGTTTTACTTGGCATTACTCTAAAACTCGAATACATTCAGATATAGTCTGTTAACACTTAAATCGAAAATAATATTAACAATAACTCACATATAATATTTGTGTATGATAAACTCGAAAATTTTAAAATTCCAACCATTACCCACACCCTCAAAACCTCATCTATATTTATTTCCTTTAATGTTACCAGAGATGTTGAAGTTAGAAAAGGTTGGGTGGGTCTGAAGGATTTGGGGTGATTTGGATGAAGCAAACCAAGTTTGAAGGAGTTAATGGGCTTTGTTCAGACACTATTAAAACCCTTCTAGTTTTAGTTCATATATAATGGTATGTAACACATGGGTTTTGTTTCATATTATAATATCGCTAGAATATTTAATTTTATTGTCATCGTTATTTTTACACTAATTACAGATAAACACACCAACCGTTCAAAACAACCCTTAGTGTGCTGCCTGCAAAATTGACAAGTGGAGGAAACTCTACTAGTCATTAAACAAAGACAAAGTTGAAAAGTTAATGTCTTGTAATAGAAGATGGAAGCTAATATTATTGTGTTGACTCAAAGCAATTAAAAGAGTATGATGATCATGTCTTGTACTTTATTAAATCAGTTGACATTTCTTTCTTTTAACATCAAAGGCCAGAAGCTTCATTTAGCTGAATTTCTAGGTTACATCTCTTGCTTATATATATATATATATATATATATATATATATATATATCATGTTCAAACCAACTCAAATGTTTATTATTTGAGATAAACACATACTTCCAAGGAAAACATAAGGAAACTTCCTTTGTGATGAAGTGTTGATTACCCCTCCTTTTTGACTATTATTTATATAATTTGTTTTCATGTCCCCTTAGCAATTTAGTCAACTAGATACAATTTCCATAGAGATTGATGACTAAACCACGCAAATTATCTTCTCAATGGATTATAATATGCTATATATCTTTGTAGTTTTCGTAAATTTAAAGTTTAGTCCCTATATTTTTACTATTCATTTTACTAAATTTAGGTTCATTACAGTGTTGTCCTTTTAGTTACATGATTATTAAGGATGGGTTTGGATGCACAGTGGGGTGCGTTTAGCTTAGTATCTAATCTCAACGCCACCACTATTTTTACACAAACCGCAGTTAAACTTACCCTAAGTGAGTTTTATTATTATTATATATATTTCAAAATTTCATATCAACTAATTATGCCTCCAATCTTCTACTCCTTGTACTTTTGAAATTTAATCCTTCTACTACTCTTAATTATAGGAATTTAATCCCTCTACTTATTTAATAATAATGTTATCTGACTTCTATTTAATTAATTTCATTTAAATTTATAAATCAGACCTTTGAACATGTTTAATTTAACAAAAAATTATTAAAAATTTTTATCATTTGGACTTTAATTTTCACATCGAACAAGTAGAAGGGCTAAATTTCAAAATGTCTAAAAATATAGACTTGAAACAAAATTAAACCAAAAGAAAAAAAAAAAAGGGGTTCAATGGTTCATGGTTGACCAATAATTTCTGGTGGAAAATGCCATAGGAAAAACTGCTAAAGGTCATAAGAAAACTTCCAACCAATTCCATGGTAGTTGCCAAATTATTTTCTAGATTGACTATCAATATTTCAGGGGTTGATTTGTTTTAGCATAATTGCTTATTTGATCCTTCAATTTTATAAAAAAAATTATTTTAATTCTTTATTTAAAATTTTTAATAATTTTTTTGTCTCTTTTAATTTTTAAACTTATGTTTTTTAATAATTTTTTTGTCAAATCACCCAAAGTGAATGGAGAAGTTAACGTTTTGTTAACTTTGTTGGCGTGGTATATACATGGACTGTCATGTGGATGATATATCAACATTTAATTAATTCTGTAAATTTTAAAAATTAAAAAAATATAAGAATTATTTTTAAAAATTAAGAATCATTAAAATTATTAAAAAATAATAAAAACATGTTTTTTAATAATTTTATTTTTAAAAAATTAATTAAAAAATTAATTTAAAGACTAAAAAAGACGAAAAATTAAATAGAATGCTAAAATAAGTTTTTTTGAAAATTTAGAGTGCTAAAAACGTCATTATGCCATTGGTTATATATATATATTTAAGACGGCAATAAGCACTTCAATTCAAGCTCCTTTAATGGCACCACCATCCCCAAAGGAATTCATAGAAGCAGCTCTTATTGCCACCACCACCCCTTATGCTTTATCCTACACAGACTCTAAACAGAAATGGGTTATATTAAGACACCTCCTTTCGTTGCTTCAAGAATTCCCTGGTTTCAAGCCCTCAACTGGTAGATTCATGCACAACGATGGCACCGAAGTTAACCTTCTACGAGCTACCGGCTGCATCCATGTCGCCCATAGTACAACACCCACCATTCCTCTCGTCATTTGGCTCCATGAAAACTACCCCCAAAAGGCACCTTTGGTCTTTGTTTCACTCCACCCCATGACCGCAATTCATCGCCATCATCCTTTTGTGGATAACACCACCGGTGCCACTTCCCCACCTTATATCCTTACCTGGAAATACCCACCGTGCAATCTCTCTGAACTTTTGCGAAACCTCGTCCAACTTTTTACCATCGATCATCCTTTCTCGTACACGCCGACGACTCCGGCGTGTCTCACTCACCCTTGGCTCGTTTCTACAAAGGAAGCTCTGGATAGACTCGTGGGTATGCTTCACTACGACATGGTTGCTTTGCGGGCAAGCACGTCTGATGAAATAGAGAAGCTGTCGTTATTGCAAGAAGAACTTAAGAGGCGTGATCGTTTCATCACCAGCATGGTTGCCGAGTTGGGTGAGGAAAGGATGAGGCTGGAAGAGAGAGTCAAGAATTGGGCGGAAGAAACTGATAGGTTGGAGAATTGGTTGAGAGTTAATGATGGAAGGTCGATAATGGACTTAAATGCAAGGGATGTTGAAATTGAGGATGCATATGAAATGGACAACACGTCAAGAGCCAGACTAGAATCCTCGGCTGCGGATTTGGCTATTGAAGAAGTAATGTATAAATTGGACAAGGCACTTGAACATGAAGCAGTAAGTTTCGATTCATATATTAAACAAGTGAGGAGCTTAGCCAGACAACAGTTCTTTCATAGATGTAATGAAATGGCCTCAACCTCATCCCCCACCTCTGTATAAACCAAGGGACTATATTCATGGAATTTGCAGACTTTTTAAGTTCCAAGCAATAATGTGTTTGTTTCGTTTTATTAGTTACTTGTATTAACAAATGCTAACACTAATTTTGTAATTTTGTAGTAAGAAAACTCGATACTACATATGTATTAATTAAAAGAGAAATGAATGTATGAAAGTGTTAATTTTGTAATCAGAAAATTCGATAGTACATATGTATTAATTAAAAGAGAAAGGATTGTATGAAACTGTAATTCTACGTCATTTATATCTCTTTCCAATAATTAGATTTTTCTTCTTAATTTTCAGTTTTCTTTTCTTGAAAATAATTCAAATCTAACTGAAAATGCTAAAAATGAGGAGAAAAGGGATATGGATGATGTGGAATTACAGTTTCATACAATCCATTCTCTTAATTAAAATATGTTTAAATTGTTGATATTATAAAGAAAATTTAAAATTCTTATCTAAAATTATGACAATTTTTTTTTCAAAATAAATTATTCGGGGAAGTTTTAATATTTAAATATATTTCTATTAAATATTTGATTATTCAGATTTATTGTTTTTCAGATAATATAAATATATATAAAAATATTTTTTAAATTAATGATACAATCTAATGAATAGATAAAATATGTAATAAAAAATTATTTCTTCTAAAAATGTGATAATATTTTTTTAAAATTTTTTATGTTAAATTCAAAATTTAAATTAAATAATAATATAGATAATATAAAAATAAATAATGTAACGACTCGATTTTCAGTGTTGCAAAAAATGCAATTTCGAATCCCGTTTTCGTAAATTAAGTTTGTAATTATTAAATAAAAATATTTACGGAGTTATTATATAGTGAATTAAATTTTGGATAGTTAATTTACTCGAAGTTGTGATTAATTAGGGCCCAGATATAAAATTGTAAAATCTAATCACTATACATTTTTAATTAGAGAATGACTTGAGGATCTAAATAGCAATTACAACCTATTATAATGAGATTTAGTAGACAATGTGAGGTTGGATGATTAATTAAACAAATAATTATAATTAACTTAATTAAGGTTAATTCTAAAATAAACCAAGTATAAAAGATAAAATGAATAGAATATTGTCATCTTTCTCATTTAGCAAAACCAAACATGTAATACCCCTAACTCGTATCCGTCGCCGGAATAGGGTTACAGGATGTTACCGAAGTTTACAGAATAACTACACATAATTCCACAATTTTCTTATGTTCATAACAAAACTGTCCACCTAAGTCATAGTCATTAAATTATTTATATCTTGAGCTACAGAACTCCAAATTGAGACCGCTAATTTTTCTTGAAACTAGACTCATATATCTTCTTATCATAAAATTTTCAAAATTTTTGGTCTACCCAATGTGTATAGTTTATTCTTTAAAGTCACCTTTGTTTCGCTATCTAACAGTCCCAATCCCTCTTCACTAAAAATTATTTATCTCTTAGTACGAGATTTAAATGATGTTCCCGTTTATTTATTTTGAAAATATACTCATTAAGGATTCTAAGTATATAAATTATAACTCATAATTATTTTTATACAATTTTTAATGATTTTCTCAAATCAGAACAGGGGATTGCAAAATCATTCTAACTCTGTCTTACACAAATTTAAATATCTCCTAATATGAAATTCTTTTGCTTACACCGTTTCCTTTATAAGAAACTAGACTCAATAAGATTTAAATTCATATTTTATTCAACCTCTAACTTAATTTCTACAATTTTTAGTTTTCAAAGTTAGACTACAACTATTATGTAAGATTGTTTTAGTGCAAAATATTAATGACTAAGTTTATAACACCTTTATTTCCTTTCACTACAATATTTCCCATCACTCCCTTTTATTTTCCTTCACTATCATATTATGAACATAATTCCTCATGTAAGAAAACTCTACTTTAACATCACAAAAACCTATTACCCAAACTTACCAAAGTAACCACATTCACAATATCATCTGTCTTTAATTAATATACTATATGGCACATCAATATGCATATTTTCCTTACCATGCTTATACTATTTCATCCATGTGTGTATGAGAACCATTTATAACATTATGAACTCATATGTTTATATATATATATATATATATATATATAGCATTGCTAGCCATACCAATGGCTAACTTCCAAACATTGTGTAACATTTATTATTTCACTAATTTAGCTATACATGCCGTTATCAAAATAAGTAAATCATTATACCAAAATTGACAGGATGATAGTGTGATGAAGTCTCCGATCCGTCTTCCACTTCTTCCAAGCTTTCAAGCACTATAAGGTAAGGAAAATAAAACCTAATAAGCATATTTATGCTTAGTAAATTCATATAACATGAATTAAACTTACCAATCATATTTAACATTTAAATCATATAAAAGCATAATTTCCATTCATTTTGGCTATTTGCCTATTCATAAACATTTCAATCAAACATGTTAGCAACAAACGTACCAATAGGCATAGATGAGCTCATCATGCTATTTTCTCATTCCTTCTCATATTTTTCATGTCTCGTTTTACTATCTCATCTGTTGAATCATTGGAACGAATTTTCTAGTAGTACATACAAAGTGTACATTTCAATATTTCGTCAATTCATATCCAAGATTTAGCCCTTAGGGTGTTAAATTATCAAGCACTCTCTCGAGTTACATATAAAGTAACCGTAGCGAATCAGGATTACCATTTTAGGGAAAATCCTATCCACCTTAAGTTACCATAGTGAATTAGGAATAAATCCTATCCACTTTGAATATTTATAGTGAATCAGGAATAAATCCTATTCACTTTAATTTCTTTTAGTGAATCAGGAATAAATCTTATTCACTTTTAATTCTCGAGAAGGCTTTTGTCAGATTTTCCATCCAAGTTCAATCCATTTCTGCAACACATGTAGAATCTCATTTATTTCGAGAAATCTCCATTTATCCATCGGTCACCAATATTCAAATGGAATTTCACCCATTTATTATTATTTTTCAAACATGTATCATTTCTTTCATTTCACATCTATATAATTCATATATTCAATTCCATACATCATATACAATACAATACAACATTTAACATATTTACATACTCATTCAAGTTATACGAACTGATAATACTCTAAAATGACGTGTTTTTATATATTAATCATGTGTTTATTTTGAGCTTGAGCCTACTAATTTGAGCTATTTATGTCTTTTTATCTTTTAGGGACTAAATTGGAGGCGAAAAGTAAATTCAAGGGAAAAAGGGTCAATTTGGAGATTAAATGGACCAATATGCAACGTGGGACAAATATGGTGCCAAAAGTGCGAACATGGAAGGCACAAGGACTTAAAAGCAAATAGAAGAGATTTTATTTTGGAAGACTCTATTTTATTTTATTCTATTAGGATAATTAATATTAAGATAATTATTAGGATTATTCAAATTTAGGATTTTATTTTAATTATCTTTGTTTATCTTTAATTAAATGTATTTATTTTTTAGAATTTAAGTTCAATTAGACTATCTCCCTACACTATAAAGGGGGTGAAGTGACTCTATTTGGAGCATCTTTTCAGTAAACACTCTCCCCAAAAGTATTTTGTTCTTTCCATATTTTTTTCTTTCAATAAAATTTCTTTTTCCATAATTTTATTTACTTTCCCACCATTATCATGAGCCACTAAAACCCTTCTAGCCAAAAGTTGTCAATATTTCCCCAAAAGGGTTCTTGAGGTCTAGAATCAGTACTTAGCCTTCTCGCCAAGTATTCATCGTTTCTCCGCACTCACTGGTGACGCTTCGTCCATGGCCCTTAAGAAGTAAGCTTTTCAGCATATGCAAAGGCGGTCGCTTTGTATGTTTTGGAAGGATCGCATAGTCGGTTCGTTAACTTATCGTAGCAGAGGTTGGCGAGCCAAAGAGACAAAATGGCGTGGGATTCGCCATTGAGAAGCGTTGATCTAGCATAGATTACTGGCTAGAGTCAGGTTCCCTAAACATCGTAAATCTAATCTTTGGAGCTGGTGGTCGTAGGCGTCCTCTTCCACTATAATCGGCTTACTTGAGTCGAGAAGGATCATCCAAAAGCCAAGGATTGAGCCCAAGGCGGAATGAGACAACCGGAGGCTGGAACTTTCCCATAAGAATTTCTTTTCTCTTAAAACTCTCTTTATTATTTTTATTATTTTCGTAATCATAATTTCAGTAAACTTTAAATTCTATTTTTATTTTATTTTCGCTTCCAAAATCAATTCTTAAATTCTGTTTTTTTATTTTTTTCCAGGAACGCAGGTTTTCTTGGGCACGATTCTCGCTGTGGATTTGAGAGACAAGCATTCGTATAATCCGGTCCCTGAGGATTCGACCCTACTTCCCCTTTACTATTTCTTTTTCATTATTTTACAAGGAATAGGATATTTTTGGTGCTCTCAACGACGCATCACGAACTTACCTCGATAGCAACTTGTAATCGAAATTCTTTTAATCCGATATCTTTTCTTTTCCACGATCACTTTCCTTTTTCGATCTTTTCGGGTCTATATAAATGAATTTAACATCAATTCAACATATTTCATACTCATTTAATTCAACTCATGTTCTAGACAAAATTACTATTTTACCCCTAAACTTTTCATAAATTTTATTTTTGTCCCTGGGCTTGAAAATTAATATTTATGCAAATTAATCATTGTTCCAAGCCTATATGATTTTTACATCTCACATTTACAGAACTTATATTTCATAAAATTTAGAATTTTTCTTTGAATTTCACAAGTTTATAAATTAGTCCCTATTACACAAAACTTTTAATTTATTCTTCAATTTAATCCTTTACCAAATTTTAACTTGAAATTCTATCAATTTAAACCTTAATTCATCAATTAATTCAACATAAACCATGTCCAAAAATCTACTAACTTTCAAAATTTCAATATATACTAAGTAATATTTTGTTCTAAGATTCCAAAAACCTCAAAATTATAAAAAAATGAGTTGAATAAACTTACCAATTTGAATTTGAACTTCAAAAACCCTAATTTCCTTCTTTTCCTTTCTTTCTGTTCATATCTCTATTCTGTTCTTCTTTCTCTTTTATTTCATATATATAATAATACAATATAATAATATAATAATATACTTTATAATTAATTACTATTATATATATACACGTTTTAAACTATAAAAAAATCTAAGATTTTTCATACTTAAACCGCCTCAACATTTAAAAAAATGGTATAATTACCTTTTTAGTCCCTTTAGTTTTTCTTGAATCTATAATTAAACTTTTACCTCTATTGCAATTTAATCCATTTACCTTATTATTTTTAATTCAAGCAAATTCACTTAACAAAAACCTAATTAACTATACAATTGACTTCGTAAATATTTATTAAAAATATTTACGAATCTGATTTACCAGAACTGAGTCCTGAAAATGTAATTTTTTAATCAATTAATTACAAAATCAATAAAATTTTCTTATCAAAATTTTCATGCAACCTTCCTATCATAATATAGACCATGCCATAATTTTAAAATAAAATTTTCTTTTTAGCTCGGATTTATGGTCACGAAACCACTATTCCGATTTCACTGAAAGTAGGCTGTTACAAAACAAGAAAGAAAGAAAGAAAAGAAGGGACGCCATTTTCATGAAGTTTAAGCTTTTAGCTTAAAATTTCAAGTAAGTCCTTAATTATTTTCATGGGAGCTTGATTTAGCTAGCCCATGTACCAATATGTAAAACTATTAAAATTTTGAAAGTTGCCTTAGTTGAGAATCAAAAGTTTTAGGTGTTAAAATGATAGATTTTAAGCTTAGATGTGAAAAAGGACTAAATTGTAAAGCTAATTGATAGTTTCATATAATAGGGGCTAAACTGCATAAAATGTAAAATCTACAGTAGGAATAAGAAATAAGAGGTTCCTAATGGATGATAGTGAAATTGTATTTCAATTTGGAGCTTTAATTTGAAAGTTATGTTAGCCTCGGTTCTAGGGACTAAATTGAATAAATTGTAAAATTTTTATAAATTGACAATTAATTGTGAATTGGCTGGTTTTTTATAGTGCCATATGTTTTATGTTAATCCGTAGCTAACATTGACCCGGATTTGTCGAGACGGAAAGGAAAATCCAAAATTATCGACGAGTAGCTCGAAATTCCAGTTTGTATTTCTATAATTCGAGACCTATTTAATTTTTGCATAATCATATTATTTTACATCATATATTGTCGAGGCGAGTCATTACTAAATTATTGAATCGAATTGCTATGGTTTAGATTGAATATTGAGACAGGGACTAAATTGAATAGAATAGAAAGTGATATGAACTGATTGGTATGTGATAATTGGTTTGAAATTGAGTTGATATATATTGTTTAAACAGTTTTTTATAACGAATTTGATTGTGGTTGTGAATGTGATTGAGAACATGTATTGAATTAAATGGTGACGGTATTAAATGTCGAAACCATGTATTGATTAAGTATAAGAAAACTGAGTATGATACGTGTAACACCCTTCACCCGTCTTTGTCATCAGATTAAGGTTACGAGATGCTACAATAAATAATAGAACAAGAGTAAACAATTTTAATTCAAAAAAAAAAATTTAAACATTCATTAAAACCTAATTATTCAAATAAAACATGTAATACGTACGAGTTCAAGCTTAAATCGAACTTACGAAAACTCTAAAAACAATTTGGAACTAACCAGAGACTAATTTGAAAGTTTATATAAAAGTGAGGTAAAAACACAAAACATGGGTCATACAGCCGTGTTGTTAGGCCGTGTGATAGATTGAAGCCGTGTGGCATTGAAATCACATAGTCGTGTCTTCAAACCGTAAACAAGATTGACGCCGTGTCGTCAGGTCTTGTAACAAACTAAGACCGTGTACAATACACCACACAGGTGTGTGACCAACCCGTGTAACCTACTGAACCCATGTTACCTTGAAATCACCTAATTCTTTCAGAACACACGACTGTGTCATCTACCTGGGTATGACACATGGTCGTGTGTTAGACCGCGTGAGCAACAAAATGAACCTTTACACTCAGAATGGCATAGTGAATATAGGTAGTGAAAGTCATTATTATCGGGTCACTCGAGATGATAAAAAAAGTATAAGATGATATGGAATGTTGATGAATTTGTGCATTGTGCTTACATGTGTGTTATGATAAATAAGGAATTTCTATATGAATTAGTTGATAACGAGCCTTGGGGATCGAACGAATACGAAAGAGTCATAAACTCTAGGAAACGATTGAATGGTGGGTTAGGCTATATATATAAATAGATGTTAAATGAAAATAGAATTAAATGTATTGAACTTTGCAAATGATTTAAAGATAGGTTGCTAATACATAAATTGAATTGTTTTATCATTGGCATTATATACCTCGTGACAATTTACTAATGCATATGTTATTATGTCTTAATTCATGGATTTACCACTGAGCGACTTTACTTAGCGTATGGTTTGTTTTCTTCGTGCGCCGGTATAGTTGATCTGCGAGAGTGCTAGCAATAAGTCTTGCATCCAGGCGATGATCCCCACTCAACAAAGTTCATACAATTTCTATTATGTTCAAAGTTTAGCATGTACCTAGGTTGAGTCATTTTGGTATTTAACTATGTTTATATGCACTTATAGTTGTAAAGGTTAATGTATAAGCTTGGTTAATTGAATGTCTTGTAAAGAGAATTAAATTTGGTTTCGCATGATATGTTATAATACTAATGATCGTGATGGAATAGTTAGAAATTTGCATGATTTGGCATGAAATGCAATAGGTAGTTAGCTTATAGTTTAAAAGGTGTAAGCTTAGTTTTGGTTGAGGTTTTGATGTGTATAACCTGATGTTAGTTATTGAATATATTGGCTGAACGTAATATGAATGTATTTAGAATTGATTTGGAAAATTACAGGTTGTTAAATAAGGAAAAATTGTAGAAACAATATGTGATGTCGTGAAGTCAAACGTACCACGTCGCGACAAGAAATAACCTATAATGTCACGGCAAGAAGAGGAACCTTGTCGTCTCAACAAGGCCAAAATAATTAGTAGCTTGACGTCGTGACATGACAAATTGTTTGGCGACATCACAACGTCGAAGTGATGATGTCACGACGTCAACCATGTATTTTGAAGTTTTTACAATTTAGTCCTGATTCGATCTAGGGTTAGCTTTAAGGATTTCGTAAGCTCGTATAAAACCTGAGAATAATTATGTATTGTATCGTTTGCATATAATTCTTATGGTTGCATGCTTTTTAATGAGAATTCATATTAAATTTGATCGTATTGCTCAAGCAATGAATGTGACACATTATAACTTGGACCAGACGATTGGGTCAAATATGGGGTATTATAAATAATTTAAGTTATCAAGCACTCTCTCGAGTTTCATATCAAGTAACCGTAGCGAATCAGGATTACCATTTTAGGGAAAATCCTATCCACCTTAAGTTACCATAGTGAATCAGGAATAAATCCTATCCACTTTAAATATTTATAGTGAATCAGGAATAAATCTTATTCATTTTAATTTCTTTTAGTGAATCAAGAATATATCTTATTCACTTTTAATTCTCGAGAAGGCTTTTGTCAGATTTTCCATCCAAGCTCAATCCATTTCTGCAACACATGCAGAATCTCATTTATTTCGGGAAATCTCCATTTATCCATCGATCCATCGGTCACCAATATTCAAACGGAATTTCACCCATTTATTATTATTTTTCAAACATGTATCATTTCTTTCATTTCACATCTATATAATTCATATATTCAATTCCATACATCATATACAATACAATACAACATTTAACATATTTACATACTCATTCAAGTTATATGAACTTACTTCGATAGCAACTTGTAATCGAAATTCTTTTAATACAATATCTTTTTCTTTTCTACGATCACTTTTCTTTTTCGATCTTTCTGGGTCTATATAAATGAATTTAACATCAATTCAACATATTTCAAACTCATTTGAATTCAACTCATGTTCTAGACAAAATTACTATTTTGCCCCTAAACTTTTCATAAATTTCATTTTTGTCCCTAGGCTCGGAAATTAATATTTATGCAAATTAATCCTTGTTCCAAGTCTATTTGATTTCTACATCTCACATTTACAGCACTTATATTTCATAAAATTTATAATTTTTCTTTGAATTTCACAAGTTTACAAATTAGTCCCTATTACACAAAACTTTTAATTTATTCTTCAATTTAATCCTTTACCAAATTCTAACTTGAAATTCTATCAATTTAACCCTTAATTCATCAATTAATTCAACATAAACCATGTCCAAAAATCTACTAACTTTCAAAATTTCAACATATACTAAGTAATATTTTGTTCTAGGATTCCAAAAACATCAAAATTATAAGAAAAGGAGTTGAATAAACTTATCAATTTGAATTTGAACTTCAAAAACCCTAATTTCCTTCTTTTCTTTTCTTTCTGTTTCGTATCTCTATTCTGTTCTTCTTTCTCTTTTATTTCATATATATAATAATACAATATAATAATATAATAATATAATTTATAATTAATTACTATTATATATATACACGTTTTAAACTAAAAAAATCTAAGATTTTTCATACTTAAACCGCCTCAACATTTAAAAATGGTATAATTACCTTTTTAGTCCCTTTATTTTTTCTTGAATCTATAATTAAACTTTTACCTCTATTGCAATTTAATCCATTTACCTTATTATTTTTAATTCAAGCAAATTCACTTAACAAAAACCTAATTAACTATACAACTGACTTCGTAAATATTTATTAAAAATATTTACGAATCTGATTTACCGGAACGGAGTCCCGAAAACACATTTTTTTAATCAATTAACTACAAAATCAATAAAATTTTCTTATCAAAATTTTCATGCAACCTTCCTATCATAATATAGACCATGCCATAATTTTAAAATAAAATTTTCTTTTTAGCTCGGATTTATGGTCACAAAACCACTGTTCCGATTTCACTGAAAGTAGGCTGTTACAAAACAAAAAAGAAAGAAAAGAAGGGACGTCATTTTCATGAAGTTTAAGCTTTTAGCTTAAATTTTCAAGTAAGTCCTTAATTATTTTCATGGGAGCTTGATTTAACTAGCCCATGTACCAATATGTAAAACTATTAAAATTTTGAAAGTTACCTTAGTTGAGAATCAAAAGTTTTAGGTGTTAAAATGATAGATTTTAAGCTTAGATGTGAAAAATGACTAAATTGTAAAGCTAATTGATAGTTTCACACAATAGGGGCTAAACTGCATAAAATGTAAAATCTACAGTAGGAATAAGAAATAAGAGGTTCCTAATGGATAATGGTGAAATTTTATTTCAATTTAGAGCTTTAAATTGAAAGTTATGTTAGCCTCGGTTCTAGGGACTAAATTGAATAAATTGTAAAATTTTTATAAATTGACAATTAATTGTGAATTGGCTGGTTTTTTTATAGTGCCATATGTTTTATGTTATTCCGTAGCTAACATCGACCCGGATTTGTCAAGACGGAAAGGAAAATCTAAAGTTGTCGACAAGTAGCTCGAAATTCCAGTTTGTATTTCTATAATTCGATACCTATTTAATTTTTGCATAATCATGTTATTTTATATCATATATTATTGAGGCGAGTCATTACTAAATTATTGAATCGAATTGCTATGGTTTAGATTGAATATTGAGACAGGGACTAAATTGAATAGAATAGAAAGTGATATGAACTGATTGGTATGTGATAATTGGTTTGAAATTGAGTTGATATATATTGTTTAGATGGTGTTTTATAACGAATTCGATTGTGGTTGTGAATGTGATTGAGAACATGTATTGAATTAAATGGCGACGGTATTGAATGTCGAAACCATGTATTGATTAAGTATAAGAAAACTGAGTACGATACGTGTAACACCCTTCACCCGTCTCTTTCATCAGATTAAGGTTACGAGATGCTACATTAAATAACAGAACAAAAGTAAACAATTTTAATTCAAAAAAATTTTAAACATTCATTAAAACCCAATTATTCAAAAAAAAAACATGTAATACGTACGAGTTCAAGCTTAAATCAAGCTTACGAAAACTCTAAAAACAATTTGGAACTAACCAAGGACTAATTTGAAACTTTATATAAAAGTGACGTAAAAACACAAAACATGGGTCATACGACTGTGTTGTTAGGCTGTGTGATAGATTAAAGCTGTGTGGCATTGAAATCACATGGTCGTGTCTTCAAACCATGAACAAGATTGATGACGTGTCGTCAGGCTTTGTAACAAACTAAGACCGTGTACAATATACCACACAGGTGTGTGACCAACCCGTGTAACCTACTGAACCCATGTTACCTTGAAATCACCTAATTCATTCAAAACACACGACCGTGTCATCTGCCTGGGTATGACACATGGTCGTGTGTTAGACCGTGTGAGCAACAAAATGAACATTTGCACTCGGAATGGCATAGTGAATATAGGTAGTGAAAGTCATTATTATCGAGTCACCCGAGATGATAAAAAAAGTATAAGATGATACGGAATGTTGATGAATTTGTGCATTGTGCTTATATGTGTGTTATGATAAATGAGGAATTTCTATATGAATTAGTTGATAATGAGCCCTGGGGATCGATCGAATACGAAAGAGTCATAAACTCTAGGAAACGATTGAATGGTGGGTTAGGCTATATATATAAATAGATGTTAAATGAAAATAGAATTAAATGTATTGAACTTTGCAAATGATTTAAAGATAGGTTGCTAATACATAAATTGAATTGTTTTATCATTGGCATTATATACCTCGTGACAATTTCCTAATGCATATGTTATTATGTCTTAATTCATGGATTTACCACTGAGCGACTTCACTTAGCGTATGGTTTGTTTTCTTCGTGCGCCGGTATAGTTGATCTGCGAGAGTGCTAGCATTAAGTCTAGCATGTAATGACCCGAAATTCACGGGCACCGGAAAAGTGAGTTATAGGGCCTCTGTCTTAGTGAAATAAGTTCGAAAATAATTATTAAAAATATTTATGAGCCTAGTGGTGTGTCTAATTAGGATCTAATTAGGTGAATTTAGCTTAATTTAGAGTAAGTAATAAAAAGGATTAAATTGAATAAAGGGTAAAAGTTTAATTATAAAGCAATAGAAAATAAAAAAGGATTAAAATGGAAATTAAGCCATTGACTACAAATGAGGCGGCATATTGGTGAAATAAAATTAAAGATTTTTTTAGGTTTTATATATTATAATGATTATTATTATAGTTTTATATTAAATTATTATAATTATTAATTAACATTATGGTTTTATATTAGATTATTATTATTAGCATTATTATTAAATAAATTAAATAGTAGATAATTGTATGGTAATAAAAATATACATGTGTAAAAATTACATTGGTACATTTGTAATTTAAATACTTAATTACTTATAATTTAAGTAAAAAGATATTTGTTAATTAAATAATTAAATTATTAAATTATGAGATTTTTGTTTGAGAAACAAATTAAATAATGACAAATGTAATAAAATTATTGCTACAAATGTAGAATTAAATATGTGTACAATTGTAAAATATGTAAATGATGTTAAAATAGATATTTAAAATAAATATATTATAATATATGCTAATTAAATAAGTAAAGCAAATAAATATAAAAGAGAAATAAAGAAACAAAAGGGAATAGAAACATAATTGAAAATGGGAAGCAGGGGAGAAAAAGAGAGAAAAAGGGAAAGAAAAATAAAAGAGAAAACTAAGGATTTGAAGCTTGGAGTTAATTTGGTAAGTCAATTAAGTCCTTTTTAGTTAATCTTGATGTTTTAGAAGCTTTGAAACAAGATTTTGATGAAATTAAGTTGATAATTTAAGAGTTCATATGTTTCCAAGTAGGGTTCATGTTGGAAAAATTATGGAATTAGGGATTTAATTGAATAAATTCTAAGTTAGAATTGATTAAGGGATTAAATTGTAAACTAGGCTATAAGTTTTATGTTGTAGGGACTAAATTGAAGAAATTTCAAAATTAGGGAAATATGCTGGAAATTTTATAGTTAAATATAAGTTTAGATAAAATTTGAATAGAAAAAGAGAGTGAATTGGATTAAGAAAATAATTAAGTTTAGTTAGGATTAAATTGGGAATAAGATAGGAATTGTTTAGAAATTTAATTATTTATTATAATTAATGCTGTAAATAATAATGTAAATTACTATTATTTTCGTAGCCAACAAAGAACCTGAAGCATCAGCATCGAAAGGAAAGGAGAAAGTCATCGAGGACTAAAAAGGGAGAATTACGGTGTGTATTACTATAATTCGAATTTTAATTATTATTGATTGCTGAAATTTTAATTGTTATGTATGGTAAGTAAGACTTGAGGTAAGTATGTGAAATTGATATGAATATTGAGTGAAAATGAAAGTGACGCAAATTGAGTCAAATTGAATTGAATAAGTGAATTATGGAATATGTGATTATTGAAAAGTGTATTGATTGAAAAATGAATGGTGATTTGAATTGTGAATTGAATACCCTATTAACTAGTCGGGCTGAGTCGGATATAGTTAGCATGCCATAGGATTGGAAGTGTTCAGGGATGCTTCGACCTCGAGTCGATGAGACACTGGGTGTCACTATATTTCTTTGGATAGATTCGATGAGGTATTGGGTACCAACTTTACTTCGGCTAGGCTGATGAGCCACTGGGTGTCAACTATTACTTCGAACTATCCGATGAGGCACTGGGTGCCATATTGGTGTGTTTGGTTGGATCCGTGTATCCGCCAAAGTCTGAGTTACGTTAATAGGGTGAAAAATTGAAATGTGAATTTAAGGCATTGAAATGAAAAAAAAATTGAATTATGAATAGAAATTGGAATTGTGATAGAAAGAGAAAAGTATGAGCTAAATGTTCATAAGTGGTTTAAATTCAAGTTTGTGAAAAATATATTGATTGACGAATAATTAAATTGAATTGTTATTATGAAATGATGAAAATAAAAATATAAATAAAGCATGAATTAGTATTTAAGAAATTAATTGTTATGAATTTTAATATTTTTATTTTTATTATTGATGATATATTTTGAATTATGGTAATACCACTGAGTATATCCATACTCTCAGTGACGGTTGTTTCCGTGTGCGAGTTAGTAGAAGTCAATTGTCTTGGCTCAGCATCCAGAACATTCCCGACTCCAATACAAATTTGGTGATGTATATTTTCTTTTGGGTAAAGGTGGCATGTACATAAGTGTTGTTTAGTCACTTAAATATGTATATTACTTTGGATAGTGAAGGACGAATTATAAAATTTAGATGGTTAAATGAAATGGTAAGGAAAGTACATGATATTTTGATACATGAACATTAAGTTGTTAAATGAATGAAGTTTTTAACTAATTTTGAATGATGCTATGATAGTTATTAAGTTAAAATTATGTTAATGATATAAATATTAGTTATATGAATGTGAAACATTGGTGTTGGTTGTTTTGCTTTGAATTTGCAGGAGGTTTAGGTAAAAATAAGCAGAAATGCTGCCAAAATTTTTATAAAAAAATAAAAATTCCGGAATACTCGAACAAGTCCCGTTCTACTTTTAATACGTGTTTGAACTTCGAGAGTCTAAGATAGTGACTTAATTATTATATTATACTATGCAAGTTATATTAATTGTAAATTATTTGTAAGTTATCTGATATGTCCGGTAATGCCTCATAACTTCGTTCCGGCGACGGTTTGGGGTTAGGGGGTGTTACATAGCATCCAGGCGATGATCCCCACTCAACAAAATTCGTACAATTTCTATTATGTTCAAAGTTTAGCATGTACCTAGGTTGAGTCATTTTGGTATTTAATTACGTTTATATGCATTTATAGTTGTAAAGGTTAATGTATAAGCTTGGTTAATTGAATGTCTTGTAAAGAGAATTAAATTTGGTTTCGCATGATATGTTATAATACTAATGATCGTGATGGAATAGTTAGAAATGTGCATGATTTGGCATGAAATGCAATAGGTAGTTAGCTTATAGTTTAAAAGGTATAAGCTTAGTTTTGGTTGAGGTTTTGATGTGTATAACCTGATGCTAGTTATTGAATATATTGGCTGAACGTAATATGAATGTATTTAGAATTGATTTGGAAAATTACAGGTTGTTAAATAAGGAAAAATTGTAGAAACAATATGTGATATCGTGAAGTCAAACGTATCACGTTGCGACAAGAAATAACCTATAATGTCACGGCAAGAAGAGGAACCTTGTCGTCTCAACAAGGCCAAAATAATTAGTAGCTTGACGTCGTGACATGACAAATTGTTTGGCGACATCACAACGTCGAAGTGATGATGTCACGACGTCAACCATGTATTTTGAAGTTTTTACAATTTAGTCCTGATTCGATCTAGGGTTAGCTTTAAGGATTTCGTAAGCTCGTATAAAACCTGAGAATAATTATGTATTGTATCGTTTGCATATAATTCTTATGGTTGCATGCTTTTTAATGAGAATTCATATTAAATTTGATCGTATTGCTCCAGCAATGAATGTGACACATTATAACTTGGACCTGACGATTGGGTCAAATATGGGGTATTATAAATAATTTAAGTTAAATCAAATGGATAAATTATATAATTAAATTTTTTTATTTAATTAAATATATTAATTATTTTAGAAATATTTTAAAATAACGATTAGATAAATTACATAATTTAAAAATTATTTTTAAAAATGTGGTAAATAATTTTAATATTTGTGTCTCGTGTCATACATGCAATCAGATTTATCACATTATGACTATACTCTCTAATTGGCCCCTGATTGATATCCCTAATTAATTTTGGCCACTACTAACAATATTTCTTTTAATAATTATTTATTTTACTATATTTTTATAATAAAACTTATAATAATAGTATTTTTTATGGGATAAATTTATATTTCGTACATCAAACATAATATTAAATAAATAAATTTTAGTTTTATCAAAATAAATAAATAAATTAATTTTGGTATTGATTTTTTTTAAAAATTTTACTACATTTTATGTAATCTAACTATTATTCATTAAAATATGCAAAAAATAATTTATCGAGTTGACTTTAAAAATTTAAAATTAAAAAAAAAAGAAAAACAGAAAAAAGAGACGTGCCACTTATCGCACATTTAATTTATGTACGTTGTTATATATATATAATATATATTTTTAATATTTACATTATAGTATTATATATTTAAATTTCATATAATATAAAATATATAATGTATAAAAATAAAAATAAAAATATTTTAAAAAATAGAAAATATTCAAGTAAGTTAGATAAGACGTTAAATATTAAAATTCAAGCCCACTCATTATTGAATGGTTTTTTTTTTTACACAAATCTTTTTTTTTTATTTACATAATAATTCTTAATCTTTGTTTTTTTTAATACAATGTCTAGAACTGCCCATAATTTCTCTTTAACTCTTAAATAAGAGCATAATGCACTTCAGCGTACTCAAACTCACGTCCTCTTCTACTAACAACAATACTGAAGCCAACTGAACTAAGATTCAATCGACTACTCAAATCTATTTTTTAGATATTATATATTTCAAATTTTTCTAAACAAACTTTTGAAACTTGAATAAATAATCCAACGCTTAAACAGATTCAATTTATCATAATTCAAGGATAATTGACAATGGTAATGGTAAAGTTTTAATATACAGTAATCGAGTTTATCAAGTCTTTTTTTAATTAAAATCTTAATTTTTTTTATCATTTTATCATTCTCAAGTTCAGGGACTAATTTGAATAAAGATTTAGATTATAATGTTGAATCAATTGTTAAATTTAGGATTTAACTTGGATAAAAAATATTCAAGTCCCAATATAAAATTAGTTGACAAATTCAGATCCAAAAAGTGATTTAACCTTATTCGTTTTTATCATTTTTCAAAAATATTATATTTATTTAAACTTTGAAGATAACATTATTAATAAGAATAACTACAAACTGAACAGTAAAATGTATATGAAAAATAATAAAAATAAAAAAAATATTTTCAATATAATTATAAGATAGGTTGATTATGTTTTTCAAATTATTGTTTTGTGAGGTTAATTTTTTTAAATTTAATCGTTAATTAAGCCACGTCAAAAATTAAGAAATGTGATGATCATTTAAATTTTGTTAAATCGACTATTAAATATATCTTCTTCTTTTTTAAATTAATTTTTTTAATATTAAAATTAATTAAATTGATTAAACAGTCAACTCACGTCCCTAAATATAAATCTTGAATTAATATTTTTTTCTATTTTTTATTTTAATTATTAATTTAAAAAATCTCATCATAATAAAATATTTAAATTTATATTTAAAAGTAATCACACCATGGTTGAACTTTTCTCAATTGACTTTGCAAGTCACTGTCATTAAATTTTTTTTTTTTCTGCTTGATGAAATCTAAACATATAAGTATTCAATTCTCACTAAAACGATATAAAATAGAGACACCACATTTTGTTATTAAGTACTCTTTAACAAACAGTTTACTTGTTAGTCTTGAGAGGTGACCAAATCAATGATAAACCAAGCAAAATAATAAGGTGGAAAATATCTTCAAAATGATTTTGTAATTCGATTCTGAATAAAAGATTTTATTCATTGAATTAAAAAACTTTAAAAATATTAACTCTGTTAAACAATAAATGATTTTTTTAAACAATAAAAGTTAATTCTATTCCTATTTGACCTAATTTGGTTCCTTTTAATAATAGGATTAAATTAATCCAATTAATAGTAGAAGGACTAATTTGACAGGTTCCTTTAATAAAAGGACCTCTTAAGTACATTCACCTTACAAAAGTGTCAAACTTTATCAAGGTGACTTTCAAGTCAAAACGGGTGTTTTTTCACCATCGAAGTAATGAAGAACACTTGATTTTTGGAGCTAAAAGTGCAGTCAAAAATTGATTTAAGTGTTTTTAGCTTTTGTATTTATAAGTGAAAATGATTAAAAATACCTTTATTTATATTAAGTATTTAAAAGATATACAAAAAATTTAGATTAATTTATATTCTATATATCATTATATTAAATTATTTATATCTTATTTATTATTATATTTATTTTTAAAATATTTTATATATCATTAGTTTTATATTTTATATTAATTACTTAAAAGATATTTAAAATTTATATTTCATATATCATTATATTAAATTATTTAAATATCATATATCTTAACTAGTTTTTTACTCTCTACCATCATGTCTGAAAATGAGCTTTTAGCTTTCAATTGTAATTTTTGACAGCAATGATGAACACTAAATATTAACAAACCACACTTTTTCAAAGTACTTCTCCACTATACTTTTCAAAAACACTTCATCACTTTTCGACTGCAACCATAGTGTTTTTGTCCTAGGCGGTAGAGTCGTAGTGCAGAGAAGTGTCAAGCAAGGTTGTATTGTCGACTCCACTATTGAGACCGAATACGTGGTTGCTTTTGAGGCAACAAAAGAAGCAATATCACTTCGAAAGTTCCTTCAAATCTCGAACTTGTTCTTGGTATAGAAAAACTATCCCACTGTATTGTGATAATTGTGCAACCATAGCCAACACCAAATAGACTAGAACCATAAAGAGACAAAACACATGGATAAAAAATATCATAAGATATGGGAGGCTTAGCAGATAGAATAGTGGATGTAGTCAAAGTTGCATGAGAGCGCAACCTTGCGGATTCGTTTACCAAGACTGTAGTGGTTAGGAGTTTTGAGAAACATGTAGAGGCCCTAAGAATGTGAAATATGAATAATCTACTTCACTAGAACAAGTGAGAGACTATTGGGATCTGGTGTCTTTAGTGTAGTTATATTGTCCGTATACTTGTAATTTTTTCAACAAATTGGTTTAATAAAATGCCATCATTATCATTAAATATCTTTTGAATAATGTCTTAAACGGTTTTTGTATACAAAGTAAAATGAAAGAAATATTGACTCATTGATTATCTAAAGTTTAACTAATACTACGTTGCATTACATGGTTGAGTTATTGTTGAATCTAGTACCCTAAGTGTAGTATTTTCGTCTATGTACACTTGTATTTTTTGAAAAAATTGGTTTAATAATAATATTCATTATTTACATTAATATTCTTTATATACTATCCTCAATGATTTTGCACACAAAGCAAAATGGAAGCAAATTTTGTCTCACTAGTTATCTAATGTTTAACTAATACTAAGTGGTATTACGTAGTCGGATCGTAATACAAAAATACAACTTGTATTAATAGATGAACCTAAATATGTCTTTAGTCTAATTGGAAATGAGCAAACTGGTTGAAAGACTAATATATTGTCTATCAAGTCAAATATTTTAGGTATCAAAGCAGATGACTCCCATAAAATAGAGATATAGATGTGATTGACTGGATGACTATACATTTAACATGACACAAGTAGAGTAGATCCTAGATCTTTTTAGAAATTTATTCACTTGTGACGTTCACAATGTGGCATGCCTTAATCCTGAGTGGATAATAGACTATGTATATGTAACTTGTATACTTTGATGTAAATAAAAGATTGAGTTCAAATAGATAAGAAATTGAAAGCTGGTGCGTTGGGTATACAACTTTTGTAGTATGTAGCATCATTAACAATAATGTAATTCATAGCTTAATTAATGGGTAAAATGATATCCTATTGTTGACATTACAAGGTAGATGAAAAATAAACATGGTCACGGGTCATTTGTCTTTGTGATAAATGACTCAATTACTATTTGATAGTAATTGGCTTTTCATGAAGGAATATATAATAGTTACCATGAGATAAAATAGGATCATATTGGAAGAACGAATTTATCTCAAAGAGATTAATGATATCCTATGAGGGTAACACACTGATGACAAGGTTATTGGACAATCACTGATTAAGTAGCTTTCGTAATGGTATGTAACTAGGGAGAGCTCCCTCGTGATACTATATGACTAAATAAGTTTATAATTAATAGGTGAAAAGTTGAAACTTGATTATAAATTATTTGAGCCCTAATTATATATATTCAATTGGTCCCTCTGTTAGCTTTTTAAAACTAAAAATGGATTGCATATATAATCAAATGAACATAAATGAATAAAATGAAGTTAGAAAAATGGGCCAAATTCACAAATGAATATGTTTTCTCATCGAGTATAGAACTGACTTGAGAATTTCTTTAAGTTTTTCGAATTATTATTTAATTAAATAATTGAAGTTTGAAAATGGAATTAAATTAATTAGTGATTGTGAATCCGTTGAATATGGAAATTAAATTTATTTCCTCATATATTCTTTTAAAGTAAAGTTGTCATGACTTTAACGCTATTAAAATTGGGTTAAGAAAATTATTTAATTAAAAAATTAATTTATCTAATTAAATCAATTAGTTAAATAATATTTATTTTAAGAAATAGAAAACATATATTAGGGTAGATTAATTTATAAAGTGTTGGGTTAAAAATTCAGAAAACACATAATATTGGGATGTGTCGCCCACCCCATTCTATTTAGAGTAAAATATTTTTTCTATTAAATAAATATTATTTATGTTTTACTAATTAAATCAGGATTCTTCTATCTTTCCCTATAAATAAATGACACTGGTAGAGCTATTTATTTAAGTTTTTTACACACAAGTTTCAAATATTGTTATTCTGCTAGAAAGTAGTGAGTATTTATTTTCTTAGAATATATTATATTTTTTGGGAATGATAATTTTATCGATTTCAATTGAGAGAAAATTACTTTCCTACTAAAACTAATAAATCATTTTTGGTTTTGTGTTTGGTTCGTAATTGTTTGAGCTCACATTCGAAGCAATTCATGGTACGAGAATAGCAGAGAAGACTGTTTAGTTGAAAGTCATGAACGTTTAGAATCCGTCTCACAAAAAGCACAAGTATTTTTCAAAAAAAAGTGTATTACTATAAATATCACAAATCGACTTGATTTTCAAAATTTTAATTTTCCATTGTGATTATTATGTTGATAATCTAAATAGTTCATGGTCTAATTTGAAATTGAGCAAGTTGATTAAAAGACTATTATGTTATTTCTTAAATTCAATTAGGGAAATACCTTATCTTAGGCATTGGAACGGATGAGTCCCAGAAGATAAAGACATAGATGTGATTGTTTAGATTGGCAGTACATTAGACAGAACCCAAGTAAAATGAATCCTAGATCAATTTATGGATTTATTCACTTGTAACATTCATAATGTGGCTTATATCAATCCTGAGTAAGTGACAGACTATTTTTGCGTAACTTGTATACTTTGATGTATTAAAGCCTAAGTCCAATTTCGCATTATATCAAACAAGGTGAACCGCACATCCCCACTACGTTACCTTGATTATAACAATATTATGAACTATGCAAAACAATCCATCTTTATGTGCAAACCTATTAGACAACATGCACCCATATAAAAATAATAGGCTTAAACAATAAAATGGTACTTAAACTATATTACTTATTTCAATTTACTACCCAAATTATATTAATCTTTTCAGATTAATACTTAATTCTTTTTTGTCATAATCTGTATTTAAACTATTAAATGATGGCCCTTTTTATCCAATCTTTAGTCCTGTTAGTAAAAAAAATCTTACGTGGCAAGTTGTGATTTGCTACAATAACTTTAATCCCCAGAAACCATGATAGTAACATCAACATAAATTTGCCATAAAGGAGAGAGACCTAGATTTTTTTTATGCTTGAAAAACTCGGAGGGTGATTGAGAAATTCCATTCACACCAATTGATTCGTGCTAAACAAAGCCAAAAAATATCATTGCCATATGATCCCAAAAAATCACCTTGCTTATATGTTATGAGATAATGAGGTTGGAAATAATCGTATGGAAATAGTTGAATTTACTGAATAATCAATAATATAAAAGTTATGTTTAGAATCAGTTTTAAAGTAGTATGTAATTTTACTAAACGAGTTTTAGTTCGATTAATATTTGTATTGCTGATAATGTAGGAAGACTCGGATTCGACTGTACTAAAACATATTTATTCTCCTATTTAAGAGTTGAGCTGGATTATGAGTAATTCTAAACATTGCATCAATTTAGAAAATCAGTATATATTAAATATATATAGGGTTTTGATCACTTAACTTTAAAAAGTGACAAAATGGTTATTGAACTATTTAAAAGTTTTCATTTAAGTCATTGAATTGTTAAAATCATTACTATATGACCTTATTTGTTTGCACTACTCGCACCAATTGAGAGCTCTTCTCCCCTTTTCTTCTGTAGTTAAATTTTTTTTTTCATGAAGCATTTTTCTTCTTCGATCTCTGACTCTAACCGTCAGATTAACTTGAGTATAAGATATATTTTTCTACTTATCATTAGATACTGATCCACTATTAATTTATTAATAATTTTATGGTATTGGGTGTAATTTACCTTAATATTAACATACAAAAATCTTATTAGTATATACTAAATATATCTGCATGAAACAATCCACAAACAATTTATCATAGCTAACTAATTGTTGGAACCATTTTAATGGCATTCAACATGCGGTATTATAGAATTAAGCAATGTTACTAATTTATCAATATTATAATTTATTAGAATAATATTAGATTATAGCATATTTACTAGTCATGCAATAAATATACTTGTTAAAAATTAATATATAAATTTTTAATATTTTTAATAATTATTAAATTAAATCATGGCAAATTAAATTGTGTTCAATAAAAAAATTTATTTTAGAAATTTGTAAAAAATAAAAATAAAAAATTAAGAGAAGTACTTTCGTCAACTTACCAAAAAAAACAAGACACGTATACATTTGACCTCCGAGTGTTCTCAACTTGACGGTTAACATCACCGTAAATTTATAGATTCCACCCTTCTTCTTTCATTTTAACCCTATTTACCACACCCTTCCACTTCCCCAGCATAGAAAATAACAAGAAAATTTGAAAAAAAAAAAAAAAAAAAAGAAGAAGAAGAAAAAAAAAGCTCTGATCCGTGAAGGCTCGGATCCCCTGCTCTACACTCCAAATTTCATGTCCTGTTTCTTCATTTTTGTTTCTTTTGGGTTTCATATGTAGTTTTTCTCTCTGAAATTTCCTCTCATGCGGGTTTACGATGCTTAACGTACACCCTTCTACAGGGTCTCGTTAGATCCCATTCTTGCAGTTACCTTTTTATTTCTTTCCTCTTATTTTTTATTTCTTTCTTTTCATGTTTGCCTTATTCGTATAGTTCTTCTATCTGCATTGGGAAAATAGCGATCTTTGCTAACAATGGAGATTTCTTATTGGATCTTTGTTTTTTCGATTCTTCTCGTCTTTTTGGTATCTGGGTCTTCCTCAATTGATAATTTTCATCAACCGTAAGTTCCCTTTGTTTCTGTTTATTTTGTTTGTACTTAAACTTCGATGCTGTATTGAATTTGATTTTATTGCTGGGAGTAGTTAAAGAGTTGACTAGGATATGTTTTGTTTATTTATTAGCTTTAAAACGAGACACTTTCGTTTGCATTTTTTTAAAGATCTCGTTGGCACATTGTTGATTTATTTGTAGCTATTGCCGCCAATTTTTTTTTTTTTTTTTTTTTTTATGTTCTTGGATGTGTTCCTGATTTGGTCTAATACCATTAGGATTGAACACGAAATAATATTCTGAGAGGCAATCTGTTGACTTTCTGTTTAGGCTTGATGTTATATGGGATGTTATGTATTGGCAGCTTCATGTTAAATGACAAAAACAAATCTTGAAAAGGTTAAAGCTTGATTCAAATTTGATATGCTTAGTCAGATAGATCATGGTATTAATCCTTCAATGAAGCGATTCTTTTAGTATTGAGATTCTGGAATTCTTGTTACAGTTAAGGGTTCCTGCTCTGCGTGATGTTCTTGAGAGTGCCAGTTGTTTGATGGAACTAATGAGCAGTTAGTTCTTTGAGTCTTTAGATCACCTATTGCTTGTAAGTTCTTATATATGATTAATGTTGGTTTATGCCGACACTCCAAAGCTTATTTTATTGTTTTGCTGCTATATACGGGAAGCATAAGGAATTAAGAGGCAATTTTATTTTGGAAACTAATGCAGCTTTTGTAGATTATAGAATTTGTGCTGTAGTAGTGCAACTAAAGAAGTGAAGCTATAGAATGAAATCCATATGATCTTGCATGGTTTGCGTCATGTCTAAATAATGTGCTTTGCTGCTTTAATATAGAGGAGCGTTTGTAATCCATTCTGCTGAATGAAAAATATCGTCATTAGATGCTTGGTTTCTAGCTCTTTCAAAAAGCATTGTGCTTATGCATAAGAAGTTGCTTTTTTCCATAAAACTTACTGTCGACTTGCGGCCCTTTTTTTGGGCATATGCTGAATATTAGCTAAAAATATTTGTGCTTTTGTAGGAATTTTTTTTCAGTTGTAAATTAAACGCTACAGCTAGCTGTTTGATTTGAATTTAGCTTTTGCCTACTAGTTGTTTATGCCTTTCTAATAACTTCACATATTCTCAATTTGTCTTTACTTAATCTGATGCTGGTCTCTCTCTCTCTCTCTCTCTCTCTCTCTTTTACATAAATTAATACATACAGGTTTCCTATTGTGGAACCTGATCCTGGTCATACAAAGCTTCGTCTTTCAAGGGAAGGCTTGGAAGCCATCAGCAGAATAACTACCCCTATTTCAGCTGTTGCTGTAAGTTTTCGATTCTGTTCCCAGACATCTAGTATGGATTTGCAGTTTATTGGGTTTATTCTGGTCACCTTACTCCAAATATCAATTAGGCTTAAAATATGAATTGCTAAGCATGTCCCAACAAAGAAATAAGAAAGGCTCTTAATATCATTTGGACTCAAAAAGTGAAGTGCTAAAGTTGGTGCATTTCCCTTTTCCAACTTAAGAAAGTAAGAAAAGAATGAAAAAAAAGGTTTGCTAATGTTATGGAAATGCTAGCATGAGTGTTGGGAATTTTATCCTGAGTATGAGTGTTGAAATCTTGATGGGAGGTAAATTTGAGAAATTTGATGCAGCAAATCATTAGTTTTGATAATTTATGGCTATTATAGTGGAAATATTTGCTACATATAAGACACAAACCATACAATATGTACCGATTTCTTCAATGGTCTTGAATGCTTTATTCTGGGTGAAAACTAGTTGACAGTAATTAGTTTTTTCCTGTTACATAACACATCTAACTTGAAATTCTACCTAATTTGTTTTTCTAGGAAAATTCCTTTGGTCTTTGTCCCCCCACACATTTTTAATCTTTTTCGGATTTATATATCCAGGTCATTGGTCCCTACCGTTCTGGCAAATCTTTTCTGCTAAATCAACTTCTTTCACTGTCTTGTGATGAAGGTGGATTCTCACTACCATATGCTACTTTGTTGTTTCATAGACCTTGTTGTGACTTTCAACATATTCTTATATTTTTGAATGGGATCTATTTGATGACTTGTTTTGTATGCTTTTTCCTGTTTATCCCTCAGGATTTGGTGTTGGACACATGCGTGACACAAAAACAAAGGGTAAGAGACAGCAATGATATTACAATTATGCATAATGGTTAGACAATTGATGTTTACACTCGTCTGTATTAGGGATTTGGGTTTGGGGAACCCCGCTAGAAGTGGATATTGATGGAGTAAGAACTTCTGTTTTCTATCTTGACACCGAGGGTTTTGAAAGTGTTGGGAAGTCAAATGTATACGACGATAGGTAAATCCAACATATGTACTTCAACTTTCTTTATATGGTATACATTTAGTTATATTACCTTTCTGGTTCCTGTTGATGCAGGATTTTTGCATTGGCAACTGTTATGAGCTCTGTACTAATTTACAACCTGCCTGAGACGGTTAGTTAATTTTCTATAATTTTCCTTGTTTTCAAATGCTCTTATTTGGAAAGTTGTGAAATTAGAAGCTGAAATGATAGTGTTTTAACCCTTATAATTCAAGTTAAATTCCATGAGGCTAAATGTTTTCAAAAAACAGTTTTCATAAGAAATTCTGCAAATCTGCATCTCGGCTAAAATTAAAGTGCTATCCTGGTATTTTCCAAATGCTTCTCATACTATACACTTATAAAAGTGCTTCTGGGAATTTTAGCATTTAAAGTCTTCATAAAGAATTGCAGTCTATGCATTAGGTTGTGGACTTGAGGTTCAAAAGTGTTGAAACACAGAATTGGCAGCAGCCTTCAATGGGTTGATTCTTTATTGATGCTCTTGTTTGTGCATTCTGTCATTAGATTCGTGAAGCTGACATATCTCGGCTGTCATTTGCTGTTGAGCTTGCTGAAGAATTTTATGGAAGGTTTGTGCTTCTTCCATGTACTAAATTGAAAGTAATATCAATTTATTATATGCACTGAGCAAGCTTGGTGTATTTTACTTTTTAGTTCCTGTTAATATAGACACTAACCTTTCTTGTGGTTTGCTTGACTAATATTACATGGAGAACAGAGTGAAGGTATTTTATTGCTCCCTAAAATATTTTTCTTATTTATGCTTGTGCAATGAAGCTATTTTGTTGTGGAAGTTAACAAATAACTGCATTCTTTTAGGGGCAAGACATTGCTTTTGAACCTGCAAAACTTTTGTGGCTTATCCAGCGTGATTTTCTGCGTAAGTTCATAATTGTCTTCCAGCATATGTTTTATGAAGTGTCATAAGGGCCTGCTACTTTAAATGTCAATGGACCTTGGACATGATAACACTGCCACTGCATGTAATATTATATCTGCGTCGGAGTTATCCCTTTCTAGCTTCTGTTCTATATCAGATTCCTATTGATTTTATGTGCTTGTATACATTTCTGGTTAAACTTTCATTTTGATCCATTCTTATACTCCTAATCTTTTTTTAGAATGCTGTGGTTTGAGAGACATTCCTTACTTGGCGCATCTCTTTCCTTTTTTTTTTTCTCTATTTAGTTTGAATTTTTTGTTTATTAAGGAGAGCAAATTTGAACTCAATGCTTTCATTTTGGAGTTGAAGCGTGTTGCTCCCATTAGGCTATTGCTTCTGCCACACTATATAGAGGCAATTCACTGACATTTTTATGGGTTTTATACAGAAGGAAAATCAGTGAAAGAAATGGTGGACGAGGCACTTAGGCATGTTCCTAACAGTGATGGTTAGTTTACTCAGTCTTGCTTCATTGTTGGACCGATGCTTATTTATGTTAATCTTGCTTTACTTTTCTGATTATCTTATGATGGCGTGTCTTTTGTATTTTCAGGGGACAAAAATATTGATCAGGTATTCCTTCTATGACTGTTCTTGTAGGCTCTATCTAGACTAACATTTTCTTGGATTAGAATTTCACAGTTCCTGGAACTTTTTCAGGTTAACCAGATTCGGGACTCATTAGCTGTAATGGGGGATAACAGCACGGCATTTAGCTTACCACAAGTATGAGTTTCAAATATGTTTGTTTTGCTCAAGTATTACCTTGGCTCTTTCCCTTTTCTCTCATTTCCACTTGCTGTTGTCATTCTGAACAGAAAAATAAATGGATGTTTGATGCGTATGATGTAAATGTTTTTTAGCATTTATATTTTGTTTTATGTGGTGGTATACGAAAAGCAAAGTCGTTTGTGTGTGCTTTTAGTGAGATTTATGATGATGGAACGCATATAAACCTTTTCCTGTAGCTCTATGTTATTTGTTGGCAAATGGATGATTATTATTTATTTATTTTTGCAAAGCAGATAAAATTATTGTAAAATGTAAACATTTAGTATCTAATTGCTTGAAATTCGAATTACAGCCTCATCTCATGCGAACAAAGCTTTGTGAACTGAAGGATGACGACCTTGATCCCATGTATGTTAAGAAAAGAGGTCAATTGAAAGAGCTTGTGGCTAGTATTATACGCCCAAAGATCGTGCAGGGAAAGTATTTAAACGGAAAGGAATTTGTTTCTTTCCTCGAGCAGGTTAGTTTATGTTCAAATTCTGACAATTCTTAAATTAGTCATTGTTAGGGATCATGTTTAATTGATGTCCAACTTAGTGTTATTAATATGCATTTTTATTTTTAATCTTATAGATACTCGATGCTTTGAATAAAGGGGAGATCCCATCAACAGGATCTCTCGTAGAGGTTTTCAATAAAGGAATTCTTGAGCGATGTTTGAAGTTATACAGTGAAAGGATGGGAAAATTAAGATTACCTATGCCAGAGCAATCCTTACAAGATGCACATGAAAGGTCCCGAGAGGAAGCAATGAAGGCTTTTGAGGAACAACATTTTGGCCGTCACCATGCAAAGAAATCTGCTGACCAACTGGATGAAGAAATGAAGGAGGTACTGACTACTTTGAGGGGGCATTCACCTTTTCTTTTCATTTTTATCAATGATAATTTATCAATTCATACATTCACATTTTTTCTTACCTGGGGTATTCAATTTCTTGGTTTCATAACATTTCAAAATCTTGATTAGTGATAGGGCAAGGAAATTTTTTATAAGAAAATTAGTGGGAAACTTAAATTGGCAGTCGTATTAGAAGTTTGTCTAGTTCTTATCACATTTACCTTCTATGAAGTTTCTTGAGTTTTCCAAGGTTCCTTTTTGGATGGGAAATCCACATAGGGGTTTATCGTATTTCAGCTGTTTGATCAGTTGCCTACTCTTCAAGCAGGCAGAAATTTTACGAAGGCATTTCTGTGGTTAACTATTTATCATGCCAGCCGTATTCTTTTTTATCTTATATAAATGTCCATCTGGATTTTAAAAGTAATACGTCCTACTACAAGCTTTTGTAATTCTCATGGTGTTAATGCTAAAAATTTTGTTTAGGTATTTAAGAATGTCATTATGACGAATGAATATCAGTCCACAAGGCTGTGTGAGGCACTATATACCAAATGTGAGGACAGAATGGACCAGCTTCAAGTTCTTAGACTTCCTACTATGGCAAAATTTGATGCAGGTTTACAGCAATGTAACCAAAGCTTTGAGCAGGAGTGTGTTGGGCCTTCGAAAGCCAATTACGAGCAACGAATAATGAAGGTAGAGAGGACACCTTGCAGTTTTATTTTCGGTTTCCTTTTTCTTATGAAATGTTACTTTCCTTCTGTTGCAATATTTAATGGGAAAGATGGAAGGATCATTCAATGTTATTGACTAGGAGTGTTACGAGAACATTTCAAAATGAGCTCGAGTCAGTTTAATGCTTGGATCAGTAAAGTCATGTTCTTTGTCCCTGTTGAAGAATGGAGACCAAAATAATATCAATTAAACTCAACACCCTGATTTTGAGGGAATTGTGTGGGTGAGAAGGGTAACAGATAATTTGAAATTGCCTATTAAGATGGAAAAGATACATTTATGGTGCTTTGTAACTGAAATTGCAACAATTTGTATTGTCTTGTGTCTTTGCTACTTAATACGTGTTCCTCGAATGTACCATAATATTGCAGATGCTGGGAAAGTCGCGTTCTCTGTTTATCAAGGAATACAATCAAAGGCTCTTCAATTGGTTGGTGGCCTTCTCCCTTGTCATGGTGGTGATTGGTCGGTTCATCATAAAATTCATTTTGGTCGAAATGGCGGCATGGATACTATTTATATTCTTAGAGACATATACGAGGATGTTCTGGTCAGCAGAGTCTCTTTACTACAATCCTGTGTGGCACTTCATCGTATCCGCTTGGGAAACTATTGTTTACAGCCCCGTCCTTGATTTAGACAGGTAAAATCTAACATAAACACTTTGCACTTGCTTGTTCTTGTATAGCAGTCGCCCGTTCATTCTTAATAGAGTGTGACCGATTTTTGCTTCGTAATCATTTTGAAGTTGCATATGTTTATTTTTGGCAGGTGGGCAATTCCCATTGCTTGTATGGCAGCATTAGGGATACTTTATTGCCGGTGTTATGGAAGACGGAAACACGGGTCACAGTGGCTTTTACCGCTGTACAACCATCAGAAAGGTGGTTCAAATAGACCAAGATCAGATTAATAGAGAGATGTCTATGCCATTTGGTTTGGTATGCTTTTGAACAATCATCTTCGGCGAGCTTTTTACATATCTTTCATTAACGTATGAAATGCCGCCAATCGGTTTTTTGTTCTGGATAGGTTCCGGCCGGCTAGTCTGACCTGCGATTTGTCGAATCAAAGTCTGGGAAAGAATGAGAAGATGATAAGGCAGGCAGGCAAACTTTATAGTATCTTTTTACTGTAACATTTTTAACACAAAATCATTTGTATTAATATATAATCTTTTAATTTGTTTAAAATGTCAATTATTTAATAGCTTCAGTTTCCCCTCTTGGTTTGCACAGAACAATCTTCTTCGCTGTATGGGGTTAAATTTCATTACCATATATATATACAAACACACGAGATATCGTTTAGATTTTACAAATAAAAATAAAAATACACACACACATCAATTCAATATAATACATTTTTAGGGAATGCGGAGGCTGCATGGGGATTTTATTATTATTATTATTATTACATATTTAAAATAAGTTTTATTTTTATAAGGGTATTTTTGTATTTTTACATTTTAAGTAAATCGATAAAAATGGAAAATAATGAAGCTTGAATCCAAGGTATTAATATGCATAAAACTCAACTTTATCAGTTTTCACCCACATTGTTAGTACTTTTATCGTTGATTGAGTTAGTGTTAAATTAATTAAATATCAATTTGATTGAAAAAATTATTAAATTAGCCTTATTTAAAATAAGTTATATTCTTGTAAATGTCCTTCTGCATTTTAAATATATAGTTTTCATATGCATATGCGTGTGATAAAATTACTAGTATATATTAAAATAATAGTTAATACAAGCAAAGTAAAATAGTTGTCATGCATCTTATTTCTTTTTTAATATTTTATTATATTTTATAGGACACTTGACACCCTCCTAACCCTGCTTGTAGAGTCTAAAAGTTTCACCCATAGTGCACCAATTATTTCCCCATAAACTAACAGATATCTGATATGTTGTGTATATTTGGTCAAATTCTTCTATTAGACCTTATATTATGCGTAAATTATGGATTTAATCTTTGTACTTCAATTTAGTTTATTTTAGTTATGTACTTTTCAACTTTTGAATGTTTGTTTTGACTTAAGCAATAAGAATTAAATCCGTTTGGTACGTGTAGTATGCATAAGATTACAATTTAGTTCATATGAAATTTATGTCTTGATACAAATGATGATAGTTAAATTCATTAATTGAATTTTTTTGAGTGATATATATAAATAAAAAGCTAATATAACATTATACATGTGATAATATGTTTGTCGTATTATATTTTGAAAATAGTAGAACTTGAATTTAACAACTATCGTTTGGTCAGAATTAAAATTTTAAATTTTAAAAAATATATAAAGACTAAAAATAACAATATTAAAGTATAACGATTAAATCCACCACTTATAGACCCAAAACGAACATTTGTAGCTCAAGTCATGGCCAAAATATTAAATCTACAATGTGTTGAAAATCTAGACCGTAAAAACTTTTCAAAGATAAACTTTAAACTCACTTTTCTCTAATTATTCCCTAAATATATAATAAATAATATAATTAAGAACAAAAACAACATAATTCAAGGGAAGAAATATTACAAATAATTAAGAATTTAGGCACTTATCAAACTGAATCAATTGTCACAATCTCAATCCACTTACTAAAAATATTCCTCGTCCTATGTACCAATTTAACCCTTATATTATTAAAATAAAATAAAATAAGATAAAATTTGCAATAAAGTTAAACATTTACGGTTAAAAAATAACATAAAAATTATGATTTATTTACCATTTAACTCAAAACAAAATATTTTATTTATAAAATCATGAAAAAAAAACTTTTAAAATGTATTTTTTTAAAAACTAATTTTTTTATAAAAAATTATTGAATTAAAAACTAATTTAATACCACTACCTACCAAAAGTATCATACCTAAAGAATGTATACAAAAATATATTAAAATATTTTTTAAAGAAAATTCATTGAAATGCAAATGGATAACCAAGAAAGCAAGCAAAGCAGAGTCTTGTTTCCCACTCATCAGACAACGCACGAATCACAACGGTAATTAGTTGGCCGGAATTTATTAATATTACAAAATTTAAAAAGAATCGCCGCCGTTTTCTGACCACTGACTTTAAAAACATGGACATGGTGACAAATCACAAAAAGGAGACCAAAAATATAAAAGAAATGGTTTCCCACGTAATTCTGATCCAGCTCCATTCCCTTTTACGTAAAGAGTTGCATTTTCATCCACCATAAAACCCCTCTCTCTCTCTCTCTCTCTCCCTGTCTCGCATGTATGTAGGTGTGGTAGCACTAACTCGCCAGTTCGACTCATTTTTCAACTCACTTACTTTGCTGTCTCTTCCACTTCCTTATGGCTAGTAACCCCAACGAGGCTCCCGCCGATGGTTTCCTCGACCAAATCCTTGGGCTGCCACACTTTGCGGATACTGACACGGGCTTAGCGGGATCCGACGGTGGCTTGGCTGGAGCGCCAATGTTTCTGCACCTCAACTCCGCTGATGGAGCAGGCCATCTTGGACGAATCGGCTGCTGTGGAGGCGGTGCCTTTCACGGACAGGTTTTTCCGTTGGGATTAAGCTTGGAGCAAGGCAAAGACGGGTTTTTGAAGCAAGAGGAAGCTTCCGGTAGCCGCAAGCGCTTCCGCGAGGGGGTGGTTGATGGCAGAACTGCTTCTGTAAAAAACGTAAGAAACAATGGTAATTTATATTGTCAACTTATTCTACTAGTAACCATCATACTCATCATCTAAACAACAGATTGTGGTCTCAAATAATTATGAGCCATAGCCCATAGTGCTATCATATATTCTTTAAATTTTATCATTGGTGGTGGTGACATATACATACATACATATATATATAACTTTCCAGGTTTTCCATGGGCAGCCAATGGCAGGGGCAGTTGCTGCAGCATCACCACATCCACCGCCCATGCGTCCAAGAGTGCGCGCTAGAAGAGGACAGGCCACGGATCCACACAGCATTGCTGAACGGGTAAAGATTAAATTTATTGTAAACTATCATAGCAAACACTGGAATAACAAAAAATATCAAAGGGCATTAAAGTTAGGAGTATCATGAATGTTAGCCGAGATAAAGTCATATATAGCAATATAATGATATGATGTAAAGCCCCGTTCATATATAGCATCTTTTAGTAGGAGGGAATCTAGTAGGTGGTGAAGTTGCATTTGATTGCCTACTTCTTATGCCATGAAATTGCAAAAGTGAAGTGAATCTGCTCAACAAATGGTTGCAATTGTGACTAACCATGCTGAACTAAATCACAGTTGCGCAGGGAGAGAATTGCTGAAAGAATCAGGGCGTTGCAGGAACTTGTTCCTAGTGTTAACAAGGTCAGTTCCTTATGCTTATCGCGTCGTAAATTTACTTCTGTTACTCTAACTGTGTGCAAATATTGAATGGGTTAATGTCCTAATTCCTCGTATTGTAATAACTTTACAGTTGACTATCGTTGTTTAACTTGGCTAAGTTGCAATCTTTTTGAAACATGGGTGACTTTAATGGTAGATTTTATGTCTTGGGAAGAAAACCATGTATAATGCATCTTACTCCATTTAAGGTCATGTATGTTTCTTTGTGTAGACTGATAGAGCAGTCATGCTTGATGAAATTGTAGATTATGTGAAGTCCCTGAGGCTCCAAGTCAAGGTATCATTAACTCTTTTACCTGTTTTCTCTCACATTTCCTATTCATATTTCTGCTTTACTGAATATTGTGTTGCTGCTCATGTTTATGGGATCAGTCTTTGATACCTTACCAGTTGAATGTGCCTTGTACTTTCAGAAGTTTTCCTCTGTCAATATATTCGGGCCCGTGTTGGTGGATTTGTATTCGCATATTCCTTTTTTCTCTTTAGCTAAAGACTGCTAAAGCGTCACTGAAATTTTCCTGTGGAGGTCTTTTACTAGTTCTTCAAGGGATTCGAGTCATGAATGGTATCCCTTTTAAGGAAATGAAGAGAAATAAATGGCCATTCTTATTTGAAGAACTTATCTATGTGATTATTGAACAGGTTTTGACCATGAGTAGGTTGGGGGGAGCTGCTGCAGTGGCACCCTTTGTGATAGACATCCCACTATCCTCAATCGAGGTAATGAATTGTATGTGTATGAACATATTTTCTTATATATTTTGGTATTCGATTAAGCAATTGAGGTTCCTGTATTGTACACCAGGATGAAAGAGGTGAGAGTGGAAGAAGCCAACCAGCATGGGAGAAGTGGTCAAATGATGGCACAGAGCGACATGTAGCTAAACTCATGGAAGAAAATGTTGGAGCTGCCATGCAATTCCTTCAATCAAAGGCTCTTTGTATCATGCCTATCTCACTGGCCAAGGCCATTTACCACACACAACCACCAGATACTTCTTCCTCTATTGTTAAGCCTGAAACAGATCCCACTTCATAAACCTGAGAAAAAAACAAAAGAAAAAAAAGGTAAGCATAGGGATCCCCACATTTTATTTGTCAGATTCTAACTCCCCTAACAAAAATAAGTTGTGTTGTGGGTTCAAATTGCAATCAAAGTCAGATGCCAATAGCTCTTGCCTTTTTGCCTTTCTTTTCAACTTTTCTTTTTTGGGGGGTTCAAAACAGGGTCTAATGTCAATCCCTTAAAAAATACAAGCAGGCCCTTATATGGTCAAAGCTCACTGGCTATGTCTTCTTTTTTGTATCAAAATGGTGAGGGGTAGTGGATGATGATGGAAGCACTTTCCTAGTGTGGCTCTGATTTTTGGTTGGCCATTTCAAAAATGCTTCTTACAATGGTCCAACTGATACTTGATGGTGCTTTTCCAGAATGTAATTTTACTTCCTTTTTAATTTCTACATAACCATAATTGGACGTGGGGAAAAATAGACGGGGGTGGGTGACGGTGACGACTCGGTTTTAGCATTGTGTTTGCTGTCAAACGGTTTGTGTTCAAATTTATCACACAACATGCTGGCATTTTGTGAGCTTAAAAGAAGATTAAGGTATTTCCAATGCCACAATTATGGCTTTGCTTCCATCAAAGAATTTTTATGCAAAACAGTGACATCAATCATCCGGTACAGAGACATTTTCGTGATCTAATAATTTATACCTAGTTGAAATTCCATGGAAAATCCACCAGATGTTATATTGGCAGATAAAAAAACAAAAAAAAAATGGCTGCTTGAGCTTAAAAAATTCAACAGGAACATGAAAACTCCATACTTTAGCAGGCATCAAGATCTCGGCAAGGGGGAGGTTTTGGATCACTTAGCAAAGTGGTATTTCCTCCTTCAGGTCCACTCATGATACGTTTAGGATTTTGGGTGCCAACCTGATATATAGAAGTCAGATTAGAACAAACATTAGTGGCATGAGCATCATTATGCAAACAAAAAAAAAAAAAATGATAAACTCGAAACATCCCAAAGTACTGTGAGGAAAACCAAGCAATTTTCTGATCTAGTTGCTTACCGGTGGCTTCTCTCCTTTTCTTAACATCTCAACTATCTCAACAACTCGTTGCGTAGTAACATCTTCCTGCATTGTTTAAATATGGCAATGCACATATTAAAATTCCAGTAGGTTATCAATTGAGCACACTGCCTAGTTATGGTTAATCAGGCAAGTTGAAAAGAACTCTACAGAAACCCACATAGTAATTATACGTATATCCTTCAGATCCATTGGTGTAATCAGCAACTGCAATCATAGGAGCATTTACACAACATCCCTGCAGAAAACATTTACAAAGCTGTTAAATTTGTGAGAGTGATTAAGGAAAAAAAAAGGTTAGCATAAATAGATTTTCTAATAAAATTTGGCATTTTGGAGTAAAAAAGAAGTAAACATGTAAAGGGAAAGACTTACCATACATTCCATTTCTCCAACCGAGAATAAACCGTCCTTTGTTACCTCTGAATGATAAAAACAATAGAAACTTCATATTCAATACTATCTAAAACTTCAAACTCTGACATGAGTTTTACATGATGTGTGTATAAACTGCAAGCACTATGTCTACAACACTTACCATTGCGCTCAACCCCCAAGTGTTTCAATAAGGCTCCTTCAATTTCTCGTGAACCACATATCATACATGGTGTTGTGCCACAAACCAATAGATGATACTTGCCAACCTGAAAAGCCATTGAATAAATTCATATAGGCTTTGCAACTTTGATCATTGAGAAGAGGTCCCAAGGTGCAAAACATACACATAAATTCTAACCTTTGACTTGTTGAACATTGAATAAAAAGTTGCAACCTCGTACACGCGAATAGGAGCAACTCCCACAACCTTTGCCACCTGCACAATTCATTACATGTTTCATTATAAGTATAATTTATTTAGCTTCTGCTTTATAAAAAGGACTGCACCATTCAATATTAGCTAAATGAAAATTTCATGGATTTCAATTATCGTAACAAAAGCTTCATTTCAGGCAGAGACTAACAACTGAGTGATGCATGATGAAGAAATATCCTTTAATATTACATGAATCACCCAACTACTAAGTAAATTGTTTCAGGGGTAAACAGATCTAGCCACCTCTCTTATGTGATTTCAGATAAAAGAAAAATAGCTATTGACAAGGCCATTATTACAATTGTATAATTCTGCATTTCATTCTTACAATCAAATTAAGCACCGGATCAAATAGTTCTAGAAGTAATTATCTGGCTTCCAGTCCTTTAGTTGTTAAGGCTTTTCCTCTTTTATAAGTCCTATATGTAAATCAACTACAGTGTGATACATTTCATAGAGTCCCTAGCATGGAATTTGTCTGAAACAATGATAAGAGTAGCCAAGCATAAGGTAACATTGTGGGACAAACATAAGGAACTTGCTGGCGTGGTGAACTCTCTAATAATCCCTTTCTAGATATTAGTTGCATGTCAGCCATGTCCTACAAACCAAAATGCAACATACATCACAAAATCCGAGTTGGTGATGCATTTTGGATTAAAAACAGCATTTTACTGAAACCAGAAACCAAATAGCAAGGAAAACATTTAATGTCACTTGAATTTGCCTCCAAATTTGGTTAGTTTACATATCTAACAAAACTATAGGTCTCTTCATATAAACTATATATCACTAGATCTCTAAGCATTTGAAAATTACCAGTTCAGGAATATTAATGCATGTCATCAAATGAATTCAAGTTAACAGCATTCATGCCACATACTGCATTCATGGCTGATACAGGAAGCCACCCTCCATGCTGCTGCTGTGCAAGATCTAACAGAGGTATTACGGCAGATTGCTTGTAGTTAGATGGATAATGAGACAATATCCCCTTGACCTATGAATAATAAATTAGAATTAGGTTTAGAATTAAATTTGGATTAAAAACCGTTACAATTTACAAAGCTACTAAAAGTAAAATTAAAAACTGATTTAGATTACATAAAATCCAGAAATGCAATGATGTTACAAACCAATTTTCAACAACAGTACATGAAATGTGAATCTTTAAGATCATCTAAGTAGAGAAAGTAAATTAATGGCATTTGACGTCACTATATTACACTTATGGGAAAATATAGGAATTCCTCAAATTTTAAGAATCTAGTCATACATTTACTAACCTTTGCTTTGTTTGCCTCTGAAAATTCCCATGGAAGGTCGGGATTGTTATCTGGGCCATCAATGTGCTACAGCAAAAAAGATTGCGCCAAATTCATTCAATCAACCGTCTTTTCTAGTAGTATTACTTATGGAGGAAAATCCCAGGAATTTGCAGTACATTATGCAACTTAAATATATATATATTGCAGGGAGGATTAGAACATACATAGTTCAAGGTAGTGGAGAAGGATCGATACACCTGTGGAACAGGGAAATAAATAAAATAAAATAAGAGAGCGAAAAAATGAGATGGAGAAGTGTTTGGTTGAGAGCGGGAAAATGGAAGAGAAAAGTTGGATGAATACCTGAGCAGATAGACGGAAAGCTTGACGGACCTCGATAAGACGCTGTGACGCAAGTCGAGAAAGCATTTCAAAGGCAGGAGTTTTTAAGACCCTTCCTTGGTTAAACTCGATAATGAGAGATTTTGGGAAGAAGAAGATGATGAAAGACGGAAAGAACAAACATTTAAACCAATAGCTTATATAGCTTACAAGTGCGCTTTTCTGGGTGTACGAGGAGCGTGATTTGCTCGTTCCCGTTGACTGCGCCCACTTATTGGGCCTGAGTTTGGTCTTGGATTGGGCCTGCTTCAAATTTCTCCACGTAGTGCCTAACTCTATTTTGGGTAACCTACACTTAGTAAATTTATATTTTAATAATTTAATTTTAAAAAATTACAATTTAATCACTGGCCCATTACGTTGCTAACGGAGGTCAAATATAGGGCATGTAAATTTATAATTTGAACACTCAATTATTAGTAAGTTTATATTTTGGTCATTTAATTTCAAAAAGTTACAAATTAATTATTAAACTATTATTAAGTTCACAGTATGGGTACTCAGACTTTGCACCATTATTCTTTAACCCGATAATCTAAACAATGTCAACAAATCAAGCCCAAAACCTTAGCAAAGCCACTGTCAACCCGGTCCAACCAACTGGACCACCTTTTATTCTTAACACACTCATCGTTTCCTTTTAAGCCAAAACCAAGGCCTAATAATATTCACAATTAAGCTATTCACACACCTTACCTTAAACCAATAATCAAATAGCACCAAAACCATGATCAAAGTAAACAAAAAAGAAGCCAACAAAGCAAATAAAAATTTGAAAAAAAGTCACATGTTTCAAAAAGTCCCAAACAAGTCTTATATGAGCAAAGAGACAAAATAAAATAAGAGAAA
This sequence comes from Gossypium longicalyx, assembly GCA_025698465.1. Classification (NCBI taxonomy): domain Eukaryota; kingdom Viridiplantae; phylum Streptophyta; class Magnoliopsida; order Malvales; family Malvaceae; genus Gossypium; species Gossypium longicalyx. Next base: position 3,216,606 of record CM047001.1, on the reverse strand, counting down.
AGAGAATAAAAATATTTAAAAAAGAAAACTCAAATGTACTAGATTCAATTAGAAGTTAGTCGAAGAGTTTCAAGAGACAAATGCTCAATCTAAAAGGTCAAAGAGAAAGTATCGCTGAGAAGAAGAACATGTTTGAGTTAGACAACCATCCGATGATGGTGGATGGAAATCAAAGAGCTTATTCATTAAGGCTTTGAGCTTAAATCAACGAAGTTTCTAGATATTTCAAAGAAAATTAAACCACAAAGTTGAAAGATAAGGGAAAAACTCTGGTCTAATGTGTTTCTTTGTTAGAGCGTGATTTGTTTGCCCTATTGATCGCACTCATTTATTGGACCTTTGAATAAATAGGTTCAATTTGGGCTTGCTTCAAATTTCTCCACTCAATTCTTAACTTTACTTGAGTAAATGACAATCAATATCACTCAATGACTAGTATATTTACGCTTTGGTCACTCAATTTTAAAAATTTATAAATTAGTCACTGAACTATTCGAAAGTTACAAGTTGATTACTAGCCTACTAAGTTGCTAGTGAATGTCTAATGTGGGTACAAGTAAATTTATCATTTGGTTACTTAATTATTGTAAGTTTAAAATTTGGTCACTCATTTCAAAAAAGTTACAAGTTGGTCATTGAACTATTATTAAGTTCACACCATGGCCTCTCAATCTTTGCACCATTACTTTCTAGCACAATAATCCAAACAATATCAATGACTCAAGCCCTAAGCCCTAGCAAAGCCATTATCAACCCATGTTTCACCTCTAACCCAACCAACTCCAACCACCCTTCATTCTTAATGCACTTACCATCTTCGTTAAGCCAAAACCAAAACCTAATAAAATCCACATTTAAGTTGTTCAGACACTCTTACCTTGAACCAATAACCAAATAGCAATGAAACCACAATCAAAACAAACAAAAAAGATTAAAGAAAGCAAATAAAAAAAGAAGAAAGTCTCATGTTTCAAAAAACCCTAAACATGACTAACAGGAGCAAATAGATAGAATAAAATGAGAGAAGAAAGAATTAAAATATTAAAAAAGGAAACTCAAATGTACTAGATTCGTATATGAGTTAGTCAAAGAGTTTTAGGCGACGAAGGTTTAATCCAAAAGGTCAAGGAGAAAAATATCGTTGAAAATAGGAACATAATAGAGTTAGACGTCCATCTTATGACGCTGATGGAGATCAGAGAGCTTCTCTGTTAGGGCTTTAGAGTTTAAATGTAACACATTGTTTACCCAACTCGGTCGCTGAAGCAACCACAATCAAATCGTGTTTGAAATATGCAATTTATTGATAATAAATCAACCAATTATACAATCAACATGAAATAGAATCATTTTCGGGCCTAGTACAAGCTTATAGAAGCTCTAAAGCTAATTCAAATTCAAAGAATGACTAAAATGAAAAGATTCAAAATACAAGGCTGACAACGTGACGTGAGGGAGTTCCTCGTCACAATGTGACTCATTGTCCAATTCCATCCTGATGACATAAGATCGGCGTCACAACATTGTTGCCTCGTCGTGACAACATTCGAACGACATCACAATGTCACATGCTGTTTTGGCCAAAAATGTACTAAAATGCATTCAATGTTATCCCAACATTCAATTTCTTATTTCATGCCTAAGTTAAACATGAATTACACTTATTAGACACTTCAAAACACTACTAAAACATGCATAGATGATTCACATTCATTCTCCAATACTTACCAATTCAAAGACCATTCAAACCTTCTATGGCATGACACAACATATTCAACCATACCATTCAAAAAAAAAAAAACATCAACAATACATATATGTCTCAATGCTAAATTGCGCACACCTAATAAACTTTCCAACCATTACTCAAATCATACTTACATTATCAAGGTATTAACTATCATCACATATATTCATACCAATTCACCTATTCATATCGTACCATCTAACAATTCACATATATCCAAATTTGATCAAGATGCCGTTAACTTTTCTACTATCAACCATTCAAGCCATTATGCATACTTATCTAATTCACACTTCAAGAACTTCATTATGCATACATATGATTTATACCATTATCAAGATTGCACTAAACATATATATAAAATGCATCAAACACCAATTCATCCTCCAAGTTTAGTAAAATAGAAACAAATGACTCTTTTAGGTACATGCCATTAAACTACAAGAAACATCACCAACTCGCTGAATCTGGGATTACGGTTGAATGCTGATATTGACAAGCATAAACATTCAAAACCTAACCTGCGCATGGAAAACAAAACCGTCCGCTGAGTACAATTCAATGGTATTGTTATATTCAAACATTAGAACATAATATAAATCATATAATACAATGAACCAACAAACCAAAAATTCGAATGCAAGTTAACATGTCAATGTACAAATCCAAATACATCACTTGATAATATAATGAATTTTTTTTATCTTAAATCGAGCTATCACAGACATATACATTTTTCCATATATCAATCGAATCGATTAAATTGTGCAATATCAAATTCACATTTCGGACTTATAATCCGATATCCGCCATCCACCCTTATTTCAATTTCATTTATAATAAATTTCTTAATTACACATATGTAACAACTTATTTCATCACAATACAGATTCAATTGCAAATTTATAACAATATACAATATTTTCAAAACTATTCATTTTAGTCCTTATAGCTAGCAATCAATCCAAATCAATTCAAATAAGCTCGTTTTATCATTTACAACGTACCTTATGATCTTACCATGCAACACAGTTCATAAATGTAGCAATTGAAATGGTTTAGATTATAGAAATACAAATCATAAACTCCGAGCTATTCGTTGACGACTTTATCTTTTCCTCTTTTTCAAGGAATTCGAGTCGATGTTAGCTACAGATTAACACAAACATACCAAATCATCCATATACAAATAATTTCACATTCAATTGCTACTTTAAGAAATTTTTTCATTTTATTCAATTTAGTCCCTAAAATCGGGACTAACATAACTTTAAATCTAGAGCTCAAATTTGCAAGATGATTTCACTATAGTCCTAAATGGAGCTCCCATTTCTCATTTCTACCTAAAATTTCAAAATTTGTGCATTTTAGTCCCTATTGCACAAAACTATAAATTAACTTCACAATTTAGTCCTTTTCATTCTTAAGCTTACAATCTATCTATTTAGTACCTAAAACTTCAAGAATTCATCAATGAAATCTTTCAAAAACTTCAAAAGTTATGAAAATTAACACACGAATTAGCTAAATTAAGCTCTCTAGATTTAAAAAACATAAAAATTATAAGAAAAAGACTAAATTGCACTAATCAATTGAAGATTTATAATTTAAAACCGCTTGGGGGTGGGTTAAGAGTTTCTCCTTCTCCAATTTTGGTTGAAAAGATGAAAACATTCATGTTTTCTTTTTTTCCTACTTTTATACTTATGTTTTGTTTTAATAATTTAATTTTAATCTTTTTTTATATTATAACTTATACATACATATATATATATACACACATATTAATCATTTACCGCCCACTAATTCCATTATGGTATAATTATCACATTGGTCCTTAATCTAAGTTTCTACTTTAAAATGTATAGTAATTTAACCTTTACCACTTTTATAAATTAGTCACTGTACCTTAATTAAACACTAATTTGATAAAATTACTTATCTAAAATTCAATTCATTTATAATATAACTCCATAAATATTTAATAAAATTATTTACGGTCTCGGTTTACGAAAACAGAGTCTTGAAATCAAAATTTCTAATACCACTGACTTTCGAATCATTATATTAAATCAACAGAGTTTTTGGATATTTCAAAGAAAATTAAACCATAAAGTTGAAAGATTAAGTAAAACTCCATTTCGATGTGTTTCTTTGTAGGAGGAGGAGGCCAGATGATGACAAGATTATTGGAATACAATTGTGAAGGAGGTTCCTAAAACTCTAAAACATTTAAATAGTTCAAGGACCAACTTGTAACTTTTCTAAAGTTAAGTGACTAAAGTGTAAAATTTCCAATAATTGAGTGATTTTAAGTATAGTTTACCCCATGAGGAATAGTAAGTTAACCACCGTCAAACATCCATTAGCAACTTTAACAGCCCAATAACTTAAATAAGAAATTTTAAATAATTTAGTAACCAACTTATAATTTTTTTGAAATTTAGCATGGTAGTTGGTACTGTACTTGTACTAGTCGTATCGGCCAGTATGTATTGTTTTAGTCTTAAAACAATACTAAGTAGTTTATGTATTGTTTTGGTCAAAATTTTGGTGTGTTTCGGCTCATTTTGATTAATATTAGCTTGTACCTGTGCGTACCAACCCATAATGGTTGGTACAAAATTTTGATATTTTAAAACAGATTTAAAATTTTTTATTTTAACCATTTCAACTTTTCTATAATCATATTTAAAATCCGAATCTATTAAATTAAATTAAATTATTCAACATATTTAATACTATTAAAATTTATATTTATATATAAATATATTTATATAGATGTAATTAAGATATATTTACATGTATATATAATATATATTTTTATAAAAATAATGTATAATTTAATAAGAAACTAAAAAATTGAATATAAATATATATGAAAAATATTTAAATATATAATTTATCAATAATTAAAAATCAAAATATAAAAATATATACGTTAAAAATATTTTAAAACATTTATAAACTTGTATCCAATGGTACGGTATTGAATTACGATTACTTTAAGATTAATTGATCAAAGTGTAAACGTAATAATAGTTGAATGACCTTGGCGGCAATTTACCGCTTTATTTCATGTGCCGCTTTAACATTCTGAAAATCCAGATAACAGTGGCCGGCAAAGAAGCCGAATACATTTCTCTTTTCTACCCTTTCTGCTTGCTTTTAGCCTTCTTGGCGCCAAAAAGGAGAAAGAGCCGCTATGGCGTTTGGGCAAACCCTAGTATCAAGCCGAAACATGTTGTTCACCGTCGTCCCGCAAAACCCTAAACCAAACACCAAAACCCTGGCTTTCTTCCCATCTCCGACTCCCCTGAACTCATCTTCTGTTCTCGCTAAACGACAGCGTCTTCCCTTCCGAACGCTAAAATGCTCCGTCGATTACAGAGACCAAACCCACAACCTTCAAGTATCGTACCCAAAACCCTCTGAAATCCCGTGGAGCAAGGACCTCTGTAATGCGGTGCACCTAATCGGCAATGTCGGCTCCCCCGTTGAAATCAAGCACTTGCCTTCTGGTAAAGTCCTCGCCTGGACACGACTCGCCGTCAAAAAATCCCCCACTGACACTACTTGGTAAATTTTCTTTACTTGCCTTTCTAGGGTAATATGAAAATTTAGCCCCAAAATTGTACCTTTTGTTACCCATATTTTCTCTTTTATTGTTAGGATTAATTTGACATTCTGGGACGAGCTGGCCAATACTGCGTATCAGCATGTGGAGAAAGGGCAACAGATATATGTATGCGGTCGTCTGGTTTCGGATACGGTTGAAAGTGATGATGGCAAACAGCAGACTTATTACAAGGTAACTTAAAATCACTATACCCCCCCCCCTTTTTTTTTCCTTGGCTCATTGAAGAATTGAACTATATATTCTTATTGTTTTACTTATATTTGGTTTCACATTATAGATAGTTGTCCAACAAATAAATTTCGTTGAAAGGAACTTGCCTTCAATGGCTTCTAATGATCGTGGCTTTAGTGGGATGTCAAGTAGTAAGTCATATTTCTTGAATGACTGAAATACATTTTTGGATAAATAGCAATGTGACTTTGTTTTCTTATATTCGTAGTCTCTAACTTGGATTTATTGTTGCAGATAGGAAAGTTGGCTATAATGGTGAGAATAATGTGGGTTCTGCTATGGAACTATGGCAAGCTTTTTTCGCCAATCCTACTGAATGGTGGGATAATAGGAAAAACAAGGTAGTTGTTTAATCTCATTGTTGAAATTGGAAGTGCTTTGCAATCATATTTGATGTGGTTGTATGCGTTTGTATTTACTTGTTTGACCTTTAAAATGAAGGAGATTTAAGAGTTAGCTTTAGTCATTGAATTGCCAATGCTTTACATGCATCAAGAAGATCATATTAGATTTTGCTTTTGAATCAGAACAAGAGTTTGCTTTCCTGGCTGAAAAATATTATATTTCTATTGGGATAGGTAGATGAGTTACTACTTTTATGCTTGTGGCACGATTGAACGACAGAATTAAATGATTTACTATTGAAAATTTGTGAGCACTTTGTGTTAGCTGTTTAACTCGATGTTCTTTCCTCCATGTACAGAGGAACCCAAGATATCCAGATTTTAAGCACAAGGATACTGGAGAAGCTCTATGGATTGAAGGTAGGAATACTCCCCATTGGGTGAGATCCCAGTTGGAGATACTAGATTCTAGAATGAGCTCTCTGCAAGATGAGGATGAAAGGATGTTTTCTTCAATGGCCAGTGACAATCTCCTGCCTTTTTAATGGTTTATACCAGTGTGTTTATGATGTTTCTATAAGTTGATTGCGCTTGGCAAGGTCCCTGCATTTTGTATGCAAAAGTTTTTGTAAGTCTCAGTATGCTTCAGATGTATAGCACTTTGTCTGTTCTGTAAAATATTGCTTCTTCTACAAGTTTTAGTTTTATAAGCTTTGTTTGACCTTTTTTGAACATCTGAAATATCATAATTACCATGAAGATATTGATGGTTCACAAATCAATTTGAATGCTTTAACCTGGTTTATTATTCTGATGATGTGGCAAGCATGTTATGAATGAACACCAGTACATATCAAAATAGTTTTATCTAATTTGAATGGTATAAAGAATAACTTAACCTTTTCTCCTCTCCTCATATCTGGATGATAGATCTCAGAACTCGACTGCATTCTGTTGCCATTTTTTGTCCATTTGATCTCAACTGCGATCTGTGATTAAATCTTGTGTTCTTTCATCCAATTTGTATGTAGGCGACTGACCTAATGAGCTTTGACCATTGCTTCATGAGTTTTATCTTAGTTTTCTTTTCGATTTTGAAAAATTGAATGCTGTTTGAAAAATAGAGAAGAGAATTTCTGGGTTGCTCTAGCTACTTGTCCTGCCCGTGTTATTAGTTTAGTTACTTTTTCTGAGGCTCCCATTGCAAATGGAAAACAACACCTCATTTTTCCACTTGTCTATCAGCACCTTCAAGTTCTTTGTTGGTGTTTATTGCATGAAAATTCTAATCCCATATCACCTAGCTAGGATTTGTTTACTCTAGTGGGAGCATCTGTATTGTGTGATCTTTGAAAATTCTATGCTTAACACAGAATTCCAATCCTTGTGTTGGCAAGTGTTCAAGAAATATTCTCTTCTTTTGACGAATCAATGGGTTTCTCTTTTTGTTTGGGGTGAAAGAAGGGGTTGCCTTTCTTTCTTCCCTTCTCCAAAGTCCAAAATTACTGAATCTCTTGCTGCTGTAAAATCTTGTTAGAACAGAAGAAACAAAATTTTCAAATGAAACACAACTGTTTAGAAGTAAACTAATTAAACCTTAATAGTTTATTTCATTTCATTTAATCATCTTGTTACATATATGCTTAACCAGGGGAAAAAATTGTAAAGCAAATAGTATTTCCTTTATACAGTTGGGTCTCTCAAGTATTTCTACATTGTTTTTCTGCCTTTTGGTTTTGTGGTATATGCTATTTATAAAGAAGTACATGTATTTGAAATAATGGAGGCTAAAAGCCAGCCATGGTTGGATTGAAAAGGATGCAGTCTTGTTAATCTCTAAGTCTTTCCTCTAGCAAATGGCATCTCTCACTTCTCAGGAAGAGCAGGCTTCATCTTCCTTGTGGAATTTGGATTATCCAAGCCAAAGAAAATCTCCTTGTGTTGTTCTTTTTTTTGGGCGTCTCATACGCACCCCAACCCTCTGGCTTCTGACCCTTTCATGATTCTCAGCCTCTTGCAAGAGGAGATGAACATTCTGTAAACACAAGGAAATTAACAAAAATTAATGAGTTTACTTTGGAAAGAACAAAGGGTATATGTATAAATAGTTCAAGAGAAATAGGTTTGGAGGAGGAACTTACTCCCAGGGAACATCTCCAACAAGCATCCAGTCACCATCTCTGTCTTCATATGTTGGAGCATAGTCAGATCCATTGTAGCCTTCCCTCTCTGAGTATGCACCTTTAAAATTGCAGATAAAAAAAAACCAATCAGAACTACAGCTTTTTATCATGGGGTTGATTTCATTTGATTTGTCAAGGGAAAACAACAGTTGGGGATGTTTTGAAATCTTACCAATGGTAAGCTTGAACATGTTTTCCAAAGCCAAGAGGAGTTGAGGGTAGCTTCTATAAACCTTAAGATCAATCTTTCTGAGATAAGGAGCTCCGTCAACGCTTACTTTGACATACATTCCTGTCCCCCCTTCAACCTCATCTTTCTTGCCTTGTAAACAATTTTTCCGGTATGATCGGACTGGTGGCCATCCTACAATTTGTACCCTGCATTCATTCATATACATTCACCCAACCATTACAATCTAAACTTTTGCTTTGGCTAAACGTTTCTAAAACACAATTATATATATATGTAGACATACTTGGCAGGAGGAGCAGTGTCTTGATGATCTTCCTCTGTGGTCGACCTTGATCCCTCAGAAACAATGTCAGATAAGGTTCTCTTGTTAGGCCTAGGGGTCATTTGTCTCTCGGGCTCATCACTGCCAGGTAATCCCAATCTCAGTTCTGTTGCCTTGAGGTTGAGATCATTCTCCATTGCTAACTTACAATGATATAAGGAAAAAGGCTTGGGGATATTGGTTACAGTGGGATTCCTTTATATTTCTTTGTTTGCCAAAACCGTGAGTTGGAGTTGTTGATGATGAGAGATATGCGAAGGCAGCTAACTAGTTTTATAGGGACGATAATCCAAGCTCCTCTTGCATGCGTTTCATTGATGAGAAATAATAGAGCCCCACGCACGCGGTGTCGTACGCGCTTCATCGATGACCAATCAAAAGGGGTTTTTGCTCCGTTAAGAGGCGCGTGGGTTGGATCCTAGACAGCAACAGATATGGCTGTCTTTCACATGTTGGGACAGCGTTGAGTTTGGGTGCCCTGACTAAAGGGGACAAAGGAAGGACAAGCACAGCCGATGGTATTGAAGACTGTGGACCAAAATGGACGGTGTAGATGGGGTGGTTTTGAGAGTGAATCCTGGAGCGTTGGATCACGAGAACATCCCCATGTGAATAAAAAGGGGGTCCCACGTGGATATCCATGATTGCTGTGGCTAGAATTACATGTGGGACCCTTTCTTTTTAATTTGCTTGCGACACATGGCATGTGGCAAATGGGGTACCTCTTTGTTTCTGTTTCATCATCTTTTTGTGTAAATATATTCTTTGCTACTTCAACTTGGCTTCATATTTTAATTTAGTATATAAGCTTTTTTCCTGTCCAATTAGATACTTGAACTTGGCCAAATGGGTACCAAATTGAACATTGATGCCAAGTTTAGGTACTAAAATGCATATTACCCATCCTATTTTCACTTTCTTGCTAGCTTCCCCTTCTCTTAGTGGGAAAGGGTTTCACAAATTCAGCCATGGGACTGGGCATTGCCAGCCAAGCTTTGTTGGGTAATGGGGGCAACTTTATTTGGCGGTGCCAATGTAAACCGAGACACAGTTGCTTTAACCTAACCAAACCATAGCCACAAACACCCATCAAAATACAACTCACATTTGTGAGCTGCAATGGACAAGTGGAGGTGTCACGTTTTGAATTTGGAGCAAACCATAATTTCAATTTGCAGTTTGAGACACTTACTATCTTAGAATTGCACTTCAACAGGACCAAAGAAAAATGGGTCCACAACCATTTCCACCCCAACCAAGCAGCTTTTTATGCAATAAAAATGGTTAATGGGAGGAAACACACGTGTGGTGTTTTAAATGCTGATGCTGATAGTAAAAAGCCTGTGGGCCTACGTCCACACGTGGTGGCCGGAAAGTAATGCTCTTAAAAGAAAAAATTGGACTCTCAGATGGAGAAGAAGCCCAATATCCCCATCAACATCAACTCCCCCACCTATTGTTCCCTTGTAATTAATGGGTTCGGCCTTTGCTTCCCATGCCCATCAACCATCTCATGCCATCATTTGCATGTATGATGATAAACTTGGAATAGCTCAATGGATTTTGAACCGGTCTCTTTTAAAGCATGGAGGATGGCGTTTTCTTCTTTCTTTGAAAAATGGGTATGAAGTAATTATAGCATTTACTTGTTTTGTCTCACCCATCTCGATATTTTAAATTTATTGTTTTATTATATATTTAACTTTTTTTAAAAATAAAATATGTTATAATATTATTACCCAACAAACCCTAAAATATTCATAAATTATTATTCCATGTTTATATGTTAAATACATATTAAAATTATAAAAAATAACTAATAAATATTAAACGGACATATTTAATATTTATGGAGGTGATAGCAATAAAGTATTGGTACAGTTAGCAAAAACGAAAGTTTTATGTTAAAAATATTCAGAATCAAGATTCATTATGTACAATTATATGAATGGGCCTTCAAGTCGATGTACGGTTACCATGTATAAATTTTAGTTCAAATAATTTAATTCGTCAGCTTTAATGTGAAAATGTAATTCGTAATTACTTGGATATATATACAAACTTAACCAGTAACTCATAGAAATTAGCCCACAGGAAAAGCTAAAAACCTTTTCTTATCAACTTATCAATTTATGACTAACCAAAATCAAATTTTCTTTTGCAAGCTCTTTTTATCAAACAATCATTCAAGAAAAGAGTTGGGTTCAAATAAAAGTTTAGGATATGATCATTTTAAAAGCAAAAAGTACAAATTTATGGCTAATCAAACCAAACCATTAACCATCTTTTCTATATAAAAAAAGAACCCTTAGCTGTTAGCACCCATTCAAATTCAATTATAGGACACTAAAGTCATCAAAAAACAAAACCCAAAATGTAGATTCAAATTCAAAACCTTGACTTGGTATCAATCACACGTGAATGTGGGTACTAATTTTATTAATCGTCATGAGTACAACCCCCTCCCCAACCCCCCTAATAATAGCATAAACTGGGCCATTTTCTTGCTAAGATTGGGCCCAATCTTGCACTTTCACAGCTCTTCCATCCATGGGGTTTTATGGTTTTGGCCCCTTATCGACGAGTTTAATCTGCATGGTCCCTTTTGGCTACCTAAAGGTGAGACAGGATATCCGCCACTACCCATTCCCATATCCATCTCATTACTACTTTCTTGGTGTTTTCCTCTTACATATCTCAATCCCTCAAAAATTTTTGGTATTCAATAATCATATTAGTTTCGATTAAAATTATAATCGAGTTGAATCAAACATTTAAAAACGAAAGGTACAACTTTCTTGACATTATTTTATCTTTTTATATTATTTAAACCCGAAACTTTATTTAAAAAAATCCATTTTACAAATAATTGGTTTTTTTTCATTTTCTCCCTTTCACCAAGAGAATAAAAATTGGATTACTTGGCCATAAGCATTGCCACAAATTTCAGCATCCATTGTTTTTCTTTTTTCTTGAAACCCTTCCTTATTTCTGCTGTTTCCCATTATGACTCTAAGTTCTAAGAAATTAAGATTTAGTCAAATATTGGATTTATTGATTAATTAATTAAAGGTAACATAACTTTAGGGTTTTGTCCCCAAAGCACCAATTGCATTAAATTGGACGGTTACATGCAAATAATAATAATGGTAATAAAAAGCATGTCTAATTAGTTTGCAAACAACGAATCAGAATTTTTCGACGTCAGTACTAGTCAGACACGTTTATCAATTGCTAGTTAAAGGATAACGAGTATTGGATGGTAACATATGTTCCTAGAAAAACTAATCAGGTTGTAGATCGAATTGCCAAAATGATACACAATAGTTTAGAGGGTATCAATTTCATAGCGGAAGCCTCCCAACTTGATCGAGGATCTTGCTAATAATAAGTCTAAGGGCTTGTTCAAATTAGTTAGTGTAATTTAATATTAAAGTTTGAATATCTAATCTAGTCTCACATGATTACTTTTTTATTTTATTTTCTTTCGATAAATTGTGTTATTTGAAAAGGAGAGAAAAAAAAAAAAAAGAGCTGTTGGATGCTCATTGATCCAAACAAAACTTTCAATTGTTGTTATTGGGAGATTGAGCATGGTTAATCCTAAAATAGTGAAAGTGACACTTGATGTTGTGAGTGGAAATACATTGCATTTGAAAGAATTTCCCCATAACTTCAATATCAAAACCCCAAACCTTATCATATAGCATCTAGCCCATTGTAATCATTTGATTCTACCTATATACATAGCTATATATTAAATACTATACTTATTCTAATCTACTTTGCTAAATCAAACCACAACTTTTATTAGAGGGTTACAATCAACAAGTATTGAGTACACTTATATATATAATAATATAAAAATTAATATGGGTGGGTCGGGTTGGGCCCGAATTTTAGCATTTTTATTCAGGTTGGATTTGGACAAAATCTTATGCTTATTTTTCAGGCCGGGCTAACAAACGGGCCTAAATTTTTAGTTGAGCCTGGCCTATGCACACTTCTAGATATAAGTTACATTATATTCTTAAAGAGAGAATAGGATTCGAATTTTGGAGACAACATTGTTGAGAGGAGCAATCATGAACTTCAACATAAACGGTAAAACGAACATTAAAAATACAAAAAAAGAAAAGAAAAGAAAGAGAGCACTACAAATAGAAAATGCCCAATAAAAGTTAAAAAACCTAAACCGAGCCAAAAAGGTAGGAGCAATTCCACTCAGGGATGAAGTGAGAAAATTTTTTGGGGGTTACAATAGCAAAAATATATAATTTGACCATTTTACTAGCTTATATTTTTATAATTTTTAAAGGACTAAATCATTTTTTTTATCAATTTGAGAGACCAAAACATAATTTTACCATAAAGTAATTTAAAATTTTATAAGTTATAAATAAACTAAAAGTTAAACTTTTCATTTTCCCTTACTTCACCCTTGAAGTGGTGAAGCCGAGGGAGTTGGCAAGGACCCCGCCCCCTTTAAAATAGAAATCTTACCATTTAGTCTATTTTATAATTTATAAAATTTTAAATTAGTATAATGGTAAAATTGCACTTTAGCCTTTTCAAAAATAATAAAAAATCAGTTTAATCCTTTAAAAATTATAAATATATAGGATATTAAAAATGATGAAATTGTATTTTTACTATTGTAAAAATATACAATTTAATTCCGCCTCAAAAAATTTTCTAACTTCGCCCCTGCACTTTTGATTCCACATAATCATATTACCACCAACAAATAACACGAAAACAATGAAAAACTCACACCAATAATCTTGATTATTACGTTAAAGAATATCAAATAATATTTTTTTAAACAATATATCTGTTGTTTTTTTTATACAATACCTAGAACTACCCATAACTCTTTCCTAACCCATAAATAAGATGAAAATACACTTTAGTGTATTCAAACCCATATCTTATTGTATTAACAACAACACCCGCACTGATCAAACTAATACACAATCCAATCCGCAAAATAATTTAATGTTTTAAATCTTCATTAAAAGTAGCATCTTAAGATGTGAAGATGAGATGATTGCATGGGTCATAAGTGCAACCACAATGACACACACTTTAGTAATTTTTTTCTTTTTATATAAAGAGATTCACATATTATTAAAAAAGAAAATAATATGGAATGGATCTGTTCTTAAAAGCATTGAACTGAGATTACATTAATTAAGGGTAATAAAATATAGATATTAAAAGCATAAAATTTCCGGCATAGAAGGGTATGGAGGAGCAATAAGATTCTTTCATGTACCAGTTTTTGACCATTTTTCAGTTCTTTCTAAACCCTCAACCCTTACCGTTTGACCTTTTTTTTTTTTTTTTTTTTTTTTTTTTTTTTTATCATTTTTAAAATCTCGATGAACATAACCACCGCCAATAGGGAATAAAATAACAGTATCTTTGGTCAATAATGATGGAATTATTATTTTTATCCAGAAAAAAAAAGAAAAAAAATGATCATTGGATTATAATGATGATCAATCATGATCCATATTTTATATTCTTTTAAAAAAATTACATGAAGTATGTTATGGAAGGATCTTATTTTTTTTTAAAAATTTTGATTTAATTTTATATTATAATTGTGTAAATTTATATTTGTATTTAAAAAAAATTAAAGAAGTCGATTGAGTTTTAATCTGATTGTCATCGGTATTGTTGTCAGTGTAGGAGGACATACGTTCGAGTAGGGGTGAGCGTTCGACTGAATCGAGTGAAAAAATTTCGAGTTAATCGAGTTCATGAGTCCTATTTTATCATCCTAATTCAATTTGAAATTTTTTTTATTGAGTCGAGTGAAATTATTTGAGTTAAATTTAAAAAAATTGAACGTGTCAAATAAAAATATTATTACAGTTATAACTAATTCCATTTTAGAGCATATGAATTTAAAAAAATTATATATTTGAAATTTTTTAAAAGCAAAATAAAAAAAATATTAGAGCATATAAATTTAAAAATTTATATATTTAAAATTTTTTAAAAGCAAAAAAAAAAAAAAGATACTTGAGTATGATAAATTTGAATTATTAATTAGGTCCAAAATTATTATTTTAGAAAATTTTTAAAACTTTAAATTATATATATATTTAGAATTTTTATATATATTTTTAAAAATATATAATTTGAAATTTTTATAAATATTTTGAATTTTTGGTGAGAGAGAAACTAATTTTTTTTTTCAAAGTTAACAAAGACTAAAAGGGTATTTATACCAATCTGTTATTTGAATTATGAAATTCAACTCGACTGGAAACTCGAATCGAGTTTTGCTCAACCTTATGTTCGAGTACGCTAAAACGCATTATTCTCCCATTTAAGGGTTAAAAGGACTATAAATAATTTTAAGAATGATAAAAAAAAAAAAACAAATTTACTTATACTATTTTTAGATGGACACAAAGCTAGAACCTACCTTTGATTCTTTGTAGGCAATCCTAGTGTCAAATTTTCATACCTAAAATCTTCATGTACTCAAAAACTAGATTTAGTCATTTAGATATTCTTAATTTGGATAAACAATATGATCATTTTCAATAGGAAGGGGGACAACAAATTTTGTGAAATCCATGATTAAATATGTTAATATTAAAATTTAGGTTTAATTTTGTTTCTAATCTCTTTATATTTTTTTGCATATTATATTATTTTTAGATTTTTTTTTTAATTTAACCGATCAGTTCAATTAATAAGACTACGAATTATCTAACATTATTAAAATAAATAAAAAAATATTGAAAACCTTATTACCCCAAACTCAATATTCTTTTATTTACTTATGTGAATGCCCTTTTTTTAATAAATTATAAGAGGAGGGCAAAGTCTTAACAGTAACACGATTAGCGCAACTCGAACACAGGCTACATCTAAGATGATGAATACCTCGACTATCAAGCCAACACATGGAGTTCAATATCTTTTTTTTTTTTAATGGCACATAATCTAAATGGAAATCATATTTACAGTTTAAAGAACAAACTAGTAAAGGAAGTAAATTATTGGGATTAAAAGTAGAGGGATTTAATTTCAAAAATATAAATTTAAAATAACAAATTATGATTATTTTTTTAAAATTTTTTCATATTCCGAAACTGCGAGTTGAGTTAATTAATCAGAGTCATTTGAGTTGAATTAATTGATTTAAAAATAAATTGTTAATATAAATAGCTATTAAAAAGGGAAAAGAAAAGATAATTGGTATTTATTATGCAATATATGTATATAATTACTTACTAATTAAGACTTGATTAGGGTGGGTTATGTTTTAAGGACATAATGAAAAATAATTTTTTTTTTAAAAATGCTCAATTAAATTAAATATATATATATATATATATATATATATTTAGAAGGAAGTGGGATGCCCTGTAGCGGCGCACATGGGATAGGGTTAGAGACAAAGGCGACACAGAGAACCATAAGCAAACAAGTTCACATGGCCACTTTGTGGGTCCCCCTAAATTTTTCCCCCTCCAATGAATCTTATCACATGCTTTTTTTCTTACACTTGGCTGCCACTTTCTCAACCAACCGTTATTCATCAAATTTAATTAAATAATGGTATTTTTTATCAAATATTTTTCTATAATAAAATTAAAATTAATAATAAAAATATCTTAATTCAGTCTTTAACTCGATTGACATTAACATTGTTGTTAGTACGGGAGGACGTGAATTCGAGTTATGCACTTTAAAAAAAACTATGCACTTAATTTTCAATAACAAAACGAAACAAATTTTCATAATTCAAGTTATTTAAATCAATTAATTTTTGTAACTATATACATTATATTTATATTAGGATATTAATTAATGAAGAGCATGAAGTTTACGATTTTTTATAATGATGTATATTATTCACTAATACTGTCCATTGAGTTTTAGCTCGGTTGACATGAGTATTGTTCCTAATATAAGAGGACATAGGTTCGAGTGCGCTGAAACGGATTATACTCCTATATATGATTTGGAGAGGGACTATGTATAGTTCTAGTCATTATATAAAAAAAATATATATATAATTAAAACTTATAATGAGATTGTTCGAGAAAAAAAACGTATATATACATTAATAATATATATATATACATTAAATATATCAACCTTCTCCCCCCATAAAAACTATATGAATATACGTTAGAAGTTAGAAAAGTTAAAAGGTGATATTTATGATGGAAAAAAGGTACATATTATGTTGACGATTCAAAAAGATATGGAACTTTACTTATTATCTAGAAAGATATGAATGATTACATAGATTAATAACTTTTATCACTTTTTTCTTGGACTAATCAAGATTTTCCTTTTTCTCTTTTATTAAAGTTCACGGCATAAAGATTTACTTAGCATATCAACCGATTGAGTACGGATATGCGATTGAGTTTTAGTTCGATTGGTATATGTATTGTTGTTAATGCAGGAAGATGTGAGTTTGAGTGCGTTGAAGTGCATTATCTTTCGTTGGAGAGGGATTATGAGTAGTTCTAAGCATTTTGACAAAAAAGAGCATATATGATCAGAACCTAATTTCATTTATTTAGTCTTAGATATAAAATTAAAATTTACTGGTAGAGGATATGGAAATAGTTATGAAATAAATTAAATCATCTCATCCATTAATAATAAAAAGATTTATTAAATTTTGCAATTACAAATAATGATGTCTGAATGATTATAATCACGATAAAACATATATGAATGTGAAAAAAGTCTACGAAATGAAAATTGAACTTGACACCTTAAAAATTTTTGTCTTGATTTGGTCAATTTTTATTTCTAGGGAACAGGTAGGAAGGAGAGAAGGAGGAGTATATGGTGGTGTTAAGGAGGCTGATTCATCTAGAGAGGCAGAGAGTTGGAAATGGACAAGAGGACAAGTTGATTGTTGGAAGAGAGGGAGATTGCCCAGGGTAAATTTAGGGCTCAAAAGGTCGATCTTTTCTTCATCGTTGGGAAGGTATTTATAGGAGATGTCCACTTATCCTACAGTGTGACATGACAAGCCGTTATAATGGATAGCAGACATACTGGAATAGTGTATGTGAGGTGTGAACATAGTGGTCCTAAGAAGTACGAGGTTGTAGTTATTATTCTCTAGTGGGATCCACTTGTCGTTAAAGGTGTGTTCATATTTGGGAAAGTGTTTACAGCTAAAAAGCGAGTGCCTGATAACGTAATTTGTTGAAAGGGTAACCTTGCCATGGGAGCGAGTGGTTAAGGTCACTCTCTAGGAGAAACGAGTGATCAAGAGGACCATATGACAAGAATAGAAAAACTAATTTAAGTAACAAGCTGCTAATATTTGTTGGTTGAGTAAACTAGAAATATCTTTTAACATCCCCAAGAAAAGAAGATCCTAGGCAATTTCGTTAATCTTACTATAAAGATCTTAACTACGTACCAAAGAATGGTGGGTGGGAGATTTTATGAAATGGGATCGTGGCCTCCATGTGTACATGCAATTTTGAAACATGTTTTGACCAAACACGATCATATAATATAATATGTATCAGATTACAATATATTAAAGATGGGAAAATTAAGCCATTTTGTGAGTGCCAATGCCATAGTCAAATTATTGTTCATGGTTTCCCCTTTTGTGCCCGCATTTCATTTTGGAAGGCAGTCTAATTACTGTAAACACTACCCACAACCCCCAACAGATGCTTTTCTTTCTTTCCATCTCTCTATGCACTAATTTTTCTATTCTTGGATGTACATGGATATAATATGAAGTTTCACGTAATTAGACTCATATACTTAAATACAAATTTAATACATTTATGCATAAAGTTAAAATTAAATCGAGAATTTACACGTAGTTTATAAAAGTGAGATTTAAATTTTGATTATTGGAAAAATACGGACATGATAATTACATGTTATTATTTACTATAATAAAATATTAGTTCAAATTAAAAGTGATCTAATTTGGTTAAAATTTATCGGGCTTTAGTTAATAAATAAAGTATGGGTCAAATATGTGCTGATACTCGTAACTAATTTTTATTAATGATGGGTTTATTAGAAATTAATGTTAATGGAAAAAAATTATATATTAGGGTTATGATCCCCAAATTATATATATGTAACTTTTCTGAGATCCCATCTTCAGAAAATAGTCACCTTTCTCTAAATTACTTATGTGTGAATTTGGAAGATTAAAACCGCAAGACCAGAAGATTTCAAGATATCAATGGATTCAAATACACTTCCGCATTTAGTCTTGTTCTTGATTTATTATTAATGATTTGATATGACAGATCCTAATTTATGATTTTAAATTTTGTATCAAAAAATTTACACAATTGTAGTACTGATTTCCATGGTCTTAACCTTGGCATTATTGGCTTCAACATACTATATTATATGTGAATACTTAATATCTTAAAGTTCTTAAAGCTTTAATCTTGCCATTAAGTTAATCCCATATTCACTTCAACTTGCAATCTTATACTTGAATACCAAGTATGCAATTCATCCTTAATTTTGGTTTTGATTATGTCTACTCTTTTTGATACAATACCTAAAGTTACCCATAGTCTCTCCCTAACGCATGAATAAGAGTATAATTCACTTCAGCGCACTTGAACTAAGTATGCCAATCGAGCTAAGATTTAATCGATATTTTTTTATTAATATTTTGTGTTCAATTATATAGTAAAAAGATTGTTTGCCTATGTATTCCTACCGAAAAAGTCAAAAAGCTAGGCATGTCAAAATCAATAAATTTTTACATATTTATTTATTTTAATGTAGATATTGGGTGTTGTGGTAAGAAAGAGGGTTTGAACTTTAAAGATGACATTGTTTTAAAAATACAATCCGTAACTTGAAAGAATTATCTTCATTGATCATAAAACGAATATAAAGATATCTAAATAATAAAATAAATTATTTTTTAAAGATTTTAATAACTTAATTATATCTAAAAATAATCAAATTTAAAAGAATAAATTTTTACTTATGATTGACAAACTAATCTCATTTCCCAATTATTAATACAAGAAAAGAAATGGGAATTTAATTAAATAGGGGTGGGACAAAACCCTAGTTAAAATGGGGAGAGCAGCGGCAGCCAACAAGGGTTGTCGACTCCCTCTTTCTTTCTTTTTGCACACAGAAATAACACAATCATAGGATGCTAACCTCACCTTGTCGTCACCTATCCCAACAAGTTAGGATAATCCAGCTCACAGGTCTTGCCACGTGTCCACATCCCCAGTTTCATCAACCAACAGTAAAAACCGACAATGCACTCTTACGTTATATTAAATACCCTCCTATGCCTCCCCTCCAACTCTCTCCTATTCCTCTAGACCTTCCTATATTCCTATTCCTATTCTTATCATCACTCTCTCAATCCTTTGCTTATTACAACAAAACCTTTTTCTTCTTTATTTTTCACCTTTCAGTTCAAAGCATCAAACCCAGAAAGCGTGGCTACAACAAACTGCAAAAAAAAGGAAACAATTAGAGAAAGAAGCTATGGAAGTTGGCTTAAAGATGACGGTGAAAGGAGGCGGAGGAGATCATGTTGGAGGTTGCGACAAAGAGAAGATGGGGTTTGAAGAGACTGAGCTGAGGCTAGGGTTGCCTGGTGGTGGTGGTGGTGGTGACGGTGAAGTTGTGAGGAAAAGAGGCTACTCTGAAACTGTTGATTTGAAGCTTAACCTTTCCTCCAAGCAAGACACCTCTGGGATCGATCCCAATAATGAGAAAGTGAAAGGCTTGCACCAGGAGAAGAATCTTCTCCTTTCTGCCATTGATACTGCTAAGCCTCCTGCCAAGTAAGTCCCTTTTTCTTCTTGTTTTTGTTAAAAGTAACTTTGGGTTTTGTTTAGGGAAATATGTAGGGTTATTAGGTACTTAATCAAACATATTTTACATAATTATATGAGAAAAAGGAGGAAGAGAAGTAGTTTCCACAATTACCCCTTTGATCTTAATATTATCACCAACAACTTTGGATCTTTGAAGTATATATATATATCATTGTGTAAGCTTAGACAATTTTATTTTATATATATATATATATGTTGGGTTTATATATATATTAATTATGTTCTCATTTTGGAATGGGATGTGCTGTTGGTTAATACAAGCATCTAAGCTAGATGTGTTTACATGTGGTTAATGTAAAAATAATGGTGAATGAAATTAGATATTATAACAATACTATAGCGTGAGACAAATGGTAAATTAAACACACCGCGCTCCATCAAAACCCACCTTAAGAAGAAAGAGAGATGTGGCTTAAAATTATTCTTTTTTGGGATCGGAATAATATTGATTAGCTTTTATGAAGAATAAGAAATTGTACTATATGCATTCAAGCAGTAGTATATTCCATATATCCAATTAGTTATCCTATTTCTACTTGTTAAATAGCTACCTTTATATAGATTTTAAAAAAAGCAACCTATTCTATGCAAAATTAGTACAAACGAAACTATTTGTAGGACTATATATATATATATATGTTGAAAGTTCAAATTTGTAAAATTAGAAACACAATTAATAGAAAGAAATACTAGAATGGATTACAAGTTACAACTCAATTATTGATACTTGAATAGACATATCATGTTAGAAATAGATGAAAGCAATAATGAAGCTGTTTTAGTGGTTAAAAAAGAGACCCTTCAATATTTTGATTCAAGAAAAATACTTAATTAATGATTAAAGAGCGCAAGTTGTGGGATGGCCACCGGTCCGATCATTTCGAAAGAACATGTTAGCCACCACCACACAGAAGAGCAGCAGCGAGGAGAGCGGCGAGAAGGCAGCGTTGGTGAAGGTGAGCATGGACGGTGCGCCTTACCTCCGTAAGGTGGACTTGAGGATGTACACAAGTTACCACCAACTCTCCGATGCTTTAGCCAAAATGTTCAGTTCTTTCACTATCGGTTAGTAAATATACGAATTTTGAGATAAAGTGTTAATTTATTGATATGGTAGTGATGGATTAATTATTTGATGAAAAATGAAGGAAATTGTGGATCTCAAGGAATGAAGGATTTCATGAATGAGAGTAAGCTGATGGATCTCCTTAATGGCTCTGATTATGTTCCTACCTATGAGGACAAGGATGGTGACTGGATGCTTGTTGGTGACGTCCCTTGGGAGTATACCCCTTACCCTAATTAACTTCAATTTTCAGAAATTCCAAAATTATTAAAATTATACAAATAATTTCGTGATTTTTTAAATAATCAGGATGTTCGTCGAATCATGCAAAAGGTTACGCATAATGAAAGGAACAGAAGCAATCGGACTCGGTTAGTATTTTTATTTAATTAATCATTAAGCACCTATATATAAAATAACAAAGAGAAATTATGTTAATAATTGCAGCACCAAAAGCTGTGGAGAAATGCAAGAAGAGAAGCTGAAGGAGGTAGGAGTTGTTAATAGAGCAACCTGCTCTTCTGATCTTGTGGGTCGCCTGCTGCATGCATGCACATCATCATGATGTGATGAAAAATTATTGCAAAGCCAGCAGATGGATGCATGGATGGATGGAGCAGTTTGGCTTTGTTATTACTATTAGGGTGTTTTTGTGTTCTTAAATATTATAAAAGTTATAATGTGAGATAAAATAATAGTAATTAAGTATTAATTGATGACTACTTTGTTATGGAATATGGACAAAACATAAAAAAAAAAAAAGGAACATGAAATATTACTGTATGTCTGTGGCAAGAACTTGGCATGTTGTCTTTTGCTTCTTCCTTTGTGTGTTTAAGCTTTGGTATTAGTTATTATTGATTACGACTTTGCTTAATATAAAATTATAAATAAATAATCTATGTGTTTGTAGTTTTTCTTTTGTTAGATTCAATTATTTTTTTAATATAATATTTCACTTTAATCTATAAATAGAAGAAAAATACGTTTGAACGGACTCGAATTCATATATTTTTACAATGACAATAATACTCAATTTAATCGAGTTAATATTTTATTTTTATTGAGAGAAGTGAAGAAACTGATGAGGGTAAAGGTAGGAAAGAGAGTTATTAATTTGGTAATGTGAAGGGAACAATATAAGGTGGGCATTTATTCATGCACATTGGCTTCTGTCTGAATTTTTTTAAATAATTATTTTTTAAAATTAAAAAAAAAAATTGATGTGTGTCCAATGTAAGTAATATTTGACTTTTAATTATTTAGTTTAAAGATTGAATAAAGAAAGGGAAATTAATCAATTTCATAATAAAGAAAGAGAAGTTATTTTATTTAATTCTTATAATTTTTTTATTTATTTAAGTGGATAATATCGGAATATATTTCGATTATTTTTTTAATTTTGTATTAAAATAGTATTTTAATTATAATCATCAGAAGAAGAAGTAAAAGGGGTAAGGAAAATAGTATATGTCTCTTGTTTAGACTTGATCATGGGTCAAGTCACTCACTTAGACTTGAAGGCTCGTTTAAAAAATTAGAG
This sequence comes from Gossypium longicalyx, assembly GCA_025698465.1. Lineage (NCBI taxonomy): Eukaryota > Viridiplantae > Streptophyta > Magnoliopsida > Malvales > Malvaceae > Gossypium > Gossypium longicalyx. The sequence goes on along the minus strand of CM047001.1, from coordinate 3,193,467 downwards.
AATTTAGATAAAAATATAAGTTCAAGAAATGGACTTAGATAAAAAAATATGACCCATTTTTTAAACGGACCGAGCTCTAGGTAGAATTTATTTACAATTAAATTATAAATATCTCAACTTATTAATGAATTTAAATAAAAAATTAAAATTATAAACAATGTTATAAATTTATAATCATAATTATTAAATGATTAATTTTTCTATGTTTAAAGTGTAAGTTTATATATGTTATTTACTATATTGCAATTAAATTGTGTTTAATATTAAAAAAATTTAATAATAGTTAAATTATTTTTTCTTCAAAATTAATTTATTTTATACAATAGTAAGAGTAGAGAATGATGGTAACACGGTTCAAATCTGTACTAAATGAGTGTCTAATAAGAATTTTAACTACCACTCCATTCAGGTCCAAGACTTTAAAAATTAATTTTTGTAATAATTTTTAAATATTTCACACTTCTATACCTACAACATTATCCATATCACAAGCAAAAATTAGTCAACTTTTTTTTTTTAATTTTTTTCATAAGTCAAATTTTTACTTTTATATTATTTAATAATTTATTTTATTCCAAAATAAATTATTTAAAACTTAATTTCTAAAATTAAAAAGTGTTGTATATAATTTAAAAAAAATTAACTCTAGAAGTTATTTAAAATTAAAAAATTAAAATATTTTTTAAAATTAAAATATATTAGATATATTATTTCTAAAATGATTTATAACTTTTATTTCTAAAATTTAAAAAAAATAAAAAAAAATATTTAAAACTTTATTTCTAAAATTTAAAATTATTAGATATATATTATTTATAAAATTGAAGTTTTAAAATTTAAAATTATTTAACAACTTATTCCTAAAATTAAAATTAAAAAATAAAAATTATTTTAACTTTTATTTTATTTTTATTTTTTTTGAAATAAAGTTGAATCTTTATTAATTTTGGGGTCAAAAAATTCAAAACGACCTTACAATGAAACAATAATTCAAAATAGAATAAGCAAAAAAGCAATAAACAAACGAAATCAGCATATTGAAGAACTGAAAACAAAAGAACCCCCATTTTCCATACTATTGATCCACTGCGCGCGTGCGCATTAAAATAATTAATTTATGAAATAATTTTTAAAGTTCGGTTTTACTACAAGTATATAGGTCAATTGTAATATTTATAGTGACATAATGAAACACCTAAGTATTCTAAGGATCGAACCTACAAGAAGAGGTGATTGAACAATAACTAGCATATACAATAAAGGCTAAATGACTACTAATACGATTTTATATTACGACGATTCATAAAAGATAAGTTTGCAAGAAAATTCAATAATCTACTCTAGGGAATAAATTGCAAGAAATGTAAACTAGAGAGACTATCTAGAAAATGACCAATGGGGGTTGATAGGGGTGAGCGTTCGATCGAATAAAAAAATTTCGAGTTAATCGAGTTGATGAATCATATTTGATCATCCTAACTCGATTTGAAATTTTCTTGAACCGAGTCGAGTGAGATGTAATTCGAATTGAATCGAATCGAATATATTTGTTCGGGTTAAATTAAAAAAAATGATTTTGGGTCCTTCTAATCACTGTCACCCAACGTAATCAAATTTCTCCACCGTAATCAAACTTGTTATTAACTTTTCCCCTCATAATTTATTTATTAATCTTTTATATATGGGTTAACTTCTTTGCTTGCTTAGTTGCTTCAACTATCTTCTGATTCTTGTCACTATGTATTTTAAAATTAAAAATGATATTAAACGTAAAAAATACGATTTTTTTAATAAAAGTTATCTTAATGATAAAATGTGAAATTGATACCAACGTAAAATTTTAACACGAATATTTTATAGCATCAGTAATAATTCAATTTTAACAAAAAATTATAAAGGTTTAATATGATTAAACAATTTAATAATATAAATAGTACAAAATGTGAAATTTAATTTAATAATATAAATAGTGGATATAAATAAAAGTATTACTATTTAGGTTTAGAGATTTTTTTGGATGATTTTAATTTTTAATTTAAGGGTAAAAGGTAAGAAGTAAAAGTTTTAGGGGTTGGGGGAGTAAAATTTTGGGGGAAAAGTAAATGGGGGGGAATATTCAAAAAAATTGAGAGGGGATGAGTTTGGAGTAGAAAGGGGTGGGGTGGGATGGGAGGGGAGTAAAATTATTGGGGAAAAATAAAGAGGTTTGAGAGTTTGGGGCAAAAATGTAAAATATTATAGTTTGGTATTCGTTTTATTTGAATTATTCGAGTTATTCGAATTTGAAAACTAAACTTGATTCGAACTCGAAATTCGAAAAAAAATTCGAGTTGATTCAAATAATTCAATTAATTCGAATAACTCGATTCGTTTAACTCGAAATTCAAATTTTTTGCCAATTTTTTCGAGTCGAATCGAGTTTTGCTCACCCTTAGAGGTTGGTTGACTTCAATATGGTTCACCAAATTTTGGACTAGGGACATAAATCACATAAATTACCAAGTGGCTCCATTTTATCTTTCGATCTCAATTTTACCGACTTAGATGAATTAAGTATGGTTTATTTTCTGGTCTCACCGGTTAATCTATGACTAACGAACAGGTGTGCGACAAGATTACATTCCGGTCTCACTTTATCTTAATATTCCCTTAGGGGTATCACTACATAAGTTCTTAGTTCGATTCAAATTAGTCCAATTTGTTACAGTTTAGTCATTTGTCCAAAGATTTTAATTTATCCACATCTCCACCAACCAACCCCTTTAAGGATTTAGCTACATATGCTTAAAGTCAAGAAAATAAACATAACAATAGAAAACAAAACAACCATGAAAGCAAAGCTTAAGAAAAATATGAAAGTTGAGATTTTTATGCAAGAAAACTTAAATAACATGAAACCAATAGCATTTAACAAATAAATCTAAAGCAAGAAACTTAAACGCAACAAGTTTTAACATATTTGAAGTGAAATAAACTCAAATACATTAAACTAAAACTTAAAGAGTCTTGAAAAGAAGGTATAGGGACTGGAAATATAAATAAACCTTAGCTTCAATTTTAATTAGCTTAACTAACATAAAAAACAAGAAGTAAATATAGAAAAATAAACTCTAATCTAATGTAGAAGAAGAGAAAAATAAAAATCCTAGAAAAGTGCAGAGAAAAACTAAAAAAAAAAAAACTAAACCTCAAAACTAAGCTAAATGTGTCTCTCTTCTCCTCAGTAATTTTTTGCTATTTTGAAGAGTGTTTTGATGACTTTTCGATGCTAAAATTGCCCCTACAGAGGCCTTGTGTGATTGGTGGGTCGGGTAGACAAATGTTTCCCTTTTTGTCCAAGTTTGTCCCTCTGACGAATGTGATATCGGGATATCTTGAGTAGTATTGAACTTGAGGTCTTCCTTGAGAGGTCGATATCATGATTCGCAAGGAGGATGTTGCGATACCACTGAAGAGTCTTTTTGGTCTTCTATACTATCGAAGGTATCGCAATTCCAAGGGTTAGATATCATGATACCTTTTCGCTAGATGTTGTTTTTACTCCTTTTCGACCTCCGACATGTCCCTACCTTACTCAAACACATGTTAGACCTCCCAATGGTACTATAGGCCAATTGGGTAAAAAAAATAGACAAAAACGAGAGATTTTCACTTATTACCCGAATACAAAAATAACAAAAAAACTAAGTTGAAAACTCTATTTTGCTCAAGAAAAAGCTTATTAAGTGTATTGGAAAAGCCTAATTTGCCACATCAATTTGTGGCAGATCAATTATCAAGAACCAGCCATTGAATTGAGTCTCCTCCCCTTCCATCAGGCAACACATCCGTTTTAGAAACCAAGACCCCTTTTTGATGATTATACTCCTCATCCCGTTGATTGATCTTCCAAATACCTTTCTTCTCCTTACCAGTTCCTCCATTTCCAATTACTACCCCTATGGATATAATATTCTTCTGTCTTATACCACTGTAAACTCGCCGGTGCCGATACTCTTCCATTTAGGTAAGCCAATTTGTTTCTCTGTAATCCTCCTTTTTCTACTACATAAGCTGTTACATTTGCCTTCCTTGATATGTTCTTGAAGATACATTTTGCAAAACCCTTACTAAACTATTTTATATATGAAATGTAAGAACTCAAAATTGACCCATCTTCCTTTTGATTTTGTACTTTCCTGATGATACTGAGAGCATCTCCTTCAATAATCACTTGCCTAAGACCCAAATCATGCCCCGTCAGTACTACTTGTAAACACTCCAACGCCTCTACCGCGAAAGGGGTTTGTACACAATGTTGACAACCATTTTCTAACCTAGTACCTCCCCCATACAATTCCTACACATAATCCCCAACCCTGATCTATTCAACTGCTTGTTGAAGGCAACATCAAAATTGAATTTAATCAAAAGCGATTTCGGTGGTCTCTATCTTTCTTCCCCAATCTTCTGACCAAGTAATTTCCTATTAACCATTTTCAACTCACTTATGTATGATTGGATGAAACTTGCAGTACCATGTGGTGACTAATGTATTCCTTCATGCAGGGCCTTGTTCTTAACTCCTTAGATAGCCCATTTGGCACAAAGGACAATCTTCTGTTGAGAAATCAAAGCACTGATAAGCATTAATCTTATCTACTGTCTGTAATCACTATGTGTATCTCTCTGAACCCTTTGAACCACTAACACAATGCCAAGTTACTTATCCTTCGATAATGTAGATTACTATTTGATGGAATAAAATTATTGTATACCCTCCAGTTTGTTGTCTTGATTTTCCCTGGTAGATTTGTCTGCCATAGATTCTTTAGAAAGAATTTTTTTATATTTTCATGAGTGCCAGAACTAGGACTAGAGTTCTCCTTCAAGAGTCTTTTGCAACCATTTCTCACAGTGCATTCTCCCATTGCTTCACCACTCTAGACCATCCTATCCTCCTGCGAGTACCTTGCCAAAGGAATATTCAAAATTCATTTTGCATCCTCATTCGAAAAAAGACTAGTATTATACTTTTCCCTCAACTGTCTTAGGTTCGGTTTAATTAAATCAACCACTTTATTTTGATTTTGATTTCTAATAGTACTCTGAATTCTATGATTCTGCAATCCAGGAATCCATACATCTTGCCGAATAGATATTAGGTTGCCCATACCCACCCTCCAGCACATGCCTTCTTGCAAAAGCTTCTCCGTTGCCCATACACTTTTCCAATTATATGAAAGGTAATTTCCTAAGCCAGAACTCATAAAATTTCCATCTAAGTAATATTTTTCTCTTAATGTTCTTGCCAATAAAGAGTCGAGAAATTTGATCAAACATCAACCCTACTTTGCAAGAAGGGCTAAATTAAATTTGGATAAATCCCTAAACCTCAAACCCACATCCTTCTTAGACTTACATAACTTCTTCCAATCACACTAGTGAATTCCCCTCTTCCCCTTCTGCTTTTGCCACCAAAATCAACAAATAACTTGCTCCATATCATTACATAACAACTTTGGTAACAAAAAAACAAGACATAGCATAAGTTAGAATTGCTTGCAATATACTTTTAATGAACACTTCTTTACCTCCATATGATAGTGTCTTAACGCACTAATTTCCAATTCTTTCTTGTTGAAAAAAAAATCCAGTTTGAAAATGATTTTCTAACATAGCTCAATAAAAATTTTGAAAATCGACCTGGTCTGTGATATTTATAGCAATAAACTTTAGACTGAAAACGTACGTGTTTTTGGATAAGCGGATCCTTGATGTTTTTCGACTTTCAACCAAACTATCTTCTCCACTATTCTTGTACCACGAACTGCTTCGATTGTGTGCTCAAACAATTTGAATCAAAACACAGAACTAGAAAACAAATTCTTTTTTTAGGTGAAAACGAAAATTCTTTCTTCTTTAATAAAAACCAGCAAAATTGTTATTCTAAAAAATATGTTTATAAGTTGAGAATAAATTCTCTCTAAATTTCGATAGAATAATAATCTCTCAAAAGTTTTATTCATAGCTCTATTGGTGCCATCTATTTAGAGACAGAGAAGATAGAACTCTTATAGAGTTGTAGAGGTTTATTTCAAATAGAAAAAGAATATCCTACCCATCTATTTAGAGACAAAGAAGATAGAACCCTTATAGAGTTGTAGTGGTTTATTTCAAATAAAAAAGGAACATCCTACATAAAGTAGGAGAGGGGAGAATGATTCACCCTTGTATTTCTACTAGGGTTCCCGCACCCTTCAAGTTTTATAAGGGGTTTTGGGCCTCTCTCACATTGGGTCTAATTACGAGTACTTCTTAAGCCTTTCTAACCTAATACTTTGTAATATGATTTAACCCGGTTCAATTTTTCTATTTCCAAAAATAAACTTTAATATTTACATATTAAATAGTTTTCTCATCCTAATTTTACTCTAGTAAAATTTTAATGATTTTACCTCTCGATAAAATTTTAACGATAATACCCCCAGTAAAATTTCGAAAAAGTTTGTTCAATATGTCAAAAATCAATATGTTCACTATGACCAAATGATTTATTTTCATTTTCGGACTTCAAAACAGTCCAAAAACATAAACTCATTATTCCATAATTTTTTAAGTAATCCTATATAGGATTGCAAATTTCCATTTTCATTTCCATTTCCATTTTTAGAAACTTACATTCATTTCCAAATTATTTCATTTCTCTATTTCGAAGAAAACCATAATCATTCCTGAATGTTTCTCATTTCTCTTTTTCTATTCATTTCATTCATTTTTATTCAAACACGCAAATCATTTCTGGTTTCAACAAGCTAGCGAAAGGATCGAATGGAGATATAAAGTTAAGGCTCAAATAATCTATTAATTATGAACTTATTTAGTCAAAAATTCATTCAACTATAGTATCGTGACTGAGCTCTCCCCAACGACATACCATTACGAAAGCAACTACTTAGTGCTCATCCAATGACCTTGTCATTAGTGTGTTACCTTCATAGGATATCATTGATCTCTTTGAGATAATATTTATTCTTCAAATATGATCATATTTTATCTCATGGTAACCATTAAATCTTCCTTCATAAAAAGTCAATCACTACTAATTAGTGATCAAATCATTCATCACAAAGATGGATGACCAATGGTCATGTTTACTTTTCATCAACCACGTAATGCCAATAAGATTATATCATTTACCTATGTTTTGGGTTATGTATTCCACTATTATGAATGAAACTACACACTACAGAAATCGTACACCTAATGCACCAACTTTCGGTTCCTCATCTATTTTAACTTAGGTTTTTACTTACATCAAAGTGTATGAGTCACGCATACATAGTCCGCCATCCACTTAGGATTCATGTATGCCACACTATGAAGTCATAAGTGACTAAATCCATAAATGGATTCAGGATATATTCTACTTGGGTTCTGTCCAATGTACTGTCAGTCTAGTCAACCATATCTATGTCTTTATCTTCTGGGAGTCATCCGCTCCGATGCCCAAGATAAAGCATCTCCCCAATTGGACTTGATAGACGACATATTAGTCTTTCAATCAGTTTACTCATTTTTTATTAGATTAAGGACACATTTAGGTTTGTTTACTAATACAAGTTATCTTTTCGTATTATGATTCAACCACATCATACCGCTTAGTATTAGTTAAACATTAGACAACTAATGAGTAACATGTACTTCCATTTTGCTTTGAATGCAAAAATCATGTGAGGGAAATTATACAAAGTATATTAATGTAATTAATGACGTTGTTTTATTAACCAATCTGTTTGAAAAAATTAGAAATGTATATTGACGAAAATACTCCACTTAGGGCCCCAGATCTAACATTTATGTCATCTTATCTTTTAGTACTTGAAAAGCTCTTTGTTTCTACCTTCCCATCACATTTAGGAGCCCTAAATACTTTTCCAGATCTAAAGAATAATGCACCCTTAATACTTGAGACACCAAATTTCTTGCTTAACCAGAACTATTTGAATTGAAATATAATAACGATTTGTCATAATTAATGCATTGCCCTAAGTAAACCTCGCACTCATTTAAAATACCATTCATTACATATGCCCCCTATCAGAAGCTTCACCAAAAAGTATACAGTCATCCGCAAATAGAAAATGAATAATCGAAAGATCCATTCTACTCTCTTTTACTCCCTTTACCTCTTATTCACTCATCGTTATTCTTATCAGTGTGGACAATCCCTCACTGCAAATAAGAAATAAATAAGGGCTAAGAGGATCACCATGCATAAGGCATCTTGTCGGCTTAAATCCCTTTCTCATTTCTCCATTAATGCATATCGAATACAAGACTTAAGAAATATATTGCATAATTAGATTGATCTACGTTTCCTCAAATCCCATCTTCAGTATCACATCTCACAAAAACACCCATTCGGCGCTATCATATGCCTTACTCATGTCGAATTTAAGTGCAAAAGACCCTTTCTTACCATTTTTTCACTACTTAAAAGTGTGCAAGATTTTGTAGGCCAATAGCACATTATTAGTAATCATCCTCCCTGAAATGAAAGCACTCTATACTTCATCAACACAACTATCTAGCACTCATTGAAAATGATTAGCCACTATTTTTTATATTAATTTATAAACTATCAAGCATAGACTAATAGGCTTGAAATCCTTAAAATTATTTGGATGAGCAATTTTAGGGATCAATACTATAAGATTTGAGATAATAGTTTCCAAAGAATTACCTCTATTAAAAATACTAAGGCAATAAGAGCCAACATCCCGTCCAATAATGTGCCAGTATTTCTAAAAGAATAATATTGGGAACCCATCTTCTCCGGCAGCCTTCAATGGGGCCACATCTTTCAAAGCTGACTGAACCTATTCTATTTTGTACTCCTCTATTAGCTCATGATTCATACCCTCAATGATGCATTTTTTTACTTTTGACAGAACATGTTCTGAACATCCGCCTCCTTGTGAAGTGAATACGTTGAAAAAATAACATCTTGCAATCCCTGTCATTTCTACCTTATTTAAGGTCAACGACCCATCACTCATTCTTAGTTATCTAATGTGATTTATTCTTCATCTTTAGGAGAAGAATCTATGAAAGAATGTCATATTACGATCACCCATCTTTAACCAATTAGCTCTTGATTTTTTCTCCCAATATAACTTTTTATTTTCTATCTCCAAATTGAGTTGCAACTTTGTATCAATCAAATCCTCTATAATTGCATCCATGCAGTCCTCCTCATTTACTTTAGCCACCTGCCTCTGAAAATTTCTCGTCACCCCCACTTTTTGTTCCTTTATTCCTTTGGCCCAAATTTGTAAACCCTCACTAAAAGCCACAAGGCGATCTGGTACATCACCGCTACTACCTTCCCATAATTAACGGATTTCCCCTTCATAGGAGTCTTCTAAAATCAACCACTTTTCAAATATGAATCTCTATTTCGATAGTCTGAGGTCATAACGATTTGTCTATATTAGCAATGGGCAATGGTCAGAAAAGGAAATCGTTAAATACTTAATGCTATAATTCAAAAATAGATCCCACCAATCCATATTTGCCACACATCGATCTAACCGCTCCCTTACATTATTTTCTGCCAAGTTCCCTCTTTCCCAAGTAAACCAAGGACACGAAAACCCCAAATCTTCCAACTGACATTCTACCAAAGTGTATTTGAAAGCCTCCAATCTATCTCCCTCCCTTGCTACTCCCATTTTTTTCTCAAAAGAATACAAATTTTCATTTAAATTTCCCCCAACCAACCATGGCAAACTTTGGTCTCGTCCTAGTGTTAGATTTGGTACCCTGAGTGTACCATATTCATTTGTAAAATTGTAAATTTTTCGAACAGATTGATTGATAAAGCAAATTCATTTATTACAATTAATATACTTTGTATTATTTTTCTTAAATGATTTTTGCACACAAAGCAAAATGAAAGCAAATGTTGCTCATTAATTGTCTAATGTTTAATAAATACTAAGCAGTATTACGTGGTTAAATTGTAATACGAAAAAAGACAACTTGTATTAGTAGACGAACCTAAACATGTCCTTAGTCTAATTGAAAATGAGCAAAGCGATTGAAAGACTAATATGTTGTCTATCAAATCCAATTGGGGAGATGACTTGTCTTGAACATCGAAGCGGATGACTCTCAAAAGATAAAGACATAGATATGACTGACTAAACTAGCAGTACATCAAACTGGAACCAAGTAAAATAGATCCTGAAACCATTTATGGATTTATTGGCTTGTGATGTTCATAGTGTGACATACCTAAACCCTAAACCCAAAACATCAAGGACATTTTGCAACACTCTCAGTCTTTTCTTCCCATTCGATTCTTCTATAGGAGTATCCTCTGCATCTTGCATCCATTGAAGACCTTTAGACCCACCAAGCATCCCTTCTTCAATCTTCCTTCCCTATTAGGATTCCCTTCTAAATTAAATCCTAAAATAGGATTCACTTGATGCCTCTTCTTATTTTGTGCACTAATTTGATCCCCTCCATTAATTCACTTCCCGAAAATCAGCCTACTGACTTCTTTCCATAAAGTTCACTACAATCATCTTCCCGAAGCCAAAATCTAGGAGTGGTGATTGCCCTCCTCTCCGGAGCCCTCGTAAAAAGATTCCACCCAAATTCTATATTTCTTTCTTCGTTCGTTAACCAGATCAGGTAGAAACTATCACCATGTCCAAGACAACCACATAAGAAATAGAAAAGAGTTAGTTTCTCGTATTGAAATCTTGCATAGAATTGTTTGCCTGTCGAAATTACTTTCTTTTTCCTTCGTTTAAGAGGTAGTCTAACATCAACAATAACCTGCACTCTCATAAAATCTTTGAATCCCCTACTTATTTGCTTCACATCATATTCCACAAAGGATCCAAAAAATGCCCCAAACTATTTAGCAATCTCTTCTGAGAACATACCTGGTGGCAAATCATGAATTTGAACCCATAAATAAGAGTATATCAATAGTACTTCCATCGAATCTTTACTATCTTTCAACCGGTGAAAAACCAACAAATGATTATTAAATGTCCACGACACCTATTTATGACCCCTACTAATATCCAACTCATGGTAAAACTTGAACAAAAACCTTTTCTCCCCTAGATCTAAGATTAAAACACCACCAAGACGATGCCATATATTAGGTATACTATTTCTCATCGTTGGGAAGTGAACAACACTTGCCGTCAAAAAACACCCTACCAAAAAATATTCATGCATCAGCTTCTGTGTCATCGCTCCTCCATTAATAAGCCAAGCTTCTTTTTCCTCAAAGTCTATCCTCAATCCAGCAATACTGTTCTCTGTTATTTGATCAGAGCAACCCAATCAACAATAGCACCAGATACCCCATGACGTTGCTCTACACTCCACAACGAACAAAGAGAATCGAAACCTAAACAAACTAAAACCCTAAAAATACTAAAACATTAAAAAAATCGTGCCACAAAGAGCAGACAAAATTTGAGCCACAAAGAGCAGACAAAATTTGAGAGAAAACGTGCCATTGGGGCAAACTTTTTCTATTTTTTTAACTTTTATTTTTAAACTTACCTATATAATATATGTTAATTTTATCTTTCAAATTTTCCTTTTTACAATTAAAGCATAAATCATATTTATAATATTACAAATATATTATCTTTTAAAAACGAAAATATATTTTTAAATTTATTTATATTATTAAATATTATTTCATCAATAATATTAATTAATATTTCACTATTTAAATAATAACACTTTTATAAAATAAAATATAGGAACAATCCATGCGAATTATTATATATAATAATAAAATTGAGTTACACAATCACCGACAAGGGCTTATACAGTCTTGGAGAAGACACCTCTGCTGAATCCCATATGCATTTCCCAATCCCATACCATATACATGCAAATTCTCCATAAATTTAAAACTTAATTATTTGTGGTAGAGAATTTTTTAGTGAGAAATAGAAAAAAGTCCAATTCCATATTTACCTACACATTAAAAAATCAGAAATGAGAAATTCTTGGAAAGTGACACTAAAAAAATCTTTAAATAAAATCATTTATACGGATAGATTTGTTTATATTTTTTGTTGGAATGGAAGTATGTATATATATATATATATATATATATATAATAATCGCTCCTTAATAAGAAATTATTATTTTTGAATAATTTCATATGTTTTTTTTAACACAGTGTTTAAAACTATCATAGCCTCTCCGTAACCCATAAATAGGAGGATAATGTGCTTTACCATACTTAGATCCACGCCCTCTTGCATTGATAATAATATTTATACCAATCAAACTAATACTCAATCAATCTTATGGATGATTTAAGATGCGATTCAATTTTTTTTTTAAAATTATTCCATTGCCATTTTCTGTATTTCATTCTTTAGTATTTGTAAGGTACATCATAGTGTGTTATCTTTAGTATTTGTACAAATGTCATAATATGATAGTATATGTTTGAGATGTGTCTTAGTAATTGCTTTGTTGGTTGAATGCGTATATTATTTATGGATAGAATGCTCAATGGTTGGTATGTATATATGAGAAAAGTGGTTGAGTACATAATAGTCTTTTAAAGCATATTATGTTTGGACATGAGATAAATTTGGTTATGATTGTTTGGGGGTTTATAAAAGGATGAGAGTTTGGATGGTTCTTAAGTCATTTAAAATGGTTTTTAACCTAATTTGCATTTAAGTATTTATACTTGAAGTACAAATACAAATACTCTCTAAATTAATGTCAAAAGAAATTTTATTATGGTGCAAAATACTATTACTATGATTTTTAGTTTCAATATTGTATAATCTAAAAGTATCGATATCCATATGACTCAAAAGAATTTAAAATTAGCTTTTAAAGATCGGTTAAAAGTTGATTTTGATAAATAATGCCTCCAAGCATCAGATGTAACAAATGTTGCAATTCATCTCAACTTAATCTCAATTAAATTCATTCGTTTCAAAACTCAAGCTTGTTTGCAATTGAACTCTTTTTATATAATAAAAGTAAAAATGCAATTTTATTATATAAAAAGTATATGCCAAGAAAATGTTCAATTAAACTTATGAGCAATTCAAATCAAGTATTACAATGTTCAAATTCAATTCAATAGATAACTCAAACAATACTCGCTAATTAAAAAAGTCAAATTCAAATTCTTCTTTGAGTCAAACTCTAATGATTTGTGAACATATCTCTTGTATCAACATAGGAAGGAACAAGATCTTATGGATAGGAGAGCATTGATAATTTCTAACATAAACTAGCTAAATTTTCAACTTTCTTTTTTCCTTTTTATAAAAAGAAATACTAAGTCCTTCAAAAAGGACATAAATTATTTGAGAAGTATCTGTTCAGTGTTTACTGTTTAGGTCTAAGGCCTAGGACATATGACGACAAACAACAATTGTGCACAATAAATTTTTTTTATTTTTTCTTTTCAAAGAAAAGCTGTGCAAAGTAGAGGTTACAAAAAAAAAAAGGATTTTAGTCCACAAGCACCTTACATTGTTGTTCCACAACCTTTCTTCGTTTTTTATCATCAATTGCCTGCAAGGGAACAACATTACTTCACATTAGCTAATTCAATTTTTATATTTCTCTATTTGGCTAGCTACCATGGTCGATTCTTCCACTTTTCACAAGCATTCAACTTAGCTGAGCAATTTTCATTTATACATCAAATTTTACTTTTTCACATTCATCAAAGCACATCAAAAAGGTCTTTGGGAATATGAATGTGTGAGATGAGCAACGGCAATGTAATGAAAGAAAGCATTTGTTAAAAACAGAGTCCATTCTCCCAGTCTGAATTACATTTTTCAAACCAATTTCTGCTATGATGAAATTATTACCTCTTGACTCAGGCAATCTGGTGCACGAACCCTCTTGGAGCCATCAGCCAATCGCTTACATTGAAACTGGTTTTCCAAAGATGCCAAGCTATCACTCACCTAACATTACCAACATTTGCAAAAGGCTAAATAAGGGTGAACTCTGACCAATAAGGGGATGTGATTAGAGATGGTATTTGCAGTTTGAAGACTTGAGTTAACAAGTGCAAAATGGAGCTCAATGAAATTATTGTTTTTTTACCTGGCCTTTGATGGCTCCAATTAACGACTCCTGACATCCGGACGCATGCACATTTTGTAAACTTGGGCATTGAAGGAGCAATTTCTCTATGAAAACAGAGTTTATGAGATACTTCTTAAAACATAAGAAAAAAAATGAGCATAGTCAACTCGCCAAACTAGCAGATTGATACCTGGATGCAAGTTTTTACAAGAGATGAGATTTAGGTCATTGAGTTCGGGACAATTCAAACATAAAGCCTGCATTTAGATTCCCAAATAAGAACCGCATAGGGTATTAAGAAGAAACTGGTAAAATAGTCAAGATTAAGGACAAAAGATCTCACATCTAAGCCAGAACAACCCCACAAGCTGAGTTTTTTTAGTCGGCTGTGTTTGATAATAAGCTTCTGGTACATAAGGTACAGTTTATTGTTCAATGCATTTGGAAGTTCATTATCGCCACTTTCATCACAAGGTGAATTCTGGGAATCAGGATCACATACGGTCATCCCACAATCCATAAGTTCAAGAAGAGGTAGTTGAGCTGTGGCAAACTGAATTCCACCTGATAAAAGCGGAGAAACACATCAATGAGTAGATTTAGGTAAAAATAGGACATTCACAGGATAAATACAGCTATGCGGAGATAAAGGTGTGAATCTTAGACATGAAAATTACTTGAAGTTATGTTAGGACAAAGAGCAAGGAGGAGTCTTGACAGTGTGTTTGGGAACACATTGCAGATCATTCCAATGCCACTATCACTGATGCTAGACCTAAGACGAAGCAGCAAGCATCAGGACTGAAGATTAATTGATAAAAGGTTACCCCTTAGAACCAGCCCAGATAAATGGATTAACCATTTAAAGCTGGATAAAAACATACCCGCTGAGATCAAGCAATTCTAATTTTGAATAACTTGAAGCAATAGCAGCAACAGATGCATCTGTGATTTCTGAGCCAAGAACAAGCGAAAGCATCCGCAAGCCCCTGAATAATATAAAAAACAATCAGTAAACTAGTGACTAGTTATACTCCAAATGCAGAAATCTATAAAACAAAGCATGGCATTGCTAGAAAATTTTACAAAACAAGTCCTCCATTTAAACGCTATGACTCCTCATAAAGCAAGGCAAAGTCTATAGGTTCTTATGTGATACATGATTAAAAATGAACGTGTGGAACAAAAGGTTCAACAAACCTCAAATTAGCAGCTGTAAGAGAAAGCACTACAGCATGTGAAAGTCGAACTGATGCAATGTGGATGTTTTGCAACCTTGGACAACTTCTACCCATACCATCAACCATGGTTGTAAGATCGGTAGTATCATTTTCTTGGCGAGAAAATTCTAAGGATATCTCTTTCAAATTGGGACAGCTAAAAACCTACAATACAAGGCACATATAAACACAAATTCAATAATATTGCCCAAAAAAGTTTTGAACTTGGAAAAACAAAAAAGGACCTGATGAAAAAGTTACCATCTTGGAAAGGGAATAAAGATCAGAGAGCCAGAGTGTAGATAGACTAGATGAAGAGAGGACAAAGCCCCCTAAATTAGAACATCCTTCCATCTTAAGACTCGTTAGGCAGCGTTTATCAGCAACAAAACGACCCAATTCATCCCTATACATGAAACATTAATTAAAAGTTAATCAGAACCACTTAATCAACCATTTATTAACTTAAGCCAACTTAAATTGCAATTACACATAATCAAGACACGGAACAAAATATGACAAAAACATTAAGGAACAAATAAATATTACATTGGATTCAATCATAAACTGGACTTTTAGCGTAGTATGAGACCAATAAAAAACAAATAAACATTCACTCTACTCGCTTTGCTGTTAGAATTTTATCACTTCTTCTTATAATTCAAAAAAAAATAAAAAAACAAATAAATATTTACAAACACTAGTTAGGTCGCGAAATTAAAAGAACGAAAAAAATTGACCAAAAGACCATTCAACTAGATATTTCTATGCATTTCACCCCAACTTTAACCTCTTAGTGACTCATACCTTTCAATTATTTTACTGGTGAAAAGACTGATAAATTCAACCAAATAGCTAGATCTAAGCCTTTTCGGAGCCCCGACAATCAAGCAACAACAGAAGTAGCAAAGTTTATTAACGGAGCAACTAGATATACTATTTTAAAGATCTAATGATAAATTTTAGGAAAAAAGGGGGAGAAAAAAAAAGTATACCCCGTGATCCGATTAACAGCCATATTAGATGTAGAAATCTCCATAGACTCCAAATTAGGGCAAGAAAACGCAATGCACGCCAGCATCGTTGCATCCACATCACTGTAAAACCCAAACAAGAAAAGATATTGAGTAAAACAAGGGTAAACAAAAGTCCAAAAGCAGCATTGATCCCTCTCCCTACCCTTACAGATCCCCATAATGATGCAAGCAGAAAACCAATTTTACTGTTTCTTACAATGAAACAAATTGTTGGGATACATCTCTCTAAGTGAATAAAGATTTTCCAAACAAAATTTTTGTTGCAAAGTTAATCCGATCCCTTATTAATTATCGCATTGGTTTTAGCTTTTAAGTTTCATGGCATTTTGATTATAGATCAGTTTCCACTTCATTTCATCGATTATGTATTCTTAAATTATAACCAAATTAATTATCATTTCATGATTTTATCTCGATCTTCATTGGTATCAACCGATCCAACCAATAAAATCCTAGATCCTTCAAACGTTGGCTTAGACCCGAACCTTTCCATCTTAAGAGACATCCTAACGAGGCTCGGGCATTTCTTCAAAACCGATCCGATGAACCTGAGCTGACCCCTAGGTGGGACCATAAGTCTCAGCTCCTCCGCCGACCTCCACAACCTCTTCGTCGTTTCCCTCCAACCTTTACACACACTCGCCGCCGCCAAAAGACCCGCTGGCGGCAATCTCCTCAAGACCTCCCACAAACACCCAGCCGGTAACCCACCGGAGATCACCTCATTATCCGGATCAAGATCTGTACCCGGGTAGGGAGAATTAGACTCATCTAAATCGCGTTCCGGCGAGTCAGCGCGGGTGTCGATATCGTCAAAGGAAAGCGCACGTCGGAGATGCGTGTAAGACTGACGTAGGGGCGGAGGACGGGACGCGGATGATGAATTTTCGACAGTAATGGCGGATGGAGATGAGGTAGGAGTGGAAATCGAAGTAGGGTAGGTGGTACTGTTGAGATGGCAAACGTGGCCTTTCTTGGGAAGACCACATCTGCCACAATTGTAACTGCCGCGGCGCTTGGCCGGTTTGAAGTCAAACGCCGCGGCGGCAGGAAAGGAAGTGGAGGTTGACGAAGAAATGTGAGGCTGTGGGTGGTGCATCGCCGCCGAGCGATGAAAGAAATAAATTATTGGAGTGAAAGGAGGAGGGATTTGGGTGAAGACTAGAGAGGAAAGAAATATTGAAAATAAAGGGAGCGGGGAGGGGCGGGAGAAATGGCTACTTTTGGCGCCTGTTTTCGAAACCTGTAATGGAAAATAATAATAATAATAATATTATTATTATTATTATGAGGTGAGGGAGGAGCGTCGCCAGTGCCTGGTTTATGATGTTTATTTACTGCTTTACCCTCTACCTTTGTTGGTAGCACAGGCAAAGTGGAAAACGTTAAACAAATAAAACGCCGTTTTTTTCCTTTTTAATGATATTTATGGAATTTTGATAAATAAATAAATAAAAAGTGATATATATGGAATGGGAAAATATTTTCAGTATTTGGCTGTAAATTGGACAAATTCATTTACCAGCAGCAAACACTTATAGAAGTTTCATTACTTCTTATTTTATTACCATTTTTATTATTGAAGTGCCTCTGAAAATGAAATGTACCTAAGATATTAATTTAGGTTTAATAGTCAAATTTTTATAAAAAAAAACTATTTAATTTTTTAATTTTTTATATATGAATTTTTAAAATGTATGAAAAAAAACGCCTTTAAACTTTTTAAAAAAAAAAGCAATTAAGTTCGTGCTCTTTTTTTCGCTCAATTAGATATTTAAATTGCCAAAATGCATCAAAAAGGTCAGGGACGGATCCAAATATATAATTTTTTCTATTTAGGCCCTTTACAATTTATAAAATTTTAAATTAGTAATGATAAAATTGTACTTTGGCCCACCAAAAATGATAAAAATTTTATTTAATCTTCTAAAAATTATAAATATATAGGCTATTAAAATGGAGAAATTCTATTTTTATTATCATAAAAAAATATAATTTAATTCCCCCTAAATCGTATTTCTGGATTCGCCACAGAAAAAAGCCCTTTCCTTATTAACTTTAACGGTCAACCATTAAAACTATAGAAAAATTATAAAATGCTTCTTTTGATACGATAATTTTTATAATTTTTTACAAAATTTATATTTCTTTATTTTTTTATAATTTTCTCACGACTTTATAAAATTTTATAATTTTTTCTATATTTATGTATATTTTATAAAAAAATTACGATTTTTATAAAATTTTACATTTTTTAAATAATTTTTTATGATTTTTATAAGTTTTTTCTATATTTTAATATTTTTTATTAAAATTCAATAATTTTTATAACTTTTATGGATTTTTATTTTTATTATTTTTTTTGTCGCATATCACGGCATGGTTGTAATATGTGGTGGCTTTAACTAAAAAAAATTAGGGGCGGTAATGGTCAAAGGGCCTTTTTCAATGGTAGATCTAGAAATACGACTTAGGGGGCCAGGGGCAAAGTCAAAAAAAATTGGGGGGTCAAAATTAAATTATATATTTTTATGACAGTAAAAATGTAATTTCATCATTTCAAATAACTTATATATTTATAATTTTTAGAGGATTAAATCTAATTATTATCATTTTTGGGGAGCCAATGTCTAATTTTATCATTACTAATTTAAAATTTTATAAATAAAGGGCCTAAATGGATTTTTTTCATTTTAGGGGGTTTGGGGCCCTTGCCAGCCCTACTAGATCCGTCCCTGGCCTTTTTGATGTATTTTGACAATTCAAATACCTGATTGAATGCAAAAAAAAAAGGTGGCTTAATTGCTTTTTTGAAAAATTTTAAAGGCCTTTTTAGTGTATTTTAAAAGTTTAAGTACCGAATTGAGTGCAAAAAAAATGGCTTAATTATTTTTTTTTTTAATTTGAAGACTTTTTACACCTTTAAGCCATTAATTTATTAATGAAATAAATGTCTAAATTCTAGATTTTTTTCTTTCCAAAAAATATTTTTTGATTTTAACAGCCATGGTAAACAGTATTAAACATTTTAAAAGCTTTTTTTTTTCCATATTTTTCAATCTCAATCATAAATTAGTCTTAAGTCAAATAGCACCAACATCACTGTTCCAAATTATAATATTATTGACAGCAAGGAAATTAGTATATGATTAATCTGAATTAAAGTACTAAGAGTGTTTCATATGAATATATTCCACATTAGTGACCATTGAACTTGTAACATTGTATAAGGAATGAATTGGTTATATGAACTTTTATAATTGTTAAGAGATGCAATATGTGTTATGTTATGTGGTATTAAAGATTGGCTAGTGTAATTGAAATAAGTTGTGTTACAAGTTTATGGTATATTGAAAATTAATATGACATGAAAATATGATAAAGATGTGAGTGAGAATTGTGATATGAGGTTATTATTGTGAATGGTGAAAATAGATAAGTTCTGATAATATCTACTTTTTTTGACGTAATGGTTAAAACTACTCGTAGCCCCTCTCCAATCCATAAATAGGAGGACAAAGCACTTTAGCACACTCAAACATACGTCTTCCTACATTGGCAACAATGCCCATGCCAATCGAACTAAGACTCAATCAGTAGAGGTGAGAACATATTTAAATATTCTTAAATGAGTCAAGCGCTACTAATGACTTAATGGTAAGTTTGCAATAGAAAAGTATAATTGCTTTACTAGTTAAATGCGTGTATTATTTATGGCTAGATTGCTCAATGTATATATGTAAAAGGTGGTCGAGTATGTGATAGTCTTTTAAGGAATACTACATTAGAAAAATGAGGTGAATTTGGTTACGATTGTTTGTGGTTTACAAAGGATGAGACTTTGGATGGCATGGAAGTGAAATGAAATGGTTTTTGGGTTAATCAACATATAAGTATTGATACCTAAAGTAGAGGTATCAATTTTATCTGGATCAACGTAAAAAATGATTCCTTTAAGGTGCAAAGAAATGATAACATGACCCTTGGTATCAATACTATCTAACCCAAAGGTACTGATACATTTTCTAAGGTATTGGTACCATAAACCTTTATGTTGCTTAGAGATATTTGATATTAGGAGTAGTTTTAGGTTAATAATATTTAATCAATGACAAACTACTTAAGGTATGAACTTGTTTTCTAGGATCAATTAAAAATTGGTTTTGATCGACAATGCCTTTAGGCACCAGATGTAGCATACTTATCCAAGATTGTCTACAATCCAAGTAAGAAGTGTTTCAAGTCAACTCAAGCTCAATCAAACATCACGTTTTAAGTTTGTCTGTACTTAAGCTCTTTCTATATAATAATATTGTAATTTTATAATATAAAAATGATAAGGAATGAGAGTGGTAGAACGAAAGCTGATCGTAAAGTTTGTTCAAGTCTCGAATTTGACTTAGGGCTTTAAACATTCAAAAAGAAATTTGGATTTTAGCATAACCTAAAACGCAAACGAATCCAAGTCAGATAAAAAAAACAATTAAAAACAAATAACTAAGATGAATAAAATAGTATAATGAAATCTAATATTATAGTTAATAAAAAATAAATAAAGAAGATAGAACGCGGCATGTAGAAGTCCTAAGAAGCCTTAAAAACACAATGAATCCACAACTCCCTTTAAGCATCTCTAATGTCTCCTCCAAGAAAGAAAACTTGGCAATAAAAAGTTTGAAGATGATCCCCACAATCTGAAAAGATTGTTAAAACTTTTCTAAAAGAAACTCAAAAGAAATTCTTGAAAAGAAAACTCAAAGAGAATTTAATAATAATAATAAATTGTATCATTTGTGTACAATGCAAAGGCCTATATATAGGCTAGCTAAATAAATCTAAATAAAACTCTTAAGTATGCTAGAATTCTAATTTAATCTAAACAAGAAGTAGTTTTAAACTAAATTTTCTTATTAACATATAACTCCTAAATAACTTAAAATACTTAATAATTATCAAAAATTTTGAATAAAGTAATAATAAAACAATAAGAGCTGATAAATACAATATTAGACTTATATATAATAAAAATTAAGCCTAAAACCTAAACCCAATATGAAACATCTAGGCTAGTGGGATCGATTGGGGTCCTTAAAGTGAAGTGTCTAAATTTGTTAACATTTTTCACATGGGCTTGTCATAATAGATTGAAAGCTTAGGCCCACACATAAAATTAGTCCCTTCTAATTCATCATTGCTCCAAAATCCATCGTCTTGAAGCTTCAACTTTTCTTCTCGAATTTTTTCGTGATAAAGTCTTGAACGAATAAGTTGAATTTTGTCTTTAGCTGCTTGGATTTGGATATCGTAATTGGGCCTTGTGGGAAACTAAGTCCATCTCTATTATGGCATTTGAATTGGACTGAGATGCTCGTATCAAAAAATAAATACAAATAAAAAATTCAATTAAGCTTACAAGTTCAATTCCATTGATAGCTCGAGCTTAACTCGAAAATCAATGATGCGAAAACCAAAACCCAACCTTAAGCCATGGTGGTGATGGGCATAGTTTCCCTCAAGGCCTAATCACACATTGCAAATCCAAGCAACTTAAAGCGAAGTTGAATATGCTAATTCAAGAATTTATAACCAAAGGCTTACAAAGTTATCAAAAAAAAAATGGATTCCAGCTTCAAGAATGTGGATTTTGGGTCAAATTAAACAATAAAGTTGAATTAGAGGTCTAAAAGCCCACTACTTGGCTCAAGAATGCATCTACTGATATTGGACCTATTAGAGCCTCTATTGGTGTTTGTTGAAGACTCCTTTCAAAAGACGCTATTGGATATCGCCTTTTCCATATCTACTTCTCCATTTTTCCTATCTTTTCTAATCTTTATTAATCTTGATTTTTGGATTATAAATATTTTTCTTATGCTAATTTATTTGTTAATTTCCAATTTTCAAGATTCAATTCCTTCAAGTTGGTTTCAACATTATTGGCTTCCAAGAAACTTCCAACCACTTAATTGATTGAGTCTTTATTTATTTTCCTTTCTTTTCCATTCGATTTTCATCATCTTTGTTACTTAACTTGATGGTCTATTTTTTCCAGGTCAAGAAACTTGTAAATCAAGTTGGGTTCATTCTTCTTAGGGATCAAGACATTGCTTTTGTTTGCAATCTAATCTCCTTTTCAATTGAATCCTCTTTTTGGCTTATTCTCTTATATTTGATTCTTCTGTGCGCTTATTTCTAGTCTATTTTTTTATTTCCATATTTGATCAAAAACCTTTAAGTCCACCAATAATTGATCTTTAAGCCTCAAAAAACCGTTCAAACACTAATTTTGAGTTTTCTCTTGAAAAATCATTTGTAGCCTTATTCCTCATTCTTTCTTGGTTGTTTTCCATTATTTTCAATTGATCTCTTTACTGAATTCAAATATGGAAATTTTCAAGTTTGTTTGAACATTCTTCACATGTAAGATTCAATTCCTTCACAAGTCATTTGTACTTGACCGAACTAGACTTGGATCCTAAGTTTTTTCCATCTTTGGATCTTTTCTTTGGATTCTAAGTTTGCACTAATTTGTCTCCTCTTGTCAAAATTTCAAATTGCTTTGATACCCATAAACATTCTTTTCCTTCAAGATTTAGTTATTGGTTCCTCTCTTTGGGCTAAAAATGAATTCCATTGTTGTTTACATTTTAGGGTGCCTCAAAATTGTTTTACCTAGAAATTTTAAATTGTTTACTTCAATGGAAAGGATAAATAATATTATTTTCGCCTAATTTTTTTGGTGGAAAAAGAAAGTAAACAAACTAGCTACATAAGCTAAACCATCCCTGCAAATAGGGAGAACTCAAACAATTTTAAACCATTTCTTCTATCTTGTACTAATTTGACCATGCTATCAGCAACCTGATTATTCTCTCTAGAGATGTGACAAATACTCCAATGTTCAAACTGCGACAAAATCTGATGAATTCTTTTTATCAAAGCAGAATTGGAATTATCGGAAGAATTCTCCTTGATGGCCTTAGTCGCCTCAAGACTATTAGTTTGAACCAACACATTATCATAACCCCAATCTATTAAGAAAACCTACCTATCCAAAATGCCTCACAATTTAGCGTCGAAAACATAACAGTTCCTCAAATATTTGTTAAAGCCAAGAACCCACCCTCAATTTCAATCTCGTACAATTTTCCTACTACAGCAAAAGCTGTTTCATTTTTGACTGACCCATTAATATCCAAACAAACCCAATTACCTGTCAAGTATGGCATTAAAATCGATCTTCGAGGCTCAGTCAATGTATCCCTCTTAAAAGAGACATATTGTTTTGCCCAACTATAGGACACCTTGATAATTTCACTAATATTCCAAGACACATCCTGAAAAATGAAGAGATTTTGATTCTTCCAAATGCGCCAAATGATGATCCCCAATAGACATTGCCAGTCCACATCTCCCAAGCACCTGCCATGCTAATTCTGCAAGTTTGATACAAGCCATTCCTGCAAATTACCAGAATAAAACCAAGTATGTTGTTGTACTAGAATTAACTGATCGTACTTTTGGCACTATTTTACAATGGAAAAGAAATTTCCCATTGCAAAAAAAAAAAAATTCAAAACATATTATGTGGTTTGAATTTAATACCCAAACTTTCCAGATCAAAATTTTATTATTTGAGGAGGCCCCATATTAAATTTAATTATTTTGGCACACCGAGAATACCTTTAATGAAAATTTCAAATTGTGTTTCATTTTTTAAGTTTTTGGGTAGTTTTTGTCCTTAGACTTGGGATTTTCATTTGGTAACCTTTTATTGTTCATTATTGTTTTCTAACATTTTCTTGTTTCTTGTATTAGTAGGTATGATAAAAGTTGTCTTTCTTTCATCTATATAACTTTTGTATTTGGAGTCAGGCTTTCTTTAACTTCTTAAAGCTTTAGGCATGTCTTTTTATTGAACATCACCACCAAATATAACGAATTATAAAGTTTTATTACACTTTAAAATTTACAAGTGTATGATTCTTATTTCTTTTCTTTGTTTCTTAGAGTATTTTTTTCTTGAGAGTGTTAACGACGAGGTCTTATTATTTGATATTTGATATTTTCTTTGTTAGTGTTTTTTTATTTTCAAATTGTTAATATGGTTCGCACAAGATATTGAGATTGCAATTATGAAAGTAGGCGACCACAAGTAACTGTGGAGAATGTGGCTAGTATAATAGATAAATTGTGATGAGATCATATGGAAATCAATGACAAATTCAAGGCTTTATTTGCCAAATAAAAAGAAATGGATAATCAAAGGGATATTGTAATGGCTACAATGAGAAAGATTTTAGAAGAATTGATTGAGTCATCCCAAGCTCAATAATAAGTCGAAGATACTTATGATCATGATGAACAACCTCAAAACCTAGAGATTGAGGTAGATGGGTGATTCATGACTTTATTGATCATTCCAATAGTGGTTATCATAGGCTACCTTCTTTAGCTAAGTCCAAGCTTTCAATTTCGTCCTTCAAAAGGAAAAATAATCTGAATGCATATTATGAATGAGAGAGCAAGACTGAACAAATGTTTATCTATTACAAGTGTTTGGATGAACAGAAAGTGCAATTAGAAACCTTGGAATTTTCCAACTATACCTTGAGTTGGTGGACTCAGGTGTTGTCCAATCAAAGATTAAATCATGATAGACCAATTGACATATGGAACAAGTAATGTGAAAGATATTTGTGGCTTCCTATTATCACAAGGAGAATAAGAAAAAGCTCTGATGGCTTGTTTAATGAGCAAACTCAATTGATGAATATTACAATGAAATGAATTACTCATGATTCAAGCGAACATAATTGAGGAGAAAAAACAACTTTGGCTCATTTTATTAATAGGTTGAATTTTAAGATCTTTGATACTCTTGAACTCCAAACTTATGTAGACCAAAAGGAGGCCCTTCAAAAGGCCATTCAAATTGAACAACAAATTCAATAATAGTCTCAAAGAAAATATGTGAGTTCTTTTATGTAGAGGGGTCAGAATTCTACTATTCATTCAAAGGATGTGAAGCCTTTGTAGTTAGATAGAAATTACACACTTCTACAAAAGAAGTAACGCTCCAAACTCGACTCGATCGCCAAGCCCTAGCTACAAGATGCCACATTCGTTGTCAGAGCAACTACGATCAAATATATTCAATTTATTTTTATTATACATTTAAATATGGCAACACATACATGTGATATGATATACACTTAATTCTGGTTCTTACACAACTTTACGAAATCTCTATTACTAACCCGAGGTCGAATTAAGACAAAATCGTAAAGAATTTAAAATTTCGTGTTGACATCACGACTTGAAGAGGTTCCTCATCACGTCACAACATACTGATTAGGCTCGTTGCAACTACAAAGGGTCGACATCGCTACATGACTATCAGTTTGCAAATGGTCCAAAATGGCATTAACCTGCAACTGCCTAAAACAACCAATTTACAATTTCATACCACATTTCCAGCCAAATATACATTCTTAACAAGTTCAATTCTAAGAAAAACTACCTTGTTTATATTTTGTACAAATACCATACACCATTTGCACTATTAACATTCAACATATAGGCTCAATTCATGATCCAACCATTCGCAACATTTAACATATGAACATACTCAAATAACCTTAACATAACAACATCTTTAAGCATTTCAAGCCTTATGTAATACTCAAATTCATGATTAAATCATTTGGTCGTTCTCAAAATACCATTCTAACTTCAATTATGAAAATGATCTCATATTATACCAAAAACCGACTCAACTTAGGCACATGCCATATATTTAACAAACCAAGACTATACAAAATTTATTAAGTTGAGGAACACTAAATGGATGTTGGATCACAATTCAGAGCTTTGAGATTACCTAAACCTGTACATGGAGAAAACAAACCATACGCTAAGCAATAACGCTCAGCAGTACTTCCATGATTCAAGTAAATATAACACAAACTGAAATCAAATGTATACACTCAATTCAAATTCAAATTCAAATTATAGACATTTCACATACTAATTCATACCAAGGGCTTCCATTACTGTATGAAACAAGCATATAACCATTTCATATGATTGAACATACCATATTTCTTATTACTTACCATACAAATTTCTATTTATTTCACAATCTACTTACTCATTTCTTACCATCGTTTACAAGCATATATTTATACCTATTATTTCATCAATTTAAGTTCTCAATTTCATTATACCATTTCAAGCACATTCGAGCTTAACTTGATAACTTATTAATATTATATCCTATTATCAATTCACGGTTTCTTACCATTTCAATTCAACTTACACATAATAGTAGCTTAGCTTGATCACTTATTAGTATAACAATTATCGATCACTTGGCATTCAATTTGGTTATCTTTGGCACATAATGTCTTAACTAGTCACTTACCAACATTATCATTCAAATAGGTTAAACATAATTGCATAACATGAGTAACATCACTTAATACCAAATCAATTTCATATCACAAAGCAAGTTATAAATACATACCATTTCATATTCAATACATTTTCAAGCTTTTCCCATTTCAATTAAGATAAATATTGCCTGATGGAACTATAATAAAACATATTCGGATACAAGGGTGAACTATGTTGCTTACATAAGTTGAATTTATATCAAGGCTACTCACACTAGCTGAATTTATATTAAGGTTTCTCACACAAGCTTAATTTATATTAGGTTACCCATCTGGGCTAAACCTATCCTACATATAACCCGAGAATCTGTAACAAATACTAGACCTCATTATAACATGTAAAATCCCTGATTAAGCATGTGTATAATCATATTGGCATGTTAATCATATCCTAGTCTTTTTCTAAGTTCACTAGGGCATCATTTATACATAAATGTTTTATCATACCAATAATAATTCTTATTTATCTGTCATACTGTAACACCCCTCGCCCGTATCCGACGTCGGGACAAGGTTCGAGGTGCTACCGGACTTAACTTAAGCATACACATATAAAACCGGGCCATATAAAATTTCTTTTAACTTAAAACTTCTCGTTCACGTGCATTTTGTCCTGTAAATAGGCTCACGAGGCCCAAAACATACATTAGAGACGGTTCAGGATTAAACCGAGAACTTAAGAAAAACTTGGAAAATTCATGCTTTAAGGCTCCACACGCCTGTGTGGTATAGACCCTGTGGTCACACACACCCGAGTGGCTTGGGACACGCCCGTGCCCTTAGCCCGTGTGCAACACTGACTTTAAAACACGACCATGACACACGCCTGTGTCGCCTACCGGTGTACTAAACTGACTTAAAATTTTAAGTGCAGGGGACGCACGATCGTAACACACACCCATGGGACTGAGCTGTGTGTCACACACGGCCTAGACACACGCCCGTATGCCTTGCCCGTGTGGACAAAAGGAGGCCATTTTGTCACCCATTTTACACAACCTACACAAAATCATTTCAATATACTAATTTCACCACAATAGACACCAATTCATCCATAGAAACAACATTATATGCATTTACCAAAATGAATAATAGCCATTATTCTAGACTTGATACAAAATGAAGGGCTTTTGGCTTAAGCCAAAATACATAACCAATTTCTCATTAAATCAAACATCCTAGTCTAGCCCTATACATGCCATACTCAAAAGAAGATTTATACTATACTAAGTGCTTCGATTGATAGTGTGATCGATATCTCTAACTTCAAGGGATCCTTGAGCTAATTAACTGGCACTGAAAGAAAAGGAAAAGGAATGAGAGTAAGCATAAAGTTTAGTAAGTTGCATATAAATAAATATACAACAACAAATTCACCATTAGTCATCATGCTCATAACTCAAAGGTAAGTATAAACGTAACTTACTAATTACCGTCTACTCAAGTCACATTTTCTAATTTGAGCTCATTACTTATTGATTTCCAAATAAGTACCTGTATCACTCACAACATTATTATACTTTTCTTTTTTAAAGCACTTTCATAACCGTTAAAGTTGAACCTTTCGAAATACTACCGGATATTCTGTAAGCCTCAAACATGGGATAAGTTGCCGATGTCATGTCCCAGACATAGTTTTACACTAGCTCTCGTATATACGTGCTGATGCATGTCCTAGACATGTCTTACACTAGCACCACTCTTAGCCGATGCATGTCCCAGACATGTCTTACACTGGCACTCATCTCTACGCCGATGCCATGTCCCAGACATGTCTTACACTAGCACACAAGTAATTCGAATGTTATGGCATGAATATCCGATTTGTTTCCTAGGGTCCCAACTAGATCTTTCTATTATCTCGATCAACAATATGTATTATCAGTCCACAATCTAGCAATTCATACTATATCAATACAACAACGATTCGACTACATACATTCACAATGTAGTTGCATTATTTATATACAACTTACCTCAGGTTACAAAATGTACTCGACTAGTCGGTTTAGTAGATTTGCTTGGCTTTCCCTCGGTCTAGGTTCGGATTTGGTAATTCTTGATCTATGATAATAAAAAATGCACTCATTTAGTCACTAAACACAATTAGGCAATCTAAAATTCACATCTCAGGTAAAATGACTATTTTGTCCCTAAACCTTGGCAAAATGACCATTTTGCCCCTATGCTTGAAATTCAATTTTTATTGAATTTCTTCATATCTTAGGCCTAGATGACCCCTTTTTACTCTTATAGCATCACCAAATTCTCACTATTTCACACCCTTATCACCTAATTTCACAAACTTTGCAAAATGGTCCTATAAGGGTTTTCATGAGAAGTTCTTTCACAAAAGTTGTCTATTACACAACTAAGACTCATTTTCTTCCATAAAAACTCAGGAAACATCATAAATATTTTCATGGAAAAACCCTAAACTTTCAACCATGTTGCAAAATAGACCTCTCATTAGAAACTTTCAAAATCATTAAGAGAAACTTTCAAAATCACTTACTTGAGAGGCTTAATGTTGCTGAAATTTTTGAAGCTTTCAAAAACTCATTCTTTGTTGAAAATTTTGGTGGAGAAAGAAGATGGAAAGGGATGATATCATCCTTTCTCTATTTATTTATATTTTAGTCAAAATAAGTCACCTAACCTACCTAATTTTAAAATTTTTGTCTCTTCTTGACCCTATGGCCAGCTATGCTCCTTTAAAAAGGGTCTAATTGCTCTTTAAAAGCCCCAAATTTTAGTTCTCTAGCTAATTGACACATTTGGGTACTAAAATGCAACTTTTACCTTTTCATGCGATTTAGTCATTTCTCGCAATTGGGCTCAAAAACATTAAAATTAGCTCCCCATATTATTCATGCACTACTATAATCGTACTATAACCTCATAATAATAAAAATAATTTTCCCAACTTCAGATTTTTGGCCCTGAGACCACTGTTCCGACTAGGCTGTTCCAACTAGACCCTAAATCGGGTTGTTATACATACCCTGTGTGCTATCACATTTTCATTTTCATACCTTATACATGTTGGAAAAAATCTGGTTCGAAAATAGTTTTCTTGCACAACGGAAAATTAAAATTTTGAAAACCAAGCCGATTTGTGATATTTATAACAATAAAATTAACCCGAAATCACACCGTGTTTCCAGCTAGACAAATCCTTGTTGTTCTTGTCTTTCAATTGAATAACCTTATCTGTTATTCTCATACCACGAAATGTTTCGAGTGTGGGCTTGAACAAATTCAAATCAAGCACAACAAAAAATTATTTACTTTACTTTTGATGGGAAATCAAATCAATCTTCAATAGAAATCAGTACAATTGCTATTCTAGAAAATAGAATTTATACTAGAAAATAAATTCTTTCTATTTTCGGGTAGAATAACAATATCTCAAAGTTATGTATTTAGCGCTACCGGTGCCATTTATTTATAAGGAGAAGAAGTAAAACCCTTTTTGAATTAGTGGAGATCTATTTTAATAGAAAAAAATCCTAGTCCAATTACAAATGCTTCCTAGTTAAAATATACTAGGGTTTGTCGTGTCATGTATTAACATGAGGGGCTTTTGGATCTCTCCCGTATCGAGTCCAATTATAAATGCTTCTTGGACTTTCGGCTCAATACTTACAATTCAATCTAACCCAATACATGTTTTTCTATTTTCTAAAATAAACATAAAAAATTAATTTATATAAATAAATTGATTTCCCAATTAAATAATTTTCTCAACCTTATTCTAATTTCGTTAAAATCATTACAACTTTACTGTAAAAGAATCTACGATAAAATATATTTAATATTTCTACGTTCAACGAATTCACTGTAACTAATTAATTTAATTCTATTTTTGAACTTCAATTAATTAATAATAATTCAAAAACCCATAAATTAATTTTCAGGTCATTTCCATTGAGTGAGAAAGCCACATTTATTTCCGAATGTTTCCCATTTCTCAAACTTTACTATTTCTATCTAGTTTTGATCATTTGATTCAACATGTAATACATTTATGGTTTCAACAAGCTAGCGGAGGGACCAATTGGACATATATGATTAGGGCTTAATTGATTTATAATTAAGTTTCAGCTTTTCGCCTATTAATTATAAACTCATTTAGTCACGAAGTCATTCTACTATAGCATCGTGACTGAGCTCTCCCTAATGACATATCATTACGAAAGTAACTCGATCAGTGCTCGTCCACTAACCTTGTTATAAGTGTGTTATCCTCATGGGACATCTTTAATCTCTTTGGGGTAAATCCGTTCTCCCAATATGGTTCTATTTTATCTCATGGTAACTATTAATGTTGGAAAAAATTTGATTCGAAAACAATTTTCTTGCACAGCGAAAAAAAAATTCAAAAACTGATCCAGTTTGTGATATTTATAGCAATAAACCCTAGATCGAAATCTTACTTGTGTTTGCGGATAGAAGGATCCTTGTTCTCGACTTTCAACCAAATGATCTTCTCCGCTATTCTCGTACTCTCGTACCATGAATTGTTTCGAGTGCAGACTTGAACAAAACAAATCAAACACATAAACTAGAAATAATTTTCTTTTTGGGGGGGTGAAAACGAAAATTCTCTCTTCAAAATAAAAACCAATAGAATCATTATTCTAGAAAATATATTTAATTCTTAGAGAATGAAAATCTATCTACTCTTATGCAGAATAACGATATCTGAAAGTTGTGTAAATAGCCCTACTAGTGCCATTTATTTATAAGGAGAGAATGTAAAACCTTGTTGAATTAGAGAAGTTTATTTCAACTAGAAAAACAAAATCCCAGTTCAACTAGGATGTAGGGGGTGACAACATTAGTTAATTATACTAGGGTTTTCCGTCCCCCCTTATTACATAAGGGGCTTTTGGGCCTCTTCCATATCGGGTCCAATTATAAATATTTTTTTAGACTTTTAACCAAATACTTTATAATCTGATCCAACCCAATATTTGTTTTTTATATTTCCCAAAAATAAACTTGAATATATTTCCAATTAAATAATGTTCTCAATCAAATTCTAATTTTGTTAAAATCATGATGACTTTATCGTAAAAGAATCTATGAGAAAATATATTTAATATTTTCGCATTCAATAGTTCAGTATGACCAAATGATTTATTTTCATTTTCAAGCTTCATTTAATTCAAAAAACGTAAATTCATTCTTCGGGTCATTTTCATTTTGGAGAAAACCACGTTCATTTCCAAATGACTTCATTTATCCATCTTCATTTTTGAGAAAACCTTAATCATTTCCAAATATTTTATATTTATCCATTTCTATTATTTTTGCTTTCAACGAGCTAGTAGTGAAATTGATTGGACATATGCAACGAAATTTCATCAGCCATCAACCTAAAACAACAAATTTTGGTTGAGGAGAGAGGAGAGACACATTAGTTTTGTTTTTAGCTTTAGTTTCTTTAGGTTTTTCTTAGTCTTTCTGCAACTTTTCTAAGGTTTTTATTTTCTCTTCTCCTTTCTTAGTTTTAAAGTTTATTTTTCTGCACTTCCTTATTGTTCTCAGTGTTCATTAAGTTAGTTATCACTGTAGCTTAAGTTTATTTGCACTTTCAGTCCCTGTACCTTGGTTGTAAGACATTTTTAGTTTTAGTTTAATGTATTTTAGTTTCTTTTACTTTAAATCAGTTAAAGTTTGTTACTTTTATATTTATTGCTTTAGATTTTCTTGTTGAATGCCTTTAGTTTCATGTTCTTTAAGTTTTCTTACATAAAAATCCAAACTTTTATATATTTTTTTAAGCTTTACTTTAATGGCTTATTTACTTTTTATTTCCATGTTCATTAGCTTTATTTTTAGCATGAGTAGTTAAAACCTAAAGGGGGTTGGTTGATAGAGATGTGGGTAAGTTGATTTTTGGAAAAGGGACTAAATCATAATAAATTGGACTAAGTTGAATAGACATAAAAAAAAATTAGGAATTGACGCCCCTAAGGGAATATCTAGACAAGTGAGACCGAGAGGTAATATTTTTGTGCACCAATTCATTAGTCTTGGATTAACCGATGAGGTTAAGAGACAAAACCATATTAATTTGTCTAAGTTGGTAAAATTGAGATCGAGAGATAAAATTGAGCCACTTAGTAATTTAAGCAATTTAAGTCCCTCATTCGAAGAATGGCGAATCACATCGAAATCAACCGACCACCATTAGTCATTTAGTATTTAATCTCATAGTTTTGTACTCTTTACAAATTGGTCCCTAGATTAGCATATTGAATTTTCTTAAAAAACTTTCTTGTTATGATTTGTCGTTTATTGAAACGGTACGTTTAAGTTCCAGCTATCATTGAAACAGCCATAGTCGAATTTCAATTTTCCCTATAACATCTTCTTTGGTTCTTTTTAACAGAGAAACAGTGAAGAAGCAATTAACCAATTTTGTTATGGAACGAAATTCTCATTCCTCTATTTCTCTTCCATTCTTTGTTTCTCTCTTCTCTACTCAACTCTTTGATTTCTGTGCTCCAATTGTATCAATTTATTTGTTGATTTTCAGGCTTCCAAGTTCTAATTCCTTCAAGTCGATTCCAACATTCTTAGTTTCCAAAAAAACCTCAAACCACTTAACCAGTTTAGTCTTTCCTTCCTTTTCCTTTCGGTTTTCATCATCTTTGTTGTTTAACTTGCTAGTTAGCTTTTTTCAAGTCAGGAAACATGCAAATCAAGTTCTGTTCATGCTTCTTGGGGATCAAGACACTTTTGTTGTTTGCAATCTAATCTCCCCTTCAACCGAATCCTCTTCTTCACTTATTCTCTTATGTCTGATTGTTTCTTGCACTTGTTTCTACTTACTTTTGTTGTTTATTTTCAAATATGATCAAGAACCAATAAATCCACCTAGAATCCATCCTTATGCCTCAAGAAATCATCCGAACACTAGTTTTAAATTCTCTATTGGAAACCATTTATGACCTTGTTCCTCATTCTTTCTTGGTTGTTTTCCATTATTTCAATTGATCTCTTTGTTAAATTCAAATCTAGAAAATTTCAAACATTTTTCACATGCAAGTAACCTTTAATTCCTTCAAGATCAACTCATACCCGACTGAACCAAAATTGGATTCTAAGTTTCTTCAATCTTTAGATCTTTTCTTTGTTGATCTTGTTGCCCGTTGCTGTTTGTACTAATATCTCTTGTCAAAATTTCAGATTACTTTGTTGCCAAGAAACATTCTTTTCTTTACAACTTTTAACTCTCGGTCCAAGCTACAGTGCTCTCATCAATTAAAAGATCAAACTTAAATAACTTATGAATACCTCCCATTTACACCCTAGATGTAGATGTATCAGTATATGAAGGAACAATCTATTGGAGACCATTGATAATTTCGAACAAAAAATTGGTAAATTTTCAACTTTCCTTTTTTTTTTCCTTTTTGATGAGAGAAATATCAAGTCCTTAAAAAAGGACATACATAAATTATTTGAGAAGTAGCAACTATCTGTTCAATGTTTAGGTCTATGACCTAGGAAATATGATAACAGACAACAATTGTGCACAATAAATTTTTATTTATTCTTTTCAAAGAAAAGCTGTGCAAAGTAGAGGTTACAAAAAAATGGATTTTAGTCCACAAGCACCTTACATTGTTGTTCCACAACCTTTCTTCGTTTTTTATCATCACTTGCCTGCAAAGTAACCAACATTACTTCATATTAGCTGATTCAATTTTTATATTTCTCTATTCAGCATAACTATCATGGTAGTTTCTTCCACTTTTCACAAGCATTCAACTTAGCTGAGCAATTTTCATTTATACGTCAAATGTGACTTTTCACATTCATCAGAGCATATCAAATAGGTCTGGGAATGGGAATGTGAATGTGGAAGATGCAACAACAATGTAATGAAAGAAAGCATTTGTTAATAACAGAGTCCCATTCCTCAAACCAATTTCTGCTATTGATAAAACTATTACCTCTTGACTCAGGCAATCTGGTGCACGAACCCTCTTGGAGCCGTCAGCCAATCGTTTACATTGAAATTGGTTTTCCAAAGATGCCATGCTATCACTAACCTAGCATTACCAACATTTGCAAACGACTAAATAATGGTGAAATTTGACTAATAAAAGGATGTGATTAGAGATGGCATTTGCAGTTTGAAGATTTGAGTTAACAAGTGGAAAATGGAGCTCAAAGAAATAATTGTTTTTTTACCTGGCTTTTGATGGCTCCAATTAACGACTCCTGACATCCTGACGCATGCACATTTTGTAAACTTGGGCATTGAAGGAGCAATCTCTCTATGAAAACAGAGTTTATGAGATCTTAAATCATAAAAAAATAGATGAGCATACTCAACTGGCCAAACTAGCAGATCGATACCTGGATGCAAGTTTTTACAGGAGTTGAGATTTAGGTCATTGAGTTCGGGACAGTTCAAACATAAAGCCTGCATTTAGATTCCCAAATAAGAACCGCATAGGGTATTAAGAAGAAATTGACAACATAGTCGAGATTAAGGACAAAAGATCTCACATCTAAGCCAGAACAACCCCACAAGCTGAGTTTTTTTAGTCGGCTGTGTTTAATAATAAGCTTCTGGTACATAAGGTGCAGTTTATTGTTCAATGCATTTGGAAGTTCATTATCACCACTTTCATCACAAGGTGAATTCTGGGAATCAGGATCACATACGGTCATCCCACAATCCATAAGTTCAAGAAGAGGTAGTTGAGCTGTGGCAAACTGAATTCCACCTGATAAAAGCGGAGAAACACATCAATGAATAGATTTAGGTAAAAATAGGACATTCACAGGCTAAATACGGCTATGCCGGAGATATAGGTGTGAATCTTGGACAAGAAAATTACTTGAAGTTATGTTAGGACAAAGAGCAAGGAGGAGTCTTGACAGTGTGTTTGGTAACACATTGCAGATCATTCCAATGCCACTATCACTGATGCTAGACCTGAGACGAAGCAGCAAGCATCAGGACATATGTTTAATTGATAAAAAGGTGCCTCTTAGAACCAGCCCAGATAAATGGATTAACCATTTAAAGCTGGAGGAAAACATACCCACTGAGATCAAGCAATTCTAATTTTGAATAACTTGAAGCAATAGCAGCAACAGATGCATCTGTGATTTCTGAGCCAAGAACAAGCGAAAGCATCCGCAAGCCCCTGAATAATATAGACAACAATCAGTAACCTAGTGACTAGTTATCCACCAAATGCAGAAATCAGTGAAACAAAGTATGCCATTGCTGGAAAACTGAACAAAACAAGTCCATTAAATGCTATGACTCCTGATAAAGCAAAGCAAAGTCCATAGGTTCTTATGTGATAAATGATTAAAAATGAACGTGTGGAACAAAAGGTTCAACAAACCTCAAATTAGCAGCTGTAAGAGAAAGCACTACAGCATGTGAAAGTCGAACTGATGCAATGTGTATGTTTTGCAACCTTGGGCAACTTCTACCCATTGCATCAACCATGGTTGTAAGATCGGTAGTATCATTTTCTTGGCTAGAAAATTCTAAGGATACCTCTTTCAAATTGGGACAGTTAAAAACCTACAATACAAGGCACATATAAACACAAATTCACTAACATGCCCCAAAAAAGTTATAAACTTGGAAAAACAAAAAAGGACTTGATGAAAAAGCTACCATCTTGGAAAGAGAATAAAGATCAGAGAGCCAGAGTGTAGATAGACTTGATGAAGAGAGGACAAAGCCCCCCAAATTAGAACATCCTTCCATCTTAAGACTCGTGAGACAGCGTTTATCAGCAACAAAACGACCCAATTCATCCCTATACATGAAACATTAATTAAAAGTTAATCAGAATCACTTAATCTACCATTTATTAACTTAAGCCAACTTAAATTGCAATTACACATAATCAAGACACGGAACAAATTATGACAAAAACATTAACCATTAAACAGTTTGAAATCCAAAACAAACAAAAATATTATATCGGATTCAATCATAAACAGGAATTTTAGCATAGTGTGAATAGACAGTGTTCTAGACCAATAAAGAGCAAATAAATATTTACAAACATGAGTTGGGTCACGAAAATAAAAGAAAGAAAAAGGATTGACCGAGACCACTCAACTAGATATTTCTATACATTTCACCCCAACTTTAACCACTCAACTGATAAATTCAACCACATAGCTAGATCTAAGCCATTTCAGAGACCCGATAATCAAGCAACAACAAGAGTAGCAAAGTTCATTAACTGAGCAACTAGATATACTTTAAAGACCTAAAGACAAATTACAAGAAAAAAGGAGGGAGAAGATAAATGATACCCCGTGATCCGATTGACAGCCGTATTAGATGTAGAAATCTCCATAGACTCCAAATTAGGGCAAGAAAACGCAATGCAGGCCAGCATCGTTGCATCCACATCACTGTAAAACCCAAACAAGAAAAATAATGAGTAAAAACAAAGGGTCAACAAAAGTCCAAAAGCAACATTGACCCCCTCCCTACAGATCCCCAAAATTATGCAAACAGAAAACCATTTTTACTGTTCCTTACAATGAAACAAATTGTTGGGATACAGCTCTCCAAGTGAATAAAAGTTTTCCAATCAAAATTTTTTGTTCAAAAGTTAATCTAAGCTCTTATTAAATATTGCATTGGTTTTAGCTCTTTAGCTTCATGGCGTTTTCATTATAGATCAATTTCTCCTTCATTATACTGATTATGTATTGTTAAATCGTAACCAAATCAACTATCATTTTATGATTTTATCTCGATCTTCATGGGTATCAACCGATCCAACCAATAATATCCTAGATCCGTCTAAAGTTGGCTTAGGCCGAACCTTTCCATCTTTAGAGAAAGCCTAACGAGGCTCGGGCATTTCTTTAAAACCGATCCGATGAACCTGAGCTGACCCCTAGGTGGGACCATAAGTCTCAACTCCTCCGCCGCCCTCCACAACCTCTTCGTCGTTTCCCTCCAACCTTTACACACACTCGCCGCCGCCAAAAGACCAGCCGGCGGCAATCTCCTCAAGACCTCCCACAAACACCCAGCCGGTAACCCACCGGAGACCATCTCATTATCCGGATCAAGATCCGTACCCGGGTAGGGAGAATCACAATCATCTAAATCGAGTTCCGGCGAGTCAGCGCGGGTTTCGATGTCGTCAAAGGAAAGCGCACGTCGGAGATGCGTGTAAGCCTGGCGTATGGGTGGAGCGTGAGGTGGACGGGAGGCGGATGAGGAATTTTCGACTGTAACGGCAGATGGAGATGAGGTAGGAGTAGAAATCGAAGTAGGGTTGGTGCTACTGTTGAGATGGCAAACATGGCCTTTCTTAGGAAGACCACATCGACCACAATTGTAACTTCCGCGACGCTTGGCCGGTTTGAAGTCAAACGCCGCGGCGGCAGCAAAGGAAGCGGATGCTGGCGTAGAAATGTGAGGCTGTGGGTGGTGCATCGCCGTCGACAAACGGAAACGAAGAAGGAAATAAAAAATAAAAAAAGAAGAAGAGAAAGATTGAAGTGAGACGGGGAGGGATTTAGGTGGGAGATTAGAGAGGAAAGAAAGATGAAAAATAAAGGCAACGGGGAGGGGCGGGAGAAATGGCTACTTTTGGCGCCTGTTTTCGAAACCTGTAAGGGAAAATTATAATAATATTATTATTACGAGGGAGGAGCGTCGCCAGTGCCTAGTTTACGATGTTTATTTACTGTTTTACCCTCTATCTTGGTAGGTGACACTGGCAATGTGGAAAACGTTAAGCAATAAAATTAAATTATATTAAATTAAAACGCCGTCTTTTTTTCCTTTTATTTAATTTAATGATATTTATGGAATTATGAGCAAAAAAAAAATTTATACTAATGGAATTGGAAAATATTTCAGTATCTGGCTACCTCTGTGAGGTAAATTGGACAAATTCATTTACCAACGGTAAATTTGTTACATTATTATCATGTATGCCAACACGAATAATATTTTAAATTTAACGTATGTTTATATAATCACATGTGTGACTTCTCTTATTGATATTTAACATTATGCGAGCTCAATCTGTGAATTTAACATGCGAACCATATAAAATTTAATCTAAACTCATTTAATTTACGAGTCAATAATAATAAATATTAGAAATTTATTTCATTCGCTGCTAATAATCTAGAGAGTATATATTAGAAATTTTCTAACAATATTTTATTTTTCGAATTTCACTCAATTAAAATACAGTATGCAATATTTATTTTATTCAAGTGTTAAATTTAATGCAATTTTTTATACATTTTTTTAATAAAGCAATTTTTTATACATTCATAAATACCAAAAGAGGGTTCAAAATAAATGCCTCCCTTATTGTTACTCAAGCGAGGACATCCAAGTCAAAGTGAAAAGACAACACAGCGCGAACATCGCTGTTCCAAAACAGTAACAAAGCGCGCCGGTTTTGTTTCAGTATTTTGAGTTTTTACATCCACTTTCGGTCACATAAAAACAGGCGAGGATGGTAAAATTAATTACTATAATAGTAAAATTATAAATAGTAATAGAGTTAGTGTTTAATTCAAATATAATTATAGTGTTAGAATTAGAAAATGATTATTAACGATATTAAATTAAAAATTATATATAATAAAAGTTTTTTTTAAATTATTTTACTGTTACTATATTATTAAAAATATGTGAATTTATAAATTCATGTAATAAAATATTAAAATGTATCTTTCGGCATTTTATTAGAAATATTTTAATTATTTATTTAATTAATTTAAATTATTTATTAGATAAAATGATAATTATAGATAAAAGCATTAGCATTATTATCAATTAAATTTAGTACAAAAATTGAATTGAAACACGTCACAGCTCATTCAAACAGATGGTTGTAGTGCGTTTACACCAAGACTAAGGCTGCCTTTGGTTCACCGTTTAACGCCAGTGAGGTGCAGTTCGGCTACCAACCTCACTGGCAACCTGTTTGGTTGAGCATTTCATTGCAACCAAAATCAATGTTCACCAAATTGATATCCCAAAAACCAACTGGAGCTGAAAGCAGCAATAAGTTTACTGATGCACCAGAGGTATTACTTTTATTTATTAATTTACTATTTTATCCTTGAAAATTTCTTTATCAATCTTTTTTTTTTTCAAATTTGACAGCCAAATTCTGCTGATAAATTTTAATATTTTATTAAATAAAATTATAAATTCACATATTTTAATAATTTTATATAAGTAAAATAATTTAAAAATTTTTATTATATATCAATTCTAATATGATGTCCTTAATAGTCATTTTTTATTTTCACCTCACCACTACAGCTGCGTTTAAACCTAAACACACACTCCACCATTGTTTCTAATCTCACCGCTACAATAATTAATCTCACCGCCACCGCTGTTTTTAACCTCACCGGAGATAATCACACCGCCCATTCAAACTAAGCCTAAAAGTAAACTCGCTTAACTGGAGACTACTGGGCCCTAAAACTAGTAAGATTTAATACGTAAGTTAATGAAATTAAACCCTACTTAACTCCAAAATTAATCTAACACATAACATATGGTGCCATAGGGACTGTATTTAGTTGTTTATATAACCTATCTAATTTTATTTAATCCAAAAAATACTAACTTATAAGACAATTATCCATGTAGTATATAATTGTTTAATATTTTTAATTTAAGAAACAAAATTAAAAGAACAATTATATGTTCTTATTTAATCTTTTATAATTAAATAAATTAAAATTAAAAATCTCACCCTCCAATCTTAACATATTAGGAAAAGAGGTGTGAAGATAGAAAGATAAAAGATGTAACAACAAAAATTGTGATAACAATTTTATGGTTTTTTTTTTTTTTTGGTACGTTGATAGATTCGAACACAAACTATTTTTAAGAAAAATAAACACCCACCAATAGACTACAACTTGGGATCCTCGACTTTAAGCATTTTTGTTAGCTGGTTACGGTTGAGTGGATTAATCTCCAAGCAAATGGAGCTCATGTACTCTGGTAGTTAGGGAGAAGCATGATATAAACACCCACAGGTGAAAAAATATTTGTCAAGCCTTGTTTTGAGAACTATAAACTCTAGGACTAAATGCTAGCGAGCCTATTCATCCTCCTGAATCATTTCAGCTTCCTCCCACCACGAAACCGGCCCCAAACCATCGTAGTTTATTGTTCCCTGCAATGAAACAAATGTTGAAGAAATCAAGCATACAACTCAACATTTGGTTCTTTTAGGAGAAGAAGACATGATCCTTGTTACACATGACAATAATTGTCTTTCCATCTTGTGTTACTTGCAAAATTGGTTTTCATAGATTTAGGATGAAACAATGGAAAGATGAACTTACAGTAATCACCATCGGGGCAAATGGTTTCGAATTCTCTGGTTGTTCAAGGGGAATCGAAGGATAAATAACACTATCAACTCGAAATTTAATCTGTGATTAACAACAGCTGAACTCACTAAAGGTATACAACAGCATTTATGGAAACTTTTGCAACAATATCACAAGACATACCGGATCTGACCCATCAATAACAAATCGTGGTTCTTCGGACTGTGCTTCTTCTGCATCTCCGAAGTCCCATATCCATCTGCCTTGATTTCTGCAATCCTCAAAATGGTAATCAACACATTAGTAAACGTACCGACATAGAGTGAATAATAAATAAACAAGGAAAATTAAGAGTGGAAGTTGTGAGTTCTAGCTCTGGTTATATCAGAGATGAATAAACAATAAACTAGTTCTTACCTAGTATTAGGGATAGCTTCAAAGCGGGACGGGGTCGGCAAAAGGTGGACAGGTATGTAAATGTCATCAAAAAATCCAAGTGACACTGCAAATTACAGAACCACGTAGATATTTCACAAATGGTATTTGACAAGCAAAGGGTTGATGAGACTATAATTGGCCCAAAGAATAGACCACCTATGTCTGGTCATTTTAGCTTTGATCGCAATAACAAGAAAAGATGTCATGTAATTTGACAAAGCTCAAGGTTATGTCAAGTAAATTAGTGGAATCCGTTTGGCAAACCAGCAATTAGTGGCCAAATAATAGAACTGTCGAAGAATCTAACTCTCCTCCTGGCCTCTACTTAGAAATTGTTACTATCAAAACTTGAAGTGTTAGAAAGGATTGGAAGTATCGCTTATTTTATTCCTTTCACGTTTTACCTAAGCTTATAGACTGAGTTCCAATTCATTGATGGGAAAAAAAGGTGAGCTCCACACGCCACCAGCAAATTTCTTTTCTACATGAAACGTCTTCTCAACAGCTCGTATTGCCCTGAACTAGGCACTCATTAGAGAATAGACTATCGTAATCAGGCTAATTTAATGCCTAAACCAAATTATGGTTATTATGTTATCTTTAAACCAGAAGGTCATTGTTGGCACCAACATAAAGATGATAAAGGACAATAGTTATTCAAAAGGGAAAAGAAACACGGACTTGGATTCGTCTACACCAAACAACCAAAACCATTTAAGTAGAAAAATATTCTTCCAGACTTACAGCGCAAGCCGCTAGCATCAGATTCTTTAAGTTTGGC
Source organism: Gossypium longicalyx (assembly GCA_025698465.1). Classification (NCBI taxonomy): domain Eukaryota; kingdom Viridiplantae; phylum Streptophyta; class Magnoliopsida; order Malvales; family Malvaceae; genus Gossypium; species Gossypium longicalyx. The sequence goes on along the minus strand of CM047001.1, from coordinate 3,151,064 downwards.
AACAATAATCTCGCCAATAAATGGACGAAACACAATCAATCTGAACTCAACCTGCCACAACAGGAAAGAGAAAAAAGATTTGTCAAACTTCTGAGACTTCAGACAAGCAATAATATGAATCAATATGTCCCGCATAAAGCAATTTAACAAACATAAAAGGGAGGGAAAAGAAGGGGAAAATGGAAAGCAATACCGTATAAGTAGAAGCACCATCCCCGGGAAAGATAAAGCCACCTTTAATTGACCTGATATCATATACTGAAATACAGAGTCCTAATTTTGCAATAACCTATATTATAATTTACAAATATTCATTAATTATCATCAAAACATAGTTCAACAAATATACTTTAGGGGGTGAAAAGAACCATTGAAACAATGAATATGTTGGAAGATATAGTACTACAAAGGACAAACCTTATCTAAGAAAAGGGTTTCCAACTCTGACTTAATAGCCTCATCAACGGGAAGGTGAAGAAGATGAGGTGGTAACCGCAAAGTGTGCTCGATTAAGCTTAGATAGAACATTTTCTTTTGCTGTCTTCAATGTTTTAAAGTTTCAAGAATCTTATAATCAAAAGAAAAACTGTCAGTAAGTGAATACTAGATTGAGGCATTATCCCAAACCTGTGATGAGCAATAAACTGAAAACATAAATGGGATTGCAAGAACCCAAGAGTTCTGTTTAAGAAAAGGGAAAAACAATGAAACCTAGTGGTGTCCCGGCCGCTATTTTAAGGTAGCGGTGCCATTTGATGCCACTAGAGACCTAAAAAGTGGTATAAACAAATTTCACATCAATAGCAGAGGGCTGCAAAGAACAATGTAACGGATAATGGTCCACCATTTCCGATAAACCGATAGCTTTTAAGAAAATTCTCCTTCTCAAGTAAACAGAGAACAAGTGTAGATGAGACACAATAACAAGCAACAGGACAGAAAACAGAAAACCAAATAAAACTTGAAATATTATGACTCAAGTAGAAATCAATTTCAAGTTTAGGGTTTCAAAACTTACATTATTTAGTTTCCTAGTCTATTGTAAAATTGAAGCTTGGGTCTAGGGATAACCAAATTACAAACTGCTATTAACAAAACAAATACAAACAAGCAGATATCAACAATCCAGATTACACCTAATTTGATTAAATACAAAATTACATCCCTCGGAAATTAAATAAGACTTCTTTTTTATATTTCTTATTCTCACATCTCTCCAACAAATTTTCGTTTTAACCCAAAGACTAAAGATTCAAAGCTAAATTAGTTCATATATTAACCTTGTAATTTTCAAATAAAAGAGCTTACCAACTTTCAAATTTCCTAAAAGGCTTCAGTTCAGGCATCAGCCAATGTCAATATTGGACAGATTAGCAAAGCGAGAGAAAGCAACAGACAGAGATAAGGCAATGGGAGAAAGCAAAGCAACGGCGTCGGGATGGGTTTTAGAAGGTGAATGGCGTCGGGCCGTAGGCGTCGTTTTCGGTGTCGGCGAGGGGTTTTGGTTTTGGTAAGAAACGCAGCGCTTTGAGTTGAGAGGCTTATGAGAAATGTTCTTTTGTTTAGGCTTTTTAGGGGTTTTTTTTTTTTTAATAAAAAATTAATCAATAAACTCAATTTCACGAATATTTTAAGAATTTAAAAAATATTTTTAAAATTTTAATTTTAATTCTTATGATTGATTTGGGCTTAATTTTTGACATACTTATATTTTTTCCTAATTAAATTCATCCAAAAATGGTGGATGTATAGTTGAATTGTCTTCCTTTCTAGTTTATATTACACAATTATCAGACCTAGGATATCACCAAATACTTTAGGTGTGTGGCTATGATACCAATAAAAGTTCAAAGTCTAATAGTGAGGTGTGCTAAAAAAATTTGAGTACACCAAATTATACACAAACATGAAAAGAATAAAAGATTAAATATAGGAAGTTGTGAACACGATTTAAACCTATTCTACATCCGTACATCTGCAAGACTTTACCTAAAAAAGAATTTTATCATACTAAATCTAATACTACATGAAATGATTAAGTTAAATCTATCCTAACCATCGGATAATTTCAGACTTGTAAGCAATGATTTAAGCTTAGTTTTTATCTTAATCATTCAATAATTGCTGATGAACTTACCCAAATTGCTTTTGATACCAAAAACTTTCATAGGTATTTACAATTTCTAAATTCCCTGTTATTTAAACAACTTGTTTTGCCTAAAGAAATTGATTGAGTAGCCATTGGTAAAGGATGAAATACAGTGCAGATTGCCAAGCAAGCATAGACAGGGCAGAGGCAGAGATAGAGCCCCCTTCATATTCCCTGTTATTTCCTCTTAATCTTATATCCATGTTCATATTGAGTCGATTGATACATCAATCGAGAAACAACGGAGATAAACAAAATCAAAATTTATAGAAGAGCCCACATTGTACTACATGCAGAGGGGAAAAAAAATAGTTTTGCTACAATATAGGAAAGCCATACTCCATTCATTTGATTCATACATGATATTTGCAATGAAGAACAAAGGAAGGAAATAAGGTTTGGGTTTTAGAGGGACAACCCAGACTCCTCATCCTCTTCCAGGGAGGAAGTATAGATGAAGTAAAGAGCCCAGATCAGGCCGAACACACCAAACAGGATCCACCCGAGGAGGTTGTTGCTCAATCCAAAGGGAAGTCCTGTTCCTTCAGTGGACATTCTCTCGTCCACCAGAGCCATGGCTGGGCTTGACATGGTTGCTGCACAGGCTGCTGCCAGCAATGATGCACTCATCCCCATGTTTGACCCATTCTCACTCTTCTTCTCCATGCTACACATCATCATCACCTTCCCCTTCTTTCCCATTGTTGGCAACCCTGCAAGTTCGATATGCAGTTTGAGGTGAAAATGCCCATTGACCACCCTTGAAAAAGAATCCAATAAAATACTTACCAATGGGGACTGGGGATGCAATCCTGGGCAATGTCTTGTGAACAAGAGCTGCAGGGGTGGTGGTAGCCGAGATGGTTGCCATGACAGATTGATTTTTTGCAACAAAGCCGAGTTGGATCCAAAGGGTTACCAGTTTGTTTATTTCATATACTTTGAAAACAGAATTTACAATGATTAATACCGTTGGTCCAGAATCAGACCAGACTCAGAGATAGCATAACCCTTCGTTTTGATATCCCCTATCCAAATTTGCCCAACCAGTTCCATCCACGTGTCACGTCATCCTTCTTATAAAACAAAGATTGATCCAGGAGGGACAACAAAGTTAATGGTCCCCGACCCAACTTAAATTATTTTCATATTTTCAATAGCTTTATAATATCTCCATAATAATAATAATAATAATTTATTTGCTTCCTCTTTCATTTCAAGAATCCATGATGGAACCTAGTGGAATTGTGATTATAACAATTATGTACAAAGGTATACCTGCAATGCAGCATCCCTACAGAAACTTATTACCTTTGGTCATTGCCACAAATAAGACTAAACCCCTGAAATGTTACCCGCCTGAACTATTCTGGGGGGTAAAAATTGGGTTAAAAATTTACATCAATGAATCAAATAATTCCACTTCTATGCCGTGATCATATCAATTATTCATGGATATTGCACTGCTGTAAGTAAGGGTGGTCATACTGCATATGTTTGCTCCAATAGCCTTTATATTTAGCAATTCCTATTTCCAACCAGGGTTTCATGACTCCATCATAGTGTATAACTGCTGCCCGTTCGATATCAGCCCGCCGAAGACCTGAGTGATAGCCAAGCCCTAGCGCATGCCATCTCCTTTCTAAAGCCACAGTCTGGTTGTAGAAAGTAATCCAACCTAAGGGCAAGCTTCCTGCCTTCCACAATGGCCTCTTAAGTCCCTGTCATCAAACACCAAACAAACAAGTTGGATAATAAAACACAATTATTATTTAAAAATGAAAAGAATTCACAATAATACCAGCTTCGAATTGAATTGAATATAAATACACCTTTAAATCATGTTAGGAGCAGATATGCAGCGTGCAAAATACTTTGAAGAAACTAATATGAATGTATAAACTAGATGACACTGATTTTTAGGTATGAATCAATTCCAACCCATAAAAGGTTTTTGCTTGTCAGTGTTCATCATTCACAGGTCACCGTAAGACAAAGCTGACAGATATAGAACTCTCTAGGGAATAAAGAGGAAAAGGGGGTAAGAAAGATGACCTATCTTGAAATTTACAAGCATATCATATTAGCAGTAAGCAAAAGCAAATACAAAGGAAGTGCTAGCCTCATACCAGTTGCAGGTAATTTCTGTAGAGCATGGTTAATTTTTTTCTTCTCCATTGTTGGAGATCAAACAAATTCATACCAAATGCCCATGTGCAAGCATGTGCATTAAACTTCTTTGCCAAAAACGGGTCCGAAAAGTTCAAAAACATGCGCATTGTACGAAATGAAGCTTCACTTTCCAGACAAGTCTCCACAGCTGCATTTACTTTCCCCTTCATGTCAACACTCCAAATTCCAGTTAAATCTCTTTGCACTACCACATCATGATCTAAGAGCACAATCTTATTCAGTGCTGGAAATACGTCTGGCAGATAGAACCGCAGATGATTAAGGGCTGAACTATATCTTGGATCATACGACTTTTGTTCCTTCAATGTTGAATTATACTTGGTTGACAACCAATCAAAACTTTCTACACTCTGAATATGAATTGTAGCTTTGCCAGGAGGATTTAATAAAAACCACATTGACATTGCTGGGAGGTTGAGGTAATTGGTCACCACATGAAAAACAATTTTCTCTGGCTCCTGCATAACCAAGTATTAGTTACCAGGGTATATTACATCCACAACAGGTAAATCAGAGGGCCATCCTGAGCTAGCTATAGTTAACTCATCAAAGTAAGGGGAGTAATGACAGAAGAGTATTGTCTTTTTAAGGGGGAAATTAATCTAATGGCAGGTTAGGGATAAGCTTTGGTATATAGGAAATGTGAAAGAACTCCATGGAGAATTTGGGAAAGCTCAATCCATTGCTATTCATTATAAATTTCAAGTGTTTCAATTATTGTCCAGTAATGTAAAACCACAACCTTCAGAGCATCCTAGCATAATTTATCACACACAATTTTGTTATGTGATTGTTTAGAATGATAAATACTCTATAAACAACTATGTTTAACATAATAAAAAAACAGGGATTGAAATTTATTGAAAATCACCGAAGGTTAACCTTTGCAGATGAAATTGTGGAATTAATAACCACTGCACAAGCCAGAATATTGTCAGAAAATACTGCATAGTGATAAAGGTCCGGATCATTCAAATTTTTTTGGTAAGGGAACTCCCTTTCCTCGGGTTGAAGGGAAAAATATTCTGCTGTCAGCTGCATAGAGAGGCAGTGAAGGCCCTTAGGGGTAGTCCTTCCAGCAAGTTGAACAAGATATGACTCTTCATTCTTCCATGCCCGAATCTGGTCTTCAGCATTGTAAGCCATGGCACGAAGTTTTCTGACCATCACAGAGCAGTCAGGGAATACTTGACTTGCTTTGGCCAACAAAACCTCCATAGATCTCATCTTCTGTGAAGCCCTGAAAATTCAACAGTTTTTCAGATATAGAGTTAAGTGAAGGCAAATTCAACCCTAAATCTAAGCTAATTCACGTAATACTATTCAAGAGCTCATGTTTATGATTGAATATAAGTTGCAGTGATAAAATTATTATTTTAAAAATTTATTACCTCCTTGGCAATTCTGAATCCATGCTGGCTTCGCCGACTGTTCGCTCAACATCTTTGATTCGTGTTCGCAACTCTTTCACCAAGTGAGTATTACGACCAGGCGGTGCAAAATTTAAGTATACTTTTGCTCTAATGAGCTGATCTCTCATCTGCTTTACCTTCTCATCCATTACCTTGTGTGATAGAGACCGTAAATGTTGATCATGGCTACCTGTTTCTTGATTGTATTGTTCCTGCAACAAATAAATTAGTGTTTAACTATATGTTACAAATATATTGAAACAAACATGACTTGCTCTAGCTCTAACCAATTTCGAAAGAAAAGAAAAAAAAGCTGACATCCCCACTGAACCCAAAAAGAACAGTAACCCTCAATTTGATGGCAATATTGCCAATTAAATTTGTGGTAGAAAAAGGGCCTTTCTGTTTCTTATTCTCAAAGTGTGTTCTGGTATGGCTCAGATTTTAGATACGACACACTGCTTCACCAGTTTTTGCATTACAATCCAACAAATATACAATCTAATTTTAGTAGGAAGCAATTTAAATACAATGGACAGGGAATTGTGGTACAAATTGATAAAAGGAGATGGTCTGGCAAAATTGGCAAGACATTTATAATTTCAATACCAACATATGCTTTTGCTCACGAGATTGAAAAGCATACATTACTGCAACCATCTATAGTCTACACTTGGATTCAAATGTATAGCATCTCAGCATACTTGGAGTTAAAAGTTCAGACACATACACACCTTTTCCCTGGAGTTTAGCCGTATTATATTCTGCTGATTTTGATGATTGCCTTTTCCTTTACCATTAGTTCCTGAATATAGAAAGTGGAGCAACACAGAGTCACACTCACATTAGCTCTATGACCTAGAAGTCAATTAAAAGACTCTATAAGCACCCAGAACTACTAACCATTTGCTTCTAACAATTTTGATGTATCTTGCGGATCCCCCGATTGATCGAAATCAGGATTCTGGTTAGAACCGTGATTAACTGCAGAACTGATATCCTTCTCTTTGAAAACAACTACTTTTGGACCTTTTAAACCTTCGGCAGCTTCCTGAATAAAAAAGCAACAAAGATTGAATTGCATATGGTCAAAACTCAAAACCACTTGAAGAAAAAACGTTCAAAGCAAACTACACTAAATCCATACATGTCAAAGTTACCTGTTCTATTGCGTTAAGTCTTAAATCATCTTTCATATACTTCTGTATCAAATAAAGCAAAAGAACACGTTAGAAATCTACCAAAAAAATGAAGAAAAAAAAATACAGCAGATCCGAGTAAGAGAGATCTATACAATACTGGCTAAATCCTCCACAGAATCCTTCCGCCCTGCCGTGACAGAATCATAAATGCAAAGAAAACAGGAACAGTCAACATCCCGACAGTTAAATTAAATAAAAATCACAGAAGGCCAAAAATGAAACACACCAAAATTTCTTTTATAAAAAAAAAAAAAAAAAAGGTAAGCGCGACTTATTTAGCTTAAAATTATAAGTGTTCTCCTATAATCTAAAATCTACATAGACGAAGAATATTACCAATGAAAGCGAGGGGGTTAAGTCTCTGCGAAACCAACACGATTTGAGCGAATACAGAGAAAGAGAGAAAAGAGAGGATTAGAATCCTCTGCCAATGACGATGAAACTTCTTCATGAGTGAATTCAAACTGCTAAAAGAATTCGCTGAACTCTGAACAGAAAGTTAAGAATATGATAATCGCTTATTCAGTTTATTAATCGTTCTCCCAAAAGAAAAACACCGTTCAAAGATTCAAATCGACATCCATTCGATGCCGGAATTACAAGGAACAGCAGTTTAAGAAATACGAAAATCTAGGGTTTCTAGCGGTGATTTTGCCGCTCTTTCCAGAGGAAAGGAAAAAAAAAATAGTTTAAGAGCTTCGTTCACGTTCTGCGGCTGAGGCAGATGGACTTTCCTTTTCAACTACCTTCATTTTCCAGCTTTCTTTTTTATTACTATTTTCTTTCTGATCTGGAATTTAATGTTTTTTCTGATCTGGAATTCTAGATTTATATATATACGCCTTGGGGTTCCAAGTTTCGGAGAAAAATGGATTTGACTCGTGGGAAAAGCGAGATAGCGATGGATAGAGTGGTACCGCAGTCATTTTGTTGATGATATGTACGAGGAATATTGACCGTTGATATTAGTCAAAAATATTTAGTATGATGAGTTTGCGACCAAGATGATCCTCGGACTTGTTAGTCAACTTATCTCTAGGATTTTGTGGGCTCCTTTTCAGCTCCTGTCTGTTGGGCTGTCTACAGCAATGCAATGAAATTAAATCAAATTTAAGGATAAATTGCTAAAATAGTCATTTTTGTTTATCTCAGGTTATATTTTAGTCACTTATGTTTGAATGTTAGGTTTGAGTCACTTACATTATCGCGTTGTAACATTTCAGTCACTAAACCATTAATTACCCTTAACGGTGTAATAGTGTTAAATAATCATTTCAAACAAAAATTATAGGTTAATTTATACAAGTTCCCATATTTTTTTTTCGTTTTAAGCAATTTAATTTTTTCTTTTATGTTTTTTTAACTATCATTTTTTTCTTTATTTTTTATTCTCTTCTGCTTCTCCCTTTGTTCTCATCCTTTCTCAATTTCTTTTAAATGTAGTTTTTCTATATTTTTCATTTGTTAAAATTAGTCCCTATATTTTTATTTTTTTGAACAATTTAACTTTTCCGAATAAGACAAGCTTGTGGACTAATTTTAACAAATGAAAAATATAAAAAACTACGTTAAAATAAATGAAGAATGGAAAAAAAATAGAGGGAGAAATAGAAGAAAAGGAAAAAGAAAGAAAGAAAGTTAAAACAACATAAAAAATTTAAATTGCTCAAAATGAAAAAAGATACAGGGACTAATTGTAGAATTTAACTTAAAATTTTCGTTTGAAATGATGACTTAACATGCCATGTCAGTTTACTGTTACACGTTTAACGGTAATTAATGGCTTAGTGACTAAAATGTTACAACACGATAATGTAAATGACTAAAACATAACATTTCAAACACAAGTGGTTAAAATGTAACTTGAGGCAAACAAAAATAACTATTTTGATAATTTATCCTAAATTTAAAATATAAAATACTATTTAATTTTATTTTTAAAACTCTTAAAATATTTAAAAATTTAAATCTGTTTCAAATAAATACATTTTAATCAAATAAACTAATATGACCACACAAACAAATCATTTGAAATTAAATCCAAAACAAAATCAAAATTTATCATGAAATTAACTAAATTATACAATAAATCAAATAAAAATAATGAATAATTAAATTATATAAAATATAAACTAAATACGATAGCAAAAATAAATTAAAAACATGGACTAAATCGCATAGGTTTAAAATAGGTTAAGCGTCTAATAAAACGTAATTTAATAAACAAATCTTGAAAGTTTTTAGAGAAAATATTATACAAATTAATTTAATAAAAATTAATCATTAACTAAAATCGCACCTATAAAAATTTTATTAAAAATATAAAATGTTATTTATTATTTTTAATTTGAAAATTTATTTTCTCTAAAAATAATTTGGAATGTATTAAAATAATTTAGATTTTTAGCGGTGATCTAGATTTGATAGCTGAATCAACTTAATTTAGCGGTTGAACAGAAATAATTTGATACACAAGTTGTAGAAAATTTTTTCATTTCACAAGTGAGGTTAAGATTTTGACATGTGTTTTGTTTATTTGTTTTTAAATTTTTAGATATAATTTAAGGACATATTGCAATATCTAAACCTCGTTTACGGAGACCAAAATTTTCCACCAAGTGCACAAGTTGTGGAAGTTTTTATAACTTTTTTTATATTTCTATATATTTTATAATATTTTTTCGTTTTTATAAAAAAAATTAAATTTTTTATATTTTTACAATTTCTATTTTTTAATAAATTTAAATATTTTTATTAGAAAATAATAATTTTTAGGTTGTGAAACATAATAACTTTAAATAAAAAAATTAAGCACGGTTAACTTTAAGAGCGAAAAATTAAGCCTAAATAAAATTTAAATATTTGGTATAATAAGGTTTTTGTCATTTTCGTCTACCATTTTCTTTTTGGTCATTTCCATCCACCATTACTTGTTTGGTTTTTTTCTTTATTAACTTTTTTGTTAGAGGAAAGCCCCTCTACTTTAAAAAGTATATATTATATTTTATTAGAGAAAAGCCCCTCTATTTAAAAATAATATTTTTTTAGAGAAAAACCCCTCTATTTAAAAATAATATTTTTTTTAGAGAAAAACTCCTCTATTTAAAAATAATATTATTTTAGAGAAAAACCATTCTATTTAAAAAAATATTATTTTTTGTTAGAGAAAAGCCCCTTTATTTTAAAATATATATTATTTTTTTTATTAGAGAAAAACCCCTTTATTTTAAATATATATATTATTATGAGTTTACTTTATTAGTATTTAGAATATATTTTAATTTTGAGACCATTTGCATATTAGAATGATTTGATTATATGTAATTATGTATAGCCATTTCAAATCAAGGATGAAACTAGGGGACAAGCAACGCTTTGCCTCTCTTGCTAAATGGAATAATTACAATTACAGCCCCTTGTAATAATTAATTGTTAACTTATTGATTAATGAAAAATTACATTTAAAAATTAGCCCTTCATCTTTATTCACATATATATATATTATTTTCTTAAGATTATCATTATTAAATAGTGATTTAGACCAACAAATAAAAAAGGATTTAATTTAACTACGAGAGTTAGGTGAGATGGTAAATGTCTCTCTTATCTTAACTAATGGTCGAGAGTTTAATCATCGCTCTGGGTATGGAGTAACTTTAAAACTCGTGTTCAATATTTACCATTTAATTGGCCTACAAAATGCGAAAAATTAAATATTGGGCTCGTTTTTATAGATACCTTGAGAAATTAAAAAAAAAATCAATCATAAATAAAAATGACTCTTTTGTTCTTTGAAGTAAAATAAGAATGAAAATTAGTGATAAATAAATAGATATTAAATTTATTTTTTCTTTTTTACCGAAAATGTAATACAACAATCGTATATATATTTTGGTGAATTACAAAAAAATAATAAAATCCTAACAATAACACATTTAGCACGACTCGAATCTAAACCGAACTTTGCTCACAATAATCGTATTTTTATTGCAAGTTAACGTTCACTTTAGATTTCTACCTTTTGTAGTTCCAATGATTGCAGTTAATGACTATTGGATCGAAAATCGTGCCACGTGTAACGACAAATAGGGGTGATTTACATTAGTCGTCCTTGCATTAATTACAAACTGTCAACGTCTTTGGGAGTGAAACACTGCAATTTATTTTAGAGGGAGAACTAAGGGTAAATTACATTTCAGTTCATTCAATTATCCTTAATTATTTTTCTCGGTCACTTAAATATAAGAATTTATGAAATGGTCATTTAAGTAAGTGTATTTGCCCCTTTTTGTCCAATTTCATCAACTTTATGAGGAATATTGATGTGGCCATTTTAAAATTAGTATAATAATAATTTTAATTCTTAACATCTACACATTATTTCAATTTAGTCATGATTATAAAAAAAATTTAACCTTCGATATTTACATATTATCTAAATTTGGATAATGTGTAAATATTGAGAGTTAATTTTTTTAAAATAACGACGAAATTGACACAATGTGTTAACGTTGAGTACAAAACTTATCACAAAGTTAACCATAGTTAACATAATTGAACCAAAAAAGACAAGCACAGTTGCTTAAGTCATCATTTTATAACTTTTTTATAGTTAGAGGACTAAAAAATATAATTTATCCAAAAAATTAGGTGAAGGTGAGTTAAATTTTACAAAAATAAAGGTTACAATATATTGATATTTTTTAAAAATATAAATGTATATTACATCATGCTTAAACGAAGATCTATAATAGTTTCGCTGAACAAAATGATGGCAACCATCGAGAATCAAATTTACTACATATTAGTGGCACGGGATTAAAATTTTAGATTTATAATCTATGCGATATTAAGTAATTTTTTTTTTCAAATTTACTTAAGTTAGTCTAGTTCTCGAAAAGTAAAAATCTACAATAGAACTTATCTAAAGCATCGAAAAATAAAGTAGAAGCAACTCAAAAACAAAAAAAACAACGAGAGAACAATAAAAGCCACAAAAAACAATGCTTACAAGGTGTTTGAGTAATGCTCTCAATCATATTCAATTACTATGAATCAGGATATAATGAGATGATTACAAATGAGGAGAAGATATTTATAGTTGAACTCCCTCAGATCTAATGATATAGTTTACTTTATACCGACGGTCGAGATTCTTAAAAGATTTACATGATCTCTTAAGACTACAAAATCAAATCTTCGAAGGTTAGTTTCCATATTTACCATGGTAGTCCTAATTTTCCTTAAATGCTTCACTTGGCCATAAAGACTTCCAGTATATGAGATTCTTTACATGTTCTACAAATCGAATCAGTTAAAATGGATCAAATGAGCCTCATTTAATCAATGATTTTTATAAAATGTTTCATGCGGATTCGTCACGGGCTTTGTTTCATTGGCTATGACATTAATACAATATTAATATATTATTACTGCACTCTTTTTTTAACTAGCTTTTAAGTATGAATGGAGTAAATATTAAGGAATTTCCAAGTAACAAAAAGAAGCCAATTGAGAGCACATATATTCAGATATTTATAATAATTTTTGTCTGATACTTTAATTTGCATTGTAACACATGTGCCCTAATAAATTAGGTTACTTCATGATCAATCTATAGTAAAGTTTTTTTTTTTAAATAAATGATGAAAATAAAAGAATGATTGTACCATATATTAAATTAATAATAATTAGGGATAACTTTTAAAATAATACATAAACTTTTATTTAATGTGTAATTATACACATGAATTTGTATTTCGTGCAATTATACTCGTGGAACTCTAATTGTGGTTCAAATATATATTTAAAACTTTAATTTTGAATTAATTATATACATTTAAAGAAATAAATACATCAATTTATTTTTATATTGGGTAAATATAATTATTTATGTATGCAATATATAAATATAAAATGATGTTATATCAATAATTGTATTAATAATTTACAAAAATTAGATCAAATAAAAACTTCATATATAAAATTGTACAAAATTCAAGTTCACATTAAACCATAATTCATATATAGTTTTGAGATTTATCCCTAATAATTATAATAACGTATACAAAATAATTACAATCATCATAACAAAATCATTGCACCTTACAATTTAAAGAAAAAAAAAACATAGGTGAATGCTTGCACCTACAGTAATGAATTCATAGGCTTCTTTATAAAAATAATATTAAAAAATTAATTAAATATAAAAAAATGAGAAAAAATTAATTATGAAAATGAGATATTTGTTATCGTGATTCTAGGTGTAACTTGACATATCAGCAACACCACCTCATTTTTTGACTGATCATGCAACAATTATTATGTTTTTTTTTTTTTAAATTGATGTCGCCACTATGTTAAGCAGCACCAGTATGTATTTTTTAAAATACACGTGAAAGTACGAATATACACAATGTAAATTTTTTTTATTGGTGTTGTCAGTGTGTGTCAAGCGGCACCACTTTAATTTAAAAAAAAGAATATAAAACTGTCAAACGACACCGAGTTAACACCCTACTGCCGACGTGACCCCCTAACATTTTTTTTTTCAAATTTCTTTCTTTTTTTAGTCAAAAGGCTATTTAAACCCTTGGTCCCCCTTTCCCATCTCAATTTCGAAATTGAGGAAGAAAAAAAAAGTTTGTTTTACTTTTTTTTTGTTGGCTGTTGGAATTTTGAGAGGAAAAATTTGTCTGTATTGGAGTTTTAGGGAGAAAGCCTGTTAATTTTAAGATATGTTTTATTATTTTTATATTATATAAATATATGTTTATATTTTAAATTATTGTTAATTTTTAGATTTAATATTTATGATTATATTTGTGTTTAAGTGGTTGGGGTAGATTACGATAGTTTTAATGTATATTTTTTTAGTTAATAATAATTTATATATTATAATATTAAATTTAATGTTTAAGATTATATTTTATTTGGTAAAAAAATATATTTATGTTAGAGTTTTGAGAGAAGAAAAAGTCGGTTTGTGTTTATATTTAAATATTTTTTAATAAAGATACTCAAATTTCATTTGAAAAAAAATATAGGTTATGGTAAATATTTTAATTGTTTTTTAGTTGGTGATTAAAATTTTTATTATGTGAATATTTCATTTAAATAAAACAAAAATAAAATTAATAACAAAAATGGTTTGTGGTAAATATTATTACGTGGAAGCGTTTATGTTTTAAAATGATATGTTTATTCAATTTTGTTTGCGTAGATGTTGAAATGGGCTCTTTGATCAGAGCAACCAATCACATAGTTATGATTATTAATGTTTCGGTAAAAAAATTGTGACTTGCTATTCACAGGGATATTTATAAATTTACACGCCATTATTTTTTTAATTGGCATATTTAACTAATACGTTAATTTATTATGGACAAGGTGAGTATCGCGTCCTGAGGGCGCGTGTCCATGGTCTGAGCTACTAGCCAAACGAACGTATTTTGCCATATTTGGATGCCATGGGATTTGGAAAAATCGACATTGATTAGAATGTTTGAGCTGAGGGTCGACTTAATATCTGCTTTAGTTGAGCAGTGGCACCCAGAGACCTACATATTTCATTTGCCGTGTAGGGAGTGCATCATCACCTTAGAAGATGTCATATTGCAACTCGAGCTCTCAGCTAATGGTGATGTAGTCACGGGTTCAAGTACTTAAAGAATTTCAAACATATCACAAGAAAAGTGAAGTAAGTTTTAAATTTTTATACTTGAAATTCTTTTGAGCACTTGAAATCAACCAAGAAAAAATCCCAAAATTTTTAGAATGAAATGGTTGACCAATTTTTTTAATCAAGAAAAACAAATACCTAAAACCCAAATTAATTAATAGCCTTAATCTCTTGCTTTCCATTCCAATTTTTTTCCAAAAAAAAGTAAAGATTAAAGTAAAGATTATCCAAAAAAATTTCACCTTAAGACTTCAATTGCACGGTGAAGAGAAAAAAAGAGAGGGAAAGATTGGGTCCTGTTGATTTTATTTTAATAAGGTAAGATAAATACAGAATCTAATGTTTAAAACCATTTATTTTGATGTAACGGCTAAGATCATTATAGTTCTCATTTTAGAAGTTCTCACCATAGTTGCCACCCTAATAGAGATAATAAATCGTGCATATTAAATAAAAATATATAAAATATTTTAAAATGATATTTTGGTTGAGTGGTAAATTTAAAGTTTTATTAATGCAATTGATATAAGTTTAATTCCAACCTTATGCATATTTTTATTAGTTTTTTTTAAATTAAAAGACTAAAATACCCTCAAATAATATGGCTTGTTTTAATTACAGAAGGGCATTTTCATAAATTTTCTAACCGAGTTGGTGTCCAGTTGACTCGTGAGACTAACTCATTCAGGGATTTTATTAATAATATAGATATATATTAAACAGTGACCTTTTAAGGTGAAGTATATCATAATATACTAAAAATCTTATCACGAACATATGGGTATGGAAACCACAATTTGAGAACACAAATGTGTGTTTAAAAATAACATAAAATAAATAATGAAATGTATGATTTAAAACTAACTAATAATAGCACATGGAATATATACGATATTAATATGAAAAAAAATAGAATCTTATCACACACTTATGCATGTGAAAATCACTTATGTAGAACGTAGAGGATTGTTTAAAAATAACATATAATAAATGAAAAATATTGTTTGGAACTAATTAATAGTAACACGTGAAATATGTACGATGTTAAAACCGAAAAAATAGATTAAAGTGTAAGAAAAATAAAATTTAAACACAAAAAAAATCAAATTAATAATATTAAATGAATACAATTGATTATCAATGTTTTTGTCATCTACCCTAGATGGTTATTAATATACATAAATATCTAAACATTTATATAACAAGTATACAGGGGCATAGCTAGGGGCTGGTAGGGGGCTTGGCACCCTTAAAATAGAAAATTTTTCATTTAAGTCCTTTAAAATTTTCAAAAATTTAAATTAATAAACGTAAAATTACACTTTAGATCCCCTAAAAATGATAACATTTTGATTTAATCCTTTAAAAATTATAAATAAATATGCTATTAAAAAGGTGAAATTGCATTTTTACTATCGTAAAAATTACAATTCAATTTTGGTTCCCCTAAAAAAAAATTTCGGCTTCGCCCTTGCAAGTATATTTAAAAGTTTCATATAATATTTTTGTAAAAAAAAGCTTTAGTTAAAATGGTAAATGAAAATGTTTTATATGAATGGTGCCTTGGTTCAAATCTTATTATGGGTAAATTTTTATCGATTTATAAAAACACAAAAACATTCACATAATAGCGTAATTGATATAAAAAAATAAAATGGTTATTTTGTAAATTGCACAACTAAGTTGGTAATCGGATTGGAGGTGATACCAATTCAATAAAGCACTTAATAAATAGTATAAATAATATAATCAACGTTGGCTTTTAAGTTTTAAGTCTCCACCGCAAACATTATATACATATATTATAATATAATAAATCTCATCATGTGTATGCATGTGAAAACTATAAATTTAGAATATAAATGTTTGTCTAAAATAATATACAATAAATAATAAAACGTATGATTTGAAACTAATTAATAATAACACATGAAATATGTATGTTTTTAAAATTAAAAAATTAGATCAAATTGTTTATCACGGTGTTGTCATTAATCTTGAGTCAGTATCGAGTTAACTTGTGACACCAATTCAAACCAAATACACTATTAATATATACAACTGACGGAAGAAATAAAGTGTGCGTAGTAAAATTAAAATGTATAAAAATATTAAAATAAAACTAATGTAATTAGCGTGGGTTCAAATCCCATTATATACATATTTTTATTGGTTTATTTTAAAGTGAAAAGATTAAAATACCCTCGAATAATATTATTTATTTTAATTACGGAAGGACATTCTCGAAAAGATATTCTCGTAACTTCCTAACTAACAATAATAAATGGGATAACACAAAGCAAGATTGTCAACTACGTGCATTATGCATAATATATTAATAATCAAATATAAACAAGCTTTAATATTTAAATATAATATACTATATTACTATTAAACCCGAACAAAATAGAATGATTGCGTTGAATGAAATTCAGGTCCAGTTGTTAACATTATTAAAATTATTTTATTGAATTCATTAATTTTGTGACAAAAAAATAGCATTGCAATGAACTTCAATCATAATATAAAGATTAAAATATAAAATTATGTCAAAAATTAAAATATAATGATTAAACCTCAAATTTAAGTTTAATATAGCGACCAAAATTAAAATTTGACAGTTTTATAATTTAAAAAATTAGAGGGATTATAATTGATATTTAACCATTATATGAGATATTGGGTTCAATCTCTAACAACCTCACCTTTACTCAAATATTCCAAAAATATGAGATATTGGGTTCATTCTTAGACTCCTTTTCCGTTTGTTGTATTCTATCATACTTATATTAATTTAGTTCTACATATTTAATTTTTTTCAATAAATTATTAAATCATTCATTATTATGAATTTTCATTTATCTATGTCTAAATAGAGTAAAAAATATATTATATTTAAATAATTAGCTAGAAATTTTTTCCAATTGAAAATTCCTAATAATATTATTTATTATTGTAATTTGAGGATAAAAAAGATTAGAGATATTATGGGTAAATTAATCATGGAGGTCATTGTATTAGAAGTTAGATTTCATTTTGACCCCTCTACAAAAAAAAAAAAAAAAGAAGAAGAAGAAGAAAAGAAGACAAATTAAGTAGTTAATGTACATTTGATCAAAAAGTAAACTGATCATTTTGTTAAAAATTTCATCTATTTTTAATGTTAAGTGTTGAAGTGGTTCACAGAGTAATCAAACAACGACACATAGTATACCACATGTACCTTATACTGATGTGATATTTTGTCAACAAATATTAAGAAACCACTCTAGAATGAACATAAATACATTGTCTAGGTTCATTCGAGTCTGAACAACCATTTGTCCAAGTTTATTCTAGACTTTGTTTTAATAATTTTTATAACTTCTTACAATTCTTACTAATTTTATATATTTTATAAAATTCTCATTTAATTGAAAAATCATGTCAAGGATTCATCGTGAATGTTGTTGTTTTTTAATTAATTACAAAAATATTTATTTATTTTTTAGGATTTTAAAAAAAATTTAAATGGTATTACGTCGGCAAGAAGTATATGTGCTGCTCTATGTTAGCACTTAATAGTAGAATTGGATAGAATTTTTACTAAAAAGACCATTTTGCTCTTTGTTCTGATGTACAAAGATTAATTAATCTTATTTTTTTATATAGAAAGAACAAAATGCAATCTGACACTTAGTATAAAGGTTTCCATAGTACATTTACTATGTTGGATATTTTTTTCAAAATGAAAAAGTTAATTTCATGTCATTATTTAACAGTGAATTTTTAATAGAAAAATCAAATTGTACTTTTTTTAATATATAATGATTAATTTATTTTTTAATAAAAAATAAAAATATAATTCGACTCTTAATACAAAAATTTTGATAATACTTTTAATGCTGTTAGTAACAAGTTTTTTTTTGGGGGAGGGGGGAATATTAATCTAATTATAGGTTCTTATCATATATGTTCTCTTTTATCAATGTCTAAAACTATTCATAACCCCATTCTAACTCTAAACTGGAGGATATTACGTTTCAGTGCACTCGAATCTATATCCTCCTACAGTAACAACAATATTAATATCAATCAAGCTAAGATAGAACTGACTACATATAGTAACAAGTTAATTTCAAAGAATAAATCATCTGTATATTTAGAGATATATTCCATATATCATACATCAGACCAGAATAATCATAACTTCTGATTTTGAGTGAAAGAAAATTAGTCCTTTTTATGTATTAGGGAGTCCATGGCGTGAAGCAAATGCAAACTCCAATTGCGTATAAGAATTGGCAATGCCATTCATTAAAGGCCAAAGACCATGTGCAAGATAAATTTAAAGTTAAAAATAAACAATTATAAATCATACTGTTTATAAGTCGGGTTATCTGTTAAGACTTGAAAGTCCACCTAAAATTAAGGAGGGTTTGGATAAAAATATTATGTCTGAAAAACAGGCTTGGGTAAAAAATTAGGTCCGTTTAAAATATAAGTTGGACTCGGACTTGAACATTTAAGGCGCGAGCCCGGCACGACCCGTTTTAAGTTTATTATACTTTTTATTATGTTATTTTTATGTATGGTGTAATTTAGAACATATTTAAAAAAATAAACTTATACTAAATATATAATACTACTCTAATGTAAACATTAAAAAATGTTGAGATGACTATATGAAATTTTTCAATAAATAAAAAATGTATAAAATTATTAAATATTAAAATAAAACAACATAAATATATTTTAAAGAAAAATTTAAAAATAATACGGGCGGGCCTAAAATGGGATTGGGTTAGTATTTTGCAAATATGAACGGGTTTGAACAAAATTTTAGGCCCAGATTTTGGGTCGGACCGAGCTTGAGCAAACATAAAATATGTTAATATCATGCTTCGGCCCGGCCCAAACCTGACCCATGAACACATCTAATTATAACAAATAACGTAAAATATGAGATCTATTAAGACACATCATAAAAAATATAAATAATTAAAATATTTGAACAGAACTATAATATGTATTAAAAATTATATAAAATTATTTTTAATTGAATAATTATAACAAATTACATAAAATATGAAATTTAACATGAAATGACACGTATATATATAATTACAAAACTATAGGATATTGATATAATATTGATACTATAAAGTTTAGAAATTAAATTGTTAACGTATAAAAATATTATAATAATTTGAGCATACACAAAATAATGTGATCATATATATGTATGTCTCGGATCTTAAATTGGTTTCTAAACTTTGTAAGTAATAATATTTTATAAAAAATGTCCTCCTGCTAATTTAACCATTAACTTGGGTATTAAATGCTAGTTCAAGTTTGATGTGAATCATATTTAAAATATGTGGATTAAATTGTAAACGTATGTGCAGCTACTGTTATAGGCCAATTTAACCCCATGGCCCATTTACATTTTACAAAGCCCAATTACATCAGCCCAAATACCCACTAACCCAATACAAATTAAACCATTAACTCATTCAACCCAAATACCCACAACTCATTACAAACCAAACCCTAAGCCCAAATCAACAGAAGCCCCCCCCAAAAAAAACCCAAATTTTGACTTAGGGTCTGAAACCCTAGCCACCTAAACCCACTGACACCACTGACCTAACCCCCACCTGCCCCTGACACTACTGCGGCCACCGCCCGAAGTCACGTTCACCGCCACTGTCTCCATCAACAACCACCCTGCAAAAAAGAAGACAAGACAGATATAATAGAAAATGGGTGTAAAAGAGTTATAAAAAACCCAAATCAAACACTGTAAACTTCTTCTTTTTTTCGGCAGTTCAACAAAAATATAATACATACAACATATTTTTGGGTACAAAAAAAGTGACTCCAGATCGAACAACACAAAAAAATAGAGGATAATCAAAAGCAAGAACGAAAAATACGGAAGCAATACAAGGTGGTTAACATCGTTTTCTTTTTTTTCTTTCGAAATTTTTATTTTTTATTTTTCTTCTCTTTCCGTTATTTTATTTTATTTTATTTTTCTCTTTTTATGCATGTATATATTTATTAAAATATAAAATATAAAAAAAAGAAGAAATTTTTACCTCCGCGGTGGCCGGCGTCGGCGCCAGCGAGCCTCCGGTGGCCGTCCGGTGACCGGACCCCTGGCCGGAGTCTCTCCCCCCTTTCTCCCTCCTCTTTTTCTCTCTTCCTCTCTCTTTTTTTTTTCTTTCCTCCCCTCCAAATGAATTTTTTTTCGGAAATATAGCCTATTTATAGCCCTCCAAAACGACCCTTTAGCCCCAAAACGACGTCGTTTCGCTTGACCCGACCCGATCCGACCCGAACCCACCTAGGATCCGCGTGTTTTCAAGCGGAAGGGCTAATTGCGCTTCAAGCCCTTCCGCTTTTTCAGGCTTTTTCAATCAAATCTTTTGCTATTTCAATTTTGGCCCAAAATTCGTTGCGTTTTGCAACTTCGTCCCCACATACACGCTGCGTTTTGATGAGAAGGGATATTTGCTGCTTTGGTCCTCCTAAGTTATGCGCGCGTTGCATTTTAGTCCTTTTTCCTTTATTTTTTTTTAGATTCGCCCCAAAACTTCATTTTTTAATTCAATTTTATCCTGTTTACTGTTTTTCGTTATTTTATTGTAATTTGATATTAAGTACATTATTATATTTTATTACTATTATATTTATTAATATTAATATTATATTCACCTAATATTTATGCATATATTATATAGTATTATTAAATTTTTATATATATTATGTATATATACATTATGTACATATTTTAATATTATTATGTATTTTTATGTGTATACTTATGTAATATTGTTAATATTTTTTATATATATATATTTTTATTTTAAATGTGTGTAAACTATGTAAAGATATCAACACCCTCTTTTGTACATAATTTTATTTACATATGTATCTCTTCTTAACATTATAATATATGTCATGTATACATTTCTAACGCTATATTATATTTTCATATATATTGTGTAGGTACTTTAATATCATAGTTATATTTTTGTATGATCTTATGTACATATATTTATATGCATATATTTTATTTTATATCATGTATATATAATTTTTTTTTCCTACATTATATATGTATATATATATATATGTTTTAACATTATATATTATTATGTATATTTTTAGTATATATATTTGTGAAGAATCATCAATAGTTTTTTATTATTTTTAATATGTATATATATTGTGTATATATATATGTTAATATTACATTGTATAAATATTTTCATATTATGTATATATTTGTAATACTCCTAGTTATATTCAATATACTATTCCCGTGTATATATTTTGTCCTTACTTATTGTCATTAATCTTAGTACTTGTTTTATTATATACGTACATTTAGTGTATATATATATAGATGTATATTTACGTGATAGGATTTATATATATATATATATATATATTTATATATATGTGTATATATTATGTAAATATTTTGATGTTATATTATATATGCATTTTTTATATTATGTATATGTATATTTTTACTATGATTAGTCTTTTAAATATATATTATTCTATTTGCATAGTTCCATAACACTTTATATATATATTCCTAAATACTATTGTATGTATAGGCATATTTTCGTCACCATATTGTGTATATTATTATTTCATTTATTTTATCCCTATTTATTATTAATATTAATGTATTTTGTTATATATATGTAAATATATACTTTTATAAATAGTATTATTGTCATACATCCTTGTATTTATTACACTTATTATTTTATTCTAATATTATTATATATTTATTTTACGATATATGTATATATTTGTGTAGTATTGTTAATGTGAATAATTTTTATATTATTAGTATTATAATGTATCTCACGTACGTTCATTTTTCTATATTATTAGGTATATATTGCATACGTATTCCTTAGTATTTCTATGTATACATTTTTCCTTCTTATCATTACACATACTTTCATATGTATATACATATAGCACTACTAGTATTTTAAATATTATGTTTACGTTATTTCCTTTGTTATTATTATATGCTAACGTATATTCAAATTTTATTTATTTCGTGTTTGATACTATTATTATGTTTAATATTGCATATATCATCGTTGCCTTTAATATTATTGTCACATTCATTATTTGTTTTAAAGTATTTCTAACTCTTTTATTTTTCTATTTCCCGTCCGTCTATATCAATTTTTGCTTCGCATACTTCAAGAAATCTTGTTCTCGTTTTCTAATTAGTTTCAATAATCAAGGCAATGTACCGATTTAATATTAAGTCATCGAATTTCATCGCTATGTTGGATGGAATTTGTCGGCTCGTGTTAAATCGATATATCCTTCTCAAATATCAAAATCTAAAATTCCCCCCCTTTTCAATCGATTCACGATTAAATCTTATGTTTGAACTCATATTTATGAAAATCAAGACAACACGTGTTTATGAGATACCAATTTTGGGCGTCGCGAGGGTGCTAATACCTTCCTCACGCGTAACCGACTCCCGAACCCTAATTTTTCTCTGGATTTTAACATAGACCTAAACCCGTCTTTCTTTTGTTCCTAAAATAAATGTATTAGGTGTCCGATCACACCTAGAAAAGATCGGTGGCGACTCCCCCTTTTTTGGTATTTCAAAAATTAAACTTCAATTTTCAAGTTTTCAATAAATCGCCACAATTAGCGACCGAGCTAAATTTTTACGTCGCTACAGCTACCACCATAAAAAACTTGAATTTAATGTTTTTTAAAATTAAAAAGAAAAGAAAACGACCCTCCTAAATTTTATTGATATCGTTTGTTTTTCATCTCCAACGTGTTAATGTGATAAATACACATGTATTCATAATTTGTTTAATGCATTTTAAATATGTTCCATGTTAGATTCAAACTAGCATTCAATGTCTAAATTAATGGCTATGCTAATATAATGGTATGATTGATACAATACATATACTCTAAGAATTTGAATAGAATATTTTGAAATTTAGGGATCAATTTAAAATTTTTCTAATAATTTAAGGACAATTACTTAAATTAACCCAAAGTGAAATCATCCAAATCACCTTTCCTTAGTAGGCCACAAGTGTCACCACCATCTATTCTATGGCTAACTTAATATCTAAAATAACCTAAATAATTTCTTAAATTAGGCTATCAAAATTTCAAAGTCTAGCTAGAAAAAGTTTTGGGAGACAACTTTTATATTAGGGTATAAATGATCTATGGAGGGGTGCAGCCTTCCACATATTCTTTATTATACTTTTAAATGTTTGCTTTTTTATAAAAATAATATTAAATAATTAATTAATTATAAAAATAGGGTGTGAATAAATTAATTACGAAAATGATGTATTTGTTATAGTAATTTTGAGTGCTATCTGACACATTGTTAGTACAAATGAATTTAAAAAAGAACTCTAACAGAATAAATTGTTTTTTAATTGATGCAATCAACATGTCAAGCGACACCCCTTAAATAAAAAAAATTATTATTTTAGGGATTAAATGCAAGGAAAAGACATTAAATATAGAGAAAATGCATCAATGCATTAAATGCATGGAAAAGTAATTAAGGCACTAAATGTAGGAAAAAAGTTATTGTCTAGTGTTGGAACCACAAATTAGTTTTTTTTTTCCTGTCAAATTTCTTTTTAAATTTATTGATGCCGTTAATGTGTTAGGCGACACCTAAAATTATTGCAATGAACATCCAATTTCTGTAATTAAGTTGTTTCGACCCTATTTTTGTAGTTAATTAAAATTTAATATTATTTTTATAAAAAAAGCCTAAGACGTTGATGTTAGAAAATAGAAGATTTTGAGATTAAATTTTGTGAGGTTTATTTAAAATATTAAAAAATTTAAGTACTTAATGAGATTTTAAAAAAAAATTATAGTTTAATTGAAATTTTAAATTATTTTATGAGATTAATGAAATAATTGAAAAATAAAATAAAAATTAATTTAAAATTTTTAAAAATAACTAAATCGCATAATGAAAAATTTAAAAAATTAGGAGGCAAATTAACAAATTTAAAGAGAAATGAGTTTTTTTTTTTGGAAAGAGCAAGGCCCACACTAAAGCTTTGAATCCAATTAACCCATCAACGATGGGCGGGCCTCTATAAGAGATACAAAATTATTATCCTACTAATTGCCCTACTTGTATTATTGATAATAATAGGAATTATGTCGATTAAAAAAATTCGATAAAAATTTTAAATTTTGAATTAAATAGTTCAAATTATTTGAGTTAATCAAGTTATTCGGATCAATTCGAATAAAAAATTAAGTTTTTCGGTTTATTCGAATATGATTACACTATTCAAGTTATCTGAAAATCCGAATAAGAAAGGACAAAACTACGTTGTCTTAATAAAAACTTACATTTTCTAAAGTTAAAAGTCAAAACCATTACGTTAAAAGGTAAAACTACGTCGCTTTGATAAATGTTTACTCATTAAGTTAAAAGGCAAAATCATTATAATTGTTTATATAGTTAAACAATATTGTACTTCGTCTACTGGTTAAATAATCGATCTATGTAAATGCAACATTGAGTATAAGTAATAGGATTTGTTACCTCGACTCGACTTGACTCGAATTTTTTGACTTGATTAGATTCGAAAAAAATTCAAATTAAGTTTGGTTGCTAAAATAGGATTCGTCAATTTGATTAACTCAAAATTTTTCGACTCGATTCAATTGAATACTCACCCTTAATAGGAATCAACCGTTATTGCAAAGAAAAGATTGATTCGTAGGGAGAATAAGAGGCAAAAACTGGAAAAAAAAATCCTTTGTTTCATCCACCTTCAGAAAAAGTGAAAAATAAAAAAATTTATGAAAAATTACAATTTTCACGCAAAACAGTGCACTTACATGCTTTCATTGACATTGCTTTTTGATCGAAAGATCGAGAGCTAACTATTGAAACTTTGGATTATCCAAACACATTTTTCGTGAAATGATTCACGTATGTTTGTTTACAGGGGCAACAAGATCAACTTGGTAAGGATTGAAATATCCCTCATTTTCCTATTTATTTCTATGATGTTTATTCTTTTATCCAATTTCATTAATTACTGTTAACATTGTATTAACTTGTAATGTAGAGAATAGTTTTACAATTGGTATGATAATAAATATAGTCCTCAAAATTTACACATTGTTTCAAATTGATTATGATTCTAACAAAAGTAATCCTCAATATTTACACATTGTATCAATTTGGCCATGATTTTATAAAAAAACCATACATTATTATAAAATTATAAAAAAAAATATTTTTAGAATCATGACCAAATTGAGATACTGTGTAAATGTTAATTTTTTTAAGTGATAACCAAATTGATACAATATGTAAATGTCGAGTATTAAACTTGTTATTATACCAAATTTAGATGTCATCTCTTTATCACACAGTTAACTATAGTTAAATGAATTAGACCAAAACGACAAACATGGTTAGTTGGATGGTCATTCTTTAACTTTTTATAATTGAATGTCTAAAAATAAAAGTTAAACATAGTTAAATGACCAACAATGTAATTTACTAAAAAAATTAATCTATTTCTTAGGGTTGCAAATCGGGTTTTTAGGGGTCGCAATGGAGCAACATAGGTTCCGACCTATTTATCTAAGTTTGAAGGTACGTGTAAAATTTGGAAGAGTTTAAGCAAAATTTTTTAAGTTTGTTTTAAATAAAGATCAGGTTTAGGTTTGAATTTTTTAAAGTTTGTAACATTTTATACCATGTTATTTTTTTATATATATTATGTAATTTACAACAAATAAAAATTAAATCTATAGTAGTATATAATGCTACTATAATGTAAACATTAAAAAATATTAGAGATAATTATATATAAAATTTTAATAAATAAAGAATATAGACAACTATTAAATACTAAATTAAAATAATATAATATATATTTTAAAATTTTAAAAAATAATATGTGCGGGTCTAAAATGGGTTTAGGCTAACCATTTGTAAATATGGGTAGATTTGGGTAAAATTTTAAACCTATATTTCAGGTCGGACTAATTTTGGGAAAGCTTAAAGTGTGTTAACATTATGCTGAGACCCACGCCAGTACATGAACACCTCTAAACATGGGGTTGATGTTGTTAAATTTACCACTGCCTTATCATCTGCCTTGCTCAATTATGATTGTGTAATCTTGAAAATCACTACTATCTTTATGATCATAGATATTAAACACGTTCATCCCTACTCCATCCCACATTCCCACAGTAGTCTCAATTTGAATTTTATTAGATATTTCTAATATTTTTAAAAGATAAAGCATATATATATTTTAATTAAACATGCCAATAATACAAGAGATAAATGGTTAACACCTCAAAACCAAGAATAAAATTTTATGATTGTGATCCTCTCCCAAAAAAAAAAAAAAAAAAAAAAGGAACATAAAGCATTCTTCACCATTGTCAAAATATTTGTTTATTGCTTCTAAGATTAGGTGATGATGAAAACTAAAATCCAAAATTTCCTAATTCCACTGAGAAAGTCACTTAGAGAATTGAAAGCTTGTTTCTCTCTTTTTTATGGCATATTACAACTTATCCAATCAATCATTTTCGATCTTCACAGCATTTGGTGAAAGATTTTTATTTTGCCAACAAAAGTTCACTAGAAAATTACTCAAAATTTGCAATGTGTTTGATTGGAAAAGAGTGTTAAATTAAATCGAGTGAAAATTTTTTGAGTTAATCGAGTTCACGAGTCTTTATTTTATCATTCTAACTTAATTTGAATTTTTTTCGAATTGATTCGAGTAAAATGAAATTCGAGTCGAGTTGAGTTGAATCGAGTGAAATTATTTGAGTTAAATTAAAAAAACTAAACATGTCAAATAAAAATATTGTTACAGTATAATTAATTCTAAAATGTTTGAATTTTTTTAAAGCAAAAAAAAAAAAAAAACATAACTGAGTATGAAAATTTTGAACCATTAATTAAGTCCTAAAATTATTATTTTAAAAAAAATTATTTTTTTATATATATATATTTAGAAATTTTAAAAATTTTAAAAATATAAAATCTGAAAATTTTACAAATATTTTAAAATTTCAAAGTTATTTTGAATTTTTGAAAATTATTTTGATTTTTTTTTGTAATTTTTGTTGAGAGAGAACAATTTGTTTATTTTCAAAATTGACAGGGACCAAAATGGTATTTATACCAATCTATTATTTGAATTATTCGAGTTATTCAAATTGTGAAATTCAACTCGACTCGAACTCAAACCGAGTTATTCGACTCGAATAACTTGATTCGATTAACTCGAAATTCGAATATTTTTTTCGATTTTTTGAATCAAATCAAATTTTACTCACCCCTAAATATCGTTACAATATCTGATCTCATTGTCACTGTTGTTTTTACACTTATCGTAGATAAATGTACCACCCATCTAAAAAAAATCCTTAGTTAGAAAGAATATTTTGGCACCTAAAACTGAAGTTGGCCTAGGAGTAAATGATATGAAAAATTGGAATTAATGTGTGTACTAAAAAATTCTATGGAAAGTTTTTTATTTCAAATTGGGTGGCTTGAATTGATGTATATGTATTAAAAGGATGAAATGTGTTGCAGTTGCAAATTAAGCAATGGCATAAGAAAATGATGAAACTTAGGAGCCTTTTGCAATTGGTGATATCATCACAAACAAAGTCTCCTTAATCATTCATTATTCATGAGACAATTGCACACTTTGATTTCAAATTTTGATAAGGGTTAGTTGTAGAATATAAAATCTATTTAACAATGAGTGAATTTGTCAGTCTGTGGATAAAAATAAAATTACAAGAAACGTATAAAAGTTTCAAGGCATATATCAATGCCACTTTCTTTAAAGTTGTATTCGTTCCTACTTATATTATGGTATACAGAAGAATTATTGACAAATGAACTCTCAATGATACAATGAATCCCAATGATTGTCTATGTTTTATATTGACGGAAACAACCCTTTGAGCATTGAATGGAGTATAGCAAGAATAACAGTTTCTGTAATAGTTCTTTATAAAATAATATAGAAATATAAAATATGGTGGGAAAAATAGAAAGAAACATTGTTCCTATGTTTTTATGTGTCATGCAAATAAAATTTCACACCTATTTATAGGACGTCTCATTTCTCTTCATAGGGATATGGGTGAATGTTCGATCGAATCGAGTGAAAAAAATTTGAGTTAATCGAGTTCACAAGTCCTATTTTAACATTCTAGCTCAATTTAAATTTTTTTCGAATTGAGTGAAATGAAATTCGAGTTGAGTCGAATCGAGTAAAATTGTTTGAGTTAAATGTAAAAAATTAACATGTCAAATAATATTATTGTTACAGTATAATTAATTTCATGTTAGAGAGTATGATAAATTTGAATCATTAATTAGGTTCCAAATAATTATTTTAGAAAATTTTTAAAATTTTAATTTTTTTATATGTTTTTTAGAAAATTTTTAAAATTTTTATATTTTTTCTTAAAAATATAAATTTTGAAATTTTTATAAATATTTTGAATTTTAAATATTATTTTGATTTTTTTTGTATTTTTTGTTGAGAGAGAGACTAATTTGTTTATTTTCAAAGTTGGCAGGGACCAAAAGAGTATTTACACTAATCTGTTATTTGAATTATTTGAATTATTCGAGTTATTCAAATTGTGAAATTTAACTCGACTCGAACTCCAATAATTCGAATAACTCAAAATTCAATTTTTTTCGATTTTTTCGAATCGAATCGAGTTTTGCTCATCCTTACATAAGAATATAACTACCTCAATGGACAATAATGTCTTTAGCAATAACTAATTTTTTAATTTAAGAAATATAACTCATCAGCGATAAATTTTAATTAATAACAGAGTGATATAATTTTTGATTACTTATAATTGTTGAAAATGTTCGAATAGTTTGATAATAATAACACGTAGAGTAAATTATTTATGTCAAAAGCTCCAATTAAAATAAATAAATAAATTAATTAATAAGAAATAAAAAAAACCTCCATTTTCATAATACAAAGATTCTACATTTGCTCAAAGCCTCGTTGACCAAAACTAGACTAGAATTGTTCATTTGATTTAAAGTAATCTTGAAATACCATAATTATTATTTAAAAAGAAAAAAGACAAAGACCGTTAAAACACGCGCCAAATGTTGGAAGTTAAAACAAGGAAACTTTATGCTGTTTAAAAAACCTTTCCTCCTCCATTTTTCACTTTCAGCACTGAAACATTTTGAGGCCCCATGCAG
This sequence comes from Gossypium longicalyx, assembly GCA_025698465.1. Classification (NCBI taxonomy): domain Eukaryota; kingdom Viridiplantae; phylum Streptophyta; class Magnoliopsida; order Malvales; family Malvaceae; genus Gossypium; species Gossypium longicalyx. The sequence goes on along the minus strand of CM047001.1, from coordinate 3,121,126 downwards.
TACAGCAGCAAATATCTCCTTAATTTCCTTTTCATCTGCCCCCACATCTCCTTCATTACCATTAACACTCCCTTTTATGTCCTCGAATCTCTATAAAAAGTTTTCCACTCATCTTTGCTCTATTTTCAAGGTCTTTTTATTTATTTATTTTTTCAGGAATGACTCGACAGGTGTATTTTGTTCCGGCGGCGGAGACGCAAGTAGCTTCGGTGAAGAAGAAAACGGCGGTTACGACGAGCTGGGTTTCGGTAGATGCAAAGGGGCAAGGCACGGTTCTTGACGTCGACAAGTACGCTATAATGCGCCGCGTTCAGATCCATGCTAGAGATCTTCGTGTTCTTGATCCTATGTTATCCTATCCTTCCACCGTTTTGGGCAGAGAAAAAGTCATTGTTCTCAACTTAGAGGTAATTTCGATTTCCATTTTTTTTCATCTTTTTCATTTTCTGTTGTTTTAATTTGATTTTACTCTTGTTTTTCATGATCTGATCGCAGCACATTAAAGCTATAATAACAGCAGAAGAGGTTAGTTTATAGGATATACGAATACCTTTTAATACTTCTGTTTAATGTAGTACTGAGGTTTTATTTTGAGATAGGTGTTGCTTAGAGATCCATTTGATGATAACGTAATACCTATTGTTACCGAACTTAAAAGGCGATTGCCTCAAGAGAAAAATCTCACATGTCAAGGCCTAGGAGAAGAAGAAGAAGAGCATCCTGGTTTGCGCAACGATATCAACACTGGAGAAGAAAACGGTAATACTAACTTTTGGTTTGGAAATCATTTTCTCGAGTTGTCTTTCATACTACGACATCATTATATCGTTTCATGTAGAATTTCCATTTGAATTCCGGGCACTGGAAGTAGCACTAGAAGCAATTTGTAGCTTTCTTGATGCGCGTACTAGAGAACTGGAGACTGATACTTATCCAGCTCTAGATGAGCTGACCTCCAAGGTATTTTCACTTTTTTTTTCTCTCTGAATAGTTTATCCTTAACTTTCCCTTACATCTAGTTGAATTGAAGGGATGAGATTAGTTGTTGGTTGATTATTCTTTCTAGTGCTTCATTTAAAGCTAATAGTTGACTTTGATGCAACATACAATATAGCTATAGGAGTAGAATTTTGGCTCTTAAAGTACTACAAACTTTATTATATCTATTTAACGCCTCCTCACTTTATTATACCAAAGTTTTTTTATGCCTATTCTTTGTGAAAGTGATGAAAGGATTAAACTTAACATTACATGAATACATTCAACCATGGAAAATACATCAACCTTTCTCCGCAAAATTGAATTTCAATAACGACTTCAGCGTGTAAGAAGTCAAAGCATCCATCAGCCACTTTGGTATATTTGAGATTTCTCTGCATCACAATTTGGAATTTTTCCATTTTACTGCATGTGCTGTTTAGTCCTTTTACCAAACTTGCCTTGATAATGACAGTAATTACATCTTATGGTGGTAACTAAGCAGTTTAATTTCATTGAAACTGTGAGGCTAAATGGGAGAAAGAAAGTCTAGGTAAAAGCTGCAATGATATCCTGAGGTTTCTGTATCGCAAGATGTGCTTCTGGCTCAGATTTTCAGTTCACTATTAACTTGGTCATCATGAGTAAGCTCTAGTGTTAAGGCTGGTGTTCCTGTATAGTTGCTAACATTAGTACCAACTGCATCCTATATGGCCACTAGAACAGGCTGCACCTTCACTTTGAGGCATCCATAAGTAATGTAATGAAATATGAGTAGTATTGAGAGAAATAGTTAAATAAGTTATATGACCTTTTTTCCTGCAATAACCACAATGTTGAATAGAAGCTCTTGCAACATACGAATTACAATGAAACATTGTCCACTGTGATTCAGTTGTTTAATTGTCATCTCTATATAACATGGAAATAAGATTTTCTATATCACAGCTTTTCATTTGCTTTGCATTAATGTTATTTGATGAATAGCAAAGAGTTTCAGTACCACTGTTTTCTAGGTTTGCCTGTAAGATAAGTTCAATTACAAGCAAGAATTGTAATTATGTGCAGATTAGCAGTCGTAACTTGGACCATGTGCGTAAACTGAAAAGTGCAATGACAAGACTGACAAATCGGGTTCAAAAGGTATGTTGCCATGTTTAGGATTCTAAAAGCTAAACATCACTGAAATTTCAGTTTCTCATGGTGGATGAATAATTTTTTTGTCATTCTTGATTTTGTCCAATGCTAATAAGCTGGTTACAGCTTTTTAGTTATCAGATGACTTTGTATATATATCAGCCATGCAATAACAGGCATAATAAATATCTACTTTTCTTTTTTTAAGGATTACTGGAGATTTTTCTTATTGGCGCATGTATAGAATGGTCCAGCTGATTTCCAGAAGGAAAATTCAAATAAACTCTCCTGTTAACTAAAGATTAACGTGCATTGGTATAGTCTTAGTAGTACTTCAGTTCTTTATTTTGGCTTTGTCAGTCACTTAGAATTTAGAATATTCTTTCCTCCGCACGTGAGTTTTCACTGAGAGGCTGATTGTGCACGAACAGTGAACGCATTTAGAAACCGACGGTCAGATTTGTGGCTTCCAAAACAGAGATATTTGGATTCAAGGCTACCATAATTGTTTTCCGCCATTGCTTGCACTTTCATCAGTTTTTTTCTTTCCCATTTAAAAAATGAAAAGCCAATGCCCTAGATGCATGCGAATTCATAGGAAAAGCCTCTTTAAGCAAACAAAAGGAAGCTAATGGGAGGCACTTGGGGGGATAGGTTTCTCTGTTCAAGGAGTTGATCCGGGTAATCTGATTTTGGTACAGGTTTTCCCCGTGGAAGATTAACAAATTTGGTTGTTTTCTAGTTGATCTCATGTTCTAATATTTAGTCTAGGATGCAAGTCACTCGGAAAACCAAAGAGGCAAACGTAACCTCCCAAAGTAAACCCGGGAGAGCCACAATAAGAACAACTTTATGATACTAGATAAAAAGGGATAATGAGGAAGAAAATGTATGTTGGTAAGAGCAATACCTTTCTCGGTCTTTTGGCTAAGATCAAATGTAATATCTGTTTTACCTCAGAATAAGAAGAAATATTGGTAAGTGCATATACATTCTGTAAATCAATTGGAAAACCTGGTAATTTTAACAAGGAGGAGCAGTTATAACTAGAGGTGCAAGGATGATCCTGATTTCGAAAAAAAGTCTCCCCAAATGGAAAAGCCTTAGGAACTAGGAGCCAATATATTAAGGGGGGTTTTGGCATTTTGCTAAGATACCTGTAACTTTCTCATTGAATAACGTACGAACATTATATTGTCTACTTCAGTAGTAGTTTAATTGATCTAAAAAAAAACGTACGAACATTTCTGGGATGTGTCAAGATTTGATATCTTGGTTGGTTAGATATTAACCTGAGGTCCAGAGTTCAGTTTACAACTATATGACTGCTAGTGCTCTCTAGGGCATATGTTGCAAATCCTTAGGCACTAATGACTGAAGTAAAACATAGTAGAGCACATTAAGTCCCTAGACTATTTTATTTTATTTTATTGAAGGAGCTAGACCAATTCTTTATAAGCTCTCCTACCTTTAGGTAAGAGATGAACTTGAACAACTTTTGGATGACGATGATGATATGGCAGACCTTTATTTATCGAGAAAATTGGCAGTGGCATGCTCACCTGTAAGTGTTTCTGGTGCTCCTAATTGGTATCCGTCCTCACCAACTATAGGTTCAAAGATATCAAGAACAAGTCGGGCAAGTGCAGTGACAGTTGAGGAGGACAACGATGTCGAGGAGCTTGAAATGTTGCTTGAGGTAATTGAAGTCGTTACCTGTCATGGGTTTTGATTAGCTAATGCAAAAGTAAATGTTTATGTTTAGATTTCTGGATTCTGCAGGCTTACTTTATGCAAATTGACAATACATTGAACAAATTGACCACGGTAGGCTCCTTAGTTTTAACAATAATTCTGCTCTAATCTCATGGTTACTTAGCATAATTATCCTTTTTTCTTACCAGCTGCGAGAATACATCGATGACACAGAAGACTATATCAATATCCAGGTGATCAGCTTAGTAAATTTATATTGGAAAAAAAAAAAAAAAACTAAGGTGGCAAAATTGCTGAAGGAGGGTTTTGATGGTTGAGGGACGTGTCTGAATGTCTCAGTTACCTGACAATTTTGATTTAAAATTGAAGCTTGGGAGTTTGCTGTAGCTATCAAAATTCTCCCAAGGCAATCTAACGCCTTCAGGTATCATAACCTAATTTGAGATCTTGATAATCTGAATTATGCGTTCTCTTGCAGCTTGACAATCATCGAAATCAGCTTATTCAGGTGCTCCTCTAAAATTAGACTCCAAACCCTTTTTCTCTGCTGTTATTCAGTGACATAAATCTGGTTTCGAGATAGAATATTATATCTGCATGCAGCATGCGTTTATGTTTACTGGTCTCACTGTATGTGGCAGCTAGAGCTCTTCTTAAGTTCTGGGACTGTTTGCTTGTCTATATATTCCCTGGTTGCTGCAATCTTTGGGATGAATATTCCTTATACATGGAAAGAGGGCCATGGATACATGTTTAAATGGGTATGCCTCCTATAAACACCATACCAGAAGTAAACTACTATATTTGCATACGAAATTTAACCTACAGTTTTTTTCCTTTTAAAGATTTATTTCCCCAAGTTATTGATAATTTGCATAAATTTGTTGAGAATTTTAATGACGAAAATGTGCTGTTTGAAATTAGGTGGTCTTCCTTACCGGACTACTATGCACATCGACTTTCACATCAATAATTTCTTACGCGAGGCACAAGGGTCTTATTGGGTCATGAGGTGCATAGAATGCGTTCAAGGTAATAGGGATAAAGCTTGATCTTTTTATGCAGATGCATAGAACTGAAATGAATTCCTGGTAAAGCTTCAGGTCACTGGCAATTTCAGGTGAAACATTGCATATGCTATAATATTTAGTATTATCAATTTATCATGCTTTATGAAAAATATGGTCCATGGGAGGGGTTGTTCCTCCTATTGTAATTGGTCACTGCATTTGGCAGAAAAAAGTTTTATCAAGTATCATCATGTTGGCATATACATATATGTATATATACATTGTATATTTTAAATGTTGTGTGATAGTTGATACTAATTGGGTTCTTTTTTTGTTTTGGGGGGGGGGGGGGGACTCAAGTGGCCTTTAGTATGCCACTGTCTAGATGGTAGGCCACCTTATAACTGTTGTAGAGGAATAAGGCAGGCCTTGTCTTGTGTTACAGTTACAACAGACATCACGCCGCACATCAATTACTGCTATCATCATTTATCATTTTCTGTTTTTTTTTTCTCTCTCTCCCCTAAGAACACTCATGTTTTCCTTTTCCCACCTTCCATGGCATTTTCGTTTCCATTTCATTAATCTCAGTGTTTCCAGTGAGCACTGACTATGAGGTGGGTGGATCTCGATAGTTAGTACATTTGGTTCATGTAATCATTTTCGTGGAGCTGGTATAGAGTATTAATTCCAGCATTTATAATTTCTTCGGATACCTACCAACCAAAGTTGTCAAGGCCTTTTTCACTGTAACAAAATTCTAACGAGATTTCTGGCACTGCGACGAACAAATGCTCTCTCTCTCTCTCTCTCTCTCTCTCTGCCTTATCCTTGTTTTTAGCGTGGTCGGAACCTTTTTCATCATTTCCCAAGTAGCTTTGCCTCGTACCACTGTGTCCTGCATCTTTCCTTTACTTCTCTGGGCAAAATGTCGTGCATGTTAAGTTTAAAAATTAGAATATAACAACCATCCCCTTTTATTTTTATTTGGGTGGGGGCACAAATTAAAAAAAAAAGAGAAGTAGCTTTGGTCTTTTAATGCATAACATAATGCTAAGGCTTGTAGAGGAGAAGATTGAAACCTAAGACTTACTCATTTGTCACCATTTCAATATTACCTTAACAATGAAGGTTAATAAACCAATCAATTGCTACAAGAAGTCCCCAAAATGTGCATTATTAATAATCTCTACAATTTTTTTTTTTTGTTTCTTTGTAATGAGTGGCTGAAGTTTAAGGGATAGGGGAAGCAAGATAAATTCTTATTTAAAATCCGGGTAAATTTAAAAAAAATAAAAATTTAACGTCAATATGATTTTTTAATCGAACTTATAAGTGAAATGATTTGAAGAAAATACTATTTATAATATATTTAAAAATTAATTAGTAAAATGAAATTAAGCATTTCACAATTTCTTGAATTGTAATTCGGCTTATAAAATTGAAAAATTTTAATATCATCATTGTATTAAAAAAACACATGTTCTTTCTTTTGAATGCTTCAACGACACCAACACCAACACGAATACTTCGAAAATACTAGAATTGATTTTTCACGTAAATTCATATATATATATTATAATATTCTGTTATTTATTCACTACCATTAATAATAATAACAATAACAGCAAAATTTAAGCCTCTTCCCCCCTCCCCCACCCCCAAAAGAATAATAAAACACAGTAACGACGTCGTATATTAAACTGCATCCTAGGGTTACTCTGTTTTCTTTAGGGCGCATGTCCCATACATATTCACAAAAGGGACAAGTCACCACCGACCCAAAAATTTCGAATCGTGTAATTTGAAGCCTCCGCTGAACTTGTCTTAAATATTTATTAGGAAAAAAATAAAATAAAATAAATAAAAATATGGGGAAAAATACATAATAATAAAACCAAAGGAAAACTCTTTGGTTCATGCTCCTTTCGACGACACCCTCTTTAGTATTTTTTTTTTCTTTCTCTTTCTATTTGGTTAGATTCAGATCATCGTTGCCTTCCTCTTCTCAACAACCCTATTTCTTCTTCTTCTTTGTCTGAAAAGAAATCACCATTGTTTCATCGTAATTATAATATTTTCCCCTTTTTTGTTTTTCTTTTCCTTAATCTCAATCCCTCCTTTCAGAATAAAAATTATTCCCATATAGCTTATACACCCATATCTCTTTACCTTTGCTTCTCGCTTTTTGTCGGCCTCTCTCTGTTTATAATCCTTCCTCTTGTTAGTATATTTCTGTCATGGGTTTTAATGCAGGTTTGTTTATGAAGATATGTACGTAAATTTTTCCTTTTTTTGCTTCTTTTGATTGAACATGCAGTGAGGGGGATACGTGTTCAAGGGGTTATTGAGTTGAGATTGAAACAAGAGAAAGGTGAAAGGGAAGAGAGATGGCGAATCAGGTCGTCAAAGTGAAGAGAGAAGCGATTGCGGCATGCATGACTTGCCCTCTTTGCAATAAGCTTCTTAGAGATGCCACCACCATATCTGAATGTCTTCACACGTGTGAGTCTCTCTCTTCTCCCTCAGATTTATATCTCCTTTTCTTCTTTTTTTACTTGCAAATTTTGTTCCTTTTTTTAGCTCATTTGTTCTTAATTCTTCAAATTTTGTTCCTTTTTGCCGTTTTATTATCTGGGTTTTTCTTGCTTTCATTTCTTACCTTCTTGGTTGACCATTACTGTGCCTTAATAAACTTATGGTTTTGCTGTTTTATTTCGTTTCCCTCTGTTTCTTATTACTTGATGCTGATGCATTTTTGGTACAATAACTGGGTTCAGATTAGTTTAATAAACTAGTCGAAAACAGTCGTATTTCTTATACAGTTTGGTTATCGAGAAAGTTGGTTCTCAATGTAATTCATTCATGGCTTCTGTTTATTTGATTACGAATCCGTTCCTTTAATTTTTTTTATTTTTTTGCACTTGTTGTTGTTTTCCACATTAAGCTAAGGCTCCCAAATATCATATTCTTTATTTCCAATTCAAGGCTCCTTTCCAACATTGGAGCTTTCCTTTTCTGTTTTGTAACTCCATAATAAGATTCAAATTCCCAGATGATTTCCCAGTTTTAGCTTGTTTTTAATTAAAATATTTGCTAGGATTGATGGGTGTGATCTTTATTTATGTTCCATAGAAGTCTATTGAGTCAATAAATAGAAATTTATGATATATTTGTCTTTTGAATTTTATTTAGTTTGCAGAAAGTGCATATATGATAAGATAGAAGAGGAAGAACTAGAATGCTGTCCGATATGCAACATCGATTTGGGTTGTGTCCCTCTGGAGAAATTAAGGTACCATTCTTTTGCATATTATTCTCCTCTACCAACTTCTAAGCCTTAACTGATGTATACATTGCGTTCTTCATGACACATTCTTGAAATTTAAACTACTCCTAGTTTTAATATTGTCAATTGCTCTGAATTTATTTTTACTTGTTTCAAGTGGTTACTAGCAAAGTTTACTGATTTCTTCTGAATGTCCTAGGATGATTAATATTTACAAATTAGGGGCTTGTATATGTACGTTAGCCTATTTCAAGTAAAATATCTAGGCAGAGTCTAGCAGTTATGCAAATCTAAGGGCTCCTATTGTGCGTCTCTCAGTGCCAAAAATCAAGGTGAAATATGTTGAAGAGGAAAAAATGACCTTATGCTACCCGCTTTTGGCTTCCCTGTATAATCAATCATTTTCCATTCTTGGTTGAGTGTCCACTCACTTAATGTTGGTTAATCAACATATTGGAAAATTATTGTGCATTGATATTGGTCTGTGCTTGTGATAATCAGGCCAGACCATAATTTGCAAGATGTGCGGGCCAAAATCTTCCCTCTTAAAAGAAGAAAAGTTAAGGCACCTGAAGTTGTACCCCCAGTTACAATCCCAACTAGAAGAAAGGAGAGATCACTCTCTTCGTTGGTGGTTAATGCCCCCAAAGTATCATCACAAACTACCATGACTGGGAGGAGAACAAAAGCTTTTACCAGAAAGGCTGGTGCTTTGCGACATTCCAGTTTTCCGATAGAGAAGCCTGTTAAAGGAGATGAGGGCTCTATGGAGGATCACCAGGAGATTGCAAGCTCACCTGAGACACTAAATAAATTCACTCAGAATAAGAGACAGGTAAATTGAAGACAATTTTTTAGGTGATATCCTTTGTTCTCGTAGGGCTTAATATTGTCTAATAGTCTTCTTTTTCTCAAATATCCATTCTAATTGAAATAAATTGTTTTAGCTTAAACTGATAGTATCTGCGATGTTATAAAATTGAACAATGCAGTGTACTTCTTCCGCCGAACATATCCAAAACATGAATAAAGAAGCAGAGAATGGTGGCAAAGCATGGGATGGGAAATTGGACCTTTGGAAACCTTTGAATTGTTTAGTGGAGGTTGCAAATAGGACCAAGTCCTTCAAGTCCAATTCTCAAGGCTCTGATTCTAAGTTAGAACCTTCCTGTGTGCCCACCATTGAAGCTCATACATGCAAAAGCAAACATAGAGAAGATAAATGCAAAACAAAACTTGAGGATGAAAGGACTAGTGCTGGTCCTGCAACTTCAGAAACTGTAACACCTAAAAAGCTGCGCAGAGTCAGTCGAAAAAGGGCTTCTGGTTTTGGGGATTCTGGCATCTCCCCGCAGGCAGTGCTAGATGCTGCTGGTCCAAAGCATGAAAGAAGAATTGGTCCTGTTTGGTTCTCATTAGTGGCCTCTGAATATCAGTAAGAATTGATTTCAACTTTCAGACTTTAGTGGTTTGAAAACATAGTTGCTTAAGATTACTTGTCTTGGTCATAAACTGATTCAAATGTCAATGCTTTCAGGGAAGGAGATGCTCCCCTCCCTCAAATTTCTGCACATTACCTGAGGATAAAGTACATTCCTTTGTCCAATTTCTTTTGCATGTGTCTTACAGTAGCTTGCTATATCTATTTTTCTTCCTTTTGGACGAAGACTGTAAATTTTATCTGTTGTTTGTTAAGACTGTGATTCTGACTTGTCAGCTATCCTGTTTCCGGTACCATATTCTCCTGGTATTATGCTTAGAATGCAGAGACAACAAACATGTGGTCTTTACAAATCTAGTGGAGGAATTAAATAAATATTATATGCTGGATTCAGTAAGGTGATAGATAAGTTGGAGTTAATAGACTGTGAAAGCAGAAAGGAGATGGGTGAAGGCGAAGATACTAATACCCTGACAGTCTTCTGTGTAACTCCTGCACCCAGAGTTCCACTTCTTGAAACGGGGATGGTGGGAGCTACTGAATAGTATAATGACACACGGGCAACCAAGTAGATCATGGGCTTAACTTAGTTCCATCACAGCTTTTTGCTGGTCATCTTCGGTTATGTTATCATCAAAATGATCAAGAAAGCATTTGACCAGTATATGGATGAAGATATAATAATCCAGTAAGCTTAGGATAAATAGGAAGAAAGTACATAACAGTGTCGTAAGACAAGTATGCTTGGATTAGAAGTGCTTAAGGTTTAGCTTGTTTTATATGGTGTCTCTAGTCACTTTCTGCTGTTAATTCATCTCCTATCGACTTATTATAGGTGATTCTTTTTTCCCATTTTATATTCTCTCTCTTGGAAGGTGTTGATTCTGCATAGGGGAATGTTTATGACATTATGGGCATTTACTCTGGTTATGCTACTTTAGCCTAAATCATTGTGGAATATGCCTTCTGGACACTGTTGCCTAGCATGTAATAGTTATCTCCTGAATGGCCTGTTTATTGTAAGATGAATGCTTTTAAGGGGAATAGAAGAAATAATCTGCAGTTTGTTTGTATTTCCAAGTAACCATTTTAACTTGACCAATTTTTCTTTAAGTTTGGTCTGTCATCATCACTAGCTAAACCGATTCTATCAAATTGTTAAATTAAAGGTGCTTTCTCCTGCCTGTTTTTCTGCTTTTTCCCCCTTCCATCAATTGCATAGCAGGTTTACAATTTTTGTATCAGGTTAGTGATCATGTTTTAAACCAAATGATAGTTCTTTGTTAGTGTTCGGTAACAAATCCTGTTGAAATGTTTTTCTCATTATGTGTTGTTACAAATACATAAAGTTGAACTTATCTCTGACCTTTCAAATGGTAGAATGATTAAAAATTTCTTTAACTACAGGAGATAATTATCGTACTTATTTTATTCCGTGACAGGGATGGAAATATACCTGTTTCTTTTATTCAAAAATATCTGAAGAAGAAACTGGACCTCACTGATGAAGCTGAGGTGAGTTAATCTCTCCTTGAATAATGTTCTTTAATGACATGCGAATATGAAATTTTACCAAAAAGATTTTAGCTTTTCAGTATTTTTACTATGAGGCTCATTTATGATGTCATGGAGATGCTTTATTATTATCCATGGATAATTGACGTCTGGTTAAGATAGAAGAGCTTCAAGCTTTATTCTCCACTTCATGCATGTGGGATAAACCATATGCATGTATAACCAGTCTGATTTATAGAATCCACATCTTAGTTGCTGTCTTGTTTGATAACTTTTTTGTACTTATCTAGCGACATCACATTTAGTTTGTGAAAATTTCTGAAGAATATATAGGTAAATTCCAACAAGCAGTTTGAAGTAGTAGTTTAAGCCATAGATCTATCGCCTTCTTCGATAAACAAGGTGCAATGTGTTTATTTACATTTTGGCATATACTTGATGACAGGTTGAGATAAAATGCATGGGGCAGCCTGTAGTTCCAACACTGCAGTTGTATAATTTAGTTGATTTGTGGCTACAAACAGCAGCAACATCACAGCAAGTACCGGCCACCATTGGTTCATCTGCCAAGGAATTCGTCATGGTGTTGGCGTATGCACGAAAAGCCCCAGATGAGTAATAATGCTTTCTTTATTTCATTCTTTTCCCCACCACAATCAATAATCTCTCTCTATATATATAAAATATATTGGAATTTCATTGGTGATAGAGTAGGGACATTTTGATCCGCCGGCATGTATTTTCTTCTACATAAACATATGTATTTAGTGAGATTGGTTCTGCTACAATATAGTTTCTTAGAGCACCGTATGTGGCTAAGTAATGGGATTTGCTATGTTAAAACATCATTGTCATCCAACTTGCCACCCATGAGTGTTACAATTGCTTCATCTTCCTTTTTGACTGTCTTCAATTTATCAGTTTGATGTAAAATTTTCATCATCGTTTTCCACATTACCCAGGGATTCATTTATTTTTCTAAAATTTTTCAACTTTTAACAACTAAAAAATTGTCTAAGAAAAGACAAAATCAAGCAGCAGGCCTTTTGAAGACATTCTGATAAGGGAAAAAAGAAGAAAAGAAGGATAGCAACATTACACAAACCGAAAGGCTAAGTTGGGTTAGCAATAGGCAAAATCCCAATTAAGACAAAATATGATTATTAGCGGAGACAAAACCACGAATCTATAGGAATCTACCCACCAAAATATCTGTTGGGCACTTGGGAAAGCTCAATTGTCAATGGGACCTATCTTTAGTTTTACCAGCAAAACCCCTAAACTAAACCCAGAACTTGATTGTACCAGAAAGCAAGCAAGCAAGCAAGAAAATCATCAAAGCTAAGCTTTAATAAGAAGTAACATCTCTACTTGAATTTTGGGTACCTATCTTTAGTTTTGGGTTGAAAGCATTACATAAAAAATTACACCAAAAAAAAAAAAACACTAAAAGCAAAGAATGTATAAGCGTAATTAACAAATTGGATTTAAACGCTGGAGTACCCACCACGGGTGGGGCTGCCGACAACCGAAAACAGCCCACCGTCGGAACCGTCAAGTCCGTCCGAGTACAAATCCTCTGTTCCCCTAAACGCAGCGTGAACTCCCACGATAAAAGCCCCAATTAGAACGGAAACCAACACGTTCAGCCAAACGTCAGTCAAAACTAGGGCTACAATCGTAATTACGGCGAGGATCGCCAGCACGATGCGGTCGTCGATCGAACGGTTGAGAATGACCAAGGGATCGTCACGGAAGAAGTAGAGGAAGAACCAGGCTACGAAGACGACCAAGAAAACGATCATTGAGATCGGGTGCCATAGGAGGCTGAGGAAGAGGATCACCAGGATTATCATGGCGTAGTTCACCCGGAAGTAGTTGAGGTTACGCTTCATACGGGCGGAGGCGTCACCGAAGGAAATGGGGCGGGCAAAGGACGAGAGGGAAAGGAACACCCGCCAGGGGCGGCGCGTGAAGGTCGACAGAGTAGCACGCGTGAAAAAGGCGGTGGTGGGCGGTGATTGGGAGGCCATTGTTGGCGTGGAAGAATCGACTGGGAGAGGAGTGAAGATAATCTGAACTGATAATCGACTACTGAGCTTGGCTTAACCAGCAAGGAATACACGGTAAAGCGAGAGAGATAGCGAGAGACTAGTTTGACCTCTTTCGTTTTAAAGGGAATCCTCAATTTTCCATCTGTCTTTTACTATTCTTTGATGGCGTTTTTAATTTATTTATTAACGACCCACATTTATGCCAAAAGTTTATATATTTATTTATCTCTTAATTTTTTCCATTTTTAATAACAAAAATATTTGGTACACTACTCGTAAAATTTAAAACAATGAAGGAAGTTGAACTATGACGCTTAACCGATAACAATAGACAGTATTTATTCTTCAACATTACATTTTGTACCACCAAAGGTAATTCTGAGAAAAATAAAATAAAATCTTGTTTGGCAACACCTTAACACCTTATAGCATCAGCAACCATGTTTGTTGTGTATATGTTGAATCTCTACTTGCCAATCTCTCATCATCCAATTGCGAACCTCTAATGTTAATCTCGACGAGCCCACCACTTCAACTCTAAGTATTAGGTTTATTGTTATTTTACTATTATTCTCAATTAGTAGCTAACAAATCTTTTCTCCAAGCTGCTTTCAGCTTATCAATAATTGCTCGAAATTTTGTCTTTAAGATTAAGTTAATGTCTATGTTACGGCCATACCCAAATACTCAATCGCCTTAGTTACATATCAATTTTTTTAAATTACTAATGAAATAAAACATACATCATTAATATATGAAATACTTACCCTTTTAATAAAACGATGCTTTTTCTCTTAATATATATATCAATATATATTTATATATATATATATATATATAAAAAGGACTTTATTAACATTAGTCTTTAAATTGAATAAATTTTTTTCAATTTTGATCCTATGATGATGCGTGAATTCTTTTTTAAAAAATATTTTTTTATTAGATAATATAGTACAATTTTAGAGTATTATCTCGTCACGTGATTAAGATTAGAAAGTTTGTCAAGATTTAAGACAGATGAAAAAAATTATCAAATTTCAAGACTAAAATGAAAAAAAAAAAAACTAGATTGATAAAGATTAAATATTAAAGCAACTAGATTCCCAATATTTATATAAATTTATCAAAAACCATCTATGTGTATCACGTGATCTTTTAATATTAAAACAGAAGAACTTTTACATGTCATGAAAGAACTTATAAGTCTTGACGTCTTCGACAACGAATCTGATTGCACCAATGCAACCCAACAGAGCAACAATCGAAAACCAGGCGGCTATTCCAACATTCAGAATCCGCATGGAGATGCCAACTGCTCTGTTTTTGGGCATTTTCCCAGCTTTCAGGAATGCTAAAACGGGGAAGATGAAATCCAGGGGAGTGAATCCAATGGCACCACAAATGGACACAAAATCTACAAAAAATGGCATTGCTGAAGCAACCAATGTAATGACAACAATGTAGATGGAGGTGAAGATTAGTCGGATAAGACCATTTTTCAACATGGATGTTCTGTTGGATGCCAATCTTTCCTCAAAATATGCATAAGTCGGCCTGCAATAAATCTAGAACAGAGGAATTGTTTTAACACTTTGGGGTTTGCTGCATTTTTGTTTTTTGTTTTTTTTTTAAGAAACTTGTTCTTGAAAGGCGGCTACCTGGTAGCATCCTGATATTTGAATCACGGCAAAGATATTGGCCATTATAATTGTCCATTTTGGGACAGTCAATGAAGCCACGATGTAAGGCTGGACTTGTGATCCGAATGCCCAGTATCCAGTGAAAGCTAGTTGCCAGTAAGTTAGAACAATAACACTATATGCTGCTGATACACCTTTGTACATGTTTTTCACTGAAGGTTCCCTCACTGTATTCTGGGAGTTAAAAAATAATAAACTATCAATTGTTAAGCACAGAATGAATCAAAACCTTTTTATTTTAAACCTGTATTTCAGGAAGCATTGCATCTCCAAATGAAAAGGCAATTGCACCAAGAGCATTGAATGCTGCAAATCTCTTAGCAGATGAGCTTCCCTGCAAACTATAACTGATTGACTCCCTGTCAATCTTTTTACCTACAAAGTTGTCCAAAATTAGCACTTGGTTGTAGAGGTGATATGAAGATCATATATAAGAACAAAATTAAGAATGGATATCCCCAACTTTACCATTATAGATTGTGACACCGATGGTTGTGCAGGCAAAGCCGATTGTGCTTAAAGTGCATAACCCATTGACCCATCTTAAAGAATGGATGTCAGGGAGCTGAGATAGGAAAAGTTCAAAAGCCCCAAAGAAAATAATAAAATGTTGCAAGGTGAGTGTGCCATGCTTGTGATAGTGCTTGTAAACCGCCTGCAAATGATAGAGCACTAACTTATTGCCTTATTGATATGATTCCTTGGAAGGAAATGAGGGCCAGATTGACTGACCTTGAGGCTGCTTCCAGCAGCGATTTGAATGGCAATGTTATTTCCTATTGAAGCCACCTGCTGAAAAAATGCAATAGACCAGTAACCCCAGAATCCTTCAAGAACCAGAAAGATGAAAATGGTCAAGCATATAGCATAACAGTGATTTGGAAGAATAATACAAAGAAACTGACCAAAGATGCTGTCTGCAAGAAGCCGGTAAGTGACATGTTTCTTCCCATTCCATCTCCACAAAGAGGCAATAAGCAAACTAGAATACCACGTGGCTAGTGTTGCAGTCACCAAGCTGCTTACACCTTGAAATCAATCGAGCAGCAAGTTTTGTTATTCTTTTGAAGGGAAAAAAATTATGAAGCTATAGCTGTTTTTGGGTGGATCTTATACAAAACAGTGGTTAGTTGAAGACAAGGAATATGGGGAGAAGATGATAGCAGTTACCAAGAGGCCAACCGAGGGAAGCGAGGGCAAAAGGAAGAGGAGCATAAGCGGCAGGGGTAGCAATGGTGGTGGCAACATGAAAAGCTGCGTGTTTCCATGTCCCTTTCCCGGCAGCTTCACCTTCACTTCCTACATCGAGTTCTTGGTCCTCTTCATGTTTCTCAGACATGGATGGAAGTGGTGTGAACTTGTATCAGGTTATTTCCTTCAGCTGCAACTGAGTTGGAAAATTCTGTAGCTATTTCTCTTTCCTTTTCGTCTTTTCGGATTCGAACATGATTCGTTTGACTTTATAGCTAATGTTTTTATTTTTGTCAAACAGGGTAGGTACTCATTCATTCATCAAGTGGATTGAGTAGTTTGTTTTGATTTTTATTTACCTTACGAGTGTATGGACGAAAAGTTCCATTGGTGATTCCTGCATAAAATTTCCTTATACAGGGCAAATTCCGCTCTTCATGCCTCAAGTTATTCACCCAAATCCAAATCTTTTTCTGAAATTCAAGAGGGTTTGAATAAAAATATTAAGTCTGAAATATAAATTTATGTAAAAAAATTAAAACTATTTAAAATATAGGGCTAGAATTAAGTTTAAACATTCAAGACTTGACTCTGTCTTGTTTCTAAGTTTGTAATTTTAATATATGTTATTTATTTATATATTATATAATTTATAATACATTAAAATTAAATCTATAGTATTAGATAATACTATCATAATGTAAACATTAAAATTTGTAAGATAACAATATATTTTTTAATAAATAAAAATATATAAAATTATTAAATATTAAATATTAAATAATATAAATATTTGTTTTTTTTTAATTTTTAAAAGAAATAATATAAACAGGCCTAAAAGAACTCACCTTAGCTATTTAGCAATACAACTGGACTTAGATAAAAAAATTTATCCATATTTCAAGTCGGACTGAATAAACATAAAATATATTAATACTATGCTTATATCCAACCTGACCCATTAATACCTTTACGTAGAATATCAAATAGTTGTGGTTTGAATTCTTTTAATTTTATTTCTTACTTGATATTTTAAAATTCTTTTAAGGCTTGATAACTTAATTTTTTTTAAAGTAAAGTTTTAATTCATTAAATATTAGTTCAGTTACCAAATTTCCTCTTAAATTATAAAACATATTGAAGAAAAACAAGAGAGTAATTTATTAAGCATTTTTTTAGTAATTGAAAATTGTTACAATTATCAGAGATTAACCCATCTGTTCATGAATTAGGCTATCTCTCTAGGCTTGAAGATCCGTCCGAAATTTGAGAGGTTTTGGGTAAAAATATTAAGCTCAAAAAATGAGTTTGGATAAACAAATTAGGCCCGTTTAAAATATAGGTTGGGCTTGAACTTAAACATTCAAGGCCTAAACCCGACCCGACCTGACCCGACCCTTTTTAAGTTTATAATACTTTATATTATGTTATTTTTATATATTATGTAATTTAGAACACATTAAAAAAAACTATACTAAATTTATAATACTACTCTAATGTTGTTAAAATGACTATATAAAAAATTTCAATAATTAAAAAATATATAAAATTATTAAATATTCAAATAAAATAAAATAAAATATTTTAAATAATAATATGGGCAGGTTTGGGCAAAATTTTAAGCCCAGATTTCGGGCCGAGCCGAACTTGAACAAACATAAATTATGTTAATATCATATTTAGACCCGACCCAACCCGACCCATGAACAGCTCAATTCATGACTATACATTAATGTTTTGGTGAGCGAGTCAAAGAAAAAAAATACTTTAGCATTGATTTTTTAAAAAAAAATATAATACACTAAATGCACCAAAAAAATGCTAAAATAAAAGTTTTTAACACATTAAAAAGTATTTATATTAAAAAAATACTATCATAAATATAATAAATGTTTTATTATATTAAAATACACAAATAAATATAATAAATATTTTATTGTATTAAATATAAATGTTAAAATTTTATATTTTGGGTTGGGTTATTTAGTTGGGTAAATTTTTTAGGTATTGGACAATAAGTTTAATTGTTATTAGATTAGTGATTTAATATAAATATAAATATATATAATTATTATTTAACATATATAATTAATATAATATTGTTTTATAACATAATATTCGGGCCAAACTCTAGCAAAAAAATCTTGCCCAATGCCCAATCCATATAAAAAACGAGCATTAAAATTTATCCAAATTCATTTTTTGGGTCTCGTATTTTATTCAAACTCCCTCATTTTTCGGATGAACCTTCAAGCTTAGATGGGTAATTCAATCCATGAGCAAGTTTAAGAGAAAGTTAAGAAAATTGAATATTCTTTAATTTTCCTTGATTTACTTAATTTTTATTAACCTCAATTTAGAGAAAAACTAAAAAAAAGGAAATTAAAGTTTCTTTTTAAGATGTGAATTATCATTTTTATCCAATTAATTAATCTTGTAAGACTGTATAATTGTAAAAAGTAATTTTTTTTATTACTTTTCACGGTTTAACCAAATAAAGATTGTAAAAATTTTATCGATTACGTCTTAATTTAATTGATATAATCATTATTATTAATACATAATGATATAAGTTCGAGTATGTTAAAATATATTACCAGAGTATTGAGTGTTGTCAAATTATTATTGGGAAATGGCAATGGCAGCTCTGCTAAACTACCACTTTATACAGACTCAACAGCGACTGCTATCAGATTATTTAATAGAGTCAAACATGTGGATAATATGCTCCCAGCAAAAGCTTAGAATCCCAAAAGGTAAATGTTGCTTTGATGCTTATGGTAAGTCAGCTGAACGGCATATTGATAATCTTAATTGTGATTTTTGCAATGCGTTAATTACTCTTTATTTTATTTATTTTAATATCAATATAATTATTTTTATTCATATTAATATTAATATAAAATTTATTGTTATATATTTTTTTAAAATATTTATGTATCTTTATATATTTATTTGAATTTTTAGAATTAGGATAAATTTATAAATTTTGAGGGTTAATTTTTTAAAATTATGCCTAAATCGATATAATATGTAAAAGTTGAGAACTAAATTTGTTATTATACCGATTTTTAACTGTCACGTTAATTTGTCATTTGTGATTTTAATGAGAGTGACTAAAATGACTAAACTATATAATGTAGGCGCTTAAATTACAAACTTTTTATTTTAGATGCTTAAAATGAATTTTATTTTGATAATTAAATGACTGTATGTGTAGTTTACTCTAAAAAAAATTATTTTAATTATAACTATTTTATTATTAACCTAAAGTTATGGCAATATTGGATATGTACAAAATACATAAGTTTTCATTTTTTTTCAATAACAAATTATTAATATAAAATAATTATATTTAGTTTTTCAATTATGTTTTCTGTCATAATTATTATTACTTAATTAGATTTTAGATTAATATTATATTATACTTAATTAATATTACAATTATATACAAAATAAAATTAAGATTTGAAACTATAGATATAGATGCTTTAAAAAGGCATTTAAATTTTTTTTCATTTGAGTATTTGAATTTTTTTTGGTTAAAAGTGATATTTAAATTATTAATTTCGTTTAATTTGATCACAAAATATGATATTAGTTAATAAGAATGTTACGCACGGTATATTTTGATTGGATGTTATACATTTTTTAAGTAAAATAAAACGAAATCGATAATTTATGTTTTTTTTTACAAAAAACTTTAAATACTTAAGTGAAAAAGAATACAATTTGAAGGTTAATCTTGTAGTTAACCTATAATTTTACTTATTATTTTGTATGAATTAGATAAAGATTATAGAAAACATATGAAGAACCTACATGATTTTTACCATATAATAATTTTTATCACAATTTATAAATTTGAGGTGTAAGATGATAAGATTGAAATTTATTAGATTAGAATAGTCCACTCATGTTACGCGTTGGGTTAATTATTTATTTGTATTAAATTATAGAATAAAAATTTAAAAATTTAAAAAATACTTCTAAACAAAGTTTTTAGAACTAAATTGATGGTCGAATTGTTCAAGCTATTGGTTTGTACAGTTGGAATAAAGAAACCATTAAAAAATCATCAAAATTAAAAAGTATATTTAAAAGTAAAAACCAATTAAACCGGTTTCTTAATCTAGTTCAATCGGTCTGTACTAGCTCACTGATCAACCAGTCTGATGCCTCTCTCCGGATCAATACTCCGAATAGTTCCTAGTCAAATTGATCAGTTCAATTCAAACATCCATGACTCTAAGTAGGGATGGTAAAACTTGAACCCCCAAAGGATTCTAAACCGATCCGCTCCTAATAGAGCAAATTTTTTCTTTTGGGTAGTGGGTATGCAACGATTATGGTAATTGTTTGTCCCACCCGACTCGTTCCAATATATGAATTACTATTTATATTGTTCAATTTTAATTGTAAAATCATTTGTTTTATCACTTATTCTCTATATCAACTTTTTCGAATAAATGTTATCATCAAATTCAAATATATATTTTATCGTTATAATATTAAAAAAATCATATAATTTAATTTTTTATCATTTATATCGCGAATAAAAAATTTAATTACCGCTACAAACAAATTTTAGTAGTTTTATTCACATATTTAAGTCATTAATAATTGTAACAGTGTCTTATTTAAGGGGCTAGCAGGAGCCTTTCCCTAAAATAAAAAATTATCTATTTAGGCTTTTTAAAATTTTAAATTAATAAAAATAAAATTACATTTTACCTTCTTAAAAATAATAAAAATTTAATTTAATATTTTATAAATTATAAAAATATAATTTATTAAAAATTAAAAATTAATTTTAACTCCGAAAATAAATTTTTTAACTTCCCCCTCAATTACTCAAAATGCTGACTCCAAATAATTCATTCTTTAAACTATAAAAATTATATATATATATATATATATATATATATATATATATATATATATATATGAAGACATGCACTACATGTAATTACTTGCACGAAGATGACTGATGACAATTACTTTAATTAAAGAAGTTACAAAAATAAAAGGTTAAATTCTGCTATTAGACCATGAAAATTTGTTTAAATTATAAATTTAGTATTTGTACTTTAATTTAATTAATTTTAACCTTTGTACTTTTCGAATTTTGAAATTTTAGTCTTATCCAATAGTAGCAATTAATTTTGTTTGGTTTGATTATGTCGTTAATCCTGTATTATGCGTAAGATTATAGATTTAGTTAACGTTCATTAATTAGATCATTCTTATTGACTACATTTTTTGAATTTCGAAATTTTAAGCTTAATATAAACGACAGTCGTTAAATCTATTAACCAATTTTTCGTGAGTAATATGTGAAAATAATAAACAGATATAGCATTACACGTTTGATAATATGTTTGACACACCAAATTTGAAAAAACAACAAAACTTAATGAATTTTAATAGTTATCATTTGGTTAGGACTAAAATTTTAAAATTCTAAAAGTACAGGGACTGAAAATAACTAAATTAAAGTACATGTACTAAATCCATAACTTACACAAAGTACAAGGTCTAATAGCATAATTTGACCTAAATAAAATTAGTAAAAGAAAAGAAAAAACCCAGTAAAATCAAAGTTTGGAAAAATCTATATTCTTAAGTTAAAAAAGAAAATATACTTTCTAAATTAAGAAGTGTTTATAAGCATTTTTAAATCTTTTTTTATATTCTTTAAAGTTGGAATCTAAGTTGGTTGTTGCTGTTTATTTTAGATAGAATTAAATTACTATTTGGGTTCTGATTTTTTTCGAAAATGTGAGAATAATTGTCAAGTTTACGGACTAATTTGGAAAAGAAAAAATTCAATCCTTAGTACGAGAATACTTGCCTATCCAGATCCCAATATAAGAATAATTGTCAAGTTCAAGCTTAACTTGAACAAAAAAAAGTTTAAACCCCAATACAAGAAAATTGTCAACGGATTCAGCCCTTTTAAATATAGTAATACACTATTTTTGTTAAATTATAAAAATAATATATTAACTATTATTTTTAATGGATAAACTATATCATTAGTCACTAAATTATGAGTAAATTTTTGTTTTGATCACTTAACTAAAAGAAATTACAGTTAGATGACTAAAGTTTTTGAAATCATTTTTTTAGGTCACTCAACTATTAAGTGACACTTTTTTAGTTGGTATAATAATTTTAATCCCCTTCTTTTATATTTTCTGTCAAATTGACTTTGATTTTATATAAAAATTATAAAAAATAGAAAATTCTATATAAAAGTTCCAGAAAAATAAAATCTAAAAATGTATGAGAAATAAAAAAAAAACATTTAATAGAATTCCTAACATATTAAAAAACCAAAAACAAAAAAATTAAATCACTACATGCCTCCTTCGTATTTCTCGAAATCAAATTAGTAATGTTTTCAAGTTAAATTCCATGCCCTTGAAGAATGTCAAAATTGATATTATAGAAACTTGTGAAATCGATTTTGATTCTATTTTTTTTAGCTAAAAAATACAAAAAAATACGGTAAAATTTTATTTTTCAAACTTGATTCAGATTCCAAATTTATTTAAATTATCTTTCAAAACCTAAATTGTAAGAAAAGAAATATTGTATTATGAATTTTTCCTTTTCTTATAATGAAAAATCATGCCAAGAAACAAAAGAGGTTAAATATAGATAATTTTGGTTAATGTTTTTTTTTCTATGCCTTTTAAAGAATGGGTACTGGATATCTCTATATAGATAATACGGAGAGAAATTTTGAAGGGTTTAAAAGTAATCCCTCATTTTTTCTCACTTTATCTATTTTTGAAAATTTATCTACTTTTATTTTTATATGGGTAAACTACTAAAATAGTCACTTTTGTTTGTCTCAGGTTACATTTTAATCACTTATGTTTGAAATGTTACGTTTTAGTCACGTTATCATTTTGTAACATTTTAGCCACTGAGTGTTAATTGCCGTTAACAGTGTAATCGTAAGTTGACATGGTACGTTAAATCATCATTTCAAACAAAAAAATTAGTTTAAATTATACAATTGGTCCCTATCTTTTTTCTTTTTGAGTAAGTTAATTTTTTTCTTTTACGTTAAAAGAGGTGGAGAAGGGAAGAAAATGGAGGGAGAAGTAGAAGACAATGGAAAATAGAGAAAAAAAGAGAGAGGAAAAGTTAAAAAAAATAAAAGAACAAAATAAATTGCTCAAAATAAAAAAAATATGGAGACCAATTGTATAATTTAACATAATTTTTTTGCTTCAAATGATGATTTAACGTGCCACGTCAGCTTACGGTTACACTGTTAACGACAATTAATGGCTTAGTGACTAAAATGTTACAACACGCTAACGTAAGTAACTAAAACGTAACATTTCAAACATAAATGACTAAAATGTAATTCGAGGGAAACAAAAGTGACTACTTAGGTAGTTTACCCTTTTTATTTTAGATTTTAGTATTTTTAAAAAGATTTTCAATTTTTTTATCGATTTATATATAATTAACGTCAAATTGACAAAAAGTTATAAAAAAATAAAGACTAAAATTATTATTATACCAACTAAAAAAAGTCACTTAACAGTCATGTGATCAAATAAAACAATTTCGAAAATTTTAGTGACCAAATTGTAACTTTTTTCAGTTAAATAACTAAAACTAAAATTTACCCGTAGTTTAATGACTAACTATGAATTTACCCTTTTATACATATATATGATTTTATTAATGAAGCCTTGGAAGGTGTATATCATCATTCAAGGGCAGCGGGACCCTACTTGGGTCCCACGGTCAGTGTCCTCCAGGCCCAAGTTAGCGTTCCGACATAAGCATCTCGGCGGTCAAAGGCACCGCTTATCATGAGGTGCGTGGTAAGATTTTAAGGGCGAAAATGGTACACGTGGGGAAATATGATTGGTTAGACCCAACAACGGCTTAATCGGATTCTGCCCTCGTGTACCGGGCCTGGGCCCCACTTTTGATAAGAAAGTGAAAAAGTTAAAACGCTCCAAAGCAAAGTAAAAAAAGCATAAAGTTTACTACGCATTTCGGTTTTTTACCCTTTCTTACTCTCTTTTTTTAGTATTAATAAATATATTTCTTAATTTTTAAAATAATTTAATAATACATTAAATGTAACAAAGGGTGGTAAAAATATAATCAACTATTTGCCCCTTATATTAAAAAAATAATATATTAATATTTATAAATTAGATCAATGAGTAAATTAATTATTTTTGTTAAAAATTTTATTAATTTTTAATTTTAAAAATTAGTATAGCTGACAAAATAATTAGATAGTGAAATGCGGTGCGCCACATATACCTCATGTTGACGTACAAAAACTATTTTTTAACATTAGAAATAGATGAAATTTTTAACTGAATGATCAATTAATTCTTTGATCTAACGTACAGAGACTAATTTGCCCATTTCTGATAGAAAAAAAAATCAAAATATAGTCCTGTTATATTAAAATCCTCAATTATGAACACATATGTATAATGTATAATGTATAATGCTATTATAAAGTGTGATACAATATTAAGTGAGTAATTATGTTATAAGTGTCATAGGTATTAAAGTGTCATGAAAATAACGTGTAGATACCATAAGTTGTATCTATAATTTGATGAGGAGCCAAATTATAAATACCAAAAATTGATTTAATAACCAGTTATTTAAAAAAGGGCAGTGGTCCCTAAAAAGTATGTATCTCGTATTTCTTTTCTATCCCCATCAGAGAGAGTTATACTAAGAGAAAAACTATTTTCTTAGAGCAATCTCCAATAATAGATTTAGATACGCTTCCGTATATAATTTTATTTTTAATGATCTCACGTGATAGATTCTGATTTGTTAAGTTTTATACCACAAAAAATTCAACTTTTAATACTTTTACCACCAAAGAATACAAATTGGACCTTGGTTGACCTAAATTTGAGTTAAAAAGTTAGAAGTAAGGGTAAGCAAAATCCGATACAATTCGAAGAACTCGATAAAAGATTTAAATTTTGAATTAAATAGTTCAAGATATATGAGTTAATCAAGTTATTTGGATCAACTCGAAGAAAAAATTAAGATTTTTGGTTTAGCTCGAATATGAATTACATAATTCAAGTTATCCAAAAATCCGAATAAGAAAAGATAAAACTACGTTGTTTTAATAAATGTTTATTTTTTTAAAAGTTAAAAGTCAAAACCATTAAGTTAAAAGGCAAAACTACGTCGTTTTAATAAATATTTATCCATTAAGTTAAAAGACAAAACCTCACAGAGTATAAATAATAGGATTCGTTAACTCGACTAAATTTTAACTCGATTTGAAAAAAATTTAAATTGAGTTCGATTGCAAAAATATGATTCGTCAACTCGACTAACTCAAAATTTTTTATTCGATTCGATTTGACTCGATCGAATATTCAAACCTACTTTTTAATTTAATAATATGTATGAAATCCACCGTGGGTGGATTCAATATGTAATAGTTAAGCTATCAGTACGTATGTGAATTCCAAAAGAGTCAGAGTGGACGATGAATACGCTATGCATAATTTGTGTTTTGTTTTTCAACATGAAAAATGCTAAAAAAAGGAGTAATTCATATTTAGCATTCTTCAACTATACAATGAGAAAATGCATTAACATTTGTAGTAATTTTAAAGATAATCGGTTTCTAAAAATGATGGAATTGAATTAGGTTAATAATAATAGACTAAATCTATGACCCAAAAAATGACAAATTTCATCGTCCATGGTTAGGACAAGAAGAATTACAATAAAGTAAATAGTAAGAAGTGAAAAAAAGAAAAAAAAAGAAGAGCAGAGGATTGAAAAGTAAGTATCAATGTCCCCTCCAACTCTTGACCAGTTCCTCAACAACTCTGCAATTTACAGTAGTACAAGACAAAGTATAAGGAAACCTCAAAGCATGTCTGGTTTCTGGAACAGATTGATAATTAAAAACAACTGGAGCTGAAATGGTGTTAAGCAGAAATGGCAGAAGGAAAAGAATGAACCCAAACCAAGGTGTTTTGTTTGGGTCCCACCTTCAAATCTGTGACAAAGACGGCAGTTTCATTGCTTCATCTCCCCCTTTTTCTTATTTATTTATTTAAATCTCTCTTCCTATTGATTTTTTTGTTTTTGTTTTTGTAATATTATAATAATAATATAGTAGAAAAGATGGGAGCTTTGTTTGTATTATGGCCGTTTGTGAGTTTCTCTTCTCTCAAAGCCAAAAACAAAGTCTTCTCTTTCACACCTTTCAATCTCAGAAAATAGAAAAAGTAAAACGTGGGGAGAAGAATTTAGGGTTTTGACAACACCAAGTCCAACAAGGTCTGTTTTTTTTTTCCTTTCTTTTTTTGGGGGCACTTTTTCCCTTTATTTTTCTCTTAATGAGAGAGTTGTTTCTGCTTTGATCCTTGTTGAGTCTCTGGGTGATCTGGAAGTTGAATTTTCGCTGATTGGTCTTTCTTTTCTTTTATCTTTTTGGTTTAAAGATCTAATGTTTTAGTGAACTTTGTTGTTGGTTCTTTTTTTTTTTTT
The DNA here is from genome assembly GCA_025698465.1 of Gossypium longicalyx. Classification (NCBI taxonomy): domain Eukaryota; kingdom Viridiplantae; phylum Streptophyta; class Magnoliopsida; order Malvales; family Malvaceae; genus Gossypium; species Gossypium longicalyx. The sequence goes on along the minus strand of CM047001.1, from coordinate 3,094,559 downwards.
TTGGTTTAGCTAATCTGGGTTTGCAGAATTGGTGGTAATATGGAGGAGGTTGAGGAAGCTAACAAGGCAGCAGTAGAGAGTTGCCATAGAGTATTGAGTCTTTTGTCTCAGCCTCAAGATCAAGTTCACTACAGGAATTTAATGGCTGAAACAGGGGAGGCTGTTTTTAAGTTCAAAAGAGTAGTTTCTCTTTTAAACTCTAGTTTGGGACATGCAAGAGTGAGGAAACTGAGGAAATTACAAACCCCTTTTCCTCAAAGCATCTTTCTGGATAATCAACACCATAACCCAACAGATTATCCATCCAAGGATTTGCAGCTCGGTTACCATCAAGAACTTAGTTCACATGCTAAGAGCTCTCTCTATTTGGGAACCCCATGTTTGGAACTGAGTTCGAATGGTAAAAACCCTCTTCCACTCGCCCAACAGCCACCTCCTCCTGCCCACTATCATTTCCTCCACCAACAAAGGCTACAGCTCCAACCGCATCAAGCTGAAATGTTGTCTAGGAAGAGTAATAGTGGGATTAACTTCAACTTTGATAGCTCTAGCTGCACACCTACCATGTCATCAACTAGGTCTTTCATTTCTTCTCTGAGTATAGATGGTAGTGTAGCTAACATGGATAGTGGGAATGCCTTCCATTTAATCGGCGCACCTCGATCCTCGGATCAGGTTTCCCAACACAAAAAGAAGTGTTCTGGTAAGGGAGAAGATGGGAGCGTCAAATGTGGAAGTAGTGGGAAATGCCACTGCTCAAAAAAGAGGTTGGATTCTCTTCTTTTTCCACAATTTCACATCTTTATAGAATTATGCTTTCCCTTTTATGGAGAGTGAAGGGATGTGATCTGGATTGTTGAGTTTTTACCTTAAATTGGTTGCATTGTATTGACAGGAAACATAGAGTAAAGAGATCAATCAAGGTTCCTGCTATCAGTAACAAGCTTGCTGATATTCCTCCTGATGATTATTCATGGAGGAAATATGGGCAGAAGCCAATCAAGGGTTCTCCTCACCCCAGGTAATCATTATCATCTTATCAGACTGCTATCTCATTTATATGAATTTTGGTGTTGCCCTGCTCGGTTTTGCTTGTATGCATGGATGAACTTTTAGATTGAAAATGACTAGTAATGGAAAGTCATTTAACTCCATGGTCGTAGTGTCTGCGATATATGATTACCAGATTATCTTTTCCATTAGGGGACTTGAAATATAGTGTTTTAAGCTTTTGATTCTCATCTGATTTTGACTCTCACCAGGATTAAGATGAATAGAGGGATGCATTTAAGTCTTCAGTTTTATAGTGTTTAAGCATTTATAGGACCGAGCTGTAAAATTTTATGTGCCGTTGGTGGAGTCTGTCGTATAATATCGACTTAGGTGGTCTTTTGTTTATAAACTGTGTAGGGGATATTATAAATGTAGCAGTATGAGAGGTTGCCCTGCGAGGAAACATGTGGAGAGGTGCTTGGAAGAGCCGTCGATGCTTATTGTTACGTATGAAGGTGAGCACAACCACCCAAAGTTACCGTCACAAGCAACGACATAATCTCAGTGGAAACATTGCTAAAGAATTCTTCAAGTCTTTCAATGTTCAATCTGGTCATGTACATATTTTCCATGGTTCAAGCATGGGATAAATAGGAGCAGTTTCTTTCTTCTTTTTTCCCTTCTTTTTGAGGGGCTTTGGAAGGTTGGCTTTCCAAGCTTTTTCTAAAAATTCGGCAGCCGACATTAAAAGCCTAGTGCTGGACCAAAACGAGATTGTGGAATTGAGGTTTAAATTGTAAAGAACTGTTCCGTCTTCCATGGCAATGAAAAGCTTGAAAGGGGTTAAACTTTTTGAATTAAATGAAATGCCATTAGTGCTGCCCAAGATGCTGTAATTGGTATACATTTTAATTTTTTATGAACAAAAGGGGTTGTGGGGCTGCCTTTCTTTTGTGTGCAACATGGCATGAGAAGGAAGTTTGGCTGCTGCTTGCATGTCTACGCGTGAATACGTTTGGAACCAAACCAAAATTGTCGAAAATTTGTCCAAGCTACCAAGTCTTGGTCATAATTTTTCAAGTTTCTTTTCACTTTTTGGGTTATATGCGTCATCTCCTGTGAACTTTAAAGGCCAACAAAGGATTTGCAGTTTTGTACATACAGCTGGAAACTTCTGAATAATGACATAACTAGGGTATACCTACCAAACTGATTGCGTTCGAAGATTTGTCTGAGTTAACAATCTCCAATTATATAACATGTTATTATTGGAAGTGAAACTCTAGTGAGCCTTGCAACAAGGCATGTGAACTGCGTAGACTAAACTAACATGGGCAACATGGTTCGACAACACATTGCAACTGTATTCCCTCTTCCATTAGTAAAAGGCTGACCTTTTTCCTAAACTTGTTTGAATGGATTAGCTGTGGCATTATGGTAGAAATTTCGGTGCTGTAGTCCTAGAGAGACTTTTTATGGACAAAATCGTGAGCTAAACCATACAATACGCAAGGCAAAAAGGAATGATGATAATGAGATCAAAATTTGGAGGTTGAATTTTGGTTAAAAAGTTGGTGCTTCAAACAACTATTAATGCAACAAGTACAACCTTAGATGATAAGAAAGAAGAGTTGAAAAAGTATAATGAATTGAGACGAGCCAACAATTTGTTAGTTGTAGACTAGATGATGTCCAATCAGAAGATAAGAGTCACATCTGTGAAAACATAAAACCCATCATATGACACAAGGAATGCGTTACGAGGATTGGTTTCAGGACAGGTCAAGTAGGCTGGCTTTCCTTGTCTTATGTGGGTAAGAAATACAAAAGATTGACTCAGCAATTTAACATTTGTTCAAACTGCAATGAGTTTGTGATTGTTAGGGCTACCTGAAAATTCCAATTTCTATTACAATAAAAATAAAATCGTAACTGGATAGAAAGGTTAGTATTCATAGTTACACTACATAATTAAAGATATAAAAACTGGGGGCTTTTGTTCTTTCAAGTGAAACCCTAAACAAGGGATAACTTTTTACCTTAAAATTTAGGAAAATGTAATGAATCCGATTATGATTGAATATAGGTTGCTTATCCAATAATAATATAATAGAATATAAGGTGGGTTTTTACTTAACATGTCAGTTATGTGGAGAATGGGGATAAACAAGATCGGTCAGCTGATAACTGGGCCAAAAAACTTGAGCCTAATTGTTTCATCAAAGCCAGGCCAGACCCATTGATCAAAATTCAATAACAAAAACCTTAATTTTTTTAGTAATAGTTCAGAATAAGGGGAAATAGGAAAGAAATGCAAAGCTTGACAGAGTCCTTTTCTAAATTGAATAATCAAAAGAGAAGCATCAACATTAGACACATTGATCAAAATTCAATAACAAAACAACATTCCAACAAGACCAAGAATAAAGACACATGCATAATCTTTTTCATTTGAGTGGAATAAACCTCGATGAATGGGTGGCACCAATACCCGGTCTTCCGTGCTTTACCGGCTTGTAGGAGATTGAGAATTCAGCCAAATAGTGGCTAATCATTTCTGGCTTGATTTCCACTTGATTGAAGGTCTTTCCATTGTAAACACCGATAATACTACCAATCATTTCAGGAACTATAATCATGTTGCGGAGGTGTGTCCTAACTGGCTCGGGTTTCTCACCAGGTGGAGCCTCACGTTTCTATTTCAAGACACCAGCAAAACATTCTCAGTTTATGGTGCTATCTATAGTTACTTTATAGTCATCATTAACATGGAATAAAATGGTTCAGGGGAAATTTATTATAAATCAACAAATCAGTTAAATATCATAATGAATAATCACACTATCTACTTCACCGGCAATATTTGCAACAGCCACAAATCTCACGTAACAGAGAGATTCCAGATAAACTACACAATAACTAAAGAAGGGCAAAGGAGAAAGAAAGATAATCATGAAATGATCAAGCTATTACAGCCATGAAATCATAAGATTCCCACAATGTTGCTTGTGAAACAGATAACTTAATTATGTGCACAAATCAAGAGAACCAACATAGAGTAAAAAAAACAACTGTATTGTAAAAAATATATGGTAAACGTCGCCAAATGAAGAGGAGCAATATAAACAAAGTGGAGTTCAGAAAATTCTAGGAAGCATTTTCCTTATAAAACTGTAGATGATCATCAATACCATTTATCTATATCTAGTTAATCACATTAAAGTACCATACACAACCAACTACAACAATATATTACAGAAAAAGATTAGGAGAGTAATCCAAAACCCTATGCATTTTAAGAAAGTAATCATATGAAATGCAAATCCAAGCATTGAAAAACAAGAAAAGAAAAAAAATAAAGTATTAATTAGGTCCTCACATAGTCGAAAAAGAAGGAAAATAGAATACTTACAGCCTTGCGTAATTTTTTTATCAGAGCCATTGGCTTCCTCTTTAAACCTCTCTGAAACCTAAAAAAGTAGAAACGAAACTATCTAATTTTCGAAATTAAAAAAAAGGCATAAAAACAATCTTGAAGAATTAAAAAGTAAAAAAAAAAAAAGATCGAGTAGGGAAAATAGCGAGAGCTAACCTTCGGCGTGCACGGGCGGGGAAGAGCTTGACGAGTTCATCAGTGGACATATCCAAGAGAGCATCGAGATCGACACCTCTGAAACTGAACTTCTTGAACGTTCTCTTCTTCGGTACACCTGGTGCAGCGACATCGGCATCCACGTCCGCCTAAACGAAAATGAACCAAAAAAAAAAAAACCTTAGAAAAAGCACTATTGTTAAGAAAATATTTGGATCCCGAGAAACTTGAAGAGAAGGATCTAGAAAATGAAGCAACATTGAAAGAAAAGAGAGATGAGTGAAGTTAGCAACGATGGCGAGACCATGGCTAGGAGATGAAGTAAACAGCACCAAAAGCTCGAAGCCGCGGGAGAGTGAGCAAGAGAGTGCGTTTTCTAGGGTTAAGATATTGCGGGGCGAGAATTTATATGGTAACCGAAATGGAAACGGGCATTTTATTCTACCGACCCGGATTGTACACCAATTGACTAGGTCCATTGAACTTAGTAGGTGCTATTTTTTCACTCTTTTACAATCGGATCCATCATGGTATTGATGGTATTGGTCTAGAAGAGGTTGAATCGATTAATTTGTAAGCGAATACGATGAAATAATTTATTTGATCGAATTGTATGAATCAATTAAATAAAAAATTAATAATTTAATCGGTTCAATAATTAAAAATAATATATAAAAAATACACATTTTGAGATTAAGAGCTGAATTAAAAAGTGGAATGATGATCCAACTGCATTGATACCATAATTTAAATCATACAAAATGCTCCATCTGCATTAACTGAATTGTGTGAACTTGGGAAACTTTATCTCAAAGTTGCAGCTGCAATTGCTCTTTGCTTTTTCTTTTCTTAAAAATCCCTGTTTGGAGTTCCCATTAAGCCAATACACTCTACTGATACTAGCAGATTATTTGAAACAATTAAAGGGAAATATTGTGGTTTTCGGTTTCATAGTCTAAACTTGGCTTTAGCTAGTAACAATAAATTTACATATAAAGCTTCATCATCATCATCATCATCATCCAACAAGGTATGAGAATTTAGACATGTTCAGCCTGCAATTTCTGTTTTGTGAACATTCATATGTGGGAAACTACATTTGCCATTCTTTCAACTTTCTGGATGGTATACTTCAGTTCCTGTTGGATATTTACTCTTGAAGGTGATAGTACAATGTCTTTCCATATCGAACCGGTTTGACAAGCGGGGTTAGGGTACCTGTAAAGTTCGTATATGGAATCCGCGTTTTCGTTCAGCCTGCCTATCCTCTTTAAACACCCGATCTCGTCGGGATCCACTAGTAATGTCCTGTCTTTCTCTTTCCATCCTATCAACTTCACATACATTGTTTAAGTCAATACTTCATCAAGTAATCATGCTAACAAATGAAGGTGGGAGTGATAGTGAAATTTCACCTTAGGTGGACCTTCCAAGGCATTGGTGCTATATAGCCTAGCGTTGTCAACCAGTTGGCAATATGTTGGAAATGCATTTGCAAATCTCTTGTGGGATTTCAATTGTGAATTCACTCTTACGGCTCGTCTACACATTATAGCTCTCCTGAATGTATTAGATTCCTTCATAGAATCAGTATCTCAGGGTAAAAGGGAAATAAAATATTCTTAATAGGCATAGTTTTGTTTCAGTGTGTGCCTTACCTTATGCCTCTAATAACTGCTAAATAAGCTTCACAAACAACCCCAACCAGCTCTATTCTGTATGGCTTCCTCCTTTTGCCTCCTTCTGGAACTTGATCTTCTTCTTCGATTTGTTCCCAGTAGTTCTCAGTTATGGTCCCATCGGGGTTTTTCTTGTAACCAGCACCCATACGATACCGGCGGCGATGGACACATCTGGCCATAGTTATTGTCTGTAAGACAAATGGTATCCAGGACAGTGTTCCATCCATGATCACATCCCGCCCTTCGTTCAGTGCTGTCACTAGAAGGGACGATGCTGCATCTGTAGATGATTGGTGCACCTGTTTCGATTAATTAAGCCTCCATCTTAAGTGCCGATAAGAAACATGCATAGATGCCATTCAATATAACCTATTAAGTTATGTTGTTATTGTATGGTGAAACCAGTTTCAGTCATTAAGGTATCCCATTGAACACAAAATGTCCTTTCATTCGCCTTACTATCATGCAGCTGAGTGAGACAAGGTGAATGTTATGGTATGATTGATAGAATTTTGGTGTGCTAAAGTGAAGGACATGGTGGACTGGATGTGGGATGAGACAGAGAAATCAATGCTTACTAATTCGGCTGTATGGACCATGTCTGAATGACCTCGTTTGCTGAGGGCTCTGTAGATAACATCTGATTCTTTGAATGCATCTGCCTCAATCACAACTGCATTCCCTGCTGCTCCTGCCCAGAATGGTCTGTTCATATGTTATGCAAAACGCTTGATATTAGTGCTTTTAAATATTGCTCTTGTTTTTAATATACAGTGTTTAAATGCTGCAGGAAGAAATAAAGATATCTGTAACTAAACTGTGGTTAAGCTCCAGGTTTTATTGCATTTTGATTCTTCCTAAAACATAAGTCGAACAATTACATTTAAGTTCATTTTGGTCTTAAGTTTTTTTTTGGGTAAAAAAAGGGCTTACTCTTTGAGAATGTCCTTAAGCACAGTGCTCTTCCCAGCTCCCATCCCACCTCCCATGAGGAGCAGCACTGGACTTCTGTCACTGTGAGCCACTGGAGCCATCACCTCTGTACATTGAGAATCATCTGTTGATGTAAGCCCCATTGCTTTCATTTCTTCCACCAATGTAGTGAAAACTCTAGCCACCTTTAGATTTTTTGTCACCCTCTCAAATCTCTGCTCCCTATATTAGAAAAGCATGATTTATTATCCTGTAGGAATTAGCATCAAATGTTGGTATGTATACGATATGAATATGCTCAGTTTGTTTTCTTATATGTAGAGGCATGTCAGCATGTTCGAACATAGGTGCTTCAGCATATACAAGGATGGTAAGAGACTATATCTTGGCTGGTTTAAGATCTTAATTCCAGTTTCTTGTAATAGTTGGATGCATATACAAAATGGTCCATCTCATTTCAATATTTCATATTTTTAAAATGATATGACAACAATGAATAGGTAATGTAATAATCAATGCCCAACCTAGTTGCTGCCATGAAAATCTGCTTGAGCTTTCTCTTGGGTTCAGCATCAGTACTTAAAACCTGAAACCATATGGCAAAAAAAAGAAAAAAGAAAAAAAGGAAAAAGAGTTCATTTTCTACATGTTTCTATCAGAATACAGAAAATATAAAGAAAGAATGAAAAGAGAAATGAGTCTAACATACATATACATATATTATTACCTGGGTGATCATAAGATCTGCATGGCACCAATGAAATGCAAAATAACTAAGAATGCATCTCTCAAACTCTTCCACAAGCTTAACAAAGAGAGAATCCACATCGGGCTCATCGGAGAAGAATGTATATATATCATCTTCACAACCTTCTAATTTCCTTATATATTCGGCGGATAACTTGCAGAGCAAAGGGCATTCTCTTCTATCTTTAAATCCCATCTGCCTAGCTGAAATACATAGGATAGGAGAAACAAAATCAAGGGTCGGACTCGAAATTCGTGAAGGAGAATCCATGGAGGATCATATAAATTTAAATATATATATATTTACCTACGTACTGAGGGAAGCGTTCGACCTTATCAATGCGGCCGCCGCCTTTGTCTCTGGATCGTAGGCGTGGGATGATCTTTTCATCCCTTAGTTTCCATAGATGAAACCGCAACGCTGCTGCAATGATGATGCCTATAGAAGAGGCAACCATGATTTGTGTGAATGTGGGTTCGCTGTGATTATCTGAACAACACAAATACATGTATATATTAATTTATATATAGATGCATAAATCACGTAAAAGGGTTTGTAAGATGATTTGTGACTTACCTTTATGCATGTTTTATAATTCCAAAAACTAGAATTTTCTTCGAGGCTTGATGATGATGATGATGATGAGAACCCCAATGCCAGAAGCAAAATTGCCATTAATCTTGGTTGAACCTGCACATTTTTATCCTTTATATCTGTTCATTGAGATGGTTTCATGGATGCTCATTGAGATGAAGATCGAGCACCGACACATGTAATAATCTGATGATTTCTTGCTTCCCCTAAATGCATACATCTCCCATATTCAAAACTTCTTTTTGCTATTTATGTTATGGTTCTTAATTTAACTTAATTCGATCCATCGAAGCCTTTTATATTATTTTTGGGAAATGGAGGAAATGTATATTACTAAGTTTCAATGTCAAACAAAGGTGGATGGATCCACGTTGCGATTGCATGCATGCATTCATGCATGGTTAAATTATTGCTTATATAATAATAAACCCTTGCGTAAAAACATTACATGAAATAAATAGGACACGATAGTTTATTCGCATTATTGCTATTATTTATAAAAAAAGAATGCCTTATTGCTTGAATATGTTGCTAAAAGTTATCATCAAATGCAAGCAAACTGTGGAAAAAAAAATTGAACTTGCAACTTGATATATATATATTTAAGTAAGCTTGCCAAAGTTAATTCAAATATAGAACTAAGGTATTCAGTTATCTATGGAAAACCTATATATGTATCTGTGCTTACTAAAGTAGAGCTGACAATAGCAGCTCTAAAAAAATTTTCAAACTAAAAAATTACTTCTCTATCTGCACAGTTCAGGGGAAAGCTTTGAAAAATGAGTTTCTATATGGGTGCTGTACATGTAGTTCTGAAATGTCCGGTTTGATTACAGCGACTGCAATGCACCATCCGTTTTGCCCGACCAGCATTCTCGGCACGAGCTCGTCTCTTTTTAGGTCTTGCTGGTGGCTGAAGCAACCTGGGTGGTTTTATAGTGACCTCAACGTCTTTAGACCCTTCATTTGGGGATTGTTCAGACATCTCTTTCCAGAGGGCTTTATCAGGAACAGGGTGTATTGTCTGCGAGTATGCCTTTCGGTAACTTGTCACTGTGAAACAACTTTCTGTAAACCTATGCACATTTTGCCTACAAGAAAGGAGGACTGCAATGGCATGAGCACAAGGAAGTCCACTCAGCTCCCACCCACGACAATAACAGCTTCGGGTTCGGATATCTACTACGAATGCTCCATCATTGGGGCATCGTACCTCAAATTCAGATTCATTTGCTTTGAACACTTGGTAAGTGCATGCACGATCATAGGCTTCCAAAACAATCCTTTCTGCAGGAGGAACAAGATTGCCTGTCCACTGCATGCTTGTCTCACGACGCTCATTGAAACAAGTCATCAGTTGCCGACGGATGCACTCCATCATTTGGATTATTGGAAGGCTAGAGGCCTCTGCTATCCAAGCACTTAAACACTCCACAATGTTGGCCGCCAGGAGTCCCATCCTTGTCCCTTCGAAATGTGATGTGGCCCATAAATGAGGAGGAATATTTTGAATCCAAGTAGTGGCTTCTGGTGAGATTGCTTGAATGTCAATGAGTTTTTTTTCGAATTCAGTTCTGGTGAACGCATAAGCAGCCTCCCAGAAAAGGTTGGTAAGCACAGAACTATTGAACTCCTTCTGGAAACAGTCAACGAGATGATGAATGCAGAACCCATGAAAAGCTGTTGGGAAGTTTGCTTCCACAGCATCTACAACACCCTTTTGTCTATCAGACAAGATGGTAAGCCTGGGCATGTTCTCTGCATTGATCTCAAGCAGATAGTGCAACTCAGCTAGGAACCACATCCAATTGTCATCGTTTTCCTCATCAACCACCGCGAATGCAAGAGGGAATACAGCACCATCTCCATCAAAACCACAGGCAAAAAGCATGCTCCCCAGGTACTTGCTTTTCAAAACAGTTGTATCAAGTCCAATAAGAGGTCGGCACGCATTCAGAAAACCATAGATGGATGCCTGATATGAGATGAAAAGGTGTTGAAAACAGTTATCAACAGGATCTCCATAAACCCGAGCAATACTTCCTGGATTTGTTCTTCTGATCATATGACAATATTGCGGGAGGAGGCGAAAATCTTCCTCAAAAGAGCCACGCACACTGGCCATGATGCGTTCCTTGCCCCTCCAAGCTTGCTTGTATGACAACGTGATTCCGTGAACACGGTGAATCTCTTCCAATATCTCCTTGGGTTTATAATGAGGATTTTCCTTGATGCTTTCTGCTACTGCATCTGCAACCCACTGAACCGAGGCTTGTTGATGACCAAGATGTGTAATCCCTCCACAAGTATGTTGATCATGGATGGTCCTAATGGTAAAAGTAGGAACACCAGGGAGCTTTGCAGCATGTATTCTCCAAGGGCATCCCTCACTCGCGCATTTGACTGTAAAACGAGTCTTGTCCGACTTTATTGTTTGCATCTCAAAGCGAAGAGCAATAGCTGCATCTCTCAGGGCCCTCCTACAGCTGTGGACATCAGTGAACTCTTTTCCAACAGTCAATTCATGGTTTTCCACCAAAAATAACGAGCGGTGCTGAAGCATGGGAGAACCAACTATCATCTGTTCTTGTTGACGAAACAGGTATGATACAGGTTCAATACTCATTTCCTGATTTAGCTGCAAATCCGAATTTAAGTTGTCTGAAATATCCTGGTTCTTCACAAGAGTCAATTCAGTACCATCAAAACCCAATTCATGATCTTGAACAACAGCAGGGAATTGATCATCATGTTTCTCAACACCAGCACGGTCTTCCTCCGCACCAGGGTAGTTAATTTGATCCATATCTAATCCATTCTCTTCATAATCATGAAGATTATCACGAAACAGAGCTACATCATTTGTGCATGTCTGAGAGTGATCATGAGCAGGCCGGATGACCAAATCAACATCAGGGATCTGCTCTGAAAGTAATAAATCATGATTACGACCAAGAACAAAGTTGGCATCATGCCCCATTCCGACATATTGGTTCTGCCGTAGTGACAAATCTTGATTTTGCTCAATCACCAACTCATGGTTTGCCATAAAGTTAAATAACTGATAGCCCACACCCTACAAATCCAAGCAAAACCTCATCTAAAAAACCACAGGAAGCTCTAATTTGAGACTGATTTGGTTTCAAGCAGAACCTGTTAATGTAACAATGTTGGTAAATAAACAATTATTTTACATAACAAGAAAAAAAAAAAGAAAAAAAGAAACTCGTAGTAAAAAGCAGTGTTTCGATCTAAACATGATATAAAGCCATAAATTTATAGGAAGCGAGTAGCTGTAGAACCTATATAAAGAAAAACATTTACTGATCAAGCACCCATTTTACTGAAAATTGGAACAAAACACCACTCTACAGTGTTCCTCAGGATCATGGATTTGGAGGGGGGGGGGAGGGGAGGATCCATCTCAATAATGATCAAGAAGTTGAAATAAAAGAATTAAGAGAAAGGGAAAAAAAAACTTTCATACTTCAATGCAAAATGGCCACTTTACAAGAAAAAGAAATCATGAATAAAGTAGAAACAAAACGACATAAGAGAAACTGAAACGTAGGTTTTTTTTTTTTTTTTGTATTTCTAGACAACCAAACAAAAAAGCAAATTACTTTCAGTTTGGTCTTTTATCAAACACAACAAAAATCACACGTGGGACCCTCATAAACAATCAACTTTGCATTCAGAAAAAAGAAAAAGAAACAGAGTTCAAGTTTCGAATACTTTCAATGTATCCAAAAAGAAAAAGCAACATTGGAAATTCAGCTTTAAAAATCCTCTCTTGTTTCTCCAAGACAATCAAACAGACGAGAGAGGGGAAAAAAAACTCACCGGAAGATAACACTTTAAAGGGACCTGCAAAAATAAGTTGAAACCCCGAAAAATGGTAGAAAAAAAGATTTCAATAAATCAATAAAGAGGAAATGGAAAAAAAGGGGGGGGGGGAGAAAAATGGAGCTTAAAAGGGGAATTAGGAATTGCATGTAAATAGAGAATGGAGGAGGGAGGGTGTTGAGTGTAGAGAAATTTGAAAGGGAGGGAGTTGGCGGGGGTTTAGGGTTAAAAGGGGAAAACTGGGAAAGGAGAAGGGTAAAAGGGCAGAAGAGGTGTTGGGGCGAGGGGATGTCATAGCAGAGAAGTGAAGTAGGGTTTAGCCAAAGTTAGAGGGCATTTAGGTCATCTACACAGCCCACCACCCTTCCCCTTCTATACATAACTTCGTTGCTTCGGCTACGATACTTTCCTTATCGGTTTGCCGCATATTGTAATTAGTGGGCCCTCTAGATTTCTGTTTTTCCGGCCACAGTGGGCCATCTAGATTTTGGGCGCTTTTTTTTCTCTGTTTTTTACTAATGGCTTAATAGTATCATAAGCCCCTAAATTATTAAAAAATAATCAATCGAGTCCCTATGAACTTTTTCATCCAATTACACGTTTGAACTTATAAAATTGACCAAATCAATCCTTTGACTGATATTGAACATTAATGATGTGGCACTGGTATGCTAGAAAAAAACTAAAAAAAAATTTAGAAAATAATTTAAAAAAAAATGTAAATCTAGACACTAGAATGAAATTAGACGAATGATTGTCAAGGCTTACACTAAACATAGATCATTTGTCGCGATTGATTCAATTTAGATGTAATTTTTAAGAATCATAAAAAATATGAAAGTATTAAAAATCTTAAAATAATAAAATAATTAAAAAATAAAATGAATAAATATCATTACAAATTATCAAAATTATTAAAAAGCATAGTAACTTAATTATGGATAAAATTTTATTTTAGTCACTTAATTAATAAAAGTTACAATTTGATCACTAACATTTTCAAAATTATTATTTTTAGTTACTTGATCGTTAAGTAGCTTACAATAACATTTTTTAGTTGGTGTAAAAACAATTTTAATCCGCAATTTTTATACTTTCTATCAACTTGATTTTAAACCGCAATATTAAAATATCCAATACCCATTCTTTGAAAAAACATAGAAAAAAAAATTAAGTAAAATTATTCGTTCTCTATTTTCTATATCTTCTAACAAAGCTTTTTCATTATAAAAAAAATGAGAATATAATTTATATTTACAATTTGGATTTTGAAAAATAATTTAAATGAATTGAAATTTTGAATTGACTTTGAATTTTTTTTATATTTTTTAATTAAAAAAATGACATTAGAATCGATTTCATCAAATTTTTATAATATAATTATGGAGTTTAATACTTATTTTTCACCACTCAATTCATCTTTTTCTTTATTTCTCATGCATTTTAATTTATCAGCAATAACTCTTCTGGAATTTTGTTTTTTTTTAGAATTTTTATACTGAATTTTCTAATTTTTATCTAATAATTTAAAAAATATATAATTTTATATAGAATTAAACTTAAATTCACAGAAAGTAGAAAAACTCATAACCTTTTTTGGTACAAAGTAAGAACATCAAGTTATGGCAATGTGAAACAAATGAATAGTTTACCCATAAAATCCACTAGTGCAAGGAAGCTTTCGTGGAAGTCCATCGTCTTCTATTTCGATATATGCTCCATGTTTTTAATTCATTAATTTTCAAAATGGGTCTTAATTTTGAGACAATTTAAATTAAATATAGATAAATTATATTCAATGTGACTCGAAAATATGATTTATCTTATTTTGATCAATTTAATTTTTTTATTCAATCACTCGAGTTAAGTAAATTCATTTTTCATTAATGAATTACTGACGTGACACATTAACCTATTGAATGATGACACGTGATATTATTTGTTAACTTTTGACTAAAGCCTAAAAAACTCGTAGACCACAAAATTTTGCATATCTCTTTCCTTTCTTTCCACATTTTTTCATCACATCTCAAACCCCCTCCACGTCGTAGCAACAACCTCTCTCTCTTCACATCTCTAACTTCATTTGTCTCTTACGTGCAAAAATACTTTGTTTTGTAAGAGAAATCATGACAAAAAATTTTCCATCATGAAGTTGAGAGCTAGCGATTAATTTTGTTTTCAAACTTCATTGTTTGTTTGCTCTACTTGACAGAATCGAAAAAGTTACTTCATCAATCAAAACTAATATTTTCAAACTTGGACTAACTAGATCAAGAACTGATTGGGATATTGGTCCGAACATAGGGGTTGAGCTGACTAACTCGTGAATCGATGCAAAACGATTAAACCAAGTTAAAAAAACACAGTTAAACCAATTGTCTCAAGTTTTAAAATAATTTTTATTTTATGTTTTTTTAAAATAATTTATTTGATCAAATCAGATGAACTGATCAAACCAAGAATTGGTGGCTTGACTATTTCGTTCATTGGTCTAGTTTTGAAGAAAGAAAGAAAGAAGAATATATATATATATATATATATATAAAAGAGAAAACAATACTTTTTGTCTTGTTTTTCCACATGTAAATTTTTAATTGGTTATCTTTTTTTTTTTAAAATAGACTTAATAGTTTAACTAATAATTGAACTAACAGGGGAAATTTGAGAAGAATCATAGTTTAGGTATCACTTTTGACCAAAAAAATGTTTAGGTATCAAAATCGGAAAAAAAAGAGAGCATAGTTTAAGTACCAATTTGTGGGTTAAGTCTGTTTTTAAAAGGGTTAAATATAAAATTGGTACCCGACCTTGTCTACTTCTCTCAAATTAGTACTTATAGTTTTTTCGTCCCAAATTGGTACCTGAACCTTTTTTTCCATCCACTATATTGGTACCCAAGTCTAATTTGTTATTTTTCTTGATGTGATGTGTATTTGGCCATTTCTGTATTTGCCACGTGGCGTGTCCTTTGGCCAATTGTGCATCGCCATGTAGCATGTCCTCTTTGGCCCTTTTTCTTTTTCTTTTCTTTCTCATTTTCCCTCCTTTTATTTTCTTCTTTTTCTTTTTTCGACCGTATCTACCCTGCTTATACACCGCTGGCCACTATTTGACCTTTTTCGGTGAGCTCTCCAACCAACGACGATTATCGTCCGACCTTCTTTCTTTGGTAAGGTGAATAGAAGGCACCAAAATGGTGAAAGAGAGAGAAAAAAAAGAGAGGATACAAACATGAGGAGTGTAACATATTCAAATTATAGAGGGTGTGGCTTAGTGGCATGTCGGGTTAGGAAAATTAGAGAATTTTCGGAAATAGATTAAATAGAAATTTTAAAGTAAAAGTATCTAAAGTAACTTGAGTTGATAGAAATTAGAAATAATTTCGAGATAGGAAATTTTGATTTGAGGTAATGACTAAATTATAGGAAAATAAAAAGTAGTGGGGTAAAAGTGTAAAAATTAAAAGTTAAGTTAATAATAGAGGAGTAGATGGAAAACGAGGAATGATTAGGAAGAAATTTTACCAAATAAAATGTGATTCATTCATGCGAATTGTAAAGTTAATAAATATCAAAATGGTAATTAGTGAGGCAAGATATTTATGGATAATGATTGGGCCAAAGTGTATAAATGAGAGGATGAAGGGCTAGGTATCAATTTAGCCATTTTTTAATTAAAAATCATGTGATTTTTTTGAGGAAGAGTGTGGAAGAAGGAAGAAAAAGATGAAAATATCATCATTCATCATTTAGTCTCTCAAATTATAATATGTAGTTTTTTTTTATTAAACTGTTGTAATACTTACTAAACAATTTTAGGTTAACGTTTTTTCTTTAACGCGTAGGTTGAAGCGGTAAAAAGAATTTAGAAGTGGGAGACCTACTCGTCTTATCACATCTCCAGGCCAAGAGAGTATGACTTCTAAATTTTGGGTTACAATGGTATGTACATAGGTATTTAGTGTGTGTTTTTATTAAGAAGGACTAAAATGTAAACATTATAAATTATAAGAACTTAATCTAAATGTTTGAGTAGTATGATGGAAAGATAGTGTTATGGTGGTTTTAAATGTTTAAATTATCAATTGATTGGTTTGCTATTGAAATTTGATATATAGGGACTAAGGTGTAAAAGTTTAAAAATTGCAAAATTTCCTTCAATTTTGGCCCACACGGGGTTAGAGAGTTACACGGGCTAGTCACATTATCGTATGACCCATACGACTGTGTGAGTGTTAGAATTGGTCAATTTTGGAACCACACGGTGTAACAACACGTTTTTAGTGATATCAAAATAGTAATTTTGGGACCACAATTTTGATGAATAAATTATTATTTTAATGTCTACGGGAATATATTAAGGTTGTGTTAAAATTTTGTTAAGAAATTTTGATGTTTATCTAGTTAATTAAGTAAAAAGGACGAAATCATAAAAAATGTAAAGGTTGAGTTCTATTAGTTAAAAGGGTCCAATAGTTATGAAATCTTAAACCAAGGGACTTGAAATAAACTATTTAATGAATTAGTGGATGTGCATGGCATGATTTTATTGAAATTTTGTTAGTTTTAAAAGGTTAATATGGTAAATAGGTAATTAAGCTTAAACAAAAGAAAAGAAAATGATATTATCCTTTATTCTTTACCCTAACCAATTTTAAAGAAAAAGAAACTCCATGGATGGGAGCTGGGTTTGGTTAAGCTCGTGTTGATTGCATGATCAAGATAAATCACTTACAGACCTAGATCGAGGAAAAGCAAAAGCTTTGAATTAGCTCGATTTAACTTCCACGCCCCTAGTCATCGAGATTATCGAAAGCTCGGTTTGGTTAGAAGATCGTTGGAGATCTATCACACATCCAGAAGATATTTTGGTAGTTTTTGAACGTTTTGGCCAAGGTTTATAATGGCATGTGTAGGGTGACTTGTAATGATATTTTGATGAATGTGATGTTGGTGCTTTGGCATGTATAAACCTTTAGAAATTATGTTGGTTTGGTACCATTTGATGTTTTGAAAAATTAGGTCACTTTGGTCACCTTTTTATACATGCTTATAAGGTCCTTTATGGTATGTTCTAAATGGATTGAGAATGGTCAATATGTGGTATGTTTTAGTAAGTGTTGAACTAGGATATGATACTTGAAATGTGGTAATATTGACATGTTTAAGTAGGCATTGTTTGTATGCATTTGAGGTACCTTTGAATGACATATTGGTTAGTTGAATTAGGATCTTGGAATGACATTTTGATGTGGGTTTTGGTGATGTTTAGGTACTTTTAAAGTGTGTTTAAATGGGTTGAAAGGTCATGCATGAAAGGGTTTTGGAAATGGGTTGATTTTAGGTAAATTTGGGTCCATGCGGCCTGAGACACAGGCATGTGTTTTAGCCGTGAGAGGCACATGGCATGACGACATGGTCGTGTGTCATTTGATGATTTCCTTAGGGTGCAAGTCAGTTACATGGCCTAACACACAGCCTGACACACGGGGCGTGTGGGGCAACTCAGAGAGTTACACAGCCTGGCACACGGGCGTGTGACACGGTTGTGTGACCCTACTTAGAGAGTTACATAGGTGAGGACATGGGCTAGGACACAGCTGTGTGTCCCTAGTTCGAAGGTTACACCACCTGAGACACGAGCGCGTGTCTTAGCCGTGTGAGGCACACGGCCGTGTGATCCCTATTTTGCAAATTTTGCATCTTTTTCCTAAACTTTCTAATTTGTTTTCAATTGGTCCCAAATTGTTTCTAAGTTATTTTTAGGGTCTCGAGGGCTCGATTTGGGGATGGATTGCATGTGAATGAATGGATTATGACATGTTTTAATTTATAAGATTGTTTGGATGTTAAATGTTTTCGATTGTACAGTAATACTCCGTAACTCTAATCCAGCGACGGAAACAGATTAGGGGTGTTACACATGGCCTCAGTGTTTTACACGGCCTGACTACACGACCATGTGGTAAACACAGCCTACCCACACTACCATGTACCCTGTTTTCACAAAAGTTCATATTTCACTTTAAAACACTGTTTTAAATACTAAAATGTTTAAGAAACTTATCGGGCTCCTATCTGTCACTGATATTGGTTAATTAATGACTCAATAAGTTACAAATAAGTACTAAATGAAACTTTGCTTGTTAAATTTTGATTGGTTAATACTTTGATATGTAATGTAGCATTCCTATATTTGATCCATAGCCAGGTTAGGTATAGGTGTGTTACAAGGAGTATATAGTGCTGGAGGTGTGGGATGTGGCGCAAGGGGAACTGGAATTGTAAAATCAGACAGAGCTAAACTCTCCTTTCAATAGTTCAATGTCTAGAACCAGAGAGCATCAAGCCTTCTCTCATATTTTACCATGTCAAATAATAAAAATACAAGAAAAGCTCAGAAAATAGCAGAAATATTGCAACTATGGGTAACTTAAGAGACTGACCAAAAATGAAAACAAAATAAACTATGATTAAAAATTATACCAGTTCAACTGTGAGACACAAGGGAAATGATTAGGGGAGAAAGAGTCTGAGTTACACAACTAACAAAAATAATGAAAAATACCCAATACCCAATTTGGAAACTTTCTTAAATAACCATATAATATGGTAGTTTTTTAATGGATATAAAAAAGGGGAAAAAAATTTCACTATAGAATATTTATTTGTATACATTATGCAATGTGAAAAATTTCACTTTCTTTCCCCTTTTCATTCCGATTTTTACCTGTTTGCAATCCCTATAGAATATTGATTTGTATCTCCATTTTGGTGGTATATTAAGAAAAAAGAGAGAAGAGAACAAAAAATCAAAGAAGGAGGAGAAAAAAGGTGAAAGAAATGACCTTTGGTGTCGTTTGACCCATTTCTCAAAACCTTATACCCTCAAATTTTCTTATTTTTTTTTCTTATTCAGATTCGTTCTTGTTTTTTTTTTCACCAACACCCTTTAGTTTCCCCCTTAAAACTCAAATCTTAAGATCTTTGAGCAATGTTAGTTTCAGCACAACATTAGTCTCATTAACAGTATTAGCAAACAAAAGCAAATGAAAGAAGGTCGAACGGTGGTCATTGTTGGTCGAAGAGCTCACTAGAGTAGGCCGGATGGTGGCGAACGGTGTAGAAGTAGGGTAACTAGGGTAGGAAAAAGTAACAGAAGAAAAGAAAAAGAAGACATGCCACATGGTGGCGCACGAATGGCTAACGTTGCCACGTCAGTAAAAAGGTAACAACATTAGACTCGGGTACCTATATAATGGACGGAAAAAAAAGTTTGGGTACAAATCTGAGACAAAAAAAAAACCATAAGTACCAATCTGGGAGAAGTGAACAAGTTCAAGTACTAATTTTATATTTAACCTTTCTTAAAATATACTTAAGGATTTGATAAGCAAAGGTATCAATTTCGAAAAAAAAACAAGTAGTTTAAGTATCACCTGTGATAAAAAAAATACAAAGATGAAAAAGATGGATAGTTTAGATACGATTCTATGGGTTAAACCCATATTTATTTCTAATAGTAAAACACAAAGCTTATCTTAGGTTTTATCCTTAATTTAGTCACTTAGAGAGCCATTCATTAGCGAAAGAGCAAGGTCTTGGCAAGCCATTTCGGTAATATATCATTCTCATATCCATTTTGTATCGAAGTAACATCCAAAAGAATAGCCATAACTTCTACTACTCTTGCTGAGGCAGTTCGAACTGCTACGTTGCACCCATCAATCATAGTTATTGCACTATCTCTGGCAACAGCCGTTATACCTGACCATCTCGAGTTGCTCGCCCAAGATGCATCGCAATTTCCTTTGATAGTCTGAAGGTCCGAATTCTTCCATTTGAGACTATCAATCCCTCTAGTCCGAATCAACGAAACCAACTCATTCTCTCTTTCACAAACAACAAACTCCCTGCTCTTGTTCCACACCAAAAGAGGATTATTGGTTAAATTTTTGAAAATGAACTAACTGTGTGCCACCCAAGTACCATAATAGATGGAAGCTAGCGGTCCAGTTTGATTCATAGCCCCAATACTATGGAGCCAACACAACACATCGAACCACCAAATCGCAAAACTCTTAAATCTTTTTTGGGACAGTAGCAAAAGAAAAAAAAAATTATTGTACACATAAACAATTATATTTATCAAACATGTAAATAAAATAAGTTTGTTAATTTTTTAAGATATGTACAATTGAATAAAAATAAAAAAATGAAAATTTCATGAATGTAATTGAACCAGACCCAAAATAAAAGATTTTATGTATAAGATACACAAAATTAAAATTCATTACATCATTCTTAAATTCCAACTTTAGTAGTCTACATTGTTCAGTTTATTCAATAAATCACAGGGAAACCTGGTGAAGGCTCCTCTAACAAGATATTTTACATGAATGAGGCCCAGTAATTCAGTTAAGCTTTTTGGGATCTCTCCTGTAAACAAATTGTTAGATAAGTCCAAGTAAAAGAGATCCCTATAGCTTCCAAACCATGGAGGAATTTTTCCAACCAAATGGTTCCATGTAAATCCAACAACTGCAAAGCAGTAATACGTTTAAACCATAGGGGAATTGAACCTTTAAATCTACAATCTAAAATAACCAGAGTCTTCAACATCTCAAAATGGAGATTAGAAAGATCAGGCAATGTTTCATCACAAAAATTCAATGTGAGGGCCAGAGTAGTTAAATTCCTACACTGGTTCAGAATTTGAAGAGCAGATGATAGATTTCGAAGGCTGGAATTAGAGAGGGAAATATAAGAGAGGCTATGAAATTCTTTGAAGCTCTCAGGGATTTGGCCACTGCAATTATTCCTAGCAAGATTGATATCTTTCAATTGTCGACATGAGGGAAGATTATCTGGCACAGGCCCAGAAAACTTATTGCTACCTAAATTCAGAGAATTCAAAGCAATCATAGCTGAAAAATTAACAACTATAAGACCTTCCAATGTATTGTTCCTCAAATTTAACAAACTAATGGTTGGAGGATTGGACAATGAACTGGTAATTCTACCACTAAATAGATTTGAATAAGCTACTAGAAACTGAAAATTCTGAAGCTGGCTGAAGACATCTGGGATCTCTCCATTTGAAGAAATATCTAACCGAACAATTTTAGAAAAATTAGCAATACCAGGATTAAGCTTCCTACCAAAGTGGTTTGTTGGGAATCAACCCGGTTAAACAACGAACAAGTAAAAATAACGAAAGAAATTGAGAAATTGAACACACAAATTTAACGTGAAAAACCCCTCCAAAGAGGATAAAAAACTACGGGCAAAGATAATTTTACTATAATGGTAAAAGAACGAAGAGCACAAAAGACGGAGATAAAATCTAAACCCCGAAAACCCAAAACCAAAGAACCCTCAAAATGTAAACACAAAATTCTCTAAATGTGTTATGAGTTCTAATATCTAATGGGTGTGTTTTCTAAGGTTGTAAAAGAGCCTATTTATAGGCCAAAATTCATAAGTTAAATAATAAAATAATCTAAACTAATCAGATTTTGATTGAAACAAATAAACATAATTTAACTAAAAAATTATTTCTCAAATTTGACTAAAATAAGAGTCATATTTAACATGGTTCTCTTAAAGCTCCAAAAGGTTCAAATTTTGAAGCTGAAAGATGTCTTCAGTTATCCCACCTCTAAGATCGTTTCTGCCAAGCAAAAGTTGCTCCAAGGCAGAACAAGTTCCCAGCCTTAGTGAAATATTACTAGAGAAGCAGTTCATTGCCAAACTAGGGAACCACATTCGAGTAGAATTAACACATATATGTGAAGAAAGATAACCAATCAAGGAAATTGAAGAAATTTCAAGAATTTGAATTGAAGGAAGATCAATGCTTCCTGGGATTGGTCCAGAGAAATCGTTATAGCTCAAGTCAAGTTGCTCCAAATTTGGCATATAAAACAAAGCTAGTTGCAGTGAGCCTTTAAGGAAATTGTGGGAAAGATTGAGAGTTTTAAGCTTATCCAAACCAACTAAATAATCAGATAATTTTTCTGGTAACCTTTTCCTAGAAAGTTCCAACTTGATTATTGTAGCAGAAGATAAAGGACCACAAGTGATGCCTTCCCAGTGACAACAATGAATTGATGAAATCCAAGCTTCAAAATATGTTGTCAAATTGCTCATGAAGCCCTAGAGGGCAGGCCAATCCTTTTGATTGCATAACGGGTTTTGTGAGTTGAGCAACTGAGCTTGAAACAAGAACCTAAGAGTAAAAACTATAGCCGACTTCGATGAACATCCATTTTAAATAAAAAATTGAGAAAACCAAAATGTAGAGATTGAAACTTTTAATGAGAAACCATGCAAAACCCCTTCAATGTAAACAACTTTTTTGACTTTTTTCCAATGGTTTTTTTTATAAAGGAGAATAAATGAAGCACAATGATAAGCCATAAAAGTAACATTGATGATCATTTTATGATTCACTAAACTAGACTACGATCACGACTAAGGTAAGCGTACCTATCGAATGGTAGTATAGTTACGGTGAGTCGGGAATATCGTATCCACGAGGACTAAAAGTACTTGTAATAACTATTTTTCTATTATTTAGCCTATAATTAAAAGGATTTGTTTTAATCTAAATTTAACTAAACTAATTGACTAATGAACGTGATAGATAGTGAAGAAAATAATCGAATAGACCAATGATAAAGACAATACCCAGGAAAGAATCCACCTAGACTTCATTTATTATTCTGACTCTGAATCAAACGATTTATTCACTTGTCTTGATCCGTAGAAATCCCTAAATTATGTTAATATCTCTTTTGAGACTAAGAACAACTGACTCTAGGTTGATTAATTGAAATCTCTTTCTAATTAAAACCCCTATTGTCACATTAACTAGATCTATGGATTCCTTTATTAGATTTGACTCTAATTCGGTAGATTTATGTCACCCTATTTCTAGGGTTGCATGCAACTTCACTTAATTATGTAAGATCTACTCTTAAACAGGGACTTTTGCTCCACTGAATGAGCACATCAAACTTGAATTAATATCCTAAAAATATTAAAACAAGAATTAAGAACACATAATTAAGAACAAGAACAAGTATTTATCCTATAATTCAGAAAATTAAATAATAAGATCCGTCTTAGGTTTCATCTTCCCTAGGTATCTATGGAATTTAGTTCATAATTTTGGGGAAAAACATCTCAAAAATAGGAAAACAACAAAACATAAAAAAACCCAAAAACTTCGAGAGAAATTAAAGGGAGATCTTCAGTCTTGAAGGAGATCCTACTTCCAAGTTGAATCCTTTGGCGTTCTTCGAGTAATTTCTGCTTTCTACCTTATGTGTCCCCTTTAGGTCCTCTTCTAGTGTGTATTTATAGACTTTAGAATGCTCAAAAACCCTAAAAATTGAGTTTTTCTGCATAACAGGGAAACAGGGTGCGAAATTGACACGGATTGGCACATGGGCGTGTGCCTAGCCCGTGTGGAAAATGCCCAGCCCATGTGAATCCTAAAAACTCTAATTTTGGCCCATTTTTCGCTCCTTTTTGCTCCTAAATGCTCTCCTAAGTATAGAAACATGAATTTAAGGGATTAGGAACATCAAATTCACTAATTCTCATAATGAATCATCCAAAAATATGCCAAGCATGGAATTAAAATATGTTACATTTATGGTTTATCAAACATGTTTTTAATCCCATTCTTGATGTGTTTTTGGATGATTTATTATATGAATTAGTGAATTTGATGCTCCTAATCTTTTAAATTCATGTTTTTGTACTTAGGGAAGCATAGGGGAGCAAAAAACGAGCCAAAATCGGGAAAAAAGAGTTGTTTCCAAGATCCACATGGCATGGGCATTTCCACATGCCCATGTGAGCCACACGGGCTGGCCACACGCCCATGTGCCAGTCCGTATCAATTTCGCACCCTGCTTTCCTGTTACGCAGAAAACCCCAATTTTTAGAGTTTCTGAGCATTCTAAATTCTATAAATACACATTAGAAGAGGTCTTAAAGGGGGCACGCAGAGAAGATGTAATGGCCTAAATTCAAAATTATCGGAACAGTGGTTTCGTAACCACAAATCCGATTTAAAGAGAAATTTATTTCAATATTTTTGCATGAAAATTGATATGATAGGAAAATCGTATGAAAATATTGATAGAAAAATTTTACCGATTTAGTGGTTAGTTAGAAAAAGAAATTATTGAAGAAATTGGGTAAAAGCAAGGTATCGAGACCTTTATCTCGTAAAACCGAGTCAAAAATAATTTTATAAATATTTATGAAATGTTAGTAATGTGGTATTAAAATTTCGTTAGGAAATTTTAATGTTTGGGTAGTCAATTAAATGAAAAGGACTAAATTGTAATAGGTGTAAAAGTTGCTAGAATGATTAAAAAGCTTAAGAGCCTAATGAGAAAGGATTTAAAAGGTAATTAGACTCAAAATTTATTTGGGCTGGATGGCAAGGGCATTAAATAAGCAGGGAATTTGATAAATTAAGGGTAAAATTGGAACATTGCAAAATTAACTAAATAAAGCTAGGACTAAATAGGAAATATCTAGATTTCTCTTCATTTCTCTTCAATTCCAGCAGCTAAAAATGCCATATGAGGGTTCTCTAAGCTGGTATTTCATAATTTTTGCACCAAGTGAGTTAATCCTTACCTTTTTTTTTGTAATTTTTGTGTTTCTAAGACTTTTACAACTAGGTCCTACTATTAAATTCATTAGTTTTTGATTTCATGGATGAAATTGAAAGTCACCATGATTGAGTTCTGTAAGTTTATGATGAAATAGAATGAAATTAAAGTTTTAATTTATTTATGAGATGATTTTATTAGGTAATTTCAATGGAAAATTGATTTTTAGGACCTAATTGTGAAAATGTTTGGAATTAAAGTCTATTTCTGAAACTATGATTCCTAAAGGCTGTAAACTAGTTTAAGGTGATATAATAAAGTGTTAATTGAGAAAAATAAGCTCAATTGAGAGACTAATTGAGTAGGGATGAAATTCTCATTTATTAAAAGCTTAGGGGAAAAATGGTAATAAAAAGTTTGCACTAAAACAATTTGGACAGCAGCAGTACACTAACTTTTAAAAATCACCATAAATTGTATAAATCGAATTAGGATATGAACAATATATGGAATTAAAGCTTATTGAGTCTAGTTTCTCGTAGAAGAAATAGTGTAAGCAATGAATTTGTAAATTTTGAGATATAATGAATTTTGTGAGACAAGGTCAGAATGAATTCGGGTTCCCCTGTTCTGACTTTGAAAAATCATAAAAAATTAAATAAAAATAATTAGGAGCTTAAATTTATATGTATAGAATCCTTAATTAGTCTATTTTTAATAGAAATAAATTAGAATATCATTTGAATCCTGTATGAAGAGATAATTAATTTTTAGTGAAGAAGGGTCAGAACTGTTAAACAGCAGAACAGGGGTGAATTTAAAGAATAAACTGTACTGATTGGCTAAACCAAAAATTCTGAAAATTTTATGGTAAGAAGATATATGAGTCTAGTTTCAGGGAAAATTAACGGAACTTAATTTGGAGTTCCGTATCCCGAGTTATAAATAATTTAGTGGCTATGACTTAAGTAGATAGCTTTGAATGAACTATAAATAATAGTTGAATTATAGAGAATGTTGTATATGAACATGAAATGTATTAAATTGATAATTAAATTTATTTATTTAGATCCAGAAGATTCAAATACGAAGCTAGATCGAGGAAAGGAAAAAGTTCAGGATTAGTAGATTTTTGTGCACAAACAAGTATTAAGGTAAGTTCATGTAACTTGAATTATATTCTTAAATGCTTGAAATGCATGTTTTTGATATGAATATGATTTGAATATTCATTATATTCATTATATGAAATATTGATATATTTGATAAAAAAAGGGATTTGAATGAAAGGAAAATTCGATGGATCTCTGGAAAGGGAATTGACGGTAAAAAGGATCAAGCCCGGACGGGTGATCCTATCCTGATATAGCCCTCCCGAAGAATATGTGGAAAATGGATTTAGCCCGGACGGGTAATCCGAATTAGGGTCTGAATTTAGCCTGGACTGGTAATTCAGATCCAAGCTCATTAGAGTAATTGTCGTTGCAGGGGATTTAGCCTGGACTGGTAATCCCGCTGTAAGAATGGGGTTCGCGGGAGTGTGCTCTCTGAAATGGAAATGTGTGCACATGAATATGAATTGACGGAACCGGAATTGTACACTAAAAGTGTACCTCTGAAAATCCATCGAAATTTCGAGAAATTCAACGGGATAAATATGGAAAAATAACAAGGAAATAGAAATCATGGTATTGATGAGCTCATCAATCATGGTATATATTATTGGTACATGCAAATTATTGTACTAACTTGAATGTTGAGTTTGTGCATATTAGGGTAATAATGCATTGAATGGATATATAAATGTTTATTGTATTGTATTGAAAATATTATGTAAGTATAATTCTTGTTATATGAGCTTACTAAGCACAAAGTGCTTACCCTGTTTCATTTTCCCCTGTTTTGTAGTGTTAAGAGCTCGGAGATCGGATTTGGTCGGAGACACATCACACTATCAACCTCAGGATTTCGGTATATAAAGAAACTTTATTTTGGAAATCAATGGCATGTATAAGCTAATAAAGTAAATGATTTTGTGAAATGAATGTAGAGTTAGCCATTGGTATGATTAATAAACCTGGTTTTGGGTATGTGATGATGTTATCTTATAAATATGCATGAATATATTTGGAAAATATGTTGAATTGGTTTGGGTGATGTGGATTGGTCTCGGTTTAAAATTTACAGGGAAGGTTAGATATCTATAAAAGGGGATATATTGAGTTAAAAAAAATTTAATTTGTAAACTCTGGTAATACTTCTTACCCTATTCCGGCAATGAATACAGGTAGGGGTATTACAGAAGAACGTAGAAAAGACTCAAAGAACGCAAACGGATTCAACTCAGAAGTAGGATCTCCTTCAAGACTGAAGATCTCTATTCAATTTCCCTCGAAGTTTTTGGGTTTCTTTATGTTTTGTTGTTTTCCTAATTTTGAGATGTTTTCCTCCCAAAGTATGAACTAAATTCCCTAAATACCTAGGGAGGATGAAACCTAAGACGAATCTTATTATTTGATTTTTCTAAATTATATGATAAATATTTGTTCTTGATCTCAATTATGTATTCTTATTTCATGTTTTAATGATTTCAGGATATTAATTCATAATTGATGTGTTTATTCAGTGGAGCAAAAGTCACTGTTTAAGAGTAGACCTGGCATAATTGAGTGGAGTTGCATGCAATCCTAGAAATAGGACGACATAAATCTACCGGATTAGAGTCAAATCTAATAGGAAAATCCATAGATCGAGTTAATGCGACAATATGGGTTTTAATTAAAAAGAGATTTCAATTAATCAACCTAGAGTCAGTTGGTTTTATTCTCAAAAGAGATATTAACATAAGTTAGGGATTTCTACGGATCAAGACAAGTGAATAAATCATTTAATTCAGATTTAGAATAATAAATGAAGTCTAGGTGGATTCTTTCCTAGGTATTATCTCTCTCATCAGTTTTCTTCAATATTTTTCTACTTTATTCTCTGTTTCGTCTTAGTAATTAGATTATTAAGATTAGGTTAAAATAAATCCCTTCAATTTATTTGGCTAAATAATAAAAATATAGTAACTACTAATACTTTTAGTCCTCGTGGATACAATATTCCCGACTCACTATAGCTATACTACCATTCGATAGGTGCACTTGCCTTTGTCGTATTTTAGTTAGTTTATGACGTCATCACACAAAGATGAACACAAAGAAGAGATAAAACCAAAATGAAAATTCTGGCTATATTTCAATAGGGATATGGAAGGGAAAAGGTGTTAAATGAATGAAAGAGTGACGTTTTGCCTTTCACTTTGGGTCTTTTGAGCCAACAATGCTGTTGGCAGATGGAAAACATATTAATTGTCAAGCGTTCCTGTAGTCCTAACCTTGCCATCCAACGAAACGGTATACCTACCAGCAGTTGGTTTGACCCGCAATGACCAGCTAGGTCACAGGTTCCACTTGGGTATTTGTTAAGAAAACAAGTTGATTTACGAAAATTATCCCTTTAAGAGTTTTTTTTAAACAAGTGTGTAGTAATATATACTTGAAATATATTGTTTAATTATTATTATTATTATTTTTATATTTATCCTATCTTCAATCCACTTGTAAAGCTTAAATGTATGAAATAATTATTAATTGATTTAATATTTTTAGACTCCAAAGTTTTGTTTAATTACCGTCTTGAACCTTTCAATGGTCAAGTTTGTCATTTAAAGCTCGACTTATATAGATTGGATATTACGTATTTATAATTTTAGGTTGACTCAAATATAGAAATATACAAATAATTTAGTGAGTCAACCAAAGAAATATAAAAATAAGAATAAATTTCAAAATTGTACTTGAATTTTGATTTAATGTGTAATTGTATACATGAACTTTAATTTGGTGCAATTATACACGTGAAACTCTAATTGTGGTTCAAATGTATACTTGAAAATTTAATTTTGATTTAATTATGCACATTTAAAGAAATAAATACATCAAATTATTTTTATATTGGATAAATATAATTATTTATGTATGCAATATATAAACATAAAATGATATTATATGAATAATTGTATTAATGATTTACAAGAATTGGATCAAATTAAAATTTCATGTATAAAATTGCACAAAATCAAAATTCATGTATACAATTACACATTAAACTATAGTTTATGTATAATTTTGAGATTTATCCCTATAAAAATATTATACTTTCTTTTTCATTTTTAATACTATTTAAAATTGTTTTGACTAATAAAATGTGCTTGACATGAGCTCAGGTTTGTGCAAGAAAATAAAAAATTCTAAGCAATGAACCGACACATAGACATATCCATAATCTAGGTATCGATTAAGGATTATTTAGTTAAGTGTTATATTTAACATATTCTTGGTCTATATACTATCAATATTATAATATTATAGACAACTGAATAAATTATAGTATGTTGGGGATGAACTGATGTATGCAATGAACAAGAATAATAAAGAAGAAATTGAAAAGATCAAACACATAAATTTACGTGAAAAAACTCCTCAAAAGAAGATAAAAAATCACAGACAAAAAGAGATTTCACTAATATAAAAGAAGTACAAAGATGGAGAGAATCAAAACAAGAAAAACCCGAAATCCCGAAATCCCGAAAGAAAAACTATTCTAACTCAAAAACACAAAATTCTCTCAATTTGTATATTTTCTATTGTATAAACCTAAGGTAACTAAGGCCTGTTTATAGGCTGAAACTCGTAGCTTTTATGATTAGAATATCCCAAGGTTAATCAGATTTTAACTGGGAAACTAAAACAGATTTTAACTAAGAGAAGAAAACTGATCGAGTCGTTTGGACAAAGAATGATTGAGTTGTTGGGGCGAAGACATTTCTTCTCGCCATGATGTCGATTGCTTGTTGGGATGAAAAGTCTTCATTCGTTGCGATGTCACTCACTGTTTTGGTTAAAATGCAAGGCATACTTTCACAAATCTCCACATTGATTCATATTTTGACTTAACTCCTTTGCCAAGCCCTATTATGGGTCTAATTGGATTTTCGTCAAATACTTACCAAGTCTAAGCAGTACTCGAACTTTGAATCTGAAAGACTTTTTGTTAAAATGTCAACTGGATTGTGTTCTATGCCAATTTTATGAATATAAACATCCCCTTAAATGATCACCTCTCGAACAAAGTGATAACGAATGCCTATGTGTTTTATCCTTTCGTGATGCATCTAATCTTTGGTGAGATGTATAACACTTTGACTATCACAATATACAACAGTTTCCCCTTTCTTATTAACCAGTTCGCTAAACAGGCCTCTTAACCAAATTGCTTCCTTTACAACTTCAATGATTGCCATGTATTTAGCTTTAGTAGTTGACAAAGCCATTGTGGCTTGATATATAGCTTTCCAACTAATAACACAATTTTCGAAAGTAAAGAGATAACCTATGAGAGACCTCATTCAATCTAAATCTTCTGCATAATTTAAATCAACATATCCGACTAAACCCTTTTGGCTTCTTCCAAACTCTAAGCACATATTTGAAGTACCCCACAAATATTTGAAAATTCAGTTAACTGCATGCTAGTGTAACTTACTTGATTTGACCATATATCTACTAATAACACTAACAACACTAACAACATATAAAATATTAGGATGAGTGCATACCATTACAGATATTAAACTTTCAACTGCGCTTGAGTAATGTACTTGAGTAATGTACTTTTGACATGTACCTTTCTTCTTCATTTTGAGGGGAATATGAAATTAAGAGTTTAAAATGTGCAACTAAGGGAGTACTTACTAGTTTTGAGTCTTGCATCTCAAATCGTTTAAGGATCTTCATGATGTACCTTTGTTGCGACGTTGTGCTCCCTCTCGTTGCGACGTCACTTATTGTTTCTTCCTTCGACTCCACCTTGCTTGAAATACTCTAGTTTGTTGTGTCTTTAAATCTAGGCAACCCCTTTTCTGAACAAATTATGACAGATTCATCGAACGTAACATCTCTACTAATAATTGTTTTGTTAGTTTTCAGACACCACAATTTAAAATCCTTTGTACTGACAGAGTATCCCAGAAAAATTCACTTTATGACCCTTGGTTCGAGCTTTCCCTAGCTAACTCTAGCATAAGCAGGACAATTGAAAATTATAAGGTTAGAATCATTGGAAGGATTACTTGAACATATCTCCTTTAGAATTTTTCTGTTCAATGCTTAATGGGGAGATCGGTTCTCCAAATGGCTTGCCATGTTGATGGCTTCATCCCAAAATTCCTTCCCTAAGCCTATATTAAAAAGCATACATCAAGCATTTTCGAGCAAGGTTCTATTCATCCTTTCAGCAACTCCATTCTGCTACGAAGTACCTACAATAGTGCGATATCTCTTTATTCCTTCTCGTTTACAGTAATTATTAAACTCTGATAAATAAAAATTTAAGACCATTGTTTGTTCTCAACCTCTTCACAGACTTTTCGATCTATTTTTTAACAATATTTTCACTGCTAAAAGATTCCGAAAATTTCATTCTTATGTTTCAAAAAATAAACCTAAACTTTTCTGGAGTGATCATCAATAAAAGTTAAGAAATATTTATTACCTCCTTTTGAGATGTCAGGAGTCAGACTCTATAAATCAAAATGGATATAGTCGCGAGTCCTTTTTGTTTTATGTCCTATTGAATGAAAACTTACCCGTGTCTATTTCCTGTAAGTACAGTGCTTGCAGATACCTAACTTTCCAATTCTAGTGCCTTTCAGAAGACCTCTTTTACACAATGTATGTTGTCATACCTTTCTCACTCATATGACCAAGTCGCATGTGCCATAGTTTGGTTACTTCAGAATCTATGGAAAAAAAATCACATTCTGTTGTTGCAATGTCATGGTGGTCCTCGTTGCAAAGTGACGACGATTTTGGCTCTTTTTCAGTGCTTGTAGTTGCACCAGTTACCATTGACCATTGCAGAATGTACATGCTACCCTTTTTCTATCTTCTTATTACAACGAGGGCTCCATGAGAAACTTTTAAGTCGTTTGACTCGATAATAATCCTACAACCATTAGAGTCCAAATTTCCTAATGAGAAGAGATTTTTCTTTAAGTCGGGTACATACCTGACATTTGACAGTGTTCGAATAATTCCTTCGTGCATCCTGATTTGTACTGTTCCAATTCTAATTATCTTAAATGGAAAATTATTCCCTATTACTACAACTCCACCTTCAATAGAACTATACGTGGAAAACCAGTCCCGATTAGGATACATGTGATAAGAGCATCCTGGATTTAGAATTCATTCAGAAGTAAGCTTGGAACTCTTACTCGTCGACACTAACAAGAAATTATCATTTCTTTATTCGGCTACACTATCATTAGCAACTTTTACTTTCTACTTACATTTTTCATCGTTTTCTGCATATTTTTTATTCTTATTATGAAGTTTGTAACATTCTGCCTTAATGTGACCCATCTTTTTACAATAGCCACATTGTTTGTCTCGGTTTCTGAATTTTGATCTTGCCTTAGACTTGCTTCGATTTGACTTTCTAGATTGTTGTTTGCCCATTGCAACAAAGACTGAAACCTGTCTGTTTGACTTCTTATTTGGGCCTAACTCGTTATTGAGTTTATCTTTGCTCAGTAGATTTCCCTTCGCGTCCTCGAACGAGAGATTATCTCTCCCATAAATCATGGTTTCCTTTAAAGTTTTAAGAAAAGAGGGCAAATAACATAGGAACAACATAGCCTGATCTCCATCACTGATATATGCTACGAGATTCTTTAGGTTATTTAGAAGGGTAACAAACTCACTGATATGAGCCCTAATGAACTCACCTTCGACCATCTTAAACGTGTATAAACATTGTTTTAGAACTAACCTATTGGCCAAAGATTTTGTCATATATAAGGCTTCATGTTTCCTCTATAGTGCGGATGTTATTTACTCTATTAGAACATTCTGTAACACATTATTCGTGAGGAATAATTGAATTGCAGATAGAGATTTTTCATCAAGCTCTTCTCATTCTTATTGATTCATATCTGCGGGCTTCTTCCTTGTAACAACCTTTTTCAAACTATTCTAAACCAGTATTGTTGTTATCTGAACTTGCCACAGACTGAAATTTGCGGTTCCATCAAACTTCTCAATATCAAACCTTGTCATTGCCATCTCTGATGGGTAGAATGTAGAAACCGAACCAAACTCTGATACCAATTTATTAGAGATAAACTAATGTATGCAAAGAATAAGAATAGTAAAGAAGAAATTAAAAAGATCGAACACACAAATTTACATGGAAAAA
Organism: Gossypium longicalyx; assembly: GCA_025698465.1. NCBI lineage: Eukaryota > Viridiplantae > Streptophyta > Magnoliopsida > Malvales > Malvaceae > Gossypium > Gossypium longicalyx. The sequence continues at coordinate 3,061,224 of CM047001.1, read as the reverse complement.
CTCCTTAAAAGAAGATAAAAACCACCAGCAAAATGAGATTTCACTAATATAAAAGAAGTACAAATATGGAGAGAATCAAAACAACGAAAACTTAAAACCCCGAAAGAAAAACCTTTCAAACTCAAAAACACAGAATTCTTTCAATCTGTATATTTTCTGTTGTATAAACCTAGGGTAACTAAGGCCTATTTATAGACTGAAATTCGTAGCTTTTATGGCTAGAGAAATTAAAATAGAGTTTAATTGAGAGAAGAAAACTAATAAACTTGAGGAACACATTGCCACGTTGTAACGTGGTGTTTGTGTTGTTGGGACGAAGAGCGATCACATCATTGGGACGGAGGCATTTCTTCTAGTCATGACATCAACTGCTAGTCGGGATGAAGAGTCTTCCCTCGTTGCGACGTAACTCACTGTATTGATCGAAATGCGATACATACTTCCACATAGTATAACATATTTATGACAAATAAATAAACAATCCAATTTTTTTCTAAAGTTCGGCGAGTGGTTGTAACAAGTTGGGGGTTATCTATTGGGGCTACAATTGCTTCTAATTTAAGGGTAGATTGGGCTTTAGCTAATAGATTGTTGGATCAATTGTTGAACAAACTATTCACTGAGTGAGGCTCTGCAAGGTAGGATTGATTTCGAATTGGGTTTGTAAAGTTTGTGTACTTATCTCTCCCTCACTCTCTTTGCTTATTGCTTTTGCTCTTTGAGTTTTTCAAACTTGTGTATGGACCTTAGTTTGTGTTGGGAAAAATTAGGTTTAAGAACATGGTTTATAGTAACAGTGAAAGTTTAAATTTTTTCTAAACCAAGCTAGTTTATGATATTTACAACGATAAACTTTTATGGAAAAGTATCTATACTTTGTGCGATACAGATTTGAATCATTCTCGACTTTCAATTGAACGACCTTCTTCGTTATCATCGTACCCCGAATTGCGTCGAGTGTGGGCTCAAACAACACAAATCAAACACAAAACAAGAAATAATTTTATTACAAAACCCAAACAAAATAATTCTCTTTTATAAAAACTGACAGAAATTGTAATTCCTAGAAATTCTAGTAGAATAACAATATATAAAAACTTGAGTGTAAATAGCTCTACCAGAAATTCTATTTCGCAAAATAAATATTATTTAATTAATTAATCAAATTAACTAAAATAATTTTTTAATCAAATATTTTTCTCAACCCAATTCTAATTCCGTTAAAGCCATGTCAAATTTATCATAAATATCATAAAAGAATTTATGAGAAAATATATTTAATTTTCTTAGTGAACGGATTCATAATAACTAATTTGACATACATATCAAATAACTATAGGTCAACTGTTAGGGTTTAACAGTCATTCATTAAGTCTATCAAGTCAAAGGGCTTAATCGATATTTTTAAGATACTTCAATGGCTTTTTATACCATTATATTATATTATATGATAGATTATACATTATAATATGCACAATATAATATAATATTATATAATAATGCAAATTATAATGATAAATTTGTATTGTGTTATATATATCTATATATAAATGAGTTTAGAAAAACTTTTAAATGGATAATAATACTCTTTATTTTTTATTATATTATCAAATTGAATTCTAAAAATAATTATAATAAATTAAAAGTTGAAAAAGAAATAAATTACAATAGTTATATTAAAAAAGTGTGATAATTATAATATAATTTAGGGAATAGGTTAGTATAATTATATTAAAAAAAGTTGAAAAAAGAAATAGATTAGGATAGTCTCATTTAAAAAAAATATTGTGAAAATTATAATATAATTTAGATTCAGATTTATTAAATAAGAAATCGCATACAATAATTTTTTTAAATTATAATAAATTGAAAATATTGAAAAAAATGAATTACTATAGTTATATTAAAACTATAATAAACATCCATAATAATAGTAGTAGTAGAAGTATAGTTCTATACAAACTCAATTTATGCGGTATGGCCTCGCAGGGGTGGATGTAACTCTAGTCTAATTTTATGTTTGATGAAGTCATATAAAGTCTAACAGGGTGGCTGCCAGTGGAGGGGTTATACGTGATTAGAATGGTCAATGGGTATGGGGGTTTGCAAAAGATGCTGGAACTTGCACGGTGATGGAGGCAGAGTTTTGGGGTGCATACGAGGGACTCCAAGCTGCATGGGAGATAGGTTTAAGACGGATGGTTCTAGCAATGGATAGCCTTGTTGTTTTCCGATTTCTAACCGGCAAGACGAAGCTGGAGCCTCCTTGTTCGATCGGGTGGTCAACGATGGAACTGACTAAGCGAAACTGGGAGGTCACGGTGGTGCATTAATACCGTGGAGGTAATATGGTGGCTGATGTACTTGCAGCGCTGGAAGTGTTACGTTCAGTGAAAATTATTATTATGTGTATCTAGAGTTTAACTACTTTATTTATATCAATTTGGCATACATCAAAACAATGAAAATTAAAGAATAGAAAATATGGTCATGTAATATTTCCATCTTCTAAATATTATGAAAATATATATTTTTCTTAAAATATGGTACTATTACTTAAATTATGATTCAAAATATTTTATTTATAAAATATTATTTATATTATATGTTTATATTATATAGATTTTATATAAAAATAAATGTGTTGTTCACATTCGGAAAGGTAGTATTTATAAAACATTAAAATTATTTAAATCCGTTTCAGACAAAAAAAAATTCAAGCCCGAAAAAAATTGATTTCAAAAGGTCCGAGCAAGAAAATCCGAATCTAAAAATATTCGAACTCGAGCTTAAAAAAACACAAATCCAAAGTGGTTCAAATTAAAAAATTTCCAACATGAAATAATCCTTTATTTGGCAACTAAACAAACAATAACAGTTGGTTTCAACGGTCAATCATTTTTCCCGGATAAAAGCACTTTCCATTTCCTCTTCTTCTTCTTCTTCCCTGTTAAATCATCATCATATTAGTTGGGTTTTTCGTATGGATTTTATTAGGACAGAGTGATATGGTAATGTTTTTCTAAATCTAAGAACATTTCAACATTACCTGTGTCAGATATATGTATATACAGGTATATATATATCTGACACTCGTCCTAACTCATCATCATCGTTCATATCAATCCGGATAAGGTATTATTCTTCATCTTTGGATCTTAATTGAATATGGAGGATTGTTCTTATAATTGTCTATGTCCATAGATCCTCATAATTGGATTTTCTTTGATTTCATGTGGGGTTGTTTTTTATTACATTAATTCATTAATAGGTTGAATCTTAAGGAATTTGATTTCAATTTTTAATTATTTGTTATCATGAAATTCACTTTTTTTTTCCCATTTTTTTAAAATCTCAGGTTTGCATTGCAAGGTCCTTTTTTTTTTTTTGTGAACCTTGTGGAAATCCAGTCCTAGAGCAAATTTCAGGAAAAAATGACTGCAACTGTAAATCCATTTCCCAGAGTACAAAGGAATTTGAAAGGGTTTATAAGAGTGCTCAAGTTTGCTGCTTGTGAATGGATTCTAATCTTTTTATTGTTCATTGATGCTGCCTTCTCTTACATGGTCACAAGTTTTGCACAATACTGTGAATTGCAAATCCCTTGCATTCTATGCTCTCGGCTTGATCATGTTTTCGGCAATGCAAAAGATGGATTCTATCGGACTCTGTTTTGCCGAAGTCATAGATCAGAGATTTCATTTTTGCTTTCCTGCAACATCCATGACAAGCTCGTCGATAGCAGTGGCATGTGCGATGAATGTCTCGCGTCGCATGTCGAGGGAAATGAATCAAACTCCGATATGAAGAGACTCGTTTCAGGAAATTTGGGTTATGATGGAAATTGTTGTTCTCAAGTAGATGAGGATCTTACATCTGCCTACAAATTCACACGGTTGTGCCTATGCTGTAATAAACCATGGATTCCAAGACCAAGTTCCAATATATCACTTCTCCTGAAATCATCCACGTCGGTTTCGAAGCCCAGCATTCCTTTGCCTCGTAGCTTAAGTCCTATAAATGACTTGAAGAAGATGAACGACACGGTTCCTGGGAAAACTGGATTTGAGCACTTGTCTCACGTAGGAGACATTGAGGTGAAGATCAGTTCTGAATCCAAATCCGCGTTCCCGGCTACTGATAACGATACTGGCGATAGCATAATTCGTAATACAAACGAGAACAAAAAAGAACAGGCTGATGATCCTAATGAATCTCTTGATCTTAGATGCTTGGTTCCAGAGAGCGAGAATGTGCTCAGTGAGCATAAAGTGAAGGCTAATTTTAATGAACCACCTGAGCTTATTTCTCTAGATAATTATCCTCCTACATCCTGTCTTATGGAAGTTCCAAGTTTCAGTGCCTCATTATTAGCAGCTGATTTTATTTCTCAGGTTGATACTTCCAATTCAGTTAATGCTAAGGATGTTCCTCTTGAACCAGATAATGAAAATGTTTCTGTCAATAAGAATGATGAAATCTTGAAGTTGATAAGTACAACAACCGGAGCTCGTTTCGAAACCAATCAAGTTGCGGATGATTCTGCCATGCTAAATTCGACCGATGGAGATCCGAGTGAACCTGAGTTTGTAACAAAACATATGCTAACAAACAATAATGGAGTTAATGAAGATCATAAGTCATTGCCGGTGGAGACTGTTTTTGAACCAAGTAAAACTGAGAGTGATGAAATCTCTAAGTTGATAAGCCCGTCAACTCAAGCTGTTTTCGGAACTGACCGACTTGAGGATGATACCGCCATCGTAAATTCAACCGATGGGGATCTGAGTGCGGTGCAGGAGCTACCAGTCTGTGGTGAAGAAAAAAGTGCATCCGAGTTTGTTACTGAACCTATGAATGGAGTTAATGAAGAAAAGTCATTGCCGGGGCAGAGCACTTCTAGAGAAGGGATTCATTTATCATTGAACAACTTAAGTCCTGAGTTACAAGATCGTGCAGTTGAATTGCTAAGATCCGAATCCAACTCCGAAGAGGTTCGGAATCTTCAGAACCTGTTCTTTGAAGCAATAAATGACTCGCCTGGCCTCAAATATTTCGAAGAAAGCAGCATCATCGAAGGCGAAAATCCACTTGATACGCTGAAACAAGAAGTTGACAATTACAGGAACTACATAAATGCATTATCCAAAGAACTAGATGAAGAAAGGAATGCTTCTGCAATTGCTGCAAATCAGGCAATGGCAATGATCACAAGGTTGCAAGAAGAAAAAGCAGCACTCCGTACGGAAGCCCTGCAGTACCTAAGGATGATGGAAGAGCAAGCCGAATACGATGTTGACGCCTTGGAGAAAGCTAACGATCTTCTGACTGAAAAAGAGAAAGAAATACAAGATTTGGAAGCAGAGCTTGAATATTACAAATATAACTTCCCTGATGAAACATCGGAAGAGACCGAACCCGAGGCGAACTTCAACTTAGACAAGGAACATGTTTCTATGGAGAACAACACAAGCACATATTCCAAGCAAGGTGATGTGAAATATCCCTTGGAAACAATGTTGCCCGAGGCTAGTACCGTCGTCGACGATCATCCCGTAGTCATAACCGCATGGTCGGAAATCGAAGATGAGAAGTCGTACATCTCTCAGTGGCTACAAAAGTTGGAGAAGAAACTTAACATGCTTGCTCAGTATGGGACTTCATCACCACAAAACTCTGATGGAGATCGAAAGGAAAAGGATCATACACCAGTACAGGAAGCTTCATCAATAGCTAATGGAACCGGTGTTTCCCAAGAAACTTCAATAAGCAAGGATGAAGAAGAAAATGGTGATACGGTTTCCAATGGGCAGGAAGGTTCAGAAGATTGTGGAGAAATTAGCTTAGATGATCTTGAAAATGAAATTGCAGAACTTAATGAGAGGTTGGAAGCACTTGAAACTGACTGTAGTTTTCTTCAACGTTCTCTAAATGCTCTCAAAAATGGAAAAAAGGGGCTGCTATTAATTCAAGAGATACTTCATCTGTTACGAGAAGTAAAGAAATTTGGGTTAAAGACCATGAACCTGTCTGTTTTATGAGCTCAATGTGGACAGACTGCGTATCATCATTACAGAAGGTAAGCATTTTATTAACTCAACCATTTTCTTAAGGAAATAGTGTCTGAATCCTTACGCTGACCATTTTACTGTCTTTCAGATGTGTCCCAAATTGAGGGTAACTGACCAGAAGCAGAAGCGAGCATGTCAGCATGAGATATGAAACAAACATTGCAGAACACAGAACTGGTTATCTCTCATCTTATAAAGAAAATGGGAGTTGTCATAGAAAGGAACCACCTCAGGTGATCGGTCATGGGAGTAATTACTTACCATTGTTTTTTTTTTTTTTTTTGACAAATACTTACGATTGTTTTCTTTCTTCTCTCTTGGTGGGTTTTTTCCTTTTTACTGGTTGCCACTTGGGAAGAGGGTTACATTTGTAGTCTTTTTTGTTTTTTTTCCTGAAACACTGTTTTATCAAGTTGTAAACTGAGGAGATTCTTTTATTCTTATTTATTTCTACTTTTCTTGGCTTTTTTACACCAATATTACAAAAAATATATATTAAATTTGAAAATAGGTTAGATGTTTGATTTTATCCGAAAATGATAGAGATGGGGTGGTGGAGAGTGGTGGATAGGCGCCACCATTACCCTAAAGCTGCCATTTTTAGTTTTTGTCATTTGAATATATATATATATATATATTAATAGGTGATGACATGTTGATAGGTGGCACTTAAAGTTCGGGTTTAGTATATATCCATTGACATATACGAGTATAGCATTTGGGGGTGGTGTCATATCAATAGGCGGCACCAGTGACCCCTATCTTATAGGCAGCATCGGTGAAGTAAATTTGGGGGGTCTTATAACCATGGTCCACCCTTTGTAGAGAAGAAGAGAAGGAGTTTAAAAAAAATAAAGATAGCAGAAGAGAAGAAGAAAGAATGGTAAAAAAAAAAGGTTTTTAGTAGAGAAAAAGATTAAGAAAAGAAAGCTAAAAGAAAGAAAGAAGAAAAAAAAGAAAGGATAGTAGAGAAGAGGAAGGTGAAGATATGTTTTTTTTTTTAAATAGAAAGGATTAGAAATGTAATTTTTATTGTGAAGGTATTTTGTTACTAATTTGTTTAGTTTGATGTTTATTGTGATTTATTATAAATGTAATTATTTATGTTGTTTTTAATTTGTTTTAAAGTTATTTTGTTAGTAATTATTATAGATTAATTGTTAGTTAGTAATGACAATAAATGAAAATAGATAAATACTAAAATTCGAAAAAAAAATTATTTTTCTGTCATAAATATTGGAAGAAATGACAATAAATCTGATATTATCTGATGAGATAACAACTTCAGCACAAAGGGAGAAAGTTAATAGGATGATGAGAGAAATGTAATATTATAGAATAAAATTAGAAAAAGACATCTTCAACTCCTTATTACCGTAAGTTAAAAGATGTAAGAAGTGTTATGGAAAGATCATAAACTGATTAGAAAGAATAAAGTGTAATATTTGACCCTTAGAGAGACATTAATAGAATGGTAGCATCAAATGATTTTATACCAACTTTGGAAGACATTGGTACCACAAACTTATTGGAGTATAGTTATATACTACGTGAAGTTTATAATCTCTTATGGAGTAAGAAAAATAGTGAGACAAAGTGTAGGTTCACGAAAGTTGATTGGGAAGCAAAATGTCTTTGACATGCCATGGATGGATAAATTAGTTGTTAGGAAATTACTAAGATAATTTATAAATTCAATACCCGTTATAAAGATAAAAGAGAAAGAAGATCTTGAGGAATTTCCAACTTGGATTGTAGAAGATGAATTTGAAGAGAATTCAAAATTTAATATAGAGAATTTCCTACAAGAAGATACAGGATCGGAGATGGAATAAAACCTAGAAATGAGTTTAAGTGGTTAAATGCAAATATAAAGTAAAAGTTAGAAACTAGAGAATGTGAAAAAATGAGTAAATATGGTTGTACATGTACGAAATGAGAACTTAATGTTGATATAATGTTGATCTTATGAATAAAAAGTTTTGCATATTGATATAATATTGGTATTTTTTTTACAGTTTATTTTTTATTAAAGTAACTTTTTTACTGTTCAAAATTATATTGAGAATTTTTATTTTTTTTAACAGATTTAGTATTGAAGATGGATAATCAATTTTTCACATGCGTTTATTTCGATAGAGTAAATTTGACCAGAATAATTGGATGCATATTTGAATGTCACCAACAAATAGCAATGAGATTTAATAGAAATATCTCGTTTGATGATATGAAAGGAAGGATTAGTGCAAAAATTGTTAGACGTTGTGGGAGAAGGATCTCGAACCTTTTTTATAAGTTTTCAGTTTCGATAGATCCTGTTAAATTCACCGAGATGAAACTTTTAAATGATGGAGACAATGTTCACTCTTTATTGTGGGAATCAGAGCGACCAAAATGCACTGGTTCAGTTATTTGCTGAGTTAGTTGATGTGGAGACAACTGAAGATCTCATTCCATTAGGTGAAGAACATGGAGCTCAAAAGCCGTGTTTGATGGTTCTGATATCGTATGTTGATAGTTAATCGACTATATGCAGGATTGATATTGATCTTAATGCTGCACCCGAGACTGATGCGATTGGTGATGATGGATGCGGTAGTAGTGATCCTTTTAATCATGAGGTCGATAGTGATAGTAATCCCGATGTGGGCGAAGTTCCAGATGATATTGACGATGAAGGTGTGAATGATGATAGAAATGTTAATGTGTCTTCAGTCGGGAACTAGATTCGACGTATTGTAATACACAATAATCTTGGGACACATATGTCGCTTATAGACCCCGATGCGACGCATGCAACCAAGTTCCCGAAATACCCTGATATATTACCTGCTCACCACCTGGCCGTAGATTCTGATCCTGAGGAGTTGTTGGTGGGCCAGAAATTTAAAAGCAAGGAAGAGTGCGTATTTGCCATTAAGCGGTACAGCATGAATGTGTCAGTGGACTACAAAGTTGTTGTGTTTAAACCGACATTATATATTGGGGGTGTTAGAGGTCGACGGAAGGCTGCAATTGGTGGGTACAAGTCAAGAATGGCATCCGGTAAAGAGCCTAAGACTGCAGCAATATGAGGCATCCACCTATGTCCACGGCAGAAGGCTTTGTCATCCGACAAAGCTCACGATACAACATAGCCAGTACTGCGGAACCCCAACTATACGAATAAACATTATGCAAATAATTTAACAGGGGTAAGTACATCAAATGGACCTTATTATTATTTACATTCAGCATGAATACACCCCCTATAATGTGCATAATGTACGTTCGAGCGGTACACATCACCTCCTACTTAGTGGAATTAATTGATAAATGCTCAAAATAGGTCTTCATCTATGAAAACCTCAAACCTGTAAATTTTGACTCAGCATCACCGGACGAGACTCCTAGTAGGTTATAACAAAGGGCAACCGGCTCAGAGATCGTACTTATGCCCGTTACTGCACTCCCATCGATTGGGAGCCCTAGTTGCAATGCAACATCCTCTAAAATGATAGTGCACTCCCTACATCAAGAAAATAGAGATGGAATTAGAGTTAAGGTATTCAAACGATTAATTAGATCAATAACTAAATCAAATTATTATTAATCAAATTAATCGAAGTTTTGAAACTCTTTAAAAAAATATTTTTAAAATAATTAATTCAACCATTAACGAAATGATGACAATTTGTGCCAAATGATAAATGGTAGAAGATTAGTATTTGGTGGGATAAATGGATACTAGAAATTAAGAATCCAAGAATAATTGATAATTCTCAGATATTACCAACAAAAATGCCTAAAATCAAGAAAATAAAAGAAGAAATTTGGGATTTGTCAATTGTAGAGTAGTCATTGGATTATGAGTTCCTGAATGTAATTCAAAGAATTCTACTCTATGATGTTGAAAGGGAAGACTGTGTGATTTGACCTCATAATGCATAAAGGGGATATTGGTTCTTGAGGAATGATAAAAAGGAAAGAACTTCAAATAAAGCTTCTCCATCTCATATATAGTGGATGACAAGGTCTAGCTAGCAGATCATATGGAATAATCTGAGTTTGCCAACTATAATTTTTTGTCTTGTGGAAATGCATGTTGTAATAGAGCTATTCCTTCTAGATTGGGTATAGTCTTGTTTGTGTTGTGTGCAATGAGTTTGGGTGGGATTGGGTGAGAAGGGTTTGGTTTAAGGTCAATTAGAGTTTAAGGGATCAGATTGAGAATATGAATAGTTGGTTGATTGATACTTTAAAAAGTAAAGGAAATATAGGGATGAGATAGAAAACACGAAGATTAGAATGTCAGTAGGTTAAATATTTGTAATTTTTGGATGATTCAAATCTGAATTCATAAATCTGTCTAAAAATATGAATTCGTTTATTATTTGCAAGTTATTCAAGTACTATTATCGGAATCCAAATCTGAATTAAATATCATTATCCATTCGAATATCCAAATATGCAAAAATCCGAATCTATTAAAACTAAAATTTTAAAAATAAGCTAAAATCAAACAAAAATTTATTTAAATCTATAATGCCATAGATATATATAGCGCTACATATCATTAATAATCTAGCCTAATTATATAATGCTATAATTATATATATTATAATATATCATAAAGCTAATTACATGTTTAGGGTTTAAGATTACATATTATTAATATAAAAATATATATTATAATATTATAGTTGTATATAAAATTCCATACCATTAATAATCTACCATCATTATATAATACTAATTGTATATTATAATTTATCATAATGTTAGCATTTACCCCAATAATATAATATTAATCTTGTGTATCTATATATATATTGGTTTAGTCACAAGTGTCATAATCTATTTTACGGTTTAAAACTATTCTTGTTTGAGGTGGGTGGTAGTATTCAAGTAAAGTCCCCCCAACAATGACGATTTTAAACTTCGAACTTGGTTCAAATATAAATATTATAATATTTATTTTAATTATATAATATAAATATTTATTTTGTTTAAAGTAATTTAATAATTGAGTTGATTTAATAATAAAATGGATAGTGATAAATTCAGGGATTTCAACAATCCAATTTTTTTATTCAATCATGTTTATGAATACATAAGAATAATATTTTTTTTTAAAAAAATTAATGATAAATTTAGCTATTAACGTTTGCATGTTTTGTCAAAATGACCCTAATTGTATTTTTTTTCCTTTTTTGGTCATCAACCTTTATTCTTCTTTTCTTTTCAATCTGCTTTTTCTAATAGATTTGATGAAAGTACCGTTAAAAAAGTTAACGTGAATGATGTGGAATTTCATATGTGAAATTTTTTTAATGAGATGTAATTTATTGCTTAGATGACCCAATAAGATAATTACACGTGAAAAATAATAAAATAAATAATACATTAAATTAAAAAATAACTTTTAATTTAAAGAAAATAAACGTAATTATTTAAAAAAAATTAACTCAGTAGAAAAAAATTTCAGTAAACAAACGTATGAAAGATTGAAATTTTTTAAAAGAAAAGAAAGATTGAAACATTGAATTTATTCATTAAATTAGTTTAAAAAAATCAAAGGTTGATGACAAAAAAAGCTCAAAAATACAATTAGAGCCATTTTGACAAAATATGCAAACGCCAGTGACTAAATTTATAATTAAGCCTTTAAAAAAAAGATGTTAAGAATATATTTTTTGGATAAGAATTAAAAATATTTAAAATAATTACTTGATAATATTATTGATTATTATATTTAATTTTGAAAAAATATTTTTAATATGTTTTTTTATAGGTTATTTATTAATTTGTGTAAATTAATCAAAGTTTAAGAGAAAAATTAATGGTTCCTTTCGTATATAAAAGGCTTTGGGTTCAAATCTTGTTAGAACTATCTATGAATCAAGCCACCTAGTCCGACTCGAAGGCTTGTTAGAAAAGTGGGAAGGTTTAGAAAATATATAGGCCCGAAAAATGGGTTTGGGCAAAAAATAATGCCCGTTTAGAAAATGGGTTGGGCCTTGGGAAAAACTTTTTTGGCCCGGACTTGGCCCAAATTTGTAAAAAGAAAAAAAATGTTATTTTCTTGCTATTTTTCCACTGTTATCGTCTTGTTGTTTTTACTGTTTTGTTGCCATTTCAATATTATGCTGTTATTATTTTATTGTTATTATTTAGATATTGTATAACTCTTATTTTATTGTTACTTTTGTTACTATTTTACAGCATTTGCATGTTAAGTTGCATCTATTTTAATGCTATTCAAGTATAAAGATTTTTTAAAAATTTATTTTCAATTTGTTGGGAAAATTTTATTTTAATATTTTTAGTGTTTGTAATGTATTATATTTATATTTAAAAATTATTTAAAAAATAATTTAAAAAAATTAATACAGACAAACTGAGCAGGACTCGGGTTATAACATTTTTATCCGAATTAGACTTGAATTTTATACTTATTTTTCGAGAAGAGTCGAGATAAAACCTATCAACCAATTTTATCAAGGTTGGACCATGAAGAAATCTAAAACTTATTAGAAAAAAAATTAAATATTTTATAATCAGATTTAGATATCTAAATTTATTGATGTACTCTAAAATCGGCAATAAATAATAAATTTTCCCAACCTTATCCAAAATCTTAATGAAACAAAAAAGCATGTCCCACTTCTAGAAAAGGAAAGAGAGAAATTCATGCACCCAAATCAAAACATGATATTCAAAGTCAAATTGTAATTTGCCCTTTTGCAGTTCCCACGTACATTAAAAATTTCATGATTTCTCCTCTCAAATTTAAATTTATATAAATTAAAAAATTTCTCAGAATAAATTTATTATAGGTTTTGTCTAAAATTGCCTATAATTTAATTTTAATCCATAAATAAAAAATAATATATTTCAATCAGGGGTAAAGTCAAAAAATTTTTAGGGGTCGAAATTAAATTATAATTTTTAAATAGTCCTGATCATGAATCGGGTCATTCGCCTTGGCCCGAAGGCCAGCTCGAAATGTGGGAGGATTTGAGCAAAAATATAAGCCCGAAAAATGGGCTTGAAAAAAATAAGGCCCATTTAAAAAGAGCCGAGCCTCGGGTAAGACATTTTTGCCCGGCCCCGACCCGGCCCAAATTCACTAAAGGACAAAAAAATCTATTTTTTAATATTATTTTCTTGTTATTTTCTCACTATTTTGCTACCATTTTACTATTATGTTGCTACTATTTTGTTGTTATGGTTTAGATATTGTATAAAACTTATTTTATTGTTAATTTTGTTATTATTTTTAAAGACATTTGTTAATTTTGTTATTATTTTAGAGACATTTGCTTGTTAAGTTGCGTCTATCTTAGTGTTATTTAAGTATACATATTTTTTAAAATTTATTTTCAATTTGTTAGGAAATATTTATTTTGATGTTTTTAGTATTTTTGATGTATTATATATATTTTAAAATTATATAAAAATTAATATGGGTGGGTCAGGCTGGGTCTAGCCTAGGCCTAGCAAACAGGCCTGAATTTTTAGTTGAGCCCTACTCGGTCCATGCACACCTCTATTTTTAAAGGATTAAATCAAAATTTTATCATTTTTAGGGAAGGCCAAAGTGCAAATTTACCTTTACTAATTTAAAATTTTAAAAATTTTAAGGGGCCTAAATAGAAAATTTTTCATTTTAAGGGGAGTCGGGGTCCCTGTCAATGCCCCTAGTTTTAGCGCATTCGAACCCATACGGGGGCGAAGCCAGAAAAACTTTTTAGGGGGTTGAAATTAAATTATAATTTTTAAAGGGTTAAGTCAAAATTTTATTATTTTTAGAGGGGCCAAAGTGTAATTTTACCTTTATTAATTTAATATTTTAAAAAATTTAAAAAGCCAAAATAAAATAAAAGATTCCCATTTTAGGGGCATTTTAAGGGGCCAGGCATTTGCCAACCACTTTAAATTCGCCCCTAAACTCACATTTAAAAAAGAGAGTAATTAACGTATCGCTCTCTTAAGTTTTATTTTGTACGTTTCACTCCTTTATTCGATCACGCCACTAAAAATTTCAAAGCTTAGAAGATAAACCAAGAAAAATACTGGGTTGTTGCCTTAGCCGTTTATGCATTTGCCAATGGCATTCCAAGTGATGGTACGTCTTTGCTTACGTTTATAATATCATTCGCCACCTTGTTATAAAAATAATACATGTTCACACTTCTTTTAGTGGTCAACAGGTTGTTAATAAAATAAAATTCCCTTCTTACTTTTTCTCAAAATCAAAATTTGAACACTATCTAATCATTGCATAAATACCGTTAAGTTTAAGTTTCAGCTCGACTCGACTTAACAATTAAACTTAGGGTTAATAATATATATGAAAAGTAATATATAAAAATATGAAAAATTCGATAAAAACTCACAAGCCGTTTAAGGCTTTATTTAAAAACAATGCGAAACAGATAATTTTTTGAGTCAGAAGTATTTTTAAAAAGTATTTTTTAACCCAGAAGTAGAAACAGTTTTTTTTTTTAATTTTTTCTTTCGGCAAAAATACTTTTAAGAATAAATGACAATTTTATATAATATTTTCTTATTAAAATTTATTATATATAATATTATATATTTAAAATTTCATTCGTCATATTTTATTATTTAAAATATAGTTTATATATTCTAATTAAATTTTATAAATAATTAATATTAATTGCTTAAAAATATTGAAAATTTATATTTCATATATTAAAATATTAACAATAAATTATAATAAATTATTTTTTTATATTCTTACTAAGATATCGTAATATTAACCAATTTAAACAGTATTTAAATGCATATTTATTACTCTATAACATAATGTCTAAAATGTACATTTTATTCATCAAAAGTATTTTTCGACACCAATACTAAACACTTAAATCTCAAAATCATATCACTTTTTAAAAGTATTTCCCCAAAACAATACTAAATTAGCCCTAAATCAAATATTACTAAACTCAATAATTTTCAACCCGAACTTAAATTTTTTTGTAATTTACATTTACACCCATGTTTTGAAATCTAATTTGTTGTCTTTTTTTTCTCTTTATTCCTCACCTTCACTCATCCATGACGAAATTCCTTCTGAAAAAAAGAACCATAACAACTGTTGAGATCCTACACGTTTTTTAATTATTAAATATGAAAGCAATTATATAATAAGCTGTGTTGTTGTATTTTCATAAAATATATAATTAACTATAATTATTATTATTATTATTTAATTAATATTTACATGCAACAAATAATCAAAAGCTACTATTATATAAAACCATTGCAAAAGTGACATATTATATTGTTTGGGGTTAAATATAAATTATTAATTAAGTTAGAAATTATTTTAAAAAAACTTTAGAAAATAATAAATATTAGTTAATGTGCTAGTAAATAGACAAATGAATCGCCTAGAAGAATTGTTTTTCCTTTTTTTTTTTTGATCCGATAGTTGTTTTTCAATTTGGTCCATGGATTTTGTTGAGGTCATAATTTTTTATTTATTGAATTTTATATAAATTTTTTCATTTTTAATTTAAAGACTAAATTAAGAAGAAAAGTAGTAAAGTTACTAATTATTATTTTCTTTCTAAATCTTTCTATAAATTACCGTCTTTGGATTTTTTTTAAAAATGACATAATATTTTTAATTATGAAAATTGGATTCCAGATAATCCGTACGACACGTTTTTTCGTCTATATATTTGGGGAATCCATGATGAAGCGAAACCATAAAGTTAGTAGCATCATGATGTTTACTCAGCTGTTTACTTCCTTGTTGCTTTTCGCTCTCTCGTTTTTAATCTTAACCATCATCAGAAGAACGTCGAAATCCCAGAAATCAGCCTCATCTCCTCCAAATATCCCCAAATCTTACCCGATAATCGGTTCCTATTTCGCTTTCAAATCCAATCGAGAAAACCGTGTGCAATGGACTACCGAAATCCTCCAGAGTTCTCCCTCTGCAACTTTCTCCCTCCACAACTTATTTGGTAGCCGCCAGATTTTCACTGCCAACCCCGCCAATGTCCAGCACATGCTCAAGACCCATTTCTTCAACTACCATAAGGGACCTTTCTCCAGGGGCGTTCTCTTCGATTTTCTCGGCCACGGCATCTTCAACGTCGATGGCGAGTCTTGGAAGTTCCAGAGACAAGTTTCTAGCCACGAGTTCAACACCAAGTCGCTTCGTAAATTCGTGCAAACCGTGGTTGATACCGAGCTTCACGACCGTTTGATTCCGATGTTATCTGATGCTGCTGTCGATAAATCCGTGCTTGACTTGCAAGAGATTCTTCAGAGATTCGCTTTTGACAACGTTTGTAAGATCGCTTTTGGGTTTGACCCTGCCTGTCTTTTGCCTTCTTTACCGTCGGCGCAGTTTGCTGAAGCGTTTGAAGATGCTACTGATCTAAGTAGCAAAAGGTTTCGAGCTTTTCTTAGCATAGCTTGGAAAATCAAGCGATTTTTCAATGTGGGATCGGAGAAAAGATTCCATACTGCGGTCACTCAAGTCCGTGATTTCGCGAGGAAGATTGTAAGGGAAAAGAAACAGGAGCTAGCTGATAATTCGTCTTTGGAATCTGTTGATCTGTTGTCGAGGTTCTTGACCTCAGGCCATACGGACGAAAATTTCGTGACGGATATTGTCATCAGCTTCATACTTGCCGGCCGTGACACAACATCGGCTGCTTTGACGTGGCTTTTCTGGTTATTACACAAGAATCCTGAAGTTGAAAAGGAGATTCTCAAAGAAATCAAAGGGAAATCCGGTATGCCGGTGTTTGAGGAAGTTAAAGACATGGTTTACACACATGCTGCTCTTTGCGAGTGCATGAGACTGTACCCTCCAGTCCCATTGGACGGCAAAACGGCGGTGGACGACGATATTTTACCTGACGGGACGGTTGTGAAGAAAGGAACGGTGGTGACGTATCATCCTTACGCGATGGGGAGGATGGAGAAGATATGGGGATCGGATTGGGCAGAGTTCAAGCCAGAGAGATGGTTGCAGAGAGATGAGGCGGGGAAATGGAGCTTTGTGGGGAGAGATCCATATACTTACCTAGTGTTCCAGGCGGGACCCAGGGTTTGTTTGGGGAAGGAGATGGCGTTCTTGCAGATGAAAAGGGTGGTGAGTGGCGTTTTAAGGCAGTTCAAGGTGGTGCCGGCAGTGGAGGATGGGTTTGAGCCTTCGTTAGTTGTTTATCTAACATCGAAGATGAAAGGTGGGTTCCCAGTCAGGATGGAGGAAAGAGAAGATCTCGATTGAGCTAAAGCGTCATGTTTAATGTGCCAATCACTGATTTTCAATTATTTTGTTTTACGTCGTTTTGTTCCAATTTTCATAATAGTTAAAATTTGGATAAAATTATTTATAATCCTTTTTAACATTTAAATAAAAAGATATATTCAAATTCATATTTTTTTATACCGATAATAATAATAATAATAATATTAATATTAATATTAATATTAATCGAATTAAGAATAATCCTAAATTAAAACATTTTAACTTATATACAAGTTTATGTAAAAGAAAATTAAAAGAAAGTTATACAAACAATTCAACTTAAATATCAATCAACCGGATTTCTTTACCTAACAAAGTGACATATAAACATACATGCAACCATATATATTGATAAAGTATAATTGTATTTATTAAATAAGAGTTAATTATTCTAAAAAATAGATTTAATTACACTATATATTCTTAAATTATAATTCTTATTTTAAATTTATTCTTAAACTTTAGGACGTTTTAATTAAAATTTCAAGTCATTGATATAATTACACTATATATTGATCGTATCCAGGTACGATCTGTATTTTGTTAAATTTACTAGAATGTCCCTGTGTTTTTCTGTTGATGGAGAATATACGATATCTGAATATGTTTGATTGATTGTTACTGATTCTGATTTATAATCGTGCATGCGACTTCATAGCAATCTGATATGGTTTGTTGAGGTTTGATAAGTCTGTTTTACAAAACATGGACTCTCACATTTTCTGATTTTGTTATTGAGAGATAGCATGACTTACATGCTCATTACTTTGATTCTACATAAGCATGCCATATCACACTGCATGGGACTTAGGTTGATGTAAAAGGAGGAAATTTCTGGCAGTTTAATAATCTGCATTATCTGGTGGTTTACCGACATTTCTGTTTCGATAGTTTGATTGTGCTATAGTGGCTTGACCACATATATTTGATTGGTATGCAATTTAACTGCATATTGATAAGGCATCGTTGCCGGGCAACCCAGGATGACTTTGTTGGTGTGCTCTGGATGGATGAGTTCGAGGGAGAACTCTATCTTGGTGTGTAGCAGTATTTGGGTGGAATGTTTCTGATAAATCTGCATTCTGATCTGTTTGAAAATACTGCATTTGCATAAACATACATGTTCTGTCTGCTCTGTTCCGTTATGTTTTGTTCAATTCTGCTCTGCTCTATACCATTCGATTCTGTTCAGCTCTATTCGATTCTGTACTATATGATTTATTTTGTTCTACTGTATTCAATTTTTGCTTTGTACTGTTGAACCACCTTTGATCAAATTTCTGTGATGCTCTAGATTTGTACGGGCTGGTTATACAACTGCACTTAAGTTTTTTGCGTTACTACGATTTATATAGTATGTTCTGCTTATTTGTATTGAGTTTGGATATACGCGGTGATTGGTAACTCACCCTTTGTCTTACCTTTAGTTGTTCAGGAAAGCATCGGATTTAGAATTGGACAGCGTATGTAAGCTCGGATTGTCTTGCATTGTAATAAATGTGATTTGATCTTTTGGGTTTGTAAATTGTTTTTAGATTTGCCTTGCTTTCCTTTTGACAATCTCGTCCGTATCAATCAATTTTTAACACGAAACTATAAAATCACTTAAACAAAAAAAAAAAAAAGAATTCCTAGTTTCAAAGTTAAAATCTCGAAAAGGAATTGGTTTTCAATGCATTGGTGTGACTCATCCAAGTTCGACTTAAACTTCTAGGCTGGGTTTGGGGTGTTACACGGGCTCGGCTCGATTTTGCAAAAAGAAAAAAAAGTTGTTTTCTTGTTATTTTCCCATTGTTTTTTTTTTACTATTTTATTGCCATTTCAATATTATGTTATTATTATTTGAATATTGTGTAACTCTTATTTTATTGTTAATTTTGCTACTATTTTAGAGTATTTGCTTGTTAAAGTGCATCTATTTTAGTGCTATTCAAGTATAAATATTTTTTAAAAGTTTATTTTCAATTTGTTGAGAAACTGATAAAGGATGAGACAGATAAACACGGAAGCAGATCGTAAAATTTGTCAAAGTCGTAGATTTGACTTAGGGCTCTAGACATTAGGAAAGAAACTTAGATTTTAACACAAACCTAAAACGAAATTGAATCCAAGTCAAATAAAAAATTAAAATAACTACAATAAAATAATAAATCAAATATTAGAATAATAAGGAAGCAAATAAAGAAGATAAATGGAAAGATAGAACGTGGCGTGTAGAAGTCCTAAGAAGCCTTAGAAACACGAAGAATCCATAAGAAAAAGTTTGAAGATGATCCCCACAATCTAAAAAAAATTATTGTTAAAACTCTTTTAAAAGAAACTCAAGAAAAATTCTTGAAAAGAAAAACCCAGAGAGAATTTATTAACTCAAAAGAGAAATAGAATAATAATGAATTGTCTGAATTGTGTACAATACAAAGGCCTAAATATAAGCTAGCTAAATAAATCTAAATAAAACTCTTAAGTATACTAGAACTCTAATTTAATCTAAACAAGAACTAGTTTTAAACTAAACTTTCTTATTAACATGAAACTTCTAAATAACTTAAAATACTTAATAATTATAAAAAATTTGAAATAAAATAATAAGATTTGATAAATAAAATATTTGGCTAATATATAATAAAAATTAAGCTTAAAACTCGAACCCAATATGAAACGTTTAGGCTTGTAAGATCAATTGGGGTTCTTGAAGTGAAATGCCTAAGCTTGTTAGCATTTTCCACATGGACTTGTCATCATAGATTGAGAGTTAAAGCGCCCATGAACAGAATTGAATTAATTTCTTCTAATTCATCATTACTCCATAATTTATCGTCTTGAAACTTCAATTCTTCTTCTTGAATTTTTTTTGTGATAAAATCTTGAACAATTAAGTTAAGTTTTAAATTTATCTGTTTGGATTTGGACCTCGTAATTGGGCCTTGAGGGAAACTAAGCTCATCTCTATTATGGCCTTTGCATTGGGCTGAGTTGCTCGTATCGGAAACATTTATTTTAATGTTTTTATTATTTTTAATGTATTATATATATTAAAAATGATACAAAAAATTTAATACGGGCAGGCTGAGTCGAGCCGGGGTTATAGCATTTTTATTTGGATTGGACTTAAACAAAATTTTAGACTTATTTTTCAAGCCGAATCAAGATCGAACCTATCAAACGAACTTAAAATTTTATCAGAATCCGACCCATGAACAAATCCAAATCTTGTTAGAAAAAAAAATACACTTTATAATCAAATTTAGATATCTAAATTGATTAATCTACTCTAAAATCCACAATAAATAATAAAATTAACATCTAAATTCGTAAAATTTCAAAGTTTAGAAGATAAACCAAGAAAAATACTGGGTCTTTGCCTTAGCGGTTTATGCATGGCCAATTGCATTACAAGTGATGGTACGTCTTTGCTTACGTTTATAATATCATTCGCCACCTTGTTATTAAAATAATACATGTTCACACCTCTTTTAGGGGTCAACAGGTTGTTAATAAAATAAAATTCCCTTCTTACCTTTCCCCAAATCAAAATTTGAACACTATCTAATCATTACACAAATACAGCTATGTTTAATAATATATAAATTCAGGGTTAATAATATAGTTTAATAATATAAAATATAAAAAAGTTTGATAAGACTTACGAGCAGTTTAAGTCAAGTATTATTAAACTCGATGATTTTTAAAATAAGTTTAAAACTTTTTGTAGTTTACATTTACACCCATGTTTTGAAATCTAATTTGTTGTATTTCTTGTCTTTTCCCTCATCCGTGACGAAATTCCTTTTTCAGAAAAAAACCATAAGAAATGCTGAGGTCTTACACGTTTTAAATTATTAAATATGAAAGCAATTATTTAATATGCTGGATGAAAATATATAATTAACTATAATTATTATTTTTAATTAATATTATATTTTTGGGGTTAAATATAAGTTATTAATTAAGTTGGAAATTATTAAAAAATTCTTTATAAAATAATAAATATTAGTTAATATTTCTCACTTGGTCCTTCAAATTATTTTGATCCTTGTTTTTCAATTTGGTCCATGGATTTTGTTGAGGTCATAATTTTTTATTTATTGAATTTGATATAATTTTTTTAATTTTCAATTTTAAAATGTTATGAAATCTAAATTTCAAGACTAAATTAAGAAAATAATTAGTAAAGTTACTAAATATTATTTTCTTTCTAAATCTTTCTATAGTTTACTGTCTTTGGATTTTTATTTTATTTTTGAAATGACATAATATTTTTAATTATAATATTTAAGAAAATTGGATTCCAGATAATCCGTACAACACGTTTTTTCGTCTATATATCTGGGGAATCCATGATGAAGCGAAACCATAAAGTCAGTAGCATCATGATGTTTACTCAGCTGTTTACTTCCTTGTTGCTTTTCGCTCTCCCGTTTTTAATCTTAACCATCATCAGAAGAACGTCGAAATCCCAGAAATCAACCTCATCTCCTCCAAATATCCCCAAATCTTACCTGATAATCGGTTCCTATTTCGCTATCAAATCCAATCGAGAAAACCGTGTGCAATGGACTACCGAAATCCTCCAGAGTTCTCCCTCTGCAACTTTCACCCTCCACAACTTATTTGGTAGCCGCCAGATTTTCACTGCCAACCCCGCCAATGTCCAGCACGTGCTCAAAACCCATTTCTTCAACTACCATAAGGGACCTTTCTCCAGGGGCGTTCTCTTCGATTTTCTCGGCCACGGCATCTTCAACGCCGATGGCGAGTCTTGGAAGTTCCAGAGACAAGTTTCTAGCCACGAGTTCAACACCAAGTCGCTTCGTAAATTCGTGCAAACCGTGGTTGATACCGAGCTTCACGACCGTTTGATTCCGATGTTATCGATCTGTCATTGCCGATAAATCCGTGCTTGACTCGCAAGAGATTCTTCGAGATTCGCTTTTGACAACGCGTTTGTAAGATCGCTTTTGGGTTTGACCACCGCTGTGTTTTGCCTTCTTTACCGCTTCGCGCAGCTTCTTTGAAGCGTTTGAAGATGCTACTCGATATAAGTAGCAAAAGGTTTGAGCTTTTCTTAGCATAGCTTGGAAAATCAAGCGATTTTTCAATGTGGGATCGGAGAAAAGATTCCATACTGCGGTCACTCAAGTCCGTGATTTCGCGAGGAAGATTGTAAGGGAAAAGAAACAGGAGCTGGCTGATAATTCGTCTTTGGAATCTGTTGATCTGTTGTCGAGGTTCTTGACCTCAGGTCATACGGACGAGAATTTCGCGACGGATATTGTCATCAGCTTCATACTTGCCGGCCGTGACACAACATCGGCTGCTTTGACGTGGTTTTTCTGGTTATTACACAAGAACCCTGAAGTTGAAAAGGAGATTCTCAAAGAAATCAAAGGGAAATCCGGTATGCCGGTGTTTGAGGAAGTTAAAGACATGGTTTACACACATGCTGCTCTTTGCGAGTGCATGAGACTGTACCCTCCAGTCCCATTGGACGGCAAAACGGCGGTGGACGACGATATTTTACCCGACGGGACGGTTGTGAAGAAAGGAACGGTGGTGACGTATCATCCTTATGCGATGGGGAGGATGGAGAAGATATGGGGATCGGATTGGGCAGAGTTCAAGCCAGAGAGATGGTTGCAGAGAGATGAGGCGGGGAAATGGAGCTTTGTGGGGAGAGATCCATATACTTACCCAGTGTTCCAGGCGGGACCCAGGGTTTGTTTGGGGAAGGAGATGGCGTTCTTGCAGATGAAAAGGGTGGTGAGTGGCGTTTTAAGCCAGTTCAAGGTGGTGCCGGCAGTGGAGGATGGGTTTGAGCCTTCGTTAGTTGTTTATCTAACATCGAAGATGAAAGGTGGGTTCCCAGTCAGGATGGAGGAAAGAGAAGATCTCGATTGAGCTAAAGCGTCATGTTTAATGTGCCAATCACTAATTGTCAATTATTTTGTTTTAAGTCGTTTTGTTCCAATTGTCATAATAGTTAAAATTTGGATAAAATTATTTATAATTCTTCTTAATATAATAAATTTTAATACATTTAAATTTATATATTTTTATTAATAATAATACTCATACTAATCGTTAATATAATAAATTTTAATACATTTAAATTTATATATTTTTATTAATAATAATACTCATACTAATCGATCGAACGAAGATTCAATAATCCAAATTTACGTAAGAAAAATTCAAAGAAAGTTATTCAAATTATATATCAATCCACCGGAATTCTTTAACTAATAAAGTGACATACAAACATACATGCAACCATATATTGACAAAGGATAATTGTATTTATTAAATAAGAGTTAATTATTCTAAAAATTAGATTTAATTACATTAGATATCCTTAAATTATAACTTTCATTTTAAATTTGTTCTCAAACATTAAAACGTTTTAATTACATCTTTAAGTCATTGATGGTATATCAATTATGTCCTTCAATTATTAAAACTGTTAATTTAATCTTAAAGTAAAGTATCAAAATTTTTTGTGGCATAATTTAAAATAAAAATTAAAAAAAATTAAAATGTTGCCACATAAAAGTAAAAAATGCAAAG
Source organism: Gossypium longicalyx (assembly GCA_025698465.1). Taxonomy (NCBI): domain Eukaryota; kingdom Viridiplantae; phylum Streptophyta; class Magnoliopsida; order Malvales; family Malvaceae; genus Gossypium; species Gossypium longicalyx. Next base: position 3,037,305 of record CM047001.1, on the reverse strand, counting down.
AAAATAAAATCGTAAAAAGGGAGATTGGCGATGAAACTTTTGTAAAAGTTTAGAAAACTTTTTTTCACAATTTTGGGTTTTCTTTAAACTTCTCATTTTAAACCATGTCACATAATATTTGATATCTCATTTAACAGTTAAATGAGTGATTTTAATAATGGAATGACCTTATTGATATATCTTCGATAGTTTGGGGAGAAAATTTTTTTTTGAAGGTTAGGTATAGAATTAAATTGTATATTTTTATGAGAGTTAAAATGTGATTTTTCTATTTTAATAGTCTATATGTTTATACTTTTTAAAAGATTAAATCAAAATTGTCATTTTGGGGAGAAAAGTATAATTTTACCTATAATAAAATTAGTTATAAATTGTAAAAGTTTAAAAATAAAAAATTCTTATTTATCAACTCCATTGCCGTTGTCTTGATTAAAATGTTTTAATGTTTAGAAACCCATTTAAAATAAATTTAATATTAATAAAATAAAGTTGAGTAGAATGAAAGCAAAGAATCAGGATAGAAGTGAATCTAGTAGGGCTGGAAGGGGCACGAATCCCTTAAAATGAAAAATTATTATTTTGGTATTTTAAAAAATTTTAAAATTTTAAATTAATAAAGATAAAATTAAATTTTATCTTATTTAAAATTATAAAAATTTAATTTAATCCTTTAAATATTATAAAGATATAAATTATTAAAAATTAAAATTTTATTTCGCCCGTGCGCCCTGAATCAGGATGTAATAATATAATAGTTGTCCATATTGTGCGTATTAAATACAGAAAGTTAGAAGCAGCAGCCAACAAAATGGATGCTTTCTTAATTAAGAAGCAAAATTAATAAGTCCGAAAGCGAGGTTGATAAAAGTACAGACAAAATCAGGAAAAGCAACCTCAAAAATAGAGAAAACAAAGTCCACATTCTCAACCTCACGGTTTGACTTTCAATTATGGCCTAAAATTCGAGAATTTTAGTAATGTTTAATTTGTATTTTAGAGTTTATTTGATAAAGTTGATCCATTTTTTTTTATTGTGATTTAATTTTATTATATGTTTCATTTGTTCAATAAAATCTGATTGTTTGGGTTTTAATGTTGATTCGATAAGAATTTCGTGTTGTGGCTTGTTGATTAAGTGTTTATTTTTTTTTTTAAGATTAGTTTGGATTTGAATATCAAGATTAATTTTAAAATTTGAACTAAACACTAAAACGTTAACATCTTTATATTCAAATATTTAAAGTTATAACTTTTATCAAATATAAGTATCGACTTAGAAAAAAATTGCATTAAGAAATTATATAAAATTCTTGATTTATAAAAGTAAGGCTTATATGTAAAAAAGTTCTTAAGAAGATGTAAAAAAAAAAAAAATTAAAATATTAAAATTGATATAAACTTATATAAAAAAACATAACAACTTGAACCGGACCTGTTAGCTCCAAATCAACAAGGGTACCAGTCTAGGAAAAGCCATTAGACCGGTCGACCTGAGAACCGGGTGGCTGAATCGATATTTTTTAAAATGTTTTTTTTATCAAACCAAAATATCATTATCCAACTATTAGTATATGTCAAAATAAAATATTTTGACCAAAGTTTTCAAAACAGAACCGGTGGTCGAACCGGTCAAGTCACTAGTTTGCTAGTCCGACCGATCCGTCTAGTTCAATTAAATAAAAATAAAAAAATCGGTTCAACTGTTCGGTTCTTAGGTTGACCAGTCTAATGGCTTTCTTTGGACCATTACTCTTGTCAATTTCGATCTAATTGGTCCAACCGACTAATTTTGTCCAATTCAAGTTTTTATGGTTTTTTTATTATTATAAATTTATAAGTTTATATCAATTATAATAAATTTATAAAATTTAAAAATTTTATGATTTTTATAGAATTTTAATATATTTTTATAAAATTTTGAATATTTTAGATATGTTTTATTACTTTTATAAAAAGAATTATAATTTATTAGATTTTTTTTATATATTTGATAATATTTATAATATTTTATAAGTTTATATAAATTTTCATATTTTTTAATATTTAATAATTGTTATATTTTTTGATAAATTTTTTCCCATTTTTTTATATTTTAATGAGAAAATATTAAATTAAACCAAAAGCTATCACATATCATCATCTGATTGGATTATCAATTTAATTTAACTTTAAAATGGTCAATAAAGAAAACCGTTAACGAAAGAGTTTAATTGATTATTTTAATTAACGACATAAACTTATTTAATATAAGGACTTAATTGATTTTTGTTATATTTTTTAGGACTTTTTGGAGATATAAACCTAAAAGTATTAAGCTAACATTAGTTTCGTAATCATTTCAAAAATGTTACAGGTAAATTAATTGAATCTCTAAAAACTTAATCGGCCTTCCAGTAAAATGCATGGATAACTTGGTGCTAAAAACACGTGGTCATGCTAGTTGCCGATTCAAGCCCATGTTCCTTCCTTGGGAAAGTGAAAAATTCGATTACGTCTTCTTCATCCCTTAAACAAAATTAACTCATTCTTCCCATCAACAAGAATGGCGTACCTTGTTATGAACAAAATAATCCACAGTTGTGCCAAAGTATTTGCTCTTGATTTTTGCTTGTGAATTTGGTGGAGCTAGCTGGAGCTCGGGTGCTTCCTCAAGATCATTCCTCGGCACCATCCATTGGTTGTAACAAGAAAGGTTTCATCCCCACACCCGGCAAGTGTACCCACCATTGAATTAAATTAAATACCAGCTTCTTTCTCTGTCCATGCATGCTTCTCCAACAAAGTGAAAGAAAATTTGAATTGATTGTGATTATCTCTGTGATTTATCTTTGTTACTGTCCCCGTGAAGGATTGAAAGCAGAAGATTTGACTGTGTAGTATTAATTTGAATTGTAGAACAATTTAAAAGAAAGATATAACTAGCGGAATATGATAATTATATTTAAAACTCGTTATGATTGGATGCACTTAAAGTTGCAAGATTTTAGAATTACGTGAGTAGAACTCTGCAGTATTTAGGATAAGTTTTTAATTAAAAATGCATAGGGAGAAAAATATAGATTAAAACTTGTTAGAGGACTTTTTCAACTTTTCATGATTCAAATGTGCTTCTGCAGTAAAAATATTGGGAAAAGTGTTCTAAGAAATATTCTAAGTTAATATCTTGTTTACTTGTTATTGAAAATATATAACGAGCTAATGAAAATCGTGAGGCTCATCCTATTGAATTTGCGCCATTCCCTGAAGTGAATGCAATAATATATAATGAATCCGAAAGGTAATGGTGGATGTGGATGTGATAGGTGTAACTATAATAACCGTCAAAGAGGTGCTGGTAATAATTCTTTTCACCACCTGAAGTGAAAAAAATGAGGACTCACAAGAGAAGAACAAGAAGTTCTAAGAGAACCCTTCAAGGAGTGGATCAATGTGGTATGAAAGACAATTGGTCTATGCCTAAACATTTAGCTAATCTCTATCAAGATTCTATCAAATGGAAGGGAGATAGTGTAGAAACAAATGATAAGAATGATGTTGAATCAAATTTGGAATACTAGGTTGATAATAGTAACAAATCTAAATAATAAAGGGATATTGATGTTGTCTTTACGATGTTGATAACTTTAAATGCTAGCATGTCAATTTTTAGGACTTTAATAGTCATATTGAGGAATTTGTTGCTATAATTTATTGTTATTGATATTCATTACTAATTAAACTTTAAGTCTATGATTTGAATTTAATATTTATATGCACTCTTATGGTCATATCCTTAGGATTGTACACTTTTTGTTAAGATGAAATTTCTATAAGTATGGATTACATCCTTTTTGTGGATTATGACACTAATTACTTGATTCTCGTATATTTTACTAGTAATAATTATTCTTATCATTAGAACTGAAAACATAAAGATAAATAAGAGAACAACAAGAGTTCTCAATATAACTCTCCAAAGAATAAGGCAATTTATGTACAAAAAGTCGTCATTATGTACCTGTTATACACTTGAGAATTTTATCAATGAAGGAAAAGTTTGTCCCGTAGACAATGCAACGGTGCATACTATCATTAGGAATAAAAAACATTTTCTTGTTTGCTAATGAAACAAACCAATTTTTGGTGGTACAAAATTAAGCCTCTGGAGGAGCTAATACATTGTTATAAGAAGAAACAAAGCGATAATTAATGCATTATGTTCTAGTTAGCTTCAAAGAAATTATGTTTTAAAAGATATATGTTGTAACATATATTATATTAAGACTATAGATGATGAAACGATTAATTTTTCTATATTAAATATATTATATTGGGTAAAAATTTTGTATAGAAAAACTACCATATTTTCCTTTAATTTGTACTATGTATATATTAGTATGGTTAAATCACATGTAATGACAAACCAAAAGTTTATGTTAGCATTGTTGAATCACATGCATAATAAACCAGAAGTTTACTAGTCCAAAAGTATTAATTAGTTGGCATGATCGATTAGATCATCCCAATCAATAATGATGCGGAAAATGAGAATTTATATGAATATGCATTAAATAACTTAAAAATATTATTCATGTTAAAAATATTTCAAGTGTTCCTTGTTCTCAAAGAAGATGAATTATTAGAACTTCACTAACAAAAATTGAGATTGAATCTTTTGCATTTTTGAAAGAAATACGGGCCCATCTAGCTAATAGATGTTTTGATATAATTTTGGTAGATTCATCTAAAAAATATCACATGAAAGTTATCAACTCACAACTTGTCGTTTTTAACGTGTAGGTAGAAGATAGATCCAACAAGTTACAACAATGACTGTGGTCGGCTTATCTCATCACATCTCCAAGCTTGGAAAAGAGTATGACACTAAATTTTGGTTTAGTTTGGAATGTATATAGGTAGTATGGTATGGGATATAGGTACGAAGGACTAAAATGCAAGACTTTGTCAACTTTATAAATCTCGTGAACTTAATTAGAATCTTTAACGTGTTTGTGATGAGTTATAAGATGTTGGTATTATAATTGATTTATATGCTTGAATTGTGAATTGGTTTGGTTGTGTTGAAACGTTTGGTGTGTAGGGACTTAAATGTATAAGTTTTGGAAACTGGCAAATTTTCCCTTGAATTTTAGACATCGAATCATGTTTTAGTATCGATACCAGAGGCAAAGTACCAATACTTAAAGGGAAGTATCGATACTTCAACCAAGGTATCGATACTTAAAATCTTTACTTGAATTTTTGGAACTTCGAAACTCAAAATGATATCGATATCTTACTATAGTATCGATACCTCTTTAGTGGTACTGATACTACTGGCCTTGTTGAACAATTTTCAAAACATCGAAGTTAAAAACATTATCGATACTAGACAAGGGTATCAATACTTGAAGCATAGTATCAATATTTTGTGTGCAATACCGATTCTTAGTCCCTGTATCACAATTTCGTTTGAGTGCATAAATGTTTGAAAAAATTATCCGGGTGTATTCCAACTCTCAATATTTGAAATGATATGACAATGAAATCAAAATATTTTAATATATGGAATTCAACTAAATATAGTGTTACTGTCTGACAACCAATGTAGCATTCCTATACTTGATCGTTACAATATAAATTACATAATATATAAAATAAGAGGAAAAAAATAACATATAATAAACTTGAAAATGGGTCGGGTTGGACCAAACTTGAGCTTTGAATATTAAAACTAAATTTGACCCATATTTTAAACATACCTAAATATTTTTGTTAAAACACATTTTTCGACCTCAATATTCTAATCCAAACTGTCCCAAATATTTTTTTAAAAAAATCTTCGAATTTGGACAAAATTACTTTACGTTTGGATAAGTTTAGTTATAACATTTTATTGACTTTTTTATTTTTTGACTTAATTCATTACTTTAAGTTGATACTTTTAGTGCAAAGAAAGTTAGGATTGACTTATGGAATCGATTGATTGAGTCGGTTGTTGAGTGTTGATTTTAGAATTTAGTTAAGGGGTTCAATTCATGGGACCGATTCAAATTTTGTTCATAAATCTCAAGAGATAAATGTATATACACCGCTCTTTATAACAACCATCCTTTATATCAACATTTCATTATAACAAATAAATTTGCTAAAGAACCGAATTTTGCAACAACCATAAACTATGTAATACACTTTTTACTAAATTAGTCCTCTACAATAGCTTCTTATATCAAATTTCAGTAAATTTAATTCTATTCTTAAATGAAATAAGAAAAAAACATAAATTTTAGTTAAGATGTTATTTCAATGTATAAATTTTACATAAAAAAATTATGAACCATATTTTATCAAAAAATAATAATCTTTAATAATTGAAATGTCATTTGTAAATATTATTAAAATATTATATAAATCTAACTAATTAATATTATTAATCTACTATATTTTAAATTTGAAAATAAAAAATAAAAAAATAATATAAATTATAAATATTGTTATAAATATTGTTATAAATATATAATAATTACATCTTTATAAAATCTAAAGTTTTAACACACCAAGTGTTCAAAATTTGAAAAAGATTTAGGAGCAAAGGCTCTTCCAACCAGCCAAGTGGACCTCAAATCTAATTCATGGGTCTGGCTTGTGGGATTCGATTCATTGGGCTAGGACTTCTACATTCCTACAATTACTAATAGGAGATGGTGTAACAGCCTAATTTTCAGTGGTATCGGGAATAGAGATTTGAGATCACTAAATCCGACGGGTGAGTTGAAAATTTAATAAATTAATACCTATGAGTCAAATATGAATATAAAAGCATTTTTGAATTAGTGAATTTGGTGATTTAAAAGAATTAATTAGCTAAAATGGGTCGAGAATGAGGTATCGAGACCTCGACTTCATAAACTGAGCCATAAATATTTTTAGAAATATTTATGGAGTGTTGGTGAGGTAATAATAAAATTTAGTTAGAAAATTTTGACGTTTGGGTGGTTAATTAAATAAAAAGAACTAAATTGAAAAAGGTGTAAAAGTTGCTAAAATGATTAAATAGCTCAATTGTCAAATGAGGAAGGACCTAAAGTGAAAATAAGCCCAAAGGAGATATTTTGGGCGACAATAGCTGAGAAAAATCAGGAAATGGGTGAAATAAGGGCAAAATTGAAAAATTGCCAAAATTGGCTAAATAGAAATGGGACTAAATTGGAATATCTAGAATTCTCTTCATTTTCTCTTCATATTGATCAGCTGAAAAACAGCCATGGAGGAGGGTTCAAGCTGGTTTTCATACTCTAGCTTCATGTAAGTTTAATTATTGCTTTCTCCTTGAAATTTTTATGTTTTTGGACTTTTACAATTGGGTCCAACTTATTATTTCATTAGTTTTTGATTCCATGGCTAATTTTTGAAGTTGTTATGGATGAGTGCTGGAAATATATGATGATTTGGCATGGAATTAGAGCTTTAAATTGTTTATATTATGATTTTATTGAAAGAATTGAATAGAAAGTGAATGTTTGGGACCTAAGTGTAAAAGAGTTTGAAGTTAGAGTTTTATGTGGAAATTCTGAATTTCAATAGTTATTAAATAACTTATAATGTCTAGTAAAAGTATTAATTGAGAAAATTATCTTAATTGAGGGGTTAATTGAGCAAGGACTGAATTGTATGAATTGTGAAATTTGGGGCAAAATGGAAATCAACATTTTACACTAAAACAGTTTTGGACAGTAGCAGTAGTCTAAATTTGAAAAATCACCAAAAATTGTATAAATTGAATTAGAGGATGAATAAAATATGAAATTAAATTTTATTGAGTCTAGTTTCTTATAAAAGAAATAATGTAAGCAATGAAGTTGTAAATCATGAGATACAATAACTTTTGTGAGACAAGGTCAGAATGATTTCGGGTTCCCCAGTTCTGAATTTGAAAAATCATCAAAAATTGGATAAAAATAATTATAGGCTTAAATTTATATGTTTATAATCATGAATTAGTCTATTTTCAAGATAAATAAACAAGGACATCATTCGAATCCTGTACGAGAAGATAATTAATTTTTAGTGAAGAAGGGTTGGAACTGTTAGACAGCAGAATAGGGGAGAATTCAATGAATAAACTGTATTAATTGGCCCAACCAAAAATTATGAAATTTTTATGGTAAGAAGAAATATGAGTCTAGTTTCTGGGAAAATTTATGGATCTTAATTTGGAGTTCTGTAACTCTAGATAAAAATAATTTAGTGACTATGACACAGATGGACAGCTTGAATATTCACCTAAGTAGATAGTGAAAATTATGGATAATGTTACCTACAAGTATGTTGTTTATACTAAGGATGTGGATGGAGAGGAGGAGCAGGAGGAAAAATATATGAATGACTCGTGTATAAATTGATCACATGCCCGATTATAATCGATAAGTGTTGGATTAGAAATGATATAATGTTTTATTTGGAATATTTATTATGAAATTATGATTATCGTTATAATAGAAGAATTGAACTTGTGAGTTTATATGGCTAAATTTTAGTGATTATTTGTTAATTTTATGAATTTCATGATGTGTTATTTCATATGTATTGATGATAAAATCGTGAATAATGTAAAAGCATGAAAATTGAATAAATGATCAAATTGAGCATTTTAGTTCAGTGACAAGATGAATTAAAGGAAAAGACCATGGTTGGACCATGGCAACAAGTGATAAGTGATAGCTTCGGCTACACTTATCTGATCAAGGACAAATGAAAGTGATAAGTAATAGCTCCGGCTACACTTATCTGATCAAGGACAAGTAAAAGTGATAAGTGATAGCTTCGGCTACACTTATCTGATCAAGGACAAATGACAAGTGAAAAGCGGTAGCTTCGGCTACCTGATTAGTGAAAAGTGGTAGCTTCTGCTACCTGATCAATGAAAAGTGGTAGCTCGGCCACGATCAAGTGAAAAATGGTAGCTCGGCACACGATCGATGAATAGTGGTAGCTTCCGGCTACAAGTGACAAGTGACAAGTGATTTCCGTATAAGACCATATCTGGGATATGACATCGGTGTGATATATGCTACTGTATAAGACCATATCTGGGATATGGCATCAGTGAGATATGTGATTCGTGTAAGACCATATCTGGGATATGACATCAGTGAGATATGTGATTCGTGTAAGACCATAGCTGAGCTATGATATCATTATGTGAAGATGTGTAAGACCATAGTTGAACTATGGCATCAAGAAAACAAAGTACTCAATTCCGTAAGACGTTCACTAATTTGACAAAGTTTGGTAAGTGTTACATGGAATTATGTGAGATAAGGAAGTACGAGTTGATAAGATATGAGTATAGAACTTGGTTGATAAATGAATTCATTTGTGATTATATAATTGTTCATCTTGAATGTATTGTCCATATGTATTGATAATTCAAATGTTTTAATGAATAAAGTTTCGACATGGAATAAATTGAACACGAGATAAATAATTATGAAATTGGACTCAGAATTCATGAAAATGACGGTTATTGATATATGAAGATATGAGACATTGATATATGAATATGGAAAATGTTTGATAAATGTGTTTATTCATAATTATGGAATTATATACCTCATGTGTACTATTTGCATAAAGATGATATTTCAAATACTTTGGTTATTTAAGCTTAAATATGAAATAATATGAAATCAAGATAAATTGTTATGAAAATATATTTAGATTACAGAGATATGACTGATATATGTTGTATGATTACATAACGTGAAATTGTGTATATATATGAGAAATTTAATGAGAATTGAGCCCATACACGTTTCTTGTTATTTATATGAAGTGTACGACTGACAAGGGTGATGAAGTTATAAACAGAGAGTTACACGGGTTGAAAACACGAGCGTGTGACTCTCTAAAGTGTGAAAATTTTCTAAGTGTTGGAAAAATTTTATATGTTTACAGTTTGGTACCGAACCACCCTGAATGTATGTTTTGGGCCCCGTAGGCCCATATAAGGGATGTTAAACATATGTTTGAAAATTTTTAATTTAGAAGAAATTTTATGGCTGATTTTTACATGATTGATCATATTAAGTTTGGTAATGCCTCGTACCCTATTCTAGGCTCGGAATACGGGTAGGGGGTGTTACAGAAGGCTTCCCTACAAACACCATGAAAGTGCATATAATATGCTTTCCCCCTCACTCTCCTTTTTGTTCAAGTTCACGGTTTTCATTGCAGCTATATTTTGTGTTAGCTTGCAACATTTTCTATACAAAAAAATTTACTTTTATATATAATCCCTCTCCATCATTAAATTTTAAAAAAAATACATTTAAATGTGTTTAAATCCACATTCTCTCATACCATTTGCAACATTTAACCAAGAAAAGTAAACTATAAAAAGGAAAAATTTAAGCTAAGAGTAATAAAAGAAGAGTTTTGCATGTAAAAAAGTGTTAAGGGAGTGAATACTTCTTCAACACTACAATAAATAGGAACAAAATAGGGGACACAAAGATTGTTTGCATAATTAGGTTTTCTTATGTATGTGAAGTTTAACTCAGTGAGAAATATTTATTATCTTCGACACTCACAACAAGTGAACTTAAATTTATCACAGACTCGTGACAATTTCACATTTATATCTTGAAGATTGATACTCTCACCAGTAAATTCATCCCTCTGAATTTAGCATGTAAAACCACAACACAACAATTTTACTAAAACAATGTACACATAAAATAAAATTCCTCACTTGAATAGACTAAGCGCTATATCTCTCAGTACAATAACTTATATAAGTCTCTCAATTATACAGAGTACTTTGAGACTTCTTAACATAAAGAAGATCTATCACAATCCCTATTAGACAATAACTAAATATTCTGAATAGAATATATTAATAAATAAGGCAAACAAGGACCGTTGTTAACGAAGTCTTCAAATTCAACCAACTTTCTTGATCCATGAGATTAGATAAGCACGATCCAATTTGATTCGACCCTCCATATATGATTCGTTAAGTGATATTATCTTTATTGATAGATTAAGTACATTTCATAATATCAACACAAAAAAATTTGATTCAATTAATTGTTAATAACTCAAATATGCAAACAAGTCAATATGTGGTAATTAGCTAAAGAGTGGATGCTCACGCAAGCACTCTTTCATCATTTTTCATATTTTTCAACAAAAAAGTAAGCTAATTATTTAGCAATTGGCTTAAATATTCAAGTCAATCTCAAGTTTTGTCAAACATAAACATGTATACTCTTGCGATCGTTCCTTATTCTGAATTCATTTCTTTTTGTTTTATTTTGAACTTCGTGGAATAAGATTTCCATGAGTACTGTTGCAGGTAAATTTGAAGCTTTGCATTCATTATCTTCAGTTTTGTTCCAAGGTGCTTGAAACTTACGTCCAACAAAGGTAACAAAAAGGTTTAATTTTCAAATTTTGTTGGGGTTTTTAACAAAAAAACAGAGGAGAATTGAAGCAAAGAACAAATGCAAATGAACTTAAACAAGAAGATGACTGAAAAATCACTTGAATTTCATTAAAAATGATAAACATAAATGTGATACGATGCAACCACCTAATGTGTAACTACTCCCACTAATACTTGACTAAACCTTAGCTTAAATTACTCACAAAAGAAGCTGACATATCAACAATTACATCAAATTGAAATTAACAAAAAATCTTACTAACTTAAAGTTAAATTACAAAAAAACTAAGGCAAGTTACAAATGAACAAAATAAACAAAATGTTGCTGCTCCACTGGTTCAGTTTCAATGCTGGTCTGCTGTTGCATTGCAAGCCAAAGCTTAACACTCCTCATTGGACTGTATGCAACAAACACCTATGCTTTTTCTTAAAGTATCAAACCTTGTAGCACCGAGAGACTTGGTTAAGATATCAGCAAACTGATTTTCTAAGCTGCAATGAATCAAATTCAATTCTCTCGATTGTTCAGCCTCTTGAATAAAATGAAATTTAATCTTAAAATGCTTGGTTTTTCCATGAAAAATAGGATTTTTGGCTATAGCAACTGTTGATTGATTATCAACTCTGATCTTAGTAGATTCAACTTGGTTTTCATTCAAATCACATAAGAGCTTTCTAAGTCAAATAGCTTGACTTACAGCTGCAGCAACTGCAATATACTCTGCTTCTGCTGTAGATTGAGCAACAGTTTGTTGTTTCTTTGAACTCCAACAAAAGGCCCCTATGCCAAGAGTAAAGAAGTAGCCAGAAGTACTCTTCATGTCATCAATGGATCCTGTCCAATCACTGTCAGAATAACCAATCAATTTGAGCTCTTTTGCCTTCTCAAACTTCACTCTATAACTCAAAGTCCCTTTCACATATCTAAGAACTCTTTTAGCTGCTTTAAAGTGAATAGCATTGCATCAATGCATGAATCTTGATAGGAGGCTAACAGTAAACATGATATCAGGCCTTGTAACTGTTAAGCAAAGTAAACAACCTACCAAGCTTCGATACTCCTTCTCATCAACCCTTTCATGACTGCTATTGCTAGTTAGTTTTTCACCTTGAGCCACTGCTGTGCTGACAGTTTTGCAATTGGACATACAAAATTTGCTTAAGATCTTTAGTGCAAAAGCCTACTGACTTATGAAGATGGCTTAAGATCTTTATTCGGTTTTCTTGTTATCTTTGTTCCATAGTTTGTCAATTATGACTCGTGTTCGAAGTGCGTTCTTCAGCTCGTGATAATCATGTCAAATATGACTATACTTCTAATTTGATCTTGGAAATGTGGTGATTTTAGTATTGGGATTTTTTCTAATCTCGTGTAAGGATTTGACAATCAGTAAAGGCATAAGTGATAAAAGCGCAAGTTTCAGTCGGTATGGTGAATTATCTATTTGAAAGATTTCATGTGACAATTATGTCAGGATTATTTTTCCCAAGTCTGATAATAGAATTTCATTTTGTACGGATAAAAAGAGTAAATAGACTGAACGAGAAGTGTATATTTATTAAAAAGAGCTTGATATTAGTTAAAGTCACTACAAATGATAAGGATTTCATTTTGTGAAAGCTGAAAAGTTTATTACATGTTGACAAAGTTCGGATAGATGAGAATATTAGTAACCGAAGCGTCTGAACTAGACTAGTCTACATTGAGTAAAGACTTCGACTTTCTGTAAGAATGTTGTGGTATGAATTGTGATGTGTTTCAAGACAGTGAGGTAATGTGATAGTTTAGAGCATTCGATGTTACATAAAATCTGAGTTGTTAAAGAGGTTAAAGCCGAGCATTGGGATCTATCAAAATTATCCTTGTCAGTGTTGATATTGGGATGGAAATGAGAAGGATTATTCTTGAGGCCATATCAGAATGATTTCCATGGCAGAAAGAGGAAAATGTGATGTATCCTATTGTTAAATGTTTGGCGAGATCTATAAATCATATCTGTATTGAATGAATTTCTACTCATCAGATTCATGGAAATTCAGGTCTCTTTGATTGTTGGATTTCTTGGAATTTCGGTCTCCATTAATCAAGTTAAGATCGGGTTTTATGTCATGATATCATGGGAAACTGAGAAAGGTTGAAAATTTAAGAACAGTTGAGAGTTGAGACTGTAAGCTTTTAGATCATATGAGAAATTAAAGAGATGTATTGGAGGTACAGTCTAAGTGAAAGTTCTTTGGCACCAAATATGAGATTAAAAGTGAAGACCACTTTTCTGGTAAGATTTTCGGGGACGAAAATCCCTAAAGGGGGGGAGAGTTGTAATATCCCGAATTAGGGCCTAATCGGAATAGTGGTTTCGTGACCACAAAATTCGAGATAGAAATAATTATTTTATGATTATTTTGAGGTCTATGATATGATTGCATGATTGTGTGAAAATTTCGTGATGAAATCCTATGCCTAAAGTGCTTAAATTGAAATTAGGGACTAAATCGAATAATTTGCAAAACTTGCATTCTAGAAGTTTCTAGTATGAAATTGTTTTGAAATATTAATTAGGAGGTCTTAAATAGAAATTTTACCAATTTCTAAGTTTATGGACAAAAATTGGACATGGATGGAATTTTTGGAAAGTTTAGTAGTAAGGGCGTTTGGTTGGTCATTTAGGGTAAAATGAATTAAAATACAAAATTAAAAGCCAATTTTGCTCATCTTCAACCCCATGGCCGAATATAGCAAGGAGAAACCATGGCTAGGGTTTTCAAGCTTCCAAGCTCGATTGTAAGTCCATTCTAGCCTGCTTTTTCAAGTTCTTTACGTTTTTGAGTCGGTAGCTCGATTTAGCTTATGCTAGCAATAATTTAACCTAGGGCTTATATTTGGAAAAATACCCATAGGTGAAATTTGTGTATTTTGGTGTTTTATGATATAATATTAGGTTTTAAATTATGTTAGACAACTTGTGCTACTCGGTTTTAAGTGAAAACGAGCAAAAGGGCTTAATCGGTAAAAATACCTAATAGTCATAAGTACATGTTAGAGTGAGAATTTGATGTTGCCATAGAAGGGAAAAATGATCAGCATGTCATAAAACATAAGAAAATAGGATGAAGTTTAATTTACGAGCTTTGGGGCAAAAGTGTAAATATGCAAAAGTTTAGGGGCAAAATTGTAATTTTTCCAAAATATGATTTTGGGTCAATTTGAATAATGTGAGTCCTAATTAGACTATATTTTAAATGATAGAGCAAGGAAAATTGAAATTCGGGCTAAAATGGGGAAAATACCAAGTTGTGGACGAAATGGTAAAAGTAGCCATTTTCGCATACTAGGTAAGTTCATATGTAAATGTTGGTAACATAGTTATTATTTTAAATGTTTTTATGTTATTTAAATGATATGATAATTATTATGAAATATTATACTCGTGATAATTGTTTGATAATATGTCAAATTATGTGATATACTTGGAAAATGTGAAATACTACCGAGTATCGGTATCGGTATTCCGTAGAAGATGGTTGAGACACATGATTGGGAAAAAGGTCCCGTTGAACCTTAGGAATGGATTAGGATACAAGTGACATGTCACTGGGATATTTGGGCATCCGAACTCGTTGAGTTGAGTCCGAGTTCACTTATGGATGCGAATGTCCGAACTCGTTGAGTTGAGTCCGAGTTCGTGAAATGTAACTAGGCATCCGAGCTCGTTGAGTTGAGTCCGAGTTCACTTATGGATGCGAACGCCTGAGCTCGTTGAGTTGAGTTCGAGTTCGCTTATGGGCGGGTTACGTAGTAGCTTGGCTACATATGTGGCACTTATGTGCAAACTTTCCATGTATCCGAATTATATTCCGATGTGTTCAACGGGTAAAGTTCTACTCAAATGGAGGAATACTCGAGATGAAAAGGGACGTATTAGTAAGTGTTGTGAAATGGATACTTTGAACAGGTATGTACTTAACTCTCGGGTTGAAAAATCGATATAACAACAATATGGTAAGATGATAAATGAAAATATGATATGAATGTCTTGGTGATGATTATGCAAATGATGTTTTATGTTTGCTTCTATGGTTATGTTACTTGCTATTTGCATGTGAACTTACTAAGCATTTATGCTTACTCCCTCCTTTTCATTCCTTGCAGTGTTGACAAGCCAGCTCGGAAATCGGGAACGGTCGGAGGCACGCTCACACTATCCGTATACCATCTTGGCATAATGGCTTGTATATTTTGAGTATGGCATGTATAGCATTATAATCATTTTGTATATATGGTCTTATGATATGGTTATTGAGTAGTATAAAAATGCTTGGTAATGATTAGCCATTGGAATGGCTAATTATGATCATATTTGGTGTTATGTATGTCAAATTGCTAGTTAATCCATGGAAACCATGAAATAGGTAAAATTTACCATAAAATAGATTCAGACAGCAGTAGTGACGTGAATTTGAAAAATCATTAAAAATAGTAGAGACATAATTAGATGATGAATAAAACATGGAGTTGAATAATTATGAGTCTATTTTCATATGGAAGAAACGAAATAGGTATATGAGTTATATTTTATGAGATGTTTAAATTTTTGTGAAATAGGGCCAGAGCGATTTCTAGATCCCCTATTCTGACTTTGGAAATTCACCATAAATTGTATAAAAATAATTAGAAGTCATAATTTATATGTAAAGATTTCTTATTGAGTCTAGTTTTAAGAGAAACAAACTTCATAGTCATTGAAATTCTGTACAGAGAGATAACGGATTCGTAATACACAGAGATCAGAGCAGTCAAACCCTGAAACAGGGGAGAATTTAACTAATAAACTGTACTAATTGGCCAAGCCAAAAATTCTATAAAAAAATTAGTAAATAGATACATGAGTCTAGTTTCAGGGAAAATTTACGGAATTTAATTTTTAGTTTCATAACTTGAGATATGAATTTTTAAGCGACTGTGACGCAGTTAGCCAGCTTGTCTGGAATTTCTAAAATTAAATTGTTTAAGCTGTTTAAGCAATGAATTAAGTCTGTTAACACCTCGTGTTCGACTCCAACAACGGTCTCGGGTATGGGGCGTTACATTTGGTGGTATCAGAGCCTAGACAGGTATGTATCAACCCTGTCATACTAGGCCCTTGGTACCTGCTTCAAACCATACAAGGCCTTTTTCAACTTGTAGACCTTATCTTCTTCATTAAGAACCTTGAACCCTTCTGGTTGTTTAATGAAAATTTCTTTCTTGAGGAATCCATTTAGAAAAGTAGACTTGACATCCAGCTGATGTACTCACCAACCCTTTTGAGCAGCTAAAGCAACTAAGAGCCTTATTGTGTCTAGCCTTGCAACAGGAGCAAAGGTCTTAATAAAGTCGATCCTATACTGTTGGCTGTATCCTTTCACCACAAGTCTTGCCTTGTGTTTTTTTAGAGAGCCATCAACATTGTACTTGACTCTAAATACCCACTTCATACCAATAACCCTTTTGTGGTCTGGTCTGTCAACCAATTCTCATGTGTCATTTTTGTGAATCATTTGTATTTCAACTTCCATTGCCCTTTTCCAACATCCTTATTTGGAAGCCTCATAAAAATTACTAGGATCAAGTAATGCAACATCACATCTATGATAGATGTTAGCAATGGTTCTTGTGCCTATTACAGGTTCATCATCAAAATCATCACCAATTGACCCTTCTTCAGCTGGTTGTAGATTGAAGTCTTGCTGATCTTATTCACTTAGACTTGCATCTGTATCACTCCAGTTCCATAGTCTTCCTTCATCAGATTTTACATCCCTGCTCACCATGATATTCTTTGTTGAAGGATGAAACACCTTATAGCCTTTCTTTGTGCTGCTGTAACCAACAAAGATCTCTGACATAGATCTTCTTTCAAGTTTGGTTCTCTTCTCAGCTGATATGAGAGTATAGTAGACACAACCAAACACCTTTACTTGACAGCAGTTGTAGGCAACCTTTTGAGTAGATATACTGAAGTGTTCATTGCCTCAGCCCAAAATTTGCTTGGCAATTTTCTTTCAAATAGCAAGCATCTAGCCATGTTGAGTATTGTTCTATTCTTTCTTTCCCACACTCTATTCTGCTGAGGAGTGTAAATGGTTGTTAGCTGATGGTGAATTCTAGCTTGTTCACACAACTTCTGAAACTTTTTTGATAAGTACTCAGTCCTATTATCTGATCTTAAGGCCTTAATCTTTCAATCTGACTGATTCTCAGCTAAGGCTTTGAATTTGCTGAATGCCTCAAATACTTCAGACTTTTGCTTCAAAAAATAGATCCAATAGAATCTAAAAAAATCATCTATGAACAACACAAAGTATCTGCTGTCATTTAAAGAAGAAGTCTTTATTGGTCCACATATGTCAGTATGGACCAATTTGAGCTTGTCTCGAGCTCTCCATGCCTTGTTAACTGAAAAAGGCAATCTTACTTACTTACCAAGCTGATAAATCTCACACACTTTGTCATTGACTTCAAACTTGTACATGTCTTCAACCAAGTTCAATTTGTGCAGCAAGCCAAGTGATCTATAACTGACATGGCCTAGCCTCTTGTGCCATAAACTAGCTGTATCAGCAATACTAGTATAGGCCGTCATTTCTAACTGATTCATGTCCAACACAAAGCATCTCTCAGTCATGGCTACTGTGGCTAGTCCTTGACCAAGTGGATCTTTAATAATGCAGAAGTTATTCTTGAAAACAAGTGAATACCCCTTTTCTATCAACTGACCAACACTAAGCAGATTTTGGTCTATATTAAGTACAAAAAGAACATCTGAAATTACTTTGTTACCTGAATGTGTATTGATTATAACATTGCCCCTGCCTTTGGCTTCAATGAGATTTCCATTCCCAATCCTAACTTTGGAAGCAAAGCTTCTATCGAGATCCTTGAACAGCCCTTCATCAGATGCCATATGGTGAATGCAGCCACTGTCTACTAATTAGTCCCTTCTAACTTTGCTTGAAGCTGCAAAGCAGGATGTAGTGAAGACATGCTCCTCCTGAGCTTGAATATCCTCAGTAGCTTGAGCTTGATTATGCTGCTGAGTTTGTACCCTTTCTTTGTTTTTGCAAACTTTCTCAGTATGACCAAACTCTTTGTAGCTCCTACACTGAATGTCAAGCCTGTACTAGCAGTACTTCTCCAAGTGTGTGGTCTTTTTACAGTGAATGCATGGTGGGAACTTTTTCTTTCCTGCATCCATCTTTGGTTTTTCCCTTTTGTCAAGCCATGGTTTCTTCCCTTTGTAGCTCAAACTCGAACTTTCTTTGGCTTTTGCTTGAAAAGCTCTTTCTGTATGCTCTTCTAATCTGTTAGCCCTTCTTTGCTCGAGTCCATATAGAGAGTTTACCAACTCAAACAATGGGATGGTTGATAAGTCCCTCGAGTCCTCCAATGAGGAGATCTTTGACTCAAATTTTTCAGGGAGAGTTGTGATGACCTTTTCAACAACTCTGCTCTCACTAAAATCATCACTAAGGAGCCTAATATTGTTGACTGTGGCCATTATCCTATCAGAGTACTGCTTGATGGTCGTAGACTCTCTCATCTTCAAGTTCTCAAAATCCCTTCTGAGGTTAATCTGTTGCTGCTGCCTTGTCTTGTTTGACCTTATAAACTCTTTCTTCAACTTCTCCCATATTTGCTTTGGTGTGTCACAAGCCATTATTTGAGTGAAAATCATATCAGATACACTATTTTGCAAGCATAACATTGCTTTGTGCTTCTTGGCACATTCTTCATTGTGCTGTTTGATTTGAGCAATGGTGGGATTGACCCTCAATGGAGTTGGTTCTGTGTCATTCTCGACCACATTCCACAAGTTATGTGCTTGCAGGTAAGTTTTCATCATCACTACCCAAATGTGGTAGTTTTCACCAGCAAAAATAGGTGGTGGTGGTGGTGGTGTGAAGCTCATTTCACAGCAACAAGCAACAACTTCAGTTTCTTTCTCTCCAAGTTTTCTTCACAAAGAAAGCTACCAACAATAGAGGCCCTCAAAGATGACAGGCTCTGATTACCATTTGTTAGGGTTTTTAACAGAAAAACAAAGAAGAATTGAAGCAAAGAACAAATGCAAATGAACTTGAACAAGAAGATGACTGAAAAATCACTTGAATTTCATTAAAAATGATAAACATATATGTGATACAAGGCAACCACCTAATGTGTAACTGCTCCCACTAATACTTGACTAAAACTTAGCTTAAATTACACACAAAAGAAGCTGACATATCAACCATTACATCAAATTCAAATCAACAACAAATCTTACTAACTTAAAGTTAAATTACAAAGAAACTAAGGCAAGTTACAAATGAACAAAATAAACAAAATGATGCTGCTCCACTAGTTTAGTTTCAATGCTGGTCTACTATTGCATTGCAGGCCAAAGCTTAACAAATTTAAACCAGATAGTTTCTATTGACGTCCACAATCTCATCCATCTTCTCATATCATCTATTTTATGCAAATTGCTCCACTCAAGACAAAGAAAAAGAAGAAGAAAATTGCAGGCAATTAGAAGCAATTGCTTCTTTGATTAAGCTCTTGCTCTTTTAAAACAAGGGTTTTCTTGTATAAGAGCAAAGAATTACAACAAACCTTTGATGTATTTGCATTGAGAAAGATAAAGACCAACACTTGTATGGAAAACCTCATTATTATAGAAGAAGAAACTTGAATTATTTATTACTAGTTCATCTTGTGTTTAGCAAATGCTTTATACATAAAAACAAAGACAAAGAATTATTATTACGGAAGAAAAGAGAGAACATTAATTGGGATTCGGTAATTTTCCCGTCATTTAATTTCATGATTATATTATACAGCTACTAAACTGTTGCTCGCTGCAAAGAGAAGGATGGATTCGTTTGACATTAGGCTGCCGCATTAAACAGAACTATTTGGTCCGGTTGCAACCGTGGTGGAGCCATAACATGGCCGGCAAAGCCTCTCTGGTCGATGCAAGGTGGGCCACCACCAGAAATGTAGGTGCAGCCATTGTGTTTTCGAGGGGCGGGTACTCCCTTTTTGTCAGACTGTTGGACAGGATCATCTTCATTTAGAACCCGACCATAAGCCTCAAATGGATGGGTGCTTACAAGAAAAATCACAACTGCAGTGACAAGAAAATGATGTAGGTTCCTCATTTTAGTGTATATGGTCCAATGCTATCAAGCTAATATAACTAATCAAAGATCGATCTAGCCCTGAACTTGAGGATAATTGGATTGTAAGGTAGGCATATTTATAGGTGTTTATGGCAACTTGAATGACTAGAACACATGGCTCTTGACTGACCTGAGAAAATCAACTGAATCAAACACCAATTCCATTTGACATGTGGATTGGACTATGAAATTTTGGGTTTCCTTGATCGACTTTGCTTTCTCTGCTGAAGCTTTTAACGTTGCGAGACAGGTGGAGACACGTTTACTCTGGCCTTTAGATCAAATATATCTCTGAATCCTTCGTCATGAGGTGTGCCTAATTTGCTAAGGGTTAGAAAAATGGGAATTCAACGATAAGGAAAAAGAGATGTAAAATGGGAAAATAGGCCCTTTTTCTGGCTTTCCAAGCAGCAGCATGGATATAACAAAGAAAGACCTAAACAGTAAACACCTGAAACAGCTCGCATGAAGTCGTTTTATCCCATCCTTGCTATGTCATTATGAAATATTGGATGATGGTTTTGATTTCGTGGCCCATGGTATCTGTTCCAATGCTTCCCCAGCGGGCACTATTGAAGGTGAAGAATGTTGGAACTTGGGCCATGCAACTTGATTTGGATATGGCTGAAATTTGAGCCACGTGTTTTGTGTTGTGAGCTTTCTTTCGAGTTACACGAAATTTTGTACTTGCTGGAGAAAACGAGGAAAGAGAGACACTGAAGCTTCCACAATGGAAATAGAAGATGAAACTCGTTCCAAATGACCGACTTTTTCAACATGGGGTTCGAGTCTACAGACCCAATTCTTTCAAAATCTTTCTACAATTGAGCTTAGTAGGGTGGAAAGCCTCACTTTCTCCAGATTTCAATCAATTAAAATATAATTTTAATATTTTGGTATACCAATATTTATTTATTTATCTTGAAATCTTCTACTTTTCTATAAACATGTTCATAATAAACTATGATAAAGTTACATTTCTACATAAATAAATAATCATTCAAAAAACTAATTTAATTGTTATGCTGTGATTATTATTATTATTATTAAGGAATGATGCATTATATATACATATTTCTCTCGATTTTATTGTGTATATATATATATATATATGCATATTTTTAAAAAAATTGATATGTATTTTTAAAAAAATATATATTTTTATTATTTTATTATACCCGTGGCCGAATGAAATTTTAATTTTTTATAGTCTATATCTTTATAATTTTTAAAGGATTAAATCAAATTTTTATAATTTTAAGGGGCCAAAGTGCAATTTTACCTTTACTAATTTAAAATTTTTAAAAAAATTTAAGGCCTAAATAAAAATTTTACATTTTAGGGGGGCCGGGGCACCTGCCAGCCCCCCTAAATCTGCCATTGCTTGTGGAGTCTAAAACCTCTAATATTTTTTTTTATATATACTTAACGGTTTTTTTTTTTGCAAAAAACAAATAGTTGAATTTTTTTTTCTTTACTTCAAATTTGATATGCATGATTTACATGAATGGAACGCGAAATTCAACGGTTGAATTGTTAAAATATATCAATAGTAAAAAAATTATAAAATGATATAAAACCATGTTAATTTTACACCCGTATGAGTGGATCTCTCCCCTAAATAATAATATTTTCTTTAAATATTTAGCAATAATATTTCTATTGATAATTTTATAATTATCATTTTAATTTATAATTTTAGTTGACAACAAAAATGTTTCAAATTTGTCTTGCGTGTAACATATAAAGGATTATTATTTGGTTCATTAAGAAAAATTCTAAAATAAGGTTTAGATGATAACACTGTCTCTTGAACTATATTTAAAAAATTTAAAAAATAAATAAACTTATACATTTCTTGTGACCCTCATGGTTTTGTCAAGATGAGGGTTTGGTGCAAAAAAGGAAAGGAGAGATTAATTGAGATTGTCGGCGAATGGATTTATTCAGTTGGTACGTAAATTATACATTTTATAGGATTGTTAATTTTTGATTCTATTTGTGGAGTTATACTAAATATTATTTATAAAATTTATTATAAAAACTAAAATAAAAAGCTTTTAATACAATAAAATACTTACTAAAATAAATTATTCTAATTAAGAATATTATTAAAATAAACTTATTTGTGTTGGGCAATTATTAATGTTGAACTCGATGCTTCAGTATATATGATTGCTCCAATAAAATTAAATGAAGCAGAAACTTCGATTATTGATTGACAATCCATCTTGTGTTTCGAAAATGCTTTACACATCAAAACAAAGAGAAATATTTATTATAGCCAAAAAAAGAGAGAACAGGAATTGGGATTTGGTGATTTTCCCTTTATTTAATTTCATGGTCACATATTATTTATGGCTAAATAGATAAAGACGAGAAGAGTGGATTCTTTTGACATTAGGCTGCTGCATTAATCGGAACCATTTGGTCCGGTTGCAGCCGTGAAGGAGCCATAACATGGCCTGCGAAGCCCCTCTGGTTGATGCATGGCGGGTCATTCCTGCCAGGAACATTGGTGCAGCCATTGTGTCCACCAGGAGTGGCTACTCCCTTCTGGACAGACTGTAGGATAAGATCATATTCATTTAGAACCCGGCCAGAAGCTTCGAATGGATGGTTGCTTACAAGAAAAATCACAGCTGCAGTGACAAGAAAAAGTTGTAGATTCCTCAGTTTAGTGTATATGGCAAAATGCTAGCAAGCAATATAACTACTCAAGATTGATCTAGCCCTGAACTTGAACATAATTAGATTGCAAGGTAGGCATATATATGTATGTATGTATGTATGTATGTATGTATGTATGTATGTATGTATGTATATTGTGTGTGTTTATGGTGACTTGAATGCCAAGAATACATGGCTCTTGACTGACCTGGAAAGAAAGACCATGGCTTAAAAATTGAATCATAGGATTTAGAAGTAAAAAAATGGGATGCATGTCAAGTAGGTCAAGGTGGCATCCTTATGTAACTACAAAATCAGCAACATCTTGTCATTTGGCATGTGGATTGGACTATGGACTTTGGGGTTTTCTTGGTCAGCTTTGCTTGCACTTCTTAAGGTTTTAACGTTCCCAGAATGGTAGAGACACGCTTAGTCTGGTCTTCAGTTCAATATATCTGTGAACCCTTCGTCATGGGGTGTGCCTAATTTGCCAAGCATTAGAAAGATGGGAATTCAACGATAAGGAAAAAGAGGTGTAAAATGGGAAAATAGGCCGTTTTTCTGGCTTTCCAAGCAGCAGCATGGATTTAACAAAGAAAGACCCAAACAGTAAACAGGGTCGTTGATTTATTAAGTATCTGAAACTGCTAACACGAAGTCGTTTTATCCCATAATCTTTGCTATAACATCATCAATGTGATGACCATCATTGGCTTACATATAAAGATTAAAATATTAAATGGATACGGCTACATGGCTTCCTCATTTTATTACGAAATATTAATTAAGCAAAGGCAAACTTGGTTGGGATGAACCCATGGTATCTGTTCCAAAGCTTCCTCAGCGGGCACTATTGAAGGTGAGGAATTTTGGTGGAAACGTATTTACTTAGGCTTAGTTCTTTGAATATATCTGCAATTTGAGTCACATGTTTCCTATGGTAAGCTTTGAGATTATACTGGGGAAAATGAAAATTCAGTCAGACACCTTGAGGAAAGAGACAGTGAAGCTTCAGCAGTGGAAAATAGAAACCGAGACCCATTCCAAATGTGGGATAAAAATGACTGACATCAACATTGGGTTTGTGTCTTCAGCAACTTGACTTCAGATTTTAGGGGAAAAGAAAGAAATTAAGGCTTGGAGTTGGACAAAGAAAATGTTTAATTTACAATTTGACCCTTGAAGTATATATTTTTATTTTGGTGTTTAATTTTTTTTACTCAATTTGGTATCTAAAATATATTTGTTTCCCAATTTGATACCTAAAGTGAGCATTCGTTATCTTTTTAGTCCATTTTTTTATCAGGCATTAAAAATAACTTGTGATCAATCAAATAGCGACACTTGGTATCTTTTTATAAAAAATAAGTTTTTTCTTTTATCAAATATATAAATAATAAAAAATATGTATAAAAAATATATATATATATATAATAAAATTCAAAAAAATATCATCTCAAAATTATAAAAATTATTAAAATAAAATTTAGAAAAAATATGGTAAATGAAAAGAAATTAGTTGAAATAAATAATATTATTATAAAAATGTAAAAAAATTTAAAATTTATTTAAAATAAAAAATAAAAAAATATTAAAAAATGTAAAATTATTTAAAACTAAAAGTGTTTAAATCATTAATTTTTTTAAAAAAGATTGATTAAAATTTGTAAAAATTATTAAAAATTGTGAAAACTATAAGAATTTTCAAAAATTGTAAAAATTATAATGCTTTTGTACACTTTTTCTTAGAAATAGAAATTAAAAGATATCAAAATAGTAAGAAATTATCAAATTATTATGGCAATATAACCTATACAAATGGATTATGAGAGGAGAGATAATTATTCAATTTCGTATTGGTTAGGAGAATTTATCAACTCTCAATAATGGTAGGGCATTGGAGAATACAACATATTCCTCGAGAAGAAAATAAAATCGCAAATAGTCTCGGTAAGATAGTTCATGACAGAAGAACAAAATTACGGTTGATTGAGAATTTCCCGTTTGAGGGATTAGTTTAATTTCTTACGTTTGTCTTGCTCTCTTTTTTCAAAAAAGAAGAAGAAGAAGAAGAAGAAAATTAAATAGATTTTTTACTTTTTAATACCTATATACAACCTTATACCAATGTACACATCCTATGAAATAGATTAAAACCTGAAACTTTGTTAAAATTTCTTCGTGATCATTGAGCTATCTTCTTAAGCTCAAATATCTTTTTTTTTTTTTTTTTAAATTTTGTAGATTTGATTCGATCAAAGTTTTGGTAACAAATATTGTTATAAATGATCAAAAGTATCAATAATTATAAAATATTAAGAATTAATTTAATGAAAAGGAATTTGATCGAAATAGAATTTCACATATTTATAAATTTGTACGAGGTTATTTTTGATTCAGTTCTCACACATTAAGTGGTTTGTGGGTTTAAGAATAATGGAGAAATAAAATTGTTGAAACTTGATCTCAAACGATTTAAAAGAAGAGATCGATAAAAACCCTGTAAGGTTATAGGGTTTTGATTTTGACATGATTTGGTGTTCAATCCAAGCATAATCAGGTCAAGTGGTTCACTTACAACTTGTTAATCTTTTAATTATGTTTCTAACTTATCTTGAAATTTTTTGATTAGATTTTTGTAGCTTAAGTTATGATCAATTTACTAAAGGAAGTTCAGATTTCGGACGATTGTATGACTTAAATTGAATTTGGCTTCTCCAACTTGCATATTGGGACAATATAACACACAATATGAGAGTATTCATGATTTGTTGTATTTAACTATACGAGATGTCCTTTGGTTGCTGTTAGAGTTGTGTGACCCAAATTCTAAGATATTGCTTACAAGTCAAGTTAAACAAAATATATTTTCTTTCTAAAAGATTTAGTATTTATTAGTATAATATATTTAACATTTATTAGCATAATTTATTTGACTTACGAATTTAGCTTATAAATGAGCTCTTTTACAACTTTAGAAAACACACCTATTAAAGATTATAACTCATAACACTTTTGAAGAAGTTTGTGATTACATTTTGAGGGTTCTTTGTTTTATTGGTTTTAGAGTTTAGTTTTTATTTCCATCTTTTGTACTCTTAGTTCTTTTTCCATTATTGTAAAATTATCTTTGCCCGTTATTTTTTTCCTCTTTGGAGGGGTTTTTCCATATTAAATTTGTGCGTTCAATTTCTCAATTTCTTCCGCTAGTTTTTACTTGTTCATTGCTTAATCAGGTTGATCCCCAATAAGTGGTATCAGAGCTAGTTCAAATTTCGTAAACCAACCCATTCAAAGATGACATCAACAAGGTTTAACATTGAGAAGTTCGATGGTGTCACAAATTTCAATTTGTGGCAAGTTCAGATGATGAAAAATCTAATTTAGACTGGCCTGAAAAAGGTTGTTACCGAGAAAAAGCCTGAGAACCTAAATCAGATAGAATGAGAAGAGCTTGATGAGAAGACCCTGTCTACAATCTAGTTGCGCCTCACGAATAAAGTATTGTAAGAGGTAGTGATGGAGAAAACCTCATTCGCCTTGTAGAAAATGTTAGAAACTCTTTATGCGACAAAGTCTCTGGCTAACCGTTTAATGTTGAAACAACGTCTATTTACGTTTTACATAAATGAAGGTAAGCTTATTAGAGATCACATTAGTCAATTTATTACTCTTTTGAATAATTTAAAAAATGTTGAGGTTAAGATTGACGATGAAGATTAGACTATGCTATTATTGTGCTCTTTTACCCTCTTCATACAAATCTTTGAGGGAGACCCAGATTTATGGTAGAAACAAACTCTCGTTCGAGGATGTGAATAGTTATTTGTTGAGTAAAGATAAACTCGACAATGAGTTTGGTTTGGATAATAAGGTAGATAGACAAGCTTCCGTTTCGGTAGCATCAAAGAAGCGAGACAAAAGTTGTTGTTATTGTAAGAAGTTAGGTCATGCCAAAGAAAATTGTTATAAACTGCGAAATAAAAGGGTTGCTGAGAATAATGAGGAAGATGTAGCTGGTGCTAATCTGGTTGATGAAAGCGATGATTATTTCTTGTTAGTAAAATGTACTATTTTTTTTAGCTTGGAAAAAATAAGATGAACTAAACGATAATGTTAATCATAAGGAGACACACTACCAGCAACAGTAACAAGAGAGTCGAAGTTTAAGTTTATTTGATCTAGTTCACTTTGATGTATAAGGGCCTTGTCGTTATCCTACATTGTTTGGTCATAAGCATTTTATTATTTTTGTGGATTATTATTTTTGAATAACTTGGATTTATTTGTTAAAAGACATGTCTTTTGTTTTTTTTTTTGTTTTTATGTATTTTAAACCTTTTGTAGTGAGATAAAGGCTCAATTTTCTACAAGTTTTCGTGTTTTACGATCTGATAATACTTTAGAATATATGAAAACTCACTTCTTTCTTTTTTGTTCTACTAATGGAATTATTCACCAAACATCATGCGCTCATACTCCAAAGCAAAATGGTGTGGCAGAACGTAAAAACAAACATATTCTTGATATTGCTCGTATTGTTATGGTTCAAATGAATGTGCCCAAATTCTTTAGAGTGATAGTGTTTTCATTGCTAGAATTCTCAAATTCCTTCTAAATGTCTTTTCCCAAAATCTCCCCTATTTTCTTCAACTCTTTGAATTCTTGGGTGTGTTTGCTTTGTTCATTTATGTGAAACTAGTATGGATAAGTTGTCTCCTAGAGCTATCCGTTGTGTTTTTTTAGGGTATTCTCGAACTCAAAAATGGTACAAATGTTATGATCCAATGTCAAAAAAATATTTGTTTCAGCAGATGTTACATTTTTTGAGTTCTAATATTTTTTTCAAAAACTCCAAAGTCAAAGAGTCAGTCCACTTTCCTACCACAGTAACACCATCTCTCGTGACTCTTCCTCCTTCAAAACCTTTACAAGTTTACACCAGACAAAATAATTTGGAAACTCCCCATGTTTCTCAGCCATCACCTTTAGTGCATTCTGCTGATGATCCTGATGATTTGTCGATAGCTTTCCGGAAAGGTAAACCCTCTTGTATCCAACATTTTATTGCTAATGTGGTTTCCTTTAATCACCTTAGTCTTGTTTTCCATTGTTTGGCTTTATCCCTATCATCCGTATCTATTCCTAAGAATTATTTAGAGGTAGTTTAGGATCCTAAATTGAAACAAGCCATGAATGAGGAAATGTCAACTCTTTTTAGTAGACATACATGAGACTCGATACCTTTACCTAAAAGAGTTTCACTTGTTGCTTGTCATTGGGTCTTTACCATAAAATACAACCCTAATGGCTATATTGATCGATATAAAGCCTGACTAGTTGCCAAAGGATACAATTGAACACTAGGCATCGATTTCTTTGAAACCTTTTCACTGTTGCTTAACTAAACTCTATTCGTGTGCCTATCTCCTGTTGTTCGACTGAACTCTATTCGTGTGCCTATATCTATTGTAGTCAATCATGATTGGCCACTATATCAACTAGATGTAAAGAATGCGTTTCTTTAGCCTGACTAATTGCCAAAGGATACAACTGAACACTAGGCATCGATTTCTTTGAAACCTTTTCACCTGTTGCTCGACTTAATTCTATTCGTGTGTTCATCTCTATTACAGTCAATCATGATTGGCCACTATATCAACTAGATGTAAAGAATGCGTTTCTTTATGGAGGCTTAAATGAGAAAGTTTATATAGAGCAACTGTATGGATTTGTTGCTTAGGGGGAGACTCACTTAGTATGTAAGTTCAACAAGGCTATTTATGGATTGAAGTAGAGTCCTAGAGCTTGGTTTGATAAATTTTGTCTGGTTATTTTTACAGATGGATTCAAGCGAAGTCAGGCTGATCATTTGATATTTGTGAAACATAGTTCATCGAAGATTGTAGTACTTATTGTTTATGTTGATGATATACTTTTGTCAGGTAATGATGTAAATGGAATTGAAGTAACCAAGAAACACTTTTAGCAACAATTTATCACCAAAGGTATTGGTCAGCTAAGGTACTTTCTTGGAATTGAAGTTACTCGTGGTAAAGAAGGTGCAATACTATCTCAAAGGAAGTATGCAATTGATCTCTTACAAGAAGCATATTTATTAGGTGCAAAATCATTAGATACACCAATGGAACCTAATCTAGACTTGTGGAAGCAGGATAATGACTTTGCATACCATGGACAATATAGAAGACTTGTTGGGAAACTTATTTATTTAACAGTTACTAGACGAACATTATGCATGTTGTGGGCTTGATTAGTCAATTTATGGATAAGCCTAAAAAGGGTTATTGGGAGGCTGCCTGCAACAATTTGAGATATATATATATATATATATATAAAGAAATCTCCAAGAAAAAATAATTGTGGTAAAAAAATAACAATCATGTGAAATTAGTTGGTGTTTTTTTATGCAAACTATACTGGTGACAAGAGTGATAGAAAGTCAACATCAGGTTATTGTACCTTTGTAGGTGGAAATCGAGTAACTTGGAAGAGTAAGAAACATACTATTGTATCGAGATCTAGAGCTAAAGTAGAATACTATGCCATGGCTTATACAACATGTGAGCTGATTTGGTTGAAAACTCTACCCAAGAATTTTGGCACCTATTCAGATCCCATTTCTGTGCATTGTGATAGTTAAACTGCAATTCATATTGCAAACAATCCGGTTTTTAATGAACAAACAAAGCACATCGAAGTCGATTTTCATTTTGTGAGAAATTCAGTTACTAATAAGAAGATTTGCACTCATTTTACCCCTTCAAGAGAACAAATTGTTGATATGTTCACTAAAGCACTTAAAAAGAAAAACTCCCTCAAATTGTGTGACAAGCTTTGCATACTAGACATCTATACTTCAGCTTGAGGGGGAGTATTATTGACTTTCTATATCTAGTATTTACCTAGTTTAGGGTTGACAAATTTGTGCCTAATTTATAGGCTAATTTGTACTTGTTTCCATATTACTTGTGTAGTAGACTTTCCTATTAGGACTGTTGTATACATGTATATAAAGATGTTACTTTACATAAAATAATATAACATTCTTTTCTCTACAATTTTGCCTGTTTACATGTTTATAGTTGAATAAGAATTATGTTTGCACCATTGAGTAACCATTATTCAACATAAGCATTTGTTTGTTTCCATATGCAGGTTTCGGGTAAAAGCTATGGAAGTTTCGCGAGCAATTCTTCATCTCATCTCGAAAACCATTATGATCTTATTTTGTATGTATATATATGTTTTGAAATCATATGGAAAGTATCTAGGTTAGTATGTTTGTTGCCTAAGTTAGTTTTGACACTTTTAGTAAGTGACCCGTAATGTTTTTAAAGGTTGGATTTTATCTTTTGACTATTAGTTAATTATGCTTGTTTATATTGGTTTGATTGTGTGAATGGTTGGTTAAGTGTTGATGCATGGAAGGTTATAATTTGTTAATGATTGAATGTGTTTAGATGGAGTAATTTGATGATTATTTTTTTTCGAGATGGACTTAGGAGGGCTTGATGCATAGGATAAGGAAGAGAGATTGATAGAGATAGCCATATAATGGGTTTTTCAATGAGGACTACCTTGGTATGTACTCCAAAGTTGCAAACCTGTTTATTAGCCATCATGTTATCCATTCCTTTAAGAATTTTAAGCCTTGTTCTCAATAAAAATTTCATCACCATGCTGCTTGAATAATTGTTCTATTGGGGTTCAAAAATGCTTGAGTTTCATGCATAGTTCTGCCTGCCACAAATTATATCGGTTGATAGTTTAGCTCAACCAAGAGAGATTGAAACCTTTCAGCTCATCGAAGGGAGACTCTTAGAGAGAGATCAAGATTTCTTTTGTTTTTTGATAATTTTTTGTTTTATTACTCAGAATCATCTCCCTTAAATAGAGGCTATACAAGGTTTATTCCTCTGAACAAGAAACTAATTAAAAACTTTTAATACGATAAGATGATCGCTAAAATAAACTATTCAATCAAGAATGTCACTGAATGAAACTTATTTCTCTTCTTTTCATTTTTTCGTATGATAAACTTCCTGTCTTGCCTACAAAGGCAATCTTAATAAGATTAATTAAGGTCAATTATTAATGTTGAACTCCATGCTTCAGTTTATATGAATGCACCAATGCTTGTTTCGGTATGAAAAAGCTGTACCTAGATGACATGAATTTAAACCCTGTCATCTCCTCCTTCTCCACCCCCCCCCCCCAAAAAAAAACCCCCACAGCAAGTTGCTCTTTGACAGAGGCAGATATTGACTGACATGCAAGTGTTAACAGCCCAATAAAATTGATATGAAGCAGAAACTTCAATAATTTATTAACAATTCATCATGTGTTTAGCGAATGCTTTACACACCAAAACAAAGAAAAAGAATTGTCGTAGTGTTAAAAGAGAACAGTAACTGGGATTCGATCATTTTCCGCTTATTTAATTTCATGATCATACTATTAACAGCTAAATTAATAAAGTACTAATCGGTTTCTAGCTGGAACGAAATGGATTCTTTTGACATTAGGCTGCTGTATTGAACGGAATTCTTTTGTCCGGTTGCAGCCGTGGAGGAGCCATAACATGGCCTGCGAATCCCATCTGGTTGATGCATGGCGGGTCATTCCTGCCAGGAATATTGGTGCAGCTATTGTGTCCACCAGGAGCCGGTACTCCCTTCTGGACAGACTGTAAGATAAGATCATATTCATTTAGAACCCGGCCAGAAGCTTCAAATGGATGGTTGCTTACAAGAAAAATCACAGCTGCAGTGACAAGAAAAAGTTGTAGGTTCCTCATTTTAGTGTATATGGCACAATGCTAGTAAGCAATATAACTACTCAAGATCGATCTAGCCCTGAACTTGAACATAATTAGATTGCAAGGTAGGCATATATATATGTATGTATATTGTGTGTGTTTATGGTACTTGAATGCCTAGAATACGTGGCTCTTGACTGACTTGGAAAAAAAATGGCATACAAATTGAATCACAGGATTTAAGAGTAAAAAATGGGATGCATGTCAAGTAGGTCAAGGTGGCATCGTCATGTACCTATAAAATAAGCAAAATCTTGTTCAATCAAAAAACTATTTTCTTAATCAAACACTAATGCCAGTTGGCGTGTGGATTGAGCTATGGACTTGGGGGTTTTCGTGGTCAGCTTTGCTTGCACTTCTGAAGGTTTTAACGTTCCCAGAATGGTATAGACACGCTTACTCGGTCTTCAGATCAATGTGTCTGTGAACCCTTTTTCACGGCGTATGCCTAAATTGCTAAGCACGGGGAAAGCTCGGAATTCAACGATAAGGAAAACGGGGTGTAAAATGGGAAAATAGGCCACTTTTTGGGCTTTCCAAGTAGCAGCATAAGAAATACCCAAACAGTAAACAGGGATATTGATTTATTAAGGCTTAATACTTCTTTTGGCCCCTGTATTATAGCTAAATTATCACTTTGGTATATGTACTATTTTTTATCAATTTGGCCCTTTTGCTTTCATTCTTTATAGCCCGTTGCCCAAACTCAATTTTACGTTACAAAAATTAAACCAAGCAATGATATGTTGCCACTTATAAAAAAAATTAAAAATCCAAAAAATTAACACTTAGAAAATTATAAAAACTAAAAAAATTATAATCTATTTTTTGAAAATTAAAAAAAAAATTATAAGTATGAGGGTTAAACAAGCTATTTATACCAAAGAAAAGGTTTATTGGATAAATAGGCCGATATTTTGAAAATTTAGAGAAATATGTTTTATCCAGTATCAAGTTTATTCTTCTCTCATTCACATTTTTTTATATATATATATATATATTTATTTTGTTTTAAACTTTTTATATTTTTAATTAATATTTTTAATATATCAGCTCATTTGGTTATATATGGTTAAATAATAATAATTTCATCTTTTAGACCAGGTTCAATTTCATTTTTTTAAACAAATTTTTATTTTTTATTGTTTTAAGCTTTTTTATTTTTAATTAATAAATATATTGTTTTTAATTTTTTTTAATTCATCTTTTAGAAGAGGGGGATTGAACCTCGATCTCAAGGATGAAATTATTATTTAACAATTTAATCAAATGAGCTTATATGTTAAAAACATTAATTAAAAATATAAAAAGCTTAAAATAAAATGAAATAAAAAAAATATAAATGTGAGTGGGAGAAGAATCCAACCTGAGACTTAAAGACAAAACTACTAAAATTTAATTATCCGACTAAAAAACCTAATTATATTAAAAAAATTTAGAAAATATGATATAAAAGAAAAGCACGTCCTCTCTCTCAAAAAATGACCTATTTCTTTAAATCTTTAAAAAATTCACCTTCGCCAATAAAATTTTTTTTGGGCATATATTGTTAATTTGGCAAAGTATGCGAAACTTTGAGAAAATTTTAAAATTTAAAAAAAAATTAAAAATGTGTTTGTTTGGAATTTTAGATTTTTAGAAAATTTTAGAATCTTATGAAAATTTTAAGAATTCTATGGTATTTTTTAAAAAAATTTAGAGATTTTTCTTTTTGCATTTTTATGAAATATTTTATATTTTTCAAGTAATTTTGAGTTTTTTTAAAGTAAAATAAATACCATAAAAATTTTAAAAATTTTCATAAAATTCTAAAATTTTCTATAAAGAAAAACCTAAAATTCCAAACAAACAATTTTCAAAAAAAAAAAATTATGATTTTTTTAAAATCTTTTTTTTGAAGTTTTACATATAATTTTTAAAAAATAGATTAAGACTCTTTTTAGATTTTTATATCTAAGTTTTAAGATTTTCTTTAATATTTTTAAAAATTTTA
Organism: Gossypium longicalyx; assembly: GCA_025698465.1. NCBI lineage: Eukaryota > Viridiplantae > Streptophyta > Magnoliopsida > Malvales > Malvaceae > Gossypium > Gossypium longicalyx. The sequence continues at coordinate 3,003,168 of CM047001.1, read as the reverse complement.
AGTGAATTTGAAATTCTTTTAATACATGTTAGTTATTGATTGATTTAATTTTTTTAACAGAAATTTGAATTAGGGTAACGAAAATTACATAATTAAATTACAGGACCCAAATTGATAATAAAAATTAAAAATAAATACCAATGTGATAATTTAACTATAATATAATAGTAAAAAAGAAGTATTAAGCCATTTATTAAATATCCAAAATTGCTGGCACAAAGTCATAATAACATTATCAAACATATAAACTATATTATAAGAAGAAAATTATATATAAAATATATTTATAGAAAATGCAAATTGTGATAATAAAGTTGAATCACTAAAAATCAAAGTATTTGCTGGGGGAAATGAAAATTCAGTCGGTCACCATGCGGGAAGAGACGCTGAAGCTGAAGCTGAAGCTGAAGCAGTGAAAAAATAGAAGCGGAGACCCGTTCCTAATGGGAGATTAAAAACGACTGACTGCTTCAACATTGGGTTAGTATCTTTAGAACGACACCTTTTAGATCTTTTTATGACTTCAAATTTTAGAAGAAATACAAAGAGTAGGAAAATCAGGACGATATCTCAAATTTATTTATTTATTTATTTTTTTTTGAATTTTTAATCTTTTAGTATTTATAAATATTAGATTTTTTTTTAATTTTTAAATAAAGATTGACATGTTTAATAAAACTAATTACTTTGTGTTATAAAGACTTCACGTAAAGACGTTACATAATAATAATAAAAAAAACCGATATCGTTTAATGTTACATAAGTGGTAAAATTGTAACAATGTTAAAATTTTAGATTGAGTTTGTAATGGTTTTTAGTTGAGAATTTCGTTTAATTTCACACCTTATAATTGGTTTTTTATTGATATGAGATGGGATTGTTTCAAGTTAAACTCATGTTCTCATGCTTTATAGTACAATGCTCGAGCTATTAGGTCAAAAGATTATAACGGGCTCTTGGCATACTTCAATAATAAAAAAAAGGTATTGTAATAATGGAAACAAAATTTCTCTATCGTACAGGTTCATAATTCATGTGATTATGAGGAGCAAGCAACTTATGTAAGAATTATTATGTTGTCTAAAGCCACCACGAGGAAATAGCTTTTGTTAGCTATTAGAGGAGGAGAGAATCTCAAGTAGAGTTGCCTAAGGGTTAGACTAATGCTTTAAGCTTAAAAGTATGTTTGAAATATAAAAGGGCTTGAATAAATAGACAAAGCCTAAAAATTGAATTTGGGTAAAACTTTAGACTCGTCTTCTATATAGAGCTAAGCCTTGGACAATTTTTTTAATATTTGACTTAATCCGACTATACATATTTTAAATATATATTTATGTATTATAATTATAAAATTTAAGATATAAAATTAACTCAAACTCAAATTCTAACCCAAACATTTTTAAATAACAATTTGGTTAAACTTTATTTCTTCACTGTTTTAATTTGTTTTAACCTTAGAATGTTTTTGCTTTGGTTTTCATTAGCTTTGCTTTCAATTTCCTGAAACCTAAACTAGACGTGCATCAAGAAAATTGGTTTGGTTATATTTTGAAATAACTTAATTGTTTGCTGGGTATCAAACAATTTAAGTGAAATGGTGTCTAAGGTAATGGGCACTCTTTCAACCACCAAATTTAAAACAGCAAACACACAAAATACAAAGAGTTGTTTACGTAGCTTGGTTTCTATATGCCTGCGGAGTCTAGCTCAATGAGAAATATCTACTTTCTTCAACAATTACTCAAAGTGAACCTACTTAATTACACCCCGTGATAATTTCACTCACCCTTGTACTTTGAAAACTCGATCCTCTTACCTTGATCCACCCTTGTGAATACAACAAGTAAAATCTCAACACAAGGTTTTACTATCAAATGTCACCCATACAAAAATATTCTCATAAGAACAAATTAAATGTTTATGTAATACCCCAAACCCGGCCCAGATGTTATGGCCGAATTTGAATGTGTCACAAGGTAGGGTTTTGAAAATGGAGTCATCACGTTAAAACTTTCATGTTTCAAAATTCTTACTCTTTTATATCAATTTACGAAAGTGTTACTTAGTCCATTTATTTTCCAAAACACAACTTACAGCGGAAGTCTTAAAACCATTATATTTCAAGAAAAAATATAATTTGTGTTTTAAGAAAACATTAGTAAAAACCATGTTATTAGCGAGTCATCCAAATAAAATACCAAACGAAAATCCAAATCCCAAAGATTAAACCAACAGTCCGGAGAGTCCAATTAATACAACACTCTCATAAATAATCTTTAAACAATTAAAACCTTTAATAAAATTCAGTTCAAAGACTAATGGTCACCGCAAGACTCCCTGCACCAATCCACTTAAGTCTGTGGATTACCTAAACAGAACAGTCAAACAGAAATGAGTTTATGAAAACTCAGTGTGTAACCCAATAGAATTAGACAAACAAAGCATACAAGGTTTCATATACAGTTAGATACAAATTCGGACTCATGTCTATCTCAGATACAGATAGTAGATACAGATATGCATATAAGATATATAGAATCCTACCCCCATCCTCTACACACCAGCTGCGACCATCCCATCACACCATGTGGGGTTAAAAACACTCACCCATCCCTACAAACCGTATCGTGCCAGTATGACACATATCAGATAATGTGCAGCCGTACTGCCAGATTATAGGCGAAGGTCGCCTTTCAGAACACTTCCTTCCATATATATAATCCCATCCCAAATACAGATACAAAATACAAATACAGTATTTAGAATCATATGCAGATGTAACATGCTTATGTATAGATATCAGAATAGTTAGACATACATAAAAGTGTCCTACTCAAAGTATGCTATCAGAAGGTCAAATCACATAATCTAGGGTTCGATTAGCCCTTATCGACCTTATTGTAGGCCCATAGTCGATCGGAGTGATCCGTGTGACCCTAGGAAAAATTTCAGAATTATGGGCTTACATGCCCATGTGAGCCCACACACTCGTGTGGCCTACACGCCCGATTGGCCTTACCCGTATAGCCCACACAGCTTGACCCAGAATCCACACATCCATGTGGGCCCATACGCCCAACTTGGCCTAGCCCGTGTAGCCCACACGGCCACACCCACACCATCACACGGCCGTGTCATGTGCACGACCATGCCCTCGTCAAACACACGACTGTGTCTCGCACACGGCCACCCACACAGCCGACCAGTTGCCCGTGTGGTATCAACAGTAGGCAATTTCAGCTTTTGCCAAAACATCATTTTTCGTGATTTGGGAACACACCTGATATCGTTTTGGCGCAAAATCACTCCCGAGCTGACCAGCACCTAAAATTGATACCACAAACCTACTAAAATCAATTTTAATTTACAATTATCCGAACCCACAAAACTAACAACAATTCAAAACAAGTGTTCGCCACTTACCCCAAAACTCCGAGCAATCTTGACTACGAATCTGCAAGAGAAAAGCCCCGTTCCTCACGATTCACTGCTGTTAAAACTTAAAATCAGCCAGCGAAACGAAAGAATAGAAACGATTTGAACAACTTAAAGAAAAAACTACCCTAATCCACATGAAAATCACCTTTTATACTTACCAAATCGCACAAATACACTGAAGAATTGAAAACTAGGATTGTTGAACAGGATATTGACAGAATTCCGAATGTGAGATAGCAAAATAAAATAAAAATAAGATATCCCACAAACCCACTACTCATAACTTCCTCATAATTTTAACTCAACCGAAACACCATCAGACAATCGAGCAAAAATATAACATTTATGCTCACGCAAAGATTCGAACATAGGACCTCCAACATACTAACTTCCTACCACTCGAACCAACAAGCTCATTCTAATATAGATTAACAAATAATTTTCTATAAACCCACCCAACAAGGGTAAAGCTTGGGTCAAAAATAATAAAAATTGACAAAGTGGGAATTGAACCCATGACCTCACACACACACCCAGAACACTTAACCACTAAAGTAGATACACATTTGTCTCAAATATTTACAGAATCAGAAATAAATTATTCAGGGTGTTACAGTTTAACTCTTGATACAATAATCTATGCAAGTCTCTCAAATATCTAGACTTGATTTCTAAACTTGCTTACATACAAAGATCTACACCAATCTCATTGAACCAACAATAAAATAAGTTTAATACATTATAATAATACTAGACAATGTAAATATGGACTCTTGGCAGCTCGACAACAAGAATCACGATCCAATTCAAAGTCCACGATCCAAGGGATTGTCTTGGGTAATTTCAAACCAATCCAATCACTAATAGAAAATTCCCACGTAATATGATCTTCTATAGTGGACTAAATATCAACCATATAATTAGTATACCCTAAATAATTGGTTTAATAAATTTCTAGCACTTTAAATATGAAAATTGTCTCAATACAAATTTATGCACATGTATGACTTGTATAGTTTGATATTCATCATTCGCAAACCAATTTATTACAATTTTTTGATTTTGTGAGTGCCTTTAGGATGAAGCTTAGTGTTGCCATGGAATATCTACAACTTTGTATGTTGTTTTGGTAATTTTTTGGGTTTCATTTTCTGTATTGACTATTTTTGTTATCTGACCTTTTAGTTAGCTTCAATATTTTTGGGCTTTTATTTAAATTTATTTTGATTGAGTAAAATAAAATTTGATGGACGACAGATTAAAATGTTCTTAAAGTAGTAAGCAAATATATTGTAAGTCAAGTATGACACTTGATAAATAGATAATCATAACTCTTACAAAAAGTTAATAATATGATTTTCTTAAAGGAGTTGAATGGTTGATGTAAATGAAAATTAAGTGAAGGTCATGTTGTAATGACTTAAGTCATTAAAAGGTTGAATGATTATATACATCATGGAATATATATTAAAAATTTAAGAAAAAGGTCATCAAAGTTGGTGAATAAATATAACCTAAATGTTCATTGTAAAAATAATTTATTTCTGCAAGTTGTAAAGAAGTAGTTATAACTGGAGCATATAACAATTGAAAAACAACAACACAAAAACAATGAGTCACGCAGTTTGATAATCACCTATGCCTGTGGGGTCTTACTCAGAGAGTCAATCCACTACTTTCAACCACGTACAATGAATGATTTAAGTTCTCCCACTCACTAATGTAGCAACCTCACACTTCTACTTAAGATCTAGATACTTTCCACTAAGTTTTCCCTTAGAAAACTTAGTTTGTAAAACCAAGTGAATCACTTGTTTTACTTACAAAATGCATTCACTAAAATAGGTGCCCAATGAACAAATTTAATGCTAAAAACTCTTTTTTTAACTTATCAAGTCTCGAGTATATAAGCACTTTTGGAATTACTAATATACAAATCAATTACAATTATAATCCCTATCAAAATAGCCACCAAAACAAGACTACTGGCATCCTGGTAAAGTCTAGGACAATTCTCTCCAAGATATTCCTTTAAAACTTTCGTGCTAATCTCCACAAAGAAAAGGATTTGATTTGCATGATTTGGATTGATCCTATAACATCCAAAATATTCTCAGAGTACAAAACAATAGAAAATAAATGATAAAACCAGTCATAGTTGAGAAAGTTAGAATTTGGAAATTTTCAGTGTTATGAGACAGTAAGGACATGTGACGAAGGTATTTGAAAAAAAAATTATGTATTGAGAGAAACAAACTCGGGGTATCAACTAATTTGTAAGAGAGTGAAGTATTGGGGCTAAAGTAAGGAAATTTTGATAAGGAAATGATTAAATTGAATTAAGAAAAGAGGAGAAGGGACTAGAGGTGGAAATTACCATAAGGAGAAATGAATCATCCATGTTATAGGAAAAGTTAAAGGGTAAAATGGTAATTATTAGAGAAGATAATTAAGGAAAGTAATGATTAAGGATTGTTGAAAATATGTGAGATCTTGATATAGTGTCCTCGTGAGTCCAATATGTAATGGATTGTACGTATGGATTCATATGATTTTGTGGAACAACTATGTTTGTGTATTTGAGATGTATATTGTAATACGTGATCATGTGATATGTGTGTGAAACGTGTACTGAGCATGATTTGGTTAAGAAAATGGGTATAGCCTATTTTAATGTGTACCGATGTTAGATATATGAGGTGTGATTAATAAAGATGGGTAGATAGGGTGTAATTGACTGTTGAGAGGTTTTGATATGTGAGTTTTAACACTGCGGCGGTTTTTAATGAATTTCGTCAAAAGAGTAAAAACCAGTTATAATATGATAAATCTAAATAATGTCCATGGTCATGGCACATTCTGAAAAGGGTGGATGAGCCGCATTTATCGACTAGGATTTCTACGTGTCCTAGGGCGATGATGGGAAAATCTTACGCGATTATGAGTTTAGAAAAATCTATATTGCAAACATGACAATTCATTTAGGGTGCCTGGGTGGCATTCTATTTGGCCTTTGTGGCGTATTCTATATGTTGCCTTTGTGGTGTACTCTGTTAGCCTTTGTGGCACACTCTGATAGCCTTTGTGCCGTATTCTATTTGACCATTGTGGTATACTTTGATGAGTCTATGTTAAAGATATGATTTGTTTGAAGTTATTTGGTGTGAGAAGTTCTATGATAAAATAGAATAAGTCTTAAGGGAAGTTTCTTGAAAATAAGTATGAATTAGTATGTTCAAAGAGGGTATTCATCATAGCTATCTATCAGTTTAGTATATGGGCGTATTCGATATAAGAGTCCTTCAATTTGATTTATCTGTGCCATAAAGGTGGGATCTTAAGTTATCTAATATTCGTTGTATCTGAATAGTATCATGTCTTAATTTATGATCTGATGGAATTTGAGTTGTTCGTTATCATGATGGGTCTTATGTCCTATAGTAAGTTGTGTGGAAATCTTCTGAATGATCTGGAGTCAGCCAAGCAGTTAGATAAATGATGATATGTTAGGAATGATAAGTGGCGTATAAGAATGTGATTATATAACTAATAAGGTGAAGGTATCCGCCAAAGACAGATATGGGGAAATCCAACAAGATGATGAATTTATCAAGAAAAGTTAAAAGGTATGTGGTGTTCAAAACTCACTAAGTATGGTTATTTAAGAGAGTTTGCTAGGAGGGGCAACGCTAAGAATGCGCCAGAGATGCGGTGTACGGGGATACTATGCATACAATGGATGTTTTGGAATAATTGGCGTTTAGTAAGTTTACGCCTTAAGAATCTGTCTTTTGTAAGCCTATGTGTTGTAATAATTTGTAACAAGTCAGATGTAATATGTATTAATTTTTAAATACTTGCCTTTGTTCTTTAATATGGAGTTTTTAAATAAAATAATAAGAAAGATGTTTTAAGTAAGATATGATTGTTAATTATTTTACAAAATTTGTTAAATGGTTTACCTGATAACACCCGAGATCTGGATCCAGTGAATCGGGTCAGGTTGAGGGCGTTACATAAATAATAAATTGATTGTGTTTATTAAATATTATATGATAGAGAAAAAGAAAGAAAAGTGAAAAATAAATTTAAAATGTATGAAAGGATTAAATTGTAAAAGATACAAAAGTTGATAAAATTGCAATTAATATAAGTAAATGATTATGTGAAGTATATATATATACATGAATGATGTGTAGAATGATACAGTAGTGTTATGGAAATGTAGAATGAAAAATGAGAAAGACAATGACTAATATGTTAAAAGTGTAAAAGTAATATGTGAAAGAAATAATAAGGAATAGTATTGATATATGGACATTATATTATCGGCGAAAGAAAAGTAATATGTGTCTCACACAGCTATGTGTCAAACCCGTGTGGGAAGGCCTAGCCGTTTGGCTCCTGAAATCTCGATTTTTGCTCCTGTTGCTTCCAAATGCTCTCCTAAGTATAGAAACATGAATTCAAATGATTAAGAGCATAAAATTCACCAATTCGCATAAATAATCATCCAAAAATACATTAAGAATGAGATTAAAATATGTTACTTTTATCACTTATCAGTGATAATAAGAATTTGTGGTGAAATATGGAAATTAAACTAAGAAACAAAATATATATGTGTTATTGAAAGGGAAAAATATTGTTACATCAAATGTTGTGATGAGGACTAAATTGTAAAGTATGTAAAAGTGTTATGTGAAATGTATACTAAGAATTATTAGTGAGTTATGAAATATTATTAATTATGGAGACAAGTTACATGTGTTTTTGAGAGTGGAAGATATAATTATACTAAATATTGTTACAAGGATTAAATTGTGAAAGGTATAAAAATGATGTGTGTGTGTATGATATGATTTTCCCAAGTAGACGAGATAAGAACTATTGAGATATAGATGGCATGTCATTAAGGAAATTGTAGCGTGTTTATCGTCTTACGCTTTAGCACTTATTGTTTTGCATTACGGTGCATACTGTTTTGCACTTCTGTGCTTACTATTCTATTAGTGCACTTTAGTACTCCTCTTTACTAGTTTTGTGTATCCTAAGTGTTATGTTTAGTCTACTGGGCCTTTCCTAAAAGGTAAATGACACCTGTTTAAAGGTAAAAGTTTTCTCTGTTAAATGTTAGAGTACTGTGTCAGCTAAATGAAGAAATGAGAAAATTAAATATATTGAAATAAAATTAAATTGTAAAATGAAAAATGCTAGCAATAGATAAAAATATGTGATAAGGGAATGACAAGCTTAAAGTTAATTATGAATATAAGTTCTGAATAATATTAGTTAAACAATTAAGATATCATAACTGTTAAATGAAATAGTAAAAGAATTAAAGGTGTTAAAAAGGATTAAATTGAAAAATTACAAAGGTTTACAAGAAAATATTGATAAGTAAAGAATGTAGTGAAAGATACAAGAATACATGAATAATGTAGATCAAACTACAGTTGTTCTCTAAGTTTTGGTAATTAAGGATTAAATCGTGAATATTAAGAAGATCATGTTTGAAATAATAATAAAGTGAAGTCTGTAAAAACTTGATATGTGAAAATAAATATTACAATGAATTAATGGATTAAAATGCTAAGTGATAGTGAAGTTGAATGAAAGGTGGTATTATAATAAATATTAAATTTCGTGACAAAAATGACTAAATTGAATTAAGGGAAAAGACTAATAGACATGAAAATTGATCAGGAAATTTATTTGATCATGGGGAACAGAGGTCATTAAATTATTTTGTGTGATTATTAATAGTAAATTAAGTTATGTGATAGATAAAAATATTAATTAAATTTCTTGTTGTACTTACTGAGCTAGTAATAGCTTAACGCGTATTTTATACGTGTAGGTAAAGAGAAGCAAGTAAAAGACAATGTGGATAGGCCGTATCTCATCACATCAGCACATCAGTGGACCCAAGAAAAGGGTAAAGTTTTATTTTATGTTATTTCAGTAAATGACATGTAACCTAGGTGAGTATTTACGTAAGAAAGTGTCAAAGGACTAAAGTGTAAAGTGTGAAACTTGTTTAATTTATATGAAATATTATATATAAGGATATGAGTTACATGTTAGGAATAAGGAATGGGAAATTGAAAATGCAAAGTAGATATATGAATTGATATATCTTAAATGGTCAAGTAAACAGGGCTAGATGGAAAAATATGATGGACTAAATGTGCAAATTAACCCAGACTGAAATTGGAATACAGAATGTCAATTTGGTATCGATACCAAGAATGAGTATCGATACTTTATGACAAGTATTGATACTTTGTACAAAGTGTAGATACTTGGTGACAAGAATCGATACTTTTCTAAAGGTATCGATACCTAGGCCCTATTTTGTACAAAATATGATTTTGAAATGAATTTATACTGAAAATTTAACCCAATTTAGTCTCGTACAATTATAATATGAAAATAACACATTAATAAGTTGAAAATATAAACGAGAAAAGGGTCGGATTATATGAATTTAGCTAGCAATACTCTGGCACCAAATGTGACATTCCTAAATTTGAATTGGTAGTCGAGTCAGTATAAGGGTGTTATAGATCCAATCTTCAATGTTTTGTTTCTCCATTAAACCGATCTGTATAGATAGGCTAACACACTTCCATGAAATCAACTTAAACCATGTCCTGAATGTTTTGGTTCAAAGATTGCTAATTCCAAATATGGCAATTTATGGATCATATGCAGTTGCAGGCACAATTGTAACTACTCTAATAACAACTCCAACAATCACGAATATCATATAAGAGTTTCACACATATAATAAGATCATTAGATAAAGATTTTTCTAGTAAGTTTTCATAATGATATATTATTAAAAGTTTAGTCTCGGATCACAATTTTGCTACTTCAAGACTAATAATTATATAATTGATAGACAAAAATTTAGAAATAAAATATATCAGTTATTGTAGCTAACATTATATATTTCTAACGATGGAAAAACTCGAATCGTGGGTGTAGCCCACATTTTATTTAGAGCGACTAAATTGAGAAAAAAATTCAGTGATCAAAATAGGATATACCCTATTTTAGAGTGACTATGGATATAATTTACCTTTTATCTTTTATTTAATATCAATATAATTATTTTCATTAAATATTAATATACTTTTTTTAGTCCAAAAGTAAACTCACATAACAAATTAATAAGATTATCTGTTTAATCCACAACTCCAAACAACACTATTTCACAACACAACTTTTTTAATCTCATGTAATTTATATTCTTGACAACACAATTTGAGATTTAATTTGTAAACCCAAATCTGGCTTAGACGATATGATCGAATCTGGCGTGTCACATCGAAGTACTTTTCGAAAATTGATCTTTTCGATAAAAATCTGTTACTGAATTTAAATCCTTTTTTATTAGTTAACAAAAGTTCTCGTCAAAACGATTACCTTATTAACCATCAATGTTATATTAAATTGATTTAAAAATGCGGAAGCTTTTTATTAATCGAGGAAGTTTAAATCGCGTGTTTTAGAAAATAGTAATTGTTTTAAAAACTCATCTTTTCCTAGTCTAGCAGTTTAAGGTAAGAAATCAAAACCCAAATAAAAGTTAAAACCACAAATGACCTTATTATATAACCAAAAACCCACTATGAAATTTAAATAAATAAAGTCAAAAGTAAAACATCAGCAATCGTGTGGCCACCTCCAAGTCCCTCGCGGCTTCAAACCGTCGAAGGCTGAGGATTACTTGTACAGTTAAAAGAAAGGGTGAGTTTACGAAAACTCAGTGTGTAATCCCCTATCAGTCAAATAGTAAACAATGCATGCAGTTATAGTCTGGGCCAGAGCCCTATTCAGTAACAGTACAGTTTGGGCCTTAGCCCTATACAGAAAACAGTGTGGGCCAAAGCCCAATACAGTATCAGTACAGTGCAATTATGCAACCCATCCCAATCCAGCCAACACACCGCTCCGTACCAACCAACACACCATGTGGGGATAAAATCGACCCACCCAGCCAATACACCAATATCACAACAAAGCTGCCAGTAATAGTAAAGCAGCAAAGCTACCAGTAACAGTAAATGTGGCAAAGCCACCAGTATCAGTATATGTGGCAAAGCCACCGGTAACAGTAATTGTGACATAGTCACCAGTACAGTGCTTCCTCCATATCAAAGTCTCAACCCCATGCAGTATGTCATGTCATAAATATTACGTGTATGCGAAGTCATACTCAGTACAATCATATATGTAATTCATAAGCACATCAGTCAGACGGAACATAAGGGCATAATCGTCATTTTACCATACAGGGGTATTACGATCATTTTACCCTACAGGAGTATTACGGTCATTTTACCCTACAAGGGCATTACGGTTATTTTATCCTACGAGGGCATTACGATCATTTTACCCTATAGTGGCATTACGGTCATTTTACCCTATAGGGGTATTACGGTCATTTTACCCTATAGGGGTATTATGGTCATTTTACCTATTTTAGGGTTTCAGCTTAAATAACAACATCTCCGAAGGTCTACAGTCGCCTCGAGCGACACAGATAACCTAAATGATCATAATGGTATAAATGGGCACAAGGCCCATTACTCGGCCCAAGTGGGCCCGCACGCTCGTGTGGCCCATTTAGCCCAAATTTATTTACGGCTATGTGACCTACATAGCCCAGTCCAATATTTATCACTTACCGTGGATTTAATCTGTGTGGGCCCACGAGCCTATTGGGCCTACATGGCCCATTTCGGCCCAACGTGGCCTAGTAACGTCCTAAGCCATGTGCGCGACATGACCAGTCTAACCTTCCCCACCTGACGGTGAGATTCACCCATATGGGCTCACGGGCCCATTGGACTAATGTGGCCCATTACAGCTTAAGCCCACGAGATCACTCGTGGTGGCCTCTTCAGTCTATCGCCCATGATTTGGGGGCTCGATTCACCACACGAGCTATCGCACGCTCGTGTGACCTTAAATGCTAAAGTTTCAGCTTTTCGGCTTTTACGGGTTCACAGAGATAGGTTTCGATGTACAGTTACATTCCTTGCTAGCGAAAAGGCACAGAAACCCTCGAGCACAAAACCTATACCCAAGCAAGGCACTCAATCAATCCTTTAATTAACAAGATTACGCATCCCCTTCTAATGCTTAAACCATAATAATCATTGATACCTGCCTTGATTGAACGAGCGTAGTCTAGCCCACTAAAACAGTTGACGAAATCGGATAACAGCCCATTTATGAATATATACGTTCAAACGGACCTATTAACCATTACCATATATGCAAGTAACTTGAACCAAGTGCAAAGTAACTTACTGAAACATGGTACTACGAAAGGCTGAAAGAGGTATCGACCTGCAATGGTACACCCAAAAGTATACCCTTAAATCGAGGTACCAGATGGGACAATTGTTCCCCTATCAAAATCGACATAGAGAAGAAGTTGTCAAAAGAAGGCAATAACAACTGATATAGAGAGAGACATAGTAAATGTACTACATGGCTAGATTAAAGAACACTTACCTAGTCAAAACAACCACAAAGGAGGGTATGAAGAATTCGGCCAGTATCACAGAATTAAGAGTAGAGGATAGGGAGTATTCAGCTAGTGTTGAAAGGGAGAAAAGAGAATCAACAATAGAAGAGAGAAAGAAAGATTACCTAAAAATTGAAAGAAACAGAGAGGAAGAGAAGCCAAGAATTGGCCAAGAGAAGAAGAGGGAAAAAGTAGAAAAAGAAGTCAAGGAATGTTTGCCAAAACTGAACCCAAAAGTGCTAAGGTAATCAGCCTAAGGACAAAATGATAAGAGGAGAAAGGAAAAGCGTAACAAACCAGAACCGAAAGCTACCCGAACAGAACAATTGCAATTATTCGGCTTCGGAAAACAAAGAGTAGAAAGAACCTCAATGTAAAAGGTAAAAACCAAAAATGAGGAGAAAAAGGCTTGAAACGTCAGAAAAAAAAAACCAAGAGACCCCCAAATGACCCTTAACGAACACTGCTCCGAGAAGAAATGGCCAAAATCGATTTCCCCCAATGCCTAAAGACCAAATTCAGCACAACACTCTCCTCCCCCTTCAAATTTCCTATTTTTCCTCCATAATCCATCCCATGATTTCCTTTTCAACCCCTTCCTTGATTTACTCCTCCAACAACCCATTCAAATTCTTCAAGACCCATTCAAACTTAGAGTCCCCATCTAACTTAAATACTAGCCTTCCCATATAGCAAAATAAATACTTCTTTTATGTTGCACCAGCACTCAAACCTCAGACCTTGAGGTTACTCTATACGCCACCTTGCCACCACACCACAGGCTCCTTTTGTGATAAAAATCATCTATAATTAATTATAAGACCTATGTGCTAGTGTCCAAATTCACTTAAGAGGAAAAGCTAAAATTTTGCTAAAGCCTAGATTTGAACCCAAGACTTCTCCAACACTCCTCAGGACACTAAGAGACTAAAGTAGGCATTTATTTGTGTCATTTCTTGCTTAACTAAAATATCTATGAGCAGTCTCCTAACCGCTCCCATGCTCAATGCCCAATACTTCTAGGCCCAATTTTGGGGCGTTACATAATTTATATACTTAATTTCGATACCTCAACTTTTATAATGTCATTAGCTAGTCTAAATACTTTATTCTAATTAAAATGATTATATGAATTTTTAAAAATTATTAGCACCGTTAAAATTTATACTACTATATATAAAAGAAAAGGCCTTAGCTCTTCCATCATTGACATCTATTGAATGCTATCTATTTCTCTCTTTTATTTCGATATAAGCATAAATGTTTAAATTTCAATTATGGTCCCTTTATTTGATTAGATTACATAAAATGATCACATTTCAATTTTGATCTCTAGATTATGCTCAAATTTAAAATTTAAGATTTAAGATTTATACTTTTTTTTTTACATAATTTGTTACCTCAATGTTTATAATTTAACTAGCTATATATATAAAAAGAAGGTTCTAAGATATTTTGTCATCACATGTGTCCTGTTTCTCTTTTTTGCCCTATAAGATAATAGTAAAATTTTAGTATTGATCCCTCTACTTTGCTAAAATTTTAGGGTTTAGTTTATATTTTAATTTGACATAATTTAGTCGTCTACTTTATCAATGACATTAGTTGGTCTAAGTAATTAACTTCTTTACCTATTCCGGTTAAAATATGGTCATGAATTTTGACTTAGAAACACCATTCTAAAACATGCAAAAAAAAAATCTATTTCAATATGATAAGTACACATTTCTAACAAAAAAAAAATCTATTTCGATTTGATATGTTTGAAAGGGTATTTTTAGGAGAAACTTCGGCCTAAACATTTTAATTGAAATAATAAACTATTTTGACTAACTAAAAATAGAACCAAATTATGTCAAATTAAAGCATAGATGTTAAACCCTAAATTTAGATATAATAGAAGGACCATAATCATAATTTGACTTAAAGACAATCATTTGTAATTTGATTTAATAAAAAAATTAACTTTTATAAAAAAAATTCTTAATCATAATAAAGATAATTACAATCATAATTATTTTAATAAACATATATAATACAATTTTAATAAGCATTTAATAAATAATTATAATATTATAAATTCTATCACATGTGTATGTATGTGGAAACCTAAGATTTAAAACACATATGTTTGTTTAAAAGTAACATATAATAAATAATAAAACCTATAGTTTGAAACTAATTATACAATTGGGAGATAATTAATTGAGCATATTTAAACAAAAAATATAAAATACATCAAAATGAAGCTTTAATTGAGCGGTAAATTTAAGTTTTTAGTAATTCAACTGGTCCGGGTTTAAACCTCACCATATGTATATTTTAATTGTTTTTTAAAATAAAAAAACTAAAATACCCTCGAATAATATAACATTTTTAATTATGAAAATACGTTTTCATAATTTCCTGTTAGAGTTGGTGACTCGATTGAGGGTGACACCAATCAATCATGGACTTAATAAATAGCATAGATAATTTTAATTATAATTATAATTAAAAAAAATTAAAACTCAACAATAGTGGGCAACATTCTACTCTTTATTAAATTAAGGTCTATTATAATGTTATTTTTCTTGTTAGATAGATACTAAGTTTATTTTTTTCAAAATGTCACAACGACACAAAAAAAATTTGACCGTATTAATAAATGAACTTAAAATTTTAAATTAAAAAAATAAAGAGTTTAAATTTCCGAATATAAAAATATGAATATTAAATTTCAAACATGAGAAAAAGCAAATTCTAACATTTAAATTTTTAGAGTTAAAAAATAAATAATCACCCTCACCTGTACGCATCTTTGTTCTGTCGTTAACTGATTCCCGGTACGTGTGAAATTCTTTTTAGCACATTTTAGAACAGGTAGGGTTTGACAGATGCCGGTCAAAGCATACTCAAGAGTAATAATTGATAAAAACAAATATTTGTCCATGTTCCCACTTTTTATGACTTTTTGTGATTGAAGCTGCCTTACGTGTTGCTGAGCTGTTCTTCCTCGTTTCAACCTTCAAACCATGGCTTAGTCAAAGTCGCATACTTTGAGGCTGAGTCAAACCACAGCCGTAGAATAAACATAGAGCCTGAACCTCGGGTGAATTTCATCCAATTCCAGGTATCTTCTATTTTCTGCTAACGCTCTACTCAGAAACAAAAAAATTTGCAGGCAATTAGTAGCATTAGTTTGATTAAGCTTTTGTGCTTCTAAAAGGGTATTTTTGAATATTTCCAATGGTTCTTTCTTTTTTATTATTTTGTTAGATTCTACAGTTTACGCAATCTACAATTTGAGGAGTGGATGACATTTGCTGAGTTTCAATCTGATCTTTGAAGTATCATCACTTGCTCTCTTAGCATGTTGGCAGATTTCAAATCCTTTTTAATGATTGCTATATTGTTTCTATTACTAGACCAATTAAGCATAGCACCAAGGAAATGTGGAACTCCATGTTGATTGCACCAAGTTGCTCTCACATGGGGGATATTGAGTGCCATGTCAAGGTTTACTAGCCCCCAAAAAAAACTAAACGAAGCAGAAACTTTTGATTTTTTTATTAACATTTCATTTTATTTTTATACAAAATTTATAACATTTAAATAGAAGGATAAAAACATTCCTCCCAATCGAGCTGAGCTAAGCTGGGCGTGGTTAGAAAATTCTTTATATATTTAAACAAATACAAAAGAATGATTATAGCAAAAATAAAAATAAAAGAGAACATTAATCGGCCATCCGAAATGTTCCGATTAATTTCATCGTCATGTTACTACTAACAACTAAATCAATAAAGTAGTACTCAGTTGCTAGCTAGCTGCAACAAAATATTCATTTGAGATTAGGCTGCCGCATTAAATGGAATCATTTGGTCCGATTGGTAGCCGTGGTTGAGCCATAACTCGGCCTGCAAAGGCCTTCTGGTTGATGCAAGGCGGGCCATTACTTCCAGGAATGTTGGTGCAGCCATTGTGTTCAGAAGGAGGGGTAGGTTCTCCCTTTTGGACAGACTGTAGGACAAGATCATACCCATTTAGAACACGGCCGGAAGCCTCGTATAGATGAGTGCTTACAAGAAAAATAACAGCTGCGGTGACAAGAAAATGTAGATTGCTCATTTTGATGTATATGGTATCTAGCCCTGAAGTTTGAGGAAATTAGATTGTAAGGTAGGCCTATTTATATGTGTTTATCACAACTTGAATGACTAGAATACATGGCTCTTGACTCATGATCCGAAGAAAACCATGTCTTACAAATTGAATCAAAGGATTCAAAGTAAAAAAAAAAAAGGATGCAGGTCAAATAGGAGGCGTCGTCACGTAACTATAAAATCAGATAAATCTGTTTTAATTGGCATGTGGATTGGACTATGGACTTTGGGGTTTTCTTGGTCGGCTATGCTTTCTCTTCTGAAGCTTTTTAACGTTCCCGGACTGGTGGAAATATCAGCAAAGTGATGACCATCGTTCATTGGCGTACATATAAAGATAAAAAAATATTAAATGGATACTATTATATTCATAGCTGCCTCATTTTATTAAGAAATATTAATTAAGCGAAGACAAACTTGGTTGGGATGAAGATTCTGTTTGCATGGCCCATGGTATCTGTTCCGTTACTTCCTCAGCGGGCACTTTTGAAGGTGAAGAATCTTGGGGGACACGTAACTACTAAGGTTTAATTCTTTGAATATGTCTGAAATTTGAGTCACATGTTTTCAAATTACACGAAAATATTTCTTTTCTGGGGAAAATGAAAATTCAGTCAGTCACCATGAGGAAAGAGACAGTGAAGCTTCAGGAAATGGGGGATAAAAACGTCTGACTGCTTCAACATTGTTTTAGTGTCTTTAGACCGAATCTTTTGACAAACGAGTTGACCTTAGGTTTTAGGGGAAAAGAAAGAAATACAAAGTGTATGGGGAAGACTTGGACAAAAGAAAAGACTGCAACCTTTTACTGCTAACCAAACCAATGATAAATAAGTATTAAACATAGTAACATCAAATAAATAATAAATTTGGATAAGTATTATCCAGAAGCAGCAAGTGGCTACAACTTTACAAATATACAGTTTCGTGCCAAGCAATTGTCAAAGCATTATGAAGTAGAATGCTATAGTTATTTATCCCCTAGCTTCACATAACCTAATGTTGATTAGATTGTTTAAGTAAAAGTTGTAATTGATTTGTATTTCATAGATTAACGTTAGGTATTTATACAATAAGAGTATTATATGGAATAAAATTCAATAAGAAGATATATATATATATATATATATATATATATATGGTATGAAAGTGTTGATATACGGTATCAACGAAGGTCAAAATTGGAGGTTAAGATGGAGAGGGATAGTGTTCTGGTTCAGAAAATAGAGAATAAGCCCTTCTCAAATGAAGTGCTTGAGGTTACTTAAACTATGAGTAGTTCGGATAGATAATTAGGTTGAATCTCGAGTCGAATTCTTATATATATTTTGTAGTCATATAAGAGGAGTACATTCCAGCCTAATCAAATAATTATAGGAAAAAATTTCCGACATATACAAGGTTACATATCCTTGTCACTCCCCTTCGAGTTGAGTCGGGCAAAGGTTCAACTTGCAAATGTTCTCTTTCACCAAATCATGGAAACCGTCTTTTTATTTGCTGTGTCATGCACAAAGAAACAAAGTAAAAATACATAATTCAAGCATTAAAAAAAATGACGATGTTAGTGAATATCAGTTGCATGCAACGACATTAGTTGTTGCTTGTCTATTTTGTTGACATATTTCGATCAGATTAAGAATATTAGTTTTGGGCATCTTTTTAAGAAATATTTAGCAGCAACTTTCATTATCATAATTGATTAAGATGTTTACTCAAGCAAAGGCATTTTGAAAAGTTCTAATATGATTCACTTAACTTGTTTAAAGAGATATTGCAATAGAATAAGTTAAAGTAAAGATCTCTTTTATCTCTTACCATAACAAGAAGTCTAATTAGGGTGTAATTTAAGTGATTTATCATACTAATTCAGTTTCAAAAGTCTAAAGAAGTATATATATATATATATATATATATTAAAAACTACTATTTTATGGATGAGTTTGAGAAAGCACTAAACTATTAATTAGAAGTGCAAATTGTATTGTAAAACAAATTGTTTTATTGGTTTATAACTAAGTTTTCATAGGAGAAAGAATGGGTGGGAAAGTTGAATCTAGATAATTGCATAGGAGTAAAGTTGTAATAAGTTTCAGTGAGTTAAAGCTTGAATCATCTTTTGTATTGTTGAATTATAGTATACTACTCTCTAGGTAAGGCCCTACAAGCATAGAAAAAGGTTTTGAATTGTGCAACAAATTTATGTTTTCATTGTTTTTATTTTCCCGTCTTAGTTATTTCTTTAAGTTGCTTCGATTATTTTTTTAAGTTGCAACTCACAATACAATTGGACCAACAACTCAACACTAACAATCAAAATTAAAGCTAGACACTAGAAGAATTTGGTGAAGATACTACTATTGAATTGCTAAGGCATGGAGTAAAGCTTGATCTCCAGACCCCCTGTGCTTGATGGCTCCAGCTATGCATACTTGAAAGCACACATAAGGGTGTTTATCAAGTCCATAAATGAGAAGGCGTGCAGAGAAATACTTACTAGATGGGAACCGCCAGTTGTTGTAGTAGACGGTGTTAACACTCTTGAACCAAGCACCACTTGGACCACTAGGGAGAATAAGGATGCCAATTATAACTATTTGGCTCTAAATTTCATTTTTAATAGAGTGGACCCCGAAAATTTAGGAGAATATCCAAGTGCACCACTACTTAAAAGGAATGGACGATTCTTAAGACTACACATGAAGGGACTTCAATTATGAAGTAATTCAAACTCCATATGTTAACATTTAGGTTTAAGAATCTCAAAATGTTAGAGAATGAAACATTATTTGATCTTTATGCAAAATTGTATGACATCTCTTACCAAGCTTTTGCTTTTAATGAGGAGTATTTAAATTCAAAGTTGGTGCAGACTGTCCTTAAATATCTTTTAAATTAATAATTTTTATTCAAAGTGACTATCATAGAGAAGGCTAAGGATATCAACACAATCAGGATTTGGAAGAAACCAAAAGGGGCAAAGTCAAGACAAAAAAGAGCATTTTTTACAAGTTGCTTCTTTAGTTGTAACTAATGAAGAAACTAACATTAAGAATATGTAGAAGCAGTTAACCATTCTCACTAACAAATTCAACAAGGTATTCGAGTAGCTATTAAAAAAACATAACCTTTTAAGGAGGTCAAAATGTCAATAAAGGAATAGGGAAAGCAATAGTTATAAGAAGAACCCTAAAGAGAAAAAGAAAGGCATGCAATCTTAAAAATATGAGAGGAATAGCCATACATAAGCTAAGTGTGTTGTAGTACCTATGAGTAATATTGAGTGATGATAAGTACATAAGTAATTATATTACCTTCAATTCCCAAGTGGAAATTAGAGTTACAATAGATTCTAATAGCAGTATGAGTGATGCTAAGTCAATAGAAAACTTCATGGACACTTACAAGACTATTCTTTATAATCGAGACAAGGTTTGTAAAATTAATGTATATTTCACCGATGGAGAAAAATATGTAGAAATAGGTGTATCAAATGCTCTTGAGAAAGCTTGAAGAAAATGACTCCCTGTTGACTAAAAATGGAATCAAACTCAATGAAACTATGAAGGAATTGAATGCAACCCAGTCTATTTTTAAAAATGATAGGTTCTAAAAGTAGAAAGTTGAATAAAGTCCTTGTTGTTTGAAGAAAGGAACATGGTCATGGAGGTTTGGGTATGTAGACATAAGAGATGAAAAATGACCCCTCAATAGTTTTTTTGAAAGCGAAGGGAATTGTTGAAAGCTCCAAGATGGTTAAAGTTATTCACACTTGTGAAAAACCCCAGAAGTACAAGGAAAGAATGGTGTATCATTATTGTCGTGTTCTAAGGAATATCATGCCCAAATTTTGTAAACCGCTAAAGGATCTTAGAATAAAAAAGTCAGTTGCATCACCAACTGCAACTCGAGTTACAACTAATAGAAAGCAGAATAAGTAACTTACTTGAAAGGAAAAAAGGTCAAAAGTACTTTATGGTTGCTCACAGTTCTTGAAGGCATAAGACTAGAAATAGAATGTGCTTGAAGGAATTTCAAGCAAACCATAAAGGCAAAGTGACTTTTAACGATGGCAAAAAGGTTGGATACTTGGAAAAGGTGTGTTAAATATAGAATGAATTATAAAGCCTTAGAATGTTTTCCTTTCGGAAGGCATGAAAGCCAAGCTGATCAACATAAGCCAACTTTGTGACAAATATAAAATGATGAATTTTACTGAAGAGAGCTGCAAGGTGATTGACAAATTAGATGAGTTGATCATGGAGGGAGAGAGATAAAACATTCAAAAATTGCTATTGTAACAGTTCGTTTTTAGTGAAATTGGCACAGTGGTTTTAGGACCACAAATTTGAAGTGTAAATAATTATTTTATTATTATTTTAATGTCTACAGTATGTTATTAGTTTCGTATAAAAATTTCGTTAAGAAATTTTTTCGTTTGTATGCTTAATTTGGTGAAAATGACTGAATCATAAAAAAGTGCAAAAGTATAGTTCTATTAGTTAAAGGTATTAAATAGCTATGAAACTTTAAAGCTTAGATGGTAATTAGACCATTATTATATTAGTGGACAAAGATGGACATAAAATTGATGTTTTAAGTAGTTTAAGTTAAAGGTTAATAAAGTAAATTAATAAATAAATGAAGTAAAAAAATGTAAAAGAAGATATCATCTTTTTTTTTTGAGAAACACCACCCAAAATTCAAGAACAAAACACCATTCTTTAGCTTTGAACATTCGGCTACATCTCCTTGCTTGCATGTAAGTAGTTTTTGTCTTGTTTTTAATGATTTTTATGTTTTCAAGTCGTTGTAGCTTAATCTAGCTAGCCCATGGACTAATTTGTAAAATTGTTAAAGGATTAGGGTTTTACCATGAATGTGTTTGTATTATATTTTGAAGTTTAATGGAAGAAAACGAATCTTTGTTGTTAAATAAACAACTTTTGTAAATTGATTTTTGATGAAATTATCATTTAGGGACTTATGGGTAAAAGTAGTAAAATATCATGATGAAATTGTGAATTTATGATTTGTGTGGGTTGATATGAGTCCCTACGTAAATCGAAAAGCATGATATAAGGACTAAATTGCATAATGTTAATTTAAGAGCTTAAGGATTAAATTGTAAAGAAGTCAAAACATTAGGGGTAAAAATATAATTTTTTTAAAAGTATGAGTTTTGGACTGGATTGAATAGAATGAATATTAAATGGATTCAATTTTCTTATTTAGATCAAGTTAAGCCTCGTACGGATCTAGATCGAGAAAAAGATAAAGTCTCGAATTAGTGATCATATTTCGACGTCTTTAAAATTGAGGTAAGTTCGTATGTTTAAATAATGTTTAATGTTATTTGATATATATGCTATTACGCTGTCATAACGTTGCCTACAAAAGAGTACGAGTTCTAGTAAGCAAAGCTAGACACGAAAGGTCTAAATTAACGTAGAGTCGCCACTAACCAATTAGGGCTAGGTTGGTTAGCCACCTATTGTCCAAAAATCTAGAATTAATACTACGAAAAAATCTTTAAAATCTAGACTCGATCTCATCACCAAATTTTGGGTTCGGGAGTACGGTTACGTATGGGGAAGGTTATAGCACCCCCACAATGCCTATCCGAGGATAGTCCTACGGAGTCTTAAGAGCTACATTTTTTTTTATTTAAGCATATTAATGTCTTAATCTAAGCTAAAATCTTATGAAAATCTTAAATAAAAACTCTAAAGGAAACGCCTCCGGTTTACTTGTAGCTCGATTAAGATGTGTTCACCATACTTATCTAATTTGAAACTTAAATTAGAGATTTTTACTTTTAACGGGAACCCTAAAAGATACCTAAATAATTCTAGTAAACCTTCAATTCCTAAAATTAATTCTATTTTAGAATTCTAAAAAAAAAAACCTAGAAATTACCAATGAATTAAGAGAAATATCAAAATACATCTACAACTTATTCGATCTTTTATTATTATTTAAAAGATTTAATTAATAACGTTGAACCTATCAAGATCTTACAAAAGTATCCTATGTCAGATTTATTATTTATCTTATTTAAAATTCTTGATCTAAGATTTAAATTCGTCAAAATCCTAAAATGATAAATCTTAAATAACATTTATTAGCTTTCTTAAAAAAAGTTTTTAAAATAAAATACTTTGAAAGACCTACTCATGATTTACAATTCACCTACAAAAATCTTTAGTTTTAATCTTGAATAAAGTCCTACAAAATATTTACATATTAACTTAAGATTCTAATCATATACGATATTTAAAACTAATTTAAAACCCTAAAAAACATCTTACATATTATTTATAATTTTTCTAAGGTAAATGGTGGGTAAGATCTTAAGGACTAACCTAAATCCAATATAAAAACCTTATGGTTTCATTAAAATATAACACCTACTTAACTAACTTCATGTCAACAATTATAGGATGGAAAAATAACCTAAAGTTCCCTCTTTTAAAACGAATAGTAATAAAATAGAAAAATTAATTAAATTGGCTAAAGTTAATGAAAAGTTAAAACTCTTTTAAAATGGCAATAATAAAAAGAAAATTTAAATAAATGAAATAAATAAGACCTTAACATGATGATGATAATAATAACAATAATACACTTTATTCATAATACAATAAAAGAATCAAAGTAACATAAATAAATAATATTAAAATGTATGTAAGGGGAATGTGTAAAAAAATATATAAATAGACATGAAAATAAATAAAAACAAAATAAGAATAAATAAAAATTATACAAGTGTGAATAAATATAAAACATTAAAATAAAATTCATAATTGACATTAAATATATAATGTATAAATGCAAGTGAAATGGAAGATATAAGTGTAAATTATTTATTAAAGATAGAAACAAAATGGCATAGCTTGATTTTAGGACTAAAAGATAAAAAAATGTGGAAGACAGAGGACTGATATAGCAATTAATTTGCTTTTAATTTTTAAATTTTTTATTAAATCAAATGTTTAAATAAATAAAAGGGTTATAGGTGTAAATAGGTCAAAGAGTGAGGACGGTACTGCAAAAAATATGGTACTTTTTGTAAATTTAAAAAGTAAGGGGTGGGAATAAATTACTTATTTTTGGCACCTATAAATGAAAAAAAAACAATTCATTCTTTTATTTTAATCTCATTGTTTTTCAAAAAAACATCTTCCTCTTTCTATTCTAACTTCTATGTTGGCCATGGCTCTACCACCGTAGAGCCAATGGCTCTTTGGCCTCCAGTGGTGAAGTCGCCGCGTACGGTGCCCAGAATTTTTTTTTTCAAAATCAAAGTTTTCGTTAGAAAAAATCATTACTTTTCTTAAAAATCAAAACCTTATTTTGAAATAGTTAAAAAAATTAAAACTTTATTTTAAAATTTTAAAATTTCCTTTAAAATGACTTAAAAAATAGATTTTTTATTTTCCAAAATCTAAATTTTCTCCTTTTTAAAAAAAACACTATTTTTTTTAAAGATTAAAAATTTTATTTTGATGTAGTTGAAAAAACAATTAAAACTTTGTTTTAAAATTTTAAACTTTCCTTTAAAATGACTAAAAAAACATATTTTTATTTTTCAAAATCTAAAATTTCTCCTTTTTTAAAAAACACTATTTTTCTTAAAGATTAAATATTTTACTTCGAAATAGTTGAAAAAAAATCAAAATTTTGTTTTAAAAATTTAAAATTTCCTTTAAAATAACTAATTTTTTTTATTTGTTAAAATCTAAACTTTCTCTTTTTTAAAATCTAAACTTTCTCTTTTTAAAAAAAAATCAAAACTTTTCTCAAAATCAAGTTTTTTTTTTTAAAGAAACCTTTATTTTAGAAAGGGGAGGGAAAAAAAGGGGATTTTTGGAGGGCTCCTAGGGCCGGAGGACTAACGGCCCGATGACGTCCTCTTCATTAGAACCTAAAACCTGATCTCTCATGACATGCTTATAGCAAAAAAAAAATAGAAGAAAAGAAAAAAAAAGAAATAGAATGCTTATAGTTGTTGTATTTTTTTTAACTTTTTTTTTAAGAACAAAAATAATGAAAAGCCTCCTTCTTTTTTCTTTTCCTTTCATGTTTATATATATATATATATATATATATATATTAATCTTGCTTATTTGTAAAAAAAATGATAATAATAGTATTTAATAATAGTAATAGTAGTGATGATAATAATAATAATAATTTGGGCCTTTGATAGGCCCAAAAAGGGAAAGAAGAAAAAAAGAAAAGAAAAATAAAGGTCTAAAATAGACCAACATCGGGTGAGCTTCGAATGGCTCAAAAGAGAACAAAAATTTAAACGGCCCCTAATCGAGCTCGGACAAAAACGAGTGTCTACAATGCTATTTATCATAGCATGCTATGACGACTATCGAGCCTCGTTTCAACCATAGGAATATATAGGATACAAATGACATGTCATTAGGGTTACCATGTTTCGGGTGCTGGTCCTGAATGTCCTACTGATGGCTGAGTTCCAAATATTGTTGGAAATACTCATCAGCTTGTGTAAGCGACATCATGTAGCTACATTCCGACCATCGGCTTGTGTGAGCAGACCTATTTATGGCTCGAGTGAGCATCGATGTAAAGGAAAATGAAAGGAAATGGTTTCGGTCATATGTTTAGCACACTTTGTGTGAGCATCTCGTGTTCCAATATTATTCTAAATGGTTCAACGGGCATGAAAAAGGAAGGAACGGTAAGTGTTCTGGTAGTTAAGTTAATAACTTATAAAAAGGTAAGAATTGTTGATGATCAAAGTATGTATAACCATGTTTATGGAAAGTATGAATACAAATGTACTATGTTCATGAAATCTAACTTACCATGTGATAATTTTGCTAAGTTATGTGTTTAATCACTAACTTGTGTTGTTGATTGATGCTTAGCTTGTGCCAAGCTTATGTTGCATTGATTCATGTCTATTTTATAAGATTATACATTGAAATGGTAAGTTATGTTCATGATTTACGAGCTTACTAAGCATTATATGCTTACGTAGTTATCTTTCCTGTGTTTTATAGATTATTGGAAGCTCGATCGGTTTGAAAGCTCGTCGGAGACCTATCATACTATCCGGTGATTATATCGATAGACTTTGATGTTTTGGTCATGGTTATAATGGCTTGTATAGGTGGACTTGTGTTTAATGATTTAGTTGATATGTTTGGCATGTATATATGGTAATATGGTTGGTGTGCTTTTAATACTTTGATGCTTTGATGGTTGGTGTCGATATGGATAAGTGAATGTATGTTTTGAATAACCAATTTAGTAGGTTAAGATGTGATTTGGTATGGAAATAGGTTAGATATGAATGGTTGATGAATGGCTAAAATATGCACATGTTTAAGTAGATTTGATAGATTATGTTAGAAGTGCCTTGTTGGTATATTGGTTGAATGAATTGTTTTATATTGAAATGGTCATATTGTGTATGTTTTGGCATGTTTTGGTGCCTTGATCATAGGTGCATATGGCTTCTAGGCACTTGTTGGAAATTGGTGAAAAAAATGGCTTGATTTTGGCCAATTTCTTGTCTACACGGGCATGTGTCTCTGTAACACCCCTTACCCGTGTTCGACGTCAGAATAGGGTACGAGGCATTACCGGACTTAATCACTAATCATAGTATAAAAACCAATTCATAATTTCACTCTAATTTAAAACTTTTTCAAACACATTCAAGCTGTCCCTTAAAAAGAGCTTACAAGGCCCATATCATGCTTTAATTCAACCACACACATAGGCAAGCATGCACATTCATAAATTGCATCATTTAATTAATAACATAATCAAGACTATCTACATTAAATGACTTTATACAATAGAGACCTTCAAATAACATAGATCAGTAGTTTAGGCCAATTCCTAGCAACTTAGTAACAATTAAACGAGTCTCCATACATGCCAAAGACTTAAAAATACTTTAAAACCTTTATATATCGATCAATAGTTTGATAGTGTGATTTAACCTCCGGCGACCTCCAACTTGAGCTAACATCTGAGATACTATAGGAAAAAGGAAAGGAAGGGAGTAAGCATTATAACTTAGTAATTATGTAAATATTAATAAACAATACATTATCATACTTTAAATGAAGTCACAATATATTCCCGGAATATTACCATCACAAACACACACATACTTTCACTATTACAATCATAAACAGGTTCAAAATAAGCTGTCTAGCAGAGTACCAGCAGCTAAATTATTTATTTCTGGAGCTACAGAACTCCAAATTACAAACTGTTAATTTTTATTGAAACTAGATTCACATATATTCTTACCATAAAGTTTTCAGAATTTTTGGTCTAGCCAATTAGTACATTTTATTCATTGAAGTTACCCCTGTTTCACTGCTCAACTATTCTGACCACTCTTCACTATGAATCAATTTTATCCTTGTACAGAATTCAAAGGATGTTCTCGTTTATTTTATTTGAAACTAGACTCATTAAGGATTTCAAGCATATAAATTATATTCCATAATTATTTTTGTACAATTTTTCATGATTTTTCCAAGTCAGAACAGGGGATCACGTAGTCATTCTTAACCAGTCTCTCAAAAACTTAAATATCTCATAATATAGAATTCCTTTGCTTGCTCTGTTTCTGTTATATGAAAATAGACTCATTAAGCTTTAATTTGATATCTCATTCAGTCTCTGATTCAATTTCTAATATTTTTGGTAAATTTTTAGATTCACGTCACTGCAACTATCCATAACAGTTTTATTATCAATTTTGATCTTTCACACTTCAATTGTATTCATCACTTACCCATAACAATCTTTCCAATTTCCAATCACATATCGAGCATATTGCTCATAAGTTACACACGTATATACTTACACTTATCATCACAAAGTCATACATAATTTCATTTAATCAATTCCCAGTTGAACGCTTGAATAATATGAGATCTGTGATGGTATCGCACTTTGACCCACCTTTAAAATTGAAGCTCTCTTGTACACATAGTGGCCTTCACTTAGCACCACTCATGTGACCTAGCTCGATTGTACACATAATTTTGGCTCTCTTGTACACATGGTGAACACTTAGTACCACCCATGTGACCTAGCCAGTTTATCTCGTAGCTCTCTTGTCTACATGGTGTCCTTCACCTGGAACCACGCATGCGACCTAGCTACATATATCCCGTAGCTCTCTTATCTACATGGTGTACACATAGTATCACCCATGCGACCTAGCTACATCATAATGTCTCGTAACTCTCTTGTACACATGATGTGCACTTAGCGCCATACATGTGACCTAGCTACATACCATCTGTATCATCCAATCTTTCCGAAGGTTCAACCGGGATTTCTCTCTCTTTCTAATACTTGATTCCATACTTCCAATAGTCAATTATGATTCAAAAATCAGCTACAATACATAAAATATGCTGAAATATAAAAACATAATAAAGATAATGTATTATTTACATACAAACTTACATACTTTCTCATTTCCATGTCGAATTAATATTGAACATTTAAATCATCATAATTATACTTACTTTCAACACCTCGGCAATCAGAGTAAATATATCAATTTTACATTGAAACATGCATAAATTAATGCTTATTATACATATGAACTTACCTCGATACTAAAACGGTCATTTTACCAACTTTCCCGATTTTCGATTTTTCTCCCATTCTAGGTTCAAATCTCGTTTTCCGGGATCTAAAACATCATATTTTATACTTATTTAATTAATGTACTATTCAAAACAGTCCTTAACTCAAAATTTGGCAAAATTACAATTTTGCCCCTAAACTTTTGTATATTTACACTTTTGCCCCTAGGCTCGGGAATTAAACTTCATCCCTTATTCTTATGTTTTATGACATGCTGATCATTTTTCCCTTCTATGGAAACATCAAATTCTCACTCTAACACATAGTTATGAACAATAAAAACTTTTACCGACTAAGCCGCTTTACTCATTTTTTTTCTTAAAACTGCTTAGCAAAAGTTGTTTAACATAATTTCAGCCTTCATATTCTACCATAAAACATCAAAATAAACACATTTCACCGATGGGTATTTTTTCAAATATGAACCCTAGCTTAAATTATTGCTAGAATAAGTTTAATCAAGTTACCGGGATTCCAAAAACGTAAAGAACTTGAAAAACGGGGCTAGAACGGACTTACTATTGAGCTTGGAAAGCTTGAAAACCCTAGCCATGGCTTCCCCCATGCTAATTTTGGCCTCCATGAAAAAGATGAGTCAATTTTGGCTTTATTTTCCCTTTTTATTTCTTTTAATTACCAAATGACTAAAATGGCCTTAAGGCCTTTCTTTAAATTTTTGTCCTATTCATGCCCATTTTTGTCCAAACGAAATATAATGGTCTAATTACCATTTAAGGACCTCCTCCTTAAACCCCCATTTCAATCAAGTACTTATGAATTAGAACACATATTTTGCAACTTTTGCAATTTAGTCCTAAAAGTCCAATTAAGCACTTTATCAGTAAAATTACTTAACTATATTTTTACACAATATTTTAGTCAATAAACAAACCTTAAAACTTAATCAGAATAAATTTTTCGACTTTGAATTCGTGGTTCTAAAACCATGTTCTGTTTAGGCCCTAAATCGGGCTGTTACAGCAACTTTTGCAAATAAGCCCTAATAGGAAAATTAAACATGCAATCTATAAAATTTCTTATCAATACTCTAACACATGCATCTAATCACTCGGTAAATCATAAAAATTAATCGAAATAAAATTTGCTATCTCAGATTTGTGGTTTCGCAACCACTATTCCATTTAGGCCCTATTTCGAGATGTTACAGTCTCAGTTGTGTATGACACACAGCCTGGCACACGAGTGTGTGGCTTGGCCGCTTGACCCAAGTCAGAGAGTTACATGAGCACAAACATGGGCTGGGGCATGGCTGTGTGTCCCTATTTTGAATGTTACACGGGCGTGTGTCTCAACCGTGTGAGTCACACGACCGTGTGACCCCTGCAGTGTGAATTTCTCTAATTTGTTCCTTAATGTTTCAAATGTTTTCAGTTTAGTCCCGAATCATTTTTAAAGTGTTTCTAAGGCCTCGAGGACTCGAATAAGGGACGATATGCATGTGTTTAAATAGATTATGCTATAATTTATGAAATGTTTGGAAATGAATGATTTTAAGTTACATTTTTATGGTAATACTCTGTAACCCTATTCCGGCGACGGATACGAGTTATGGGTGTTACAAACTATAGGCTAGTAAAACCACTCACTTGAAATCTAGCTAGCTCTTTAGATATTGAGCTACAACATGAGAGACTTGTATTGGAAAAATCTCAGTTTGAAAACGGTTTTCTTGCATAGTAGAAAATTAAAATTTTGAAAACCGACCCAGTTTGTGATATTTATAACAATAAATCTTAACAAAATACTTACGTGTGTTTTTGGATAAATGGATCTTTGATTTTTTTAGATTTCAACCAAACGATCTTTTTTGTTATTCTTATACTACGAACTACTCCGAATGTAGGCTCAAACCAATTAAATCAAAACACATAACTAGAAAAAGTTTTCTTTTGGTGTAAAAACATAAATTCTCTCTTCTTAAATAGAAATCAGTAAAATTTTTATTTTGAAAAAATATATTTACAAGTTGAGAATAAATTTTCTCTATTTTTCAACAAAATAACAATCTCCTAAAAGTAGTGTTAACAGCTCTACTGATGTCATCTATTTATAGGAAGAGAATGTAGAACCCATGTAAAGTTGTAGAGGTTTATTTTAAATAGAAAAATAACATCCTACTTAGAGTAGGAGAGGGTTGAACGACTCACCCTTGTATTTCTACTAGGGTTGTTGCTCCCTTCATGTTATATGAGGGGTTTTAGGCCTTTCTCACATCAGGTTCAATTACAAGTACTTCTTGGGCCTTTTTGACCCAATACTGTGTAATGTGATCCAATCCGATTCAGTTTTTCTATTTTCCAAAATAAACTTTAATATTTACATATTAAATAATTTTCTCATCCCAATTTTACTCAAGTAAAATTTTGACGATTTTACCTTCAATAAAATTTTGAGAAAATTCGTTCAATATGTCACAACTCAACATGTCCACTATGACCGAATGGTTTATTTTTATTTCTGAGCTTTAAAACAGTCCAGAAACATAAATTCATTCTTCTATAATTTTTTTAAAAAAATCCTATATAGGATTGCAAATTTCCATTTCCATTTTCATTTCTATTTAAGAAACCTACATTCATTTCCAAATGATTCCATCCATTTTAGAAAAAACCATAATCATTCTTGAATGTCTCCCATTTCTCTTTTTCTATTCAACTCGTTCATTTTTATTTAAACACAAAATTCATTTATGTTTTCAACGAGCTATCATAAGGGCCGATTGGACATATGAAGTTGAGACTTAAATGAATTATAGTTAAGTTTCGATTTTTCACCTATTATTTATAAACTCATTTAGTCACGAAATCATTCCACTAAAGTATCGTGATTGAGCTCTCCCCAATGACATACCATTACTAAAGCAACTACTTAGTACTCACCCAATGACCTTGTCATAAGTGTGTTACCCTTATAGGGTATCCTTAATCTCTTTGGGATAATATCTGTTCTCCTAATATGATCCTATTTTATCTCATCGTAACCATTACATCTTCCTTCATGAAAAGTCAATCACTATCAAATTATGATCAAGTCATCCATCATAAAGATGGACGACCCGTGGCTACGTTTACTTTTCATCAACCATGTAATGCCAGTGAAAAGATATCATTTACCCATGTTTTAGGCTATGAATTCTTTATCTTTTGAACTCGGGCTTTTACTTACATAAAATTATATAAGTCACGCAAACATAGTCCGTCATCCACTCAGGATTTAGGTATGTCACATTATGAATGTCATAAGCGAATAAATATATAAACGGATTTAGGATTTATTCTGCTTGGGTCCTATCCAATGTACTGTCAATTTAGTCAATCATATTTATGTCTTTATCTTTTGGGTGTCATCTGCTCTGATGCCCAAAACAAGGCACCTTCCCAATTAGACTTGATAGATGACATATTAGTCTTTCAATCGATTTACTCATTTTCGATTAGACTAAGGACATGTTTAGGTTCATCTACTAATACAAGTTGTCTTTCTGTACTACGATTCGACTACGTTATACCACTTAGTATCAGTTTAAACAACAGAGAACCAATGAGCAACATTTACTTCTAGTTTGCTTTGCATGCAAAAATAATTTAAGGACAATAATACAAAGTATATTAATTTAACTCATGAATAATTTTATTAATCAATCTGTTCGAAAAAATTACAGGTGTACTTAGATGAAAATACTACACTTAGGGCATCAGATCCAACAACTAGGCCATGTACACTTTAGAGGTTTGCAAAGATTGGTAAGATATAATGTCGTTTGAGGATTATCAAAGTTAGGGGGAACAATACATGATCTATCGTAATTTGACATGTCAAATTTGACTTTTTCAAATACTTGATGAGCTTGTTTTCAAGCGATTTCCAAGTCTTTTTAATGATTTTTATTGATTTTTAGATTTTAGAATTAATAATATTTTATTGCATTTTATTTCCTTTGAGACCTTAATTGGCAAATTGTGCCATTGGGAGTCTAATGGTTGATTTGAGCTTGTGTAGGGAAATGACTAGTGGTGAGTAAGGTGTGGTCAAATATTGGTTAGCAGAAAGGGCATACAAAGTTTGTTATTGATTGTTCATGAAAGATTTGGGCAATGTTTTGTTTCATTGAGATTTTCTTTCATAGGTGCTAATCCTTGAGCATAACATCACCTAAGCTAGTTCTAGTGTGGTTATTTTTGGCTTGGTGATTTTGGTTGGTTTTTTGGCTGTTTTGGTTGTTATTGAATGTTGCATCATGTTATATGTTTGGCCTGCACGTCATTGTTTTTTTTTTTTATGAATATTACATTCTTGGTCTATTTTGGGATTCTTTACATAATTATTGATATAGGTAAAACTAATGGTATGATATCTCAGATGGCGTTTCATCTTTGATAGTTGAACTGTCGTCAAATGTAGTTGTCAATTCGGGTCAATTCTACACTTAAGGAACTTGTTTTTTAAGAAATTTAGGATTTTAATTTATGTTTTTAGTAATTAGGCTTATGATTAAAAGTTAATAAAAATAAGTGTTTTTAACACATTTTGTAAGTGTTGTGACCTAATAGGCCGACACGGGCCTTAGGTTGTGCTAATTGGTCCAATTGAGTGTGTAGGATAGAGATATAAAGGTCCAATTGAGTGGAAGTAAGGGTCGAGTGAGGCACAAGCTTCCTAGGACGTCAAAGCATAGAACGAACAACACAAGAAAGTATTTAGGTGTCGTGTCGCGCCACGCAATGCGTGTGGCACAACACAAGGCTGACGTGTTGCCCAAGTATTTCAGGTTTATTTTCGTCCATGCAATCAAACTTATACAAAGACCTAAGACGTGCTGAGGACCTAATTTGGGCTGCTAACACCTCTATAAATAAGACATTACGGGTTGAATGTAATAAATTCATCCTAGAGACCTTCAAAAACCCTCGTAGTTTAGAAGTAGTTGTAGTTTATTTTCTTTTTGACTTTTCATAACTTGTTTTTCTTCTTGAGTCAATTTTGATTCAAGAACTTATTTATTTAATTAAAGTATTCAGTTTTTGTTTTCCTTTGCATTCGTTTTATTTTTGTATTCCAATCGAGAGATTTGCTACTCCATTCCCTATTCGATATTGAGTCCATGGTTATTCAAATTTCTTTTCTTCTCCGAATCAATTGTGTACTTTACATGATTTGTTCAATAGAAGTTTAGATTATGAATTGCATGAGTGGCTAAATCTCTTAGGGGAGATTAACAAGTGGATGAGGATGTGATTAATGGAGGATTTAGGGTTTCCTGAGAGAGATTATTTGTTATAAATTATGTATTCTTAAACTGTTAGGTTTGACAACCCTAATAAGTTATCATAGGCTAGATAAGGTCGGGAGATAAGTCGAATCGAGTAAATCGTAATTTATCATGGTTGAGAAACTGAGGTCGAGAGATAAGCGAGTATCAACCAAACAATTTGTTAATTAGAGGCCGGGAGGTAATAATTAGTTAATCGGTTACTAATCCACTCTAAAACTCTAATTTGAAGTTAGTTACAAACCCTAAAGCAAGTTGATCTTTCTGATTGGTTTATCGATTTAGTTCGTTTGTTTATTTCTCGTTATTTATATCTTTTTATTTATTTATTTATTTTTATTCCTATTAACCTATTTTATGGTTAATCATAATATAAGAAATAATTACTACTACTTAGATTTGTTATTGTAAAAGTATTTTCATTATTTACTCCATCCTCCCTTGGGTACGATACTCGAAATACTTTTAGTATTTCGTTGTACAACTATATTACAATTTGACTTGTGCACTTGCAAACATCGCCGTTCTTAATTCTTATATTTTTTGGTGTTATATTTAAACTATAAATGATAGTGCGTTTATAGGCAATCAATAGTGGAAGAAGGACCTCTTGAATTTGCACTTTGCCATAACGATTTTGACTTGTGAAAAGACTTTTAGTTTGCAGAAGTTCCAATTTAATGTTTAAACTAGTGTTGGAACATGTGCAACTTTGAGTTGGAACAAATAGTATAAGATAACATAAAAAAAAAGAGTAAGGTAAGCAGAGAATCGATAAGCAATATTTGTTAATGTAGTTCGGATTTAGTAATCTTACTTTGCGAAGCCTTGCTCAAAGAATGATTATATTCAACAATTACACTGGATCACCTATTAGATTAAGCCTAATCTATTATTACAACAACAAATAATGGCAACCCGAATGTTGAATCTAATCGTTACAATTATTCTCCCCAAAATATCCTCACATAAAAAATAATAGAACTCTCCAAATAATACCTAGAAGAGTGTCAAACAAAAGCAACAAGAAAACTCAACAAAATACTCGACTTAAACACTTAAGAACCATGCCTTCAATGTGCAGTATTACTGCCTATTTATGGGCCTCTTTAAGAGTCCTTTGAACCGAATTTCTATAAGACTTTGTCTTCAATTTAAAAGTTGATTTTATCAAACAAATTATCTTAAGTATTTATCAAATAAGGCTCTTCATAATTCAACTTCCCAATAGGTTTAGACTCTCTTAAAAGATAAGGATAGAATCCTTCATCAACTCAAACTCTACTCATTTCTTCTCCAAGTCAATAAAAAAGATAAGAATATCACAACATACTCTAGCATGAAATTCTCTTTCATTTGTTGGTTAGTAATATTTTAGAAATAAACCATATTAATTGAATAAGTCAAATATGTCAACCAAACACGAAAACTTTCATTGTTCCAAAAACTAGTTGTTCTATCTATTATTTTAACATGAAATAGAACAAGGTAATAGTACAGGCAACCAATGTTTCAACAACTTAGAAGCAAGAAAGGAAAAAAGACTATCAAAGGCTATTTATTGATGCTATCTGTCTGAATGTTTGGAGTTGTATGTTGTCTAATTTTTCATCTTAGTGTGTTTTTTTATTTATGTTTTTTTTATTTTGAGATCTTTGGTATTGGTTTGAACATATATTTTGAGGTGATCTCATGCTTTGCAATTATGGTGTTGTTTCATAAACACTTTTTTTTTATTTAATAAAATTCACCTGCTGAGGAAATATATATGTTGTATAACCTTTACGGATTTCCATATATGCCTAGCTAGTCATAGTTGACCAGCCACCCGCGCACTCCACTCGCTATTAGACTACCTGCTTTTTAGTGGGAACACACTAAACATCAAAAGGGGACCATTGGGACATAACAACTTCATACTACTTCAGCTAAGGGAATGTTAGAGCAATACCACAATTGAGGGCAATTGGCCTATTAACTAGCCGACCACACGAATGGACCACCACTCTTATTTGTTTATGATGTGGTACCACCAAGCATAGGATAAGGCATGAGACCTTCCTCTATAAATACCTAAAAGAACGATGAAAGAATGGATTTTTACCCTCTCAACAACCCTAAGCATTTACATACAACACTCAGTTTCCCTTACCTTCGTAGCCACCTTACTTCTCTCCTACTTCCCTTATTTTCTGGCTCTTTATTTATATAGGTGAATCGATCTTTATATCACCATCACCTTCTACTCTTTATCTCCTCTTTTATTGTACACTTCTATCAACATATATAAATATATTTTTTAAAACAATTCAAAATTAATTATAGTATAGATAACTAAAGCTATATGCATTTTCAGTACACATCGGCATAAATTGCCATTTTGGGGGTTAAAATGGGTGGGTTGATATATCAGTCAAGTAATTAATATCCAGAAGTAGAACCAACATTTGCTGGTGAGCACATTTAATTTAATAGAATAAATATGATTTGTTTGTGGCGCATAGAATTTCAGTAGCTGCTATCTATAAAGCACATATAATACTTGCCCAATTAGTCTCACCTGCTTTAACTTAACTGAATCTCTCGCAGATCGATCATCAGTACGTTCGCTTTCTTTTTCTCTGTAAATTTTGATTCACTTTCTGTCTTCTTCTTACGGCTTTTTTCTAATCAGTTAAACCAACATTTTTGGGGGTTTTACTTTTTAATCTTACTCTCTTTTCTTTTTAAATGTTTTTAGAATACAGAAGCAAGCATGGAAAGGAGTGATTGGAGTACAAGCAAGATGGGCAATTGGGAGTTTAACAGGTTGGACTTGGTGGAGTTGGAGGGTGAGCAGTACTCATGTTGTAAGTCACCATGGCCTGCAAAATATTATACTTGTACCTTTTGCAAGAGAGAATTCAGGTCAGCTCAAGCCCTTGGAGGTCATATGAATGTTCATAGGAAGGATAGAGCCAGGTTGAGATTGTTTTCTTCATGGGTTTTAGAATCCCAGAACCCTAATAAACCCAACTCTAACCCTAATCACCCTAACCCTAACCCTATTAATTCTTCTTCTCCATCTGATGACTTCTCTGTCTATCCCCATCATTCCTTGCTTTCTCCACTCTTCCCCACTCCTTCGTCTTCAGTTCTAACCTATGGGGAAAACCCAAAAAAGCCTCTGAACCCTCAACTTGGAGATTTGTCACAGGAGAATACCATGACACCCTTCCCAGCTGGGGTTGAAAATTTGAAGGTGCATGCACCAAATTATAAGCTTGAGGTCGGTGGGGTTACTGGTTTAGACTTGGTCACAGGGTTCGGAGATACAAAGGAGGTTTTAGATCTAGATCTTCGACTGGGGCATCTTTAAGTCCAATGGTGGTTTTGTGGCTCCAATTTATGTATCTTATTTCATCATCTAGGTTGCATTATTTACTTATCTTCTGTTCCTTTTTTTTCTATTTTATCTCTACAACTGCAAGATTCTCTCTTTTCCTTCCCCATCGCTTTCTCATCCATCATCCACCAGGTGTCAAAGTTCAAGCCATATTATACTGATATTAAGACTAAAATTAATGTTTTAGCAAATATATATATATATATATAACCTTACTTTTTGATTTAATCAATCTGTCATCAGCTTTTCCACGAATATTTTTTATGCGCTAACTGTCAAGACCAGGATCATCATAACAGGTAGTTTACTTGGATTGAAAATCGTAATTTATTAATCGAAAGTGAAATTGTTTGTCTGGTATGGACAGATGAGATGTTTGTTCAATTAATGAATGTTCTTTTTGCATTCTTTCTGATGCAAAATCAGAAGAAAAAAAAAACACGTACGTCATTTTTCTTTAATGGCTCTCATTAATTAATTCTATACTCACTCCTTGATCTTGGGAAAAAGAAAGGAAAATCTTAAGAAAAGAAAAGAAAAGATGAGAATTCCCATCAACCTTATCTAAGCATGCGTCCAACTGTAGCCCTTTACTGCTATACTGTTTGATAGTAAGGCACCCGGAGGAGAATCTACATGCTATACTACCATTACCAACAATAGTCAACTCTATTGTTATAACACTTCTCTCTATTATAACAATAATTATATCAATTAACTAAAAATTAATTTAGTTTTTAACTTTAAATTGGTTTTTTAATCCAAAATTAAAAACTGAAAATTACTACTTTCTACTTTTGCAAATTCCCTTTAGGGTGGAAATTATAAATTTGCTTTTCTTTCCATTTATAGTATTAATGGCTTAAAAGGTAATTAACTTTATATTAGTTAATTAAAAAGCATTTCAAAATTTTGTTTTTTATATCATAAAATTAATGTCGGTTGAGCATTAATTTGGTTGATATTGATTTTGTTTTCGATGCAAGATGAAATGGGTTCGACCGTGAAGCACGTTCATCTTTTTATTTAAGGGTTAAAATGAACTATGAATAATTCTAAACATTGTATCAACTTAAAAACTTTCAAATACTTTCACACTAATAATGTGATTCCATCAACTTTTTAGATTAAAATAAGCATTTTAAATTTACAAAATCTATTTTTTTTTTTTATAGAAATGCTAATCACTTGAAATTCTAAACTACACTTCAATGAACCTTTTCGTATAGCACTTTTCAAAATCATTTTTTTAATTGTAATATCTGTATTAAACTATGTCTTTGTTGTCCAAATTACCTTAATAGTTAGCGAAAGTTTTCTTTTATAAACAAACTATAATATTTATATGTAAACTTATGGGAGATTGTCAAAATTGTATTTTAACTAGAGTCAGCGGAAAAAAGTCTGTAATTCGACATCTGTCGTATTGATGATCAAATATCACATAGCATTACTGAAGAAGGCATGAATGATGGTTGTAAGAGTTGGAAGTAGTAGCAGGCAGTGACCAGTAAATGTAGTCCATTGGCATGTGTCCATTGATTT
This sequence comes from Gossypium longicalyx, assembly GCA_025698465.1. Taxonomy (NCBI): domain Eukaryota; kingdom Viridiplantae; phylum Streptophyta; class Magnoliopsida; order Malvales; family Malvaceae; genus Gossypium; species Gossypium longicalyx. Next base: position 2,964,145 of record CM047001.1, on the reverse strand, counting down.
CTAATTTAAAGAGGCATTTTGGTATGTGTGCATACATAGGGAGGGAAGTTGTGCTTCCCAACATCTGAAACTTTTGCATGTTCCCCACAAATGTCTTTGAGCATGTCAGATGGAACATGATGGCCTTTCTTAAACAAGAAACCCAACCTTCTTTTTCCCAACCCAGCAAACAACGACCAAAAAGAACAACACTTACGAACTCTGCCCTGACCTCCATATCTGTCTCTCACTGTGTCCCGAGTGACCTAGCAATTAAGAAAGGGTGAGAATGAGCGGACTGTGGGAGAAGAAACAGAGAAAAGGTAATGAGAAAGGATCAAAATGGAGTCATTCCCCAAAGGTAAATAAATAATACTAACAAGGTTAAAAGAATAGACGTTTAGGGTGGGTCAAAGACTCAAGAACAGTGCCTACCCAACTGCATGTTTAAGTGAAAAGATGAGTGATAGGAGAGGCATGCATGGAGGGATAAAGCAAAAGCTAGTCGGCGCACGTCACCATTTTAAGGCTGGCAGTGCCACACGACTCGTCTCGTCTCTTCTCCTTCTTGTTCCCAAAAGTCAAGTCCCCTTCCCCTTTTGCACTTTTGCTTTAAATCATGGCCCGTTATCTATGCCATACTTAACAATCTTGGCTAAACTTATAGTAGCTAAAAACCTCTCTAAATTTTTTTCTAATTATATGGTTTCTAATGTTGTTAATAGGCTGCCCACATCACCCAGAATAATAATCTATCTAAGATATTATGGTCTAATAATATCTTTTGACAGATTATATTATGAGATTTCTTCCAGTAAATTTTAATCTTGAATTTTCAACAACCATGAATATAAGCCCTAAAAATGTCGATTTTGTATTGGAAGCCTGTCAAACAAATGGGCTGGAGTTGTGTAATGGACCTTTCAGTCTATGTCAACTCCATAAGCACACCCATCCAATTTTTCATTTTTAGAAACTTGCAAATAAATTTTCGTTTTTATATTTATAAGTTTTAAGTTTGCAGAAGACAACTTGATATTGTTGGATATAGTGTCGGGTTATTAATTATTTAAGTTCGAGTTTTATAATATGTAATTGTAATGTGTAAATTTCTAGTTTTATTATGTGTATATCATGTATGGATTTTGTTTAAAAGTTTTTTGATTTTGTTTAGTTCTTTTCGATACTTCGCTCATTGTACTTTGTATTAATTTGATCTTATTGTCACGGGTAGATGTCAAAGCCCGTAACTATTGCCCACAAAACGCCTCATAGAGATCAACTTATTAAATGTGACTCATTTGACCAACATGAACTGGCCCAATTCATGGAACCCGTGGAGAAGCCCATCTACTTGAAGCCTTGGTGGCCTAGTGAAATACTTCAATAAAAACTAGAGTTACCAGGGTAAACTAGCGTAAATTCTAAATGGATAACATTGTATAGAGTTTAAATTCCTTAAGACTCTTAATTGTAGATAGGAGTTAATCTTAGTTGTTGATGAAAATCGATCTGTACCGTTGGATTTGAGGGGAGCTCAACTATAAATTTAAAGCCTCTCCCTCATTTGTAATCATCCATTATATCCATTATTCTTTGAGTTAAAGAATATATTGAGAGCATTTGCTCAAACACCTTGTATACATTATTTTTCTATGGCTATTATACTCTTTTGAGCTTCTTTTGTCTTTTTTATTGTTTTCACTATATTTTGGTGCCTTAGAAGAATTCTATGAGAATCTTCACTTTGCGATAGTTAGGTTGACTTAGGTGCATTCAAAGTAAAGGAACCGCCTAAGGTCGCACGAATTGCGAGACGAAAGGTCTATCCCTATGACAGTTGGTATCAAAGCTAAGGTTCGAAGGCACCGTTGAGATGTCGAAAGGAGCAGATGAGCAGAATGCCTCGATGGAGACCCGTGCTAGGAAAGGTAGGAAACAAAGAAGATCAAGGGATATGTTGTCGGCTTTGAAAAGTCATGTGGTCCATCTCGAGGAATCCATAGCAGAAGTAAAGGAAACACTCGAGGTAGTGGAAGCATGGACTAATGAGTTAGACCCGATGAGAGAGCAGTTCAAGGAATATATGGAAAAGGCCCTTAGTTCCAATATGGACGTAGTGGAAGCGGTCTTCAATACTACTATAGGTAAGCTGACAGAAAAGAATGATGCTCTCTATAAAGAAGAAAATGAAGCCACAGTAACAACTTTGAATGCAAAAATCGAGGAGCTTGAGTGTAACACCCTTACCCGACCCGATAGCCGAATCTGGGTGTGGAGTGTCACAAATGGACCCAATTTAAACTAAAGACCAAATTATAAACTTAATAAATTTAAGATGGACTTTATTAATATATATATCTTACAACAAAATCCTTAAATTCAAATAAAAGTTTACTATCTCAAGTTTTTGAACTCTAAGGTAACTACTTACTTACAATATAATCAACCCCGAGGCAAAGCCTCTAAAGTACCCTCTTCTTATGTGTATGAAACATTACTAACGTTGACTCTTAATCCAACACTATCTAGCTTGGTCCCTCCTTGAGCTCTTCAATTTCCCAATTAGTCCTGCAACCATGGACCAAAATCCTAAAAGTTCAAACAACTTAGTGAGTTTTTTTACCAGGTTCAATATATATAAATGCATATATTTAAACCTTATCTTGTTGAGGTTTTAACTAAAAAGGAATAAATGTGTTACTCCTTTTTTTACTTTGACGTTCATGCTTTATCCAGAGTGGCGGACTTTGAGCCAATTTCCATATTTCCTTATTGGCGGATTAATCGCTTAACAACCATTACTCGGTCAAGTTTCTGATCGGCTATCACTTTGTGGTGATTCCTAGACCTTCTGTCATACTTATGGATCTTCGCATTTTTACAAATTGTACCTTCCTAAATACATTCCCGTTACGTGGCATTTGCTTTGCTGATTCTCTTATCTCATAGTATACTAGCGTATTCATTAACAACCCCCTGATGAGATTGCCAGTACAATTCGTGCCATTACGGTGGACTTAACCCTATTTCTTCCTCCGTACTACTACTTTTCATTCGAGTTGAAATATCACTAGATTACTTTTTGTAATTCGCCTTATTTGCTTTACCTTGCTTCTAAGGTGTATCATATATGTCAGCTTTGGACCGCTTAAGCCTCCAGTTCCCAGCAAACTGTTATATGAACAATCATTTGAGTTTACAATTTCTTTTACATGATAGTTCCCTATGGAATTAACTCTAAGACAATTATACTCGTGATATATTTTCTTGAAAGAGGAGTAGTATTGAATCTATCACTAGGATACTTTTTTTGGGCATCTATTTTTTTCCCATCCAAGTTTCATTTAGCCCCCCTAGCGATCCATAATGGTGGATCCTTAACTGTGATCCTCAGATACATCTTATCTTGTTTGTCTTTACACCAGGCATTACTAGTGCGTCCTTTCCTGTGTCTTATTCTAGTTGGGTTACCACTCATATGCCTTATGGCTTTTCTGATTATTGTTTTGGCGATCGTGAGAATTGTTCATCTAAAGAATTTAATTAAAGAATTTTCTTGAAAATTTAATTTGAAAAATCTTAATGATTTTTGAAAAAATTAATTTTGATCAAATAAAATTAATTTAATCAAATTAATTAAAATAAATATGATATTTTTTTAAATTAATTTTCAAGTCAAACAATTGGCCTAATGAGTAATTGAACTTGAAAATTTGACCCGAAATCAAAAATTGAACGCGAAAACAAAAACCCGAGACTGAAACCCAAAATTGGTTGAATCGAGCCCTATGTATGAAACTGGGTCGATGGTCTAACTAGTGGTTGGATCGAACTGGTCAAGCCGTCACTGGCCCGGACTAAACTGGCAACAACCGAAATGACCAGGCCCATTCAGGCAAAACGGTGACGGTTCGAGGTGCCAGAGAAAGCAACATCAATGACGGCACCACCAGGCACGATGGCTGCGACCATGGTGATTCGGCTACCAGCAGGTGGTTAGCAACGATGGTTCTTTGGCACTAAAGCAATGAAAAAAGTTGACTCCTAATGGGACTCTATTGAGTAACATGGTTTCAAATTAACTTTTTCAAAAATATTATTGTTTTAATGAATTTAATATTTATCTTGATAGTATATTATTAATATAATATTAATATGACATATTAAATATTAAATATTAAATATTTATCTAGATAGAATTTTGTTAATATGATAAATTATAATCCTAGTTGAATTCTCTCTAAACTCTCCATATATAAAGAGAGATTGGGCCATTATTATTATACACTTGAATTCAAGAAAAAGTTATGGAGAGAAAATTTTCTGAAAAAATTATTCCAAAAATTTTGTAGAGATATTTTTTATATTTATAACTTGACCTCAGAAGTTTAGAGAAATTTCAAAACTGCTTCATTGGTAGTTTTGTAAAAAAAAAATTGAGTCGAAGCAAGTCCACACTCAATAGACGTGAGCTTGAGAATAGAGGAGAAGGCCACTCGGTCGAAGCATTCATCCTAGACAAATAAAAAAGGTACGAATTTTGATTAAGCATTTATTACTTTAGATTACACAACCAAGTTCTTGTTTTGGAAAAAAAATTAAAACTATGGTTTTCCCTTAAACCTATTTTCCGCTGTGTTTTCCAAACCCAATCTTCCAACAATGTCAAGTGCAATGGTCACTATTTGAGACACTGCTCCCAGAACTTGCCTCAACAATCTCCCTCTTTAAAATTTTTGACCAAAAACCATGTAACTAATTTTCTCAAGCAAGGAATATAACACTTAACATTTGCAATCAAGTTCCATCTCCTCCTTAAAATCATCTTATTCTCTCACTTTTTAGATAAAAATCTAAAGCATTTTCAAACAATTGTAGCTAGAGAAACGCCTACATATGTTAAGGTTTCATCAACAACACAAAATAATAACATGTAGGTAGTATCATGTACAAATAGAATAAATAACAACAACGAAAAGCATAAAAAAGAAGAAACTCCTATTTAGTAAGACCATCAACTGACTCCCCCTTAGTAGTAGCATATCAACACACACCCCCTCAATATGATGTTTCAGTAGGGGGTGCAATGGATGTTAACTCATCAACAACTTTATAGTTTGGAGTTGTAACTCGTGGAACAATAAGGTTTTTTACCATGAGATCTTAAAGGAGTAGAGGTATCTTCATAGTGATTTTCAAAAGTTTTTGCATTAGTTTATGGTTGTATCTTTGTTGAGTTGCAATTGATATTGTAACAGTTCTCCATCTCAAGTCATTCAACATCTTATAACAATGTGACATGATATAACCAATCATACTACAATAATGGTAGATAATCCTCCTCTTCTTATGCTCCTCTATTCCATGAGATGGCCTCTCATTTTTCCTCCATATAGATTCTTACCTTTAACCTCGAACAATGTCAGGTGTAGTAGGCACTAGTTCTACCACTACATGCTTCCACATTTGATATTTTAACATTTTGAAGCATGTAGTTCTGTTATGATCAGGAACTCCACAATAATGACAAGATGATTAGAGATTCCATTCTCTCCATCATAAACTAAAACACGCTTCTTGGAGCATTCAATTTAATCAATAATATTTGTGGTGACAAAAATTGGCCATTTCATTAAAACTTTTCCCTTATTCTCAATATAATAAATACCACATTTTATTGGTTCTCTTCTGGTAGTATAAAGAATCTTATATGATTTCTCGCTTCTTGATCTCATCTTTTTCAAGGTAGATTGGGTTGCTGTAAGGTCTTTTAGAATATCACTGAGGTAGGTTCTTTTTTTTACTAAAAGGAAGTATTTTTCTTTAATGTTTTTCAACAACCTTTAATTTTCCTATTTAAGCACAAAAATTCTCATCAGCAACCTTGGAAGTAATTTCATATACGTGATTCTATTTTTCAAGCATGGTTTTGTATGTCTCTATAAAGTCTTCTGCTAATTCAAAATCTCCACCATTGACAGTTTTAGAGTTAGTTGCAATATTGATGTAACACCTCCAATTTTAACAATAAGAGCAACATGCTTCTAATCCTCTTCATTGATCATTACACTTTTTTTGGTAGTATCACACATTATTTCTTTTGGAAATCTCCTTGATAGCTTTGTTAAAGTTTTGAGTAAGCAAAGCAATATGCTTATGGAGTTATTCAATAGCAATGTTACCAACAGTTGCCACTGGTGTTGTAACTTGTAGGGTTATGCTTTTCTCATCTTTTAATTTGTTCTTCCTTGACTTATCAAGATTCATTTCTAACTTTTGCAAAGATCCAATGGGCTCATAAATTTTTATTGCATCAATATCCTTATCCTCTTCAATTGCAGTTGCTTTGATGGAAAAACACTCAAGTAAATATCTAAAGACTTGTCTCACTACCTTCAAGCATGAATATTCATTACCAAGTGCGAATGTATGATTTGATAGATTGCATAGCTTGGCATAAAACTCACTGAGAGTCTCAATTTCATGCATTCTCAATGTCTCGAATTTGGTGGTCAGCTTTTGTAGCTTTGATTACTTTACAATGTTGGTTCCTTCATGAACTATTTCAAGAATGGTCCAAGCCTTATAAGAAAAAATAAAATAAAATTAGATATGTGTTTGAATCCTTGAGGATTTACACTGCTGAAGATAACATATAAAGCCTCTGAGTTCAAATTGGATGTTATGTCTTCATTTGCGACCTAGGTGGTTTCAGGTTTGATGGTTCACTATTTATTTTTTTCGTAAGTGGCTCCCAACCTAATAAAATATCCTTCCAAGCCTTCTCATCAGTTGACTTTATAAATGTTCTCATACATGTCTTCCAATTGAAATATTTTAATCCATCGAATATAGGGGAACATGAAATTGAAGAACATTCCATTAAAAGCAATTATCGACGCCAGGAAACATCAGTAGCTATGTTAAATAGAAAGCTCCGATACCAATTGTAAGGACTGATAACGTCATTTGCAAGGAAATTGAACAGTGCCAGAAGTAGTCCTATGAACATTGCCAATTGCTCTAAGCATTAATGAAGAACAAAGATGAACATAACAATATGTTTATGTAGTTCAATTTCCCTACATTTGGAGGCATTTCCCAGAGAGATAATCATCTATCTTAACAACTTCTAAAACAATTTATTACAAGTTCTAACACTCACTGATTAGCAAACTCATCTTTGCACCTAAGATCTAGATCTTTCTCTAAGTTTTCACACTCAATACACTAAAAACAAAATGTTCATCAATGAATAAATAAGTTCTCTCAATATTTAGTACATCACATATACTAATCTCCCCAATATATAATGATTCGACTTGCTAACACACTAAATCAAGTACATTCAACTTTCCTATCAAAGTAGCAAGACAATTAGCACAGAAAAGTCGATTTGCTTGATTCAATCCGAACCAATCTTCAAGATATGTTTCCATAGCAAGTTTAGATATAATAGATAGGTTCACACAAGTCCAAAATATCAATAAAGATCACAACCCAAAGATTTTTTTTTTTACAAAAAATTTCCAAATCCAAATATGGGAAGTTATGAAGCTAAAAAGTTCCAGATAGTAGTAGGTACTGCTCTTGGCACTCCTCTCATAACTCCCTCAACAATAAAACCTTATTCCATATTTGGAGTACGAATCCAACTTCACTAAGTAAACTTTAATCCATCACGATCTGCCCAAATCTTATCAAATTAATTACCTTTCATATAAGAATACAAAAGATTGAGATAAACCTTCATAAAGTTAACCTATATTATCTTGGATTGCATATCTCAATATATAAGGTAAGTAGATTACATAAAAATCCTTGAAAATAACTTTGTTTAATTTGGTCTCTCTAAAAAAAACACAAGATTGTCTACAAAAAATTCTCAAAAAGATGCAAGTAAATAAGTAAGATATTTGGGTTATACATGTCTATAAATAAGGCAAGTTATAAAACCTATGTTGTGCCAAATGTAGTGGCCACTGCTCGAGTCATTGCTCCCAAAACTTGCTTCGATAACATCACCTTGTCAACTATGGTTCTCATGAATGTATCCACTGTATTTTTCTTGTCCAACTCACAAAAGGAAGGTGTACATGTCAAGTCCCCCATTACATGGAACACACGTGGAGTCTCGCTTAGTCCATGTCAATCTCGTCTTCGCTTATCTAGAAGTATATTATGCTCCCTAAGTGGCCAACCATGACAAGACTAGCGCAAGCCACTTGTGAAGACTTAGGTCGAGAGATGGTCACCCTCACCTATAAATGCCTATCTTTGGCCTTAAAAGGGATCCTCTTCAACTTTCCATCTACATTCTATATACCTCTTATTTCTTTTGTTTCAACAACTCTCAACAACTTACCTCTGTGTGAACCACCATCTTTCTCTCTATCAACAATTAGATTTGACTTTGACTAAAAAGATATGATAATATTTATTTCAGATTACACAAATTTCTTTCTCTAATATTTATTTTTCTCCCACCCTCCTCTCCCAAATAAAGTATTCTAGTTTATATCTAACATTGATGTTCCTAACAATGAGTGGATTTGTTATTGTATAGTTAAAATGAAGCATTATTAAACTCTAGAATTATCTATATTAATATAGAATCATGTAAGTTTTACCGTCATGATTTTTTTTTTTGTAATATTTTCGTAAGTCTTACACAATTCAATATTGTAATTGATTAATAGCATTATAGTAATTGAAAATGATACATTCTCGGAGTCGAATTTAGTAGGAAAACACTATGTTATTGTGATCCTGGTTTTCACCATTGTCTTCATATGCTATTTTTTTGGTGTAGGTTACAATTTGCTTGACAAACTATGTCAAATTCAAGACATGTAAGATACTTAAAACCCTCTCCTTTTTAACAAATCAAATTATCAATTTCCCTCAAAGGAATCATTATTATTAATATATTATTATTCATGAACATCCACTAAAATTAGAGATGAAGCTAAAAATATTATATTGATGGAGTTGAAGAAAAAATTATAGAAATTTTGAGTTTTTTTAACAATTTCATTATAGGTTTTGATCATATCTATTCTTTTTTACCCAATGCCTTTGACTACCCATAGCCCCTCCTTAACCCATAAATAGGAGGATAATGCATTTTAGCGTACTTGAACCCACATTCTCCTGCATTGACAACAATGATCATGCCAATCGAGCTAAAACTCAATCAATAATAATTAATTTTTAAAAGGGTCAAAAATATAATTTTTTATTAAATTAAAAGCTAAAAAGCTTAAATTAAATTAATTTTTTAGAATGTCCAAAAATAAAAAATTTCCACTTAATCAAGTATATCAAGTTCGATTCGCACATTGTGTTAATAAAATGAGAACTCCAATATTCTTTATGATAAGAATTCTCATTTAACAATTCAATGAAAATTTTAATTTCTATAAACAGAAAAATTTTATTATAGTTCGGATCGTATATGCTCTTTTTGACAAGATATTTAGAACTATCCATAACCTCTCTCCAATTCATAAATAGAAAGATAATGCATTTCAACAACAATATCCATACTAATCAAACTAAGAATCAGTCAGACTATATACAAATTTAAAGTATAACAAATGTTTTATAATATATATACCCATTTTTGAAAGTAAATCAAATAATTACCTTTATAACTATGATATTTTGCATAGAAAAAAATGCAGGCTTCACTTTTTCCTCTCTCTTACGCTTTCACCACTTTCGTTTTCTATAAATGGTTGTAATATGGACATATGGTTCCATCAAAATGCATATTTGTTTAGTGATTAAAAAATGATAAAAAGGGTTGAAATTTGATAGTGGTAGCCGCCATTTTAATTCCAAACAAAACACCTGCCCTGTTTACCATTTATAAACTACTCTTCTATTTAAAATTCTCGGCCTGCAAATTGAAATTTAAGATAATCACAGACGTTGTATTTAAGATTATTCGTCATTTATTTTTATTTTTTTTTTTGTGTATTTTTGGGTTTATAATTAGCAGAGTTGTTACCTAATTCGTGCTCCCAGTAATTAAGATCGTAAATGAAGGTGATTGTGATGGCAAAATAGATGATGTATTCCCCATTAATTATGGTGCAAAAAGCTTATACTTAACGACAAATGCAAACTACAAAAACACATTATTTTACTTATATGAGGGGGAAATTTATATATATAATGCAGGAAGGTTCCTACATATTTCCTCACCACAGTCATAAGCATCTTTTAGTTAAATACATTCATTAGAACTGAGTAAAATCTGATTTGATTTGAAAAAAATTTAAATTTTGAGTTATTCAAATTATTCGAGTCAATTCGAATAAATAATTCGAGTTTAGAGTTCGAATCAAATTGAACTTTACAATTCGAATAACAGATTAGTGTAAGTACTCTTTTGATCCCTATCAAGTTTAAGAATAAACAAATTGGTCTCTGTCAATAAAAATTACAAAAAAATTCATTAATTAATAATTAAATTTAAAACTAGAATATATTCATTAATTTAATTAATAATTTTGAAAATTTTATTTATTTATATTTAAAATTGTAATAATACTAATAAATTGAAACGATATATCAAAATAAAAATATTTATCCGATGATATAATATCATCAGTTGATTAAGTTAAAGGGCCACAATTGATGACCATGGCATGGACTAGATGGAATCATGGAACATAATTTTCTTTGGTAATTAATAAAACAAATGGAAATTGTGTTTAATTCTGATCATGCATTAAATGTACATAATACATGCTTAATTAATCAAAGGTGTATTTTATGGGATTCAATGCCATTCAAGTAACGTATTTGACTCGTAATGATAGTAAAATAAAATGGAGATTAATCTTCATGAGTCGAATGATTATTATTTTTAATTCAATCTTATAAGTAAAGAAAATTATAAATTTTTCGAAAAATATTTTAATTTAGTCCCAACAAGATGTAATTATGGATTAAAAATGTATTTCGAAGAGGGTAAATTTATCTATATAAAAATAAAATATAGGAGTAATTAATCATAATTATATGTAATAATAAGATACATTATTTTAAGAAGAAATTTATTAACATTCATGGGAGAGAGAAGCACAAACCACAAACCTGTTCATATCAATAATCATAAAATGAATATGGAGTATAGCTCAGTTAAATATATATATATATATATTAGAGTAAAAATATATATTAAAAAAAAGGAAAAGAGAGACGAGACAAAGTGAAAACTGGGTTAGGGAAAAATTTAGACGAAAGTAACAAGACAGAATTTCGACAAATAATAGAAAAGAAAAAGGATAAAATATGGAAGTATTGTCCGCTAAAGATGGATTTAGCACCATAGCCGGCTGACAGAAAAGCTCTCCCAGGAAACATCAAAGACTTTCCAGAACATCTTGAGACAATTGTAATTACTATTACCCAAAGGCCTATCGATGTCTTTTATTTGTCTCTTGTACTCTTAACTATATGTATTTTTCCTCCATATAATACCCTCTCTTTCTCTTAATCTCTGCAACCCCAGTACCCCACCCTAATTTCTTGATGAGATTTTGGGACTCTAAGTCAACACTTTCCATGGAATCCAGCCAGCTAGAAGATTCGAAGAGCTCGAGTGAAGAAACTGATCGATCGGAGCAAAGCAACAATGATACGGGCACTGGTCGGTCCTACGAGTGTGTGTTTTGCAAGAGAGGCTTCACCACAGCACAAGCTTTAGGAGGCCACATGAATATCCATAGGAAAGATAGGGCCAAGGGCAGCAGGCCTAGTTCAGTTCCTATTGTTTCAGATAAATTTGTTGATGTTGATGATCATGACAATTACAACCCAAGAATAAGCTCCTATCCCTATCCACCAATCCAAACCTACGACTCCATGGATCCTGACCAGCTACCTGTAAGTTATAAAGCTCTTTTCCCAGATTCAGGTTGGGGTTTTAGACCCCCACACAGTTATCATGAGTTGTTTGTACACAATTCACAGCATATGAATCCTTTTGGTCTTAGCTTGGGAATGGGTCCATCCCATGTATATGAAAACAACAAGGCATATGGAAGTAGTCAACAAGATGATGGATTAGACTTGGAACTTCGATTAGGTCATCATCCATAGTATTATTATTACATTTACATATAATTAAAAACCCTTTCTCTATATATTTTCAGTTGTTTGCATATATTAATTCTTTATCAAGCACTAAATAGCTGGGATATAGGAAAGGATATAGTTCTTCATGTGGGAAAAAAAAGTTGAATGAGGTACATAAAGTTGCTTCACCCACATTGATAATCATACATCAAAGACCAAGGCAAGGCAAGGTAAGGTAAGGACCTCTTTTTTCCTTTATAATATATACTTCTAAGAGCAAGGGAAGGCAAGATGAATCACAAGATCTTTCTTTTCTTCTTGGTTCTCTTTTTCATAATATTGTTTTCTTGATCTAATACTTGAGTTATTTGATGAATATATCATATTATTTACTTTTTCATAGTTGTATAGTTGTGCTTGAAATATTTGTTGTATAATATGGCTTGTGAGTCTAATGCAATATAACCACTTTAACACATATATTAAATAAGCTTCTTCTATTATTATACTAATAACCAAACGTAGCATAAATTATTTATATCTTTTGTTATCAATGGGTACATTTACCCGAGGCTAACAAATATTCTATACAATTAAGTCTTTTACTGAATACTATAACTTTAATGTAAATTACACTAAATCCTGTTGCAATTGATATATAGTGATCCCTTGGTTTATGCATTTAGGTGTTCTTAGGATGTATATATTAAGTTTATTTCTGGCTTCAATGAATTAAAAACCCAGCTGATGGAAACATACTTTTTCATTTTCAAAATCTTTTACTGTATAATTACATGTATATATAAAGTTGCTTTAAAAAGCCTTAAAGGATTGGAAAGTGATAAAATGGGTAGTGTTATCAAAATTTTGAGTGGAGTTAGTAAATCAAATCCAGTGGACTGTAAAAGCAAAGACTTTTTTGGTTGCGTGAACTAAGGCATTTATCACAAATATTCCTAGACAAATTCTTTCAGACACTGCTTTCCCGTCACAAGCTTGTCATATTGTGAAGCTGGTATCCAACAAAAATCACCATTTCTTGTCACCTTACGATCACTACATACAATGAGAATGTCCGCTTAAGTTGTTTGGTTATGAAACAAGAATTGCGCTTTCAGTGGTTCATCGGATGACTGCGTCTGTTTGGGCAGTGAACAAGAAGTTTCTAACAGCATGATATGATGTGATATAATTGGAAGTGCTTTGTGTGATAGAACAACGCCATTAGCTGACAACTGCAACTCATTTCCGTTTCTATATCATTTACATGCATGTATCATGATAATGATAAAAGAAAATTCAGAAGAACTTTAACCACATTCGTCTTGATACGGTGAATATCAATGGCTCAACACTGAATAGGAATGATAATAGAGTAGGGACGGAAATTGTTAAATTTACTACACTTTATAGTTTGGCGTATTCTGCTCCACTACCTGTTTGGTTTTATGGATGTTGGATGTATCCATTCTTACCCCATCTTGTTCCACTTTAATTTATTTTTTTTATTTATTTTTAATATTTTTACTTTTTTAAAATCAAGTATATATTTAAACATAATTCTTTAAAAATTAACATAAAATATATGAATTTTTTCTATAGTTAATTGTTATATTTTTATTCTTTTAATAATTTATATTTACAAAGATAAAATAATAATTTCATATAGTGAAGCGGGTAGAGACGGAATAGGCAATTATCATAAACATTCCAAACCCATTATTCTAAAAAAAATTTTACCCCACCCCGCATCCACTTTTTAAAAAAAATCCACTCTATTTAAAACTGATCAATTAGAATCCATCATGCAATCCAAATTTTACCATTTAACACTCAACACTACTACAAGCCTCTAGAGCCTGTAGATTGTTTTGAAAAGTTTTTCTTCTATTTTTAGCTACATTGACAGATTAAATACCATGTATTTTACCCTTACAATATGCAGTGCAAAACAATATCTTTGAAAGCATACACATTCTAACAATCCAAACTTAGTGCATGCAGCAGACTCAATCAAAGCATTAAGCCAGATTTGGTTTTGTTCATCTCTATCAAATTTGGGAACCCAAGTAGACATATGGGACTAAAACTGTGGATAAAGTATACATGACTAAAATTAGAAAATAGAAATTTCCGGGAAGGTCCATTATATTTGTAGGAAGATCCTGTTTAATCATAAATACAATTGGCTGCTTAACTTCATGGAATCTAGTATTTCGTATATGATATAGCCCAAAGTACAATCTTGCAGCATATATATGCAGTCCTGTAATGCACTTCTTTGTTGCAATTTCGCTGCTTCTTCCAATAGTTAAACTCTTGAAAAACCATGTTGTATAACTTAAAAAAATGTTAACCATGGTTAACTTTTAGTTGCCAATCATTAGCCCAGATCCAAGTCAGAGTTTGGAACTTAAAAGACAGTTACAGACAGCCGGAGATTCGGATCTTAGGCCATAGACAGGAGAGCAAGAAGATATATGCAAATTATTTATGTTGGAGGATGCTAAAGAGACATTAGCTCCTAACTATAGTCCATGCCCACCAAGGCCTGTGTTTGATATACCAAGAAATCTTCATATAAACATACGAAAATATCTTACATGTCGGAAGCACATTTCAGTAACCATGTATAAAAAGGGTCTTACAAATTGTCACATAAAGTTCTCAGCTGTATCAAAAACACTGTAGACCAGTTACTTAGTAAGATAGTATATGACAAGGAAAACAACCACAAAAGATACCACCAGTGTAAACATTCTTCTGCTTGATTTGGTCTCAAATACCTGAGAGACAGATTGAATTCATTGTTATGACATGAAACAGTTGATGTACTAGTTATCGACAACATCCATGCTCAAATATCAGTAAGAAATTAAAGCTGAAAGCAATAGAAGTTGCACAAAAATCACAAAGGGAAAAAGTTACCTAGTTTACATACCATCTTAAACTTGTCCATAGTTCCTGAGAGTATTCCCCTAGATGCATCCATATCATTTCCCTACATGCAAACCATGTGCCATATACTAACATCAGCTGTGACAAAACCAATAATATTCAGAAAAAGACAGTTTTATTGCTGCTGCATACTTACCATCCGATCCAGCATGCGATTGTGGCTATCGACCTCCTCATGTATATCACCTGACAGCTATTGAAGTGGCATTTATCAGAATATGTTTGCATCACATTCGTGTTTACAGAAAAAAAAAGAAGTTTCAGGACATAAATGTATATTTTCTGAATTTTTGTTATCAGTTCCGTTACCTTGTAAGATATCATCATTTCATTTAACAAGTCACAGAATCAGGATTCAAGATTGAAACATACCCCTAACCATGACAAATCCTTAACACTTGAATAATAGGGAAAAAAACCTTCACCCAAAATAAAACACAGATTTCTCCAGAAGACTGCTATACTTGTAGGAGCTTATCACCTTTAATGCTCTTTAAAAATAGACTTACAGGATCACCCCCCCCCCCCCCAAGCCCCTCCTTTGCTTTGTCAAGGATACAACAGGAAGGAATAGGAACTAAAGAATATAAAAGAAACGTTCAGTCGCAATGAATAAAAGGAATCTAACATCCCAAGACAAGGCTAAAATGCTAAAAGAACTCTAATTCGTTAAGTGGCCATATATGGTACCAATAGAAACAAACAATGAAACAATTGAACTAGTAATGGCATAAGATAGACGGGCTCCGTTCGGCAGCCACGATCAGACTTACTCTCTTCAGTAGATTGACTCTATCTTGCAATCCTTCCATTGCTCTTTCATTTTCATGTTCATCGATTTCATGTGAGTAAGAAGATGAGGCCCTTATGCCACCTTCCTCGATGCCATCAAAGAGTGCAACTCTGCTGTTACGCATGTCCCTGCATCCAAAGCGAACTTTTATACTAATTAGACAGCCAGAATAATTTCCTTCATATGAAGGATAGAATCCATAAACCAAGGTCATAACGAAAATTAACAATCAAAGTGCAGTCGTGCCGTTCTAGTTATATAATTATATAGGAAATTTCAGCTTTTAGAAAGATGGATGATTGAAAATTATGATCTATGAATGTAGCTATAATGGCAATACCTGCTTCGATCACAAGCCTTGAGAGTTGATAAACATAAACAAGAAACTGATCCTTTCTCAAATACAAAGCAAAATTTGATACAAATCGTGCGGAATATCAGAGCAATTGAAAAATCATATGGAATGGGGCAAGGTAAATGAGGCAAGGATTTCAAAAACAAAAAAACTGATCAGATGCGAATAAATCAGGAACAGATCTAAGCAAGCAATTTTAGACGACCAAAGCATTGATTACATTAAAAAAAAAATGGCAGAATAAAGATTGAACTGACCTTCGAGGATTCATGGTTCTTCAAAATAGGAGAATCAAATCCCTTTTTTCTGTGTTTGAAAAGGAAGATGGACTGGATTTCTTTCTTTCCCGGTTATGGTAGCAAAAGAGTAAGATATAAATGAATAAATAAATAAATATACTGATTAGATGATTTACATTTTACGTTGCTGAATACTAAATAGGATGGTAAAACCCAGCCAGATGGATTTTGGAAAGTGGATAGCTACTTGTCTTATCTCCACTCCTTTTTACTTTTCTCATTTTTTTAATTACAATGATCGGAAAAAATTCGAATAACAAAAGGTATTAGTACAACTCAAATCCAAGTCACATCTAGAGTTGTGAATACTTTTAACTATTAGGCTATCACATAAGGTTCTCGACTTCTTTTATTATATGAAATAATTATTTTATTTTTATGTAAAAATGTAATAATATAATATGAAAAAAATTCATATATTTTATATTTAAATGTTTTTTTTTAAATTATGTTTAAATATTTATTTCACTTTTAAAAAATTAAAAATATTAAAGATAAGTAAAAAAAATTAAATTAAAATGAAATGAGGCGAGGATGGATGGATGGATGTATTGTATATTCATGAAAATGGTAGTAGTGATAGATTTAATAATATTTGCCTTGTCTAACTTTGTTGCCATCATTAACACTTAAACGTCATTTATGTATTTTTTTGGTAAATTATAAAAATAGTCTTTTTCTTTTTTCTCAGGATACATTCTAGTCATTTATGCCTAAAACGTTATGTTTTAGTCACTGAATCGTTAACGGTGTAACAGTAAGCTGACGTGGCATGTTAAATCATCATTTCAAATAAAAAATTTATGTTAAATTTTAAAATTTGTCCCTAATTTTTTTGAGCAATTTAATTTTTTTATTTTATATTCTTTTAACTTTCTTTCTTTTTTTACATAATCTGAGCACTTATGCCTTTCTTAATTGACATAATCTTAAAATGACACAAGAAAAATATGTGTATCAAAGTAGACATCATTGTCAAATTTGAGGGCCAAAAATTACATTAGTCCTAAAACAAATTAACAAAGGATGAAACGTAAAGCTCATAATGTTATCATGCCTCGGTAGGCATCACAAATTTATAAATAACTTACACCACAACATTGACTAAGTATGACACACTTCAAATTATGCACTTTTTAAATTTATTTTCTTCAAAGTTTACAAGCTTAAGCATTGGAGTGTGTTTTGAAGGATCAACTCTGATACCTTCTAATTTGTTTTTCTATCTTACAAATAACTTAAAACACCAAATTTGTCACCCAAATCATTTTCCTAAAAAATCAACCTCAATAATTGCTATTGTCGATAGGAATCCCTTTTAACAAAAGTCAAGGATTCTCTTACCAATCAAACTAATCTAACCATCACAAATACTCAAAATATTGAACCTAGATCATCACTCCAAACAACAACCTTTCAATCACCTTTAGTAACTTTGAGCACTAACCTTCCGCTTGATTGACAGTTGTTGGAAATATTAAGGCAATTTCAGTTTCTCATCTTCCTCGGTTCATTACGTTTATTCAAAAATATCAATAACCTCTTTCATTAACGACCAAGTCACGGTTACAACATTATAATTGTCGATTCACATCTTCAAGCTAATTTACTACTCGCAACAACTAAGCCCCCTTATTTGCATGTTCTAAATGTTTCATTTTACACTTATAAGTATTACAAATGACCTGTCACACTCACAGAGTACCACACTTCACGTTTATTTATTTACAATTTTCTCTGCTCGATATACATACGTGTGGCACACAGTCAAGTTGTTGGTGCCATTGTTAGGGATATTTGTGTGTGTGATAAGTTGAATTGTGTTGATTTCTACATGCTTTGTTAGGGAGATAATTAGTGAAAACTAGATTTATAGATAACGCTTTACTTTCTTTTGTGCACTGCTTTATTCTCTTTTGTTATATTATTGTTTATTTCTTTGTTTTAATTGTTTGAGTTTCTTGTGGCTAAAATTACTCAATGTATGAATCGAAGCAACAACAAGCTGGTCTTATTTAATCCCAAGCTAGAGAGGACATTGAATAACGTTAGACAAGGATTATTTCTAAAAGAGGATTGGCCATAATTCGATCCATCAAAACATAGTCCAATTTTTGAGGACCCACTCTTGCGAGTTCAGCGCTTAGAAGAGCCCAATTCTCCATTCCGCTCAAGACAAATGACACATCGCACATTGAGGGATTACTCCATGCTAAACTTAGATGTTGTGCGAGGTAGTATTTGTTGGATTTGGTGCCCTAAGTGTAGTATATTCATCTGTAAACTTGTAATTTTTCTAACAGATTGGTTGATAAAATTATTCATGAGAAGACCAACGTTATGCCAAGGCAAAAGAAGTTGAGTTGGCTAAGCAAAAGATCCAATGAGTTGACAAAAGCTAGAAGAAACACAAACAACCTTGATCAAACAAAAAGGTAAATAGAACACACTTTCTTCTTTTAAGATCGATTTTTTATGAAGTGTGTTCTGTTTGCCTTTTAACTAAATGAGTTGACAAAAGATCCGTTTTTTTTATTATTATTGATAACATTTAGTTAATCTTTATAGACTTGTATTTTGATCATGTCACACCCTAAAAATGACATATCCAAAAAGGTGAGTAAAGTATGTATGTAAATTGTTTTGGCACTGTGGTAGTATAATCCGTCACCCTGCTGACTTGCTAATGAGTTAGAGTATTGACGCATACTAGCGTTAAAGTATCCACCCGTTAGCGGTATCTAAGGATTTATTTATAGGGCATCTTTAAGTAAAGAAAGAATACACCCAAGGAAAAGTACGCATAGGGAAGAACATGTCCTAGAGTATTAGATGTGTACAAAGAGCTTACCAAGTGTATGAGAAAGCTATAAGAGACTTAATTGTCTTTAAGATCATGCCATACGCTCCAAAGTATAGTACGCTCAGTTTGCATAAACACTGTTCAAGTTGGTTTTTGTAATGGGATTAGTTGGGAGTCAATTTGATTGATTTGACTCTCCCCTTGATTGATTTGACTCTTCCCATGATTGATTAACAGTAAAGTAGATCTTCGCTAGATTTTCTTTTACCTACACCTAGATTTGGTAGGGAAAATCAAGGGGACCAAGGGTATATATATTTATTAAAATGAGGGGGACATTCCAAATGGTTTTTCTTTCTACTCAATGTTTAGGTTCTTCTTTTTAACCTAAATGTTCTCTTCTTCTTCGTTAAAATAAAGCTAAGACCTTGTTTAATCAGTGGAAGATTCAACTTTCTAGTAAGTCCTATAGCCTTGTATGTTATAATTGTTGATTGTTGAAGAGTGAGGATGTTAAAAGGTGTAAGAACAGTAGGGTATGAATGGAAAGCCCTGCATAAGGGTCGTGCATAGTTGAAACATTAGTAAACTATCTATAAATGGGATTCTAATGGAAATTTCATAATCTTTTAAGCAATTGTAGCTGTTGAATTGGGAAGGACAATTGAAACAGAAGCTCTAGGCCGAGGTAAAGGTAGGTCTCTGGTGAATCTCTAGACCCATCTCGTACACGTCATCTTATAATGATTCTTTGCACAATTAATGTCCATATAAATGAGCATATCTTCTTGAGGAGTTGTAGTGCGTATGTATGTTTGTGTGTTATTATGAAGAATTTGTATGTACGTATTGAAATGATAATGTGTGGTAAGCATGTATGGAAAATTATGTGTTGGGAAATAAGATTCTGTTAAGGGTATTGTTGGAAAATTGGGTTTTGAAAAAGCGACGAAAAATAAATTTATGGAAAAACTAGAGTTTTAAAATTTATTTTCCAAAACAAGAACTTGGTGTGATATCTAAAGTAATAAACACTTAATCAAAGTTATACCTTTTTGATTTGTCTAGGATGAATGCTTCAATTAAGTAGTCTTCTTTGCTATCTTCAAGCTCAAATCTGTCGAGTGTGGGCTCGCTTCGAATCAAAAAAAATTTCACAAAAGTTACGAGTGGGGTAATTTCGTAAATTCTCTAAACTTTTGGGCCAAGTTGTAAATAAGAAAAATATCTCTATAAATTTTTTAAAATAATTTCTTCAAGGAATTTTCTCTTTACAACTTTTTAAGTGTGTGTAAATAATGACCCAATATTCTCTTTATATAGGGACAGTTTAGAGAGTTCAACTATGATTAAACTTAATCACTTTAATATTAAATTAATAAAATACTATTAAAATAAGTATTAAATTAAATTTAATATTAAATCTATTAAAAAATATTAATTTTAGAATAGTTAATTTGAAATCAAATTCTCTTGTATAGTCCTAGTAGGAGTGCAATTCTTCCCACTGCAGAACCGCCGCCGCCGATCATTTGGTAACTACTGGAGTGCCTCCAGTACCCCGGGCTGGTTTGGTTTCTATCAGTTTGGTCCGAGCCAGTGACGACTCGATCGGTCCGGTCCAACCACCAACTAGACCGTCGGCTCGATTCACATACCAGACTCAGTTCGAATAGTTTTTGGGTCTTTGTATCAGTTTTGGGCTCTTAGACCCAATTTATGATCTCAGGTCCAATTTTTAAATTCAATGACCCATTAGGCCAATTGTCTGACTTGAAAATTAATTTTCAAAAATATCATATTAATTTTAACTAATTTGATTTATTTAATTTTACTTTATCAAAATTAACTTTTTCAAAAATCACTTAGATTTTTCAAATTAATTTTTTAAGAAAATTATTTAATTAAATTATCTAGTTGAACAATTCTTACAACCACCAAATTTAATTCCACATCAAATAAATTGACTCAATTGAATTATTTCCAAAGTTATAGAATTTTCTTCTGATCCAAATGTAGTCTAACCAAGCTATTGTTGAGCTAGCGGAGGGACCAATCGGGCATATACAATTAGGCTTTAGTAATTGCAATTATGTCCAGAAGCATCGTTCTAATAATTTACAATTACTTAATCATAGAGTCAGTTCACAAGAATTACCATGATTGAAGCGCATGAGTTATATACGCATGGTTAGTGACTAACTCAGGAGTTCGGTAAACCACACCATGAATGTCGCAAGTGAATTAATTCACAAACGGATTCAAAATTAATCCATCTTGGGTCCAGTCCAATATATCATTCTGCCAATGAATACATCTATGTCTTTACCCGTAGAGCCAACTGCTCTGATAGCCAAGACTAGCCATCTCTTCAATTGGAATTGTAAATAACATAATAATCCTTCTCAGTATTTGAATCAAATGCTCGCTTTGATTCTTTTACGAGATTTCAGACTCCTTTAGATTATCTACTGAAGTATATTGTCTTTCTTGCAGTGTAAACATTCCTACAGTGCCACTTATCATTAGTTTGAACTTACACAATCAATGAGCTAATATTTTCTTGTCACAATTTTGCTATGCATGCAAAATATGAAAGACAGAAATATAAAATACATAACAATGAAATGTGAAATTTATTTATTCATCGTTCAAATACATAGAAAATAATTACATGTTTACTACATTAAGGGCACATTTCCCAATAGGTATGAGTGAAATCTATGTAAATGTGTCCATTATGTTAATTGACTGATGCATGACAAAGTATGGTTGGCGATAAGGGGGGTCGAATAGAGTGTTGGGATAATATGTGATATGATAATAGACCCTACGGTGGTACTTTGATGACGTCCATCGGGATAGTAAATACGAAGGCCAGTATGGCAAAATATAGTTCTTCGGAACCATAAACACGATGTCCACCGGAACAGTAAACACAAAAAAAGGTCAGTGTGATACTTATATAAAAAGATTATGGCTATGACACATTCTAGAAATGGCAGATGAGCCCATTTTGTTTACTAGGGTCTCTACGTGTCCTAGGGGCGATTATGGGTAAACCTCAGGCGATACTTAGTTTAGGAAAATTCATATCGCCAAACAAGAGATTTAGTATGGTGCCTTGATGGCAAACCAAACCAAGACTTTATGACGAGTTATTTATAAAGCCCTTCTAGCGAGTTACCTGAATAGCCTATGTGTCGTATTATTTGGAAAGCCTTAGTGGAGAGGTTATTTAGGAAACCTTTGTGGCGAGTTATCTGAAAAGCTTATATGGCGTATTACTTGGAAAACCTTAGTGGTGAGGTTATTTGGAAAGCCTTTACAGCGAGTCATTTGGAAAGTCTATAAAATGAATTATGTAATGCCTAAGTGACGAGTTATTAGTCTACCCTTGTGATGAGATCTGGGTATGCCTTTGCAGAATTTTTTGAAAAAGTTATCGGTAGTGTATCCGACTGACAAATCCGCCATAGTAACCCTTCAGGCCAAGGAGCTTGGCATATCCGAAATTATGGGTAGAGTAAGTGTCTACCAAACCTAGGAATTCTCATGTTATATCGATATCATCTGGGATTCTAATAAATGTTTTAAAATATTGTATTTATTGCAATAAGTTCATTATCTGGATCGACTTGATGACACGTGGTGACTAGCCTTCTGATAGTCGCCAAAGCCAATCTAAGAATTTATATGTATATCATTTTGAGAAGTGTATCCAATTTCTATCTTCAAAGAGAATATGAAAGAAGACCTGCAATAAGGTGTGAAGTCTGTAATCTACCAATAGACGAAATGTGTATAAGGGATGCAAGTGTAGAGGTTGGTGTATAATGATCCGCCAGGAATTAGAAAAGTATCTGTCAATTTTTGAAAGGAAGCCCAAAATAATCGAGTCAAGGAATTCAACAACGTTGTTTAAATGCAAAATTGGCTGAGACTCACTAAGTTCCATTGAACTTATAGGTGTCCATTTGTTATGCAGGTTTTTGGAATTGAACTAGTGCGCCAAGAGGGACCAAGCCAGGAATGCACTAAGGTGGTAGTTCGAAGAGCGATATTATGCATACAAAGGAACATTTTTGGATAAATGGCAAATAGTACTTTACTTCGTGATTAAGTGGGTTTTAACAAGGTTTTAAATTATAATGTATTAAGCTACTTTCAAGAATCTGTTGTATTTAATGAACGTCTCTTTTATAATCTTTTGACTTAGAAAGAATACAAATAAATAAGAAGTATTTTCAATATGGTTTTTGTCATTGTAAAATTTTTGCTAAGTATTTTATACTGTGACATCCTATATCTGAGTTCGATAAATCGAATCGGGTATAGAACGTTACAGATCATATCTGTTCTTCACTTGTTACTTTTACTTGCAAATAAAGTGATAATGCATAAATTAACTCTTTATTGTATTTTATTCCATATCACATTATATGGGTCATAATTGCATATTTTATTGACAATAAAAAAATTTATTATATAATGTATAACATATAAGTTAAAATAATTAATAATTTCGTTTTTAGTGATATTTTTATTAATTTTTTAAATATATTTTATGGTATAATCAGTCAAAATTATTTTTTTGGGGATTCATAACTACCTATCTAATATATATTTAATTTAAATTTAACTCACTTTGAGTTACTTATTTAAGTAATTTTTATTAGTTTAATATTTGTTAAACTAACTTTATTTTATAAATTGTTTTGATATAACAAACAAAAATGTTTTTGGATAAAATTTATTTTTGAGCAAAGAAATTATTAAGTTCAAAACATAAAAATCATTTCAAGACTTCCAAACATTTCAGAAAATGTTTTGAACACTTAGAAAATTTTGGACAAAGTTCAAAAACCGTTTTAAACTCTTGAACTCAATTGAAACAATTTTAAATTGATTGAAAAACTGCTCCCTACAAGAAGAACCAATATTTTCCAAAAAGTATTGATATCCATACAATTTTTATCGATACCAAAGCTGCTTACTATTTTGAAACAAAAATTGAGTAAATGCAGAAAGTATCAATACTTTTCAAAATATATCGATACCTATTGAATTTTATCGATACCATCTTTTTATATCGATACCATTTTTGCATTTTGACTTGATGATTTTTCAAACATTTACAAAAAAATATCGATATTCACTCAAAAATATCGATACCCTTTTACCAGAATTTATAAACGGTTTTTGGTATCGTTGAAAACTAACTTTAATGGTCACTAAATCAAACATTAAATGCTACTAGTATTGATACTTGTAGAAAAAATATTGATACTTTTTGTTGTAAGTGAATTTAATGATCTGATATTTTCATCCCTAACAGTTCTATTTATTTTCTCAACAACCACAACAACTAGAAATGAATTAGAGGGTATGAATACCTACTTCCTAAGGCTTTATAATAACAAAAAAGAATATTCAAACAAAAAGATCAATCAAACAACCTTTGTGCCAAATATTTCCATATTTTTCTTTCATTAACTTGTGAGTTTCATTGCTATTCTATTAGCTCAAGTGTTTCTCTTTGTGACTGAGCTTAATTTGCAAACACTTTGATCTTGTAATGATTATTTCTTTGTTTGCTTCTTTGCATCTCTTTGAGAATGTTTGTATCTTAAGGTTTGGGTAGAAACCTTAAAGGAGTTTGTAAGGTTAAACATTATCCTCAAAGTTTATCAAATTAGTGAATTTGAAAAAATTCTTAGTTGTGAAAATCTAAAGTAGTAAAATAGACAATTGGGACCGAACCATTCTAAATTTTTATGTCAAATTTTTATATCCTTATTTTCTAGCATTTACAAAATTTTTAAAAGCGAAATAATCTCTCTTGACAATTTCGATTTGATTATTTTTGGACAAATTTAGATTATTAACTTTTATTATCATATCGAATTTGATCGGATTTTAATTTGGAAAGATGGAATCAATTTTTTAATTTTGGATAAAATTTAAAAGGACTATTGGTCCTTTACACGGATTAGATATTAAAATACTAATTGTATTTTGTTCATTGTATTTAGTATGAAAGTTAATAACCTTTTGAGTAAATTACGATCTAACTATTAGTAAATTCTTTTTAGACATTTGATTATTAATATTTATAAAATCGTCACTTAATTATTCATATATATTTTTTACCACCGGTCGTTAAATAGTCAATGAGAAGATAGCATGGAAATTTTTAAATTCGACATAAAAATAAATTTAGCCCTCAACGTTTATAAATTGTGTTAATCTAGTCTTAATTATTAAAAATTTAACCCTTAATATTTATATATTACCTTAATTTATTATATTCTTTACATGAATTATATTATATATTACCTTAATTTATTATATTCTTTACATGAAAATATAATTCAACTTATAATGTGTAAATTACAAATTAGAACAAAAAATATTTTTTGAATTTTTTATATTTTATTAAACTAAATAATCTTCAACTATGTTGCTTTGTCTTTTAGGCTAAATTAACGGAGTGAATAGTTTTTACTTTTGAGAATTGGGTATTTTTTTTCTAAATTTGGGTCATTTTACTTCTTGTTGTTTTTCAATTTTCCACAGAGTCAAACGGAGGACAACATCGCAAAGGGATGAAGTGACAACACTTTAATCTCTCTTATTTATTGATGAAATCCATGTTTTGATGTGAGCTCCAACAATTAATAATGTGAGTTAATTCACAATTTTATTTGAATTAGAAATGTCTATGGGTTAGGCCGAGTTTAGTTCAGGCTCAACTAAAAATTTTAGACCCGTTTTCTAGGCTCAAGTCTTGCTTAAAAAATGAATTTAAAATTTTGTTCAAATTCAGTTTGGATAAAAATAACAAAATTTTGGCTTGGTTTGCTAGTATTAATTTTTTATATTATTTTTATATAATTTTTTAAAATATAATACATCAAAAATACTAAAAATATTAAAATAAATATTTCCCAACAAATTGAAAATAAATTAAAAAAATGTATACTTAAATAATATTAAAATAGGTGCAGCTTGACAAGTAAATACCTCTAAAATAGTACCAAAATTAACAATAAAATAAGAGTTATATAATATCCACACAATAACAACAAAATAGTAGTAACATAATAATGAAATAATAGCAAAATAGTAAAAAAAAAAAAACAATAAGTAAATTGCAAGAAATAGTAAAAAATAGCAAGAAAACAGTAAAAAGCAACAATTTTTTTTTTACATATTCAGGCTAGGCCAAGCTCGGGTAAAAAAAGTCTTACCCAAGACCCAACCCATTTTCTAAACGAGCTTTATTTTTTGGCCAAGCTTATTTTTCGAGCCTATATTCCCTCACTTTTCAAGCAAGTCTTCGTGCTGGATGGTCTGACCCATGGATAGGTCTAATCTTAACTCTTGCTCCCCAATACGTTCAGCTTATTCATTTGTAAGACTCGGCTAAACGTATTGCATCATCAGGTCCAAACATTGATGATTTCAAATATGATTTCCATTTTTCCTTTTAATATTAGGTTAATTGAAAAAGCGACGAGAATCTTTATATTTGTCGAAGAGGGTAACAATAATGGCAACAACAAAAAAAGCAATTCGCATGAATTGATGTCGAACAATTCAAGCTTAAATCTTATAAAATTGGAGAAGAATAATCTCAATCATTTAATTTTTTATTTAATG
This sequence comes from Gossypium longicalyx, assembly GCA_025698465.1. Classification (NCBI taxonomy): domain Eukaryota; kingdom Viridiplantae; phylum Streptophyta; class Magnoliopsida; order Malvales; family Malvaceae; genus Gossypium; species Gossypium longicalyx. The sequence goes on along the minus strand of CM047001.1, from coordinate 2,937,197 downwards.
GTAGGAACCAGAGCATTAGGAGAAAAAAATGAAAAGGTAAAAAATATGATATTGGGTGTTTCTATTTTTTGATTTTTCTATCAAATTTAGTTAATATATCATTTTTTTCAAGCTTTTTCGATGAGAAGATCGTAAAAAAATGTAATAATAGATTAAAATACACAATGTTTAAATATAAAGAGTTAATTTTCTGAGAATTAAAATTAGACCAACATAATGTATGAAAATTAAGGGTCAAATTTTTTAGTATATCAATTTTAAAAGTTGCCAAAAAATGAAGACAAAAAATATAATCGAGGAGTGATTTTTTGTAATTTTTCATAGTTAAGTGACTAAAAAGTAAATTTACTAATAGTTGGTGACTATCAATTTAGTTTACCCAAATCTTTTTCCCTCTTAACAAAGAATCCTAGTCCCCAGACCTCGATTCGCGTCGTTTCCAAGCCACTTCTCAAGGGTCCGCCAACTGATCTGCATCGCCCGCTCGTGTGTTCCTTGGTCGACGGCGTATCAGCATCTGACATGGAGAAATTTCTATGCGACCGGTTGCTTGACCCGACACAACCCATATCCGAGCGCTTCCGAGCTCTCTTCTCCCTTCGCAACCTCAAAGGCCCTGCCCCTCGCAACGCTCTCATTCAAGGTCCATGCGCTTCCTAATTTTACATATCTCTATTCGTCTTTTTCTTTTGTTTAGTTTCTGCCTGAGGATATGTGTGTTTTTGAAGTATATATATAATTAAGTTATGCTAAACAGAAGAGTAATTACTTCATTTTTTTTCGTACTTTTTTCCGATTCCATTTGCATCATTTTATTTGGAGCCAAACTAATGTAGAAAATGCATAGATAGATGGGAATTAGTGTGACTTGATCTGGGATAAATTCTATGGTTTAGTTGCAATAATTGATTATATATTTGGAAAATCCCACAAAATAAAACGAGTAAATGGTAACTTTATCAATGAATTAATAATAGTAAAATATTCTGCTCTGTTAAGTGTTAACCATACTGAATAGTCTAATCTTTGTTGCAATCTATGTTCTTGCAGCGACAAGGGATTCATCAAATTTGTTGGCTCATGAAGCTGCATTTGCATTGGGTCAAATGCAAGATGCTGAAGCTATTCCTGCTTTGGAAGTAGTTCTAAATGATCTTTCTTTGCATCCCATCGTTCGTCATGAGGTTGGTTCATGTTACACTGTTGTTCTACGGTAATGTATTGTGTTTATCTCTGTTATACAATCGCTGTTTTCCTTAAATTGTTCATATGTTATTGTGCTACAGGCAGCTGAAGCACTTGGTGCCATTGGTTTGGAGAGTAACATTCCTCTTTTGAAGAATAGTTTGGTTCTAGATCCTGCTCCAGAAGTCCGTGAAACATGCGAACTGGCTCTCCAGCGAATTGAGGAGTTAAAATCCGATGGTAGTGATGACAAATCATCCATGACAGAAAAGTCACCCTTCTTGTCAGTTGATCCTGCTGCACCAGCTTCATCTCATTCATCTGTTGATAAACTTAGGTACTCTCATTATTGGTGATGGATGCAACTTTAAATTTTCCATGTTATTGTTTAGGCTATTTAACAATGTTGTCTAATATTAAGGGAGGTGCTGTTGGATGAAGCAAGAGGCATGTATGAGAGGTATTCAGCTCTCTTTGCTCTTCGGAACCATGGAGGAGAGGAAGCTGTTTCTGCCATTATTGATTCTTTGGGGGCCAAAAGTGCTTTGTTGAAGCATGAGGTTTGACAGTGTTATTTTAACCAATGTCTTAGTCTTTATGCAACCTTAGTGTGTTTCCTTCACAACCAGAGGGATCTTTATGTTTGTCAACTTGCTACTATGCAGGTTGCTTATGTCTTGGGTCAATTGCAAAATAAAGCTGCTTCAGCTGCACTTAGCAATATACTCAGGAATGAGACTGAGCACCCAATGGTTAGACATGAAGCTGCTGAAGCTCTCGGTTCCATTGCAGGTAATGACTATGTGATGCTAATAGTCCAACATAAACTGCTTTCTCTGTGAGGGTTGATAATGCAACTTTCTTGGGCCAATTTTTGTTGTTGTCATAAGGGATAGGCAATAAGTTCTGCTGAGCAATGAGATCTGTTCTCTTTTTTCACTTTCTTGGATTACTATTGTGGCTTATGAATAATTCATCTTTGCTGTTCTGACTTCTTGGGTTAGTCTAATTGAATTCCACATTGTGCCCATGTTGTAGATGATCAAAGTGTAGCACTTCTTGAGGAATTTGCTAGGGATCCTGAGCCCATTGTCTCACAGAGCTGTGAAGTCGCTCTTAGCATGCTGGAATATGAGAGAGCAGGAAAATCATTTGAGGCATGTAACTTACAGTTCTAACTTAAATCAAGCATGATTGTTATTTCAAGTTTTTTATTTCTGATGATGACAACCCTAATCATTTTTGTATGCAGTTCCTCTTCATGCAAACTCCTGTGGTGCATTAGATCTGGTTAAAACATGAGCTAGGGAAAAGACAGAAGCTGAAACACTAAAGTACAACAACATATAATCATCTTATTTGGGCAAAATTTTCTCCATTTTGCCGCAAATTACAAAATTTTCACCACAGGTAATGATTATATTGTCAAAAAAGCCAGAAGACAAATACCGAAAGAAATGAAGTTGCAAAGTTATTGTAGATGTCCCTTTTGTTTAGAACTTGAAAGAAAGGAAACAGCCCAAAGCATTTGTTTCTGCTTTAGACTTTTCAAAACCAGTTTGTTGAAAAATGAAGTCAAAACTGTGATGTGGTGACAGAGGCTTAGCTAGCGAGTGAGGAAGATGAAGTCAGAACTATGATATTTTGTTTGCAAAACTCCATTTTCCTGTGTTAGGGAATGATGAACCTTTTATCTTAGTTATGCTTTGTGTTTTCTTGGCTGACATTGGGTCTTTGGGGGTGTTTTTCTTTGCATGTTGTCATGTTGATGTAGCTGCATGGTTGTTCTTAGGCCATTTTTTCTTATGGTTCCAGCTGTTTTGGTTGGGTTTAGACTTTTTGGGTTGATTGATATAATTCCATGTTTGCAGTTCATGGCTGATGCATACATACATTTATCTATATATTATATCGCAGATCTGTGAACTCTAGCATATGAATGGTATATATAATATAAATTGTTGTGTGGTGTAGAAAGCTTTTCATATGCGTAAAATTCGCAAGGAAATAACGTGTATTGGTGACAATAAACATTGAATCAGACCCTTTTACCGACCAAAAAAAAGACCCCAAAGAGAATGAAATGAATCTGGTAATCATATAACTTGGAAGTGAATAATTATATAAACAAAGATAAAGATTGTTATTAATAGAGTAATTTTATAGACAGGAGTTTAGGCAGAAGAGCACTAATCAGGTAAATCAAAGTCAAATTTACAGGTTCCAAACACCAACAAAAGCTAAAGAATCTCCTGCTGCTTCATCTTCTCTCAACGAGAAAAGCAGCCATTAGTATTTCATTACTTGATTTTCTTTTGACCCTCACTTTAGCTTTAAAATTTTCTGTTCATAAATCATACTCTCTCTTCGGATAGATATTATATAAAATTACTCATAATGAATCTTCAAAAATGTTGATAGGTCGTGTGGCAATTAGAGGAGCGCCCACAAAGCGACAAAGTCAAAGGGCAGCAGTTCCTAGGTGCGGCGATCGGCGGACTATTTTAGAAAAGAAAATTGAAAAGCTTTGTACTAAAAATCATCTAAAACACTACCAGATACCTAACTTCTTGTATGAAATAAATGAGAAGCGGCTAGTCTAATGTAAACTTGCATGCAAACACTTGGTGTCATAAAATAGCACTTCATTGATATTAAGTTTGAATCATATTGGATACAGAGTTGATTTAGAAAATGGTATTAAATCGATTAGATTAAGAATAGATACGAATCAATTAAATAAATTTTTTTAAATATTTTTTATTTTTATTTTTTAATTAAATTAGTTGGACGGTAAATTGATAACCTAAATGGTTCATCAACAATTCAATTTTAAAAACATTGATTTAATCTCTTAAAAAGATGTATTTAATAATTCTTATGGAACTCTATTCTTTTTTGGTAAAAGTATCATGAAGGCCTGGGAGTCAGATTGCATTTTGCTCTCTCTACTCAGAAAATGGACAAATTAGTTCCTAGACGTTAGATCAAACAACAAACTAGTCCTTCAGTTAAAAATTCATTCATTAGTTATTTTATCAATCACGCCAATTTTTAATATTAGAAATGAATGGAATTTTTAAAAAAAAATTAATTTACTCTTTGATTTAACGTATAAGGATTAATTTAACTATTTTTTAAATAAATGAGACAAAATACAATTTAACTCCTAATATAGGGATTCATTAAACATTTACTTTTTTTATTATTTTTTTCAAATAAATATAAAGCAGTCTAAATAATATAGTAAATTGGTCTAACCCATTAAAATAATAAACCCATGTTGCATAAACCATTATTAAATGTCTCCTTAGACACCCTACATGATGACCATCAATGTCCCCCCATTCACACTTCTTATAAGACTACCCCCTTTTGTTGTGCCCCTTAAGGATCTCCTCTCCCCCTACCCTAAACCCCAAAACCCGATTTTTTTTGGCACTATTTCCTAGTGTACTCGTGTGCTTTGGCAAATTTTTAACATATTTATATCACTTATCCCTGATCTCCAGCTACTTCTCTGCATTTTGTTTTCTTTTCTGTTTTATCCCAAACTTGTTCACTTGCCATGGCATCATCTGGTAGTACTGCAACAGGACCTGGTTCCCCTTGCGGTGCATGCAAGTTTCTGAGACGAAAATGTGCCACAGACTGTATATTTGCACCATACTTTAGTTCAGAACAAGGCCCTGCAAGGTTTGCAGCCATTCACAAAGTGTTTGGTGCTAGCAATGTCTCCAAATTATTGTTGCACATCCCAGCTCATGATCGTTTTGAGGCGGTTGTCACCATTGCTTATGAAGCTCAAGCAAGGATTAGAGACCCTGTTTATGGTTGTGTTGCTCATATTTTCGCCTTGCAACAACAGGTAAAATTATGGAAGCTCCCATTTGATCATCTCTTAACAGTTTAACAAACATATGCAACCATTTTTTTATAGGTGGAATGCCTGCAAGCTCAATTAATGCAAGTCAAGGCTCAACTAGCTCAAAATGCCATGAATTCAAATCACATCAACGGTACTCAGTACTGGCAAGGACACCTTTCTGGTTTATTCCCTTCATTTCTATCTTATCCAAGCAGCTCCAACAATCCAATTTCCCCACAAAGCTCTCTTGATTCGGTTGAAGTTGAACTGCACACAGCTGACAACAAGAATATGCAAGAAATACAAAGCTTACAAGACTTTTCTTTCCATGGTTATCCTAATAAGACACCATGTGATAGTGATTTGGGTGAGCTTCAAGCAATTGCCCTTAGAATGATGAGAAACTGATCATGGAGTTTCATGCTGATGTTCTTTTTCTTTTTTTTCCCAAAACAACTATGTATATAAAATTTAAGCCTCACCCAAATCTTGATTTCCAATAATAAAAAAAAACTAGAACAAAAAAGTTAAGCCCCAACACAGGGTTGATCTTCAGGTTTACAACCTGTCCACCATTGTAGACATTAATCAAAGACTCATGTCTGCAAGCTCATCACCTCCCATTTATAATTTTGCAAAACAAAGAACATGTAAGGTAAGCTAAGTTGGCATAGAGATCACTTTTTTTTCTATTTCTTGCATTACAACAACTATAAACAGAAAAAAAAGAAAAAGAAAAAGAAAAAAAAAACTAAGCTGAAAATTGCATTTGTTGGACTCCATTACTTGCACTTAAAAAAAGAAGAAAAAAAAAGTTATAGTAATTATTCCAATGATGATTATTTAAATTGGAGGTGATTGATGATTAGTTGAAAGTGAGCTCAATGAAAGGGAAAAAGAATAGCTGTGACATTAAAGAAACAAAAGAAAGGACAGAACTTAACTGAACTGGATGTATAAAATATGATTAAAAACTTTGAAAAGAAGCAAAAAAAAGAGAGTATGGTCTGTTTCTTTGACAGTCTTGTTCTTAAAGAACAAAACCCCATTTTATAAGTATATTTTTATATTTTCTTTGTTGAGAGTTAGACAGTGACAAACACTTCCAACTCTGATCTTTGTCAAAAGATCAGTGAAAAAGGGTGTTGATTATTGAGGTTAATTTGTTTTTTTTTCCTAATTATTATTATAATGGAATTAAGTATTAATTAAAAGAATTAATGAACAGTATATGGTGGATACTACTGCCTTTATTTTTATTTAGTTCACAAATAAAATTAGAGATTATTTTCTTTTAACATTAATCTCATTATAAGTTATTTTTTATACAATACTTAGAATTATTCATAGTCTCTCCTCAACCTTTAAATAGGAGGATAATGCGCTTCAGCGCATTCGAACCCACAACCTTCTATATTAACAACAATATTAATACCAATCAAAGAAAAATATTGTTGTATGAAGTTCATGGGTTTGATTTAATATTAGAGATTAGGGATAAATTTTAAAAGTATGAAGTTCGATTTAATATTATATATGAATTATTATTTTTGTTTATTTTATATATAAAATTTTGGTTTAATTCAATTTTCATAAATCAATAACATAATATTATTGATATTACATTATTTGACTAAAATTCATATGTAATTTTAAGATTTATATCCATTAATTATGTTATAATCACAATTATAATTAATATTTGCATAGTTGTAAGTAGAATTAATTAGCATAAAGCACAAATAGAATCATAATTACAATCAATACATCTGTATAATTATGACTAAATTAGAATTAGTCATTATAGTGCACAAACAAATGTATTGATAATTGAAATATATTTGAATTTAGACTAAACTATAATTGATAAATGAAATATATTAGAATCTAGACTAGACCCACAGGTGTTGTAACATCTCAAACCTGGCCTAAACATTATGGTTGTATCTGGCAACGTCACACAACAGTGTTTTTGAAACCTCGTTGTTACGATGAAAACATTCCATGTTATTATCTTTAGTAAATCTTTGTTAGAACTTAGGAAGTCGTCTTTATTCATTTAAAACATTTATTTTGAAACATCCCTCATTGCTGAAGCTTTAATAAAACAGTATAAGTGATCATACGTCTAGAAAATACTTTAACTTTTTGAAAACCAAATTTCCTACGACCAGTAGGTATAAATCCATAAAGTAAAATAAATAAATAAAAACTCAAATTTAAAACCAAAGTCCCAGAGGGTCCTTAAATTACAACCCAAATAATCAATAATAATCAAATTATAAATCGTAAATTGAAAACCATGAAGTCCAAAAATTACTGTGGTCACCGTTGAGTCCTCTGTCGCACCGATCCGTCTAAGTTTGAGGATTACCTGTGCACATTAAACAAAAAGGGTGAGTTTATGTAAACTCAGTGTGTAATCCCGCAGAAACAAACAAACAATTAGTATTCATAGTGCACAGTTGAACAGTCTTGGGCCTAAGCCCTTTTCAGTATCAGTGATAGTTTGGGCCTTAGCCCATCTCAGTATAGTGTCAAAAATGCAGTAGGGCCTTAGCCCATCACAGTATCAGTAGCAGTAACAATTATGTAGTAGCAAAATCCTACCTAACCAGCCTCTACACACCATCTCCGTCCAACCTTACACTCCATGTGGGGATATAATCAACCCACCCATCCCTACACTCCAAGTAGTACTGAATGCAACACAAAACAGTAGTTTGCAGCTGAGCTGCTAGTAAATTAGGCTTAAAGCCATTTAATACACTTCTTCCAAATAACAACTCCCAACCCAATGCAATGCAACATACAATGGATGATATGCTATTATGCAATTTCAGTACATATATTCAGTTCAGATATTAACATGCTCAGTACAGATATCATTCAATCAATTTCACACATTTAGGGGTCTAAGTAGTGCTTACCGACCTTATAGTAAGTTCACAGTCGACTTGGGTGACCCGTGCAACCTTAGAAACATTTTGGTAAAAATGGGCTCACACGCCCATGTGATCTACCCGTGTGGGCCCACTCGGCCCAAATTGGCACTGGCCGTGTGATCAATTTTTAATGTAACCCATGCTAGCTAAATATTCATATATATGTTTTCACTATTTACTTATATGTTCATCCAAAGCTGTCTACTTAAGTCATTGTCACTAAATTATTTATATCTTGAACTACAGAATTCCAAATTAAGATCCGCTTGATGTTTTTGAAACTAGACTCAAATACCTTTCTACCATAAAATTTTCAGAATTTATAGTTTATCAAATAAGTACAGTAAAATCTTCAAATTTATCCCTATTCTACTATTTGACATCTTTAACATTTCCTTACTAAAAATTATTTATCTCTTTGTACAGAATTTGGATGAGGTTTCCGTTTGTTTCTCTTGAAAATAAACTCATTAAAGATTTAAACATATAAATTTAAGTCCCTAATTATTTTTTTACAATTTTTGATGATTTTTTAAAGTTAGACTACTACTGCTGTCTAAAACTATTTTAGTGCAAAATCTTGATTTCCAAGTTTATAACACCCTTATTTCTTTTCTCTACAATTTTTTTCGCATCATTTTCTCTTATTTCTCTTATTTCTCGATAGCAAGCAATTTTGACTTTTCGTCGAATCCCTTTTCTGAGTTTCGGGTACACACCTGGTATCGTTTCTGATGCGTAAGCACTCTTAAGCCTCCAGAACCTAAAAATCGACCAACATATCTCCAGATTAATCACTTAATTCGTTTTTAATCAACCAATTTCGAAAGGAACTTGACTAAAAACCTAACAAAACCCTTACCTCGCTTGAGTAACCACGACTTCGCACAACCACAACGTCGATTCAAAACCACCAACTCTTTGATTAACTCTTAAACACCGAAAAAGAATCCCCCTTTTAGAGATTAACCAAGAACGATTAACAATAGACAAAATCGTTACTTACGGAACACGCGCAACCAATGATAAACAACCGAATCAATTGGAAAAAAAATAAAAGAAACGGAAAGGGAAAAAATAATGGAAATTTTAGCAGCAACTAGGGGAAAGAATCGGTAGAGGAGAAAAAAAAAAAAGAAAAAAAACGTCAGAAAAAGTTTGGCGATTATTTTCTGATAACCTATCCCCAATTATCTCCTAAAATCACTCCCTATTAACCCACTAAAAACACAATTACTCAAAATTTTTCCCTAACACAACTCTTAGCCCAAATTGGAGCAAAAATACTATTTTCACGTCATCACAGAGAATTGAACACAAGACCTTCAACATTTTAATACTCCACTTAACCATCAAACCAATAAGCCCATTCTAATATAAACTTACCAACAATTAAACTTAAGCTCGTTGCACAAGGTTAAGGCTTTATTTATAAAAATACCAAAATTTGCCCAAGTAAGGCTTGAACTTGAGACCTCACACACACACCTAGAACATTTAACCACTGAAGCAGATACACACTTGTGTGTTACACATACACGAAATCAAAAATTAAAATTTTGGGGCATTACAGGTGTTAGGATTCAAACCAAAAATTTATATAGACTAAGAATTTACGCATGATATTTATACATAATGCAACTTGAACTTAAAATTTCAAAATTTCTGACTCCATAATATTCTAGGTTATAATGCCGAGGAAAAAAATGAGGCTTTGGATTGAAAATAAACAATGTCAAAAAAGTTAAGTTTGGAAGAAAAGGAAAAAAAATTTAAGACTAAGCAAAATACCTTTAACATGTAGGTGAATTTAATAAGATTTTTGGTGCATCTTGTTTTAATAAGAAACAAAAACAAAATAGGAAAGATATTAAGGAACTCGTTATTGGTGAGAGGGGCTTTCAATTATCTATCTTTGATTTGGGTATTATTAATAGGATTTGAAAAAATTATTAAAGAAGCTAAAGATAATTAGAGAGATTAGTAAGGCTTTGGGCATCCACTTTAATGTTACTAGAAATGGCATCATTAGTTGCTTTAGAAGGATAGAAGAGGAAGACTTGTGACAAAATGAGTCAAATGTTAAAACAAGCGAACACCTTTGGCCCCAAAACAATGTGACACAAAAATAAGATCAAAGGTTCCTATATATGCCATAATCAAAATGATAAAACTAGCTACACCAGGTGCTTTAAAGATAGTGTAACTGGCTTCAACGACGTAGGCGACGATCCTCGAACTACTTTGGCGGCACTATAAAAAAAAGAAAAGGAAAGAAGGTAAGCATGAGAGCTTAGTAAGTACATATATGCAAATAAGTGTAACTAGAGACACATTCATCAGACAATGGCTTATCATACTTGAATGATATATCATTTTAACCTCACCGTCTTGCTCTTCCTTCTTTTACACATACTTACTACATCTCATCACCTACTAAAGTCTCCATTCGAGAGTTTAGTATGCATACTTGTAATTACCCGTAAATTAACTCAAGCTCATTCTCTTTATTGACATACCTCATTAGAAGAAGTGCCGCCAATCCATTCATCGAGTTACCCCTTTGAACACTTGGAAATACCAATGAATACACGGATAGTTTACTCTTAAGTACTATACAAGTAGCCAAAGCTACCTCATACTTTGTAATACTTGCATATTTGAGTTACTCACGGGCCTTTTTACCAAGTCAATACCCGGACCCCATAGCTTTATCATGTAATGCTCGCTCATTGAGCTACTCACAGGTCTGAACACAAAGTCAGTGCCCGGACCCATATTATATAATTCACTTATCTCATGAACTCAGACTCAACTCAAGAGTTCAGAACACTCAATTTCTTGTGTCTCATATTTTATATCATATACTATTTCTGAAGTTCGATGGGATCTCGAGTCTAACCTGATGTTATCGCGCTTGTTCATAATGTGTTACTCTTATTTCGCACTACTTATACTTTTATGGGATCGTGTAAGATTATGATACATAAAAAAAATATAAAACATTTAAAAGTAAGATACAATAACACATTATTTACATATGTACTTACCTCAGCACAAAATGATGGAAACGAGCCTAATCCCCGTAAATTTTGTTCTTCCCTTGATCAAGACCCGAATCACGTTTCTCTTGATCTAAAAATGTCAAAATTTAGCTTATTTAGTACTCAAATAGTTCAATTCAATTCAATACTCGTACTTTGGTAAAATGACCATTTTGCCCTCAACTTCGTAAAAATTATGATTTTACCCCTAGGCTCATAATTCAATTTTTATCGAATTTCTTTAAGTATTAAGCCTAGCCGAATTATTTTTACACTAAAAGTAGCCCACAATTCTCATTGATTCACAGATTCATTTTTTTCACAAAATGGTCCTTGGCTAGGGTTTCTATGAAAACTTCTTCACAAAAGTTGTTTGTTAAACAATCAAGATTCATTTTCTTCCATAAAATTTCAGCTAAAAACATACATGCTTTCATGGTAAAACCCTATACTTTCATCCATTTTGTCAAATAGTCCCCTTATTAGAAAGCTCATGCTACAAGGGGTCCAAAAATACAAAAATAATCAAGAATAACCTCCTAAATGACTTACTTGCAAGAGATGCAAATGGCTAATATTTTGAGCTCTCTAAACCCCCTTTTTTATGCTAAAAAATTGGTAAAGAAGAAGAAGAAGATAAAGTGATATCATCCTTTTCTTTATTTTATTTCTATTTTGTCAAATAAGCCACCAAAACCTACCTAACCTTTGACCATTTAAATTTCCTTGTCTCATGATCAGCCATCTCTTATTTAATGGCCTAATTTCACTTTAAAGACCCCTAATTTAGGTTCTCTAGCAATTTGACACCTTTGGCTATTAAAACAGGACTTTTGCACTTTATGCGATTTAGTTCTTTTTCACAATTTAGCTCTCAAACGTTAAAATTTCCTCACCAAAATTTTCATACACTCAAATAATCATGCTATAACACTAAAATAATAATAAAAATAATTTCTCAACCTCAGATTTGTGGTCCCGAAACCACTGTTCTGATTAAACCCAAAATCGGGCTGTTACATGTGTTACCCTCATAGGATATCCTTGATCTCCTTGGGATAATATATGTTCTCCCAGTATGATCATATTTTATCTCATGGTAACCATTACATCTTCCTTAATGAAAATTCAATCACTATCAAATGGTGAACAAGTGATCCATCATAAAGACGGACGACCCGTGGCCACGTTTACTTTTCATCAACCATGTAATGCCACTTTCATAAGGCATAAATAAGCAGCCAAGTCACATATATACACATACATTTACAAACCCAAAAACAAGGTCATATATTTACAAGTAAGCTAGGCATAAACTCAAACCATACCATATTGAAAAAATAGCATAAAGCTCATATTACATGCCATTTATAACTATCAACAAAATAACAAAACATCTACCAAAGTGATGGATGGATAATGTGAATTTGCTATGACTAGATTCTAACCGGTTTAGCCTTCTGATGATCTACAAGAAAGGAAAAACAACCCATAAGCAAATAATGCTTAGTAAGCTCGTATAACCAAAAACGTAAACTTACCTATTAGGCTCAATTTAAATATAATTGATGCATAATTTCATTATCATGCTCATGATTCATTAAATCCCATATACATCACAAGTCTCATAAGTTAGTGAGCTCAAAAAGAAAATACATGATCTTATCATGTCATAAAGTACATAATAGTAACATATCAAATATACCTTTTTCCCAAAACATTACCAATTTACATTACTTATCCAAACCAAAACATTTCATATAATTAAGCTCACTTGATTAAGTCTTTATTACCCGTTGAACCAAATGAAACAACGTTGGAAACACGGAAACCATGCTCACACAAATTATGCCTATATGTGTAATGCTCACATGAGTTGTAGGTCGAAATGTTAAGCTACATTATGCTGCTCATACGAGCTGTGGAGAATTCACAACAAATGCAAGATCTCAGCCATCGGTAGGACATCCAAGACCAGTACCTGAAATCGTATAACCCCTAATGACATGTCATTTGTATCCTAGGTATTCATAAGGTTCAAATGGGACACCTTTCATACATTTCCATTATAACATTTCACTCTCACATACATGTAATCCACATTATCAACAATTTCAACAATTGATTATTATGGCACTGTAATTTAATTTAGCATATAATATACATTAAACATTTAAGTTACCTAAATTAGTTATTCATTAACATTTAACAATTCCACAAGAAATGAATTAACTATTATACAACGAAAACAGTTATAAAAACGAAGCCGACGGCTAGTCTGATACTTTAGCTTTTCCACGATTTAAATCCGATTGGCCTGTTTATTTATCTAAATAATAATTTTTATTCAATTAAATAATTCAAATAGCTTACATAATTAATTCAAGCCTATAGCCCTTATCAATATAAATTTGCAAAATTACCCTTGACATTTTAACCTTTATGCACTTTAATCCTTAACCCCAAAATTTATGAATTATCCAAATTTAATCAAAATACCAGCTAACCGAATTCCATAAGATTCATAATCAGCTCATTTTTACCATCATTTCATAGTATTAACTTACTATTTAAACAATTTAATCCTTAAACATTAAAATTACTAAAAATCACTTAACAAAATACTTTTATTTAACTATTAAACTCAAGAATCTATCAATTAAATAACAAACACCCCTAATTCATTTATGGTAAGTCCCTAAACTTTTAATAGTTTCACAAATTAACCATTAGGTTAACTAAATTAAGCTAAAAAGACTTCAAAAACATAAAATTTATTAAAAATGAGATCAAAATCACTTACCATGCAAGCAAGGTCGTGAACTAAATTCTCCTAAGCTATTTCTATGGTGTTTTTCGGTTGAAAATGGATGAAAGAGGAACATGATTATAGATCTAGTAAATGGCATATTTTTGTGCCACACGGGTTGGTACACGATCATGTAACCCACATGGGCTGGCTACAATCCCATGATACTATAGATCTAGTAATTTTTTTATACACACGGCTTCAGTTTGTTACACGACCGTGTGACTTTTGATGAAATTTTACAATTTGATCCACACGGCCTCAATAAGATACACGGCCGTGTGCCCCTATTTTGCATAAGTGCCCTTATCATTTAAAAATGTCTCAATTTGATCCTTATAGTTCTCGGGTCAACTTAAGAGTTTTCGTAAGCTCTATTAAGACTTGAATTTAATTGTATATCATAATATTTGAATGTTTATGACATGATTGATTATTTGAAAGATTTATTTATGATATAATTGATCTGTAATTTTGGAAATATTGCAAATTAGTCTTAATTAAATTCTAGGTTGATATTAGAGCATACATAAGATAGTATAAGGCCCGACCAAAATTATATTTGGTGATTATGCATTGAATTGATTATGATTTTATGATTCATGTTTAAATTGAATGTTAATTATGTAATTATGAAGAACTTCCATGCTTGTTTGAAATAATCGACACGAATTGAATGTGTTCTGTTCCAACTTTAATTGTAGCACTCCGTAGCTCGGGTCCGACGATCGGACCAGTAAGGGGTGGTACATCCCTTGCCATACCTAAAAACACCCTTCAAGTAGATGCAAAAATTCATCTTCAACAAAACCATACACCGTTTTCATGCCATATACCATTTCTTCCTCTATCATGTCACCATCTAGACTAATTCCCATATCAATTGACTTCTCCTCAAATCTTTTTTCTCTTCATTCATTTGAATTTAGTAGAACTTGCTTATAAGAAAGCTTGTTCTCTCCTATAGGTTGTTAAAGCATTCAAATCACAAATGAGAGTTTATGAATGTGTATGCTCCTAACAAGTAAACTGAAAGGCATGATTTTTTTGTTGAATTTGGTTCTGTGATTCAATTTAATATTCTTTAGGTTATTATTGGGGATTTTAACATTATTAAGTGTAATACTTCTCACTCGTCCCGATATACAATATAAATGAGATGTGTCATTAGAGCACTTTCGTGACAATAATCTTAGATTTATTTAAGAAATTAAATATTAAAACAATTATATAAAATCATATAAAATAGATAAAATCAATTTTTGAATTTTTAAAATCATGTTTAAACCATTTAGTAATGAATTGTAGGTGTTTGAAAGTGTTCGGGACTAAATATGAGCCTTGAAGGTCTCAATTTCAACAAAACAGTGTCGTGGCACTGTCAAGGGCCTATGTATCGATACCTAAGAAGGATTTTGGCAATGGTGGAGCCATGTTATTCTGGGGGGGTGGGTTAAGCTAAAATTTGATAGTTGGAGAATCTTCATTGATCACTAGTCGACTAGCATCACAAGTATCACTACTTTTCCTCTTAAAAAAAGTATCAATTATCTTTACCTTCTTCATTTTTTTGCAATCGACCTAAAATTTAATTTTATAAAATTATAAAAAATAAATAAAATGACTATAACATCCTCCAACAATGAAAATTCCAAACAATGAGAAGACTTCACCGAAAACAAGTGAAACAAGGCATAACAAGTCACACATATAGACAAAAAAATAAATGGTAAATAAAGAATTAACACTAAAAGGAGAAAAAAATATCAAAACATAAAAAAAAAAATAGTAATTTCAGTATTGGACCCAATTCAACAATGAGAAAAACATAAAAAAAAAATGAAAACACCATAAAAATCAACCAAAACCAACATAAAAAATAACATAAAAAAATAACTTTCTATTTTCAACAATGGGAAAAAAACATTAAAAAAAAAAAACATGTAGTTTCATTAGCTATATGGACCTGATTCAACAATGAGAAAAACATTAAAAAAAAAATGAAACTATGACATTTCGCAAATTATTACCAAAAGCAACCAACCATGACAAATAGTAGTTTCAATAATGGATCTCATTATAAATAACTTTCTACTGCAAATCAGCTATTTCACTAATTTTGAAGCATCACAACAACAAAAAAATTAATTTCCCAAATTCTACTGATAAACTATCGAGACATTTAAATACTTCTTTCCCATCAAAAAATAGCACACTGGTAGATTAAGGGTATATACCTTGATTGATGAAATTACTGATATCAAGACCCTATAAAGCTCAAAACTTATATTAATTCTGCAGTAATTAAGAAAGTAAAACAAATAAAGGATGAAAGAATTTGAAAGAAACTGTGGAAGTTCCAATTTTTACTCTCAAATTAAAAAGCCTACTTCTATTTTTAGGAGGACCATAATGAGAGAAATTGAAAATTCTTACAACTTGGGGTTTTGGACCCAAGTCCCTGAACTATCTAGCTAATTTTTGATCCTTTCTAAGCTGAGAACCAATATCTACATCATGGGTACCGAACCCTACGTGTATAGTATTATTTTAATTGTTGCATTTGATTGGATCTTCGGTGAAATTAGTATATGAGTGTTCTATGTACGGTTTAAGTTGAAAAATAAATTCTAAATTATATAATTAATTTAAAAATATTTATGATGCATGTGAACCAAATTCAATCTTGAAACCTCAAAATACTCAAAATTTTTTATTATTTCAAATTATATTATATATAAAGTAGGAAAAAATTAAATAAATTGGGCGGATCATTAATTTATTTCCAACGACAAGTCAAAAAAATCTGCTTTGCATTGAAAAATGAATAACAACATTAATATTAATATTAATATTAATATTAATATTAAAATATAAATAGGATATAATAATTAATAATGAGTAAATTATTAAAATAGTCACTTTTATTTTCCTTAAGTTACATTTTAGTCACTTATGTTATCGTGTTATAATATTTTAGTCACTGAGCGTTAATTGTCGTTAACAGTGTAATGGTAAACTGACGTAGCATATTAAATCATCATTTAAATGAAATTTTAGATTAAATTACACAATTAATCTCTCTTTTATTCGTTTTGAGCAATTTAAATTTTTTTTTTACATTAAAAAAGATGGAGAATGGAGGAAAATAGGGAGAGAAGCATAAGAGAATGGAAAATAAAGAAAGAAAAAGAAAAAGTTAAAAAAAATTGCTCAAAATAAAAAAGAAAATGAGGACCAATTGTATAGTTTAACATAAAATTTTAGTTTGAAATGATGATTTAAGATGCTACGTCAGCTTACCGTTACACCTTAACAGCAATTAACGGTTTAGTGATTAAAATATTACAACATAATAATACAAATGACTAAAATGAAACCTAAGGAAACAAAAGTGACTTTTTACCTATAACCAAAGCGAAATATTATTGTTCACTTCAGTCATGAGTAAACTACATTCAAGCCATTAGTAGACAGCCAGTTCAATGTTTCATGACAGTATATATATGTGCTCTATAAGCAAGCCATTACTAGCTACCTGATCAGTATAATTTTCTTGCAAATAGTAAATAATTAACCTGATCAGTCATTTTCACAACGGTAAATTTATCATGTCAGAAAAAATTTGATGTCCTCAATAAGGCCATAGACAGATTTCTTTCTAGATTATAGAAAATAATGGTAGGGTAGATGATATAGGGTTTGAGATATTGTATGAACATTAATTTATTATGGTTCCTAGAGGTGCGTATGCTTCAAAATATGCAGGAGCATAGCAGCATTCAATTCAAAACTGGAAGGTCCATGGTGTCTTTATGAACTGTTTCCTCTCCATTGGCCGCCTTCATCTGGAATTTTGAGCATACCCGAAGGCCATTGATTGAAGGTCATCAATATCCTGGAAACTCCATTCTCTGTTATTTGTTTGCATGTCAAGGGAGGAAGATATTGAATGAGGAGCCTCTACAAAAGTAGTAAACGAGATATGATCTTCTCCTGATGAGACCATTGAATTCTCATAATAGATCCCTGAAGAGTTTGGATTCGAGAACCCATTTTCACCGTATGAACTCGGGTTAAAATTTGGTGCCATGCTTGAATTATCAGGGTGAAACCAACTTTGAACATCTGGGAGCTGAGAACAAGGAAGCTTTCCATCATTAGGGTTTGATGTAACCGAGCCATTTACAATGCTTTGAGATGCTTGCCCCGTAAGAGAAGCAAGTTGTGCTTCTAATTTAGCAACCTGTATGAATTTGGCAACATGATCAGTTTATTGCATCAAACAAGGTCAAAGGGTGGTTTAAAAAGAAGAAGAAAACCTGCTGTTGGAGAGCAAAGATATGAGAAACACAGCCATAAACGGGGTCCTGAAGCCTAGCTTGAGCTTCGTATGAGATTGTGACAGCAGCTTCACAGCGGTCAGTAACAGGGAGGTGAGCGAGCAGCTTCGACACATTGCTTGCACCAAAAACCTTGTGGATGGCTGCAAAATGGGTTGCACCTTGTTCATGTGAGAAATAAGGTGCAAAAACACACCCTCTAACACATTTTCTTCTCAAAAACTTGCAGGCACCACAAGGGGAACCAGAACCTGTCATTTTGAACTCTTTATTTTCTTGGTTAATTTTCTTTTTGTTCTTACAGACAGGAGAGGTTTGAACGAGGACCTTATAAAACACCAGTGGAAGTGTAAGGTGGATCATTTAATAATCATTTCTTTATTACATTTGGTCCCCTTATTGGGCTACACATTTCTTTTTTTTTTTCTTTTTTTTTTTTTACATTTTCGTTTTAAAGCCTCTCTCCCACCCTTCCATGTATAATCTATATTGTCACTAGTAGAATCTAAATTCAAGTGTTACCATCTAAATCATTATTAGAACCTAAGATAGCCATTCCATCCATCATTAAATACAGTTAAAACTTTTCGGTTTCTGAGTCTACAACATAGAATATACTCATATATTCCTATAACAAACACTACTATTACAGATATATAAGTCTCGATGAGCTCTAATCTATTTAAACTTTTCTTGGGATATATTCAAAGATTGCAGAGTTTTAATCTAAAGCATTGTCATTCTGGGAAATAAGACAAAAAAGAACCAATCAGTTTTAGAAGTTTAATAATGAGCTGATCATGAACCCTTCTAACATGTGAAGCTCACTTTAATTAGATGATCATTTTCATTCTTTCAGCTCTGCAGTTTGCAGCATGTGTGGCTCATTATTAGTTAAATCAAATATATATACCAATCAGAGCAAGCTTCAGTTTACATTGATGATTTATATATTTATATAAGTATAATATAATAAACTGCCGGACTAAGTGGAGATTAAATAATGTCATCTAACCAGAACCAAAAAAGAAGTTCACTTAATTTCAAAAGATTTGTGTTTCATTCTTGGATTAAAACTAATCTAATCCTTATAAAAGAAATGAAAATTCTTAGAATGGAATAGTGTGATGTTGGTGACTTAAAAAAGATTTGTATATACAAGAGGGTCCCTAGTCCCTAGTCCCTATCCTATTGCTACTACAGATATGATTACAATCTCTAGGGTTGAAATAGTGGTCCCTCTTCCTTTGCTTGCTACAATCCACCTGATAAAGTTGTCTTTTCCCATTTTTATTTTTATGACTAAAAGATATCCGAGGTTTAAAAAAAAACCATGTTGCTGCAAATTTTTCAAATGCATTAGCAGCCACACTAAAAGCTGACTAATCATGTGGATTTGTAGTGACACAAAACTAAAATGGTATATGGGGATGTTTTGCCGAGAAATAACAAACAAAATAAATACTAATAAATCAGGTATCTGTTGTGGTCAATCATTAAGGAAAAATATATATTGTAAATATTAGACATGAAATGGTGGAATACTCCATCATAGCTGTTCGAGTACAGATAATGAGAGTGCAAAAAGGGTGGCAGATAAAAAAGAAAGAGAGCATATATTCCAAAAATGAATGAAACAAAAGATAGTGACACTGCAATTAATACAACATTATGGGTTTATACTCAGGTGAAAGAACCCCCAATAGCAGTGTGTTGGTAAATTTTATTAGTGCTTCCCACACTTGACCAATTTATACACTATTTATCATCATCATCAACTTATCTTTATAATTAAGTAGCAAAGCTTGTTAGGCACCCACATGAGAGGTTGCCCCTTTTGGCCCCACAACCCTAACCCCTAATAATAATGGCTGACCCTTCCCCAACTTGACATATTTCGATGAGCTATTATTGGCTAAACCCTTCTCTTAAAGCAATAGCATGGGCTAATGACAGGGCTAAGCCATTATCCGATCTTCCATTCGACAATATATATAAATATATATAAACTTTTAGGCCATTTGTACTTGTTGCCCACTTAATCCATTAGAAACGAAAGACTAATCTTTGGGACAAGAAGGTATGTGCATGAAAGACTAATCCATTATTAAAATATTAATCACCTTAAAGAATAACGTAGGAAGGGTTGAATTAGAAGGGGTATGCGTGGAACTCCATCATGTTTGGGCAGGGGCGAAGCCAGAAAATTTTTTTAGGAGGGGCCGGATAAAATTTTAATTTTTTATAGTTTATATCTTTATAATTTATAAAAAGATTAAATCGAATTTTTATAATTTTAGGGGGGTCAAAGTGAAATTTTACCTTTACTAATTTAAATATTTTAAAAAATTTGAAGGGCCTAAAATGTAATTTTATATTTTAGGGGGGCCGGGGCCCATGCCAGCCCCCCTGGCTACGCCCCTGTGTTTGGGCTAAGTTTATATATAGTACTTTTGTTTAAGTTTAGTCTATAACTATTTATAATTCATCCCAATCTATAAATAGAAAGATAATGTGTTTCAGCACACTTGAACCCACATTCTCCTGTATTGGTAACAATTCTCATACTAATCGAGTTAAGACTTAATCGATATTTTTACTAAAATTTTAAATATAGACAACATATTTTTATGTTTACATTATAGTATTATATATTTTTACATATTTAGATTTAAGTGATGTAAATTACGTCATATTTATATTATATATATTAGAAAATGAATCGAGTCAAATTGGACTTTGACATTGAACATTGGAGTCGAAGCTCGATTATATTCTAAGTGGGCTTTTTTTTTGTCCAAATTTATTTTTCAAACCTAATATTTTTGGTCAAGCCCTCCCAAATTCCGAACAAGATTTTAGATTTAAAAGAATAGAGCTTTTAACAAATCCAGGCTTAACTAATCTCAAATTGAGTAAATTTATTAATAAGGTGTCAATATTTATGATAATAAAATAACATAAACACTTATATCATTAGTTATGAGGATAATTATTTGATATATAGATAGGTGAAGTTTTTGAAGTCTACAAACGAGATTAAGAAACATGTCTTTAATTAATATTAAAAAATAAAATAAGAATAAATGGAACACCTCTCAATTTTTTAATTCAATTTACATGTTAAAAACTCCATCACCTATATATCAAATAATAATCTTTAATTATAATAAACAAAAATTATATATATACTTTCATATTTAGTTTAAAATGAAAAAAAGTTATATATATATATATATATATGTTTATATTGACAACATCCTTTGCATTAGATATGTTAATGGGTCGGACTATTCGTCTCGGTCTGTTCAAAATTTAGGAGGGTTTTGATAAAAATATTAGATCCAAAAAATAGATTTAAGCAAAAAAAATTAGACTCGTTTAAAATATGTGTTAGGCTCAAACTTAAACATTCAAGGCTCAAGCTCGTTTTTAAGTTTTAATACTTTATATTATGTTATTTTTATATATTATGTAATTTAGAACACATTAAAAAAATAAACTTATACTAAATATATAATACTATTATGATGTAAATATTAAAATAATATAATATAAATACTTTTTTTAATTTAAAAAATAATATAAACAGGCCTAAATAGGTTTAGGTTAATCTTTTATAAATATGGACGAATTTAAAAAAAAATTTAAATCCATATTTTAAGTTAAACTGAGTTTAAATAAATATAAAATATATTAATATTATGTTTAAACCTCATCTAAATCTAATCCAATTATTTGCTAGTTGCTATCAAATATTGAGAGCAACGGAATCTCTTTAAACTCCATGCCTGTGTCAGCTTAAAGTACAAGGCAGAGTATGGCACTCGGAGGTAAATAAATTATATTATAATAAAGTTACACATAAATCCTTTTGTTTTTTCAGAAACAAATTATATTTTATATCAAGTGATCATGCAAAAAAAAAAAAAAAACCCCAAAAGTGTAGTATAATATATACTTTATTTAATATAAAAAATTTTATTACGAAATAATAGTTAAAATTTTTATTAGACACCCGTTTAATGTAAAATTAAATTGTATTATTTTATCCGTATTTTTAATATTGTATAAAAAAACAACACTTCATATTCAAAATATTTATTTTCAATATTCAAATTGAATTTGTTGAATATAATTATTGAAGGGGGTCTACAAATAAGGTTGATATCATCATCTTAGCAATGGTGCATTAATTATTTTAGGGATATACATTAACTTTGATTTTTGTGTAATTTTATATATATTTTATTTTCACAATATTATCGAATTAGCACCATTTTACGTTGATATATTACATACATAAAAAATTATATTAACCCAATATAAAAATAAATGTATGTATTTATTTCTTTAAATGTGTACAGTTGAATTAAAATTAAAATTTCATGTATACATATAAACTACAATTCAAGTTTCATATATATGTGTGTGTATGCATAATCAATGGCGGATCTAGAAATAGAACTTTGGGGGGAGGAGGCAGGGGTGAAGTAAAAAAAAATTTTTGGGAGGCCAGAATTAAATTATATATTTTTTATGCTAGTAAAAATATAATTTTGTCATTTTAATACCCTATTGTTTATAATTTTTAGAGGATTAAATCAAAATTTTACCGTTATTAATTTAAAATTTTATAAATTATAAATGACCTAAATGAAATATTATCTATTGGAGGGGGACCACGAGATCTCTTTCAGACCCTAAATTCACCCTTTGTATAATTATACTAAATCAAAGTGTATATATATATATATATACAAATTTGATATTTTTCCCATTATAAAGAGGGAATGACTCTTGAAGACAAATACTATGTTATGACTCATCAAAATAGGGTATATGCAAAGACTGGCAGAAGACAAATTAAGACCAAGTTCTTTGGACTGTTGTTGGAATTATCATCCAACAATTACCAAAAATCCATGCAATTATCAGTTTTGATAAACTTTCCATGATTTGAGCGGCGCGTTGCTCTTTCAAGTTCATGGGTCTGATCTACCTCTTCAAGCCATTGATCCGTGCAAGTGGTTCAAACACCATATTATTTCTTGTTTTTCAAAACAAAATTTAGAAAGAAGAAAAAGGAGGAGTTGGTCTGTAGAAAAACAGGTGTTTGAATGATGCTAACATAGTAACCTTTGTATCCTTGGAAAGACTGGTCAAGCCGACACCCATCTTACATATGGGGCCATTTTTACGTGTGGATTCATTATACGGTATAAGATTTAGGGTTTCTATAAATGCGTGAGAATTAGTGAATTTAAAATGATTAAACTATATATTTTATTAAGATGCTAATCTAGACGTCCAAGATGTCCATTTCTAGAAGGAAGCGACGAAAATGTGGTTGCTTGATGATTGAAACAGGAGCTGAAACCTTCATTTTCATAAGTAAATTTATATTTAAAGTATGATTAGGATGGTTTAAGTCACTAATCAAGTATGATTATAATATTTGGATGTACTTTGAATAAGGGGCAAGATTTCAAAGTCCAAACCTTAAAAATAGGGACCAATAAGCTCTAGATTAGCTTAAGGGCGGCCATTTTCAATCCTCAGGTTACCATCTAGAAAATTAACACACACACACACACAAAGTGAAAGAGATGGTTTTGTTATTATGTATGGCTTAATCATATTCCTTAAGATTTTGATTGTTTAGAGAAAGCCTACAAAAATATTCTCCGTCAACAGTCAACGAATCTCTTCAACATACTTGATATTCGGCTTAAGGTGTCTATGTTCAATTTTATCTCTGTATTTTATGTCTTAACTTCGTTGAAAGCTGCAAAGAGTTCATGAAGTAATAAAAAATATATTATATGAGAGAAAAAAAAGAAGTAATTGTGTAAATAAATAAAAATAATAATAGCATGAATAGAAAAACTAAAATTAAATTATAATATTTTGATGAGTTATTCATAAAAAATTTGTCCAAAATTTGAAATGATTTTTATAAAAATATTGAGCATACAATATAATGTTAAGATTATAGTAAGTTGTTTATGTTTATAATTTTAATAAAAGATATTAAATTATTAAATATCAAATTAAAGATATCATAAACTTTTGTAAATAAAAATAATAGAGTGAAATTTAAATTGAGTTTGGATTAATCATTTACAAAATATAAATGAACTTGACAAATTTTGATATCCATGTTTCAAGTCGAACTAAACTTAGACATATATGAAGTGTGTTAATAATATACATGGACCCAAATCTGACTTGACCCGACCCGACCTGGCCATGGACACTTTTACTTTCAAATTACTAACAATTTTAAGAATTCCTTGAGAAAGAAAAACTATTTGAGAATTTCCCAATCGTAGGCTGGAGGGGTAGGGAAGCCTGGTGATCATCATTTATGGGAAATGCTATGTCCTAGTATTGGATAGCTTATGTTTCATTATTTAAAGAAAGGAACTGTTCCATTGCTAAACTTGAAGTCGCTAAAAGCAAGCACAATAAAGTAGGATGTTTGTGGAAGGAAATTAGCATCATCGCAGCTGAAATGGCAGGGGCTTTAACAATGCAAAGCAAAGCAGGGGATAGAGTAGGGTTAGAGCTTTATGGCTAGCAGGCAACCCCCAACAACAAATACTGTCGAGTGGAGATGTATAATTGGTGCACACAGTGTCTGTTGCCGGTGGACTCATACATCTTACCATGCATAGCACAATGAAATTGAGGGTAATATTATATAAACCTGCTTTCAAGATTCAAGAACACATAGCAACTTCCTCGCTACACATAGAAGCATTTCTCAAAGTTGCAAACAACTCCGGTGTTAGGCCCATTGGTCAAGGATGTTCACTCCATACTCAGTGGGATGGAATTGCAGGAATTACCTAATAGTGGTATGTGTGACAGTGATTTGCTTCTGCCGGTATCAGATTAAGCAACAAGAAAAAGGACCATGCTTGTGTGGTCTGGAGACTGGAAATGCCTTCATCAAAGAACAAAGGCAAACCCTTTTACTACATGTAGTAAAGCATCATCTATGTAATTCCTCTGCTACTGTTTAAGCACCATCTCTTCAGATTGATTGATACAGCATTTGTTGAAGAAAAACAAATATTGCAAATTAGTAAAGCAAGGAGAGGTCTATATGAGTAATGGAAGCAAAATGGGCAGATTTGATCCCAACACTCTTTGGCGTAGAAGTTACATATGCATATCGCAAAAGCAGAAGTTTAAGCTTTCATCAATCTAATCTACATGATTTCCAACACCAAAATTTTGTACTTAAAACCCATTATTGCTTTTGAAGATTGTGACTGAAACCGGTTAAGAACGGCATTAAAACTATAACAAGTTTCCATCTTTTAATCAAAATGAGCAACAAAACCAAGAAACCCAATCATTAAAAGATGAATAAACAGAGAAAGAGTGAACTTTTCCTCGTACAGCTTCAAGGATTTTACATTGTTCCCATCAAAACTGCACAAAAGTGTCGTATCCAGATCCAGCTGCTTAAACAGCTCAAGTTGTAACCCCGTTTCAGCCATTCCTGTCCTAGCTTTGATGCTCCTCCTTTCACTATCATGAGTTGGTAAAGTTGAGATTTTTACTAATTGTTTAGCCTTCGAATGAAAACAAACGACAAAGGGAGAAAATTCCAAGTTGTTAATAATCTACAGAGACGGATTGAAAGAACAGAATAAAGATTCATGCAAAGACAGCAGGCTTTCGGCCACCGCCCACCATGGGTTTAGCTTTTGGGCCTAAGAATAAGTCCAAGTCCAACAGCCTTGTCTGAATAGTTAGTGCTAGCTAGGGTTTTTTAAGTTTCAAACTCATTAGTCGGTTCTTCCTATAAATTACTCTTTTGTTCTTAGGGTTTAGCCACCAAAAGCACCTGCAGAGACAAGCCGTTTCGACATAGTATTTCTTTCTTCTACTTTGGTTGCCCTGTTTGTTTCAGATTATATTTATTTCTAGTTCTGATGCTTGTTTTTCTGGTTCAAAATTGTCAAGTGTTTGGTTTTTTTCTTTTTCTTCCAAAAACAAGGGTGTTGGAGAATGAAATGATGAACAGAATTTTCCCTATTGGTTTGATTGCCGTGATGATGGCAACCTTAACGTATTAGCTCTATCTGATCATTCTCTTTACCTTGTAAAAAAAAAAGTTGTGGTTTTTGATATGGTTTTTGACAAAGCTTTAGACTTTGTTATTATACTCCTTGTTTCAAGATTGTTGATTTTGGTATTGGATCTAAGAATGGACCTTTGAACATTGCTCACTTGATTGATTTAACATTTTGTTGCTGTTGGTGTTGTGGGAGGATGAAATGATGAATGTGATATTGTTTCCCTATTGGTTTGATTGCCGTGATGATGGCATCTTCAGTATTAGCTCTATCTGATCATTCTCTTTCATATATTTATTTTTTTGTTTTCCTAATGTGATGAACATGAAGGAAATTGGTAAAGGATATCCATGTTTATCCTCTGAAGTGATATTGGCGATGAAACACTGAATGTGAGGATTCCTCCATGTGTATGAATCAATGAGCTCATGGGTTTTGGTTGACTCAATTTTGAGTTGGGTTGGGCTGTAGTCACGAATGTTTTTAAGCCTGAGTCTTGGCTAATATTTTAAATGTCTTCAAATTTTTTGTTCAAGTTATAATATTTTTGGATAATGTACTAATAAAGGCCTAATTTTAAAATTATTTACACAAATGGGTTATTTTTAAAAATAATTATAGATATGGACTGAAAATTTAAAAATATGTTGTTGTGGATGCATTTTCATAGGATAACTTATAAAAATGCTTTAATGTTAATGTTTTTTTCTTTATGTTAAGTAAAAGTGTGTTGATGCGGATGCATTTTTGTCAAGTTTGGATTAAATTTTTAAATAAATTTGTTTTTTTTAAATATTGCAAAAATAGACTAATTTTTTTAAAAAATTATGAGAAAAAGCTTTAAGACTTAAAGTGGCAATATTATTTTTTTTATTATCAATTAATGTGAAAATAAAATTTATAAAACAAATTTTTATATAGACTTAAAGTTTAATTTTTTTTTTATTTTTTTAAACAATGTGGGATGAGATATATATATATATAGACTCATGAATAAGTTTGTAGCTTGTTCTTATATAATGTGAGATAATATAAGATTAAAAGGTTACACTATATTTTATATTATTATACAAAATAATTTTATATTACATGAGTATAAAATTCTTTATATGTATAAAAATAAAAATTATTTTGTAAAAAATATATAAAATATAGTGTAGCATTAAATTTGATGTTGTTAGTTAAAAGAGAAAAGAATCCTAAATTGTCTAGGAACAAGCTGCAAATTTTTTCATGAGTCTATATATACACATATCTTTCATCTCATTTTGTTTAAGAAAATAAGGGAAATGAGATTTTGAATCTATATAAAGATTTATTTTGTAAGTTTTATTTTCACATTAATTGGTGGCACAAAAAAAATGGTGCTGTCACTTTGGGTTTTTATAAAGGTTTATTCTCGTAAGTTTTCAAAAAAATTAGTCTATTTTTGTTATATTTAAAAAAAAGAAGCTTTTCTGAAAATTTAGTCTGAGCACAGGCAAAAATGTGTCCAAGTCAGTGCGCTTTTACTTGACACAAGGAAAAAAGTGTTTATGTGGAAGCGTTTTTTTAAGTTATCCCCTAAAAATGTGTCCAAGTCAGTGCGCTTTTACTTGACACAAGGAAAAAAGTGTTTATGTGGAAGCATTTTTTTAAGTTATCCCCTAAAACGCTTCCATGTCAGCGCATGTTTAGGTTTTCGGTCCATGCCCCATTAATATTTTTAGAAACAACCTATTTTTGTAAATAATTTTGAAAATGGGTCTTTATTAGTACATTATCCAAATATTTTTACTCAAATTCTTCTCAATTTTGAGTGAGCTTTTAGGCTTACGCATTTAATCTAGTCCATGTAGGGTAGAGAAGTAGGAATTCAAAAGTGAGGAATGGCTAGGGTTAAGTGGGTTAAACCTAATAACAAATCATAAATTTAATGTTTTTTTTTTTAAATGAATGTAATTATCATTAGCTAAAACATGCCATGTGGTGTTCTAACGCTTGCTAAAATTTACAAAATGGACCAAAAATAAAAGAAATTGATACTTTAGGTATCAAATTGAGATCAATAAAATTTAGATATCAATATAAAAAAATGAGTATACATTAGGGGATAAATTGTGAATTAATTCTAAGGTAAGCTACACCCTACCTTCCGTGGAGGCAATGACAGAAGAGGAAGTTAAACTTTGAGGATTAAATTGAAATTATTTGTAAATTGAGGGAGGGAGGAAAAAATAATAATTGGTGATTAAATTAAAAATAATAATAATTAGTGACCTATAAAAAAGAGAAATAATTGGATAATCTAAAATAATTAGTGAAGCACTTTTAAGAGGTGGGGGTTAAAATAAGAAAAATAAAAATATTCGCACTATGCTGGCCAAATCTGTAAAGCCCCCTTACCCGAGAATGTCGCTGGAGTCGAGCACGAGGCATTACTAAACTTATTTGAGCACTTAAACAAATTCAGACAATTTATATCATACTTTTCAGACAAGTTGTCCAACTGCGTCACAGTCGCTAAAAAAAATCATATCTCGAGTTACAAAACTCGAAATCCAAATCCGTAAATTTTTCCCGAATCTAGACTCATATATCTACTTACTAATTTTTTTTCTAGAATTTTTGGTCGGGCCAATTAATACAGTTTATTAGTTAAAGTCTCCCCTGCTTCAGGGTTCGACTACTCTGACCCCTGTGCACTACGAATCAAATTTCTTCCTGTACAGAATTCAAATAACCATGCCGTTTGTTTCTCTTAAAAATAGACTCAGAAATCCATACATATACAGTATGACTCCTAATTATTTTTGTACAATTTTTAATGATTTTTACAAATCAGAACAGGGGAGCTCAAAATTAATCTGACCTTATCTCATAAAAATTCAAATATCTCCTGATATGAAAGTCTTTTGCTTACACCGTTTCTTCTATGTGAAACTAGATTCAATAAGCTTTAATTTCATATTTTATTCAACCTCTAATTAGATTTTCATAATTTATGGTGAATTTTCAAAGTCAACTACTGCTACTAACTAAAAACTGTTTTAGTACAAAATATTGTTAACTAGTTTATAACATCTTTACTTCAATTCATTTAAACTCTATACATGCCATATAAATCTTTAAACATAAAACAAAAGCTACCGGAATTGATCTGGATAGCGTGCCTTGTTGTGTTGATCCGATCTACCAACTTCACTTCAATTCAATCTACATAAAAATATCAAACACACACAAGTAAGCTTATTGAAGCTTAGTAAGTTCATAGGTTTAAAAGTAATGCTTACCAAACATAATATTTCCAAATAATACCAAAACATTTACTAAAGTTTCTTACCATTCACAACCACTGTTATAATACTTCACATAGTTGAGCTCAACATTAACAACTACTCAATCTCTTTCATTTGGTTCACTTCTCTTGTATTACTTATTATCAAATTAGGAAACGGCTTACGAAATTGAGTACATCATTGTTCAGTACCACGATTCATAACTCAGTATGGTTTTCCTCATTGAAATACCATACCTACATTTTACAACTCGGTATGAGAAATGTCATACCTACATTTCTTAACTCAGTATGGATTTGATAATACCATACCTACATTTCACAACTCGATATGGATGATACCATACCTACATTTCACACTTTGCCATGGAACAACCATAGTCTTATCTGTCAATTCATCACATGTCACGATACGAACGTACTCAATCCTGCGTTTTTCCTAATTTGCATTTCCACATTTATTCTTTCATTAACAAAATTTTTACAATCCCACAACAAATTCATATATAATCACACATTATATCATTCAATCATTCGCAAATAAATCCCACAACAAATTCATATATAATCACACATTATATCATTCAATCATTCGCAAATAAACATCTAAATTCAACCATATGAACTTACCCGGCTAATTTGTAGAAGATATTGAAATTTAGGGACTATTCCGCAACTTTTTCTTTTCCTCGTTCTCCTTTGGATTCTTGATATGATGTAAAAATATGAAAAACAGCTTTCTCCAGATCTTCTATGGCGTTTTGGCTGAGAAAATATGAGGAGATCTCTAGATTTTTCAATTTTGTTCTTATTTTATATGTTAAAATTGTAAAATTTTCAATTTTACCCTTATTTCCCTTATTTTTCTACTAATTTTCTTGCCCTTGCTGTCTAGCCTATTCACTTTTAGGCTTAGTTACCCTTTAAATCCTCTTTCTTTTAACACTTGAGCTATTTAATCCTTTTAGCAAATTTTATTTTTATTACAATTTAGTCCTTTTTATTTAATTGACTATCCAAACGTTAAAATTTCTCAACCAAACTTTAATACTAGCTAAATGACACTTCATAAATATTTATAAAAATATTTATAGCTCGATTTTCAAATTCGAGGTCTCGATACCTCATTTTTGACCCGTTTGACCTAATAAATTCTTTTAATTCACCAAATTCACCAATTCACAAACTCTTTTAAATTCTTACTTGACTCATAAATATTTAATTACTATCTTTTTCAATCTTACTTGTCGGATTTAGTGATCTCAATTCACCATTTCCGACGCCACTGAAAATTAGGCCGTTACAAAATCTAATATCCAAAGAGATGATTGAGTTATTGTCATAAAAAATGAATATTAATTACTAAAAAATTTTATTAACGACATTAAATTAAAATATTAAAATGTGTATATAAAATGAAAATTTTAATTTATTTTAAGGTAAAATTATTTAGTTGGTCACTTAATTTTTAGGGTGTGTTTTTTTATAATTAAATAAAATCCTTACAATTTCATTACTCAATTTTTAGGGCGTTCTACTTTTAGACACTAAAACATTAAATCTCTAACAGCGGCTGATTGTGCGCGTTACTTCATGTTAATAATAATAAATCAGTTAACATTTTTTAGTGATAAAAAATTTAAACAATTTATTTAATTCATTTTGATGTTTTGAAATTTAAAATTTCAATATTGAAAAAAGAAATTTAGAATTTCTGGCAATGAGATAAATAAGTAAAATTTGACAATTTTTTTAATAAATTATTTTAATTTCTACCACTTTTTCATCTTAATCCTTAATTTTTTTTTACCTCGATCAATACTTTAAAAAAAAATGAGTAACCAAAATGAAAGCGACTTAAAAATTTGGTAACTAAATGAAAGTGTAAACATGATATGTTGTGTAACAGTCAATCGCCATTAGAGATTTAATGCTTAGATGACTAAAATGAAAATACCCTAATAATTGGGTGACCAATTATATAATTTACCTTTTATTTTATATGTTTTTATAAAGTTAACAAATAATTAAAATTATATTTATGGCATATAATAAATAACAATTAGAAGCAAACAACATCAAATAAAAATTTGCATTTATTTATATTATTTGTTAAATTAATTATTTGTAATTAACCAATATTAACCTTATAATTATAAAATATAATTTAATTATTAGGGTTTTTTTTTTTAAATACAAGTTCAAACTCACAATCACTACACACGTTGCACGATCACACAAGCGAACTTTGATATCGAACCCTGAAAGTATACAATAATAAAAGTTAGTAGGATTTTGTTTTTAGATAAACTGGTTAAAACAAATGAATATAATGGTAAACTTTTTTAATTTTTATATTAAACAAATTTATTTCTCTTAAAAAATTGGAGCAATTTAGTCTTTATTAATTTTAAAAATGAGTAACTAAAGAAAATTATTTACAAATATAACCTTTAATGTTTAAAAATTGTCATTTTGATCTCAATTCTAAAAATTCAACAAATTTAACCCCCAATGGGATATCAACAAATTTAGAATCAGGACTAAATTGGTAGAATATATAAATGTTGGGGGTTAAATGTTTTAAATTAGGACAAACTTGACAAAAATATACAATCATTGGGGGTTATTATACCAATTGAAAGTAGGGTGGACTGAGTAAAGAAGTGAACATCACGATTAATTATTTTTAGTTTCTCATTTTTGAAATTGAAAGGAGCTAAATTGTTTCGATTTTTAAGAGAAATCAATTTACTTAATATTAAAATTGGGCGGGATCAAAGAGGTCTTTTTATCTTTATAAATGTGAAGATGCATTGTGGTGATATGGTGTAAAAAATATTATACCCTAAAATTCCAACTGACTCGTAGTAATTGATCATCCAAAGAAAGCCACTTTTATGAGATGGTTTAATTTATCTTATGCATCACCGCTGGAAAAAAAAAACTTCACAAATGAATTTAAGACGAATTATTTATTTTATTTCTATTTGTGAAGTTTTGTTTAACTCCGATAAATAATGACAAAAACAATAATTACTCAAAAGAAAATAATAGAGAAGTAATTATGAAGATATAGAAGTCAAAATTGCCGACCATACTTTCTTTCTTTATTTTTATGTATTATACAAATAAAAAATTTAATACTCATACATGCTAGAGATATACACATACCACTCAAGCACACACTACGCCTACAGAGAACTGCCCAAATAAAGATCATCTTAGAGATATACTCGTACTAGCATGTGAATTTTATGAGCGAATAGGCCTTAGCCACCACCTAATTGAGAGTTCACCGGCAATGCTATTGGATTGGTTTTTTGTCGGCTGCATGAACAGAAAATCTAGCTTTCAGCCGAACCTTCACAGGGACACGCATGTGAAAAGAACATACTGATGGTATCTACTAGTAGCTACAAGAATTTGAGAGGATGGATTGATCAAATGAACATCTATGGACACTGGCATTTGCTAGTTGATGGGTGTCCCTTGTAGTTAATTTACATCTCTTCCAGCATTTTATTGGTGTTTTAACGTAGGTTTTATCTTTCCATTTATTTGTTCCTTTTTTTCAATATGCATAAAAGCATATTTAATATTTGAACTTACAAACTATAAATTAAAAATGGAAAATGGAATGAAATGTGTTATACCCTTCGGACATGTGACAATGTAATAAGTTATCTGATAAGTGTTCACAAGCAACCATCTACTCAAGGGCTAAGCTAAAAATGAAAAAAAAATTGTTGAGGGGTTGGAATTAAATTGTATACTTTTACGATAATAAAAATACTATTTCACCATCTAATAGCTTATATCTTTATAATTTTTAAAGAATTAAATCAAATTTTTATCATTTATGGGGATAAAGTACAATTTTACCATTACTAATTTAAAATTTTATAAAGGGGCCTAAATTGAAAATTTTCTATTTTAGGGGCCCTTGCTAGTCCCCCTAGCTCTGCCACTGCCTCCACTCTCTATGTTCGGCTGGTCACCGAATGACCAACATCCCGGAAGGCCTACTTTCATCCAACCTTTCAATTTTCTCAATAGGGTTTTGCTCAATCATCCTTGCAAATAAATTGTCCGCTCTCTTCAAAAAGATTTTATCCATTCGTCTTTATGAACAAACCACCGTTCCTCAAGGCAGTCGCTTTTCTGGTGTGAACACTCCTACTATGAACATGCCTTTTAGGCCACCAAACCCTACTTGAATGTAACAACTCTATACCACAACTCAAAAGAATTGACAGAATGAGGCCCATCACGTATATCCCCCTATGCACTCCGTAGGGATAACTTATTGATAGCAGGTTTAACACGTCAACACTTCCACGTACGAGACCTTCACTGTATATACCATTTAGCATGATGAAAGGGGGATTGACTCTTAAGCATACATAGCATACCTATAGTCCTCAGCCTTTTTCCTACCTTCACACACTACCATCGGCTCTCCGTGCTGCTAAGGTGAACCGGCTTTCCTCAGCTCATCACATCCTCCTCCTTATCTTCTCTCTTATTGATAACCTCATCAACAAAATGCTTTCTAGCAATTGTTTCAACGCTAGAAACCTCAGAAAAAACAATGAACAATAATGTTAAAATACTTTTGTGCAAGGTAGATTGTAATATTTATCTGCAATTCCTACAAGCACATAAAAGTGGAATTCATGTAGCCTATAAATTGTCGTTTGGTATTGGACTCAACTCATTCACAATAGTAAGTCAAAGCCTGCGCTATTACATTCTCCATTTTCTCATTTTCATATTATAATATTTATATGCTTTTATGTGAGATGCTCATTCAGGACAAAAGAGCCAACAATTATGTCTGTCTTGATTGAAAATGCCATTTCTTTTTTCCTGCAGAATCTATATATATGAGGCCAAAACTGTGAAGGGGAAGTGTTTCTATTCTGAGAAAAGGCCAGATATACACAATTTTTATTATTTGTTTAAACCCTGCTCACGAAAGATTGTGCGAGTTTCAAGGAAATGCCTTATGCGGATATCTCGCTAGTTTGCCTACTGTAAAAACTAAATAAATTTCCACTGCTCCTTTCCTTTCAGTATTTATTATAATAGTAGTAGTTGTGGCTCAGTTCTCATGCCAAGTTTGTTTAAATTACGAAGGTATTTGTTCATTCAACTAAGCATCTTTGTAATTGTATGCATGAACGGTCACTTCTTAGTGCCCCTTTTAAACACCATTCTTTTTCATTCAGTCTAAGCGTCTTTGGTCCTCTTCTTCGCTTCTGCTTAACATTATTTCTCTTCCAATTTCCAGGTACTATCTGTGGACATGGAGCTGAAGGTCATTTCTGAAGAAGATTCAAGTTATGACAGAGCAAAGGAAGTCAAGGACTTTGATGAAACAAAAGCTGGGGTTAAAGGACTTGTTGACTCTGGTGCTGTCAAGATTCCCAAGTTCTTCATCCATCCCACTGAAAGCCTCCTAAACTATACTACCAGTAGTAGTGAAGTTTGTTTCCAAGTTCCGGTGATAGATCTGGAAGGCTACGAAGGTGGCCAACGACGGAAGGAGATATTGGATGGAATCTTAGCAGCATCAGAAACATGGGGTTTCTTTCAAGTGATTAACCATGGAGTTCCTGTTGGCATTATGGACAACATGGTTGAAGCCGTACGCCGATATCATGAGCAACCAAAGGATGTGAAGATGAAATGGTACTCCAGGGATTATAAGCAGCAACCTGTTAGGTATTTCTGCAATGGAGATCTCCTTATAAACAAAGGAGCTGCAAATTGGAGGGATTCAATAGCATTTGATTTTCATGATGGCCAACTTGACCCCCAACTTTTTCCTCCAATATGCAGGTACTACTGTAACAAATGCAATTTAACCACCAAGAGTGTAATAACAGATGCAAACTTAGAAAATTCTTGAAAAAAAACATTTTCAGGGAGGCTGTAAGTGAATACATAAAACACGTGATTGAGCTAAGAACGGCATTGTCTGAACTTCTGTCGGAAACTTTGGGGCTTCACAGTGACTACCTCGCCAGCATAGGATGCATGGAAACCGAATCGCTTGTGTGCCACTACTATCCTGCTTGCCCTGAGCCAGAATTAACGCTGGGTGCAACCAAGCATTCAGACCCATCTTTCCTGACCATTCTCCTTCAAGACGATAACAGAGGCCTCCAAGTTCTTCATCAGAGTAACTGGATTGACGTTCCTCCTCTTCCGGGCGCTTTTGTTATTAACATTGGCGACTTCATTCAGGTATAGTCTTATAATTATCACTACAAAGTGATTCTTATACCTAATAAATGCAAAAATATGCATGTGTAAATGCAAGCTCTATTTCCTCTCCAATCTAGAATGACAAACTAGATTTCTCTTTCTTTTCCTTTACTAGCTCATCACAAATGACAAATTCAAAAGTGTGGAGCATAGGGTGCTAGCAGGACAAGCACCAAGGGTATCAGTGGCCTGTTTTTTCTATCCAAGCACGGCAAATAAACATAAACCATATGCACCAATAAGAGAGCTTCTGACAGAAAGTAATCCACCTATATATCGGGAAACTCATGTTACTGAATACATGGCCTATTTCAGAGCCAAAGGTCTGGATGGAAACTCAAGTCTTCCTCACTTCAACTTACAATGCAATTATACTACTTAACCATCATTTTAAGAAGCACGTATGCAAAGTAGTCTGTTAACTTAGCTAATAACACTCTATGATATCCAATTTCCTCTTTCTCATGTGCAGTTGCTGCATTAATGGTGAATGTTGAATCTACATGTTCATAAGTAAAGAACCAAAGTTTAAAGTAGAAACTGCTGGAAAATATCCAGCTTAAGGCACCCGAGATTGGATCATTATCAGAACTTGAAAATAGCTGATGATGTCTAATATAAATTGGGAAAGGAGAAAAGAAAATGGTAAATGGCATTTCCACAAACCATGAAGAACAAAAGCAAAAATAATCTTCCGAAAATGTTTCTTAAGTATGCCTTCTCTTCTTTTCCCCTACTTTAGATATTCTTTTAGGGGCTGGAGGGCAAAGACTAGGTCCAAAAACCATAAAGCCAATCTAAAATCTCAAAACACGCACAATATGTTACACTAACAGCCAATGTTACTACTTCCAAGAGATGACAAGCCATTGCAGCTAGCTTGTAGCCTTGGATTGCAGAATTTGCACAAGCGACCATAAGATATCCATTCTATGCATAACTCTGTTCTGTCCCTGCAATTTTTAAATAATTGGAATTAGTTTATAAAACGGGGAACAAAGTTGAAAGAGGATTAAAGAACTGAACTCTTTTGGCACTTAAAATATAGTTCATACGTGCATGGGGGAGATATAATAGATTCAATGTATCAGTATCATAAATATCAATAGAAGTCATTGGCATGTACCATTAGCAGCCAATGAGTATGTTTTGGGCAGGCACATAACCAATGGAACACACAGCCTCAAATGCAAAGGCAAAAGGACACAACACAAAATGCTGAAAATGTCCCCTTGTTTTCTATTCTACTCATTTATACAAGTTCCTTCCACGAATGCATACAATTTTGAAATCAATCTTCAGCATCCAGCATGTATGAGATCTAACTTTTTCAACATATAAATTTACAAGAAAAGCTTGGACATTGAGGCTAGCAAATACTAAACTAATAAATGTGGAAATTAAGATGCCCAAATGATCATATAGACAGGCAATTAAATTGATGCATATGTCATAAAATGCCAGAACTCATCCTGGAAAGTAAATCCTACCTCAACCACGAAACATATCCAAGTCTTCTCACCATGTGCTTCTGTAACCCCCTTTAAAATTGTCAGGCCCAAGCTCCTGATGGCCTCCGCTATCTCAAGAAAATGACTACATTCCTCACACAACAGCTGCATGGATAAACTAAAATAACATTAAACCAATTTAAAGAAGTAACAAGTGAAGCCTTGATTCGGATATAAAATCTCATTTTTGACTGGCGTGAAAGCTATCTGGTATCATTTTCAAATTATCCCTCTTTGTTATACAAGTCTTCTTACTTTTCTTTCAGTCAGGTGAAATAATGAACAAATATCCTAAACTAAAATACTGTAAGCAGCGAGTCAACCAATAACTATAACCAGTGAAATAATAACATACACCAAGCACTGAACCCACCAATGAAATCATAAACTTAGTAAACAATAACTAATAATCAAGTCAACTGGAACAATATCATGAACCTACACAGACTGTACATACCTCTACAAGCATCTGCCCATTTTTGTTTATATTCTCCACTACTATTGAGCAAACTTTTAGATGGCTTCCCACTTCCACTGCCCAGCTTGAACCTTGTTCATAATTGGATGATCCAAGCATGCCAGCTCCCTTGTGATGCATCTACAAAATCAGCAGTAAGATGTATGATAGAAGAAAACATGGTAGGTCATTCCAATAGGTAAGCTTTTCCACTACATCTAATTATTTATGACAACTTGAAACGAGTTTTGCAGTAAGAGGGGCTCAAAAATCTGTGACAATACTTTATTTCAGCGGGTGTACAGTAATTATGTTGCCCTTTCATGACAAACATATATATGCCTACAAGGCCCAATGGTAAAAGCCCCCCCCCCCCCCCAAAATAATTCCAATAGAACTCAAATGAGATCATTTAATTCATTACCCCCAATACTCAAACAGAGCATTGAGATCTTCTCAGTTTCTAATTTACGAGCAAAAACAATCGTTAACCAGTAAACTGCCTGGGCCAATACCTTTGATTCAGCACATTTACTGAGCTTGTCAGCATGCTTTGTGATGCCTTGCAGAAAGACCATGTGCTTGATTGTGCGCTCCAGCAATGAATCAATACTGCACTGCATATTTTTCTTGAAATTTTAGCAGAGTGACATTTGTAAGGATGGAAAAGGAAATTATCAGAATCCAAGACTCGTCTGAAAAGCAAGAAATTTACCTTTGCTCCATTTGGCACAAGCTCCCTTAGCTCCTTAATACGATCTTGAATGAGTTGTCTGTCCCTTGGCCTAGGCCTGGGATTTTCACCAGGTTTAGCCCTCTTTTTATTGTTCTTAGCTGGCTCTGAAGACCTCTCTAACTGCTCACTGCAGTTGCTAGGGCCAGCAGAAGAAAACCCATTTGAAGAAATTGCACCACATAACTTTGACGAATTCAGGAATTGCTGTGTGTTATTTTCCACTAGAGAAGACTGATTAATTGAATAACCTGCTGAACTAATAGTAAAATTTGTTTGGCTTGAAAGCTCAGGTGTATTTACAGTAGTCACCAATGATGGTGCTGATCTGCAAAATGATCTCTCACATTTGATATCACTGCCGCTATGGCAAACATTTGCCACTACAGCTTCTAGGAGATTCTCTGAACCAGATTCGAAAGTTAATTGGCTGCTGCTCATCCCCTCTAGCATTTCAATTCCAGCTTCTGTTTTCTCTACCTGCCAATCAGTATAGATACTCTTTCTCAGAAAAGCTGGTCCAAGTGCTTCGAAAAGCTCATAACCAGCAGAAAACTTTGAGGAAGTGTTTATAGAGTCCAAGTCACTTAAATCATTTAGATTCCCAAACTTCAGGTCCTTTTGAAATTTTACATCTGAAGATTCAGGATTGTCCAACACTTCATTTTGATAAGAATTCAAACCACCCAACTTAACAGTATCACTAACTGCAGGTTGAAGGAAGTTTGAGCCGCATGTATGTTCAGCTCCAGACTGTTCAGCTTGAAGTGTAACATTAAATAAATTTGTACTACCCACAACAGGATGGCTTGTGTAAACATTTTCTGGTCCCATTCGTGCACTTTTCCACCCACTACTCTCCCCTTTGCATACCACATTGTTTATCAGATCCCTCCCCAACTGATTTAGATGCTCCAAGTTGGAAACATTTGATCTTGGTGTCAGCAATTTAGCACTCTCATCACGCCCTGCTGCGGATAGCTCAAACCCTTTCTGAGGATTACCGGACAGTGGAAAAACAAATGAACTATCACTGCATTTTTGGTGATGTGAAAACTCAGGCAACAAAAAATCTGGCCCTTCTTTGTCTACAGCTTTATCTAAAGAAATAATTTCTGAATCTAATAGTTTTGTATGTAATTCGGGCTGCAAAACAAAGATCCAAAAATATTAATACCATAAGCAAATTCATATGTAGTTTTGTGCAAGGCTGCATGCATGTAGACATGCTGATACACAAATGGGGGTGAAAGAGGATTATACCTCAAAAACTGAACTCTTCATGCTGCATTCTATCGGTTTGGCAATATGCCCTACAGAAGAATCTTGAAGAGCAAAAAATACATCTCTGATGTGACTCACAAGCTTCACATCCTCAACTACCTGGTCCATTCAGATAAATAAAACTTTTTTACTATAACGCTGTCTAGACTATGAGCTCAAAGAACTAGAGCAAAACACAACAGACTCTTTTGCCAATGATGATAAATTTCAAATCCAGAAAAGGCTTCTAGGACATGACCATATTAAAACATACTTTAGTAACTATTTATCATGTTAAAAACACATTTTACAAATAAGGCATGAGTTTTCGTACCCATAATTTTCAGTGCTTCATCCAGTATAAACAAAAATATAGAGATCAGAATTCAGAAGCAAATGAATTCAAGCAGTAACAAAAATGCTGGAGAAAATGTATCAAAATTACATGGACAAAGCCAGCCGCAAAAATATTAATTTTTCAGAAGTCAACTGCTTCATTGTCACTACCAAAAAGTTCAAGCAAACAAGATGTTTTTGTATAAAACAAAAATCTTAGGAGGTCAAAGATATCCATCCCAAAACCCCAAAAATGAAGTTGCACAAACATCAACTTAAAGTAAAGACCTAGACAAACATTCATAAAGTAGAAAGCACCAAAATAATTGGAACTCATCTTACTTTATTTAAGGAGCCAAGCTGCACAACTCCCTGTGGAACAACAGCAACAACAACAATGGTCTACAAGGCAAAATGAGAAATACCTCTATTAATAGCATAACCACATATATATGGAATGGAAATACACTTCAGGCAAAAGACAGTTGCAGAAAACACTAGGAAAGACATTTACTTCCGAACACCCAGAATACAAGTTAAGAGAGCCGAAACTTATATTCACTTTATGCTAAGGTCAAATAAATAAGCCCAATGAATTGTAAAAGTGAAGTGGAATTTAACGCCTTCACTCAAATTGCAAGCTCTACCAAAATTTTGACCTTTGTCCAAGAAAAAAAAAATCAGTTGTTGACTTCCATGTGTTGAAATACGGTAATCATCAGTTCATCACAATTCACAACTCAAATACATTGAACTCTAGCTATTCTTTAGATCGGATTAAAAGTATGCATACCCTGATCCCTGCTTCAAATTGACTTTGCCAACCATCACGGAACTGAAATTAAAACAAAATTAAGGCAGAAAACAGATTATGTGAGTATTGAAAACAAAATCAACTCTGAAACAGTATGTTTGATATCAGCACTTAGTGAAGCTCCTTACCTCAAATGATGAGCAGGAGCTGTTAACATGCTCATCCGCAAATATCCACTGATGCTTTCCAGAAACTGCCACCTGTCCAACAATCCTGTAAAAACAAGCAATGAATACTAATGGGAATTGTTGCATAAGCTACATGTACTCATTTGTTAAACGCTTCTTTTCAAATTCAGAAATTTGATTCTTATCATAATCACAATTACAATTAAAACAAGAGTTTCATAAACCGAGATTGTTTCATTAGTACATACTTAAAGGAGGGAGGTGGGATAAATAAAAAAGAGATGCAATAGGATTGAAGGGGTTATAAGACCCTATGTTAATTTGACAAGAAAGAAAGAGAAGAAAAAAAGAGCGGCTGCTGCCGTGAGAGGAAAAGAGAGGAAGAAAAGAAAAGAGAAAATGAGAGAAAATCAGAATGTATTTATCATACTTTACCCTCAAACATAGAGAAAATAAACTATACATAAAATGGAAAGGTAATCTACTAATTACCTAAATTTCACCCTATTATAATCCAAAATCAATGTCTAAGATTTCTACATATCTTAACACACTATTTTCAACCCATTGCATCCTGGTACCATATTTTTCAAACTATTGCAGTATAAATCTTAGACATATCTAAGATATGTATAAATTTCATCCAAAAACATATACCAAACGCTGAACAATATCTTTATCAGTGAATTGAGTCATACCCTTCCCCTAGCGAATATACATGATAAGACATATTTGCCACTGCTAAACCAAGGGGGTCATGTGAATAACATCCTGTGTGCAAGTTTTGTAATGTATCTCGGAAACAGTTATTCTCAGAAGGATCACGTTGGTCATGATTGTCGTAGTATGCATCCTCCAAAGTCAGCACCCTGCAACAAGTCAATACTAAGAATGAGATTTAGCAAAGACATCAACCCATGTTCACCAAGGCCATCATAACATTCCACAAAATTAAAGGCAAAACAGAGAGATTAACTCACTCCTGGAAATCTTAGTACTTAAAAGGAACGCCATAAAAGGAAATCCCTGAATAACCAATTGGCATTTTTGTCCACTTATTGTGTTTCTAATTAGTGAAAAGGGGGAGGGGAACCCAAATTAACCCTAAAAGCAAATATGTCAATTTCAAGAACTTCCGAAGAGTTGGGAGATTTCCAGGTGTCAAAGCCATTCCATCCTAACCTAAATAACATTTTATTTAGGATAATAAACAAATAATGAAACCAACATTCTATGCTTTAATCATAAAAATTGAAAATTTAAAGGGAAAAAAAAGGTCATTCCATCCTACCCTAAATAACATGCCAACTAAAGTACAAATTCGGAAATTAAACAAAATCTAAAATCATTTTAGATAATAAACTCCGGATAACTAGATGCAGATACAAATTCAGAATTAGGTGACCTCAAGGGACACGACAAAATGTTCATTAAGCTTTTTTTGTAAACTACGCTAAAAACAAGATACTGCAAATCAATCAATTGAAAGAAAATGGGGATCAACTAAAAAGAAACAAAAAAGGACAGAAAGAAGCAGTTTACTGACATTCGAGCTCGATGCTTAAGCTTCCAAAAAACGGCGTATTTCCACTCAGTATTGAGACAGAGACTTCTCAGTATCTGGTACAATCCACTGCTAGTTGTACTGCTACCCATCCCTATCTCTCCTCAAAGAAAAAAAAGAAAGCCAACTTTTTATTTTGTTCAAACTCCCCCTCCCCAAACTCCAACTAAAAGCAACAAATTTTCAATCAAAATCACCCCCAACCTATTTTTTGTTCACAATAAAGCACCTAGCTTCCTCTGTAAGAGCCTCTTCCAGCCTGTTTTCTCCTCAACCCCGCTCGCGGTTTAATTGGCGGTCCAACCGTTGGCAGTAACAAACTATCCGTTCCCATTCCTCTACTCCCAATAACAAAAACAGAAAAAAAAAGATCTTTCAAATGGTTTGGTCGCAGATGCCAATTACAAGATCAAACTCGAGAGATCAATCATGAAACTCTCGTCGCAATTAAGTCCGTTGAAGACGTTACTGCATTTAGCCATCTTTTATTTGGATTAGAACGAGAATATTTTCGAG
Organism: Gossypium longicalyx; assembly: GCA_025698465.1. Lineage (NCBI taxonomy): Eukaryota > Viridiplantae > Streptophyta > Magnoliopsida > Malvales > Malvaceae > Gossypium > Gossypium longicalyx. The sequence goes on along the minus strand of CM047001.1, from coordinate 2,894,032 downwards.
TAGTTGAAGATCAAGTGAAAAACTACAGAGGGCGGAAAATATGGCAGAGGAGTCTAGCTAATATCTGACGACATGGATAGTTGAACTCGTTGAAAATAAAATCTTTTTCAAATTGAACGCGAGATTCAACAAAGAATTGAAATAGTAGATGTAGGAAAAAAAGTGAGTAGAACAAAATTCAGAAGATCAAAGGTTAATGGAGAGCTGAAAGGAGCGAATTTCAACAAAGACAGAATCCAAATCTCTCTGCAACATTTAGTCTGCTCTTTTGTTTTTGGTTATTAATCTGACAAAAATGGGCGAGGCGTAACTTTTTATAACCTGCGCAGGCCTTGGGCTGCTTTATTAGTCTACGCACGCGGCGCATTTTAGATCCCTCAATTATTTTTTTTCAATTATTTGAATAATATATATTTTTATATAATACAAATAATAAATATAAATTTTAAATATTTATGGATAACTTCAAGTGAAGAGTTTGTACTTATGGAGAACTTTTTTTTACTCAAATTATTGGTACTATAAAAAGGGATAATCTCCTATCCATTTTACACAATTTTATAAATTCGAAATTTGAAACTCGAATAAAAAAATTTGGAGGTTAGAAGCTTTCTCCAAAATCCCAAGAAATCTCTAAATAATTTGAAGAGATTCTAAAAAACACCAGATTAGTTTTAAAGAAAACTATTTTACATTAAAAGGTTCTTAAAACAGAATCATTCTTCTAAGATCAAGTCTCGAAAATCTTTGGATCATTGCTCTTTTAATTTGGTTGCATCAACACAAATTAGATAAAATATATTCTTCAAGATCAAGTCTAGAAGATTTTTGAAGTAGACTCAACTATCCAAGATCAAGTCTTTAAAACCCTTGAAGTGGAATCATTCATCTAAGGTTAACTATCAAAGATATTTGGATCCAAACTCTCTCCAAACAGGTTTTCAAGATCAAGTCTTGACAACCCTTGAAGTGAACATTTTATTCAAGATTAAGTCCCAAAGTCCCTTGAATATAAATCAAATTTAATTCTTAAGTAAGCATATCTCTAAACTCAATTTCAAGATGAAGTCTCGACAACTCTTGAAATAACTTTCATTAATCCAAGATAATCCACCAAAGAGAAGAATCAAAGTACTTATCTAGAGATTGTACCTCATTTTCATAAATAAAATTTATTTGATTTGTTCTAATTTTTTAGGTCAATATAAATTCAGCTCAAATTTTGTTTGTATACCCACACATGGTGGGACTAGAACCTAGTACTAAAGGACCCACATATAATAATAACAAATTTAATCTTCTAATCTTTATAAATTCTATCAAATTGATCTTCAATCTAAAAAATTCAACAAATATAATCCTAAATGTTTACAAAATTTGTTATTGTAATTCAAATTATAATTCAATAAATTTAACCCTCAACAATTACAAAATTTGACAGTTTAGTTCTAATTCTAGAAATTTCAAAAAAAAAAAAGGAAAAAATATTTTTTAAAATATTTCTTAACATGCCTCCAAAACTCGTTGAACAAGAAGAGGATTTAACATTATTCGTATTTTGCTCATTTTAAACTAATGTCACATTGGTGAATATGGTAAAAAATCAAGTTGGCTTAAATCTAACTAAGTGTCATATTTTAGATCAATATCATATTATTAAATTAAACTCCTCTAAAAAAAAGTAATAATTTTTAAATTGTTACTTATTTTGATTTTTTTTCTTATTATAAAAATATGCAATCTTTGAGTAGAGAAAACAATATAATATGAAATCTTTTATGAAATGAAAAATTTTAAAAAAAAAATTTCACCTTATTTTTTTCGGCTTGGATATGTCATCAATAACTTTCAAAATTGAGTAGTCAAAATATGTTGACCAAACAACCGAAGTCCCAAAAAAATCTAGTTTAAGAAATGAAAATATGAGCTAAATTGAATTAATGGAGATAAATTTGTTTATTCCATGTCCCATAAGGTATTTGACTTCATGTGTCTCTTAAACTACATTTTTTTTCTCAAGTTGGTACCTCCATTAGTCAAACTGTTAATTCCATTTAAAAAAAAGCTTAACCCACAGATTAGTACTTAAACTATACTATTTTTCTCATGTTGGTCCCTAAACTTTTTTTTTGTCTTGTGGTACCTAAACTATTTTTCCATTACCCATTTTACACCAAAATGTTATAACCGTTAAAAAAATTCTAGCTAATAATAGATTTCCATGTCATATAAACTCTAAAAATTACTTTTTTTATTTTTTTTCTTACATTATTTAGCTCTCTTTATTTTTTTCTATTTTTTTCCTTTCTTCTTCTTTTATAATGGCTAGCAATTAATTCTGTTTTTGAACTTCGCCACCTACTTGCTTGATATAATAAGATTGAAAAAGTCCTTTCATCGATCAAAACTAGTGTTTTAATAATTTGATAGGCTAGTTGGATTGGGAATTGGGTGGGTTGAATCGATTAACTCACAAGCTGATTGAACCGAGCTAAAATACCAGTTGAATTGATTTTCTCTATTATTTTTTTATTTTTATAATTTTTTAACAATTTAATTGATCTAATCGAATAAACCGATCAAACCGAGAACTGATGGCCTAATTGGTTCAACATAAATTTCTGTTCTGAAAACATTGATCAAAACCAAGAAGCCCAAAAAGCTCATAGATATAGAAGTTGTTGCCACATGATAATTTTTAATTGGTTATTTTTTTAATTAAACTTAAGAATTTGAATAACGGCTGTGACCAAAAAAATATTTAAGTATCAAAATGGAAAAAGAAAAGGGGCATAATTTAGGCACTAATTTGTAGGTTAAGTCTCTTTTTCTAAATAAACTTAATGGTTGGACTAACGGAAGTATATTCTTGAGAAAAAAAGTAAATTAGGTACATCACCTGTGACAATTTTTATAGATTGATATTTTAAAACTATTTATCTATTAGATAATATTTTAAATTATTATGTTGAAAAAATAAATTTTTATTCCATAAGAGTGAAAATCTAAGTATAAAGAAAAGAATTTTATGAAATGGGAGTAATTGAGTACACTTTGTAAGTCTAAGAAGGGTGATTTTATGGCCAACAAAATCATTTCCCAAGCAAGATAGGATTTTGCACCTTATCTTCCTTTCTATACCAATATTTTCTTTCATTATGATTGGATTTTATATCATGTATTTTATTTTCTTTTTCACTTTTTTTTCCTTTTCAGTATTTGAGAATTTAGATAAAGAATATTTATAAATAAAAAATATTAAAATAAAACATTAAGTAATAAAAAAAATTCATTTTCATTTCCTCCGTAGTTTAAAATCCTAATTGAATTTGTGTTACGAGTTAATCGAGCACCAATTCAGTTAGAAAAATTACTTTGACGTCTTTTCGTATTTAAAATAAATTATATTATTCAATGGTATTTTATTTTTTTTATTAAAAACCAATAAAAATATGCACATAATGACATTTGAACTCGTGCTAATTACATCGTACCAATTATATTAGTAAAACTTTAAATTTATCACTCAATCAAAGTTTTATTTTGAAGTTTTATTTATACATTATAATTTTATCATGCACATGTTATTACCACCATCAATTGCATATATTGATAATGTTATTAATTGAATTGATGTCACAAGTTAACTCGAGTTATATCATACATTTTAATTTCCTTTTTGAAATTGTAAATAAGTATTCTAGTTTTATTGATTATTTGGTGAAAATATTTATCATATTTATAATGGATAAATTTCAAATTTATATATGAAATTTGGTCTAATGTTTATTTTATACATGAACTTTAATTTGGTATAATTATACACATGAAAATGCAACTGCGGTTCAAATGTATACATGAAAACTTTAATTTAGATTAAATCATACAATTTTTTTAAAAAAATACATCAAATTTTTTATATTGGATAAGTATAATTATTCATGTATGCAATATATAAACATAAAATGATGTTATATCAATAATTGTGTTAATAATTTGTGAGAATTAAATCAAATCAAAATTTCATATATAAAATTGCACAAAATCAAAGCTCATGTATAAAATTGCACATTAAACCAAATTCATGTATAGTTTTGAGATTTATCACTACATATAAATAAGATTTCTAATTTTATTAAAAAATTCTTTTGTTAAATGAATTTATATGAAAACAAATAAAAAAGTTAAAATATATATTCTTTTAGTTTTAAATATAAAATTTAAATATAAATTAGTTTTAAAACTAGATTCGGGTTGCGACCGCCTCTACGGTACAGACCATACAGCACAAGTTAAATCCGTATAAAATTCTTCTTCTTCTATTTGACTTTGATTAAAACAAGATTTTTCAACCCTTAAATATATATATTCGAAACTTCTCTTGTATCATTCGTTTATTAACATTAGTGAATTTCTCCTCCTCTACTAGTAGGTTTTTTCCAAAAAAAATTCAACGTAAAATCTGTGTGTTCTTATTTTTCTCTTTTTCTACCTCTATTATCGACGTTTATTATAACAATTACTTACATTAAAACCACTCTCTAAAAATCAACCAATATTTTTATCTTCAAATTGATGACATATTCAATATTTTTAGCTTCTTGCACCACACCAATTCAACATCATTTGTTTTGAATCCCATGATAGTATATGTTTTTTCAGTGTGGTGCATTTATTGATAATTATTGCCATTCATCTCTATTCATTTTCTTTCACCTTTTCTTAAACTCATTATTATTATGTTCCCATTTGTGACATTAAAATAAGAGAGTCGGGCCAAAATTTACTCACCATCAACAACAATATTACAAAACAAATTTTAAAATGGAATGATAATGTGATCAATTTCATAAATATATAATAGCTTTAGCCTAAAAGATTCAATTTTGTCGGATGTAGTTTAAGAGAATTTTACCCTAGTTTATTGCCTATATTAACATGCCTAATCATGATTTATTCATTATGTATATGTTTTTCCATGCATGCCATTATAGCCATGCACCAAATAAAAACATTTCTTTTTCCAATCATAATATTCAACTTCAACTATCCATTTTACGGTTCATACTCGAGGTTTATAACTGCTCCTCCTTATAATGTTATTTTCAATATTTAAATTTACGTTCTCTCCTTAAAAATATAATGTGTATTACCATTACACCCACAGTTTATTGATACATAAACTTATAAAATAAAATCAAATTAGAAAAAAATTATTTATATCTATCCATTTATAAAAGCACATATTTTCATGTAACTTTTTCTTCTTATCTTTGAAAGCATTATTATCTTTTCAAATCAGTCATAGGGTTTGCGGTCAAATTTCTATTGGTATAGTATTTTTTAGTTAATATCATGAAAGGGACACTAAATCAATTAAAACATTTATTTAAAAAATTAAAATTAAAAGTATTTAATCATTGAATTTTAAATTTTAATCCCTTTATTTTATGAAAATTTTTATAATTTTTGCTTCCATATTTTAGAAAATCAAGGGTTCGATAAAAAATTAAAAAAATCGCATAAATTAACTTACTAATTTTCATAAAATACGATGATTCGATCAAAATAAAAAAAAATCTAGATTTCCTCAAAAAAAATAATAAAATAAACTTGTTGTCGATGTTGCTATCATCCAAAAAGTTTCTTTGGGTCAAAACATCAACTTACCAAAATCATGATGTAAAAGATTGACCATTAATTATCTTTGATTTAACTTGCTATTTTACTGCCAATTAAACCCTTTAGAAATGCTAAATTTTGCTATTGGTTCTTAGTTGGGAAACCCCAGTTGATTTCTATCATGAATTTAATGTCTACCGAAGGATTTTCATTGATGTTAACATATAGAAATAGAGTCAACTAGCACTAGGGGGCTTAATGCACAAATAAGCCAAAAATGGGTTTAAATGATAAAAGAAGAAGTCATGTTTATAGGAAGAAATAGTAGGATGATGATGGTGAATGCCAAGAGACAAGTAAAGACATGTTTTCTCCATCTTTCAATCTTTTATTCCACCTCACTTTCTTTCAAAAACTTGATTATTTCTAATCTCTTATTGAATAAACCCATTACACCACCTTATTGCCCTTTCAATTCCCACATGGGGTAAGTGCTAATGTAATGCTCCCAAATATATAAAGATTTATATATATATATATATATATATAAAAGATGTGACTGCAAAACTTAGTAGGAGTGGTAATTTATAGATTTAATCTTTATACTTTTTAAATTTTAAAATTTTAGTCCTGACTCAAATAGTATATGCTAAATTTATTTGTAGATTGAATCTATATTTTTCAATTGAATCATTCTAAGTCATGAATTTGAAAGTTCACTCTAGGCGCACTCGTTAATCCATTAATTGAAATTTTAATAAGTAATATATGAAAATATCAAGCTGATATGACACTACACATATGATAATATGTTTGACGTATTAAAGTTTGAAATTAACATAACTTAATGAATTTAATAGTTATCATTTCAAAACTTAATGAATTTTAATACATATATTTGAAATTCGAGTTTTTTTTTTTTTATCAATTCAATCTTCTCTTTTTCTTTAATTTTTTTTTTAATTTTTCTTTGTTTCTTCCTTTCATTTCTTTGTTGCTAGAGGGTTGGGAAACCATAATCATCCCAATTAGATTTTGTAGCTTAGCTTTTTACTAACATGTAATCTAAAGGGATGACTATTGACACATTAGTCTCTATAGTCATGAGTGGTTGGTTTTGATGCTTTTTCATTTATTTTAGTCTTATTTTTTGGGGTTTTTTAGGTCAATATAGACGGGCGAGAAAATGGAACCACCCATTTGAAATCCAATGTTTTCATATGATTTCTATGTATGTGAGCTTAGTGGCCATTACCCCATAATTTAATTATCCTTCTTAAGGATTTAGAGGCTGCATGCTGCCTTTTAATCCCTTTTTTAAAACATAACATAAAAAGATTTCACTTAAACATCCACAGTAGTCAACTCATCAGCTTCACAATTTCAACTTTTAATCCTACTTAGACCTAATTTAGGAAATACTTCTCAAAAATATTTTTGAAGAAAAACTAAAATTTTCAATTTCTGAAAACGTATTTTGAAGCTAATTTTTAGCTTGAGAGAAGCATTTTTTTTTCTAAAAAATTAACTTGTTTAAAAATGATTTTGTCTTAAAAGTATTTTTTTATCCCAAAAATACTTTTTTTTAAAATAATACTAAATTGACCCTTAAATTTAATCAAAATAGTAGACTAGATTAATAAATAACAAAAAAACAAAACCCCAATCCTTCAAATAAAAGTTCAAAAGTTCTAAATTCAAAAAGAAAGAAAGAAAAGTTAAAAAGAGTTATTTAATTATGAATTATATATAAGGTCAAAATGTGCTGCTAATTCGTGACAAAATTTAAGATTTAATTTTTATAATTTAAAAATTTTATTCCAATAATTAATATCGTTAGTATATACAGGGTAATATGAGAACAAATTAATTAGTATGTCAAGTTAACATGTGTATCCTCTATCAAGCTTTAGTACTTCACCCAGGAGCAAAGCCAGAACAATTTTGTAGAAGGGGTTGGATGAAATTTTAACTTTTTATAGTTTATATCTTTATAATTTCTAAAGGATTCAATTGAACTTTTATAATTTTAGGGGGGCTAAAGTGCAATTTTATCTTTACTAATTTAAAATTTTTAAAAAATCTCAAGAGCCTAAATAACAATTTTATATTTTAAGGGAGTCGCGGCCCTGTCAACCCCCTAGATTCGCCCCTGACTCCACCTCCTAAAAAAGAAAAAGAAAACTGTCATTGATTAGTTCTTTTGTGAATAATGAAATTTCAAATTAATGTACGATAAAATTACATTTTGATCCCGAAAAAATTATGTATGCATTGCTACTTTCCTTTCTCACAAGCTTTTAAGCTCAAACTAGTCTACTTAAACTGAGAAAATAGTAGGTGGTGACCCAATATATAAATTTATGGATTAGGGGGAATCTAGTTATGATTAGCAATTGTGATTTAGTATTAATATAAAGCAAAGGTTCATGATTAGTGTGATTGACAACAGGAATTTATACAAAGCCAAGCCACGTAGTAATTAAACAGATGAAAGTTAAGACCAGCAGTAAACTTTCAATTAATCTTTTTTTTTTTTTTACTACAATGATTGGAAGAAGATAAAAGCAATAATAGTGTAGGGTTAAAAGTTCGAAGGTAGGTAAAAACATTGTGATTTGATATCAGCGTATGACACAGAATCATAGGATTAGAAAGTGAATCCATTTGAATTTAAATTATTATTTTATTATTTACCTTGAGTTGATTTCGATTTGCTCTGTTGAATATTTGTAGTAAATTTTTTTTTTTATATTAATGAAGAAGTTGATCTCCTACCCACCATAGAAATGGAAGGTACAAGTTATTTAGAAACCACCAATAATTTCTGATAAGATTATGAATGTTTTCTGAATGAATGTTTATTTTTAGTGTAGTGCGTTTAACTTTTTTTTTTGTCTTATGTTATAGTATCGTTTCAGTATCTGATCTCACTCCGTCTGTCCAAAAGGGTGTTAAAGTCTGTTAAGGTATGTTTATAAATTCATATTATTTAAAATTTCCATATTTTTATAATAACTGTATTATAGTTTATGTTATTCGTATTATATTTAAAGCTATCGATTGAGTTGGTGTCATAAGGCAACTAAATACCAATTCAATTAAAAAATCCACACATGATATAGCTTGAACTTAAAACATTATAAGTTTTAGGCTATTAACTTTACCATTTCAGTTAAAGTTTTTCATTCTTATCGTGAGTGTGCCATAATTTAGTATATGTAATTTTGATAACTCATGTCATATTTTAGTTAGATTTTTTTTTTCTTTATACCATATAAACAAGTGATACCTTTTTGTTCGATCAAATAAAGGAACTAGATATGATTAAATCGAAATTAATATATTGTTCGGTGCAAGACATTACCTTGCATATCACTAGTCAATAAAGAAATTAAACAACTAGGAGGAGTCCTAGATAACCAAATTTAATTGTGGATTGAAACGTATTCAACTATAAAAACATCATGTTGGGACTTACTTCTAAGTCAAGCTAAAGCATCTGTACACTTATTTTCTTCCCGATAGACATGCTTAAGTGACCTAAATGTCATACTATGGAGGAGCATCTTGCACTTAATAATAAAAGAGGGTGAATAAATATTAAAGACTTTACCGGTAGACAAAATGTATAGAGGTAGTTGCATCCACTTCTATTTCTAGATTAGTAATGTTTAGGTCCCTAGCCAAAGATAAACCATCTCTCAATGCACAAAATTCCACCTCAACACTTGTGACTCTTGCAATAAGCTCTAACTATCTAATCACCAAAATGGTTTCTTATGAGAACCCCAACCCTCGCTTTACTAGGGTTTCCTAATAAACATCTATCAATATTAAGTTTGAATCAGTTCACCATAGGTGGTTTCCAAGACACAAGAACAAAACAAGTTAAATCATTCTTATTTATCGCTAGAAAAATAGCACAGAACTCTATTCTCGTAATAAAGACTCTCTCAATAAATTTTTCTTTATAGCGATCATTTCTACATACTAGTATGGGTGTGCAAAATTTGAGTAAAATCGAATTAATTCGGTTAACTAACCGATTAATCAAATTCGGTCAATTAACTGAATTAATTCGGTCGGGGTCGGTTAATAATTTTCTGAAAGTTCAATTAAAGGTTAATTCGGTCTGAAATCGGTCGGTTAACAAAATTAATCGAATTTAATAAATAATATTATAATATATAAGTATTTGGTTGGTTCGGTTAATTTTTTGGAAATATAAATTAATCAATCGGTTAAGTCAGTTTATTTTTGATATGTTTTATACTTGTTTTAACTAAATATATATATATATAAATTTTAATTAATTCAATTAACCGACCGAATTAACCGAAAAAATTCAGTTCGATTAATTTTTTTTATAAAATTTTCAATTCAATTAACAATTAAAGACTTAAAAGAGTTGATTAATTCGTTTAATAGTAACTCGGGCCAATTAATCAATTAAACACCCCTACATACTAGTGGGTTGCGAGTAAGCCAAATTTTCCATTGGGCGAAGACAAATAACGCATTCCAAGGGAATTTTGGCTTCAAAGGCTAGAACTTGACAAAGAGATTACCTAATAACACCAGTCTACCCATTCTATATCTTCTTGAGCATTCAAGTCAGAGGGAAAAAAAAGTTTAGAGTATGCTATAAATTCCTGTAATTTTTTTTTTAGACTTAGAGTTTATTTCTCGTATTTTTGTTTTCAAAATTTTAGTCTCTCTATTTTTTTTAAAATTTAAATTTCGGGTCTTATTGTTAACATTGAATTTTTTTAATTAAATTTGTTGATGTGACGTGTTAAAATAAGAAAAATACTCCTTTAATAGTCATGTAACTAAAAAAAATGATATTATGGTGAACCTAAATTTAATAAAAATATATATCAATATTAACAATTGAACTTGCATTTTTAAATAAAAAATAAAATGACTAAATTTTTTAAAATAAAAGTAAATAAATAAAATCCTAAATGTACTAAAAATACAAAAACTTATAACATACTTTAATCGAAAAAATAAACAAAAACTTATTATTGCTTATTTTCAACAATCACTTCCACTTCTTATAAGCAACCATTTTCCTAAAAAAAGCTAACAACTATTATTCTAAAAACTAATGAAAAATAAATAAAAATTTGTGACCAAACAAATATATTTATCTATCATTGTTCATGCATTTAAAAAAAAAATTCTCGATTGAGTCTTAGCTTAATTGGTATGGGCATTATTGTCAATGTAAGAGGATGTGGGTTCTAGTGCGCTAAAGCGCATTATGCTCCTATTTATGGTTGGGAAGAAGCTATCCGTTTTATGTTTTATCTTGAATATAATTTATACGATTAAATTCTACTATTAGTATTTATACTTTATGAAGTTATTATATTTTAATTTGATCAATTTTAATCTCTGTATTTTTTGAATTGGTCAATTGTAGTCCATTTAATTTTCAAATGTTGGACTTTTAGTTCTGACCCAAACAGTCGTAGTTAAATTCGTTTGGTCAAATTTAATTACTAGTCATGTATTATGTCAACAGTTGTAGATTTAATCCATATTCTCCATTTGGATCATTCTAAGTTCTTATACTTTTGGGATTTTGAAATTTCAATCTTAACACATATGATAGTTATTAATCCATTAATTTAATTTTTAGTAAGTAATAGATGAAATAATAAGTTGACATGACAGTACACATATGATAGTATGTTTGTCGTATTAGATTTTGAAATAGCAAAATTCAACTTAATGAATTTAACAGTTATAGTTCGGCGAATATTGGAATTTTAAAATTTAAAAAGTACAATGACAGAATTTGACCAAATTAAAAGATAAAGACTAAATCCATAATTTTCACAAAGTATAAGGACTAATGGCCAAATTTAACCTAATTTATACTATCAATTTCATTTTAGATTATTCTATTATTATTAGGTTAATTATTTGTTTATTTCAAACTATAGAGTAAAAATTTAAAAGTTAAAATCTGCTTCAAGTCTCTATACATTTTCTACATTCGAAATTTAGTCTATGCTTTTATTTTCAGGAATATAATTCTTTACTTTTTTGAATTTAAAAATTATGGTACAACTGTTATCATGGTTGGAATTCTTCTATTAAGTTCTTTGGTGTGATATTTTAAAATTTTTAAAAAATAACTTAGTAGTCACGTAAAAATAAAAATAACGTTAAAAATATTTATTAGGATTTTTTCCCTTAAAAACACTCATTTGAATCTTCATGATAAAAAAAAATTTCCTGTTGGAAATATATTGTTGTTAAGAAAAATTGACGTAAGCATCTTAATTGAAATAGTTAATAAAATTAACTATTTAGACTAAATAATTACATTATAAAAGTTGATGGACTAAATTATGTTAAAAATTTAAGTATATAGATTAAATCTCAAGTTTCAACATAGTTTAAAAGCCAAAATTGAAATTTGACCATTGTTAAATTTAAAAGATACTAATTTGTTTTTATGTAGTTTTTTTTTTGAATAATCTCATTATAGATTCTGATCATATCTGTTCTTTTTGAGACAATATCTAAAATTAATTGTAACCCCTTTTAAACACATAAATAGTAGAATAATGCGCTTCAGCGTACTCAAACTCATGTCTTCTTACATTGACAACAAACCTATATCAATAGAGTTAAGGCTCAATCGATATTTTTAAGCAATTTTTCAATGTATTTAAGTCATAATCATTTTAGTTTTAATAATTTTTTTATCTTTTTATCATAATTTAATTCCTTTCATAATTAGTAGAATATTATCATATTAATTTAATTTTAACTCTAAAATTATTTATCTAAAAATTGAATTAAAATTTATATTCCACAATGACATATACTCTTTAATATATATATAAAAGAATATTGGAAAATGGGACATATGGCACTATTGGAACACTTCTTATTAAATTAAAAATTTTCACCAAGGGTGTGTATCAAATACCAACCTTACCTTACTTAAACCTAACATAAATATAAATATTATATTTAAAATTTTAATATAATAATAGGACAAAATCTAAACAACAAATGTAACTAATGTGACTCAAACCCAAACCACATTTGAGATGGTGAACACCCTTAACCATCAAGCGGGTTCAAGGAATTCTTGTCTCTCCTTTCACTTGACATGCCAATGTTTATCTTTTTGCTTTTTTATTTTATAAAATTATTTATGATATTTTGTTTATTGTGTTATTTTTTTTTAATGTATTTAGAGTATTACAAAGGATATCATATTTCAAAGGAGTTTTTATTTTTGGTCATGAATTATGAATAAGCTTTGCAATTTCCTGATAATCTGTGCAACAATGCAAAATGCATGCTTTTAAAAGAACTGTAAGAGTGAAACACAGCAGCTGCTTTGCCTTGCTTTTAGCACCAAAGTCTGACATAAGCAGTGACCTAATAATGTAGTGAAGAGAACTGAACTGAACCCAATTTTTAAATACATAGCCCAATTAAAAGCACTTTGTAGTTTGTCCTAAATCCGGTTTCAGTTTTCACATTTGCCACCTTATGCTGCAAAAGTCCACCATTTTATTCTCCTTTAGATCATCTTTGATTATACATCATTTGCTTCTTTGACTTCCCCCCCACCCCCCCACCTTTTCTCCCTATGGAACATAAAAGAGTTAGGCTTTAACATGTGTAGGGTAGCTCTAAGGTCCTAATGCACTTTGGGGCATTTGGGACCCCCCATGGCAGGCTATGGTTGTATGGTTATGAATTTGACACATGTTCAGCAGCATTGTTCACTATCACATATATTGGTTTTTACAATCAGGATTGTGTCTGTCTACTCCTGGGATTTGCATAATTTCTATATGTCAAATGATGAACTTTTTTTCTTTTGATTCAATCACCGTTCATTAGTTGTAATACTTTAACATGGGGGAACATAGAAGTAGGAAATTAAAGCTAATGAAAACGTCTCTAATAGAACAGATCTTAGAAGCTACTTGAATGCATGTGCTGTTCTAGCACCAGCCTTGAGGCCACCTATTTTTGGGATCCCATCTCGGAAACCATCGCCTTCTACTCGAATTTGCACCCAAGGTTGCAGTCTCTTTCCGCGGGAACATAAGCTTGGATAGGAAGCCTCTGCCTCTACGGCTTGGTGTGGGGGCTTGTCCATGTTTGGCTGCTTGAGTTGGAGTGTTGCAGTTGAAATGATCAACATTGGCGGGAAAGATCTCGTCTCGATTGCGATTAGAATTTAGTCTTAGATACCTTTGTTCAAGTGATTCTTTTGGTATGTCTCTTGCTAACAATGGAGAAGCACCCCCCCAGTTGTTGGTTCCTAAAGAAGGATGCTGTGGAGTTCTGAACTCCAAAAGTTCCCTTTGCCTCATTCCTGCTTTTTGGTACTTAAATTTAGCCCCATCTTCCAGCCCTTTTGTACCAGTATCTTTGGTATCTTCTATGGGAGAACATTTCAAGGCTGCATTGGACTTCCCTCCAATATTTAACTTTTTATCTCAAAACTCACTTTATTATCCTTATGTTAACCCCATGTTATCAAGATTCTGAGGTTAGTGTCAATTTAAGTTTGTTCACAACAACAGTACACTCAATTTAACAGCTTGTAATATATTTAAAAGATTATACCTTACACATATAAACCATGTGTTGAATACAAATGTCGGATACGAGTGCTTTACGAAAACGAATGTAGATAAACTTGTGTATGTGCAAGTCCCATGTACGAATTATAGGTTGGTGATATTGGATGGAAACCCAAATTTGGCAGCAGCAGCAGCTTTTAGCAAACATAGAATGAACAGTGTGCAATTGTAAGTTAAACATTTGATGACTAATTTTTTATTTAAACTAATCATTGCATTAATTAAGCATCTTTCAGTGTTGCAAGTCGTTGACAAATTAGAAGGCCAACAACATAAATTAGCAGTGATTAATTAAACACCTTACTGGCACCCCTGTGATTCCCCTCTCCCAATTTGAAATATATCCAAAGATAAAAAAACAAATTAAAAGGCCTTTTTCCAGTGTTTTGGTAGAAATGGAAACTTGGAAACATGAAATATGAAATATGAATTGGCTTTTAGTCTCACAGGAGACAAAGGAAGACGATTCTTTCAAGAACTGAATGATGTAGACATCCATTTTTATTTTGGGAAGACAAATATAATGTTTAAATTCAGGTGCCAACCAATCTGAAGAAACAAAGTTATGGATGGAAGGGAAGAAAAGACAAAGCAACAAGATGAAAATTTAAGTGCTGCTATTTTTCTTAAAGTATCTGAAGAGAATTGTTAATCAGAAATACTGCATTCAGTATTATTAAATCATCTCAGAATAATTTGCAGATTATGAAGTCACATATTAGTCAAGTAAAGCACTAGCTTTGACAAGATTGATCAAACTCAATACTAGGGTTCATCTTACCATTCATAATTCTTCTACCTAAATAAGGTCCTACATACATCAAACTTTGTACAAAAACTTTACAAAAGCTGAATGATGCATGAACTCCAGCTGACAATATGATTTCTTATATAATTTAATGAACCTGGGCACTGATTTCCCAGCTCATTTCGCTTCTTGGAGTCGCATTCGTATTGACTCAGGGCTTGACATTTTATTGATGCTGAAACCAATCAATGGAAAACCAATCAATGGAAAGTCAATCAGTTAGTTCTCTTAGAACTCACCAACATATGTTATGATGAATATGATTTGTTCTAATAAGCACATTTTGTGCTAAATGTCTTAGAAAATACAAACATTTTTATGTTTTATAAGTAAATATGTGAACAATAATCCAGCAACTATCACCATGCCAAATGAGGGGAAAAGGTGGCAATATTAGTTATCAAATTAATTATACTCACCAAACAAGTAAATCCCCAGCAGAGGCAGTCTTTTCAGATATCCATTCAGGAACTAGTTCTAGCAAGAGGTTTAGCTGCTCTTCAACTTCTCCTGGGACAGCAGGGCAAGACATGGTTCAACTAATGTTTTCATGAACCAAACAAATATCATGAGCTGGGCTATCAGTTTAGCATAAAAACTTACCTCTATCAGCAATATCACAATGACCAGCAATTATTTTGTGTGTTAGCTCTTCTTTGGTAATAACAGAGCGATTTAAGGACCAGAATAGATAGTGAATCATGTTGAAGAGCTTAGGTAGGCAGGCAATCATCCGTTGTCGTCTTTTTGCTTGTGAGATTGCTGGATCTAGCTCCTCCATTGCTTTCCTCTCTTTCTCCCTTATCTGCAAACATAATTAATGGTTACTTTAAATTATACCAAAGCCCAACTCACACGGTTCCATATGCTATTCAATGTTCACTTCCGACTAGATATTATGCTAAATGATGCCAATAAAGAGTAAGATTGCAGGATATATTAGTTGCTAAGCTCATTAACTAATATGCAGAAGTGCATTTGTCGAAGATCCTTCATTCTTGTTATGATAGGATAAGAATAGTGGGTGTCTCATCTTATATATTGATTAACTGTCCCTAATTCTTTATCTAAAAGGAAATGCAAAAGAAATGACAGTAGGTGACCAATTACTTGGAGTAGTTAGTAATGTATGCAGATGTAATTCATGCTCTAGAATGATGACAGCAAAGTGAATTCAGAGAGGGCTTACTGAATGCAGAAGGCTCTCAGGTAGGATAGACAGAACGTCGTTATCATTATCAACAGGACTGGTTTCCATCTTATGCACTTCATCAACAACTTTCTCTTCCTTAACAGGAGTGTCAAATTTCAAGGACCTGGTACGCGGTGGCCGCCTGACTAACTTGCTTGATAGATTGGAAGAAACCTCATTTGGGCTCATGTAACATCTCTTTTGCGGCTGCAGAGTAGGTGTGGCAGTCATCAGCCTAGCAGGAGTTGAAGCTAGTTTTGCAGGTGTGGACTGAAGACAGCCAGATTTTGTAGGGGACTTATCTTCAGTTTCCAATGAATTTATCTCTTTGACTGGAGTTGCAGGGAGACAAAGTTTGGAACTTGGCTCACATATAGTTGGTTTAGATAAAAATTTAGTTGGGGACTGAATTGGAGCAGAGTTAGTTTCAATGCCGTTGACAGATTTGCGAGCACATTTTTCTGCAACTTGTGAAGACTGAAGAGAAACCTTTGAACATTTTTCGACAACCTCTTGAGCTTTGCTTGTGGCTTTCCTGGAAAAGCGCTTTCGAAATGATCTCGATACATGAGATGCTACCACAGGTAGCTGGTCAATAACTGCATCAGGTAATGTCTCCACATCCAGTTTTGAGTCGGAATTTGTGTATTTAGATGGTTGTGGTTGAGCTTCCTCTTTAAGAACTTCACCTTGCGATGTCAAGGATTGCTGCTCTGTCACTGTCTCAGTTGATGAACTCCACTGCGAATTTTGCTTTGAACGATTGAATGGATCTGGGAGATCATCTTCTGGAATTTCATCAACCTGAAAGCACAACAATTAAAGTCAACACAACATGATACATGAAAAAAATAGTTAGAACAACATTAGTAAAGTTTTAGTTTCCAGACCACTAGAGACATTTTGTAGGCCTCAAAATGTGAGCTTACTAACAAGGGTAGTTTATACCAGCCATCGGAGCTATTCACATACTTTACAATGAAGTTTGAGTACTTAATTTTACATCTAGCAAACTTCAATCTTAAAACTTACAGCTTAATTAGAAAGAGTTAATCAGATTATAAAACTAAGCGAAAAAATCCAAATATGATAGCAAGAACCACACAAAGATTACTAAACTGAAGAGAATACCTCAGGATGAGCCTCGATATAGCCTGCAAGCCGAGCGCGAAAAACCCTCCTCATGTTCGGATTCTTTGTCTCAGACTTAGAGTTATCCCCACAGTCAATCGCATTGGCAATGATACTAACGTGGAGATCTGGTTTCATACAACTAGTTCTCTCATCAAATATCAGCAATCTCTTTATCTCAATCGCCTCCGGTAGAATATGCTTCAATTGGGCCAAGTGACCATATGAAAACCTCCTGTAAATCAACCCCCCAAAAGATGAATAAGTAAAGAACGCAGTTTACACAGAATAAAAACGATAAAGCCAAATCGAGTTACCTGTCGGTTAAGCACTCTACTTTGGGGCAGATATTAGTAAAAGTTGGCATCGAACCCTTAAGTTTTAGCAGCCGGATTGCAGAATCCAAGCTATCGAAAAACCCGCACAAAATCTCGTACCTGTTTCACAAATATTCAACCAATAAAAACATACATTGTTTAAAAGGAAAATTGGGTCAGAAGAGGTGAGACTTACTTTTCAGGGAGCTTATCGGAACTGTCACTGGAGGTTTTGGGAGGGGGAGATTCGGCTGTCCATGATAAGATCTGTTTTCGAGCCGATTTGATCTGGTTGGTCTGAGTTTGGGGCTGGATCTGGGCCGCTTGCCGGACCTCCTTGATGGAGAGAGCAGCGCTACGGTTGCGAGAGCGAGTGGGAAGCTGAGAGGCGCTCTTGGCTGGGGTTTTGGAAACGGGTGAGTTGGAGGTTAGATTGAGAGACTTTTTGGATTTCAGAGGGGTGGATCGAAGAGAATCTGATGAGTTCATATCTGGAAAAATTACAAAAGATAACGAAGAGAGGCGGGAGTTAGCGGCGGAGAGAGGAGGGGCTTTACGGCGGAGGACGAGAAAGGGTGGGAGAATATAAGAGGGCTATAATGTGGCGGGAAATCTAAGTTGGCGCTACTATCTATACTTGACACGTGTATTCCCGCCAAATTGGCCCGTTACGTCCCGCGGGTTCCCTTTTAAGGTATGTTTTGGAATTGGAGCAAGAGGAACCCATTAATGTACATGGACTTACTAAAATCAGACCTATATTACAAAAGGGATCAAATCAAATTTTTATCTCTAATTTACAATCAAAATTTCTTTTTCATTTGTCAAAATCTATCATTTATCCATCAATCCGATTATATATCCATTCACCACATACTCATAATAGATATGGTAGTCGAGTGGGGACTAAAATTGGAATATGATTGAATATTTTTGCCGCCCCCAATAGTTTTGAGAAGTTCAGCCTATAAGCCTCCTTCCGTTCATGACGTGGATGATTTTGTTGGATGGTGTAATGATAAGAGGTGTTATGGTTTGTTCTACTTACGTGTCTATTTGTGGGATGGAAAGGGATAAGAGTGATAAAATTTGGCACTTACTAGGATCTTAAAGGTACGAATCTTCTTTTGAGTTGCATATTTAAATAGGGTCCTTACTAATGATGGTGAGCAAGAAGGCACCTTACTTTCGATGCAAGCTATAAGGTGTGTGGAAATTCAACAAAAAACCATTAATCATGTTCTGAGATTTTGTTCCCCAGTTGTGGCGACATGAGTGACGGTGGTCAAACGGAATAAAATACAGGAATTCTTTAACATTAGCTTGGAGGATTGGTTTGATATTAACATATTAGATTCCGATTATTTTGCTTGCAATCCTAATGTTTGACTAATTCTTTTTAGTGTCATTTGCTGGCATCTCTAGATTAAAAGAAATAATTTTGTTTTTAATGTAGATTTTTTTGAATGTGATAATTTCTTATAGAAGAGCTATTGAATGAGAGATATTTATCTTCATTCCAACAATGAGATGGTGAATTCTTTTGAGGCATAAATAAACTAAATTTTGTAGATTAGTTAGGTGGATTCCACCTAAGGATGAATGGTATAATGTAAAATCAATGGTGTTGTTAGCAATGTGTCTGGAAATGTTTCAGCTGGTGGTTTAATTCATTTCCAACATGGCAATTGGATTGTTGGTTTTTCTAAAAATATGAGACGTTGTTCTGTACTCAATGCTAAGCTTTGGAGTGTTCTTAAGGAACTGCAAGTAGCTTGGAATCTAGGGTTAAAAAGGGTAGTGCTTGAGATGGATAGTACTGCAACTATTTATTTGATTCAAGCAAATTCAGCAGAACAACATCACTCAATTGTCTTACAAGCTATTAAAGATCTATTCCAACTTTCTTGGATGGTTCGGGTTACACATGTATTTAAAGAGGGTATCCAGGTAGCCGATGGTTTGTCATCAATAGTGTCCTCAAGGCCTCTAGGTAGGTATATCTACTATTTTTTTACCCAACTAACCCCAAAAAATAAATATTTACAAGAATGACCTAACTTCAAAAACAAGGACGGGAATGGCCTAAAATGAACAGTGTCGGGTGGTGCCGGCACCCAAGTCAATCATCCTCCAATAATTGCATGGGTAGTTTTAAAAATTATATATTTTTTGGTGCTGGCACTATAATGGTCGGCACCCGTATATATTTTTATGTATTCTTTTAAAAAATATGAGTATTTTTCAGTTCAAAAAAATATTTTTATTAGGTGTTAGCGCCTAGGTTATGGCCAGCATCATAAATTTTTCTTTAGTTTTTTTTTTTTTGGTATTTTTTAGTGCCAGCACTTGTGACAAGAAAAATAATATTTTTTAGCTGGCGCCTTCTCTCTGCCAACATCGATACGATTTTTAATTTTTTTTTTGTTGGTATGCTTTGATTGCCGAGACCATATATAATATAACTGCATTATTATTTTTAAATAGTATAATTTGAAATTTACTAAATAATGTATTACAATTTTTTATTGAAATTTTCTAAACAATACACAACTTTATTTCTTATTGAAACTATAAAATTGCATTAAATTTCTTCTTGCCCCGAATAAAAACCGCTAATTAAATTTATTAATGCAATTTCATATACAACTTTATTTTTTCTCTGATGAAACCATAAATGTCAAACTCTTCATTTTTTTCCATTTTCTTCTCATTTCCTTGACTGTTGAATTTTTTTCTTCATATTTTTCTTTTGTTTTATTTTCCCACTAAGTATTATAATAAGTAAACTAAACTCAAAAGTATTTTTTTTTCTTATCAAATAGTGCTTCTCTACTGATATTGTATATTTTCTTCAAATCTCTTCTCATGCAACTGAAGACTTACGAGTCACATTGTCCCAAGCTTGAAGAAGAACCAAACAGGCATTGATCCTGGCAACTAGAGCATACCGACAAAAAAATTTAAAAATCACACGATGCTGGCGGAGAAAAAGCCAACACTAAATTTTTTTTCTTGCCATAGATGTCAGCCACCACAATACCAACACAAAAAAGATACGTCCGGTGCCAGCCATTGTTGTAAACTCCCATACAATTAACAACTAATGATTGAGGGATGATTGACTTGGGTGTCAGCCATAGAGTGTTGGCATTGCCTGGCACTATTCATTTTAGGTCTATATCTACATATAATCATCCGATGAAGTCCTCTATATAATGATTATTCTGGAATAACTTAACTTCACTTATCCTAATTGTCGTAACAATTTTTTTGGTAAAACGGGAATCGACTTAGGTTTTGGAAAATGAAAACGAAAAGAGGAGTCGCCACCGATCCTTTTTTGATGAGGTGTGGTCGGGTCACCTAAAATTAGTCATTTTAATAAAAGTTAAGATTTATTAAAACGATGATTTTTTGGTCTACGAAAATCAGAAGACGAGTTCGGGAGTCGGTTGCGCACGAGGAAGGATTAGCACCCTCGATACGCCCAAAAATTGGTACCTAGTTGATTAATTAGTGTCTTAGTGTCGAAGATTGAAAACTTAAAATACTTTGAAATACGATCCCTCTCTTAAAAAAACCCGGATATTAAAGACCCTCTCGTCTCAAAATATGAAACGTCACGTCCAGTAAGTTAGGACATGACATCTTGCTTTTTTCGAGAGTGAGCTTGCTATTTACATAAAATTTGCGTATTTTAATTTATTAAAAGGGGATTCGATTATTTAGAGTAAACGAGAGAAATCGAAACCCAGTGAGTTAGGGCACGTTTTCTCGAACTCTCAAACACCGAATATTGCCTTTATTTTAAAATAAATTCTTATTTCGAGGTGACAAAATGTCACACCCAGTAAGTTAGGGCACGACACCTCGTATTCCCGAGGATAAGCATTTTTTAAAACTCGTGCTGCGATTTAAAAGAATATTCCGTTATTTAGGTTAAATGAGAAAAGTCGAAACCCAGTAAGTTAGGGCACGATTATCTCGAATTACCTAATACCGGATATTGCTTTTATGAAAGAATTAATTTTGGGTTTGGACAAAACATAAATTCGTAATAATACGAGATAATAGAGAATGCCTAAACAAATAAAAATTTCGGTATTAACGAGCATAATAGAATAAATGTAAAACACGCATGTGAACAATGATAATGATAAGAGCAATAATAAATGAATAAAACGAATAAAAAGAAAGTGACGAATATACTAGGAAATATTCGAAATTAAAAAGAGCTAGTGATAAATAAACAAACATTATGTAAAATTAAAGAATGATAGTATAGTAATGATAAAAATAATAATATTGGTAGTAACAATACAAGTAATAATTTTGGGATGATGTATGAAAGTGTATATATGCATGTGTATATATGGATAAATAAATAATATATAATATGAGTGAGAAATAAAAACAAAATAAGTGTATTTAAAGAATAATGGGTAAAACATAATAATAACATAATAGTAGTGATAATAATAAGGTAATAAATAATAACGATAGTAATAATAATATAAGTAATAATATAAATGGATACCTAGAGAATATATAATAACATAATAATAACTATGTAAAATTAATTAATCCTATAACATGATGATAATACTAGTAATAATAATAAGGGGAAAACAATATAATACGTTAGTAGGAAGAAAAACAATATATTTATAATGACAATAAATAATAATAGTAATAATAACGATAATAATAATAATAAGTTAAATTAATTGGTAATGAAGTAATAAGTAAAAAAGAAGGTATATAATATAATATCTACATGAAATTATTTAATTTAATAATAAGATGGTATTAATAGGGATAACACTAAAATAAAGGTAAATATGTTAAGTCATAATAATAATAGTGATAATATTTAAAATATGTATATAAAAACAATAGTAAAAGGATATGTCTATATATAATAATAATAATAGTAAGGATGAATATAGTAATGAAGATGGCATTAAAATGAAATAAATATAAGTGTAATTATAATGATAATAACAATAATATTAAAGTAAAGTAAATAATACTACATATATGAAAAAAATATATATATATCGTATGCAATAGAAATGTACACTTACTATGTAATAATAATATTGATAATAATAATAACAATAATAATAATAATAATAAGACGAAAATAACAACACTAATGTATTAAGTTACAATATTAAAATAATAATAATGATATTGATAATATATTAGATAACAATGGTAAAATAATAAGTAGTAATAATAATATACGGTTAGTGATGAAAATACTGATAAATAATAATAATAATACAAGTAATAATATTGATAATAGCTAATAACGAAAGGATTGGTAATAGTAGGAATATTTAATAATAGAAATAATAGCAATAATGTAGATAATAATATATGTATGATAATAGTAATAAAATCAGTCAATAATAAGTACAATAATAATCTAGTAATAAAAATGAAACAGAAATAATAATAATGAATATAACAATAGTAATATTAATAATAAAAATAATGGCAATAAAAATAAAAATAATAACAATAAGGAATAATAATAATAATAAGAATATTAAAAATAATTAATTTTATAATAGAGTAATAAAAATAAACAAAAGGACTAAAATCGAATTCCAAACAAAGTCTGGGGGAAAATCCGAAAAAATAAAAAAAGAGAAGGACCTATTTCAACGCGCACGGATAGTGGAGGGACTAAAAATAAAATAAACCCTTCCAACTAAACGCGCAGCAGCATTGAGGACCCAATTGGAAAACGCGGCAAATTATGGGGCCAAATTTTAAAAAGACAAAGACTTAATTGCAAAAGTGTGGAAAAGCGGAAGGGTCTAGAGCGCAATTAGACCATTACACAGAAACGCGCAGATCCTGAGGCGGTCATGGGTCGGGTGCCGGGTCGGAGGCCAAAACGACGTCGTTTTGGCCTCTGGAATCCATCCTCAAAACGGCGTCGTACCCAGGGCTTATAAAAGTCAAAATTTTTTTTGAAATTTTTCATTTTCTGTGATTCAAAAGAAAAAAAAGGGAGAGAGAGGGGCTTCTTTCTCTCTGGAGAGAACCTGGGACGGCCCAGGGAATCCAAACCAAGACCTCCTGCTGGTGGATCATGTTGCAGCGCCACCGCGCACACGGTGGCCGGGAATCGCCTAAAGGTAAGATTTTTATATATTTTTTTGTTTTCTTTGTATGTTTATTTAATATATGTATATTTTTTAATAAAAGGGATATTATTCGTGTAAACGAATTCGAAAAAGCAAGAAAAAAAATAATAACAAAATGAAAAGAAAAGGGTAAACCTTCGATTAGTCTTCAACCCGTTTTGCTGCGGTCTTTTGAGTTAATATTTTAGTTTGTTTTTTATTGCTATTTTTTGTTTCAGAAAAAGAAGGAAGAACACCCAAAACAAAAGAACCCGTTACCCCCGATTTCTGTGGCTTATATAGCTCATCTTTACAAGATTTTCAAAATATAAAATGCACTACGTCTTTTCCTTTGGTCTTGCAGGTGAACGGTGGTGGCAGTGGGCAGGTATGCCACTTGCACTGGTGATGTGACCATGACGGTGGGTGGTTGGTGCTGACGTGGGAGGTTGAAAGATGTCAGACAGCATGTAGGAGGGTAGGAGGAACGGCGGCTGAAGGTTGGGGCAAGGGTTAGGGTTTCCAAATGTTTAAACATTCTGGGCCACTTGGGCCTTCAAATTTTGGGTTGTTGGGTTTAATATGTAATGGGTTTGTAATTATATTATATATATATTTTTGGGTTGTTGGGCCCCGGGTAAATTTGGGCCCGTACACTAATTTTATCCTTGTTATTGTAAAAAAAAAAAACCATCAAGGTCATGTCCTTGCAGAGTCAGAATGCAATTTCTTCATATTTTTTAGGTTATTTGAAAACAACTATATCTATAATTTCCGCCATGAATGTTTCTTGTATCGTATAGCAGGGGTAATTAAAATATAAAATATTTCGTTGCATTGACTTATAATTCTCAAAAACGAAAAAGAAAAAGCAGCACACATTCAAGAGATGTAGAAGCTTGTTTCAAGCTGGTCCAAAAACAAACCTTTGCCTGAATCTTATAAATTCTCACCGGAAACAAGACCCGGCAACCTTATTGTTCCTACTTGCAAAACTATTCCAGTCATCGATCTCTGTAACGCTAAGGGTCGAAATCGAACCGATATCGTTCAGCAGATTTTGAAGCCCAGCCAAGAGTATGGATTTTTCCAGGTTAAACACACACAAATGAAAGATTTATTATCAATTTCCTATGACCAACTGCTGTGTTGAATTTGCTTCGTCCTCATAAAAGGTTCTTTGTGAACAGGTTGTTAACCAAGGCATTTCAGAAAATCTAATGAATGAAAGCATGAATGTGTTGAAGGAGTTGTTTGAAATGCCTGATGAAGACAAGATCATGCTCTATTCCAAGGACCCCAAAAAAAGTTGCAGGCTTTTGACAAGCAGCTTAAACTATTATCGGGAAAAGGTTCATCAATGGCGTGACAATCTAAGACACCCTTGTCATCCTTTACAAGATTGCATCAAACATTGGCCTCAAAAGCCAATTCGATATAGGTAAAAGGTATACCCCTGAAATTTCTCTCTTCCTTGTTTCATTTTCTCAGTACAAAAACTTTGTAGGGAAGTTGTGGCTGCATTGTCGATTGAAGCAAAGAAATTGGGTTTAAGGATCCTGGAGTTAGTTTCTGGAGAGTTGGGGCTAGAATCTGGATACTTCGGGGATAAATTAAGTGAATCTCTGCACCTATTTGTTAACCATTACCGACCCTGTCCTGACCCGAGTTTGACCCTGGGAATAACCAAACATTGCGACCCTAACCTCTTAACCATTCTCCACCAGGGAGATGTAAACGGCCTTCAAATCTTCAATAATGAGGAATGGATTGGTGTTGAACCGCTGCACAATGCTTTCGAGGTTAACATTGGCAACCAGTTACAGGTACTGCTAGTTCCCCTATGATGATTCGAAATTTTCAAACACACCAAAAAGCCTAGCTTACTCATTGATTAAAATATATTGGTTGCTTTTGCTTATATATAGATTATACGTAACAATAAGCTGAAGGGTGGTGAACATCGGGTGGTAACAAACTCAAGAGTCGCTCGAACAACAGCTGCCTTCTTCATTGCCCCTTCTGAGGATAGCATTATAGAGTCAGCGATATCTCTTGTTGGAGAAGCTTCAGTTTATAAAGCATTTGAATATAAAGACTTCCTACTTTATTACCTCTCCCACATGGGCAACAATGAAGTCGTACTGGGGCGTTTTGAATCCCAAAGCTTAAATAACGGTACTCCTGTTGGCTTTAACAATAAGTCCATTTCCTTAATTTCTTTCTTCTGTTTTACATTATTTATTGTACTGTTTTTATTTTTTCTCCTTTATTCATGCTCAAATTTGTTCGCAAATATCGAATTTGTCATGTCATTGAATAAGGCACCGAGTGTTTAACTCCAGTACAGTACGATGCGTAATTTTTTTTATCTCACGCTGCAGTATCGTTATACTATCTAATCTTACCGCCACCACTATTTTTACACTAATCGCAGGTAATCGCACTGTCCATCCAAAGGAGCCCTAAGTTTGAGCTATCTAGACTTTATCATGGGCCGGACGTCGTCCAGACCCAAAGGTACGCTCGAAAAGTGGGAGGATTTGGGCAAAAATATAGGCTCGAAAAATGGGTTTGAACAAAAAATAAGCTCGTTTTCTAAATAAGTCGAGCCTCGAGTAGAATTTTTTGTCTAGGCCTAGCCCAATTCGACCCAAATAAGTTGTTTTCTTCCTATTTTGTTGTTTCGCTACTTTTTTTTGTTATTTTGTTGTTATTGTTTGGATATTGTACAATTTTTGTTTTATTGTTAATTTTGTTATTATTTTTGTTAGAATTAAGTGACCCAAATTCTTATTTAAATAAAATACGATGGAAAATAAAATAAAAGTAAAATCCATATAGAACTAGACTTCTTTTATTTTATTTTAGAATAAGGCTTTTTAAACCTTATTAAACTTCATCTATTTTATATTGATTAGGATAGGGTGTTTCAATCCTACTAAAATATGGCTTTACAAGCCTATAAATAGACAGTCTATTCCTCTTGTTGATTCAAATTTTTCGACATAGTGAATTTTCTTCTTCTCTGCCCGTGGTTTTTTCCCGAAAGGGTTTCCACGTAAAATTTGTGTGTTCTTTATTTTATTTATTTTTTTCACAAATTGGTATCCGAGCTTCCGGGTTATTCATCTCGATCACGGTAATGGCGTCTTTGAAGTATGAAATTCATTGTTGGATCGCAACACCGCATTTGCTTTGTGGCAAATTAAGATGCAAGCGATTCTTGCTTGCAGATGGATCTCGGAGGATGCCCCCTGCTAGGATAGATAAGATGCCTTCGACATTAACAGATGAAGAGAAGAAGCGTAAGGATCGAAAGGTATTAACACAATTACATCCGCATTTGTCCAATGAAATTTTGCAGGATGTGATGAAAGAGAAAATCGCCATTGCATTATGGAAGAGGCTAGAACAAATATGTATGTCGAAAACTCTAACAAGCAAGTTGCATATGAAGCAAAGCATCTTTATGCTCATCGCTTGGAGGAAGGTGCGTCTCATACACTAACACTTAACAGTTGTTTAAAGAAATTCTTTCAAACTTGGAGGCCATGGAGGTTCGGTATGATAAGGAAGATCTAGGGTTGATTCTACTTTGTTCATTGCCCCCGTCTTATTCAAACTTTAGAGACACGATTTTATATAGCCGCGAGTCTCTCACAGTTGATGAGGTTTATGATTCTTTAACCTCGTATGATAAGATGAAGCATCTTGTGGTTAAACTCAACTCTCAGGGAGAGGGTCTCATTGTTCGTGAGAGACAAGATCGGAATGCTGATGATGATCGTGGTAGGACACAGGAACGGAATCCTCGTGGTAAATCTAAGGGTAGATCGAAGTCTTCAAACAGAGGTAAAACTTGTAACTTCGCAAGAAGAAAGGGCACATTAAACTGAGTGCTATAAGCTACAAAATAAGATTAAAAGGGAGGTGCGAATCAAAGGGAAAACAACCGTAAAATTCTCGTGAAGGCGATGTTGTAGAAGACTACAAATGATGGTGAACTTCTAGTCGCTTCTGTCAATGATTCTAAAGTAAGCGAGGAGTGGATACTTGATTCAGGCTGCACCTTCCACATGAGTCCCAATCGGGATTGGTTTACAACTTACGAAACAGTGTCTGAAGGTGTTGTTTTGATGGGAAATAATGCTTCGTGTAAAATCGCAGGTGTTGGAACAATTAAAGTTAAGATGTTTGATGGAGTTGTCAGAACACTTAGTGACGTACGGCATGTTCCAGAATTGAAAAGAAATTTAATTTCGTTGAGTACTCTTGATTCAAAAGGGTACAGATACACAGCTGAAAGTGGGGTTTTAAAGATTTCCAAAGGGTCCCTTGTTGTGATGAAAGGACAGAGAAAGATTGCCAAGTTATATGTTTTGCAGGGTTCTACTGTTACTGGTGATGCAGCTGTCGCTTCCTCTTCCTTGTCAGATGATGATATTACTAAACTTTGGCATATGCGCCTAGGGCATTTAAGGAGAATGGCATGGCCAGAATTGAGCAAAAGAGGACTTCTTCATGGGCAAGGAATTTGCAAACTAAATTTCTGTGAGCACTGTGTTTTTGGAAAGCAAAAGAGAGTTCGATTCATTAGAGGAATCCATAACACGAAGGAACATTGGAGTATATTCATTCGATCCGTGGGGGCCATCTAGAGTGCCTTCCAGAGGTGGAGCTAATTATATGCTAACCTTTATTGATGATTTTTCCGAGAAAAGTTTGGGCGTTCTTCTTGAAGAAAAGTGATGTGTTTTCCGCATTTAAGTCTTGGAAAATTATGATTGAAAAACAGACGGAAAGCAGATAAAATACCTCCACACGCACAATGGCTTAGAGTTCGCTCGATGAGTTTAATAGATTGTGCAAGTCGAAGGAATCATGAGACACTTGATGATTCGTCATACTCTACAATAAAACGGCATTGCGTAACGAATGAACAGTAACGATCATGGAGAAGGTTCGATGTATGTTGTCAAATGCCAACTTACCGAAGTCATTTTGGCGTAGCAGCGTCTTCATCGTGCATGTTTTTTGATCAACCGATCTCCATCCGTTGCCATTGGGAAAAAGACTCACAAGAGGTATGGTATGGTAATCCCGCTAATTATTACGATTTAAAGATCTTTGGGTGTCCCGCATATGCTCATGTTGATAATGGAAAATTGAAACCGAGATCCATTAAATGTGTTTTTCTTGGTTATAAAGTGGTGTAAAAGGGTATAAGTTATGGTGTCACGAAAATAGAAAAGTTGTGATTAGTAGAGATGTTGTTTTTGATGAAACCGCTATGCTACCTAACTTATCTCTTAAAGACTCTTCCAATAAAGAAAATCAAAAGCAGTAGAGCATCGATTAACACAGAGTCAACTCCTCAAGCCAAGTACAAAAATTGAGAATAGAGTTGCTTCTTCACCATAATACTCTATCGCCAAAAACAGAACTAGAAGAGAAATTAAACCTCCAAAGAAGTATGCCGAGGTTGATCTAGTTGCTTATGCTTTAAATGTGGCTAAATATATAGATGCGAATCAAGAGCCATCTAATTATTCTGAGGCGGTTAGCTGTGAAGGCTCAGAAAAGTGGATGTTTGCTATGCAAGAAGAGATGGAATCACTCCACAAAAACAAAACATGGGACCTTGTGAAACTTTCTAAAGGTAAAAAAGGTCGTTTCGTTGTAAATGGGTGTTTAAAAAAAGAAGGGACTCAGGAGTTGAAGAACCAGATATAAAGCAAGGCTTGTTACAAAGGTTACTGATCAAATTCCAGGAGTGGACTTCATGAGATGTGTTCTCCCGGTTGTTAAGCATAGTTCGATTCGAGCTTTGCTTGGTATTGTGGCCATGCATGATTTGGAGCTTGAGCGATTAGATGTAAAACCGCATTTTTGCACTGAGAACTTGATGAGGATATTTACATGCAACAACGTAAGGTTTTGATTTGAGAAAAAGAGAACTATGTTTGCTCTTTGAAAAAGTCCCTTTACGGTTTGAAACACTACCAAGACAAAGTGGTACAAGAGGTTTGATTCCTTTATGACTTCTCATGATTTCAAAAGAAGTAGTTTTGATGATTGTGTTTACTTTAAGAAAAATAGTGATGGTTCTTTTGTGTATCTACTTCTTTATGTTGATGACATGTTGATAGCGAAGAAAAGATAAAGAAGAGATAAGAAAGGTCAAAGCCCAACTAAGTAAAGAATTTGAGATGAAAGATTTAGGACCAGCAAAGAAGATACTTGGTATGGAGATTCTCGGAGATAGAAAATCAAGTAAATTGTACCTAAGTCGGAAGGGTACATTGAGAAAGTTCTTTGCTGAGAGTTCAATATGCAGAGTGCTAAGCCTCGTTAGTACTCCTTTAGCAGCCCATTTCGGACTTTCATCGGTTTTCTCTCCACAATCGGATGATGAGATTGAGTACATGTCACATGTTCCATACTCTAGTGCAAAGTGGGATCTCTCATGTATGCTATGGTTTGTTCACGCGTCAGATTTATCATATGCGATCGCATGCGATTTAGCAGATACATGGCAAATCCCGGTAAAGAACATTGGAAAGCGATTCGATGGATTTTAAGATACTTACGAGGCACTACCGATGTTTGCTTACGATTTGGAAGAACTAAAGATGGAGTCATAGGGTATGTTGATGCTGATTTTCTTTGGAGACCTTGATAGAAGAAGATCTCTCTCTGAGTTACGTCTTTACAATCGGAGGTTGTGCAATTAGTTGGAAAGCCACTTTGCAAACTACGATCGCTTTGTCTACCATCAAGCCGAGCACATGGCGACATCGAGGCTTGTAAAGAAGCTATTTGGTTCAAGGGACTATTTAGTGAACTCAATGAAGACCTTCAAATCAAGACGAAGATTTTGTGACAAATGATCAGAGTGCTATATTTCTTACAAAAGATCAAATGTTTCATTAGAGAACAAAACACATTGATGTTCGGTATCATTTTGTTCGTGATATTATTGCTCGTGGTGATATTGTTGTGAGCAAAATTAGTACTCATGAAAATCCTGCAGATATGATGACTAAGTCACTTCCTATAACCAAGTTTGAGCATTGCTTAGACTTGGTTGGTGTTCATTGTTGAAGTTAAACCCTTAAGGGGTTTTATGGAAGAGGTGGAGAACTTGTTTATTGAAAGTTCGCGATGAAGAACTTGTTCATTGAGAATTTGTGTCAAGGTGGAGATTGTTAGAATTAAGTGACCCAAATTCTTATTTAAATAAAATACGATGGAAAATAAAATAAAAGTAAAATCCATATAGAACTAGACTTCTTTTATTTTATTTTAGAATAAGGCTTTTTAAACCTTATTAAACTCCATCTATTTTATATTGATTAGGATAGGGTGTTTCAATCCTACTAGAATATGGCTTTACAAGCCTATAAATAGACATAGTCTATTCCTCTTGTATTGATTCAAATTTTTCGACATAGTGAATTTTCTTCTCCTCTGCCCGTGGTTTTTTCCCGAAAGGGTTTCCACGTAAAATTTGTGTGTTCTTTATTTTATTTATTTTTTTCTATTTTTTTCACAATTTTAAAGGCATTTCCTTGCTGAGTTGTAACTATTTTAGTGAAGCATAAATAAATTTTTAATATATTTTTAATTTGTTGGGAAAAAAAGATTATTTTAATGTTTTTTAGTGTATATGATTTATTATACTTTTTAAGTTTGTTATTATATAAAAAAAATCTAAAAAAACAAATACGGGTGAACCGGGTTAGGCTTGAGTGTAGCATCCATAATCTAGACAGAGCTTGGACAGAATTTTAGGCGTATTTTCAGGCTGAGCTCAGATCTAGAAAACAGATCTAAAATTTTGCATCGATTCGACCCATGATGAGATCTAATATTATCTAATAAGCTTGATGTGTTAGTAATTAGGTTAATAATAATCAATATATAGTATCAACATTGATGTTTGTTCTATTCAAACCTTTGTTAATGGTTTGTCTAAACATGTAGAAAACTACTCAAACCTAAGTTCACCTTGCTTGTGATTGAGTTTATTAATTATTTGCATGAATTTAGATTTGCATTTTGTTTTGAGTTGTACTAAATAAATGCAACCTCAAAGTATTACCCTTGCCAATAACTCATACACGCTTGCTCGGAGTTATTATTGTTAGTACAAATCTTCGGTGAGGAAAATTTTGAATACACGAATTAGACTCGAACAAAAAATAAAGAAATAGGACAATGCTCCAAAGCGTGTATAAGCCACTATCTTTAAGGTTATATTCGCCCCCACCTATATTTAGTGTGTAAAAGAGTTTCAACAAATTAAGCTCGAAGATACAATGAAGCCGATATCTATTTGCATTTTACACTGACGAGAATAGTCCACTAAGCATTGAGCAATGTATAACAAGAAACTCAATTTCTACAAATAATTTCTACAGTAAAGAAATTCTTTATAAAATAATCTAATAATATTAAAAGAATGGAGGAATGACAGAAAGAATATTAGAATTTGCTAGTGTAATTTCTAAAAGAAATTTCATTCCTATTTATAAGAATTTTTATATCTCTTCATAGACATATTTCAATAGGTGTCTTTTCTGAATAATAATATCTTTAAAAAGACATATAATTACTCATTTAATATTATAGATATTCAAATAAAATTGTTTGAATAGTTATAATTTTATCAAAAAATCAAAAAAATATAACTCTTGACTAATAATAAAAATTTTAATTTTTGATTAATTATACAATTTTATTTATAATTATTAAAACATTATAAATATTCAACTTGATTCCGATTTATTGCAAGGTTTACAACCAAGTACCAAAACCTAAGTGGGTGATTTCTATGGGGAATCGTGCGAATGGTGGTGGATACTACCACTACTCGAGCTGTGTTGTTAGAGGTTGTGGTAGAGTAGCCCCTGTTGACATCTATGTTCAAGGTTGTCCACCCATGGCCAATTGCAGAAAAAGATCAAAAGGCACAACTACTTCCTCCATTGGTGGTCTAAGTAAAAGGATATCACAATTTGCTTGCCTTCTTGGCTATTTTGGACGCCATATTAAGAGCAAATAAACTAGGTGAAAAGCACATATAGATGGAACAGGAATAGATTACTTGTATGGTTGACTGTACGTTTTGTGTTCTTTGGATGTTATGGTGGTGCGACTTTAGTTTTCATTGTAAGTTTTAACGCACATTCATCTCATTTAGGTTAACAAATCGGGTGAAATTTTATTTTGAGTTAATTGAGTTCACGAGTCCTATTTTATCATCTTAACTTAATTTAAAATTTTTTCAAATTGAGTCCAGTGAAATTGTTCGAGTTAATAAAAATATTGTTATATTATAACTAATTCCATGTTAGAGTACGTAAATTTAAAATCATATATATTTGAAAAATCTTTCAAATTTCAAAGTAAAATAATAAAATAATAAGATACTTGAGTATGATAAATTTGAATCATTAATTGGGTCCCAAAATTATTGTTTTAGAAATTTTTTAAAATTTTAACTTTTTTTATATATATTTTTAGATTTTTTTAATTTTAAAAAATTTTATAATTTTTTTAAAAATATAAATTTTAAATTTTTGAAAATTATTTTATTTTACTTTTTTGTAATTTTTGTTATGAGGGAGACCAATTTGCTTATTTTCAAAGTTGACAATGACCAAATGGGTATTTACACCAATTTATTATTCAAATTATTCGAATTGTGAAATTCAACTTAACTCAAAATCGAAACTCGAATCGAGTTGACTCGAAAAACTCAAATAACTCAAAATTCGATTTTTTTTTTATTCTTTCAAATTGAATCGAGTTTTACTTACCTCTATTTTCATTGACAAGAAAATCTCTAATGTGTGTTTGTTTTATAAAAAACGATTTTCGAAAACTGTTTTCAAAAAAATTTGTCAATCAACAAAAATTTTCTTTTTACAAAGTCATCCAACCACTTGAAAATAGTCAAAAAAAAAAAATTATAAAAAGGGATCCATTGTTACAAACCATTTTCATTTTGGTTACTCACCGTTTATTTAGGGTAATGTAATATTATTATACACTCATTTTAGTCATCCAACTTTAATAAATTTTTATTTTAGTCGCTCTTTTATTTTATTAAATTTCTATTTTTTATTTTTAAGAATTAATTTTAGTTTTTTTTTCCAATAAAGAGAAAAACATGAGCTTTTACATGAAAAAATCATTTTTATCTTTTTAATTTTCTTTATTTTTTAGAATTAATTTTTGTTTATTTTAGTAAAAGGCTAAGAATTAACTGGGATTTTATAGGAAAAAACTTGAATTTTTATAGAAAAAACTATTTTTATTTTTTTAATTTTCTTTTTTTAGAATTAATTTTAAAATTTTCATTAAATAAGGAAAACTTTAGGTTTTTTACATGAAAAACTTGAGGTTTTAAGAAAAACCAGAGTTTTTATGGGAATTGAATTATAGGGAAAAACTGATGTTTCATTTTGTAGCTGAATAACTCAATTTCTCGTAAAAATTCAAGTTTTTTTATAAAAAAATAGTTTTAAAAAAGAAAATGTGTGACCAAAATAAAAACTTATTTAAGTTGAGTGACTAAAATGAGTGTATAATAATATTGCCTAACCCCAAATTAGATTCAGATGCCCAAAATGAAAACTATTTGTAAAAACGGTGCCCTTTCTTATTCTGATGCTCAAAATAAAAATTTATAAAAATTAGATGAACAATCGTGTAGTTTACCCTTTGAAAATTCATCCTTAGGTAATAATTATTTCTAATTATATATCAATGACATATTTAAGTAATTATTTTAACGGGTTAATATTTAGTACACTAGCAGCATATATATTTTTTATATTATATAAGCAGTTTTAAAAAATGATCACATATCTTTTTTTTAGTATTTATTTATTTTAATATTTTATTATATCTTTATAAAATACTTCTCAACTTCCGGTCTTACTTGTGAAGTTTAAAATCTCTAATTACAATGTATTAAATATTTTTCTATTTTAATTAATGTATCTACCGAATTAGATGTAATTAAAGTATCCGTTAACACTTTCCTATTATTAGAGAAGGCCGCAAAAGAGTGAAAATTGAAGAAATTACATGACAGTCCAAACACATTCGTAATAGTGTGAATTACATTATTAATCCCTTAATTATAGATAAATTTTCATTTTGATTATTTAATTAATTACAATTTGATCACTAATGTTTTAAAAATTATTTTTTAATCACATTGTTGTTAAGCAGTTTACGGTTACACTTTTTTCGTTGGTATAAAAAAAATTTTAATCCTAACTTTTATACTTTTTTTATCATTTAACCCTAATTTTATATAAAAACTATATAAAAAAACTCAATTCTTTTTTTAAAAAAATTTATATAAAAAATAAAGAATTTTCAACATTTCCATAAAATAATGAAAGCGGATAAAAAATAAATTTCAATCTCTTTAACATAACATTCATAAGGTATAAAGCTTAAATAGGACTAAAAACTAATGTTCATATAAGAAAACTCAAGATTCTACTGCAATAAAGCTCAAGATTATTCAATATTAATGTAATATCCCAAACCCCGGCCAAATCAAAGATTGTTATGAAGAAGAGTTTTGAAACTAATGTTACTTCGATAAAGACCTTGTATAGTTACTTGTTATAAAGAGTCTGAATTTCACAAAACATATTCACTTACATATTCATTACTGAAACCATTCATTCACTAAAATATGATTTCCAGCGGAAACCTTAAAAATTGTTATATTTTAAAAACCTAGTTCGTATTTGTTGTGTTTTTGTCTCGTTTGCAGGTACTGTTTTAGTGAAGTGGTATGCTGGCACGCGGTGGTGGTAGATGAGGGTACGAAGGCACTGACATGGTAAGGTGCTGACATGGCGGCATGGGGGAGCATCGGCGGCTAGCATGGGGTGTTAGGATCTGGTTCTTTTTCTAAAAATGTTAAAATAGTGGGACATTTGGGCCGTTTAGGGTTTTTAGGTTTTGGGCTGATAATTTACTTGTAAATTGGGCTGGTGTGTTAAGGTTAATTCTGGTTTGGGCTTGTAATTGGATAGTGGGCCTGTTATTTGTTTTGTAATGGGCTGTTAAAATTTTTTTGGACTTTTATTTCTGTTTTTTTGGGTTTTGGGCTCGGGCCAAAATTGGCCTATTACAATATTTTAAAAAAAGATTTGTTTGCGTAAAACCAAGATTTTGTCAATCATCGCAGTTTAGAAATTAGAAACGCATCCAAATCCAAAAATTTAAAACAAACAGTTCAAAAGTTCGAAGAGTCCAAAGATTACAAAACTTGATAAACCATAATATATACATATTTTTACCCCATACTTGACATATTTATTGATGATTTTTCCTTGGTTTCATTGAATTTGATGCTTCTAATCCTTTAAATTCATGTTTTATACTTAGGTGAGCATAGGAAGGCGAAAAGAGCAAGAAACGGGCCAAAAACGAAAAAAATGGGCCTAATTCAGAATTTCACGCGGCCTAGGCACTTCCACACGGGTGATCCACATGCCCGTGTGTGACACATGGGTAAACCACACGCTCGTGTGCCATGGCCGTGTCGACACAAAATCAAGTCAGAATTTCACACGGCCTGAGCATTTGCACACGGACGTGGCACACGGTCGTGTCACTGTCGAGCCCAAATCTAATTCTACTCGGAAAAGGCTAATTTTGGGCTATTTTGGGCATTCCAAAGTCTATATAAACACCCTAGAAGAGGATTAAAGGGAAGACAGAGAGTAGAAGGTAGGAAATACGGAAGGATAGCCATCAGAATCACCTTAGAGGCAGGATCTATATCAAGACTGAAGATTTCCATCCAATTTCCTAGAAGTTCTTTGGGTTTCTTTATGTTTTGTTGTTTTCCAACTTTTGAGATGTTTTCCATTATTATGAACTAAACTCCCTAAATACCTAAGAGAGATGAAACCTAAGACGAATCTTATTATTAATTGAGTTATATGATAAATACTTGTTCTTATTCTTAATTGTGAGTTCAACCCTTGTTTTAATATTCCAGGATATTAATTCAGGTTTTTGATGTGCTTATTCAGTGGAGGAAAAGTCCCTGTTTAAGAGTAGATCATTCATAATTATGCGGAGTTGCATGCAATCCTAGAGATAGGACGACATAAATCTGTCAGATTAGAGTCAAATCTAATAAGGGAATCCATAGATCGAGTTAATGCGACAATAGGGGTTTTAATTAGAAAGAGATTTCGATTAATCAACCTAGAGTCAGTTGTTTTTACTCTCGAGTGAGATATTAACATAAATCAAAGATTTTTACGGATTAAGTCAAGTGAATAAATCGTCTAATTCAGAAGTAATAAGTGAAGTCTAGGTGGATTCTTCCTTGGGTATTATCTTCTCCATCGGTTTTCCAAAAGTATTTTTCAACTTCAATCTTTGTCGCAATCTTAGTTAATTAGATAATTAGTTTTAGTTTAAAAACATCCCTTTAATTCTTAGGCTAGATAATAAAAAGATAGTAATTACTAGTATTTTTAATCCTTGTGGATACGATATTTCTGGTCTCGCCATAACTATACTATTTTCGATAGGTGCGCTTGCCTTAGTCGAATTTTTAGTTAGTTTAGCGGCCATCAAGTTTTTGGCGCCGTTGCCGGGGAACTAAAATATTAGGAACGTTTAATTTTTATTACTTTAGCCATTTTTTTATTTTTATTGAAATTTAATTTTGTTTTTATTTTTAATTACTAAATTTTCTTTTATTTATTTCTGGCAGGTTTTTATAGTTTATGACTAGAAGAAACCCATCAGGACTTTTACTTTTTTACAGCGAAATTGAGAGTACAGCTCGCAGAAACCAAAGAGAGACAAGGCAAAGCCTACAATAAATAGAGGAAGGGCGAGAAGACGATAACCATACTGCAACCGAGGAGATGGCTGAAAATTAGAATAATCTGCTACCTCCTGTGGTTGCTGCAAATCCAGTAGATCAGAATCTTGCTCCTCGTACTATGTATGATTATGCTAAACCTAATTTAATAGGAGCTGAATCGAGTATAGTTAGATCAGCTGTTGCTGCAAATAATTTTGAAATGAAACCTAACACGATTTAAATGATACAACAGTTTGTTCAGTTTGATGGTTTGCAGGACGAGGATACAAACACTCATTTGGCAAATTTTCTGGAATTCTGCGACACCTTTAAGATCAATGGCGTTTCTGATGATGCCATTCGCCTTCGGTTATTCCCTTTTTCATTGAGAAATAAGGCTAAACAGTGGTTGAACTCGTTACCATGAGGGTCAATCACTACTTGGGAACAAATGACCGAAATTTTTTTACTAAAATATTTCCCGCTGGCTAAAACGACTAAATTGAGGAATGATATCTCTTCTTTTGTATAGATGGATTTAGAAACTCTTTATGATGAATGGGAGAGATACAAGGACTTATTAAGAAGGTGCCCTCACTATGGGTTACCTCTATAACTGCAGGTTCAAACTTTTTATAATGGTGTAAACCCCTCAATAAGGCAATTGATCGACGCAGCCGCTAGTGGAACTTTAAATAACAAAACACCTGAAGAAGCTTACGAATTTATTGAAGAGATGTCACTAAATAACTATCAGTGGCAAGTCATGAGAACAAAGCCAACAAAAGCAGCTGGTGTTTTCAACCTCGACGCGGTCACTATACTATCTAACCAGGTAGAACTTTTAAATAAAAAGATTGATGGTTTGTATGGTTCTACTCAAGTACATCCAGTGATAAGGTGTGATTCAAATGGAGGAGGAGTACACAACATAGATTATCTATCCTTCAACCCTAGCACCGAGGAGGAACAAGTCCACTATATGAGTAAGAATTCTAGACCTCAAAATAACCCGTATAGTAACACTTATAATGCAGGTTGGAGGAACCATCCCAATTTCTCATGGGTGTGGTCAAGGAAATCAAAGACCACAACATTCTCCAGGTTTTCAACAACCATCTTACCAACAAAATAAGAAACCGAACCTTGAAGAGATGCTCACAAAATTTATCTCGGTGTCAGAAACTCGTTTTCAGAATACCGAAATAGCGCTTAAGAATCAACAAGTGTCGATTTAAGGGCTCGAAACTCAAATAGGACAACTTGCTAAGTTGATCTCTGAATGACCACAAGGTGGCCTACCAAGTAACACTGAAACTAACTTAAGGGAGTAACTTCATGGCATTACTGTGCACAATGATGAAGGTTTAGTTGAAGCTCAACTGAAACCGAGGTAAGAGAATGTAGAAGATAAAGGTAAGGTTGATGTAAGAAATGGTACACAGAAACCGGTAAGCAAAGAGTATAAACCTCATGTATCATACCCTAAGGTGACAAAGAAAGACCACATGGACGAACAATTCGGTAAATTCCTTAAATTATTAAAAAGTTGCATATTAACTTACCATTTATTGAAGCTCTTTCGTAAAAGCCAAACGCAGTAAAATTTTTAAAGGAGCTCTTGGCTAATAAAAGAAAGTTAGATGATGCGTCACATGTGGAATTAAATGCAGTTTGCTCAACCATTCTACAGAATAAGCTACCCAACAAGCTGAAAGATCCAGGGTGTTTTACTTTTCCTTGTTTAATTGGTAGTCTAAATATTAAGAATGCGTTGGCTGATCTAGGGGTGAGTATTAATGTCATGCCTTATAAAATGTTTAAACAACTCAGTCTTGGGAAACCCAAACAAACTAAGATAAGTATTCAATTAGCAAACAAAACAATTAGATTTTCTAGGGGTATTATTGAAGACGTGCTTGTCAAAATTGATAAATTTATATTCCCAATTGACTTCGTTATTCTAGACATGGATGAGGATAGTGACGTACCTTTAATTTTAGGAAGGCCTTTTTAGCAACTGCTAGAACTATCATAGATGTTGGCACAAGAGAATTGATACTCCGTGTAGGAGATGACACAATTACACTTCAAGCTCGTGGTTCTGCTAATATATCTAGTAATCGAGATGATTGTTTAAGTTCTGTTAACTCGAGTAACATTATGGCTCAAACTTCTTTCAGGAACCCTAAGAAGAACGTGATGGAGCCATATTCTAGCTCATGTGACAACAACAGAACAAGTCATGAGGAACGAAGAATACAAATTGATGAACTAGATGAATGACAGACACATGTCAAGGAGAAACCAAATGTACGCAAGGAATTAAAGCAACGCCATGATGAGCGTAGGGATGAAACAAAGCAATTTAAGGTCAGGGATAAAGTATTGTTAGATGAAAAGAACCTTCGACTTGTTACTTCAGAGCACAATACAAATAGAGCGATTCCCTTCACGGTATTGAATAGTTTCTTGCCTCGTGTGATTGTCACGAAGAGTCCAAAGATTACAAAACTTGATAAACCATAATATATACATATTTTTACCCCATGCTTGGCATATTTATTGATGATTTTTCCTTGGTTTCATTTAATTTGATGCTCCTAATCCTTTAAATTCATGTTTTATACTTAGGTGAGCATAGAAAGACGAAAAGAGCAAGAAACGGGCCAAAAATGGACAAAATGGGCCTAATTCAGAATTTCACGCGGCCTAGGCACTTCCACACGGGTGATCCACATGCCCGTGTGTGACACACGGGTAAACCACACGCCCGTGTGCCATGGCCGTGTCGACACAAAATCAAGTCAGAATTTCACACGGCCTGAGCACTTGTACACGGGCGTGGCATACGGTCGTGTCCCTGTCGAGCTCAAGTCTAATTCTACTCGGAAAAGGCTAATTTTGGGCTATTTTGGGCATTCCAAAGTCTATATAAACACCCTAGAAGAGGATTAAAGGGAAGACAAAGAGTAGAAGGTAGGAAATACGGAAGGATAGCCATCAGAATCACCTTGGAGGCAGAATCTACATCAAGACTGAATATTTCCATCCAATTTCCTAGAAGTTCTTTGGGTTTCTTTATGTTTTGTTGTTTTCCAACTTTTGAGATGTTTTCCATTATTATGAACTAAACTCCCTAAATACCTAAGGGAGATGAAACCTAAGACGAATCTTATTATTAATTGAGTTATATGATAAATACTTGTTCTTATTCTTAATTGTGAGTTCAACCCTTGTTTTAATATTCCAGGATATTAATTCAGGTTTTTGATGTGCTTATTCAGTGGAGGAAAAGTCCCTGTTTAAGAGTAGATCATTCATAATTATGCGGAGTTGCATGCAATCCTAGAGATAGGACGACATAAATCTGCCGGGTTAGAGTCAAATCTAATAAGAGAATCTATAGATCGAGTTAATGCGACAATAGGGGTTTTAATTAGAAAGTGATTTCGATTAATCAACCTAGAGTCAGTTATTTTTAGTCTCGAGGGAGATATTAACATAAATCAGGGATTTCTACGGATTAAGTCAAGTGAATAAATCGTCTAATTCAGAAGTAATAAGTGAAGTCTAGGTGGATTCTTCCTTGGGTATTATCTTCTCCATCGGTTTTCCGAAAGTATTTTCCAACTTCAATCTCTATTACAATCTTAGTTAATTAGATAATTAGTTTTAGTTTAAAAACATCCCTTTAATTCTTAGGCTAGATAATAAAAAGATAGTAATTACTAGTACTTTTAGTCTTTGTGGATACGATATTTCCGGTCTCGCCATAACTATACTATTGTTCGATAGGTGCGCTTGCCTTAGTTGAATTTTTAGTTAGTTTATCGACCATCAAAACTCTCAAGAAAAGCTAGAAATTTAATTAAAACAGTTAACTTTAGGAAAGTTTTCCGACTAGTGGTCACCGCTGAGCCTCCGTCGCACCGACCCGCCTATGCCTGAGGGTTACCTGAATAGAACAACAAACATATGTGAGTTTTCATAAACTTAGTGTGTAACTTACGGGAACATACATGCATAAAATTCAGAAGTCCAGTATATCAGAACGGAAGCGGACATAAGTCCTCAACAGAATCAGATCATATCAGAATCAGATTATCAGAAATATACATATATGTAGAATCCCACTCCCATCCTCTACACACCATCTCCGCCCATCCCAACACACTATGTGGGGTATAAAACACCCACCCATCCCTACACACTACAAAGCGTCTATACGACACTTATTAGAATAATATACAGCCAAGCAGTCAGAGTGTCGACGAAATATTGCCTCACAAAACACTTTATCTACATATACAATCCCACTCCATATACAGATACAGAAAATAGATATGTGAACATAACAGTTTTAACATGCTTGAATACAAATATCATACAAACTTATGCAAATCAGTCAGACATACATATCGATTTTCCTATACTCAATTAATCTATCAGATTAACAAATCTCATGCAATAGGGTTTGGTTAGCCCTTACCGACCATACGAAAAGCCCACAGTCGATCGGAACGACATGTGCAACCCTAAGGATAATTTCAGAATTTTTGGCCTACACGCCCAAATTGTCCTTGCTCATATGGCCTACACGGTTACACACTTGCACATCACACAGTCTTGTGTCGCACACGGCCGACCACACGATCGGGTACACACTTGTGTGGCGTCAATAGGCCACTTTCGGCTTTTGCTGAACCTCGATTTCTAGTGTTTTTGTTAGACACTTGGTTCGTTTTTGATGCTATAGCAATCCCGAGACCTCTGAGACCTAAAAACGCTATTCAAGCGATTAATTCTAAGTACCAAAACACCAATTTATCAAAACCTCAATTGACATACTTGAAAGTATTACTCAATCGAAAGGCTCGATCACTTGCCAAAATAGTTACGACAGTCCACACACATTACATGATAGAAGACGAATTTTGATCCCTTTGATTAACACCTACCACAATAATTCACAACATTA
Organism: Gossypium longicalyx; assembly: GCA_025698465.1. Taxonomy (NCBI): domain Eukaryota; kingdom Viridiplantae; phylum Streptophyta; class Magnoliopsida; order Malvales; family Malvaceae; genus Gossypium; species Gossypium longicalyx. The sequence goes on along the minus strand of CM047001.1, from coordinate 2,851,320 downwards.
ACACATCCGAAAACGACCTACAATTACACAAACTTCAAAAACACTTACCTACCATAATCCGAATAGAGAGTACGGAACCAAAATGCAATTATTGAACGAATGTATTGCGAATAGAAATCAAAGAAATAAGAACCCAAAAAGTTTGCAGACAAGGAAAAACATTTGGAAGAAGAATTTGGAGAAGAAAAGAAGTCAAATGTGGAGAGGAAAATTTTGGGGAAATGAAAAGAAAAAATAATAAAAATAAATCAAAATTAAAATTTTAACAAAAATTCTTCCACTCCATCCACTAACCACCAAAATCCTACTCACTAACCACAACCAACTACCTCAGAATTCTAATTCCACCAAACTCTATCACACAACCTAAACAAGAATATCATCCATGCTTATACAGAAAATCGAACACGAAACCTTTAGGCAAGCTAATTCCTTATCACTTGAACCAATAAGCTCATTCTAATATAAGTTTACTAAAAATATAATATAAGCCTACCCAACAAAGATAAAGCTAAGATAAAAAATAATAAATTTGCCTAAAGTGGAACTTGAAACCAAAAATTTAGGGCGTTACAATTGAGGCATAAGAATGCAAATGATCATTCAATAGAATCCGATAACTAATTAAAAAGAAAAAAAAACTAAATTAATAATATCTTGAAGTTTAACATAACCTCAAAGTTTTCTTTTCCAAATTTAATTCATTTAAATTAATTTTAAAAATCTAAATGGTAAAGATAAATTATTTTATATAGAATTAAAGTTAAATTAATAAAAACATATATAAATTAAAGAACAAAATTGTTATTATACCAAAACGAAAATTTACCAAAAATTGAGTAACTAATGTTGTGATTTAACCTTCTTAATATCTTACAGCAATGTGATGTGATGGATGAGCGAAGCAATTTCTAAATCATCTGCTTATCTCTTTATTGGTTCTGTGTTCAACAACTTGTAGGTCTCTTATATGATCAGTCTCATCTTTAACCAGATTATTAAGTTGTCTGCAACAACATCTATCATAAATTCACACATTCAAGAGATGGAGAAGCTAGTTTCAAGCTGGTGCAAAAACAAACCTTTGCCTGAATCTTATATCTTCCCACCAGAAACAAGACCCGGCAATCTCGTTGTTCCTACCTGCAATACCATTCCAGTCATCGATCTCAGTAAGGCTAAGGGTCAAAATCGAACCCATATTGTTCAACAGATTTTGAAGGCCGGCCAAGAGTATGGATTTTTCCAGGTCAAACACGAGGGTGAAAGAAGGTTTATTATCAATTTCTGATCACTATAACCGTTTTGATTTTGATTTTTTTAAAGGGTTACTTGCTTCGTCATTGATCTTTGTAAACAGGTTGTTAACCATGGAGTTCCTGAAAGTCTGATGAATGAAAGCATGGATGTGTTCAAGGAGTTCTTTGAGATGCCTTGGGAGGACAAAGCCATGCTCTATTCCGAGGATCCCAAAAATAGTTGCAGGCTTTCCACAAGTAGTGTAAACTATGCTTGGGAAAAGATTCACCATTGGCGTGATAATTTGCGACATCCTTGTCATCCTTTACAAGATTGCATCAAACATTGGCCTCAAAAGCCAATTCGATACAGGTAAAGGTAACCCCCCCCCCCCCCGAATTTTTTCTTGTTTGGTTTTCTCAGTACCAAAAACCATTGCAGGGAAGTTGTGGCTACATATACGATTGAAGCGAAGAAATTGGGATTAAGGATCCTGGAGTTAGTGTCAGAAGGGTTGGGGCTAGAATCTAGATACTTTGGGGATAAATTAAGTGAATCTGAGATACTATCAATCAACCATTACCCACCCTGTCCAGACCCGAGTTTGACTCTAGGAGTAGCTAAACATTGCGACCCTAATCTCTTAACCCTTCTCCACCAGGGCGATGTAAGTGGGCTTCAAGTCTTCAACAATGGGGAATGGATTGGTGTGGAGCCGTTGCACAATGCTTTCGTGGTTAACATTGGCAACCAGTTACAGGTGAGTATATATCTGTTTTACGATCCCCCAGTTTTTTAAAAACTAGCATATAGAAATACAGACTGATTCCTTGATTATGCATATATAGATTATAAGTAACAACAAGCTGAAGAGTGTTGAACATCGGGTTGTAACGAACTCGAGGGTTGCTAGAACTTCAGCTGGCTTCTTCATTGGCCCTTCCGAGGATAGCATTATAGAGCCAGAGAAATCTCTAGTTGACGACTCTCCATTCTATAGAGCTTTTGAATTCAAAGACTTCCTACTTCACTACTTCCCCAACTTGGAAGACAACGAAGTCGTTATGGGGCGTTTTAAATTGCAAGCTTAGTTAACAGTACCTTTATATGTTTTTCTTATCTATACACAGTGCAAATATATCTCAATTATAATATGATTATAAAAATAAAAATAATTAAGACACAAATTATCAAAATTTGATTTAAAATAACAAAATCTCGTATCATCAAGTACGAATCTGAGCTTGCGTGGCTCATCTCTATCTTCCGGGGGTCTTCCGTTGCCGATGATGTCCCCCGCTTTAGGTGAGAGTTTTGCTGTAGCTACGAGTGGTGGATGGATGGTGGCGCCCAAAAGCCTCCAGATGCCAGCTGCCGTTTGGTGGCTGTTCCAGGATTGGTGTTGCTGGTGGCTTTCACTATCTTCTAAGGTGGCTCCAAGGTGTCTCCTGACTAGCGATTGATGAATCTCGTGTTCTGTTGTTTTCTCCCTCTCTTGTAAGGAAGGTCTTCAGTGGAAACGGAGGTCACTCAATAACGGAGATCATACGCACTAATGAGGCGAAAGCGACTGGTGATGATTCCTCTTGGTTGTTGAGAATCATTGTCTTTGGTTTATTGCCATTGTCTGTAATGTAATAACTTCCATTCTATGAAATGAAATTTTAGTATTGATAAAAATTTGAGTTGAAAAGAAAAATAAGGTTTGTGAATTGTGATTTTGATTTTTTTATCTAGTACTGATGATTGTGTTGTTTCTTTCTCCTTTTGATTTTCAGTTCTCATGTTATTGTTAAAGCTGACATCTTATTGTGGTTGGTAGGGTTAAAACTGCTTTTTATCCTCATGAAATTCTCTAAATGCAACAAAAGGGTAACAAGCATGGTAAAGGGTGGTAGAAGAAAGAGCAGAATCCCCATCTTAAAACATAGATCATTTTATTAGGCTATAACCACACAACTGCAGAGTCAACCGTGCCATGTCTTTCTTAAGAGTTCAGGTCATCCATACATGTGATCTGAGTATGGAGCCATCATTTCTCAACTATTAATTTTATTTTCCCACCAAGTTTGATTGTAATGGTCAGCGGCCAACATGCAGCCATGTGCATTGAACTTGGAACATATGGAATAGCCATCGTGGTAAAAAGATTGTTTTGGCCATGGCCGATCTCGAGTTTATCAAGGAGAAGGTGCTCTAGACGGGTTCAAGTGGTGAGGTGTTCAATCTCAAAGACAAATGCGTAGTAACATTAGTGGTTTACTGTTGTTGTTTTGTACTAACCTAATAGGTGAGTTCATTGCATTAAGAGAGTTGGTCTTTGCTGGTTTGTGAGTGTGGGATTCATTATTTGGTTTTAATCCAATTAACCAACCAAATTTTAATTCGATTTAGTTAATGAGTTAACCAGTCGCGTATCTAGGGCTGGCGGGCCTCGGCCTCTAAAATAAAAAATTATTCATTTAAACATTTTAAAAATTTTAAATTAGTAAAACTAAAATTTATCTTAGAGAAAGCAAAAAACCCTAGGAGCCAAGAGTGCTTTGCTTAGTATTTTAGCGAAAACAGCCTCTGCTGCGGCCTGAGATGGAGAAAAGTGGCGGCAAAAATGGGTTTCAAGGTGACGAGATTTCCCTTTTGATAGAAGAGCTCATCCAATTATCGGTTAAAAGTTCGACAATGGAACCAAGAAGAAAGCTAACTCTGATTTACACTATATGGACAGAGAAATCTTATAATACGGATAGTTTCAGGGCACAAATGAAGAGTATATGGAAAACAAGGAAAAAATTCGAGATCCAATTGGTAGGACAAAACCTCTTTCTGATCGTGTTTGAGTCTGAAGAAGATTTAGAGACTGTTTTGGAAGGTCAGCCATGGTTATTTCGGAAGCAATTAGTTATTTTTTACTGACTGGTTAAATAGATGGAAAGAAGTCAAATCAGACTTATTTCATCGCCGTTCTAAGTCAAAATTGGGCCATGTTCGCCAGAATTTGATAAAAAAGATCTGATGCATGCTATTAAGGTAACTTTTGGAGGAATTCTTAGATCTGAAATAAATGGTGAATTCTGTCGTCTTAGAGTTAAGTTAAATGTGCAGAAACCCCTTCGTAGGGGTATATTTGTATCCACAGATGATCAAAGGAAATCTTGGATCTCTTTTAAATATGAGAACCTACCGACCTTTTGTTTTGGATATGGGAGGATGGGGCACGCCCTCCCAGACTGTGGTGTGATAAAACCTGCAGAAAAAGACAAAATCAGAAATGACCCACATTTCTTTGTAGCGCTAAAGGTAGAATTAAATTTACAAGGAAGGGAGAGTTTAAAGCTTAATGCCCTCTCAAAAAAGACAGAGTCTAAATGTTCGTACACAGGTTTTTTGGAGGAAAGTCAGGAGATGGAACCACAAGGAGGGGATGAAAACGCCTTGAGACTACAATTACTAGAAGTAGAGAAAGTGAAGAAGTTTCAAGAAAAAGGGGTGATTGCAGACGAGGAAGTTCATAGGCAATGCGATATACAAGATGAAACTTTGAAATCAGCCAAAAAGACCAGCTGGAAAAGAATTAATTTGGCTAGAGTGATGGGTCATTATAGCGAAGAAAGTATAATGCGGAAGAGAAAATTGACAGAATTAGATGCTGGAGATTGCGATGAAGAAAAAACCTATGAAGATGTAGTAAAAAGAGTGAAATATGATGGACAAGTTTCAAAAAACAAGGAAGGCTCAGTATTGTCAGCAGAAAATTTGGAAAAATGCTATTTTCCCAACCAAGATAGATTGGCGGCTGCCAGAAGGCAAGCCTACCGGGCGCAATGAAAATCATTTGTTGGAATGTCCGTGGTTTGGGGAACCCACGGACAGTGCAAAGGCTTCAGTTCTCACTGAAGCAACATAACCCCGAAATGGTCTTCTTTATGGAGACCAAAATTGATGACAAGCGTATAGAAAAGATTAGAATGAGATGTGGTTTTGTGAATGGAATAGATGTAGGAGCAGAGGGCTCTCGAGGTGGGATTTGTCTAGCATGGAGAGAGGAAATTATAGTTAGTCTAAAAACTTTCTCGAAAAATCATATTGATGTGTTGATCGAAGAAAGCAATGTTAATGGAGAATGGAGATTTACAGGATTTTATGGGTCACCTTATGTTAGCAATCAAAGTGCCTCGTGGAATTTTCTAAGGACGTTAGGCCAAGAACAGCGTTATCCATGGTTGGTTAGTGGTGATTCTAATGAAATAATGTACTATTTTAAAAAAAGTGGAGGACAACCGAAAGAGGATAAAAGAATGGCAGCCTTCCGCGAGGTTTTGGATGAATGTCAATTAATGATGTGGGTTTTACGAGAGCATGGTTTACATGTGAGAGGGGGAATATACCAGAAACAAATATTAAAGAGAGATTGGATAGGGGTATTACCAATGAAAAATGGATGCATCTATTTCCAAAGGGAAATATTCATTATTTAATCACTCGATATCAGACCATTGCCCTCTCCTTATTAGTACAAACAATGGAACAAGTTATAAATTTGATGCATAGTGGACCTTGGAAGAATCGATTGAGCTAGAGATAAAGAAATCATGGGAGTCATCGAATGGGTCGATCTCTGAGAAGCTGGAAAGGCTACAAGTTAGTCTGACAAGGTGGGCCAGCTCAATTAAAAAAGGTCGAGATGGTTCAAAAAGGAAGCTTACAAAGGAACTAGGGATTCTAATGGAAAGCGAGAGGGATGATGATATAATGGCAAAGCTAATTGAAACTAAAGAGATTGATAAAGATGAAATGTATTGGGAACAAAGAGCACAGGCCAATTGGCTTCAATTAGGGGATAAAAATTCCACCTTCTTCATAAACATGCCTCAGCTCGTAGACGAATCAACACAATTAATAGGCTGGGATCAGTTGAAGGGCAGGAATTTCTAATGAATTAGCAATTAATGAAGCAGCTTTAAACTACTTCTAGAATTTATTTTCGTCTAATGGAGTGGGTGATTTATCTCACCTATTGACGGGTATTGGTACTAATATTTCCTCTGAGATGAATACAACTTTGTTAGCAACATATACGGTGGAAGAGGTTTATCTAGCGTTAAAAGGCATGGGGCCAACTAAAGCACCAGGTTGTGACGATTTTCCAGCACTATTTTTCCAGAGGTTTTGGCACATTGTGGGAAAAGATGTTGAAACCTTTTGTCTAGGATTTCTAAATGCGGGTAAGGATTTCGAATCTTTGAATTGTACAGATATAGTGCTTATTCCAAAAATCTCAAATCCCACAAGCCTCGTTAATTTTAGACCTATTAGCTTATGTACAGTTCTGTACAAAATTGTGGCAAAAACAATAGCAAATTGACTTTAAGACTGTATTGGAAGGTGCATTGACAGTGCTCAAAGTTCTTTTGTTCCAGGAAGATTAATATCGGATAATGTGCTGATAGCTTATGAAATCCTACATACATTACGCCAAAAACGTATTAGGAAAAGAGGATTTATGGCAGTAAAGCTAGATATAAGCAAAGCCTATGACAGAGTTGAATGGGCTTTTTTAAAGGAAGTAATGCTTCGGATGGGATTTGCATAGGAATGGGTGACACTAGTTATGAGATGTATCTCTACAGTCTCTTATACTGTGAATATTAATGGAAACAAAGGCAGTGTTTTTAAACCTACTAAAGGGCTCCGCCAAGGCGATCCGCTTAGCCCTTATCTTTTTTTGATATGTAGCGAGGGACTTTCATCTTTGATAAGATTGGCAGTAGGAAAGGGTTTCCTAAAAGGAGTAAAAGCGAGCAGAAGGGGACCGGCGATATCGCACCTATTTTTTACAGATGATTGTATAATGTTTGGAGCCACAAAGGAAGAAGCGACAATTTTAAAAGACATTTTGAAGGAATATGAATGATGTTCCGGCCAATGTGTGAATTTTAATAAGTCGACAATTTTCTTTAGCTATAACACAGCAGAGGGGGTCAAAGAAGAAATCTCGAATGTAATGGGTCTGCGGTGTTCAAAAAATATGGAAAGATATCTAGGGCTCCCCAATGTGGTAGGCAGACGGAAAAAAGAATCTTTTCAAAATCTCAAGGACAAGGTTAATCAGAGAATTGGAAATTGGAGCACAAGGCTTTTATCACAAGGGGGAAATGGGGTTTTTATAAAATCGGTTCTTCAAGCAATACCAACTTACGCTATGACATGCTTTCTTCTACAAAGTCTCTATGTGGGAATTTAGAAAATATTTTTGCTAAATTCTGGTGGCAACATGGGATCCCTAACCCCGTTTTTAAAGTTCATTACATTTTTGAAATCCCGGTAACTTGTTCTACTTATTTCTACCATTAATTTGAGCTAAGGTTCATGTCTAAAAATTTACCCATGAATAATGTGCATGTATTTTGATATCTAATGATAGAAAATGAAGGTTGGGTGTTAGATAAATGACTTTTGCTAAGCGATTTTACGTGAAAACGAGTAAAATGACATAATCGGTAAAAATACCTAATGTTCATAAGTACATGTTAGAGTGAGAATTGGATGTTGCTATAGAAAGGAAAAATGATCAGAGTGTCATAAAACATAATAAAATAGGATGATGTTTAATTTACGAGATTTGGGGCAAAAGTGTAAATATGTGAAAGTTTAGGGGCAAAATTGTAATTTTTTCAAAATATGATTTTGGGTTGATTTGAATAATATGAGTCCTAATTAAGCTATATTTGAAATGATAGAGAAAGGAAAAATGAAATTCGGGCTAAAATCGGCAAAATACCAAGTTGTGGACAAAATGGTAAAAATGACCATTTTCACATACGAGGTAAGTTCATATGATTTTAATAATGCAATGTGTATTTTAATGTTAATTTTATGATATTATATGAATTTTAAGTATACATATATGTGAATAATTTGATATTATGTAAATGATGTAACATTACTATATGTTGTTGATGTCTTTATAATGGTATGATGATTATTGCTTACGAATTGTTGCATTCTATGATTATTGTTGAATTATTATACAAATTATGTGGAATACTTGAAAAATATGAGTTGTCACTAGAGTATCGATATTGACATCACGAGAAAGATGGCAAAGGCGTATGATCGAGGAAAATCTTGTTTGAACATTAGGAATAGTTTAGGATACAAGTGACATGTCACTAGGAAATTGAGATCCGAACTCGTTGAGTTGCGTTCCGAGCTAGTGAGAATTATGAGGCATCCGAGCTCATTGAGTTGCGTTCCGAGTTCACTTATGGATGCAAGCATCCGAACTCGTTGAGTTGTGTTCCGAGTTCATTATGGATGTGAACACCCGAGCTCGTTGAGTTGCGCTCCGAGTTCATTATGGGTGAAATTACGGTAGCTTGATTTTGTGTATCTGAATTATATTCCGATGTGTTCAACGGGTAAATCTCAAGTGAACGAAGTGAAATACTCCAGATGAAAGCGACATGTTGGTAAGTGTTGTGAAATGAGTACGATGAACAGGTATGTGTGTAAATTCTCGAGTAGAGAACTCGATATGTTGTAATGGTGTGGTAAGAATGTTCATGAGAATTCTTTTGTGATGACCTTGTGATTATGATTCCATGCTTATGAAGCATAATTATGTGTTCTTACCATGATGGATGAAATGATATTGTATGGATTTGGTGAATAATAGTGGTGAATGAGTAAATTCAGCGTTGATAGTTTTGGGTTACTGCAGTGGTGCAACTTTGGAAATTCATCATAAATTGTGGAAATTGATTTAGGGGCTGAATAAAATATGAGATTAAATATCAATGAGTCTAGTTTTACATAGAGGAAACGGTACATGCAATTGAACTTTATGTTATGAGATATTTAAATTGTTGTGAGACAGAGTCTGAATGACTTCGAGATCCCCTGTTCCTATTTTAGAAATTCACTAAAAATTGTAAAAAAATAATTAGGAGTTATACTTTACATGTATAGGTTCCTTATTGAGTCTATTTTTAAGATAAATAAACGTCATAGCCCTTTGAATTCTATACAAAGAGAAAATTGATTCGTAGTGAACAGAGGTCAGAGTAGCTGAAAACTGAAATAGGGGAAACTTTAATGAATAAACTGTACCAATTGGCTAAATCAAAAATTTTGGAAATTTTATGGGAGAAAGGTATATGAGTCTAGTTTCAAGGAAAATTAACGGAACTTAATTATATATGAGTCTAGTTTCAAGGAAAATTAACGGAACTTAATTTGGAGTTTTGTAGCTCCAGATATAAATGATTTAGTAACTATAATTTGGTAAAACAGCTTAACCTGAACATGTGTAAATTGACACCCCTTACCTTTAACATCCTGAAATAGGGCCTAAACGGAACAGTGGTTGCGAAACCATAAATCTGAGGTATAAAATTTTATTTTATTATCATTTTAAGGTCTATGGCATGATTGCATGATTGTGTGAAAATTTCGTTTAGAAATTTTATCGATAGAGGGTCCAATTTGATATTTAGGGACTAAATCGAATAATTTGCAAAACTTGCATTCTAGAAGTTTTTAGTATGAAATTACTTTGGAATACTAATGAGGAGGTCTTAAATAGAAATTTGACCAATTTCTAAAATTTTGGACAAAAATAGGCTTGCACATGAAAATTTTCAAAGAAAGGTATTAAGGGTATTTTGGTCATTTGGTAATTAAAAGATTAAAAAAAGGAAAAAGATGGAAAAATATGTCCATCTTCTTCATTAGGACGAAAATTAAAGGGTTCTTCATAGCTAGGGTTTGTTTCAAGCTTCCAAGCTCCATAGTAAGTGATTCCAAGCCCCGTTTTTAATGTTCTTTACGTTTTTGAAATCCAGGTAGCTCGATTTAGCTTATGCTAGCAATAATTTAACCTAGGGTTCATATTTGGAAAAATATGAATAGGTGAAATTTGTGTATTTTGGTGTTTTATGATAAAATATGAGGTTTTAAATTATGTTAGACAACTTGTGCTACTCGGTTTCAAGTGAAAACGAGTAAAATGGCTTAATCGGTAAAAATACCTAATAGTCATAAGTACATGTTAGAGTGAGAATTTGATGTTGTCATAGAAGGGAAAAATGATCAGCATGTCATAAAACATAAGAAAATAGGATGAAGTTTAATTTCCGAGCCTCGAGGAAAAAGTGTAAATATGTAAAAGTTTAGGGGCAAAAATGTAATTTTACCAAATTTTGGGTCAAGGACTGTTTTAATAAATGTGAGTATTAAATAAGCTAATTTTTTTTATTATAGATCAAGAAGAACAAAATCCGGAGTTAGACCGGGGAAAGAAAAAGATAGTGGACTAAATCAATATAGTTGATCGTATTTTGTTTCGAGGTAAGTTTGTGGTAAATAAATGCAATATTCTATTATTTTATGTTAATGTTGTTAATTTCCAGCATGTGTATATTTATTTTATGAAGTTATTCAAAGAAGACTCAAGCATGAATTGACGGAGAAGTAATTTTAGAAAGCCCTGGTTGAACCTTAGGAATGTGTAGGATACAAATGTCATGACATTAGGGTTTAAGGATACCATGTAAGACCATGCCAAGGCATGACAATTGATAAGGTTTCTAAGGCAAGGAAATCATGTAAGACCATGTCAAGACATGGCATTGATAAGTTACTATAAGGCAAAGGTCCCATGTAAGACCATGCCAAGGCATGGCATTGGTGAGTTCATAAAGCAATGATACCATGTAAGACCATGTCAAGACATGGCAATGGTAAGTTCCAAAAGGATACCACGTAAGACCATGACAAGTCATGGCAATGGTAAGGTACCCATGTATCCTTAGTATTCCAAGTGGTTCAACGAGAAAATTTAAAGAGAATATCAAGGTAAGGTAAGGTAAGACGAGTTATACTAAAAAGGTAAGACAAGTTCATGCTAGAAGAGCAAAGGTAAGTACATAATGTTCATGTATGCTTGATAAGGAAAAAGGTAAGTAAAATGTATTAATAAATTTGATTAAGTAAGTAAGTATTTAAGTAAGTGAGTAAGTGAGTAAGTGAAGAAGTTTAAAATATGTCCATGACAATTAATGAAGTTGCATTAAGTAGTATCATGCCAAGTAGTAAGATAATTCTTATGAATGTTGTTATTTATTTGCATGCAAACTTACTAAGCTTAATGCTTACCCCCTTTATTTTCCTTCTTTTATAGTTTTGTCAAGCTAACTCGGGGATCGTAAAGTACGTCAGAGGTCCGGGCACATTATCACGAGGATTATTTTGGTATAGCTAGACGTTTCATTTTGAGTATGGCATGTATAGCATCGTAGCCATTTTGTGTGTATGATCTTATGATATGGTTGATGAATGATATGTAAATGCTTGATAATGATTAGCTGTTGGAATGGCTAATCAAGGACATGTTTGGTGTTATGTATGCCTAAATGCTAGTTATTCCATGGAAATCATGAAAAAGGTAAAATTAGCTTTAAAATAGTATCGGACAGCAATAATGACGTGAATTTGGAAAATCACTAAAAATAGTAGAAATGGATTTAGATAGTGAATGAGATATATAATTAAAGCTTGATGAGTCTATTTTCATATGGATGGAACAAAACAGGTATATGAGTTATATTTTATGAGATATTTAAATTTTTGTGAAACAGGGCCAGAGCGATTTCTGGATCCCCTGTTCTGACTTTGGAAATTCACAAAAAAATTGTACAAAGATAATTAGAAGTCATGCTTTATATGTAAAAATTCCTTATTGAGTCTAGTTTTATAAGAAACAAACGGCATAATAATTGAAATGCTGTACAAGGAGATATTTGATTCGTAATACACAGGGGTCAGAGTAGTCGAACCCTGAAACAGGGGAGACTTTAACTAATAAACTGTACTAGTTGGCCTGACCAAAAATTCTAGAAAAAAATTAGTTGATAGATATATGAGTCTAGTTTCAGAGAAAATTTACGGAATTGGATTTCGAGTTTTGTAACTCGAGATATGAATTTTTAAGCGACTGTGACGCAGTTAGCCAGCTTGTCTGGAAGTTCTAAAATAAATTGTTTGGGCTGTTTAATTAATGAATTAAGTCCGTTAACACCTCATGCTCGACTCTGGCGACGGTCTCGGGTTCGGGGCGTTACATTACCCATATCCAAGGCTGGAATAGGGTACGAGGCATTACCAGACTTAACTATACACAAAGACGAAAACCGGGCCATAAATTTTCATTTAATTCAAAACTTCTCAAACACATGTTATGTCATGAGATATAAGCTTCATTATGAAAGAAGACCTTTTAATTGTTTTATAGCTACATTATTTAGCATATCTTTCGATTGTAAATTTTTGCTAACTGAGTTCATAGCAAATAATATTTCATACCAAATAGTCATGCCCAACAAAAACTCAAAAATTTCAAGCTCATACGTTGCTAAACATTCAACTTCACTTTTGACTTTAGGATCATCATTAATTTCAACTAATTTCCATAAAGCATCTCCTATTTGTGGAGCTTGAAATATAGCTTTAACACTTTCAATACGACTTTCCCAACGTATTTGTGACAATAATTTAAGAGTTAGGCTCGGTATATGGTCTTGTAGAATTTTCCATCTTTTCGTTAAAGAAAATGATAGAACAATTACAAAGTACTAAATTTAGACTATGACAATCACATGGAGTGCAAACTGATTTAGGATAAATATCTAAAAAATCTTTGTTGCACGTACTCCTAGATGTTTTCCTTTCATATTAGATCTTAAATGATTTCCTCGTTTTCTTATGTTATCTATATCAAGTCCAACATTATTTATTTCATCCACAATAGCATCAAATAGACCTTCTTCATAGGTCTTTGCTTTTTTTTTTTCACGAAAAACCAAATTATTTTTACCTAGAGTTTTTACTACATCAATTATTCTTACAAATACATTTCACCAATGTTGTTTTTCTCTATTTATTCGATCTTGGACATGTTTATCAATTGCTTTACTTTTTAATAATCTTAATTTTAAATCTATCTACAAACTCATATTAGTAATATGTTCATTACTTATTTCATGTTTTTTTTAAAGCTTTATATTAAGATTTCTGCAATTATTAGTAACTTGTCGAAACTATTTTTTTGAAAAATGGGGTCGATTTGATTTTGAAAATGAAAATGAATAAAAATGGGATCGCCACCAATCCTTTTTTTTTGTGAGGTATGATCGGGTCACCTCGTAAAAGTGGTTGTTTTTAAATTATTTAATTTATTAAACAACGATTTTGGTCCGCAAAATTTGAGAAAACGGATTCGAGAGTTGGTTACGTACGAGGAAGGCTTAGCACCCTCGTCACGCCCAAAAACTTCTACCTAATCGATTAATTAACGTCTTAATATCGAAAGTTGAAAAGATTTTAAAAAATTTTAAAATACGATTCTTTATTATGAATGTTTAGATAGTGGAAGTGGATATTAAGATTCTCTTGTTCCGAAGAAATAAAATGCCATGTCCAACACATTAGGATACGACATTTCAAACCCTTGGTACCAAGATCATCTCATGATTTCGGGGACTCATGCATTAAAATTTTGAAAGGATATTCGGCTATTCGGTCAAACGATAAATTGAAACCCAATACGTTAGGGCACGATTTCCTCGAATGTCCAAACACGAAATATTGCCTTATTTTTTTGAAGAAAAATATGGACGGAATTTTAAATGGATGTTTGATTATTTGGATAAACAAGAAATCGAAACCCAGCACATTAGCGCACGATTTCCCAAATTCCCAAACATCAATCATCGCTTTTGTTTTAAAGTTTAATAAACACGGATGAAATTTGAAAGGGAAATCTGATTATTTAGACAAACGAAAGATCAAAACCCAACACATTAGGGCATGATTCCTTGAATTTCTAAACATCAAACATCGCCTTTGTTTTAAGGTTTAGAAAACGCGGACGAAATTTTAAAGGGAAATTTGATTATTTAAACAAACGAAAGATCGAAACCCAACACATTAGGGCACGATCCCTCGAATTGCTAAACATCAAACTTCGCCTTTGTTTTATAAAGTCGACCCAAAATATATTAATTTGACTTGAAATGAAATGGAATCATGAATTTCGGATCAATAAGTTGAAAGTTACAATGCGATAATTACGAATGAAAGGCGAAATTACAAACATGGAACAATATACATGGATAAAATACTATACAAATGAGTGACAATAGTATGAAAATAAGTGAACGAATTATAGTACACACATTGGCAATAATCACTCAACATACATTATTTAAATATTAATAATTAAAGAGAAATAAAATGAATAATACGAGCAATCAAAAATAAGCAATAAGACGATTCTAGACGAATAATATGTAGGAAAAACAAGCTTGAAATAGGCACTATGGAAAATGATTTAGAGTAAATGATATTAAACAATTTAAAATCATTAATATACAAGATAACAAAATAATATAAATAGAATAAATTAAAATAATAATTCAAAAAAATTAAAAAATGCGTATAAAGGTTTAGAATAAATAATATCGTAAAAAATAATAATTTAAAATAATTAACATATAGAAGATATGTACAAAAGTTTAATATAAATAACATGTGAAATTTTAAAATTGATAGTAGTAGAAAGGTTTATAATAAACAATAAAAAGGATTTAACACAGTTATCATGTAAAACGATACAACTAAATAGTATATAAGAATATTTTTAAAAAATAATATGTATATATATAATAATTTAAAATACAAAGATGCATATAAAAATTTCAAAATAAATACTACTTATGATAGTTTAAAAGAAATAATTTATCTAAAATATTTAAAATTGATAATAATTTAAAATACATGATATGTTCAAAAATAATGACAATAATAATAGCAATAATAATGTAGATTAATACAAAAAGGAAAAAATACATAATATGAAAGAATCAATATAAAATTAATTAGTTTAATAATATGATGATAGCAATAGTAATAATATAATAATAATAAAGTAGAAAATAATAATAATACATTAATAAGAATAATAATAGTATATTGATAATAACAATAATAGAAAATAATGATAAAATAATAATAATAATAAAAAACTAAGGAATAATAATACTAACAATAATATAAATAATAATAAAAACAACAAGAGAAATAGTAACAACAATAGTAATAAAAGAATGAAAGTAATAATAATGATAATAGCAAATAATAAGCATAAAAATAAAATATAATTATAGTAACAATAATATTAAATTAGTTAATAAAATAGCAAAAAGAACGAAAAGGGACCAATTTGTATGCGCGAATAATATGGGAGGACCAGATGAGTAATAAACTCATTCCTCAAAACGCGCAGTCTTATCAGGGACCCGAATAAAATAGTAAAGAATTTCAAGGGTAAAATTAAAAAAGAAATGAAAGGGAAATGGGATCACATTGAAACCGGCCTCAAAAGCGGAAGGACTGGGGGCGCAAATAGACCCCCAGTCCAAAAACGCGCGGATCCTAGGCAAGTTAGGGTCGGATTTCGGGTCTGGGTCATTAAAAAACGCTGTTTTGAGGCCATTGGAACGGCCCTAAACGACACCGTTTTATACGTTCTATAAAAGACCAAATTTTCTTCAAAAAACCTCATTTCAGCTGTGATTTGAAACAAAAAAAGAAAAAAGAAAAAAAGGAAGGGAGCTTTGGGTTTTTTTGGGAGCCTCTGTTTCCGGCGATCGGACCACCGTCCGTCCGTCACCGATGACCGCCGTGCACGGCGACCGGAGGTGCAAAACTATTCTCTTTTTAATGCTTTCGCTCTCCTCACGTCAAATCTAAGCCCCAAACACGCAAAAACCCCCTAGCAAGTCGGAGAAAGCCAAAGGAACCTTTCGATTCCGGCTTCCCCAACCCGAAGAAGGTAAGACCGATCGTATTCCTCCCCTTTTTTTTGTATGTGCAAACTATATAATGAATAAGCTCGTAAAAAAAAAGAAATGTAAGAATAGAACAAAAAACCACCTTTTCTGTCGAATATTCTTTCGATTTTTTGATTGATTGCTTTGTACGCGTAGAAAATACATTGTTTTTGGTTTTCGGCTTTTATAGCCGAAGTAGTATTCATTGTTTATTGCTAGCTTGCTATTCTATTTGCTATTGTTGCTTCTATTCTGTCTTCGTTTCTGCTTTTCTGCTGGCTTTCTTTCTTCGTTCTCTTTGCAGGTCTAGGCGAGGTTAACGGGGCAGGTTTTTGCCATTTTGGTGCAACGGGACAAGGGGAGCCGTGCCTCGAGCGTTGGACATGCTGAAGAAGCACGTGGGAGGGGTACGGCGCTAGGGGGAAACTAGGGTTTCCTAGTTTGCCAAAATTGGCTTGAGTTTTGGGCCTATCGGGCCATCAAAAATTGGGTTAGGGGTTTAGGTAATTGGGTTTGTAATTGGGTTTTGAAAATTTGGGCTGATTTAATTTTGTAAATGGACATTTAATGATTTTTGGACTTTATTTTATATTTTTGTTTTTATTGGTTTGGGCTCGGGCCAGGCAAAATGGGCCTGTTACATCCAGTAGCTAGTTTACTTGTTCTAGGCATAACATTAAACAATTTACAACAAAAATTAAATATTTTGACTAAGTCTTTGAAAAAAACTAACCATTTTCTTTCATGTTTCTCTCAATTTACCAACTTTTGAATATAATGTGTAGGTTCGATAAATATATATATATACACATAATGCATAGTTGAAAAATGTCTTGAAAAATTATCCTTTGGAAAGTCTATGTCAACAATTTTATTTGGATTTTTTTTTACTATAACTCTATAAGTTTTTTAAAGCTTGTATCAATACTATTTGTCCACCGACTTGGATTATAAATATTTTTAGCTTTAGGAATTGAATCATCTAATTCATCAACTTGGTTGTCTTCGTAATGAGCTTTGGGATCAACATAAGTGTTTTTGTTAACTAATAACTCTTCGTCTTCTTCTTCTAAAGTAAAATC
Source organism: Gossypium longicalyx (assembly GCA_025698465.1). Taxonomy (NCBI): domain Eukaryota; kingdom Viridiplantae; phylum Streptophyta; class Magnoliopsida; order Malvales; family Malvaceae; genus Gossypium; species Gossypium longicalyx. Next base: position 2,834,111 of record CM047001.1, on the reverse strand, counting down.
TCATTATTATCTATATCTATATTGTTAACTTTCTCATTCATAGAATAATGACCCAAATTTTCTAATCTACTTTTTTTTAGAGGTTTTTGTTTATGAAGAGCTCCCTTTTCTCATTCATAGAATAATGACCCAAATTTTCTAATCTACTTTTTTTTAGAGGTTTTTGTTTATGAAGAGCTCCCTTTTGTGACTTTATTAATGCTTCAACTTTTTTTTTTGAATTTCAAATAATCAAATTCATATTTTTTGGTTGGGATCTTTTAAATATTTTATATAAGATGCATTCTCAAAATATCGATTAAAGGACTAATGTAAAAAAAAAATTGATTATATAGAAAAAAATAAGTTCAAACAAACCAATAATTCGTTTTATTTTTCATTCCAATTAGAATTGCTCCTTCTTTTCTCTATATCTTCTTATTTTCTTTTCTTCCCCTTTTTTTTTCATCATATCTCTATTTTATTGCTGATAATTATTTTGACATTTCCCAAATCAAAATCAAATTTTGTTAAATCATTTCTCTACCAGTTGTCAAATTCAACATCCATAGCTTCGAATCTTCGTTAGAAATTCGGTAAGTATTCTTGTTTCAATTAGTAGAACTCATAAAATCTGAAATAACATCGATCCACACTAATCTTTCAATTTGATTACACTATCTTGCGATTATTGTCGGATTTTTCCATTAATCTCATCAAGTCTTAAAATCAATTGCTAATTCGTGTGAATGCATCATTTGAAGGACCTGTGTTAGGTACATCGAATCAAAGTTGACTGCAAGGGACGTCGTTCGGGCTTTCGGTGAAAGCTGTGTGTTTTTTTACAAGCGAATTGGGGCAAACCATGCCTAGGATTAGGGCCACACAACCACTTACACAACCATGTGCCTCTGAAACCCTAGGCTAGTTCGAATCTCACATGGCCAATATCCTCCCACACAGTCGTGTCTCCCCTATAGCTTAATTTTGCAAATTTCACACGGCCACAGTTTGTTACACAGCCCGGCCACACAGCCATGTAACTCCTCCACATGACTTCAATCACTCTCACACGGCCTGGTCACATGGTTGGGTAATCTCTGATAATACTCTAGTTTGGATATTTAAAGGGCCAACATGCGAAGTAGGAGAGAAGTGTCGAAAATGCAAACATGGAAGACCTAAGGACAAAAATGCAAAAGAAGAGATTTTATAGCAAAAGACTCTATTTTAATTTCAATTATATTAGGATAATTATTAAGGATTTTTATTTAGATTTAATTTTAGGATTTATTTTCATTTATCTTTATTTATTTGTATTTATCTTTTAAAATTTAATTAGGAATAAACTAGGTTTTCTAGTACTATAAATAGGGGATGAAGTGGCACATATTTGACATCTCTTTTTTCTGAAAACACTCCCTCTCCCAAAAACTCTGTCTTTTGTTCTCTCCATATTTTCTTCAATAAAAATCTTATTTCTATTATATTTATTTGTTTCCCAAAAATCATGAGCCACTAAACCAATCTAGCTGAAGGTTGTCGAAATTCTCCAAAAAGGTTCATGAGGCTTAGAATCCACGCTTAGCCTTCTCAACAGGGTATTCATTGCTTCTCCACATTACGAGACTGACGCTTCTGTCCATGTCCCTTAATAGGTGATCTTTTCAACTTGTGCAAGGAACGACCGCTTTGTACATTTTGGGAGGATTGCACAGTTGGTTCGTTGGCTTTTTGCGTCAGAGGTTGGCAAATCCAAGAGACAAAACGGCGTGGTATTCGCCGTTGGGAAGTGATGATCTAGCAGAAGATAGTCCCACAAAAGTGATTATTGGCTAGAGTCAGGTTTCGCCTAATTTAAGTCTAAATCCTTGGAGCTGGTGGCCGTAGGCGTCCTCTTCCACTATAACTGGCTTATTTTTTTATATTCTTCATTTTAATTTTTGCAATTTATTTAATTTTGCAATTTCAATTCAACTTTAAATTCTGTTTTTATTTTATTTTTCCAGATCAAAATTCTTAATTCTATTTTTTTTATTTTTCAGGAACGCAAGTTTTCTTGGCCAAGAAATTGTCCAGGATTTCAATAAACGAGCATTCGTACAATCCAGTCCTTGAGGATTCGACCCTACTTCCCCTTTACTGTTATTTTTACTATTTTGCAGGGAATAGGATATTTTTGGTGCTCTCAATGACGCATCAAATTATTTTGTGACCAAAATAATAAAGAAAAATAAAAATAAAGAAAAATAAAGAGAAATAAAAATTGGGTTGCCTCTTAACAAGCGCTTGTTTAACGTCGTTAGCTTGACGTCGTGAATGGGATTATGGTGGCTCTAACTGAATTTTTTCGATCGTGTGGGCCTGAAAATTCTCGTAAAATGGCTTCGACCGTTGGCCATTGACTACGAATCGCTTTCCTGTTTCTTCACTCTCTATTTCAACTGCACCATGTGTGAATACTTGGGTCACAATAAAATGTCCTTGCCATCGAGATCGAAGCTTACCTGGGAATAGTTTTAATACGAAGTTATAAAGCAAAACTTTTTGTCCTACCGAAAAATGCTTCTAAGCTATTTTCTCATCATGAAACAGCTTTGTCTTGTCTTTATAAATGCGAGCATTCTCGTAGGCATCATTATGAATTTCCTCTAATTCTTGAATGTCTAATTTCCTTGCTTTGCCTGCGGGCTTTAACTCCATGTTACATTGTCGAATAGCCCAATAAGCTTTATGCTCCAATTCTACTAGGAGATGACACACTTTTCCAAAAATAAGTCGATACGGGGTCATGCCAATCGGTCCTTTATACACCGTCTGATAGGCCAAAAGCGCATCATTGAGCCGAAGACTCCAATCCTTTCGGTTGGGCCGAACTATTTTCTCCAAAATGGACTTGATCTCCCTGTTCGAAACCTCCACTAGGCCGTTCGTTTGGGGATAATAGGCTGTTGCTATACGATGGTGAACTCCGTATTTTGATAATAGTGCCTCCATGACCTTGTTGCAAAAGTGGGTACCACGATCACTTATGAAAGCTCGAGGTGTGCCAAACCTAGAAAAAATAGTTTGTTTTAAAAACTCCACAACAGTTTTAGCATTATCATTGCGAGTAAGCTTTGCTTTTATCCACTTAGAAACATAGTCTACTGCAAGAAGTATATATACGTTTCCAAATGAAGAAATAAAGGGCCCATGAAATCGATGCCCCATACATAAAAAATCTCACATACATGAATCGAGGATAGGGGCATTTGATTTCATTTAGTGATGTTACCTGTATGTTGGCACTTACCGCAAGACTTACAGAAATTATATGAATCACGAAAAATTGTGGGCCAATATAACCCATACTCCAATGCTTTGTGAACTGTCCGTTTAGGGCAAAAGTGACCTCCACAAGCTTCTATATGACAAAAAGTAAGGATAGAGGTTACCTCAGTTTCTGGAACACATCGTCTTATTATCTTATCTGAATAATGTTTCCATAAGTATAGGTCATCCCAAATATAATACCGAGCTTCCCGTCTAAGCTTGTCCTTCACGAAACGTGCTAACTTAGTGGGTAACGATCTTGTGGTTAAGAGATTAATTATATCTGCATACCATGGATAGTGAGCCTCGGTCGAAAATAAGCTTTCATCAGGGAATTCATCCTGTATAGGAATATCATCAAATGGATTTTTTGTCCTACTCAAGTGGTCAGCCACCAGGTTTTCACATTCCTTTTTGTCACGAATTTCGATGTCAAACTCTTGGAGCAGCAGAATCCATCTAATAAGCCTTGGTTTCGCTTTCTTCTTTGCGATCAAATACCTAAGAGCTGTATGATCAGAAAAAATAATCACTTTAGATCCCAATAAATACGACCAAAATTTATCTAAAGTAAATACAATGGCTAAAAGATCTTTTTATGTGGTAGTGTAGTTACTTTGTGCAGCATCTAGGATTTTGAGGCATAGCAGATGACATGAGGCTCTTTGGCTATCTTTTTCCCCAATACAGCCCCCACGCTGTATTCACTTGCATCACACATAATTTCAAAGGGGTAGTTCCAATCTGGTGCTTGTACTATAGGAGCGGTCACCAACTTCTGCTTGAGTGTATCAAAAGCCTCCTTACATTTTGGACCAAACTCAAATTTCCTATCTTTCTGCAATAACTCGCATAATGGTTCAGCCATTTTTAAGAAGTTTTTTATAAAACTCTTGTAAAATCCTGCATGGCCAAGAAAAGAACATAACTTCCTAACAGTAGAGGGATATGACAAAGAATTTATTATGTCAATTTTGGCCTTATCGACCTCAATTCCCTTAGCTGAAACAATATGACCTAGAATCAAACCTTTGCCTACCATAAAATGACACTTTTAATAGTTCAAGACAAGATTAAATTCTATGCACCTGTTTAAAATTATTGTGAGATTTTCAAGGCATTCATCAAAACAATTCCCATACACAGTAAAATCATCCATAAATACTTCAATAAATTTCTCTACATATTCAGAGAATATACTCATTATGCATCTCTAAAAGGTGGCCGGTGCGTTGCAAAGTCCAAATGGCAGCCTTCTATACACAAAAGTGCCGAATGGGCATGTAAAAGTGGTCTTTTCCTGGTCCTCTGGTGCGACTGGAATTTGAAAGAAACCTGAGTATCCATCAAGACAAAAAAGTGAGTTTTACCTGCTAAACGTTCAAGCATTTGATCTATAAAAGGAAGAGGGAAATGATCTTTTCTAGTGTAAGAGTTTAACTTCCTGTAATCAATGCAGACACGCCACCCATTTTGTACTCGAGTTGGTAACAAGTCACCTTCAATATTTTTCTTTACTGTCACACCCGTTTTCTTGGGCACGACTTGTACCGGACTTACCCATCTACTGTCCGAAATGGGGTAGATTATGTTAGCATCTAGCAACTTGATTATATCTTTTTTTATCGCGTCCATCATATTCGGGTTTAATCGCCTTTGGGCCTTTCGCCTCGATTTCATGTTTTCCTCCAAGTAAATTCTGTGTGTGCATGTTAAGGGGTTTATCCCTTTTAAATCGGCAATGGTCCAGCCAATCACCTCCTTATGATTTTGTAGTACCTGGATTAAACTTTCTTCTCAGAGAGTTTATTGGAAACTATAATCGATAAGGTATTACATTTCCCCAAAAACGCATATCTAAGATGTTCGGGAAGCGGCTTTAATTCCAAATTTGGAGCCTGCATAACAGAAGGTAAAATTTTAGTATTTGATGGGGATAATAAATCATTAACAGATTCATAGTTATCAGATATAAATTCATATTTATCTTCATAAACCGACTCAAAAGCCTCGTCTACTAATGAGTCAATTATGTCGATATAGTTTACACTCAAAATTTCACTTGGATGACTAATGGCGTCGTAAACATTAAACTTCACGATCTCCCCATCAAATTCCATTGTAAGAGTTTCGCTTCGCATGTCGATCTTAGTGCTAGCGGTACTAAGGAAAGGTCGGCCCAGCAGAAGGTCCGAAGATCCAGTAGTGTTATCTTCTTCCATCTTTATCACATAAAAATCTGTAGGGAAAATAAGTTCATTAACTTTTACCAGTACGTCCTCAAGGACTCTTTCGGGGTGCATAACAGACCTGTCTGCCAACTGAATTATAACACCTCGTCAAAAAACCCACGTTAAGTGATTCATAAATAGAATAAGGCATAACATTTATCGAGGCCCCTAAATCACACATAGCCTTCTTAATCCCCAAATGATTGCATGGTATTGCAAACATTCCCCTATCTTTGCATTTTGCCGGCATTTTCGCTGTAGCACTGCGAAAACATTCTCACCAATACTTACCTTTTCATTACCTGTTAGTCTTCCTTTTTTGGTGCAGAGCTCTTTGAGGAACTTGGCATACCGTTGAATCTGTCTGATGGCATCCAACAGTGGTAAATTATTCTCGACATTTCTGAACGTTTTGAGGATCTCCTTGTCTTCCTTACTTTTTCGACACTGATTTAATCGTCCTGGGAATGGAGGTTGGACTTTTGGTAATGGAGGTTTCACTCGGACCTGTTTGTCGTTTTCGGGTTTTTTCTGGGTGATTTCTTGGCCAAGATTCCTACCAGGAATTAGTTCCAGTACCTTTCCATTTTGCAGCGTCACTGCATTTGCATTTTGCCTCGTGTTTGGTTCTATTTGTGATGGCAGCTTCCCTTGAGAGTTGAATTTCTCAATTGACATGGTCAACTCCCTTATGGATGCCTCGATTTTTTGTAGGAAATCCTTCGTCTCTCTTTGGAAGTTAAGAGTTTGCTGTTGAATATCAAGGACATGAGCTGCTAATTTATTGACCATGGTTTCTAGGGAATTACCTGAATCTCGAGGCTATTATGGAAACTAATTTTGGTTTGACTGGTTATATTGTGGGTTGGCCCTATAACTTAAGTTAGGGTGATCGCTCTATCCTGGGTTATAGGTATTAGCGTAAGGGTCGTGTCGCCTTTGTGATGGCCCAGGAAAATTTCCCACAACATCTAAATGAGCCATAGTATCATCATTCAAACTGGGACATGCATCAGTTGTATGTCCAGGGGTAGCACATATTCCGCATAACCGGTCTGTTTTTTGTATTTTCTGCAATAAAAGAATTTATCATATTAGTAATTCTATCAACTTTATCTTCTAAGGTTGAATTACTTAGCTGGTAAACCCTTCTAAGGGGTTCAAGATTGGCTCAGAACTGCTGAGAATTTACAGCCATCGTGAAGATTAAGTCTCTTACTTGTTGTGGAGTCATGTTGACTAACACTCCTCCACTAGCGGTGTCTACCATATTCATCTCCTTGAGTTTCAGGCTTTCATAAAAGTACTGGAGTAAAGACTGTTCTATTATACCGTGTTGTGGGCAACTTGCAAACAACTTTTTTAAATCGCTTCCAATAGTCGTACAGAGACTCTGCGTCTTTTTTCTTTATTCCCATAATTTCTCTTCTTAACTCAGCTGTACGCGACGCTGAAAAGAACCTGTTGAGAAACAAGCGAGAAAGAATAGCCCAAGTCGTTACAGAACCAGGAGGTAAATAAAATAATCATTCCTAGCAGAATCTACTAAAGAAAAAGGGAAAGCATGCAACTTGATTTGGTCCTCAGTTAACCCCTGAGGTTTCATACTGAGACAAACCATATGAAACTCTTTCAAATACTTGTGGGGATTTTCGTTTTGCAACCCACAGAAAGTTAGCAGTAGTTGAATTAACCTTGACTTTAGTTCGAAATCAGTATCCATAGTAGGATACGCGATGCACAGTGGCGGTTGTTCTGTCGGCGCTTCGGCCAGTTGCCAAATTGTTTGAGCCATAGGTTGTGGTGCTAGATTAGGGTTTCCGTGAGCCCTAGCGTTAAGCACTTCTTCTGGGGAATCGACTTCTACTTTTTCGCTTTTAAAAGTTTAAGCAGGGTTTTCGTTAACCCTAAACTCTACTTCATTGTCGATTCTGATTTCTGGCGGTGGATTATTTTGAGTCCCAACCACCGCTGACTACTTTTTTCTTAGCTTTGTTTCCTTGCGATTAGCTCTCGCAGTCTTTTCAATCTCTGAATCAAACACAAGAGTACCTAGAGGAGATCTGGTTATAAGAAACAAAAAACAAGATTAGTACGTTACCAATCCCTATTTTTCATATTTTACAATTTTATCGAGAATTTTATAATTTGTTCAATTTAGTCTCTGATAGTCCTCAAATTGTTTTTAGAGATTTATTTCTTTCAATTGAATCTATGAGAATATGAATATTGAAATGCACACATGTTCTAATTAACCAAACTATTATTGTATATGTAATGTGAATAACATATGCCTATTGCATTTGTACTACTGATTGTATGTTCAACATGCATTATGTTACCGTTAAACCAAACACATGATAAGTATGTCTTTTGCTACTGAATTTATTGGTTATACACATATTATTTGCTACTGTATAGAACTGTTATAAGTGTAATGGTTGCTACCATATTGTTCTGTTAAAAGCATATTAAATGCCACCGTATTAACCTATTTTGAACATGCCTTATTACATTACATGGGGTGGGACGATATGTACAGAGGAAGTATTGGTAGTTTATTTACAAATTTTTCTATGCACCCATAGCCATTGACAATGTTTTCCTATTAACTGTAAATATGTTATGCATCCACAACCCATCAACAACTATTACCTGCAAACATGTTGTGTATCCACAGCCAGTGACGAATTTTATCTGCATTATTTTACTGTGTAACCACAACCATTGGTAGATTTCATCTGCAGTGTTTTTGTTGTGTGTCTGTATCCATTGGCTGTTTATCTACAAACCATTGGTAGTTAAAACCACAACTTGATGTGTAGGTGGTTGGAGCTTAGGAGAACTCCCATTGTGGTGTGTAGCGGTGGGGTAAGACAAGTTTTGTTAAACCGAAACTATATTTGCATTCATAAAGCATGTGCATACAATTATGGGGTTTCTGATGTTGTTGCGTATATATATTCTGTTGAGTGATTTGAAATATCGATAATCTGAAATTGCTATTGTGAGTTATTCTATGTGTCTTGTTTCTGTATGCTTAATCGTTTGCATTGATTTTCTTGTGATGGAACTCACACTGAGCTTCATAGCTCACTCTCTTTTTATTTCCTTCTCTATAGATAACCCACCAAGTTAGGATGGGAACATAACATCCGGAGGGTCTCAGCTCGAGTTTTATCCATTAAAATATTTTAGGCTTTTTTATTTGATATTTCTATTATTCAGAGACTGTATTATTTTATTTTGAATTGTAACATAAGACATAAGATTTGAGTTTTTATTTTATATCGCTTGCATGATATTTATTTTGATTTTAGGATATCAAATTATGAATATTAATTAATTTATACATGAACCTTGAATTTTAGTAAAAACTAAATTGAATATCACTTTCTGCTGCTAGATTATAATTGAATTTGGGGTAATAAATAAATTAGAAATTACTTAAGTTTCACCATTATACGTGATGATCATTTTATGAACTACTAAACTAGACTACGATCACGACTAAGGCAAGCGCACCTATCGAATAGTAGTATTAGTTGCGGTGAGTCCAGAGTATCGTATCCACAAAGACTAAAAGTACTAGTATTAACTATCTTTCTATTGTTTAGCCTAAAATAAAAGAGATTTGTTTTTATCTAAATTTAACTAAACTAATTAACTAATGAACACAACAGAGAGTGAAGAAAGTAATCGAATAAACCAATAATAAAGACAATACCCAAGGAAGAATCCACCTAGACTTCACTTATTATTCCGATTCTGAATCTAACGATTTATTCACTTGCCTTGATTCGTAGAAATCCCTAAGTAATGTTAATATCTCTTTCGAGACTAAAACAATTGACTCTAGGTTGATTAATTGAAATCTCTTTCTAATTAATTAAAACCCCTATTGTCGCATTAACTCAATCTATGGATTCCCTTATTAGATTTGACTCTAATTCGGTAGATTTATGTCGCCCTATTTCTAGGGTTGCATGCAACTCTGCTTAATTATGTGAGATCTACTATTAAACAGGGACTTTTGCTCCACTGAATAAGCACATCAACTTGAATTAATATCCTGAAAATATTAAAACAAGAATTAAGAAAACATAATTAAGAATAAGAACAAGTATTTATCATTAAATTCAGAATATTAAATAATAAGATCCGTCTTAGGTTTCATCCTCCCTAGCTATGTAGGGAGTTTAGTTCATATTTTAGTAGGAAAACATCTCAAAAATAGGAAAACAACAAAACATAAAGAAACCCAAAAACTTCGAGAGAGAAATTGGAGGGAGATCTTCAGTCTTGAAGGCGATCCTGCTTCTGAGCTGAATCCGTTGGTGTTCTCCGAGTAATTCTTGTGTTCTACTCTGCGTGCCCCATTTAGGTCTTCTTTTAGTGTGTTTATATAGAATTTAGAATGCTTAGAAACCTTAAAAATTGGCTTTTTCTGAGTGTTTGAGAAACAGGAAGCGATATCGATCTGGGCTGACACATGGGCGTGTGGCCTGCCGTGTGGATCACATGGGCGTGTGCGCAGCCCGTCTGGATCCTTAAAACTCCGATTTTGGCCCATTTTTCGCTCTTTTTGCTCCCAAATGCTCTTCTAAGTATAGAAACATGAATTTAAGGGATTAAGAGCATTAAATTCACTAATTCTCATCATAAATCATCCAAAAATATGCCAAGCATGGAATTAAAATATGTTACATTTATGGTTTATCAAATATCCCCACACTTAAATATTTGCTTGTCCTCAAGCAAAATCCTCAACTCACAATTAAAATTAAACTTTCTCAATTCATAATTCTCAGCAATAATGTTTTATCATAATTCACAAATAATTACACATTGATAATTCAACTAAAAGACCACTAAAAATTCAAACAATCCAAGTCAAACATTTTTTTAAAGCATGAAAACATAGGTATTTCCCCTTATCTAAGTAATTACCTTTAATTCAAAACCGACAAGAATTGACATCTTCACTAAAAATTCACTCAAATCACTCAAAGTATTTAAGGTTTAAAAATTAAACACTCAAAAGTCAAACATGAAAAGTTATTACCATAGGCTTGCATGAAAATCAAATCTCCACCATTATAAAATGAGATGATACACAAATCAAAAGGTCTTTACAGGGTTGTAATGGGGCTTGGTTTAAAGGTGTGGATAAAGGTTGAAAAAGAAGGTTAGAATCGAGATCGAATTGGTAAATTACCTAACTAGAAAAATAAACTAATACTGAATAATTACATCAATTGAAATTATTAAAGAATAACACGAGCTTCTTCTCAGAATATGAAATTAACTACTTAAGCTCAAAAACATAGAACTAGTAATAATCAACATAAAAGTATTTTTTTTTACTCTTTTTTTTTGAATGAATAATAAGATAAAATTAAACAACTGAAATAGCAGAACATAGTTAGGCAACTAAGCAAATCAAATCTCGACAAAAAGGGAGTCAATAAAAAGGGAACAACAAATCAAAAAAAATTAAGTCACGGGTTAATATTGATGGGTGAATCAAGAAATGGTTTGTTAGGCTCAAAGGAGTTCACTAAGGGTTAATTATGAATGTAGGCTTTTTATGGGATAAGTGGGTTAAAACCAATATGGTCTTGACATGTATAATCGAAACAAGTTCTAGAATAACAAATCAATATAGACACACTCATAACCAATAATAAAGTGAGCAAGAAAAGTGTATGCTCTAAAGGTTCAAAGTCTCACAAAAATTATGGTTTTGATGTCAATCTTACAAATTTCAAACTTCAAGGTAATACCTCAATTTAGGGAAACAACCTAGAAAATTTTAATTCTGAAAATAGACTTATCATGCTTTATTCTCTAATGTCTTAAATTTTAAATAATTAATGCACAATTACCTATGAATTTAATCTAGAACATATTAGTAAGAATCATAAATCGAAGAAAAATTCATTCTAACAATAATATGACAAAATTACTTAAATACAAGACATAATTCAGGGATTTTCTAATAATCATATAGATATCTCCCCACACTTAAGATACACATTGTCCTCAATGTATGAATATATATAATGACAGTATAAGTAGAATATCATAAGAGAGGGAGAGAACTAAAACTCCCTGAATTTTGGATGAAGTCCTCAAATTAGTGACTAGCAGAATTGTAGAGAAAGTTAAATGTAACTCATGATTCCGAGCAAACTAACAAGAAAATAAACACAAATTATAAAGAAAATTAAGGGGTTATAACTCGATTAGAAACAATCATAAAACTTTCAAAAGATAATAATGAAAATAAGTTGAAACGAAAAAAAAAAGAATAAAAATAAAAATAAAATAATAATAATGAACTCAATGATATCAATAAAATTAAAAGGTAGTTGTAATGATAATAATAATAATAAATACGAAAGAGAAAAGAAAAAAATAGAAATAGCAAAAAATATATATATAAAAAAATTAAAATATAAAAAATTAAAATAAAAAATATAAGTATAAGAGTAATTAATTAAATAATTAATTAGTAAAATAAAAATAAAATAATAAAATAAAATTGGGGTGATTAACCCAGTTTTCACATGGCCATGGACATGCCCGTGTGTCCAGGCTGTGTGGGTCACATCGCCATGTCGCCAGGCCATGTGTGTTTTCCCTCGCTTCTCTCACACCCATGTGAGATCCCATACGTCCGTGTGGCTAGGCCGTGTGCTCCACACATCTGTGTGGTCAGGCCGTGTAACTCTCTGACTTTGAAAAAAATTAGTTCCAGGTTTCACACGGCCTAGGACACGCTCGTGTGTCCAGGCCATATGTGTTTTCTTTCGCTTCTCCCACGCCCATGTAAGATCCTATACGCCCGTGTGGCCAGGCCGTATGCTCCACACACCTGTGTGGCCAGGCCATGTGCGTAAAAAACACACTCTTTTTTTTATAATTTGAAAATTAATTAATTTTAAAAAAATCATGAAATAATGTTAAGAAAATTAGCAGTGTTAACACTCGGGTTACCTCCCGAGAAGCGCTTATTTAAAGTCTGAGCTCGACTTACCTCGTATTTGCACAGTTACGGTGGTTCACGGAGTCGAGACTCCTTTTTCTCACTGTCAATTCTATTACCAACATACGGTTTTAGCCGAGTAATATTTACCTTAAAAGTGCCAAATTTAGAATGATTTACCTTGACTGTACCGTATGGGAAAATATTCAGTATCGTAAAAAGAGTTACTCTGTTTGCATTAAGCTCTGAAGTGGCAATTCGAGGGTCCGTTTTATCCAACAATACTTGATCGCCAATCTTAAATTGGTTTGTCTCATCCTTAAGCTCGTCATGGAGTCGCTTTGGTTCATCGTGTATTCTAGGTTTCTCCTTGACGTGTGTCCCCCATTCATCTAGTTCATCGATTTGTAATCTTATTTCTTCATGATTTGTTCTGTTTTTGTTATGTAAACTGGACTGCAGTGTTGTCACGTTTTTTCGATGTGTTTCCCGCAAAGAATGTTGAGCCACAAGGTTATTAACATTAACAGAACTCGTAATATCATCTCGATCACTAGATATCCTAACAGAATCACGAGCTTGGAGTTTAATCATGCCATTACCTATAAGAAGTATTAACTCACCTGTACCAACATCTATGATAGTTCTAGGAATTGCTAAAAAGGGCCGTCCTAAAATCAACGGTACATCACTATTCTCATCCATGTCTAGAACAACAAAATCAACTGGGAAATTAAATTTATCAATTTTGATGAGTACGTCTTCAACAATACCCCTAGGAAATCTAATTGTTCTATCTGCCAATTAAATGCTCATCCTAGTTTGTTTGAGTTTCCCAATACCTAGTTGCTTAAACATTTTGTAGGGCATGACATTAATATTAGCCTCTAAATCAGCCAAAGCATTATTAACACTTAAACTACCAATTAAACAAGGAATAGTAAAACTTCTTGGATCTTTCAATTTGTTGGGTAGTTTATTTTGCAAAATGGCTGAGCATACTGCATTTAGCTCCACGTGCGACGAATCATCTAACTTCTGCTTATTTGCTAAAAGCTCCTTTAAAAATTTAACGAAATTTGGCATCTGCGAAAGAGCTTCAATAAACGGTAAGTTAATATGTAATTTTTTCAACAGTTTAAGGAATTTACCGAATTGTTCGTTTGTGTGGTCTTTCCTTGTCGCATTTGGATATGGCACATGAGGTTTATATTCCTTAATGACTAGTTTTTGCTTGTTGTGGCTCAACTCAACCTTACCTTTACCTACCACATCTTCTTATCTCAATTTTGGTTCATCTTCAACTAACCCTTCTTCATCTCGAACAGTAATCACATGAAGTTGCTCTCTTGGGTTAGTTTCGGTATTACTCGGTAAGCTACCTTATGGTCGTTCTAAAATCATCTTGGCAAGTTGACCTATTTGATTTTCATGCCCTCCCTTGAATCGACACTTGCTGATTTTTTAGTACGGTTTTAGTGTTTTGGAAGCGAGTTTCTGACACCGAGATGAATTTCGTTATCATCTCCTCAAGGTTCGGCTTCTTTCTTGCTGGTAAGGTGGTTGTTGTAAACCTGGAGGGGGTTGTAGTTTTTGATGTCCTTGACCACCCCATGAGAAATTGGGGTGGCTCCTCCAACCTACATTATAAGTGTTACTATATGGATTATTTTGAGGTCTAGAATTCTTACCCAAATAGTGGGTCTGTTCGTTCTCTGTGCTAGGGTTGTAGGCTAGGCATTTTGTATTATTTATTCCTCTTCCACTTGTGTTACACTGCATCACCGGATATACCTGCGTAGAAACACATAAACCATCAATCTTTTTATTTAAGAGCTCTACCTGGTTTGATAACATGATGACCGTGTCGAGGTTGAAAACACCAACGGCTTTTGTCGGCTTTGTCCTCATAACTTGCCACTGATAATTATTTAGTGACATCTCTTAAATAAATTCATAAGCCTCCTTAGGTGTTTTGTTATTCAAAGTACCACCGGCAGCTGCATTGATTAAATGCCTAGTTGAGGGGTTCAAACCGTTGTAAAAAGTTTGAACCTGTAGCCATAAAGGTAACCCATGGTGAGGGCACATTCTCAATAAGTCTTTATACCTCTCCCATGCATTATATAGGGTCTCTAAATCCATTTGCACGAAGGAAGAGATATCATTCCTCAGCTTGGTTGTCTTAGACGGTGGAAAGTATTTCAGCAAAAACTTTTCGGTCATTTGCTCTCATGTAGTGATGGACCCTCGTGGTAGAGAATTCAACCACTGTTTAGCTTTATTCCTCAATGAGAAGGGAAATAACCAAAGGCGAATGACAATCATCAAAAACACCATTTATCTTAAAAGTATCACAACACTCTAAGAGGTTGGCCAAATGAGTATTTGGGTCTTCATCCTACAAACCATCAAACTGAACAAACTGTTGAATCATTTGTATAGTGTTAGGTTTCAGTTCAAAATTATTTGCAGCAATGGCAGGCCTAACAATACTCGATTCAGCTCTAGTGAGAGTTGGCTTAGCATAATCATACATAGTACGAGGAGTAGGATTCTGATTCACAGGATTAGCGGCAACCATAGGAGGTAGCGGATTATACTAATTTTCAGCCATCTCCTCGGTATTATTGGTATCGTCTTCGTGCTCTTCCTCTATATACTGTAGACTTCGCCTTATTTCTCTACGATTTCTACGAGCTGTGCTTTCAATTTCGCTATCAAAACGCAATGGTCCCGATGGATTTCTTCTAGTCATAAACCAAAGAAAACCTGCCAGAAACAAATGGAAGATAAGTTAGTAAATATAAAAAAAAAATTGCAATAAAAATAAAAAATGGCTAAATTAATAAAAATCAAGCGTTCCTAATATCTTAGTCCCTGGAAACGACGCCAAAAACTTGATGATTGTTTTATGAAGCACTAAACTAGACTACGATCATGACTAAGGCAAGCGCACCTATCGAATGGTAGTATTAGTTGCGGTGAGTCCAGAGTATCGTATCCACAAGGACTAAAAGTACTAGTATTAACTATCTTTCTATTATTCAGCCTAAAATAAAAGGGATTTGTTTTTATCTAAATTTAACTAAACTAATTAACTAATGAACGCGACATAGAGTGAAAAAAGTAATCAAATAAACCAATAATAAAGACAATACCCATGGAAGAATCCACCTAGACTTCAGTTATTATTCCGATTCTGAATCTAACAATTTATTCACTTGTCTTGATCCGTAGAAATCTCTAAATTATGTTAATATCTCTTTCGAGACTAAAAACAATTGACTCTAGGTTGATTAATTGAAATCTCTTTCTAATTAAAACTCCTATTGTTGCATTAACTAGATCTATGGATTCCCTTATTAGATTTGACTCTAATTTGACAAATTTATGTCAACCTATTTCTAAGGTTGCATGCAAATCCACTTAATTATGTGATGCGTCGTTGAGAGCACCAAAAATATCTTATTCCCTGTAAAATAATGAAAAAGAAATAGTAAAGGGGAAGTAGGGTCGAATCCTCAGGGACCGAATTATATGAATGCTTGTCTCTCGAAATCCTGGGCAGAATCGTGCCCAAGAAAACCTGCGTTCCTGGAAAAAAATAAAGAACAGAATTTAAGAATTGATTTTGGAAGTGAAAACAAAATAAAAACAGAATTTAAAGTTTACTGAAATTATAATTATGAAAATAATAAAAATAATAAAGAGAGTTTTAAGAGAAAAGAAATTCTTATGGGAAAGTTCCAGCCTCCGGTTGTCTCATTCCGCCTTGGGCTCAATCCTTGGCTTTTGGATGATCCTTCTCGACTCAAGTAAGCCAGTTATAGTGGAAGAGGACGCCTACGACCACCAACTCCAAAGATTAGATTTACGATTTTTAGGGAACCTGACTCTAGCCAATAACCTATGCTAGATCAACGCTTCTCAATGATGAATCCCACGCCATTTTGTCTCTTTGGCTCGCCAACCTCTGACGCAGTAAGTTAACGAACCGACTATGCAGTCCTTCCAAAACATACAAAGCGGCCGCCTTTGCATATGCTGAAAAGCTTACTTCTTAAGGGCCACGGACGGAAGCGTCAGCCCCGTAGTGTGAAAAAACGATGAATACTTGGCGAGAAGACTAAATGCGGATTCTAGGCCTCAAGAACCCTTTTTGGGAAATATTGACAACTTTTGGCTAGAAGGGTTTTAGTGGCTCATGATAATGGTGGGAAAGTAAATAAAATTATGGAAAAGAAATTTTATTGAAAGAAAAAAATATGGAAAGAACAAAAGACTTTTGGGGGAGAGTGTTTACAGAAAAGATGCTCCCCAATAGAGTCACTTCATCCCCTATTTATAGTGCTAGGGAGATAGTCTAATTGAACTTAAATTCTAAAAAGATAAATACATTTAATTAAAGATAAACAAAGATAATTAAAATAAAATCCTAAATTGGAATAATCCTAATAATTATCTTAATATTAATTATCCTAATAGAATAAAATAAAATAGAGTCTTCCAAAATAAAATCTCTTCTATTTGCTTTTAAGTCCTTGTGCCTTCCATGTTCGCACTTTTGGCACCATATTTGTCCCACGTTGCATATTGGCCCTTTTAATCTCCAAATTGACGCTTTTTCCCTTAAATTTACTTTTTGCCTCCAATTTAGTCCCTAAAAGATAAAAAGACATAAATAGCTCAAATTAGTAGGCTCAAGCTCAAAATAAACACATGATTAATATATAAAAACACGTCATTTTAGAGTATTATCATTATGTGAGATCTACTCTTAAACAGGGACTTTTGCTCCACTGAATAAGCACATCAACTTGAATTAATATCCTAAAAATATTAAAACAAGAATTAAGAAAACATAATTAAGAACAAGAACAAGTATTTATCATTAAATTTAGAATATTAAATAATAAGATCCGTCTTAGGTTTCATCCTCCCTAGCTATTTAAGGAGTTTAGTTAGGAAAACATCTCAAAAATAGGAAAACAACAAAACATAAAGAAACCCAAAAACTTCGAGAGAGAAATTGGAGGGAGATCTTCAGTCTTGAAGGCGATCCTACTTCCGAGCTGAATCCGTTGGCGTTCTCCGAGTAATTCCTGTGTTCTACTCTGCGTGCCCCCTTTATGTATTCTTTTAGTGTGTTTATATAGACTTTAGAATGCTCAGAAACCCTAAAAATTGGCTTTTTCCGTGTGTTTGGAAAATAGGAAGCGATATCAACAGGGGCTGACACATGGGCGTGTGGCCTGCCGTGTGGACCACATGGGCGTGTGTCCAGCCCATGTGGATCCTGAAAACTCCGATTTTGGCCCCTTTTTCGTTCTTTTTGCTCCCAAATGCTCTCCTAAGTATAGAAACATGAATTTAAGGGATTAGGAGCATTAAATTCACTAATTCTCATCATAAATCATCCAAAAATATGTCAAGCATGGAATTAAAATATGTTACATTTATGGTTTATCAATATGAAAAACGTATAACTTAATCCTTTTTTTCTAATTAATTGATAAGTTTTTCTGAAAATTCAAATTTTTTTATTTTAAATTAAACAAATGTTTTAATATGATTGTTTTATAAACTTCGATAGTTTACTAGGTCATTGGTGACTAAAGTAATCTTCCGAGTTCGAGTCTAACGTCTAGGCCGAATTGAGAAAGTATTTCATAGCTAGTTTTGACTTATGTATATATGGGCCAACAAGGTCGTGGATCTCAATAGGATACTACATGTTTGTTTAGTAAAACCAAAACTAACCAAAAATAAAATTATTTGGAATGGGTTAATTCATAAATTCGGTTTGGGTAATTGTTAAAACTTCAATTCATTCATTCAATGGAAGTTTGGTTAAGTAATTAATAAAATTTTGCTCTATTTTTTTTTTTTGGTTTATATGTTGAAAAGCTCTTAAAAAATACGAAAAAAAAATTAATTAAGTTTTATATTAAATTTGCATTCAATTAAAGTCTTGTCTTTAATAAAAAAATTAATTAAGCTCATCTGTTATCAATTTTTGTTGTTGACTATATAGATCGTTAAAAAGAATTAACGGGCCAATCGGATGGTGACATGTGACAGTTTATGGTTTAATCTAATATTTTCTCATAAAAATAAATAAAAAAATCTTAAAAATTAAAAATATTTTAAAATTAATATAAACTTATAACAATCATAATAAAATAATAAAAACTTATAAATATTATAAAAAAGCTAATAAATTTTAATAAATTATAAAAAAAATTATAAAAATTAATGAAAATATTTAAAATATTATAAAAACGTATACAAATTCTTAAAAACTTATAACAATCATAAAAATTATTAAGAACATTAAAATTGATACAAACTTATAAAAATTATTAAAAAAATTATAAAAGCTTGAATTAGACTGAATTAGTTGATCGGACTGATTATACGGAAATCAACAAGGGTACCGATCTGGAGAAAGCCATTAGATTGGTCGACTTGGGAGATAGGCAATTGGATTAATTTTTAATGTTTTATTTAATTAAACTGGACGAATTGGCAAACCGGTAGCTTGATCACTGATCTAACTATATAAAAAAAAAGAGAGCTTAATTTTGAATTTTTTTATTAATTTTATAAAATTTCACTATCCAACTATTAGTGTATGTCAATATGAAATATTTTGACCAAAGTTTTCAGAATCAGACCAATGTATAATTAGTTAGGCTACCGGTTTGTCAGTTTGACCTATCCATCCAATTTAATTAAAGAATATATTAAAAAATTGGTACAATTGCTCGGTGTTACAGGCCAATTCTGGCCCAATTTCAAACCCCATTAAACCAACTAATTTACCCTAACCCAAACAGCCCAATACCCGTTAAGCCCAACTAATACATCAGCCAACCCAGAATTCAAACCTCATTTACAACCAAACAAGACCCAATATTACCAAACCCAATTAGCCCACTCAAAACCCTTGGCCCAACTAAAACAGCCCAACATCAAAAACAAAAAAAAAACAAAAATAAGAAACCCTAGTCCCCTAAGGCTACAGCCGCCGACCTAATCCCCAACTGCCCTCTGCCTTCTGACACCAGCACTGGCCACCTGCTCCTCTATGCCCATCCCCTGCAAGATGAAAGGAAGCACGCAAATAACAATTTAAAAAAAAAAACAGACAGTGAAAACAGGCTATAAAAAGCCATGAAACGAAATGCAATGGGCTTCTTTTTTTTTTCTTTCTTGATTTTCGGCAGTAAAAAAACAAAATACACACATTAGTTTTTAGGAACAACAACAAATCAGTATTGGATTGTTCAAATCAAAACTCAGATCAAGGAAAAAGGTGAAAAAACCTATTTTCTTTCCTATTACCGATTCGTTTTTTTCATTGGCTTTTCTTTTTTTTTCTTTTTTTCTTTTCCTCTTTTTATACTCTAATACACTCAAATATATATATACAATATTATAAAAAAAACAAAAAAACAAAAAAAAAATCTAAAATTTTACCTTTTAGGTGGCGTGGCGCCGCGTCAGTGAGCCTCGTGTCCTGACCCACTGGCCTGCCTGCCTCGCTCCTTCCCTCTCTCCCTCCTCTCTCCCTCTTCTCTCCCTCTCCTTTTCTTTTTTTTTCTTTCCCTGTTACAAATGATCTAAATTTTTTTTTTTGTCTTATATAGGGACCAAAACGGTGCGTTTTGGTCCCTGCCTCACCATTAAGCAAAACGACGTCGTATAGCACCGACCTGACCCGATCCGACTCGACTCCACCTAGGATCCGCGTGTTTTCAACTCAATGGGTCAATTGCGCGCGTAGTCCTTCCGCATTGTCAAGGTTTTACAATCGAGTTTGCCTTTATTTCCAATTGAGCCCAATAATTTTTAGCGCTTTTCAATTTAGTCCCCCGTGCTGCGCAGCCTTTTAATAGCAGGGAATAATTGCTGTTTTAGTCCCCCACGTTTCACGCGCGTACGATTAGGTTCCTTTTCTTTGTTTTCATTTTAAATTCACCCCACAAATTTGTTTTTAATTTAATTTTAGTCCTTTTTTTATTATTTTCATTTCTTCGTTAAATATTCTTTATTATTATTATTATTATTTTTATTATTACTATTACATATATATTAGTATATATTTGTCGTTATATATTTATATGTGTATACTTGTGTATGGTTTTATTTTTAAATACTTTGCTACAATATTTATTATATTATATTTTCTTTTTTGCTATCAACATTGTTACTATATTTATATTAATGATAATGTATATTTTATACGTGTATATAAAAAAAAATAATACTCTTTTAATACCTATGTGTTGTATTTGCTCTCTTAATGACTATGTTACATGATATATATATATAACTACGTATGTTTTTTAATATTATTATGTATTTATACATTATATAGATAGTCTTAATATTATATTATATACATTTTTCTTGTTATGTGTATGTATATATTTTTTTAATAACCATACACTATATTATATATCTATTTATGTAGCATTATTATTGGTTATTTTTACTATTATTATTATTTATTTCTAATGCATGTGTGTATACTATGTAAATGTTACCATATATTTGATATATGTATACGTATTTTCTCCATATATAAAGTTACTAATAGTTGTTTTGATACCATTATTTTTATTCATATATAGCATATAATATTTCTAATAGTTTTAGTGTTGTTGTTTTTGTTATTGTATTTGTATGTCGTAGACGTCCTTTGTATATATGCGTTGATGTCATATTATATATGCATTTTTATATATTACGCGTACATACTTCTTGATATCATATTTTTTATAAATAATATATATATTATGTTATGTTTTTAATACTACATTTTTAATACCATATATATATTATGTATTTTCTTAATAATTATACATATAATATGTACGTTTTTTTTATATATGTATATGTATATATATTTCTTTTCAATATTGTATTTTTATGCATATATTTCAAATACCATGTTATATTTTTATATACTATATGTATATATTTTTTTTTCGTATACGCTGCGTGCATATATATTTTTATTCATTTTATACATATGTATGTATATATTATGTATATATTTTAATAATACAAAGTTATATATATATATATATATTTATCATTTTATGTATGGATTTCAAATACTGTATGAAATATATTTCTAATACTATTACTATTTATACATATTCTCAAGTACATGTTCTTAATGTCATTACTATGTATAGATATTCCTTGTCTTCCCTTTATGTTTAATTCTAGTATTACGTTTAATATCGCATACATCTTTATTATTATTGTCACATTGATTATTTGCTTCAATATATACCTAGCTCTTTCATTTATCAATTTTTATCCCATATCGGTTTTGCTTTGCATTATTACGAAAATCATATTCTTGTTTTCTAATTGATTTCAATAATCAAGGCAACGTACCGATTTGGCATCAAGTCGTTGATTTCATCGCTATGTTGGGTGAATCATATCGGCTCGTGTTGAAAACGGAACGCCCTTCAAATTAATCAAAATTTAAAATCTCTTGTCTTTTCGATCGGATCACGATTAAATCTTATGTTGAACTCGCATATTGAAAACCAAGACAACGCATGTTTAATAAGATACCAATTTTGGGCGTCGCGAGGGTACCAATACCTTCCTCGTGCGTAACCGACTCCCGAACCCTAATTCTTTCTCTGGCTTTCCACGAAGACCTAAATTTAGCCTTCGTTTTTTGTCGATTTTCTTTTCAAAAAAATGATTTATTAGGTGTCCGATCACACCTATAAAAAAGATCGGTGGCAGCTCCCTTTTTAAAATCGAAAGTTGGTTATCAAAATGTTTGATAGATCGCCACAATTAGCGACCGCAAGCAAATTTTTACGTCGCTACACTCGGCTCATAGGTTAACCAATCTAATGTCTTTCTTTGGACTGGTACCCTTGCTGATTTCGGTCTAACTAGTCCAACCAATTGATTCGGTATAGTTCATGTTTTTATGATTTTTTAATAATTTTATATCATTTTTATTTTATTTTTATATATTTCAATTTTTTTATGATTTTTATAAGTTTTTAAGAAATTTTATAGGTTTTTTTAATAAAATTGTAAATATGCTTTATTAATTTTACAAATTGTTTATAATTTATTATTATTTTTTATAATATTATAAGTTTATAACAATTTTAATATTCTTTAATATTTAATGATTTTTATGATTTATTCTTTATCTTTTATGATTTTTTTTATATTTTTATGATAATATATTAGATTAAATCAAAAGCTGCCACATGTCACCATTCGATTGGTCCATCAATTTTTTAACGGTCAACGTTGTCAACGATGAAAACTGTTAACGGAAGTGTTTAATTGATCTTTTTATTAACAACAAGGGCTTAATTGAATACGAATTTAATACAAGAGGTTAATTGATTTTTTTAAGGACTTTTTTTTTTGACATATAAGCATTTTTTTTTTAAGAAATGGTTGTAAGTATCTGGTTGGATTGTTTGGGGGTGTGTTCTCATCTGGGGTCTAAACTTAGGGCTGTTAAATGGAGGAAGTTGGCTATTGATCTTGGCTGTGGGTAGGTACTGAAGGCATACCACAAACTTTCAAAATGAAATTGTGGGGATCTAGCTTGGATGTTCACCTTCTTCTTCTTCTTTTATGCATCTAAGCTCAAATATGAGATGTTATATTAGGGTGAGGTGTTTTTTTCTTGTCATTTGGATTTAGTTCTGTAACTTGACTTTTGGTGTTATTATGTTTAGGTCTTCCTTTATTTTTATTTGGGTTTGTGTCTACATTACAGCTTGTTGAACTTTGATTATTTTGATGGTCCTCTTCAAGTGACATAAGGAACCAATTGGCATAACCATGGTGATAACACGTGTTGACGCCATCAAATTACCTCACCTGCTTACACCAAAGCATGACCATCTCTATCATACGAATCATAGTCTTAGGTAAGCCACTGTTAGACTAATTGAGAAATTACTCTTCCCCAGCACAAGATCCAATATATATATATGTATATGTATGAAAACCATAACGAGGAATCATAATGCTTGTGAAAATGACGATGAATTAAGCAAACTTAATGGACCCACCTCATCGCTAAGATCACTCTTGCTCACGCCAACAGAAAATTAATGTCCATGTAAATGATCTCTTTACATCTAGCTCCAATAGATGATTGGAGGTAGGCTTTACATGGATGGGGAGCTTTTTACTTGGTAAAAATATTATAAAAATCTCTATACTTAAATTAAAAATAAATTTATTTTTTATTAAAGATTTAATCTATATTTACTGTTAAAAAACTAAGGATTGTGACTTACAAGCCACCACCAAATTGATAAATTCCTGATTTGTTTTTTGTAATGCTCAGCGCCAATCTGCATTGAACTTGGAACATATGGAATAGTCCACATGGTAAAGAAGATTGCATTTACAAATTTCAAGTGGCCAACCTACATTGAACTTGGAACATACGGAATAGCCCACATGGTAAAGAAGATTTCATTTACAAATTTCATGTGCATGCATATTACTGATAACAGTCCCTTTTCTCAGAGATTGATTATCAGCCTACCAATTATTATAATCCATTTATATTTCCACTATACCCTATTTTCAATATAAGAACATTTCCCCATTCAACCATGGATAAAATAATAAAAAGATTCATGCAAGGGGTTGCCTAAACTATATAGCTACTTCTCTTTGGGTGATCATTATTGCTAATGGGTCAACTCTATTATATAATACTCTAATAATACAAAGCACAATGATTAAATAATTTTAAGAGCAAAATCGAATATAAAAAAGGAAGGACCACCATTATTATGTCAACAGTACATCCAAATATTGTATGGGAGGGAGTTAGGGTATTGGATTCCTTTAAGATTATAAGATAAATACAGAGATTAAACCTTAAATTTCATGTCAAGTAAATTAAAATTTACATAAATTTATCATTAAATCAGTGACGTGATTAGTTGGATTCCAGCAATTAACATCAGCATCTCCATTTAATTTAATGACAACAAAGCTTTTAGCACCTCAACAATATTATCTTTACATTTCGATTTTGATTGCTATATTGGTCTATAATAATCAGGATTTCAAATCAAACACTAATCAATCAACCGATTAAACAAATAATTGTGGTTCTTTCAAAATCCTACTCCCTTCATCAAGTGACATAAGGGATCAGTCGGCATAACCATGGTGATAAAACGTGTTGACGCCATCAAATTACCTCAGCCACTTACACGAAAGCATGACCACGTATATCAAACGAATCATATACTTAGGTAAGCCATAGAATTGTCGCTCCCGGAAAATCAGATTTCTGATGCTGTTTTAATTGAGAAATTAGTCTTCCCGAGGACTAGATCCAACCTCGTTAGATGCTACACATATAGGTGTGTCTGTGTGTGCGTGTTCTTTAATCTTATTATTATTATTATTATTGTTTTCTCGATTTAATTAATGAAAAGTGAAAACCATAACTAAAGAATAAAGATGATGTTATGAAGATGACGATGGATTAAGCTAACGTAATGGACTGACCTCATGACTAACATCACTCATGCTTATGCAAATAGAAATTATCCCACCAATAAAAATACAAATTTACTTTTAAAAGAAGCTGTCGCTTTTAAATCTATTAAGGATTTTGAAGTAAGGGAGGCTAATATTCATATGTTATACTTTATCATTATACCTGTTCAAAAGTTGAGTTATTCGTTTAAGTTTAAAGATTTATTCGAAATTTGAAAAAAAATTTAGGCAAAATATCATATTTAAAAAATGAGTTTAGGCAAAAAAAAAATAGATCTATTTAAATATGAATTGTGCTTAGACTCAAACACTTAAAACTCGAACTCCATCAGTTCTAGCCTATTTTCTAAGTTTGTAATAATATATTACACAGATAAAGCTTAAAATTGTACATAAATTTTGATTTAATGTGCAATTTGATATATCAAATTTGATTTGATGCCATTATACACATGAAACTTTAATTGTGATTCAAATATATACTTAAAACTTTGATATTGGTTCAATTATATATAATTAAAAAAATAAATATATCAATTTTTTACATTAGATAAATATAATTATTTATGTATGCAACATATAATAAAATGGTGTTACATTGATAATGGTGTCAGTGATTTATGAAAATTAAATCAAATCAGAATTTCATATATAAAATTGCACAAAACTAAAATTTTATGTATAACATTGCACATTAAATCAAAGTTTATGTGTAGCTTTGATATTTTTCCCTATATTATATTATGTTATTTTTATATATTATATAATTTATAACACATAATCTAAATTTATAGTACTATACAATACTATAATGTAAACATTAAAAAATGTTTAAATTCCCTACATATAATTTTTTTACAATGCATAAAGTATATTAATATGATGCTTAAGCCAAACCTGGCTTGACACATGAACATCTCTACTCATCACCCACTTTACTATATGTATAGTCTTGAGAATTATTACCACCTTCATGGGAGTTATATACATTTATCACTGTTCTACCTTGTTAATGTAATAGATTTTTTAATACATTTTTCCATATTTTTACCATTTTAATAATTATATATATAAGGGTGGTAATTTGATAAAGCGCCGTGCAATGAAATAGGTAAATAATGATCATAATTGCTTCATGTCCACAATCAAACCGCAATCTCAAGAGAGTATGTAGGAGTCGTGCCTCCCTCTCTCCCAACACCCAGAGTGATAAAATTTCATTTTAACTTTTTTAAAGCTTTTGAAATTACAAGTTAATGCAATAATAAAATTACATTTTGACCTCTTAAGATAATACGATTTGAATTTAATTACTTTAAAAATTAATACAACAATAGAGTTATACATCGACCGTGTCTAAAAATCTTCATCTCGCATTTACCTATAAACAAAAATTACTCCATTCGGCACGAACCGATTAAGAATCTATCGAACCATTCGAGTTGTTTATTTATCAAATTAATTAATTGAAATAATTACCGTCTCACATCAACACCAACTTACCTGTTGGAATCAAACTGAAAAATAAAATAAGGAATTGATAAAGGAACATAAAGAGTTGTTTTTCTTTTACTTTTTGGTGGAAAGGAACAATAAGAATAAACAATTGCAGACAGGATGTTTAAAATATACACAAAAAGTAAATTCACCTTTTTCCCTTGGTGTGATTCGTTCATATTCGTTGCACCAAAATCTATGTGATTGGCATTGGTTAATTGGATAGGTTTAAGCGGATCTTCCATTTTGTTATAATATGGGTCAATTATGAGCGTTTGCCACCTACTATAAATGGCAAAGTGTAAGTCACAGTTGTTATTCAAGGTGGCCATGGAAGGTGACAAGGGGAAGAAAGCGGGAGAGGGAGATTCCAGCATCCGTTACAGAGGTGTTAGAAGGCGACCATGGGGGAAATTCGCAGCGGAGATTCGGGACTCGACGAGGCTAGGAGGACCTCGGTTGTGGCTGGGAACCTTTGATACAGCAGAAGACGCCGCTCGAGCTTATGATCGAGCAGCTTTTGCAATGAGGGGTGCCTCCGCTATTCTAAACTTCCCAGATGAACATATGGCTTCACCCACCACCAATCCTCCACCTTCTTCATCAATGGCTTCTTCTTCTTCTTCTTCTTCTTCAGCCATAGAAAATGCAGAAAGGAAGAGAGAGCATGACACACAAGTTTTGGAGTTGGAGTACTTGGATGACGAATTGTTAGAGCAACTCCTTGATTTTGATAATAAAGACACTAAGAAAGACTGAAACAAGTGGTTTCTTCTTTCTCTAACTCTGACTTGCTTCAGCAATAAAGCAGGGGGTGTTGTTATCCCTGGGAAATAACATGGTTTCTTTGTCAGTAAAGCAAAAATCATCCGTATAACCTCTTTGCATTTAGTTATTGTAAAAAAGTAGTGTAACATAACAGGGGCCTATACGGAGATCCCGTATTGCAGTTTTGGTTGATTTGGATTTTGCAGTTTATCTACTTTATTATACTTGCTCTTTTTACATAAAGCTAAATTTTCATTTAATTCGCTAAATTAATCAAAATTTTTTATTTAAGTCACTGAATTCTTAATTTCTTTTATTATAAAAAGTTTTATTAATGAATTACAATTAACGATTGGTACAATGGATTAGTACCCAACAATGAGTAGAATAATATATCTTTAATCCAAGTCGATCTGACCATCAATATTGAAGATCGAAATAAAAAATTGTTTGAATTTTGATTTGCATATTCATTAAGTTTAAAGCTATTTTATAAAAAAAAATTGAATTATAAAAAAGAAAGAAAAATAAAACTTTCGATTGGTGTAGACATTACGAACAGATAAATTAAAGCATGCGATTTTGGCCATGACGGCCGCCACCCATTTCTCTAGTAGGGTGAGTTTGGATGGGCGGTGCATTTACCTGCGGTTAGTGTAAAAACAGTGGTGGCGATGAGATTAGATACTGTAGCGATACTGTAGCGTGAGACAAAAAATAAGATAAACGCACCGCGCTGCCGCCCTAAACCCACTCGTAGTTCACAATTAATAAAAGAACAATCAAAACAATTAGACTATTTTCAACATCCAAATAATAAAAAATGACATTTAATCAGCGAATTTGTGGTAGGAGCAATTGAAAGCTGAGCGTAAGCTGGGGTTGATGTTGCAGCCTGCACGGCAGTTGGGAAAGAAGAACAGTTTACTTACAAATTTACACTAATAAAATAGTTCTTAAACAAGTAATGTGCTCTCTCATTCCAAATTATAACCTAAACAAGTCGTTCATATAATAGTAAAAACGCTTGTTGAAATACAATCAATTATAATCATTTAACTCCTTCAAAATAATTACTTAAAAAGTATCTTCAATAATTAGTATATTGACAATATTAAACTTGTTCATGTGTCGGGTTACTCGTCCAAACTTAAAAGCTCATTTAAAATTTGAGAGCATTTAGGAAAAATATTATGTTGAAAAAATAGGTTTGGGCAAAAAAAATTAGCCTGCTTAAATATGGATAGGGCTTGAGCTCGAGCACTCAAGGGCCAACCCAAGCCCGACCCTACCAAACTTGTTTTTCTAAGTTCGTAATTTATTATATTATGTTATTTTTATATATTATGCAATTTATAACATATAAAAATTAATCTTTAGTAATATATACAATTATAATGTAAACATTAAAAAATGTTAACATGCTTATATATATAATCTTATTAATTGAAAAAAATAATTATTAAATAATTATTTATTATTTTTTCAAAAAGATTATAAAATAATATGGGCTATCTTAAAATGGGCTTAAGGTAGCCATTTATAAACATTGATAGACTTGGACAAAATTTTAGGTCCATATTTCATGCCCAATTAGACTTGGACAAGTATAAAATATGTTAATATCATACTTAAGCCAAATCCGAAATCGACCTGACTCGACCCATAAACACCTCTAGCAGTAATCTTCTAGTAATCAAACTCATATAAAGATTAGATCATTTATTTAGGAGAACTTTGATTACATTGAAAGTCTAAGTTCGATCTTACTTGTCTTGATTCTTGTCCATAAAATCTTCTCAAATAAGTTGTTAATAATCTTTGATATTCAACAATTAATTGCCCAAACCAATTTCTTAAAGCAGGCAATCAAATAAGACAAGTTATAATGTTTTATCGATTTTTCCTTAAGTTGTGATTGGCATCGAAATTGATAGTTCTACTTGTCACTAACAACTAACAAAGACTGTTTTGAGTTTTTTTTTTTTAATTGTTTTTGAGAGAGACCAATATCTTCATTCTCAAAATTGATAGCGACTTAAGTTGTATTTACACCAATTTATAATTTAGTTTATTGGAATTGTAAAATCTCAACTTGACTTAAACTCATAAAACTAAATTATTTATTTGAGTTCATTCGAAAATCGAATAAGTCAAATAACTCGATTTAATTAATCAAAAGTCAAATTTATTTTTTAATTTTCCGAATAAAGTTTTCTAATCACTAATCCAAACAAAATATACATACAGTGATATATCATTTCCTTAATTTTTTTAGAATTATTTCCAAGGTTAATTAATGAATGCAATATGATAAACAATTAGCTCAAAAATTTGATTTGCTTTATAGGCCATGCATGTTGCGTTTCAAGAAGGTCCTCTAGCAACTTGTTATCCAAGTACTCAAATTCAATTACTTCACTTGCTCCTCCTCTTTGGGGATTTACTCTTCCAACTGAAGTACAAGATTAAGAGGCTGGAAAGCTTGGATTCCGACATTGGAACTCGTTTGGGAAGTTGAGAATTGCCGAGTGACCCCGGAAAGCAAAAGCAGCCCTGTCATAAGCCCTAGCAGCCTCTTCAACCGTCTTGAAAGTTCCGAGCCATAGCCGTGTCCTTATTCCTCAACGGATCACGATCCTCGGCTGCGAACTTTCCCCATGGTCGCCTGCGGATTCCCCTGTATTGAACTCCCCCATTTTCCATCTCATTCTTCATTTTCCTCTTCCCACTTTGGGATGCTTCCATTTTGTTTCAATTTCAAGTCTATGAATCAAGAAGAACATGTATAGAAAATGGATTGTGGTCATTGTATTTGCCCCCCCAAATGCATGTGCCCTTAGAATAAAAATTCGATTTAGTCCACGTTAATTATAAAATAAGCTAACCAAGACCAATTATGAGAACTGTGTATGAATAAAGTAGTAAAATAATTAGTTTATTTATTTTTACGACAGTAAAAATATAATTTCACTATTTTAATAGCCTATGTCTTTATAATTTTTAAAGGATTAAATTAAATTTTATCATTTTGGGAGCCAAAGTGCAATTTTACTATTACTAATTTAAAATTGTATAAATTATAAAGGGGCCTAAATGAATAAAATTTCATTTTAGAGAGACCGGGGCCCCTGCCAACTCTCACTGACTTCGCCATTGGTGGGAATCTACAAATTTTGTGAGGGTGCATGCATAAGAGCCATTTCTGATGAGTTTCATAAACTATTAGTATTGTTATCGATAAAATACTATTTTTTGTTTGCATATTACATACACAAATAAGTATATTTATATAATATAAAATTAAGTTGATTTATTCGTTTCTTTAAATGTTTACACAGGGGTGAAGCTAGAAAATTTTTTAGGGGTCGAAATTAAATCGTAATTTTTACGATGGTAAAAATACAATTTCACCATTTGAATATCCTATATTTTTTAAAATTTAAAGGATTAAATTATTTTTTATTAATTTTAGGGGGCTAAAATGTAATTTTACTTTTACTAATTTAAAATTTTAAAAATTTTAAAGGGATGAAATAGAAAATTTTTCATTTTAATGGAGGTTGGACCCCTGCCAGACCCCCTAGATATGCCGTACGTATATAATTGAATCAAAATCAAAATTTTATATATACATTTAAATCAAAATAAAAATTTAATGTATATAATTGAATCAAAACTAAAATACATTTATGAAATTATATATTAGATTAAAATTTATGCATATGGTCAAACTTCAATAAAGAAAGGTCCAATCTAAGCTCAACGCCCACAGAGAAACCATTATATATTATTTCACAAGCCAACCAAATTTGAATAAGATTGTCTCCTATTAATATATATTAATATATATATATATATATATATATATATATATAATCATATTACAGACTGGGGTGAAATCAAAAAATATTTTTATGGGTAGAAATTAGATTATAACTTTTATGATAGTATAAATACAAGTTTAACATTTTACTAGTTTATATATTTATAATTTTTAAAAGATTAAATTAAATTTTATTATTTTTAGGGATGTAAAAGTGTAATTTTATCTTTACTAATTTAAAATTTTAAAAATTTTAAAGGAGAGCCGGGGCCGCTGCCACCCCTCTAATTACACCCCGATTACCTGCTCGAGTCCCATTTTGCTATTAATATCAAAGTATAGATTGCAATTTAGAAATGTTTAAAAAGTTAGATCCACAAATTGAATAACCTGTTAAAATTATAATTTAAAGATTCATTTCAGTCCGTTTCGAAGGGTTGAATTGGAAAAGAAAAATCATAAAAACCCATTTTGATACTTTCTTTTAAGGTGTTTTTTTTTTAATAAAAAGATTGATTAACATATGTGATAAAATTTTAACTTTAAGCAAAGCTGCAGTTATACTTAATTTTTGTAGGGTTTTGTTTTTTTATGGGTTTATAATTTTGATTTATGATGATGTATTTGAAGACCAAATCGATAGAATTTGTAAATGGTAAGAGTTAAATTTGTTAAATGATCTAGAATTAGGACCAAGTTGATAGATTGTATAAATGTTAAGGACTAAATATAGCATTGTACCAAATAACATAAGTTGATCAAATTGATAGAATTTTGAGACGATAACCGCGGCGCGTGGACGGTAAAATGATGGAATATGCCAAAAGTTTTTATTGTTTGAAATAACGACATGGAAACAACTCAGGTAATGTGACATCTCTTCCGATTTAATATTTAAATTTTAATCCAATTTATCAGGATGATAACTAATCTTAACTTCGTTAAAATTTTAAATGACATGACATGATAATCAATCGTAAATTGACACGTGCCACAATTTTTTGCTTCTAAGCCCTTAAAATCAATGTCACGATTGCATTGATAAAATTTTTAACAATGTTAAGAGTCAATTATCATGTTAATAAACAAAATTAAAGTTTAAGTATTAAATCGAACATTTTAAAAAAGTAGAAGTATTGTATTAGAACAAATCTCAAAATACATGGATCATCACAGATTTATACCTTTTAAGTGGATATGATAGGTAGTGTAATCAGGTCCTGATTGAGGACTTCATGAATAAAAGGAAAAACTCGATGATTAAAAAGAAATATTATGTTGTAACCTAGGAAGTGTATGCTGAACTTTGAATATCCGAGTGGTTTGTTCGACCCAGATAAAAAATATTAAACTCGAGTTCAACTCGGTCAGCTCACATTAAATTTTTTATATAAAAATAAATTAAAAAAATATAATATATCAAATACATTAAAATATTAAAATAAATATTTTTTACAAATTAAAAATACATTAAAAAAAGGTCTTTATACTTAAATAACACATTGCAACTTAGAAAATAAATGCTTCTAAAATAGTAGCAAAACAACAAGTAAATAGCAATAGGAGAAAATTTTAAACAAATTCGGACCGGATAAAACCTAGAATCTTACACGAGATTTGACCTGTTTAAAAAATGAACATTAATTTTTTATCCAAACACAATTTTTAAAATTATATTCTTGTCTAAACTATTTCATTTTTCGAACCAGCCTTCGAACCCGACCATGATAAAGAGGAAATTAATTGCACATTATATTATACTAACAAGTGGCTTCCACACCCCGCCGCCGTACGTCATCTTATTCTTCTATGTTCCTTTTACTTCGTTCTTATAAAACTATGAATTTGTTGCATTAACGATATACATTCACATATTATTTTACTAATTTAAATCTTATCACTTCGTTAATCAACATTTTAAAATTCTATAAAAACAAATTTTTTTTAAAAAAAAACCATTCTTTAAACATTCTTTTTGTATGAGTTAGTTGAATCGGTTAAATAATTTAATAGGTTCGATAAAAGAATAAATTAATCTCTTTATTATAAAATTAAACGGTTTAATATTATAAAGAGAATGTTAAAAATTTGTTTGATTATATTTTCGATCAACATGAAAGATTTAATTGTTAAACTATTTTAATTCATCAATTATAGCCTACTAGGATAAGTAAAATATTTTTCGGTAAGACAATAATTGTTCTAATTTGATTTATAGTATAAGCTTAGTATTCGAATTGAGGACGCGGTTAGTGTAAAGACAACGATAGCGATGAGAGTAAATACTGTAGCGTGAGACAAAACGTAAGTTAAACGCACCCTACCGCCCGTCCAAACCTAACTTAAGAATAATATTACGATAAAATTGTTTTTAATAATATTTTATCTAAAATTTAAAATAATATGCTTACTAATACAATACAAATAATATGTAAAATTATACAGGCTTCTAAATAATTAAATTTGTTGGTTATTAGTCGACTGGCTGAATACAAACTGTCAACATATATACCATATAGTAGTTTCTTAATTTGTCTATGATCACATCAGAAGAATTCTGGTATAAATAGAGGGTGTCCATACTTCAAATTTTGTGCAAGACAAAACCTAATTTCTGAGGCTTCAATGAGAGAGTACTAAAAGAAAAGCTGGGCAAAAAAAATAAAAAGTCACCCAGATATGAAGGATTCTTGGTTGCTTCAATACTCAAAGAATGCAGATTCATCATGGTTTGGATCGGAGGAGGCATTTTCCAGTACCTGTGAGTGGGATGAGCTTCTTCTCAACTTCAATATCTCCCAAGAAACGGCTTGGATGGACTTATTGGGTGATGAAGAAGAAGAAAAAAAGGGTAAAGTATCGTCAGAGTGTAGCGACAACCCCATCGATGGTGTAAAGGAGGAAGAGGTTTGCTCAGAAGAACCCAAGGAAGTGAAGAGTTACAGAGGGGTGAGGAAACGGCCATGGGGCAAATTTGCTGCTGAGATTAGGGATTCAACCAGACGTGGTGCCAGGGTTTGGCTTGGTACATTCGACAGCGCTGAAGCAGCTGCTTTAGCTTACGACCAAGCCGCATTTTCAATGAGAGGGCCATTGGCTACTCTCAATTTCCCCATTGAAGCTGTCAAGGCATCGCTTAAGGAACTCAAGGGTCGATGTGATGAAGACAAGGGTTGGTCCCCTGTGGCGGAACTCAAGAACCGGTATTCATTGAGGAAAAGATCCAAGAACAAGAAAATCAAGCCAAAGGACGCGGCATTAAGGCAACAGCAAAACTTGTTGGTCTTTGAAGATTTGGGAGCTGATTACTTAGAACAACTGTTAATAAGTTCATGTGAGTGAAAGTACAGCTCCTTTGTTGTTTTGGGTACTTTAATCCCATTTCATATATTCTTTTCTTTTGTCAATTTCATTGCTTTGGTGGGTTTGGGGGTTTTGGGGGATTGATTTAAGCACACTCTTCAATCTTCTTCCTTATTTCATCATCTCATCTCATGTAAAGTTGAAACAACTCACGCATCTTGGAAATATACAATAATTTCACCTTCTATGTTCACATCCCTCTTCATTTTTCTTTTTTCTTTTTTTCTTTTTAACTACTTCCCTCACTTATTACACAATAATGTATTTCTATAATCTTATACACAGCTTACTGACAGCTTAACAAATTAATAGTTTAATCTGATTATATAATAGCATTGAATAGATTAAACTTCAAATCTAACCTATATTATATATGATAAAGAGTTATCAAATTTATATTTATGTAATATTAATTAATTTTACACGTATTTTTCTTATAATTTTATATGCCTGTGACTAACATCTTAACGAATTAATAGTTAAATCGATTTATATAATAGCAGTGGTCAAATAAACTTTTGAATCTAGCCTGTATTATATTATATTGATAAAAGATATAATCTTTTATAATTTGTTGAGTTGTTATTTTTTTTTTAACTTGAATAAAATAATTAAATATTTTTTAAATTTACTCAAAAATAGATAATATAACTTCAATAAAAAAAAAATGAGGGATTAAACCAAGGGCTTCCCGTTCTATGCTCGAGTTTATAGCAAGTTGAAGGATTTGAGGACTAGGTTTACAAACGGCTCCTGAAGAATTCTAATCCATTGTGAAGATAATACTACTACAACAAGATCATTTATAATATGCTTCCAACTGATGCTTGGCATCTTGGAGGCTCAAGTATACTTTTGATTAAGACCCTTCACTTGAGTTATAGAATCAACTGCTTTAGTGTAAACTGCTAGTCATAACAATGGCCTTGAAGATCTACATACACTGAAGGAAGTTTAAAGGCTGTGCGATAGAGATTTGCAAGTCAGGTTCAAGCACATTTTTATAGAGGCCAATAAGCTTGCGGATAATCCACCAAAGTTGCTAATGCCAATGTCTTTCATCTTTAATTATTCGGTCAACCCCTTTGGATATATGCAGATTGTTACAAGATGATGTTAATAGTGTTGCACAAACTGCATTTAAAGATGAAAGGGGAAGCAGGAGATGTGCCTGAGCATGGAGTTGGATAAGATAACAATATAAATGCAATTTACAAGCCACCGGACCCCAATAGTTTTTACCATTCGTTTACGTCTTCTTTTTTTTTATGTAATGTCAATAGGGTACTACTACCTACTACTAACATCCTTAAAAAGTTACCTTAAAAACCCCGATAGTAAAACTCGAACCATCCAATGGATTCCAAATCAATCTGCTTCGATTGGATTGGATTGAATTTTGTTGTTTGAAAAGTGGATGCAGGGTGAATTTTTTTGTTTTTGATAGTTGGTATGAAACGAATACAGTAATTGATTGCCCCGTCTTAACCCACTTCACTATATAAAATTATATTTAAATATTTATTTTACTTTAAAAAAATTTAAAATTTAAACATAAGTAGCGAAAATTAAAATTGAAACTAGCACGGAGTGAGATGAGAATGGATGCATCTAACATCCATTAAGGTAGTAATGGTTTTCAATATTATATATGCATAATGGAAGCGGTAATGGATTTAGTAATATCCACTATCCCATTGCCATCCTTACATAAAATAATCAAAATATATAAAAATTACTTTTAATAAATATAAATACTAAATAAATACATAAATTAATCAATAATTTTTTATATTGCAAGTACTTGAATTTAAATGAGTTGATCGAACTTAGATTAATAGCTTATTAAATAGTGCTTAAAAGAAAACACTTTTGAAAGAAAATTTGTGCTAAATAAACTGATTTTGACTCAAATTTTTAACTTTTCAAAAATAATTTTTAAAAACATTGCACTTAGTGCAAAGTCTCATAAATCTAAAATTTAATAATTTCTAATTTAATATGAACATTGAACATACGATAAGAATTTTCAAAGCAAAAATCCAATTTAATCCCCAATACTTGAAGAAAAGATTCAAACACCCAACTTTGAATTTTAATTTCAAAATTACAAAAATATGAAATTCATGTAAAATAGTACCTTTTGAATACAAATGCAGTCTGAGTCAAAGATTTTAAAAGAAAGAAAATATTGCAACAACTATTATTCTTTCCAAGGTTAATTAATGAATGCAATGTAATAAACTTGTAACTCAAAGTTTTGATTTGCTTTATAGACCATGCATGTTTTGTTGCGTTTCAAGAAGGTCCTCTAACAACTTGTTATCCAAGCACTCAAATTCAATAACTTCACTTCCTCCTCCTCTTTGGGGATTTACTCTTCCAACTGAATTACAAGATGAAGAGGCTGGAATGCTTGGATTCTGACATTGGAACTCGTTTGGGAAGTTGAGAATAGCCGAGTGACCCCGGAAAGCAAAAGCAGCCCTGTCATAAGCCCTAGCAGCCTCCTCAACCGTCTCGAAAGTTCCGAGCCATAGCCGTGCCCCTTTCCTCGTCGGATCACGAATCTCGGCTGCAAACTTTCCCCATGGTCGCCTGCGGATTCCCCTGTATCGAACTTCCCCATTTTCCATCTCATTCTTCATTTTCCTCTTCCCTCTTTGGGATGCTTCCATTTTGTTTCAATTTCTCAAGTCTATGAATCAATAAGAACATGTATAGGGTTATATATATATATATATGACATGGATTGTGGTCCTTGTATTTGGCCCCCCAAATGCATGTGCCATTTGAATAAAGCTATGGGGTGAGTCACACTTGGCGCTTGGAATTTTTTTTTTTTTTTGTGGTTGGGGGTGTTATGAAACTTCCTCACACATCCTTGAAATCTCAGGTGAGGAACAAAAGTTTCGATTTAGTCCACTTTAATTATAAAAATCAGCTCACCAATACCATATCTGAAAACTGGTGTATGAATAGAGTAGTAAAATAACTAGTTTTATGTTTTTCGGAACTAAATTTTTGAGGGTGCATGCATGAGAGCTATTTCTGATGAGGCTTTTTTTTTTTCCTTCGGCGGGCGGCGACTCTGCATTTACGGCGAGCGGATTGGTTTCTCCTTTTGGACCTGCAAGTAGAACAAATTCATGATTTTTTTAATTTCACAGTATATTGTGATCATCCCTTATTTCATGTTTCGGAACATTAAAAATTAATCAATTCAATTCAAATCCAATTATATCATTCAAATAAGTTAAACCATTACCCTTTGGAATTTAAAATTCCTAAATTGGCGTTATCAAATTTAATTGGGAAAATCAATTATGCCTATGTTGCACATGTAATTAAGATTTATTGAGGATATGTGAACACAACCCACACATGTTATATACTGATTCATATATCTAAAACTGGCATTGAATCGCTCTGATCTGAAGCAATTTGACATTGCTACCTATAATGGAATCTTCTAGCCTCCTTTGTCACCGTATCAATGGACCTTAATGGATTTGAAGAGTGGACTGTCCCTCCTCCTCCACTAGACCCTAAATCACCGTTGGGCCATCCTCCACTCACTAGACATCACGTTTCCGGTGAAACCCTTCTTTGGCCAACAAGTGAGCAACCTGATTGCCCCCTCTCTTGATATGCTAAAATTTACATCTCTCAAAACCAAACACAACCTGTTTCACTTCCTATATGTGGTTACTAATTTTCGATCGATTAATGTATGTCACTCGAAGCTTCGTTACAACCACCAAAGAATCCTCTTCAACCTCCATTGCCCAAAATCCGAACTCTTGTGCGAATTTGAGAGCCTGAGTACTAGCCAACACCTCCATTGCCAATGCATTCGATACATATCTATTCCATAGGCAAGCTGCTCCCATTATCAAACCAATGCTATTTCTAATGATAATCCCCGTACTTGTTGCCTCCAACTCATTGTAGAAACCTACATCAAAATTTACTCAGACAAAAGGCTTCGAGGGAGACCACCACACCAATGTCTCCTTGTCGCTTGTTCAATTCTTTCCCTAGTTAAGAGTTCCAACTCACAAGCGTATCCCAAAATGAAAGTAACAACTTCAATCTTCGATTGTTGCTTGCCTTCATGCACTAATTTATTTCTCGGAAGCTAAATTGTCAGATTGCAATTATGACTACTAATTTTTGCTGGTTGTTGCTCCTAAAAATTAATTGTCGAACCTAATTAATTATAGAGTCATCTGTTTGATTCACCCTCCATGTAACGCCCTAAAATGTGATAGAATAAGTTTGCTGGTTTAGTGGTAAGGCTTCAGCTTATCATTTAGTCCTATGTTTGAATCTTGTGGTGTGCAAATGTGGAATATTTTTGCTTAGGCTCTTGCTGGTTATTGAGTTTAATTTAAATGCCAAAAAAATTCTTGTTTCTTTCTTTTTCGTTTGCCTCTTGATTACTTTATTTTCTTCCTTCTTAATCTTTTGGTTCTAGACTTTATTGACTGAATCTTGGGTAGTATTACACTTGGGTCGTCCTCATTCGATGTGTAAGTTCTATTTGACATCTTGTTTCGATCTTTGTTAGCAATATTAAGTTTTGATTCGTTGGATAAAATGGGATTTTGTTTAGTATATTCCATTCCATGTGGTGATTAGTGATTTTTATGATGGTTTGATAGGCGAAGCTTTGGGAGATCAGGATCCTCCAAAGGTGTGATTGTTGTGTTGCTTGCTGTTTCGGTGGGTAAGTATCTAAACTTTGATTTTTGGGGCTGTTTAATTTTGGAAAAATGGGTGTTCTTGGATGAGAATTCGGGATGGAATTGCGGTTTAATCAATTCATTTAAACGTTATTGTAGGTTTCGGAGTGCGTTAGTTGTGTGGATATTCACATCAATAACTAGGTGTGTGAAACTAACTCGATTTATCACTTGAAACTCGAGAAAATGGGAAACAAGAGTTGTTTTCAAAATTGCCCAGCGCCATACAGCCATATGTATTTTTGTAACCCGTGTAGCTTGGTCGTGTGAAGCACACAACCGAGTGAAATCTTGCAGCCCGTGTAGGTAGGCTGTGTGGGCCATATGGGTTAGCTTTATGGGCCGTGTGGGCCTTTTTGGCCAATTTTAGGGCCATATTAGAGGTCATTTAAGGGACTAGAAAATTGGGCCTATAGGCATAATTTGGGGCCGGAAAAGTGTAAGTTTTAGCACGTAAACATACATGGGTAAGCTTAGGAGGTATGTTAAGTAGATTATGTTGTAGTAACCATATGCTATACAATAATCCGTAGGAAAATATGTGTAAGCATGAAATGTGATTTATAATATGTATATGTTGATTTTATGATTATGTTTACGAGTATGCTTATGTTTTTGGGTGGGTTATAATATATGAAGAAAGTATTATATGACAGTTTTTACTGCAATTATAGCGGTTAGACTGCAAATTTATGTCTGGCTGCTCAGTTGCATATTTATGAGTGGCACACCTCCACATTTTGGTGTGATTGGATGGATGGACTCTTCTAATCTTATTTGTGGTGATTAGCTAGTCGGAGGTGGTATGTAGCGGATGAGGATAGGACATGATATGATATGTTTTGATTCGATATGATATGATACGTATGATATGATAAGATATGAGTTAGCTTGAAATCTAATATAGTATGAAATATTAAAAGATATGCTTTGATTTGAATTTCGTTATGCTATGTCACGTTTTGATATATATTTATTTGCATTGAAATTTGTGGGCCAAATCACACATTGGGCTTAAAAGCTCACGCTTTAAAGGTATATTCCATTTAAAGGTATCCGAACGCTTAACCCCTGCTATTGCTGGTGCAAAAGTCATTTCATTCCCCATATTTTTTACTTTTCCAAATGATAGATATGATCTTCTCTCAATTTCAACAAAAAAAAATAGTGTAATTTTCCTGGTCTTAACTCTATTTCTGAAAGCCATTTAAGTACCACATTAGAACCAACTTCAATCAATAATGGACAACATGTTGCCGATCCCATTCCTTCATATAACTCAAGCGTGACTCCAATTGACTTCACTTCTGCCAATTCAGCATTTTTTGTCTTGCTCGGACTCGTGAATAATGCTCGCGTCACTCCATCTTCATCTCT
Source organism: Gossypium longicalyx (assembly GCA_025698465.1). Lineage (NCBI taxonomy): Eukaryota > Viridiplantae > Streptophyta > Magnoliopsida > Malvales > Malvaceae > Gossypium > Gossypium longicalyx. Next base: position 2,793,464 of record CM047001.1, on the reverse strand, counting down.
CAATACCCCTCCACCTCCAGCTTTGTCCTCGAACACTACCTCGCATAAATTAAAATTCAGCTAACCCTTTGGAGGAAACCGCCAACTCATCTCCAAGCCCTTATAAGTTTTGTTATGAGACCTGCATTTTAAAGGACAGTACCACCAAGAACTTTCAGTTAAAATTACTTCATTATACACCGCCCTTACCCACATCAATGCTTTCATCTTAGAATGGAAAACAATAGATGCATGTGTATGTGTATTCCTAGTCATGAAAGGGAAAATAATAGTTATTGCATTTGAATTTACAGATATTATGGGAGTGGTTGGTGAGGGATGTTGCACAGATTATCACCGTGGGCCATGTACGCATGGAAAAGATGATCAATCTCCTGACGGCGACTGCTTTAAGTTTTGTACCACTGAGATGCTCTTTGCAAAAATAATGATGTGTGCCATTGCGCTTGTTGACATTAATTGTAAGCAACCAAAAATTTAAAACTCTTTTTTTTTAATCTTTTTAATCTATTTATTTATCCATGATGTTAGATTTATTATTATTTAGTAAGCATAAAATGCTTTCTAGCCTGAGCAATGATTCTTGGAAGCAACTGACTACTCTTTAGCCACATCACGAAGAGAAGCCACCGAACGTGGGTGGTGTCGATGCAGAACCATCGATGGGGAAGCGGATCTTTTCAAAGATAAACTACTTTATATGTTTTAGCCCCTCTATGTTGCTTCAATGGAGTTGTGCTAGATATTTATCCCGTCAAGGTTCATCACCTCACCAATGATAAGAATCTCACCATGTATCATCCGTTGCTTATAAATTACATCAAGCCATTAACATATTATTGGAAAATGTACACATATTATAATAAACATGTAATTTTTTTTATATATTTGAAAATTTTAAATTTAATAATATTGGTAATTAACTTTTATAAAATCAACTCACAAACGCAAATCAAATACTAAAATTTTAATATTGTTACCATTATATATTAAAATATATAATTTTTGTAAAATATAAATTCCAACTTGGACAAATAAAAAAAATAGATACCATATTTAAAAAAAAAAGTGTCAAATTTAAGTATCAAATAATATATTAAGCCTTTTTAGAATGATAAAATCAAAATTTTTTATTTTGTTGGGAGTATAAATTAGAGAAAAGATTGTATGAAATAGTGACATCACGTTTCATCTTGAAAAAAATCAAATTCAAAATAAAATTTTAAAATTGAAGATGAAGTTATGTGATATAAAATTATTGAAAAACGATAATATATATGTTTCGTATAATCTTTCCTCGGATAAATTATAATTAATATGATAAGGAAATGACTTTTTTTTTTTAATGGATGGATTAGCTAAGCTCCTAACTATTATTCAAACGAAGCTACGTTGGAACACTGGTTCCTGCACCCTTGGCCTAAATAATTAAAATAAAGTTTACCCAGCCGACCGGCGGGCAGCCCAACCGATCCCCACTTACTCAGTAATTACATCACCAACGAGTCGGCATCACCGCTGAATTACTGAACCAAAAACAAAAAAACAAAAAAGGAAAGAAAAAGACAGTTGCCTAGTTGGTCGTCAGAGATTATGACGGCGGCGCGTGAACGGTATAATAATGGGATATGCCAAAAGCTACTTCCCTTCCTTTTTTTTATGGATATGTGAGGCAGTCAAGTCCTGATGGAGGACTTAATTAAATAAGAAATAACTTTGGGTGATTAAAATATATATATTATGTTGTAACCTAGGAAGTGACCATTTGCGACAAACCTGAATACTGGATTCCTTTGTCTTGTGGGGCATAATTCTTATTACCTTGTTTGGACTGAATTATAAATTGTCAAATTAGCATGGACTGTGTCAACATACGGTGGGTGGGACACCATTGTTCACCTTCACACGTGACCACGCTCTTGTCACGTAACATAATTTTCCTGTTCAGTTCAATGAAGGTAAAAGTATAGTAAGCTGTTATATTTAGGGACAGATTTTATTTCAGTTTTTTTATCGAAAAAATAGTTAAATTAGTTCTTCTACATATTGAAATGTGTAAATTAAACTATGTGTAAATTTATGACGTGGAGCATTTAATCCATGCTGAAAATTATTTTTACGAGTAAATTATAAAAATGGACACCGACCTATGCCATTTGTTTTATTTTAGTAGTCCAACTATTAATTTATTTCAATTTAGCCACTAAACTATTCGAAATTAAATATTTTAGTCACGAACTAATATTGACTTTTTCTATTGGTTTAGTATCAAAATTAGCCATCTAATATTTACACATTTTAATAATTCGATCCTAAATATAAAAAAAATAACAAATTTAACCCTCAATGTTTTAATTCTAATTCTAAAAAAATCAATAAATTTAACTCTTAATATTTACAAAATCCGTTAATTTTAATCATACTCTAAAAACTCTAAAAACTAGAAAAAAAACTTGTCACTTATCGGCTAACCATATGAAAATTAAAGCAACAAAAAAATTTACTTTTTTAAAGTCAAATATGAGTTATATAAATTAAGATGAAAGTAGATTTTATAGTTTAAAGTAATAATATAAAAATGATTTAATGTCGGTCCCTAATCTAGGGTTTTTCAAACCACTTTCCTCGTTGAGAGGAAATTGATTACATTATTACACTAACAAGTGGCTTCCACTTTGGTAAGAAAGCACCAAGTTAACATGGCAAATGCATCATTCTTTGTGCACTCATGGGTCCATACGTTTCAACCCCGCCGCCGTACGTCACCTTATTCTTCTATATGTTTTTTTCATATTTAGTAATGTGTAATTATCTAGTGGTTACTCATGTTATCTCTTAAATATGTGATCCGAAGTTAAAATTATGCTTATGAAAATTAGATCACATTTTATGGTTATTTGTAAACATTTCTTTTCGTATTTTCAGATACAATTTATGGGGGTTTGTAGGTTGTTTTGTACACAAATTCTTGTGAGGTTTTCGCGAAATTTTTGTAGTTTTTCGCTTCTAGAATTAATTTTCTTTTGTTTGTTTCTTATAAAAAGAATTAATAGGTTAATGGATCGTTACCCTAATGATATAACATAATAAAAAGTTTTTCTAACTCACGTAATAAGACGAAAAGAATAGTTAAAAAAATAAGTAAAGAATAATAAGAAAGAAAAAAGATGGAATTGAACAACTGTATAGAATTTTTTGTGCATCGCATATAATTTTACAATGAAATTATAAGACAATGATCACTCTTCTTTTTTTTCAGAAAAATTCAAAAATACTATGACGACTCCATTGCTTTATATATTTATTTCATTGTGATTCAGCAATCCCAAATTTCTTTAAAAAAAAAAAAGATATTTAATCACTGTTGTCGACGATAGATACCCTAATTACGACAAAAAAATGGTGTCGATCATGTTCTTTTCTTACGAATATTAATTCTTTTAGAATTCTTTCAGTAATGAAATCTTATCACTTCCTTAATTTACAATTTTCAACATTTAAAAATTCTATAAAAATAAATTTTTAAAAGAAACTGAAAAAGCCCCTTTAAATATTCATTTAAAGTAAGTGATCAGATGTCATATTTAGTTATAACTTCGATTAAATTATTTAATTAGTCCCTTTGTTATATAAATTAAACGATTTAATACGTGAAGAAATAAATTTAAACGACAGAAAGTATTGGATACTAAAACACACTAAAATTTAATATTTTTCATATTTTAGTATTAAAAGAGAGAGAAAAATAAATCAACCTTTCATGTGAAATAATTAAAATTCTATAAACAGAAATTAAATTGAAATCTTTAGAGTGAACAAATTAATGCAAAAGAAATCAAATTAATAACCTTTGGAGCCAAACATAATTTATCGTATTATGTATCTGTATCAGGGGTGAATTCAAAAATCATTTTAAGTTGAAGGAATTGAAATATAAATTTTTGAGTAGTTAAAATATAAATTTATTATTTTATAAAAATATTTATTTTAAAAGAGGTAAAGTGTAATTTAACCATTTATTGATTTCTAATTTAAACATTTGTGCATAGCAAATTTTCTTTAATCATAGATATTGATAGTTATTGTAGGGCTTCTAAATAATTAAAGTTCTTGGTTATTAATGAAATATAAACTTTAGTTTAAGATAATGTATATCTAATTACTTTATTATAAAATTTTTATTGAATTAATGTATAAATTAATTGGATATCAATTTAGTCGTAAAAAAATTAATATATATTATATTTTATATGATAATCCAAACTTAATTGGAAGAAAATTAGTATACTCTAAATGATAACTAATATTATTCTAATGATATCTTTAAATAAAATAAATTAAAATTAAAAATTTAATATACAAAATTTCTACTATTAATGTTAAATAATTTTTCCTAAAAATAAAAATAAGTTTTTGTGTGAAATAATCTAATGTATATAAAATATTTGTGTGATAGTTTGTCAATTTAAGTGTGTTCACATCTGCTAAATTCTGGTATATATAGAGGATGCCATACTTCAAATCTTGCCAGACAAAACCTAGTTTGTGACTCGTCAAGGAGGAAAAAAACCAAGCTGGGCAAAAAATCACCCAGGATGGGGGAGGAGTCTTGGTTGTTTCAATACTCAAATGCAGAATTATCAGCGTTTGGATCGGAGGAGGCGTTTTCCAGTAGCTGTGAGTGGGATAAGCTCCTTCTCAAGTTCAATATCTCCCAAGAAACGGCTTGGATGGACTTATTGGATGTTGAAGAAGAAGAAGAAGAGGAGGAGGAAAGGGGTAAAGCATCGTCAGAGTGTAGCAACAACTCCATCGATGGCGTAAAGAAGGAAGAGGTTTGCTCAGAAGAACACAAGGAAGTGAAGAGTTACAGAGGGGTGAGGAAACGGCCATGGGGCAAATTTGCTGCTGAGATTAGGGATTCAACCAGACGTGGTGCCAGGGTTTGGCTTGGAACATTCGACAGCGCTGAAGCAGCTGCTTAAGCTTACGACCAAGCCGCATTTTCAATGAGAGGACCATTGGTTACTCTCAATTTCCCCATAGAAGCTGTCATGGCTTAAGGAACTCAAGTATCGATGTGATGAAGACAAGGGTTGGTCCCCTGTGGTGGATCTCAAGAACCGGTATTCATTGACGAAAAGATCCAAGAACAAGAAAATCAAGCCAAAGGACGCGGCATTAAGGAAACAGCAAAACTTGCTGGTCTTTGAAGATTTGGGAGCTGATTACTTAGAACTGTTGTCAATAAGTTCATGTGGGTGAAAGTAGAGCTTCTTGGTTGCTTTGGGTACTTTAATCCCATTTCATATCTTCTTTTCTCTTGTCAATTTCATTGCTTTGGTGAGGTGATTGATTTTAAGCACACTCTTCAATCTTCTTCCTTCATCTCATCTCGTATTGGGTCTCTTGTCACACATCATGGAAATGGACAATAATTTCACCTCTTATGTTCACATATTCCCTCTTTTCTTATTTTTTTTTTTAAACTATTTACCTCACTTATTGCATAATAATGTATTTATATACCATTCATGAACACCTTAATAAATTAATAGTTTAATCTGATTATATAATAGCATTGAATAGATAAAACTTCAAATCTGGCTTATATTATATATGACAAAGAGTTATCAAATTTATATTTATGTAATATTAATTAATTTTACACGTATTTTTCTTATAATTTTATCTGTCTACGTCTGACATCTTAACGAATTAATAGTTAAATCGATTTATATAATAGCAGTGGTTATGTAAACCCTTAAATCTAGCCCGTATTATATTATATTGATAAAAGATATACTATTTTATAAATTTTTGGGTTATTAACTTTTTTTAACTTGAATAAAATAATTAAATAATTTTTAATTTACTCAAAATTGGATAATACAACTTCAATAAAAAAAAATGAGGGATTAAACCAAGGGTTTCCCGTTCTATGCCCGAGTTTATAGGTACAGTTGAAGGATTTGTGGACTAGGTTTACAGAAGGCTCCTGAAGAATTCTAATCCATTGTGAAGATAATACTACTACAACAAGATCATTTATAATGTGCTTCCGATTGATGCTTGGCATCTTGGAGGCTCAAATATGCCTTTGATTAAGCATTCATTCGAGTTACAGAATCAACTGCTTTATTATAAACTGCTAGTCACAACAATGGCCTTGAAGATCGTCATACACTGAAGGAAGTTCAAAGGCTGTGCGATAGAGATTTGCAAGTCAGGTTCAAGCACATTTTTATAGAGGCCAATAAGCTTGCGGTTCATCTGCCAAAGTTGCTAATGCCAATGTCTTTCATCTTTAATTATTCGGTCAACCCCTTTGGATATATGCAGATTGTTACTAGATGATGTTAATAGTGTTGCACAAACTGCATTTAAAGATTAAAGGGGAAGCAGGAGATGTGCCTAAGCATGGAGTTGGACAAGATAACAATATAAATGCAATTTACAAGCCACCGGACCCCAATAGTTTTTAACATTCGTTTTATTAATCTTTTTTTTTTTTTATGTAATGTCAATAGAGTACAGCTACCCCTACTAAAACCCTTAAAAAGTTACATTAAAATCAGAACTTCAACCACCTAATAGGTCCCGAATCAATCTGTTTTGATTGGATTGAATTTTTTTACTTGAAAAGTGGATTCGAGACGAAACAGACTTTTTGTTTTGAATAACGACTTACTTCACTATATAAAATTACTATTTTATCCTTGTATATATAAACTATTAAAATAATAAAATTGTAATAATATAATATAGAAAAAGAAATCATATATTTTATGTTTAATTATTTTTAAAAAATTATATTTAAATATTTATTTTACTTTAAAAAGATTAAAAATTTTAAAGTTAAGTAGCAAAAATTAAAATTGAAAGCAGTACAAGATGGGGCGAGGATGAATGCATTCAACATCCATGAAGGTAGTAGTGATTTTTAATATTATTTATCCAAGCTTGGGGTTTAGGGTTTAAAAGTTAGGACCTTAAGATTGTTTTAGAGTCCAGTTGCCTAAGACGGGAAGGGAGTACAAAAAAAAATTCAGCTTTTAATGTGAGAAAAAAAATTCAAACTATAATAAGTTAATTAAATTGATAGGATTTTCAATTTTTTATCATAAATGTTTCATCTTTTAGGGTTTCAATAATTTTTCAACTTTTATTATATTATATTTTATATATTTTTTAAAAGGGACCAATTTATTGTTTTGACTAAGGTCCCAAAACATTATATATTCATAATGGAAAACGGTGATGGATTTAGCAATATCCACCTCGCCTTTGTGATTCTTACTTAAATTAATCAAAATATATAAAAATTATTTTTTAAATAAATATAAATGCTAAATATATACATAAAATAATCCATAAATTTATATATTGCAACTACTTGAATTTAAACAAGCTGATCCAACTTAGATTAACACTTGGTACTAAGTCTCATCAAATCTAAAATTTAATCATTTCTAATTTAGTATGAACATTGGACATCCAATTGTAATACGATAAGAATTTTCAAAGCAAAAATCCAATTTAATCCCCAAAACTTGGAGAAAAGATTCAAACACCCAACTTTGAATTTTAATTTCAAAATTACAAAAATATGAAATTCATGTAAAATAGTACCTTTTGAATACAAATGCAGTCTGAGTTAAAGATTTTAAAAGAAAGAAAATATTGCAACAACTATTATTCTTTCCAAGGTTAATTAATGAATGCAATGTAATAAACTTGTAACTCAAAGTTTTGATTTGCTTTATAGACCATGCATGTTTTGTTGCGTTTCAAGAAGGTCCTCTAACAACTTGTTATCCAAGCACTCAAATTCAATAACTTCACTTCCTCCTCCTCTTTGGGGATTTACTCTTCCAACTGAATTACAAGATGAAGAGGCTGGAATGCTTGGATTCTGACATTGGAACTCGTTTGGGAAGTTGAGAATAGCCGAGTGACCCCGGAAAGCAAAAGCAGCCCTGTCATAAGCCCTAGCAGCCTCCTCAACCGTCTCGAAAGTTCCGAGCCATAGCCGTGTCCCATTCCTCGTCGGATCACGAATCTCGGCTGCAAACTTTCCCCATGGTCGCCTGCGGATTCCCCTGTATCGAACTCCCCCATTTTCCATCTCATTCTTCATTTTCCTCTTCCCTCTTTGGGATGCTTCCATTTTGTTTCAATTTCTCAAGTCTATGAATCAAGAAGAACATGTATAGGGTTATATATATATATGACATGGATTGTGGTCCTTATATTTGGCCCCCCAAATGCATGTGCCATGTGAATAAAGCTATGGGGTGAGTCATACTTGGCGCTTGGAATTTTTGTTTGTTTTTTTTTTTTTTTTTTTTTTTTGTGGTTGTGGGGGTGTTATGAAACTTCCTCACACATCCTTGAAATCTCAGGTGAGGAACAAAAGTTTCGATTTAGTCCACTTTAATTATAAAAATCAGCTCACCAATACCATATCTGAAAACTGGTGTATGAATAGAGTAGTAAAATAACTAGTTTTATTATGTTTTTCGGAATTAAATTTTATGAGGGTGCATGCATGAGAGCTATTTCTGATGAGGCTTTTTTTTTTTTTTCTTCGGCGGGCGGCGGCTCTACGTTTACGGTATCATCCCTTATGTCATGTTTTACAACATTAAAAAATAATTAATTCAATTCAAATCCAGTTATATCATTCAAATAAGTTAAACCATTACACTTTGCAATTTAAAATTCTAGCGTTATCAAATTTAATTTGCAAAATCATTGTCTATGTTGCACATGTAATTAAGATTCATTGATGATGTGTTAACACAACCCACACCACATGTTATATTCCGTTTTAGATATCCAAAATTAATATTGAAACGCTTTGATTTGAAGCAATCTGCCTGTTAGCTATAATTAAATCTTTTAATCTCTTTTGTCATCATATCGATGGATCTCAATTAACCTGAAAAGTGGACTGTCCCTCTTCCTCCACCAGTCCCTAAATCAACATCGAGCCGTCCTCCACTCACCAGACATCACGTTTCCGACGAAACCCTTCTTTGGCCAACAGGTGAGTAACCCGATTTCCCCTCTCTTGATATGCTGAAATTTACATATCTCAAAATCAAGCACAACATGTTTCGCTTCATATGTATGGTTGCTAATTTCCGATCAATCAATGCATGTCACTCGGAGCTTCGTTATAACAACTAAGGAATCCCCCTCAATCTCCACTACCCAAAATCCCAACTCCTATGCGGATCTGAGAGCCTGGGTACCAGCCAACACCTCCACTGCCAATGCATTTGGTACATATCTATTCCATAGGCAAGCTGCTCCCATTATCAGACCAGTGATATTTCTAATGACAATCCCCGTACTCGCTGCCTCCAACTCCTTGTAGAAACCTACATCAAAATTTACTCGGACAAAAGGCTTCAAGGGAGACCACCACACCACCTGTCTCCTCTACCACTCTTTCAACTCTTTCCCCAGTCAATAGTTCCAACTCACAAGCGTATCCCAAAATGAAAGTACCAACTTCAATCTTGCAATTATGGCTATTAATTTTTGCTGGTTACTGTTCCCAGAATATAACGGTCGAACTCAATTAGCCATAGAATCTTCTATTTGATTCACCCTCCAATTAATTCCAAGCTCTTGCCAAACCTACAGAGCAAATGAATAATCGCGACTTGCATATATATTGATTCCAAAGTCCTCACTCAAATTCATTAACTTAGAGCTAGAAATGTTGATTTTACGTTTCACATGCTTTCAAGAGTAGTAAATTTGGAAAATACCAGCATGTAGTTATGGCTATGAATTGGGATTTTTGACATTTTTATCAAAGGAAATTTATTAAAATTTAACAGTACTATAAATTGCATATTCAAGATGAACTTGGTAAAAACAAAAGTTTTATTATTTGTTGTCCTCGTCCTATCTGTAGGTATGTGACATTATTTTGCAGATAAAATTGTATAAACATGTTAATTTAATTTATTTTTTAATTTGATGTATTTTATAGTTGAATATATAATTCAGGAAATGCAATCCTAGTCATGAAAGGGAAAATAATAGTTATTGCATTTGAATTTACAGACATTATGGGAGTAGTTGGTGAGGGATGTTGCGCAGATTATCACCGTGGGCCATGTACGCATGGAAAAGATGATCAATCTCCTGACGGCGACTGCTTTAAGTTTTTGCAAAAATAATGATGTGTGCCATTGCGCTTGTTGACATTAATTGTAAGCAACCAAAAATTGATGTTAGATTTATTATTATTTAATCTTTGAAATAGTGAGATCAGTAACAAAAAGAAAAAAGAGTAAGCATAAAATGCTTTCTAGCCTGAACAATGATTCTTGGAAGCAACTGACTACTCTTTAGCGGGATCACGAAGAGGAGCCACCGATCGTGCGTGGTTTCGATGCGGAACCATCGGCGGGAAAACGGATCTCTTTTCAAAGATAAACTACTTTATAACTTTCTAGAGGAGGGGAGGTAATTGTTATATGTTTTACCTTCTCTGTGTCGCTTCGATGGAACTGTGCTAGATATTTATCCCGTCGAGGCCCCATCACCTCACCAATGATAAGAACCTCACCGTGTATCATTTGCCGCTTGTAAAATACATCAAGCCATTAACATACTGTTGGGAAATGTGTCTATAATCTATTTTGATACTTAAAAATTAGAAATCGTTAAACATATAATCTAAAATGTTAATCCTGTTGATTTGGTAGTCTCATCCAATCAGCTCTTTCCATGTTTATTGTCACGTCATTAATTATACAAATAAAAAATTATTGTAATTTTCATTTTACTTTCTGAATAAAAAAAAATTAAAAATTGAAAACTTAGGTTAATTTCATTGAACCCCGAAGAACCCATTTAAACTGAATTATTCTCTTTGCAATTGAAAAAAAGCAATACAAAATGAGAAATTGATAAGAGGAAAAAGAAGAATAAAAAGCAATGGAATTTGGGTTTTAGGTGGATTTTGAGAAAGTTTTCTTGTATGGTTAGTTGAGTAGAAAATTGTGGGTGTCATTTGCTTATTGGTACCGATAAATCAGGGGTGAAGTTAGAAAATTTTTTTTGGAGTAGAGATTAAGTTATATATTTTTATTAGAGTTAAAAATGTAATTTTAATATTACATTAATATATATTTTTATAGTTTTAAAAAGGATTAATGTCTAATTTGGAAGAAGGGATTGTATGAAACTGTGATTCTACATCATCCCTATCTCTTTCCAATAGGAGAATAACAAATTAGGTTTTTCCTCCTGGTTTCCATAAAATGCTAAAAATTAGGAGGAAAAATCTGATTTGTCGTTCTCTTGTTTAAAAAGGATAGGGATAACGTAGAATCACAGTTTCATACAACCCTTTCTCATAATTTGGTACTTGAGTTTAACATTATTTTCTTTTGTGGTACTTGCGTTATTTTTTGGTCTAATGTGATACATATATTTGACAACGGTTATACATTTTGGTACATGAAGATAACAATGTTAACTTTTTATTTTTAAATTTGGGTTTTAGAGTTGATTTGATGAAATCTCATAATTAATTAATAATATTAGCAATTAACGTTCATCAAATCAACTGTAAAACATGAATTAGATCACATCATCAGACTGTATTTAACAAATCAAACACAAATTTAAATAAATTCACAATTTATACTAAATCTATTCTATTAACAAAATCATGAAAAATTCAAACCTAATAATATTAAAAATTAACTTTCACCAAATCAAATCTAAAATGCAAATTAAATACTAAAAGTTAACATTGTTACCTTTAGATATCAAAATATATAACTTTTGTAAAATACAGATATCAACTTGGACCAAAAAAAAAAAACTTAGATACCATATTAAAAAAAAGTGTCAAACTTGAGTATGAAATAATATATTAAGCCTTTTTAGAATGATTAAATAAATTTTTTTTATTTTTTTGGGAGTATAAATTAAGAAAAAGATTGTATGAAACAGTGACATTTCATCCTGAATTACAGTATTTTTATCCTGAAAAGAATCAAATCCAAATTAAAAATCCTGAAATTGAAGATAAAATTATTGATGTAATATAAAACTATTGAAAAACGATAATATCTCTATTTTATACTATCTTTTCTCGGATAAATTATAATTAATATGATAAGGAAATGACTTTTATTTAAATGGATGGATTAGCTAAGCTCCTAACTATTACTCAAACGAAGCTACGTTGGAACACTGGTTCCTGCACCCTTGCTCTAAACAATTGAAGTAAAAGTTTACCCAGCCGGCCGGCGGGCAGCAAAACCGATCCCCATTTACTCAGCAATTACATCACCAACGAGCCGGCATCACCGCTGAATTACTGAACCAAAAAAAAAAAAAAAAAGGGAAAGAAAAAGACAGTTGCCCTAGTTGGTCGTAAGAGATGATGACGGCGGCGCGGGAACGGTATAATAATGGGATTTGCGAGGCAGTCAAGTCCTGATGGAGGACTTAATTAAATAAGAAATAACTTTGGGTGATTAAAAAATATATATTATGTTGTAACCTAGGAAGTGACCATTTACGATAAACCTGAATATTGGATTCCTTTGTCTTGTGGGGCATAATTCTTATTACCTTGTTCGGACTGAATTATAAATTGTCAAATTAGCATGGACTGTGTCAAGCATGGACTGTGTCAACATACGGTGGGTGGGACACCATTGTTCACCTTCACACGTGACCATGCTCTTGTCACGTAACATAATTTTCCTATTCAGTTAAATGAAGGTAAAACAGTAAGCCATTATATTTTGAGACGGATTTTATTTCGGCTCTTCTATTAAAAAGATGGTCAAATTAGTAGTTATAAATTTCTAAATGTGCAAATTAACCCATCTATTAAATGACGAAGTGGAACATTAAATCCAAGCTAAAAAATTATATTTATGGCTAAATTATAAAAATGGTCACTCAACTATTAATTAATTTTAATTTAGTCACTAAATTATTCAAAATTAAATATTTTAGCCACTCTGAATTGATGTCGGCTTTTTTATTGGTCTAGTAACAAAATTAACCTTCTAATGTTTACGCATTTTAATAATTTGATCCCAAATATAAAAAAAATTCACAAATTTAGCCGTTAATATTTACAAAATTTATTATTTTAGTTTTAATTCTAAAAATTTCAATAAATTTAGCACTTAATATTTACAAAACCCTTCAATTTAATCATAACTCTAAAAACTAAAAAAAAAACTTATTTTTAACCATTTATTACTCATAGACTAATTCATGTAAAAATTAAAATAAGAAAAGAATTATTTTTTTTTGTGAATTATAATAACAGGGTAAAACCCGAACAATAAATGTGACTAACGCAACTCAAACCTAAATCATACCTAAAACGATAAACATACTTAACTATCATGCCATCATATGAGTTTCGAAAAATTATTCATTTTCAATTCAAATATGAGTAATAGAAATTAAGATGAAAGTAGATTTTGTAGTTTAAAGCAATAATATAAAAATGATTTAACGTCGGTCCCTAATCTATGGTTTTTCAAACCACTTTCCTCGTTCAGAGGAAATTAATTACATTATTACACTAACAAGTGGCTTCCACTTTGGTAAGAAAGCACCAAGTTAACATGCCAAATGCATCATTCTTTGTGCACTTATGGGTCCATATGTTTCAACCCCGCCGCCGTACGTCATCTTATGCTTCTATATGTATTTTCATATTTAGAAAGGATGGTAGTTTCTCATGTTATCTCAAAACAACGTGATCGGAAATTTAAATTGTCTTCATGAGAATTTGATCACATTTTATGGTCATTTGTAAATATTTCTTTCTATGTTTTCGAATAATTTATAGGGATTTGTTCCTTTTTTGTACATAAATTTTTTTAGATAATTTCCACGAAATTTTAATAGTTTTTTCGCTTCTAAAATAAATTCTTTTATTTGTATCTCTTAAAAGGAATTAGCGGGTTGATAGATTATTACCTTAATGATATAACATAATAAAAGGTTTTTCTAACTTACGTAACGAGACGAGAAGAAAAGCTAAAAATAACTAAATAATAATAAGAAAGAAAAAAGATAGAGTTGAACAACTGTATAATTTTATTTTATTTTTTTTGCATTGCATAAGACTTTACAATGAAATTTCTCTTCTTTTTTTTATCGAAAAAGGAAAAAGAAAAAAAATAGAGAGCGTCTATTAGGTCCAGACCTTAAATAATTCAATGACCACCCTTCATGTTAAATAATTAAAATTCTATAAAAAGAAATTAAATTGAAAAAACTTTACGGTGACCAAATGCAAAAGAAATCAAATTAATAACTTTTGTAGCCAAACATATTTATCAAATTATGTATCAGGGTCGAATTCAAAAATCATTTTAAGGGGAGGAATTGAATTATAAATTTTTGAGTGGCATATATTACTTTATAATTTCATTATTTTATAAAAGGACTTACTAGAATCTTTTTTTATTTTAAGAAGGGCAAAGTACAATTTTACTATATATTAATTTCTAATTTAAACATTTCTTAATGGACCTACATAATAAATTTTTCATTTTGGGGCCAAGCCCTAATGTATTTTAGTTGCTAAAGTCAAATTTTGAGATATATCTCATCTATACTTATTATAAATTTTTTATTATATTAATGTCTAAATTAACTGGATATTAACTCAGTAGTAAAAAAAAATTAATATACATAATTTTTTAGATGATAACGCAAACTCAATAGAAGAAAATTAGTATACTCTGAATGATAAATTATATTATTATAATAATATTTTTACATTTTAATAATTTTATATGATGTTTAAATAAAATAATTTAAAATTAAAGATTTAATATACAAAGTTTTGACTATTGTTAAATAATTTTTCTAAAAATAAAAATAAATTATTGTGTGAAATAATCCAATGCATATAAAATATTTGTGTGATAGTTTCTTAATTTAAGTGTGTTCACATCTGCTAAATTCTGGTATATATAAAGGGTGTCATACTTCAAATCTTGTGACACAAAACCTAGTTTGTGACTCGTCAAGGAGGAAAAAACAAGCTGGGCAAAAAATCACCCAGTTATGGAGGAGGAGTCTTGGTTGTTTCAATACTCAAATAATGCAGAATTATTAGCGTTTGGATCGGAAGAGGCGTTTTCCAGCAGCTGTGAGTGGGATGAGCTCCTTCTCAAGTTCAATATCTCCCAAGAAACGGCTTGGATGGACTTATTGGGTGATGAAGAAGAAGAAAGGGGTAAAGCATCGTCAGAGTGTAGCGACAACTCCATTGATGGCGTAAAGGAGGAAGAGGTTTGCTCAGAAGAACCCAAGGAAACGAAGAGTTACAGAGGGGTGAGGAAACGGCCATGGGGCAAATTTGCTGCTGAGATTAGGGATTCAACCAGACATGGTGCCAGGGTTTGGCTTGGTACATTCGACAGTGCTGAAGCAGCTGCTTTAGCTTACGACCAAGCCGCATTTTCAATGAGAGGACCATCGGCTACTCTCAACTTCCCCATTGAAGCTGTCAAGGCATCGCTTAAGGAACTCAAGTGTCGATGCGATGAAGACAAGGGTTGGTCCCCTGTGGTGGATCTCAAGAACCGGTATTCATCGAGGAAAAGATCCAAGAACAAGAAAATCAAGCCAAAGGACGCGGCATTAAGGCAACAGCAAAACTTGCTGGTCTTTGAAGATTTGGGAGCTGATTACTTGGAACAACTGTTAATAAGTTCATGTGAGTGAAAGTAGAGCTCCTTGGTTGCTTTGGGTACCTTAATCCCATTTCATATCTTCTTTTCTCTTGTCAATTTCATTGCTTTGGTGGGGGCGTTGATTTAAGCACACTCTTCAATCTTCTTTCCTTACTTCATCATCTCATCTCATATTGGGTCTCTTGTAAAGTTGAAACAACTCACACATCATAGAAATGTACAATAATTTCACCTTTTATGTTCACATCACTCTTTTCATTTTTTGGTAACCTACTTCCCTCACTTATTGCAAAATAATATATTTCTATAATCTTATAAACAGCTCACAGACAGCTTAATAAATTGGTAGTTTAATCTGATTATATAATTGCATTGAATAGGTAAAACTTCAAATTTAGCTTATATTATATATGATAAAGAGTTATCAATTTTATATTTATGTAATATTTTTTTTTTACAATTTTATACGCTTGTGACTGACATCTTAATAAATTAACACTTAAATCGAATTATATAATAACAGTGACCAATATGTATAAGAGAAATAATGTATTTCTATAATCTTCACTGACAGCTTAACAAATTAATAGTTTAATCTGATTATATAATAGCATTGAATGGGTAAAACTTGAAATCTAACCTATATTATATATGATAAAGACTAATCAAATTTATATTTACGTAATATTAATTAATTTTATATGTATTTTTTTATAATCTTATACTGACATCTTAATGAATTGATAGTTAAATCAAATTATATAATAGCAATGATCAAGTAAACCCTCGAATCTAGCCAAGGCTACCATTCGATCTACTAATCAATTCCCTTCACGAAACACATGCTTAAGTTCAATTTCCCAATCACAAACAATTAATCTTTTTTTTTTTTTAGCACAACATTATCATAATTCATCTCGCCCTTCATACGAATAAAATCCAAAGCTACTACACTATTTATTTGCAGAATCCACCATATATTCATATAATTTACTAATTGAAATTGAATTTAATTAAGAATTATACAATTGAATGTATGTATAAGGTTATCTATCCATTGAATTAGACAAATTTGGTAAGTTGATTTGGTGGAATATTCTTCGATTTTAGTAAGTATGCTTTAGTTTCTGTTGATTTAATTGTATTTTTTAGTTTGTATTTTATTGTGGTATTAGTTGAATAAATTGACATTACATTAAAAAATTTTGATTTAGGGATTATTTTGTTTGTTTAAAGATTTTTTTTAAATCTGTTAATATATTACTTTAATAACAATTTTGACTTTTTATTTAATTTTTTATTTAAAATTTTTTGTCTATAATCTCTCCTTTTTTTTCCCTTTATATATTGTTGTAATATATTCGTATTCTATGAATCTATAGTGAAAATGCTACGAATACAAATTATGTGTTATATCTAGATTTGTCTATGGGTCAAGCTGGACTCACTTGAAAAGTGAGAAGATTTGAATAAAAATATAAGCTTGGCCAAAAAATAAGGCCCATCTAGAAAATGAATCGAGCCTAAGGTAAAACCTTTTTTGCCCGAATATGCAAAAAAGAATCTTTGTTCTTTTTGTTGTTTTTTTTTTTACTATTTTGCTACTATTTCACTATTACGTTATTACTATTTTCTTATTATTGTTTGGATATTGTATAACTTTTATTTTATTGTTAATTTTGTTACTATTTTAGATGTATTTGCTTGTTAAGTTGCACCTATCTTAGTGTTTTTTTAAGGAAACATATTTTTTTTAATTTATTTCCAATTTATTAAGAAATATTTATTTTAATATTTTTAGTATTTTTGATGTATTATATTTTTTAAAATTTATATAAAAAATTTAATACGATCGAACCCGGGTTTTAGCATCTTTATCCAAACCGGAATTGAACAAAATTTTAAACCAACTTTTCAGGCTCAACCCGGCCCATGACCCCCTAGTTATATTAATTTACTCACTAATTGAAATTGAAATTGATTATTAATGGTTTGAATGCAATGGTTTTCGAATATTTTTATAAAGGCTTAATATATCAAAAAGTCCTGCAAAATAATTCAATAATCAATTGAGCTATCAATCAAGAAAAACACTTAATTAAACCTTTAATTGAATATAAGCAATCAATTAAGTTCTCGGAAAACCAATTTCCATGTAAGCCATTGATGTTCGTTAAATCTAATAATTTCCCTTAAAAATGTTTTAAAAACATAAAAATCATAAAAAAAAAACAAATTCTTATAATATTATAAACAATTAAATTTTCAAAAAAGATTAAAAATATACTTTTTTTTTAAATTATAAAAAATTTAGAATTTAAAAATATATAAAAATAAAAATTATTAAAATTTATTTAAAATAATATAAAATTGCTAAAAAATAAAATTTACAAAAAAATATATATTAAAATTATTAAGTTTTCAAAAAATAAAAATAAAAAGTTATATAAAATTATGAAAAGAGTTTGCATGATTTGCTAACATGCCACATAAAGGGTTGACAGTCAAGAAAAATAACCAGAATTGGGTTAAGGTTAAAGGGAGAGGTTCAGGTACCTAGTGGTTGCACCATGTACCCCGCAGTGTTGATGTTTATATTGATGATATCAACAAGTTGATCAATCTCAAAGATAGATCCATAAAAAATTTATAATTTTTTATATTTTCATAATTTTATATAACATTTTTATATTTTTTTGCATTTTTTTCACAATTTTATATATTTTTAAATATTATAAAAAAATCATGTAAAAATTTGTATAGTTTTTTATAAATTTATTTTTTCTAATTTTATAATTTTTGAAAAATTTATATTTTTAAATTTGTAAATTTCTATTCTTTTATAAGTTTATGATTTTTTTATAATTTGTTTTTAACAATTTTAAAGGAAATTACTAGATTTTACCACGTTGCACGATCTTAACATGCCACATTGTGAAATTAACGGACATTAGGGGCTCATACAGAAATTTTTTCAGAGCTTAATTGATTTTTTATATTCGATTAAGGGCTCAATTAAGTGTTGGTTTAGGTTGAATGCTCAATTGATTATTGAATTATTTTGCAAGTTATTTTTTAATGTATTAAGCATTTTATAAAATTAATTAATTAAATATGTTCAAAATTCATATTTTCTTGGTAGTAGATTGGTTACTTATAAGTAATCTTTTTAGAAAGTATTGACTAGTTTGACTTCTTTTCTTTTTAAAGAAATTGTTACTTGCCAAATTATAACATTGGCTCATAAAATTTCTTATATATATATATATATATATATATGCAAAAACATGATTGAGGGTGAACATCTTTGATGTAAACTCAGTGTAGGTTTGGCAGATGGTTTAGGCTGAATATTCAGTTCTAGCTCCATTGTAAAGCCCTTCTTTCCCATGTTAATTGAAGGGCAAATTACATCAAAGAATTGTTCGCATTTGTATGTTGTACAAACAGCCATTGAAGCGGATCTTTGGCTGCCTGGTACCAGTAGCCACACGGTTATTAGAATGTCCTTTGAGAGTTTTGTCAACTTGTAACCTTGATGCATGCAATTGAGACATGGTTCGGGTTTGCTGTAAGTTGAAAGCTGACATGAAAAAATCAAAATTTTGATTCGTTTTATAAGCCATGCATGTGTGTTGTTGCGTTTCGAGAAGTTCCTCTAACAACTTGTTATCCAAGTACCCAAATTCAATAACTTCACTTGTCGGCCTCTAGGGTGATTCACTCTTCCAACTCAATTAGAAGATGAAGACGGTGGAATGCTTGGGTTCAGATATTCCAACTCGTTCGGGAAGTTGCGAATAGATGAGTGATCCCGGAATGTAAATGCAGCCCTGTCATAAGCTTTAGCAGTCTCTTTAGCCGTCCTGAAAGTTCCAAGCCATGGCCGTGTCTATGTAACACCCCAAAATGTAAGGGGTTAGATGAAATGAAAAACCAAAAAATAAGCCTTAAGTTTGATGGTTAAGTAGTTAAGACACTCCTTACAGAAGTTCAAACCTCATTTTTCTCATTTCTTCATTTTTTGTTTATAATTTCAACAACCTAAGATGAAAAACAGTAGTGTCCCCTACTTTTTAGATTTTAAAGTTTTATCTCCTACTTTATAAATTTTATAGTTTTGTCCAAATTTTTATTATATGTTCAGTTTAGTCCTCGATTAATTCTCTAACTATTTTAGTGTTTTATTTTATTCAATTGAGTCACTGATAATATGAATAATACTAAAATTCATTATCTAATTGACTGAGTTCATATTATATAAATATTTGCATGAATTGTAAATAATACACGTCTATTATATTTGTATTTGTAATTGTACGTATAGCATGCATTATGTTATCATTAAACTGAACACTTAATAAGCATGACTTTTACTACTCAGTTGATCTGTTATAAACATTTTATTTGCTACCATATTGAACTATTATAAGCATATTGATTGCTATCATATTATTCTGTTAAAAGCATAATTAAATGCTATCGTATTAATCCGTTTTAAGTTTGTCATGTCGCGTTGTATGGGGTGAGACGAGATGTATGGAGGAAGAGGTGACAGTTTATCTGCAAATTTGTTGTGCACCTACAGCCCAGTAGCAATGTTTATCCTTTAACTGTGAATATGTTGTACATCTACAACCCATCTACAGCTTTTACCTACAAATATGTTGCGCATCCACAGCTCAGTGGCAAATTTTCTCTACGATGTTTTGTTGTGTACCCACAGCCCAATGGTAGGTTTCATTTGCAAATTTTTGTTGTGTATTCATAGCTTAGTGACAGATTTTTATCTGCGAAAACAGTGGTGGTTAAACCACAACCCAGTGTGTAGGTTGTTGGACTTTAGGGGAACTCCCATTGTCGTGTGTAGAGGTGAAGTAGGATCTTTTCTGTTAAACCAAAATCGTATGGTATATATAAAACATGTGCATACAAACTAGATTTTCTAAAATGACATATATATGTATATGTATACATTGTGGAAGTGGTTTGAAATATTGATATTCTAAAATCGCTATTGGTTTAATTATGATGGAACTCAAATTGAGCTTCATAACTCACTCTCTTTTTTTCTATCTCTACAAATAACCCATCAGGGTAGGACGCGAATGCGGCATACAAAAGGATCGAAAATATTTTATTTTTTATGAAAGTATTATTAGGCTTATTTTTATAATTTATGTTATTTCAGAACTGTACTGTTTTATTTATTTTGTAACATGAGACTCATATTTAGGATTTTTTTTTTAGCATGCATAACATTTAACTTAATTTTAAAATATGATTTTTATTTAATTAATGTATGAAATTTAATTTTATTAAAATCAAGTACTTTTTTGCGGTCAAATTAAAATTAAAAATTGCGAGTAATAAATAAATGAAAAATTAATTAAATTTTTCTTAAAGTAATCACCGTTATTTAAGAAAGATAAACTTAAACGTTATTTTCTATAACTCGTCAACTTTTCTAAATATAGACTAATTTTTTTTAAAATAAATAAATATTTTAAATTAATTATTTTATAGGCCCCGATCGTACTAAGCCATCTCGGTGACCGATTTAATCTCTTGAATTCAAGTAACGTCTAAACTGAGTTGGGAGGTTACAATCCCATTCCTCGTAACAAAACTCCCTTTCAATCAAAGATCTTATGCTTAACAAGGCTACGTAGCCTATTCTTTGCAAGCCTATCACGCTCGACTGTCTTAAGCAGACAATTTATTCATGAGGAGGAGTTGTCACACCCCAGAGAAGTCGATCCTTTTGATTAGGACAGAATGAATACAACTAAGTAAGACTGGTAGACAGCCTTGACTTGAAATAAGAGTTAGTCCTACTGGTAAACACGTTACGCTTATTACTTCAGACCCTTAGTGGAAAGCAGCAAGGAGAGGAGCAGGTAATTTATTAAGGAAGCAAGAACTGTTTTAGGTAATTAAAAAACTATTGTCCCGCTGGTCCGGTCGAAAAGTGGAAAGGTTCGAATAAAAATATAAATTTGAAAAATGAGTTTGTGCAAAAAAAAAAAAACTCATTTAAAAATGGACCCGACATGAATTTATAAAAAAAAAATCCTACTATTTTGATGTTATTTTACTATCATTGTATTATTTTATTATTATTTGAATATTGTATAATTCTTATTATATTATTAATTTTACTATATTTTAATGTTATTTAAGTATAAATATTTTATTTAATTTATTTTTAATTTTTAACAACGAGTCGAAGCAAACCTCAACCCGTAAGTCTCATATTGGTGCTAATGCTATGTGGGGACGATGTCGGAATTAGATTCTGTCCAACCAAACCAAAAGCATTAAGAGTCAAACTTGTTAAGAAGCATGAATTGCAATTTATTTATTTAAATACAACTTTGAGAAAAAAATCTAAAAGTTATTGCAATGATGTTGGATGGTAGCAGGTAACATGAAATGGATTGAATATTCAAGGAAGGTACGTGCGTTGGAACACCTGTTCCTCAACTCCCTTGTCCTAAAGAAAAATAATTTCCCAGCCGGCCGGCGGGCAGCCCCATCTCCTGCTTTCACCACCCAATGACTGAAGTATGATTGGATTTACCCACCCATTGATTTACTTAATTATCATTTATCACCGTCATTTACTTAATTATCAATATTTATCACCATCTCTAATTTCTCTTAATCTATACATTAAAACATAACCGCCACCTTAAACGAAACTGACAGTTTGTTTTTTTTTTTTTTTTACTTAACCAAAATAGTCAACATGATCGTCGTATCGTGAATTCGACTGAATTTTTAAAATATACATATATCAAGGAATGAGGTAAGAGATGATGATCAAATTTTATCATGGATAGAATTGGGCCGGATCGATATAAAATTTAGACTTGTTTTTTAGGCTTGTGTCTGAAAAATAAATCTAATATTTTGTTTAAGTTTAGCTCAGATTAAAAATGTTAAATTCGAGTTTGAACTGATACATTCGTATTATTATTTTTTAGATTGTTTTTTATATATAAAAATTTTAAAAATATAATACATTAAATAAACTAAAAAACATTCAAATAAATATTTCTCAACAAATTGAAAATATTTATACTTAAATAATACTAAGATGATTGCAATATAGCAAGCAAATTCCTTTAAAATAGCAACAAAATTGATAATAAAACAATTTATCTATGTCGGGCCAGGCAAAAAAATCCCTCCCTTTAAAAAATAAGTCTTATTCTTGTCCAAGTCAACTTTGCATAAATCGTTTTACTTTTTTTCGAGCGGGTGTTGAAGTCTAAATAAGTGATTTAGTCATTAATCAAGTAACATGAATTAATACGGACTTCAGTAACAAACAGAAAACAAAGACAGTTGGCATCTATGGTCGCCGGAGACAATGACGGCGGCGTGGTCGGTAAAATAATGGGACATGGCGAAAGTTGATTTATTCCTCGTATTTTTAGGAGATGTGAGGTGGTCGGGGCTGAATTAGTATGGGGATAACGTAACCTAGGAAGTGACCACGTACGACGAACCTGAATCCTGGAGTTGTTTGTCTTGTCGGGCATAATTTTATTACCTTCAAATGTAGTTTGTCAAGTTGACATTGACTCCGTCAACATATGGTGGTGAGGACCATCATGACCACGTGACCACGCTCTTGTCACGTGACAGAAATTTCCTAATATGTGAAGTTCATTGAATTTGTGGCAAATAATGGCAACCAAATCTAAAGGACCTTTTCCATAATTATTTTCTCCCCATAAAAGAGGGAGAGCGGTAAGATTTTTAGATTTCATTATATAATTTATTATATGTTAACAATTTTATATTTGGTTTTCTCAAAAATTAATATTTTATTTATTTCATATTAAATTATGTGAATAATTAATTATAAAAAATTGAAGTAATTTTCTAACTCTTTTATGTTTTGAAAATTCTGTATTAACAAAAATCTAATATAATTATCCAACATATTTGTTATCTTCATGTAGCAAAAACTTCACGAACCTCTTAACATATATTACGCACAACATACTTATAGAGACTTAGATACGTGTCTTTCAATGGAATCAATGACACTATGAATCTTGGAAAGAGGCACCTCCACTAAGGTTTAGTTTGGATGGGCGATTGGGTGCGGTGCGGTGCGGTGCGGTGCGTTTAGCTTACTTTTTGTCTCTAGCTTACTTTTTGTCTCACGCTACAGTATCACTACAGTATCTAATCTCACCGCCACCGCTGTTTTTACACTAACCGCAACTAAACGCACCGCTCATCCAAACTCACCCTAAGACTATATAAGGACCACGTGGAGGCCAGTGTAATTAATCGCTAACTAGCCATCTTAAAACGTCCCATCCTAAGACATAATATCATTATCACTGCCCAAAAGTATCAAATCAGACTTTGACGTTAGTGACCTTAAGACATATATCCAAACTTATCCCCGCTATAAAAGGACCATACAAACAATTCCTACACACCTAGAGAAAGGTCTAAGTCAAACTAAACCAACTAGCAAAGTCGCCCCTTTTGGAGGACTTCCAGAAGAAGAAAAAAATCAAGTGAGTTTAAATTAAGATCAAAGCAGATCTTAAAAAAAAACTGATAAATTAATTAATGGTAGGTCCAAGGTCTAATAAATTTTCCTTAATTTCAGCAACAAAAATTTCCTCTTTCCAATTTGGTATGTACTGTCACAACCCTTTATAGTCTATAGTCTATATGGATAATTAGTAACAATAAATTTATCATCCATATATAAAAATTTAACGGTGCTAACACGATAACTCGAGCGATAATCCGGACATACTTCATAAAAATTTAAAAAATTATCAAAAATTCGATAAATTTAGAAACTACATAATTTTTTTAAAAAAAAAATCGTATCAACATGTAAATATTATGCTTAAATAATTAAGGACTAAATTGATAAATTCTAAATTTGAAAGGTGTTTCCTCGTTAAGAGGAAATTTTTTAATACATTATTATACAGACAAGTGCTGCCACATATGTCAATAAAGCATTACAAAACCCGAAGTTAAACATGCTAACATGGCAAAAAAATTCATTATAATTTAATTGTGGGTCCACCCAGCCGCCGTACGTCACCACACGTCATTTATATATTATTATCAAAATTGAAAGACATTAAATTTTTTTTATAAAAAATAATTAATTACAAAAATTAGTTGGACAAGTCCTGTCTTTCCCTATTAATCATCAAGCAATAATGAGTTTGTTTGTTTTTTTTCAAAGTTTGGTGTCGCCACTGTATCAAGAGATATCGGTGTATACTTTTTAAAAAATATTCGAAGAAATATATGTATACCGAAAAATATATTTTTAATGGTACCATTAATGTGTCAAGCAGTATAGAAGAAAATTGTTCAAAATAACCTACTTTCATAATTAATTGATTTTTTTATATTATTTTAAAAAAAAAACTTAAACTTTGGAAACCCTAAATTTGTTGCATTAATTATGTATTCAAATATTAATTAAATCTAATTCAATCTTATCACTCCATTAATGAACAATTCCAACATTTAAATAATTAATTAAAAATAAATATTCTAAAATTCAATTGGATGAAGAAAAAAAACCCACTTTAAATAAAATAGTTGATCTTATGTCAGATTTAATTACACTTCGAATATTAGATTAAACTATTTTATGAACTTTCTATTATAAAATATACTAGAGAGTTGGATAATTTAATTTTTTTATTTAATTTTAAAGTAGAGAAAAATACTTTTTGTACAATAATTAAATAAAATATATTTAGGGAGTTGATATTTTAGTTGGTAAATCAATCGAAGATTAGGTTTTAGTTCGGTTAGTATGGGCATTATTATCAATATAAGAGAATGTGAGTTTGAGTATACTCTCTTATTTATAGATTAGAAAAAGATTACGGATAATTCTAAATATGGTATAAAAAAACAGATATAATCGAAAGATATTTACCTAAAATTAAATTTTTAGGGCTTATAAATAATTAAAACTTGTTGGCCTCCTTAAAGAAACAAAAATGTTGGCTGTTATTGACTAATGACGTGATGGTCCCCGGGCAGTATATAGAACAGTATATGAAATGTATACATACTGTTACTATATATATATATTAAATACAAAGTTTTACTTAATGATTTAATGCTTCTTAATAAGTTTTTTGTTCGCATCTGCTAAATTCTGGTATAAAAGGAGGATCAGGTACTTCAGATGTTCAAAACCTAGTTTGTGCGTCGTCAACGAGAGAGGGAACAGATAGAAAAAGAAAAAAAAAATATCACCCAGGCCAGATATGGAGGAGTCTTGGTTGTTTCAATACTCAAATAATCCAGAATTATCAAGGTTTGGATCGGCGGAGCAGTTTTCCTGTAGCTGTGAGTGGGATGAGCTTCTTCTCAACTTCAATAACCCTGATGAAACGGTTTGGTCGGATTTGTTGGGTGATGAAGAAGAAAGGCGTAAAGCATCGTCAGAGTCTAATAACACCTCCATCGATGGCGGCGTAAAGGAGGAAGAGGTTTGCTCAGAGGAACCCAAGAAAGTGAAGAGTTATAGAGGGGTGAGAAAAAGGCCATGGGGTAAATTTGCAGCTGAGATTAGGGATTCAACCAAAAATGGTGCCAGGGTTTGGCTTGGAACATTCGACAGTGCCGAAGCAGCTGCTTTAGCATACGACCAAGCCGCATTCTCAATGAGAGGCCCATTGGCTACTCTCAATTTCCCCATCGAAACCGTCAAGGAATCCCTTCAGGAACTCAAGCATCGATGTGATGAAGACAAGGGTTGCTCGCCTTTGGTGGCTCTCAAGAAGCGCTACTCCTTGAGGAAAAGATCCAAGAACAAGAAAATCAAGCCGAACGCCGCCGCATTAAGGCAACAACAAAACTTGCTGGTTTTTGAGGATTTAGGACCTGATTTCTTGGAACAATTGTTAAGCTCATGTGAGTGAAACTACAGCTCCTTGGTAAATGATTTTTGCCATGATGATACCAATCTCATGCCATATCCTTTTTCTTTTCTTAATTTCATTCAATCTTTGTAACTTCTCTTTGCTGGGGGATCTGATTTAAGGCCTCTTGCATCTTGTTCCATACTTCATCATCTTCATCTGATGTTGGTCTTACAAGTTGAAAAATAATGGAAATTAATATACAATAATTTCACCTTCCCTTTTATTGCATTATTAACTATATAAAAGCAGTAATCTCTTTATATTTGTGGAAATAATTTACAATTTTATATGCACTGACAGCTGATCTAACTAATAATTAAATTAGATTCTATTATAGTTAAGTAAAATTTCAAATCCAGCCTGTACTTTGCTACATATAAAAGTAGTAATCACTTTATGTTACTATAAAATTAATTATGTTTACACATGATTTTATAATTTTTTATGTATATATCTGAAATCTTATTGAATTAATAGTTAAATTTGATCATATAATAGCATTGACAAAGTAAAATATGAAATCCAGCCTGTATCAGATGTAAAAAAGAGTAATCAATTTATATCAGTGTAAAATTAATATATTTTCAAACTTTATAGGCACGTTTTACCACGTTAATA
Organism: Gossypium longicalyx; assembly: GCA_025698465.1. Lineage (NCBI taxonomy): Eukaryota > Viridiplantae > Streptophyta > Magnoliopsida > Malvales > Malvaceae > Gossypium > Gossypium longicalyx. The sequence goes on along the minus strand of CM047001.1, from coordinate 2,766,169 downwards.
GTTAAATTTAAATATATAATAACGCTGACAAAGTAAAATCTTAAATCCAGCCTGTATCATGTCATGTCAAAAAAATTATTATTACCTTTTTATGTATAATGAGAATTTTTTTTAATACCTAACAAGATCAATGAATATATTTAATTTACTTAAAAATTATGTTTAATTTGCTCAAAAATTGTATGAGGTGTAAAAAGCAATGATGGATTAAACAAGTGACAAGATTTTAAGTGCTTCCCATTCTATGCTCGAGTTTATAGAGTTGAAGGATTTGTGGGATAGGTTTACAAAAAGCTCCTGAAGAACTCTAGTGGATGGTAAAGGTATGAAGATGAGGACAACAACAACAAGATCAATGAGTCATATTATGTGGATTATAAAGGTTGAATATGTTACTAGGTTTCCTTTGAAGTTCATCTTTCACATTTGGGATTTTACAATATTTTAATGGCTAAAATATGCTCTCTCTCTCTTTTTAAAAAAAATTAACTTTAATGGGTTGTATATGCATAAACAAGTGGATCGTTAACATTTTAATTTCATAATTTTGAGTTTCTAAAATCGTGTAATTTAATTAATAAGTAGCTGGAAGAAGTGAAAATAGATTTTTTTTTCTCAAGTATTTGAATCAAGTTGGAATTCTGGAGTTGACATTATTAGGAGGGCTTAACCTGAATCCCACCTTTAGCTCGAACAGGACTATACTTAGACTATAAGACGGACGAAAACACCTATGATTTATAATTGAAAAAATAGTTTAATTTGTATTTTTTATTTTTGGTAATTTTTACTTATTAATAAGTAAAGTCATCTAAATTTATTCTTATGATTTATTACAAGAAGTGTAATATTTTTTAAAGTTATAATTAATTATAATTAAAACTGTTAATATAATTAATTATAACAAGCATGGAATTGAATAACTTAATTTTAACTGATTAGGGGTGGCAAAATTTGATTCAACTCGAATAAATAGAAAAAAAATTTTAAATTTCGAGTTATTTGGTTTTTTTGAGTAAACTCGAATAAGTAATTCAAGTTTCGATTTGAAAAAAATTTCAAATCGAGTTAAGATGATAAAATGAGACTCATCAACTCGAAATTTTTTCACTCGATTCAATCGAACGTTCACCCCACAACTAATTATCTCACACATTAAATATACATCTTTATATTTAGGTTAATGAAAAATCTACATATCGATTCATATCATGTGACGTAATTAAATTTTTATTTAAAAACAATTATTTAATACACATTATATAATTGAATGGTAAATATTTTTTAATAAATATATTTTTTTTTAAAAATAAAATCTAGTTACTTGAATAAATAAAATATAAATGTAAGTTACAGTGACAATCCCATGGAATTTAACATATTTATAAAATTAAGGGTCCACTTTCCCTTTCTGTTCCTACAGAAGCCAAAGTATACAACTACTTTACAACACATTATCATTTATTAAATGTAAAAGAAGAATCAAACCATCTTTATAGTTGGATATTATTATTATTGTAAGAAGACGTGGATCTAAATATAGATTATCCTTCTATTTAAGGGTTAGAAAAGAGCTATAAATAATTCTAAGTTTTATATAAAAAAGAGTAAAAAAATTACCTTTGGATCCATATGTATGATGGTTAGCTCAAGTAGGAAAATAATCTCCATCCTTACTTGCAAAGGAGTTCTATGTTAAAAGCTTTAATTTCCCAAAAGCCAAGACCTCCTTTGCAGCTTCTACTGGTTCAGTGCAAATTCAGACTTCTAAAGATGATCTTTGAGAAAATGGTCTTTCAAGCTTTTCGATAGAGTTGCAATGGAATTGCTGGAGAACCCTCTTAGTGTTTTCAAGTTAATATTCGGCTGCAGATGGATCGTTTCCTTTCAGACCTTCAAAGTCCTCACCCCCAAACTTTCTATACTTTTAGATAGGGTTTCTTCGACCACCAATCAAAGGCTGGAGCTTGAGGGATGGCTCTAGCAAACCTATCGAAAATGACGGTCATAGACTGCATAAAATCTGCTTGCTCAGGGTTGGCAGCAGCAGTAGGTGCTTGAACATCCGGCTAATCCAGATTAACCTCCTAAGCAGCACCCTTATGGGCTGGTGCAGGTCTAAGCTGTCTTCTTCCTCAAGTCGTGAGTGGTCCGACATCTTTTAACTTAACAGAATTGAGATGAGTTGGTTGCATCAGAGTCAAATCATATAGATACACAGTTTAAAGTTCCTAAATGGCATGTAGCGACAACTTACTACCTATTCAGACTCAATTTAGTACTTGATCCAATTAAACCTAGATTTTGATACCACTCAATGTTATATTTTTACTTGTTCTACATTACTTGTTGAAGCAATGAGTGGAGATCAAAGTACATATATTGCTACTAACAAAAAAATCATTAGAAAATAAGAAGTAGAAAATCTGTTGTTTGCCCCATATGTGGTAATGAAGATAAAACAATTGAGCACTATTCATTGTTGTTAGGTGAGTTGGTGCAATGTGTTTGGTAGGAGGGATTTGGGATGTATGGTGTACAGATAACAAGTGTCTACTTTTGATGCTTGTACATTAAATGTAGTCACGGTTAAAGTTCTTATTAGACACTTGTTTTGGACGGATTCGAATTGTGTTATTCTATCTCTTATTCTTAATACCGAAAAAATAATTATTTTTATTATATAATTTATGCGATTTTATACAATCTAAATGATGCTTTCATTTCAGAGCCCATCATTTGTCTTTTTAATAAAATATTATTATTAATAGGAACCATAAATAATAATATACAAAGACATGACATATGATACAAACGATAAATAAATCACTACAAATTAATGTGCAAACGTCGTGTCTGCAGAATAATATGAAAAAATGATAAGGGCAATTGACAATAATTGCAACATTGATATAATTCAAAAAGAAATCAGCGATGCATCAACTTGATCAAATCGTTAAAATTCGCATCCTAACCTCACCATCATCAAATCAATTCGACGATGAACACCGATTAACCAAGAAAAATTGCCAAAAGCCCCAAGAGACCTACCTCATCAATGATGCATAAAAGGTCAAGTCTCAAATTATCTATCCTCCTCCCATTATCTCGAATCTATCATCATCACTATGATCTATTAGGATCTCTTTTATGTAAAAATTAAGATTTTGGTTGAAATAATAAATTAATATCTTAGATTCAAATTCTGCCATGTGTAGGTATTCTTCTAAATTTATTCTAGATTAATTTTAACTCAAATCTATATATCTACGAACTCAAATATAAAATATCAACTTTACCATTTAAACAAAAACCTCATTGATCATGATAATGTTTGTCGGTACAATTATACATACTTCTAATTTATTAATATATCAAAATTTATTTAAATATAAAATAGTTTAATTTTAGTTATTATATGATAAATTATACAAATAAACATGAATACAAAAACTGAAATTCCATCTAACTTTTATTTCACATTTGGAAACAAACCCTTGCAAGAGTAAAAATACGATAAAATCTCTTGTACTAAGCTTTAGATTGTATTTTAGTTCCTTTATTAAAAAAAAGGGACAATTTAGCTCTGTTACAATTTAGCTCTTTTATATGTAAGGTATAGTAATAAATTTAGCCCTCAACCTTTACACATTTATTCAATTTGACCCTTACTTTTTTTCTTTTTTCTTTTTTGAAGTAAAATAGAAAATTTTAAACTAATCAGGCTAAAAGGTAAAAAAAAGACTTAGTAACAAATTTTAAAAAATCAATTAAGTCCTTTTAAAATTTAAAAATTATTAAAAGATCGTCAAAATTATAAACAAAATTCATAAAAAGTTATAAAAAATTTATTAAAAATAACAATACCGACCCAATAAAAGAGCAGGGGTCAATTTTTTTTTTAAAAATCTTTTAACCATTAGATTTTAATGCGCCGACATTTTTCTTTTTCAATAAAAAAATTATAATTTTAAAATTTTTTATAACTTTTTTTTATTTTTTTTATTTTTTAATAATTTTTAAATTTTAAAAGAGATTAATTGGTTTTTTTTTAAATTTGCTACTAATTCTTTTTTTACTCTTTAACCTTATTAGTTTCAAAAAATTTTAATTATTGAAATAATAGGGTCAAATTAAATAAATGTGTAAAGATTAAGAACTAAATTTATTATTATACCTTATGTATAAACCCCGATCGAGAGACTAATTTATTATTTTTTCATTAAAAAAGGTAAAATAGAATCTAAAATATAATAGAGCCAAGAATTTGCAGGAATACTTTCTTTCAACAAAGCCACTAGAACATGTGGAAAAAAAAACAATGAAAAGAGTATAATACACCTCTTCCTCCACTAACAATTGTCTAATACTTAATGCCTAGAAGTTTAACCACCACGACACTCTAGCTGTCTGTTCTTCATTTGGTTAGGCATAGATTCATTAGTTCTTTTTTAATGTAAGATTAAGTATTATGAAATTTAAAATGCAATTTAACTAAGAATATTTTAATTATTATTAGAATGTGAAGTACTAAGCTTTCTAAACAAAATCTATCAATATTATTTTAGGGTTCTGTATTTTGCGTAATTAATCTATCTATCTATACTTTTTTTATATATCGACATTGTTTCTAGCGCACGAGAATATAAATTTGAATATGTTGAAGCGTGTTATCTTTCTATTTAAGTATTGAAGAGGGTTTATGGATAGTTTTAGACATTGTATAAAAAAATTATGATAAGAACTTTTAATGAGATTAATGTTTTACATTACATATAAGAATATTTTAATTAAAATAATGGTTTAGTTTAGTCAAGTATTTTGTATAAATTACAATGACACAGTATAAGCAAATTTACTTGTAACCTCCCCAACTCGACCTAGATGTTAGACCCGAATTCGAGAGACTACATTAGCCACCGAGATGGTCTAGCAGAATTATCGAAGTTTTTGAAAATAATTATTTTAATAGAAAACATAGTTTAAAAGTCATTCTACTATTCCTCAACGTTTTAATTATCATCTAGCAGCGGAAAAAATGGCATTTACTTACGTATTTAATAAAACTGAGATTCATGCATACTAATTAATAATCAAAGCATGATATCTTAAGAATTCAAATAAAATGTAATGTAGAATAAAAACAAACCTAAGTCCTAAATCTCATGTCACGGTTTGAAATAAAATATTACAATCCTTGAATAATAAAATAAAATAAATCAAAAGATTAAGCCCTAATAAATTGGTAATAAAATAGATAGTGCCGAGACCCCCTAGATGCTATGCCCGCGTCTTAACATGGTGGGTTATTTGTAAGGATGAAATTTAAGGGGATGAGCTTTGACGATAAATGTGAGTCTATTTACAATAAAATCAATGCGACAATTATTAAAACACATTAATTAACATTTCATAAAATAATCATTGTTAGCAATACATTTCATAGTATTGGATTTTCAAGTGCAACTATCATTAATATGTTAGAACTCACAATAATAGTTTTTAGAGTTAACCAAAATTCTCAGATTTGCCCACAATAATCATATTCACGCACATATATACATATAAATTCATGCATATGTATCACAACATAATTTTCCAGATTTGTATACATATGATTTAAATGATGTCATATTATTTCGAGTTTAAATAGAATAAATCCTACCCCACCGCTACACACCATAATGGGAGTTCCCCAAAACTCCCTTTTCCAACACACCGAGATGTGGATAAACCACTACTGGTTCACAAATAATAACTGCCATTTGGTTATGGACACACAGCAAGACCCCCCGTAGTTGGATTCCGCCTTTGGCTGTGGGTTCACAACAAAAGTCTTGTAGATGAAACTTGCTTTTTTTATTTTAGATTTTACAATGTAAACTCGCCGTTGGAATCGACCTTTGGTTGTGGATTCACAACAGTACCCATAGATGGAATCTGTCTTTGGTTGTGGGTACACAACAATTTGCAGATAAGAACTATCGCATGACTGTGACTTTGCACAGCCATTTTTCTTGCAGATAGACTGTTTGATCTTCCTCCATATATATCGTCTCAACCCATGCAATGCATTATGACATGTTGAATTCAGACAAAATATGATAGTATTTAATGTACTAACACATGGCAAATTAGTAGCGAAGTCATGCTTTTATCAGGTATTCGGGTTAACACTATTGTAGTACATGTCGTACATACATTCGCAAGTATAGATTCAATAACAACATAATATATTCATGTCTCATGAAAATATTCATAAATATAAATAGATTCTGCAATAAATTGATTAATCCTGAATTCTAGCATATTTCTTATCATTAGGGACCTAATTGCATAATTTAATTCACTAAAAGTAGTTCAAAACCTATTCAGGGACTAATCTAATGGGATTTCGAAGGTTTGACAAGAACAATGTTTATTCCAGAATTTTCGAGTTCTACTTAATCGGAAACAAGAATAATTACTTATCTTTGATGGGATTTCAAAGGTTATCGATGATAAATTCAACGCTCAGAGGGAAGACGAGTTAAACCGTGATTTGATTTTGATTTGGGATTTCAAAAGATTAGTTTCCAGCGAAGAATGTAATTTTTTTTTTTTGAAAAGAAAAAGAGGAATAAAAGAAAAAAGATGTATTTAAAGAGAAGAGAGGAAAAATTCTAGTTAGAGTTGAAAAAAAAGTAGATTTTCATATGTAATTAGGAAAAGAGATTAAATAGTTAGGATTTGAAAATTTTGAGGGGCTGAATGGTAAAATACCCCTTTTTCACTGAAAATGAAGAAAAAGAAATTAGGGAAAATGAGTTGGGGTGACTTAAACTTGAATGCAAAAGTGCTTAATCTTAGTTTATTTCAACCACATTTATTATATATCTTAGTTGGCCTTGGTTCTTAAAATAAACGAAACGAAAATGAAAAGAATTAGGTTTGAACTTTAGTTCTCTAATAAATATCCTAAGCTCTTAACCATCAGAATTAACGCTCATTTCTCAATAATTAATTAAATTTCTAACCCCATGTATTTTGGAGTGTTACATTGCTTTATTACCATATATATTTTTAAGCCATAACGAAAAATTAAACATTAAACATTTACATATTTTATCTCTCTCTCTTTTTTTTTAGTTAAATTTAACATAAATACGAATTAAAACGTTAAAATTTTAACATGACAGCTCATATGACAATATAGGTGTACTGCATGCTATTTTTTTTTAAAAAAATTAAGAAATATTTTTTTTATTTTTTGAATATTTATCTTTTTTTTTTTTATATTGTAAATTGAGGAAAGATATAAACCCACTATACTTTATTTTTAGTTATCCAAATTAAGCCTATAGTAGTATTTAATGTAGCCTTGTGGGGTTTGCTTACTATAATGGTGGATAGAGGTAATTTTAAATTCCAGTTGATACTTATTCAAGTATGATCCAATTAATTAATTTTAGTTGGATGCATGAATAGCCTTAGATCTAGATTTGATTTTTAAACCTCATTTTGAGTTAATAAAATAGATCATGGCCTTGCCATGCGTGATGTGTTTTGGACTTTCTTTTAGATTGCAATTAATTAACTTTTAATTAAGAAATTTAAATCAAAGATACCTTTTAAATTAAATTAATGTCTTAATCTTAATCCACCTTAAAACTTCATATCCACACATCCATAGTTCAAATTTAAAAAAAAAAAAATTGAAGATATTTATGTGTAAATAAACATATAAAGATCAAGTCTTAGTTCAGTTCGTATCAATATTGTTACCAGTACTAGAAGATATGGGTTTGAACAGGACCGAAGCTAGAAAATTTTCAGGGGCGACTGAATTAAATTGTATATTTTTACAATAGTAAAAATGCAATTTCGTTATTTTAATAGTTCATATCTTTAAAATTTTTAAAGGATTAAATCAAAATTTTATCAATTTTGAGGGCTAAAGTACAATTTTACCATTACTAATTTAAAATTTTATAAATTATAAAGGGCCCTAAATAGAAAATTTTTCATTTTAAGGGGGTCGTGGCCCCTGCCAACCCCTCTGGTTTTGCCATTGGATTCGAGGGTATCCAAGCGCGTTTTATCCTCTTATTTAAGGGTTAGGGATGAGTTTAGATAGTTTTAAGCATTGTATATATATACATAATAAAAAAATAAAAAAATAAAAACTCTCAAATTTTGAATTTTCCTTCAGTATTTATTTTTAGCAACTAGAAATTTTATCTCACGTGTTAGCATGTGGGAACCACGTATTTGGAATATATGTGTTCTTTTTTATACTTTAAAATAGGGCTGAATATTCGATCGAGTCGAGTCGAATTGAGTCAAAAAATTTTGAGTTAGTCGAGTTGACGATTCCTATTTTAGCAACTGAACTCAATTTAAATTTTTTTCGAATTGGATCGAATCGAGTCAAAAAATTTCGAGTCAAGTCGAGTCGAGTTAACGAATATCGTTTATACTCAATGTTGCGTTTACATGAACCGATTATTTAACTAGTTAACGAAGTATAAAATTATTTAACTACATAAACAATATAATGGTTTTTTCTTTTAACTTAATGAGTAAACATTTATCAAAACAACGTAGATTTGCCTTTTAACTTAATGGTTTTGACTTTTAACTTTAGAAAAGGTTAACATTTATCAAAATGATGTAGTTTTGCCTTTTTTTATTCGGATTTTCAAATAACTCGAATTGTGTAATTCATATTCAAGTTAAACCGAAAAACTTAATTGATTATTCAAGTTGATCAAAATAACTTGATTAACTCAAATAACTCAAACTATTTCATTCAAAATTTGAAAATTTTATCGAGTTTTTTGAATCGAATCGGATTTTGCTCACCCCTACTTTAAAACTAATATATAATTAATAATAAATCTGAAGCTAATGATAAGAACACATATGCAAATATATACAAAATTAAAATAAAAATAATTTTAATTGAATTGAATTATATTTAGAATATTAAATGCACTTCAGTTGTTTATCATGATATTATCATTTTTCTTGAATTGGTATCGAGTTGACTCGGTCAACGATATTATCAATATATACAAACAATGTGGGTGAAACAACTTATGTAATAAAATTGAAATGTATAAAATTATCAAAATAAAGCTTTGGTTGAAGTGATAAAAGAAAAGATTTTATAGATGCTGGTGGCATGACTTTAAATCTCAACATTTGTAAGATTTTTTTTAAATAATAAAAAGAAAAAAAATTCTCATAATAATATAACTTATTTAAAATATGTAAAATTATTTTAATAATTTATTTAATTAAATCAATGTCTAATTAACTTGCGACATCAACTCAATAATACTACTAATCTTAACCATACCCATTTGAAATATAATACTAAGAAATATGGCCCAAATCTTCACATTTCTGTATAAACAGTTCCAATTGGTTTCACAGCCCATTTCAGCTTTCATATTTGACCCAATGTCAAACAAGTGGACTGGCTGGAAAATTAATCCCAGCCCTTAATCTCTAACTGTGCAATTGAGTCCAAACCTCCCAATAGTGGACTGATCAAAATGGGTTTAAAACAGGGTTGATGGCAGAAATTTCTTTAGAGAATCGAAATTAAATTTTAAATTTTACGATTGTAAAAATATAATTTCATCATTTGAATAGTCTATATCTTTATAATTTTTAATGGATTAAATTAATTTCTTATTATTTTTAGAGAGATCAAAGTGTAATTTTACATTTACTAATTTATAATTTAAAAAAATTAAAAAGCTTAAATAGAATGTTTTTCATTTTAGGGGGCTGAAGCTCCTACCAGCCGCTCCTAATTATGACTTTAGTATAGAACAAAAAGCATATAAAAACGTTTAAGTAAATTGAAAGAAAAAGAAAATGTTTAAAGGTAAATTGAGGGCTTTATGCAGGGAATAGTTGAATCTTTCGTTTAATTGGTGATCCCTAAAATGAGAAAAGAAAAATATAGATTGTTTAGAAAAGGAAATGGCCTTATTATTATGTAGGGTACACTGCATCAAAAGTCATTAAATTATTAGTAAGTTTATGTTTTGTTCACTCAATTTCAAAAAGTTAAAAAATAATCATTAAATTGTTCGAAAGTTTTTATTTAAGTAATTGGGTTGTTAAGTATTTTTTTAAGGTTCGACTAACAAGCTTCAAGTGATGATTTGATAATCGATATAGTGGATTAATACCCATTGACGAGTAGAATAGCATGTACACCTTAGGTCCAAGTCGATCTAATAATCAGTATCAAAGATCGGAGAAACAAATTGTTTGGATTTTGATTCGCAAATTCACCACATTTAAATATATTTCATGCAAAAAAAAAATTGAGTTGTAGAAGAGAAGGAAAAGTAGAACTTTCGGCAAAAAATATCATATAGCAGATTATAATATCTCAATGACTTAAATAAAAATTTTCGAATAAATTTAATTATCATATTATATTTTTTTTATAAATTAAATAATCAAAATTAAACCTACTAATGAGATTTGACGTAACTTATCCTATTATCTAAGAGAGAGCCTTTTTGTTAAAACTCGTTGGATTGTTTGATTTGTCTTATCAAGTCAAAAAATATTTGGAGTTGTAATTACATATATTGGAAAATGTTCCTGAGCTTTTTGAAAATTGAGAATTTAGTCTTATGTATTTGTATTTTTAGTAATTTAATCCTTTTATTTTCATATTTATTAAATTGGTTGTTGTGACTTTAAAAAGATTACTCACTTCGTAGCTATGTAATTAAAAAATATATTATAATTAATCTGAATTTAACAAAAAAATGAACAATTAGGTATGAATTTTGAAATATAAAAAGTATAGGGACTAAATTCCTGAAAATATAATTACAGGGACTATAGGAAAATTTTAACCATTGGAGAAACTAAAATCCATTTGATATTTTTAACCCAACTGCTTCTTGACCGATCCTAGTGGAAATTTGTAGGAACCCCCAACCCCATTTCTCAAGTACTGCTGCTTCTTCAACCATATGCCTAGCCGTTCATAATGGTTTAGTTGATGGATTGGCTTTTTGGTACATGATAATGTTGGCCACTAGCATCATGAATGCAACAGCAGTTCTTGTTTTCAACCAAATAAGGGCGGAAATGAACTTTTTCATCGTTGATTATTTTTATTTTTAAGCTAAAGAAATATCCAGGAAGTTCATCTTTAAACCATGGCCATCAACAATGGACTTTTGAAACCCCTAATATTTTATTTTCAGTGCACATGGCTGGCTGGCTCCAAATTATCACCCTTTAGTGGGGTGGTGTGGGGGGATGAAAGTTGCCACCTTTCGTGGCACCATTTAAATCATGCAAGTCACTTTATTTTGGGGGGTCAAACATGGAAGTAATTTTAAAATATCTTTAAAAAATTGGTTCATATCATACGTTAGTTGTTTATAATATTTGTTGCAATAACATCAAATTCCGTTCATCATTTTTAATGGAATTAAAAAAGCTTAATTAAAAAAGCTTTAAAAAAATTTACCACAATTACAAAACTACACCTATCAATTAAAATTTAATATAAAACACAAATGATTGAAGACCGGATTAGACATAGCTCACAAATAGTAGTACGATACATATAAAAAATAATACATGTCCAATCAATTAAATTTATTCGCCTTTATTAGTACATCTTCAACCACCTTATTTGAGAAATAAAGAGTTCTATATCTTATTTCTAACGTGACTGAGGTAGGTATGATATATCCCAAACCCAATTTTTGAACTATAAGGTGTGGCATCAAATTAATACTCACTCCCAAACCACAAAGTGCTTTTCCAAAAGTATGCAAGCTAATAACACAGGGAATCATGAAACTTCCAGGATCCTTTAACTTAGAAAGAAGCTTCCTTTGAATTATGACATTGCACTCCTCAGTAAGTATTATATTCTCATAATCACATAGCCATCTGTTAAATATGACTTCTATTTTCAGTCAAATTTGAGAAATAATCTTTTAGTTAAACTCTGTTTACTTGTTTCAATCAAACACTGATTAGTTTAGATTATTTTATTATTATTTGACCTATGAATTTAGCCTATAAATAGGCTCTTTTACAACCTTAGTAAACACACCCATTAGAGATTAGAACTAATAACACATTTAGAGAATTTTGTGTTTACGTTTTGAGGGTTTTTTGTTTTGGGGTTTTCGGGGTTTAGTCTTTATCTCTATCTTTTGTACTCTTCGTTCTTCTACCATTATAGTAAAATTATATTTGCCCGTGGTTTTTTATCCTATTTGGAGGGGTTTTTTCACGTTAAATTTGTGTGTTCAATTTTTTAATTTATTTCACTATTTTTTTGTTCGTTGCTTAATCGGGTCAATTTTAACAAGTGGTATCAGAGCTAGTTCAATTTTCATAGGTCAACTCATTCAGTGATGGCAACAACAAGGTTTGAAATTGAGAAGTTCGATGGTGAGACAAATTTCAATCTGTGGCAAGTTCGGATGATAGCAATTCTAGTTCAATCCGATTTGAAAAAGGTTGTTACCGAGAAAAAGCCTGAGAATCTAAATAAAACAGAATGGGAAGAGCTTAATGAAAAGGCTTTGTATGCAACCCAGTTATGCCTCGCGAATATGGTATTGTAGGAGGTATTGATGGAGAAGACCTCATCTGCCTTGTGGAAAAGGTTAGAAACTCTTTATGCGACTAAGTCTCTGGCTAACCGTTTAGTGTTGAAACAACATCTATTTACGTTTCGCATGAACGAAGGTGAGCTTCTTAGATATCACATTAGTCAATTCATTACTCTTTTAAATGATTTAAAGAATGTTGAGGTTCGTATTGATGATGAAGATCAGGCTATGCTATTATTGTGCTCTTTACCCCCTTCATACAAGTCTTTCAAGAAGACCCTGATTTATGGCAGAGACAAACTCTAGTTTGAAGATGTGAAGGGTCATTTGTTGAGTAGAGACAAACTCGACAATAAGCTTCATTTGGATAGCAAGGAAGATAGGCAAGCTTCCGTTTTGATAGCATCAAAGAAACAAGACAAAATGTGGCGCTATTGTAAAAAGTTAGGTCACGTCAAAGCAGATTGTTATAAACTGCGAAATAAAAGAGTTGCTGAGAGTAACAAGGAAGATGTAGCTGGTGCTAATTTGGCTGATGAAAACGGTGATGATTTCTTGTTAGTGTCAATGAGTGATAACTCCAAGCTCACGTCCGAGTGGGTCCTAGATTCGGGATGTTCTTTCCACATGTGTCCCAATAAAGAATGTTCTCCATATACAGTTCGGTTGAAGGTGAAGTTGTGCGTATGAGAAACGATTAATCTAGTAAGGTAATTAGTATTGGTACTGTTAAAATTAGGATACATGATGGGACGATTATGACACTCTCAGATGTCAAGTACATACCTGATTTACGAAAGAATCTCATCTCATTGAGTAGTTTAGACTTGAAAGGATGCAGAATCAACATCAAGTCGAGCGACATTAAAGTATCTCGTGGAGCTCTCATTTTGTTAAAAGGTAAAAGAACCAGCAGTCTTTATATTCTAGAAGGTTCTACAGTGACCGGTGAAATTACAGAGTCGAAGTTAACTCGTTTGGAACGGAGGCAACTTGGTCATAGGAGGGAAAAATGTATGACTGTTTCGTTGAAGGGAGGTTCTCTTTTGGATGTAGGTTTTGAAAAGTTAGGGCACTGTGTTCGTGAAAATCAGACCCGGGTTAGTTTTGATTTAGCAGTGTACAAGTCGAAGGCTAGAAGTCTTCCAGTTTCTAAGCACAAATTTGACTCAGTTAATTCCTGCATAGTTCAAGATAGGCTCGTGGCGGGCTTTGGCAAAGATGGCATTGTGGAAATATGAGTCAAGGTGGAGATTTGTTAAATATGACTCCTATTTTCAGTCAAATTTGAGAAATAATCTTTTAGTTAAATCCTATTTACTTGTTTCAATCAAACACTGATTAGTTTAGATTATTTTATTATTATTTGACCTAAGAATTTAGCCTATAAATAGGCTCTTTTACAACCTTAGTAAACACATCCATTAGAGATTAGAACTCATAACACATTTAGAGAATTTTGTGTTTACGTTTTGAGGGTTTTTTATTTTCGAATTTTTGGGGTTTAGTCTTTATCTCCATCTTTTGTACTCTTCGTTCTTCTACCATTATAGTAAAATTATCTTTACCCGTGGTTTTTATCCTATTTGGAGGGGTTTTTCCATGTTAAATTTGTGTGTTCAATTTTTCAATTTATTCTGCTATTTTTCTTGTTTGTTGCTTAATCGGGTCAATTCTAACACCATCTTTTATTAGATAAAATGTCTTTCTTAAATTTCACATAACTAGGTGTCTGTTTTAAAGCTTCAACAAAAGGAATATTAATGGACAACTTTTTAACTACCACAAGAAATTCTTGAAATTGCTTATCCAACTTATTCCTATGCAATCTTCATGGGAATGGTAGAAGATGAGATTATGATTTAATCGCCTCCGTTGATGGCTTCATTGCTTCTATCTCATGGTGAACTTATTCATTAAGGCTTTTATCAATTTCAACAAAACTCTCGTCGATAGGTTGGAATAGATAATTGATTTTTTGAATAGACAACTAAAAGAGAAGCACTAGGTATCTCCTTACCACTTTTAAGGGTAATCTCCTTGCAATACTCCTTCAGATTATTAGCATTAGGAGGAGGCTGAATGTCTGATAGGAATGCTCCTTGAGGCCTACTATGAATAACCTAAGCTAACTGACCCATTTGAGTTTCCAAAGCCTTCATCCTAGCACCAAATGCCTATATGAATTGTTGAATTAGCTCTTCAGTAGCCGGTTTCTTTTTCAATGCATGTAATTGTGGCTGATTTGGCCTTTTAAACTGTTTTTGAGAAAAACCTAGAGGTCCAATTGGCCTAACTTGTGAAGAACTACTTTCATTATTTCCCTAAGAATGTTGGGGTGGGTTCTCCATCTTGGATTATATTTTTTTTGGAAAAAGGGTTATTCTATTGTCTTCCTAGATTTCTAACATATCCAACCAGTTCTGATTCAGCTGTGTTTTACAAAGAATGATGATTATCCCCGCACTCATAAATGACATAAGCTGATTACTTCATACTAACCCCAATTTTCTCATTCATGTTTTGTCTCTAAGCAGCCATTCTAGTGACAAAGGCAATCATTTCATCAACCTCTACTACTCCAATCGGTTTCTTTTGGCTTGTCCCAATTCTGCTTGAAATCCATTGTAGATTATTTTCTGTCATGTCTTCATTTATCTTGGCAGTTTTTTCAAGTGACTTACTCAATAATGCCCATTAGTTGTTGCATCAATATTTCTTCTAATGGACTCCCTCAAACTAATGTAGAAAGTCTCAATCAACAACCAATCCAATAGTTGGTGGTGAGGACATTTCTTTTGCATATCTTTAATGTAACACCCCTAACCTGTAACCGTCATCGGATTAGGGTTATGAGGCATTACCAGACAGACAGAACATTTTAGACCATTTTAGAATCACAAATATCACATAACATTAATGCATAGGCAAACATAAACAATTAATCCCTTATGATGGTCTACGAGACCTAAAACAAACTTTTAAGGACAATCGGAACTAAACCGAACACATTCATAAATTTCAAAACTCAGAAAATTTTTCAATTCTGTTGAGGTCACACGTCCGTGTGACCAGGCCGTATGCCTCACATGGGCACCAGACACGCCCATGTGAACCAGCTGTGTCAAAACAAGGCATACATACTGACTTTCACCCACGGCCAACAGACACGCCCGTGTGCTATGGCCGTGTGATACTTAGCTAGTTACTACTTTGCATACACGGCTACAAGGCACACCCATGTTCCCTGACCGTGTGGCACAATGCAGGCTTGGTTTAAGCCAACTTGTCACCCCTTTTTGGGTCATTCCTACAAGCAATATTAAACAACATTTATACTAAAATTTTTAGCCAATTCTATGCTCAACACATGCTTCATTATAACTAAATCATCATCATTCAATAACCTATTCAAATCCATACCAAAACACATTACAATTCTTACTACAACAACATGCCAAAATGCTCATTTCATAACTCACTTATGGCACCTTCTAACCCATGCTTAAACTTACCATTTACAAAAACTAAGCACAAACATACCATTTGCTAGCCAACTCTCATGGCATAACTTATATACATATCAAGTTTAATTACAATGACATTCTAGCCTATACATGCCATACTTAAAAATATTTACACTTTCAAAAGCACCAAAATATTGATTGATAGTGCGATGACGCTTCTAAACGATCCCCGAATTCGAGTTAGCTTTGATGATCTATAAAACAGTAAAAGATAAACACAGTAAGCTTTAAAAGCTTAGTAAGCCATATACAAATAAATTATCTCATATATCAATATCTTTCTCATCAATTTAGCAAGTTATACATGAGCACATATAATTGCATAAACAAGTTCCCAAAACTACTTCATGATATACACATTCAATTCTATAATTGAATCCATCCAATACTTTCCATTTCAATACTCAAATGAGTCTCGTACGTACCTGAGTCACTTGATTCACTTATATTTTCTTTCCCAACTTAACTTTTCTAGTTGAACCATTTGGAATCGTTAAGGGTACTCGATAATCACTTATAGCTCGTACAATGCCATATCCTTGATATGGTCTTACATGTTAACACGTATCGAAGCCACTGTCTCACACAGGGTCTTACACGAAATCGATTAACAATGTCGATGTCCCATACATGGTCTTACACGTAATCGTAATACAATGCCACTGTCTCACACAGGGTCTTACATGTAATCACATTTCAATACCTAATGTCATGACATTTGTATCCTATACTATTCCTAAGGTTCGTACTGGACTTTCAGCTATCGCAACTTGTCCTGTTCGTATACAATCATTTGGCATTCATAGCAATTTAATGACAAAATAACATAAACATTTCAATGTAATGATATTTATTTGCATATGAACTTACCTTGTACGGAATGAACGGAAACGAACGGCTATTCAACTACTTTTGATTTCCCCCGATCTAATTCTGTTTTCATTGGTTCTTGATTTAATTCCAACCAAAATTAACTCATTTAATAACTTATTCATTCAAATTCACTCAAGAACACATAAATGGGCATTTTACAATTTAGCCCCTAAATCTTTACATTTCTTACAATTTAGTCCTTATTTCACAAAAACACAAAATTACACAATTTCTTTCCAATTTAATGCTAGCTGAATTTTCCTTACAATCCTAGCAGCCTAAAACTTTCATTTATTTTACATTTCAACCACACATTTTTAACATTTCTCAATTTAATCCATAATAGGTATTTTTACCAAAAATCACTTAACAAAACTTATATATTAAACACCAAGTTTTCATTTTTCATCATCAAACATTCAAGAACACAAACACTCATCAATGGCATATCACAAAATCATGGACACTTTCAAAAATTAAGACACGGGCTAGCTAGAACACGAAACAACGATCTCAAAAACGTAAAAATCATCAAAAACGGAGGCTAAATTCACTTACATGCACAAGTACTAAGGTCGAATACTTCCAAAGCAACAATGGAGTCTTTCCTTTTATTATTTTTGGCAGACCACACATGAAAATGAAGCTAAATTTGATTTTTGTTTTATTTTATTAATTATTATACACAATTGACCATTTTGTCCATGATTTATTTCACTAAAATTTCACCAACTAATGTCCATCAATGTCCACTATCATTATCAATGGTATAATTACCATGCAAGGACCCCTACTTTAATAAACCATAGTAATTTGGCACTTTAACAAATAGCATGTAACTTTTACATTTTATGCGATTGAGTCCTTTTTCGTAATTTCACATTCAAACGCTAAAATTACTTCACAAAACTTTCACACATAGCAATTAATATATTCTAAACACCAAAAATAATATTAAAATAATTTTACAACCTCGGATTTATGGTCCCAAAACCACTGTTCCGACTAAGGTCTAAACCGGGCTATTACATTTAAACTATTCCCATGCCTCATGTAAAGTTTTCCTCTTCATATTGCTGAAAACTAGTAATGTCATTTTATAATTTTGTTGCCTTCACTAAAGGGAAAAACTTAGCTAGAAACTCTTCCACAACTTGATCCCAAGTTATAATTGACTCATTCGGAAAGTTCTCTAACTAGTCTGCAACTCGTCTAGTTAAAGAAAAAGGGAACAACCTTAATTTTACATGTTACATATGGTTTATTTAATTATTTAATCCTTTCACTTTTCTATAATCTATAGACTATAATTAAATTTCACCCTTTATTCAATTTAGTCCTTTCACCTAATTAACCTTAATTCAAGCTAATTCACCTAATCAAAATCTAATTTACCATACAACTAACTTCGTAAATATTTTTAATAAATATTACGAATTCGTTTTACGAAAACGGAGACCCAAAAATACACTTTCTGATAACCGTAAATTTTGGGTCGTTACATAAAACACCATTAAATCTAAAAGTTTTGCATAGTTTAATGAACTTTTGTAGATGTTGGTTGGGATTTTTATAAGAGAAACCAAAGAACTGATTAGCTTCAACAATCTAAATGATTACTGATTTAATCTCAAAATTGTTCGCTTCCACTGCCGGAAACAAATGCTAGTATGAAGCACATCAGCATATGGTATGGTATAGTCTCTGATAGACCTAGGTGTAGGAGGGGCACTAGGCGGAACTTGTGCATTATTCTGCTCATTAACATTGTTATTCCCTTAGGATCAACCATTATTGACTCTTCGTGTTCAATCTCGGAATTGATGCCTAAACGTTCGAGTCTTCATAAAGTTCTCTCAATTTCCAAATCAAGTGGTAGCAAATTTGAATTTTAACTTCTGCACATGTAAACACCAAAGGTACCTAAAAATTAAACAAAAAAATAAAAATAAATTTGAGCTAGGTGAAAATTAATTAAATTGATGTTAACGAAATTAGCAATTAGCTCCCCTACAACGGTGCCAAAAACTTGTTGATCGAAAATCACACATACAAACATGTGTCTCGTTCCAAGAAGTATAAAATATCGATCCCATAGAGAGCTATTACTATCGAAACGTCAATCACCAAATATTACTCTAAAACCTATCCAAATTAATTGATAATAATATTTTCTAACTAATTTAAAAGAGAATAAAAATAAGCAATGCAAATTTATTCAAATAAACAATCAATAATAAAACCCTAGGATTAAAATTTCATCTAATGCGTAAGCTAATTGATCCATCTCCACCTAATTTATCCTAATACAGCTAATTAATAATCTAGAGAACTAAAATTCTTTTAATTCTCTTCACTAATTTAATCCAACTATTGAGCTATATTCCTATGCCAATAATGTAGACCAAATTGATTAAGAACTACCCCAATTATGGTTACCCAAGGTAATTAGGTATATTCCTATTTTATTTATGAATCATGGATTGACCCATCTTAATAAGACCAAGAGTTATTCATTCTAGACTTAAAACTAAAAATCATCTACCGATTTCTATAGGTTTTGTCAAACTAATAGTTGGCCAAACTATTATTAAAGAAGAACAAGAATGAATATATAATCTAAACTTTATCAACAATAAAAAAAGATGAAAATAGATAACATTCAATTAACTAAGCATGAAATCGATTGTAACTTTAGAAAAGAAATTTAGTCTATGAAGAATTTGGGAAACATCTTAAAATTAAAACAATAACTGGACATAATAAAAGGAAATAAGAAGGAAAAACGAGAGATAAACTTTGCCTTCTTGTTGAAATTCGTCGATTCTTGATGTGTGAAAGCTTAGGTGGCTTCTCTCTATTTTTTTCTCTCTTCTCCTCCCTCATTTTTGGTTTCTTTTTCCCCCTTTTGTAACCCCTAAAAATTGTATTTTTTAAAAAACTATCAGGTATATTTGTCGCTCAAATGAAAAATCTTTCCGTTGGAGCAGAAAGTCGTTTATTTGCTTTCGTTGGGCGGTGACATTTTTCGTTGGGACGAAGAGTCGTCTTCCTATGTTCATTGGGATGGAGACATTTTCTCTTGGAACAAAAACTGCTTATGTCAAGTTATTATTTCCCATGCTTTGTCGGACCTGCATTGGATAAGAACACATCGAAAAATAGTCTGATTCAACAATATAAATATATAGTTAACTTAAAACACCAATGAAATAGAATTCCTAAATCTAAAAAATTTAAATTATAAAATAAAATAAAAATCCTACTAAAATAAGGAACAAATAATTCTAAGATATTAGAGTTATCACCTTCAAGATTGATGAAAACTGGAATGGATAATGAATTTGTTGTAGAAAAGATAAGATAATTGAAGAACAATGAAAACTGAGAAAAAGAATTTGAGGGGTATTTGAAAGATTGAAATGTGTTGAGGCAAGCCTTTTGTTATAATAAATGCCGATAATGGCAGTAGAACGATCGCAAAGTAATAAGAAAAGAAAAATAAGAACACACAGATTTTACGTGGAAACTCTTTCGGGAAAAACCACAAGCGGAAGAGGAGAAATTCACTAATGACGAAAAACGAATGATACAAAAGGAGTTTTGACTACATCTATTTAGGGGTTGAAAAACCCTGTTCTAATTAAAGTCAAATAGTAGAAGTATAGTTCTACACAGACTCAACTTGTGCGGTATGGCCTGTATCGCGGGGGTAGAGATCCCCTTATTTTGCCACTGTATTTATTTCTTCAAAAAGTGACGGGATTCGGGTCACACAATCTCCACCTTAACACGAATTCTCAATAAAAAAATTCTCCACCTCTTCTACAAAACCTCTAAAGCGGTATTCTTTGACAATGAACACCAACCAAGTCTAAGCAATGCTCAAACTTGGTTATAAGAAGTGACTTAGTCATCATATCCATAGGATTATCATGAGTACAAACTTTGCTTACAACAATATCACCACGAGCAATAATATCATGCACAAAATGATACCAAACATCAATGTGTTTTGTTCTCTCATGAAACATTTGATCCTTAGTAAAAAAGATGGCATTCTGACAATCACAAAACACTGTATCGATCTGAAGGTCTTTATTGAGTTCACCAAAGAGACTCTTTAACCAGATAGCTTCTTTACAAGCCTTAGTAATTGTCATGTACTCAGCTTCAGTAATAGACAAAGCAACTGTAGTATACAAAGTGGCTTTCCAACTGATGGCGCAACCTCCAATAGTAAAAACATACCCTGTGAGTGACCTTCTTTTATCAAGGTCTCTAGGAAAATCAGAATCAACAAATGATGGGATTCGGGTCACACAATCTCTAACATTTTTGAAGTGGATTATTAGTGACAATTGGAAGTGGCCACTTCCATTGTCCCTACAACAACCTGTTACTTGTCATACATGAAGTTAGCAATTTATTGAAACAAAATCTTTGTGCTTTAAATTGTATTAATAGTCTGGATGTATGTAAGCCTAAATTTGAACAAAAATCTATTTAAAGCAACTAACCTTGAAGATTAATTGGATCACATAGGATCAGATCAAATCAATCAATAAAATCCTTTAAATTGTAGACAATGGATCAAGATTGCATTGAAGATACTTTTGAAGAAAGAATCTCCAACAGTCCACTTTAAGTTGGTCTTTATTAGTATATTGTATTTTTCTATTTTAAATCTTAAGGAGTTGGATTGTAATTGGCCTTTATTATGTTAGCAAGTCTCGAAAAACTTCTACATATTGAGAGACTTGTATAGGCTTTTGTACCAAGAATAGATAGCACTATATTGTTCATTGAAGAATCTATTTTGTGAGTGTGTTTGAGAGTAAAAAAATTATGTTTATGGCCTAAATTCTTAGTGGGAGAATTTAAAGATGAGCGATTTAGTCTTTTAAGTACAAAAGTGAGGTCATTACGACGAAGTGTGTTAGGACATGGTTCACTTGTTGTATTGATGAAAAAATAGTGGATTTACTCACTAAGCTAAGCTCCACAAACATAGGAAAACTAAATTGTGTAAACAATTCTTTGTGTCTGTTGCTTACTCCGTTTTTTGAGTGATCACATTAACTAAACACTTAGTTTCGAAACCAATTAACAACTATACAATTAAGGCTAAGATAAAGGCTAATCGCGTCAATGATTCCTTGTCTGCTCTGAGCTCAAGCCCACCATTCTTAAGGCATACGAAAGAACTCTGCCAATGACCTATAATCCAAGCTCGATAGTGTCGGAGACCAACCTTAGACTACTAAATATCATAGTGATCGACAATATAACAAGTTTCTAAGCTATGGTAGGGTTAGGAATGGCAACGAGACCTGAATCAAATAAGGATTATGTCGGGTCAAGAGAATTGCGAGGGTCTAAGTCGGAGATAATGGTTAAAGCAAATGATTGATTCGAAAAGGTGAAAAAAGAGCTATTGAATTCGAGGTCTCATAGTTTTTATAATCTTTTTTTTTTTCCATTTTTTTATAAATTATATACTTGTAAAATGATTTTGA
The DNA here is from genome assembly GCA_025698465.1 of Gossypium longicalyx. Classification (NCBI taxonomy): domain Eukaryota; kingdom Viridiplantae; phylum Streptophyta; class Magnoliopsida; order Malvales; family Malvaceae; genus Gossypium; species Gossypium longicalyx. The sequence goes on along the minus strand of CM047001.1, from coordinate 2,743,645 downwards.
TATTTTTCTAAAAAATTTGAACTTTTTTATTATTTAAAATTTCAAATTTTAGTAAAATTTGTAATATCTAATAATTTTATATTTTTCTACACCTTTTCGAATTTTCTATTTTTTTAAAATTTTCTAAACTTTTGTGGAATTTTTATAATTTTAATATAAAAATTTCAAATTATTGATGATATCATCATTTTAGGTGGCATGTCACATTGGACAAAAATGTTGAACGTCACTCACCCTTATCTGAATTTTTTTGCAACACCATAAGTGAAAATGGGAAAAAATTAAGGGCCAAAATGAAAAAAAAAACATGCATGAGGAGTGATTTTAAATTCTACCTTTAATATATATATAATTTGTCAGAACTTTGATTTTTTTTCCAGCAAAGAACATTGTTAACTTTATCTTTATTTTGTAATAAACAAAATAGCTTTAAATTTTTATTTTTTTTTAAAGTTAGTTATTAGAATAGAAAATTAAAGTCAACGTCCCAAGCCTTCTACAGGTGGCCGTGGTAGGTTAGTTCTAAAGGCCCCACTCCACCTGTGTTTTGTGTTTAACAATGCCACCTGTAATTTTTTAAGGCAACAATGGCATCTATAATAATAATAATTATTATTATTATTATTGTAAATATTTTATATTTAATGTATTAATTAATAGTATATAATTTTAAATATTATAAGAGAACTAAATTCGTATCAATAAGTGTTGGGTATAATGATAATATATATTTGATCCTTAAGAAAAAAACTCATCTTCAAATCGTGAAATTTTGAAAACAAATTTACAAAATAAAAGGAATATGAAAAATACTTTAAAGGTATGAAAATGTAAGTGAGTAACATAATTTAAGTTATTAAGCTGTTAAAACTGTTATTGTATAGTTTTTTCTATTCGCACCGTCTACATCGATCGGAAGCTCTCATTTCTTTTTTTATTTACAATTCAACTTTTTTTTCATGAAACAATTTTGAACGTCACGAATCTGCGAACTGAAATCCAAATAACTTTCTTTTTTGACCTTCGACACTAACCATCAAATCAACTTGGATCTGAATTATGTTTTTTTACTCATCAATAGGTACTAATCCACCGTACCGATTGTCGAATAGACACTTAAAAGATTGATAGTCAAACTTAAAAAAAAAAAAAGAACTTAACAATCCAATTACTTAAATAAAAATTTTTAAATAGTTTAATGAGTTAAATAAAAATATTTGAAAGTGACTATTTTATAACTTTTTAAAATTAAATGAATAAAATATAATTTTTTTAAGTTTACTCCTAAAATAATGATAATCAATCATTTTCTGAGAAGTCAATTTCGTAAGCTTCACAACTCATCAGTGGACTTGGAAAACAAAAACATGAAAATAATCATAAAAAAATAAAAATAAAAAATAATTTGAGCTTAGTTCACATGTGGATCTAATATATATATTTGATTAAATTTAATATTTTTCTATTTCTGCTAAATTTAAATTTAAAGTAAATGTTGATTGAGTCTTAGTTTAATTAGTATGGATATTATTGTTAATACAGAAGAATGTTGGTTCGAGTATGTTGAAACGCATTATCTTCCTATTTATGAGTTGGGGAGAACGATGTTTAGTTCTAAACATTGTATCATAAAAAGAATAGGTATATATATGATCAGAACTTATAATAAAATTATTAAAAAAATAAAATTCAAAATAGATAAAGAGTTGATTTTTGAAGCCACATAAGTCATAAAATGAAAGCTTAGAGCAGCTCCGACCACATTTGAGAAAGAAAATCACATGTTTTGTCGAAGAGATAAGGTCCTCAGCAATATCATTTTCCACCACCTAAATCAACTCACGAAAACAACATTTATGATTATGCTACGTTTACCCTTTTTCCTTTTTTCTATTTACAACAGTGACCTTTTTTTCTTGGAAAATACATAATGAAATTAAACAAAGATAAATTCCAACATCATTTTTGAACAATACATGTATATGTGCATGTATAAGGAAAAGAAGATCATATGTGGGATTTAGAATTAGATTCTTCTTTTCCCTATAGATTTTGAAAATTTCTAATTTTAGTCCAAAAACACACACAAAAAAAATTTCCTTTATCAATACCAAGAAAATATTATAAATAAATATATAAGTACCGAAGATAAAATATATTGCACTTTCAAAGTGAGAACATGGGTTTGAACATCAGAGGTGATATTGTTAGGTGGGACAATCACAGATCTTCGAAAGAATTAGTCTTCATAGACCTCTTAATCCTCGTAATGAAGAGTAATAATTAATAGTTCAAACTTCAAACTTTAATTTGTATTTTGTACCGTCGGGATAGATATCAAAACTATATATGAACTTTGATTTTGTGTGATTTATAAGTAAAATTTTGATTTGATTCAATTTTCATAAATCACTAACAAAATAGTTGAATAATTGAATGAAAATCAAAGTTTCATGTATACATATGAATCACAATTCAAGTTCTGTGTGTACAAATGCACCAAATCGAAATTCATGTATCAAATTGCACATTGGATTAAAATTCATGTATAAATTTGATATTTATCCCTACATCGTTCGATTATTTTGACCTGTTTAAGGTATCATCTTTTATCACATTTGTAATTTGTAAGTTGTTAACGATAACAGTGTACAGAAAGTTAAGTCACAAATTAATTTGACAATCAAATACCATTAACTATTATTTTTAAGAAACAAATTGTTAATATTTAATAAAATAATTATTTTTTATCAGTATAATTTTGTTTAACCTATTTTTCTATTGGTTCATGAAATTTTAATTTAATCTATTGTGAATGATTTTGAAGGTGAGTTAGAAGTACACGACACATGATGCAAGAAGAATTAAACCAAGAAGTGCATGTATGAGAAATCCTTCTAAAAAATATGAGGGCTTTGTGATGGGAGCCACTGTAGCAAATATAATAGAATCAAATTTGAGGGAAGAGCATTCAATATATATAGAAGGAAAAAAGGTAGAGTCAGTTAGGTATTATCTAGAAATTGTTTTCTTCTTTTTTTTGGTCTCAATTTCTCTGTTTTTCTTAGACTTATTTGCAATTACTAGTTTGTGAGGAATTATCAGAAATAAGGTTGTTGTTCTTCTCTTTTCCTTGTTGTTTCTTCTCTTAAACTTGTAGAAAAAAATGGTGCATTGGTACTTTCATTAAGCCATTTGCAAATATGGTGGGTGGAACTTGTCTCAAGGTGCTCGATGATACTATCAATTCTATGCAAGAATCTCAATCTCAGTAGTGTAAGGAAATTGATACACTAAACTCTTTGATGTCTACTCAGAAGCAAATGCTTCAAGAGGTTTTTGGTCATCTTGTAGCTTTGACTATTCAAAAGGGGTTGCCCATCATCGATTCTAAATAGAAGTTCTCCTAAATGAGAGTTTTCATCAGTATCTAGTTCTTACAAGTGAAACCCAATCCTGGTTAGTGAGACCTAACCCTAGTTGTTGGGTTTTACAAGTGAAACCCTATTTTGATTTTTATGGTATTAAGAAAGATGAGAGACTGACTATTGTTTCTTTTCTATCTTGAAGACGAAGTTGTCACACCCCAAGTCTAGCGAATCCAAGAATAAGGCGTGTAGTAGTGAAATTATCTGTTTGGCGTAGTGTAATCCGCCATGTTGAGTCTTATGGCAAATTGAAACGTGGCGTATAGTACCCTTCAATGATATATCAAGCGAAGTATAAGCCAGATGATAGTTATCGTCAAATGTATATTACGTCTAATTTGTCTAAATACTGTGCTAGTTGGGTTGTAAAGTGACCTGGTTAGGAACTAAAAAGATTGACTGGTCTAATATCTGTTGGAAAAAAAAAATAGATTTTTGGAAGTTTTGAAGCATATTCTCAATTAGTAAAGGTGGAGATTCAAATCATAAAATTATGATTTTATATTCTACCACATGAGACCTTTACAATGGTATATCATATGCACAAAATGGTTGAGTGATGAATGAGAAATTGGTGCTCAAAGTAAGCCACTTGTAAATTATGTTAAGGAAAATGAAAAGCTTAGTTCCATATTGTTGAGATATCAAGTGTGAAATATGTTTATATATATAAACCAGCATAGTGGTTATTGAATGATTAAACTAATGCTCTCCCTCGCGCGCGAAGAGTGCAAATCTAAACCCACTGAGGCTGGGGGTGCACCCGCATGTCATGGGCGATACAAAATGTTCAAACCGATTAGGCCTACGGATATTTTATCCCAATACGTAATTTTATTTTTCTTAGCAGGGCTTATCTATTTGGAATTAAAAGGACAAATATTAAATTAAGGTTAATGGCTCTTTAATTCACGGATGTTATTGGCTCCATTAGCCAAAATTTCCAAAAGTTCTTTTATTTTGAATTTTATTTAAAATCGAAATGATCTACAGGAATAAGACACACAAAATTTTTATCTATTTTCTTGCAATAATTTCGAGAACCTTTCATTGCATATTTCAAACCTGTTTTCGGTGATAGAATAAGGCTAGGCTATAGTTCGTTGATCATTGCAGTCGTGGTACTGCCGTGCTTATCTCGTTTTTGTATCCTTGGAGACAATCGACCAGCGTTTCTCTAGTACCAAAGGGGCGGCCGAATCTGTCTTAAAGAAACTGTGGAAACAGGCCTCAACTACCAGTCGAAATTTTCTACCTACCTACGAGTACACAATTTCAATCCAGTTTTATTTCCAGATTCTGTTTTCCAAATTTTATATACATATATCTATATTATTCTGATTCGATCTTGTAATTTAAAACAATATTTTACATTAATGTTTATTTCACTAACGTGTGTGCAACAATATTCATTGTGCAAGATTTTCATTTTTGCTTCTCTCAGAATCTGTAGACCATTAAGAAGGACAAATTCTGAATTAAGTGACACTTGTTAAGTTCTACTAAGCGAGATTGAGTTATATATATGTGTGAGAATGGTTCGTGAGAAAGGTTCTTCCCTCTTCAATATTACTCTTTGATTCTTTTTCTTAAATCTAATTGAATCTCTTCCTCATTAAGTTAGAAGCTAAGGTTATTGGCTTAATCAATGGTCATTCCATCTCTAGTTGTTGATGTTGGTTTGAGAACGATGTTTGAGTCTGGAGCTGCGAGCTATAGTCTAGTTGAGTATCAGGTGAGTCTTTAAATTGGTTCTACATGCAAACTGTTAGAGTTATACAAATGATGATAACATATCATATAAATGGTAAGGGTGTAAGACATAGTAAAGATGTTATATATGCGATGATGATATGTATGGAATACTGACTAAATAGGAAATTGAGTGGTAAGTATACAGATGAAGTACGATATGAGAAGGTGTGAATCAATCAGACATATGACCAAATTTGGGTAAGTGAATCCTAGGTAAAATGTCCCTTTGTGATGTCCCTAGTAGAGCAATTGTAACCAGACTGACGGATCACGATACGAAAATAATTGTAAGACCATGTGGTTGAGACCCATGGTATTGTATGATATGAAAACACTTATGATGATACCTCCACTAAGATGAAGGTTGGACCGGCAGATCACGACCTGAGATTGTGTAAGCTCTTGTGGTTGGGACCTATGATAAGATATGATTGTATGAATATCCATGGTGATAGCTTCGATAATATGTAAACCAGACTAGTAGATCACGACATGAAAATATGTATAAGTCCATGAGGGAGATACTTATAGCATCTTTTGTGAAACTCTGCTAGGACAATAAACACGTGATTTTGTATGATGGCCTGTATGTCGTAATCTACTAAGCTTTTTGAGACCCATGACAATATATGACTATAAGAATATTTATGGTGATGGCTTCGATAATATGTAAACCAGACTAGTAGATCGCGACATGAAAATATGTATAAGTCCATGAGGAAGATACCCATAGCGCATTTTGTGCAAGTCTGTCGAGACAGTAAACACGTGATTTTGTATGATGGCATGTATGGCGTAATCTAATAAGCCTTCTGGAACCCATGACAATATATAATTGTATAAATATTCAAGGTGATGGCTTCGGTAATATGTAAATCGAATTGGCAGATCACGACATGAAAATATGTATAAGTCCATGAGGGAGATACTCATAGCGCCTTTTGTGAAAGTTCGCCAAGACAGTAAACATGTGATTTTGTATGATGGTTTGTGTGGCGTAATCTGCTAAGCCTTTGTGGCGTATTCTGTATGACCTTTGTGGCAAGTTTTGTATCATCTTATTGGCGTATTTGATTATATGTATGTGTATAGAAAGTTAGGTTATTCACCCTTATATTAATATTTGGGGTAATTTCTGATATCTCTTCAATAGTTAGTCTTATGATAAGTATGTGACGAGTTCAAAAATAGATTGGGTTGTTTAATCTGGTAGTAATGTTTGATAAGCCACAGGAGATATATTCTAAATGAGAAATTGTGTTTGTACTTCTAAAGAGAATTTTCCATAATAACCTATCATATTAGAATATGAGCGTATTCAAATTACGGAAGGTTAAAGTGTCTATTAGTACAAATTTGGACTATGCTATGAAAGATTGAAATATGAATTATCTGATATCTGTCACATTTGAGTAGTATCATGTCTTATCTGGGATAGTTGAAATTTAAGTTTTCGATAAATCTGATATTCTTATGCTGTGAAATATAGATGTTTGAATTTCTTCTGAATGACATGGAGTGTTTCCTCATCAGTATGAGTATATATTAGGTTGAATCAGGGTATGATCTGGTTGATGATTTGATTTAGCAAACTCAGTATGAGAATTTGCCAAAAGTAAGATCAGTATGTAGTATCCACCAAGAGAATAGTACTTGTGATTAACTACTATAGAATAACCAAAGGTAGTTGTCTGAAGAGAAGAAAAAGGTAGTATCGTCTGGTAAGATCTGGAGTTAGCCATTTAGTTAGATGCATCTTCCTTCATGAAAAGTCAATTACTATCAAATAGTAATTAAGTCATTTACCATAAAGACAAATGACTCATGACCACGTTTACTTTTCATCTATCATTTAATGCCAAGGAGAGGATATCATTTACCCATTTATTATGAACTTCACTATTGTGAATGACACTACATACTGTAGAAGTTTTATACCCAATGCATTAACTTTTGGTTTCTTACCTACCTAAACTCAAGCTTTTACTTACATCAAAGCATACAAGTCACACATAGATAGTTCATCATCCACTCAGGATTAAAGTATGTCACACTATGAACATAACAAGTTAATAAATTCATAAACGAATTCAAGATCTATTCTACTTAGTTCTTGCTTGATGTACTTTCAGTTTAGTCAGGAACATCTATGTCTTTATCTTCTAGAAGTCATCCGCTCCGATGCTAAAGAAAGCATCTCCCCAATTGGACTTGATAGATGACATATTAGTCTTTCAATCGTTTTGCTCTTCCAATTAAACTAATGACATGTGTTTAGGTTCATCTACTAATATAAATTAACTTTTTGTATTACGATTCAATCACGTAATACTCCTTAGTATTAATTAACCATTAAATAACCAGTGAGCTAATATTTGCTTCCATTTTTCTTTGTGTGCAAAAACCATTGAGGATAATATACAAAGTTTATTAATATAATTTATGGACAATTTTATTAAACCAATCTATTCAAAAAATAAAAGTACACAAAACGAATATATTACACTTAGGGCACCAGATCTAACAGTCTCCCACTTGTCCTAGTAAAATAGATGAGTCATATTTCGCATTCTCGTACTCTCTACAAGTTTCTCAAAACTCCTAGCTATTAGAGTCTTAGTACACATGCGACACTCACACACGATTTTCAACAAGCAGCGCAATTTAGCCATTCATAATGAGACATGTAACTTCTTTGCGTCATCACTATTGATCACCTCAATTACCCAATAGATGCACCGTCATATCAGTGCATGCTCTCAAAACTTCTTTACCAAATCTATTTTCAGAGTTCCCTTTAAATAGTAAAACTCAAATTTTGAATTTCAAAAATTTTCAAGCTTTTATATTATAAATTTTACAAATAATTATTTTTCAAAGTTATGCGAAATTACACTAACTTCAACAAGGTTACAGCTCACATCAGCTAACCCACCTTTTTTAATAGGTTTAGCCTCATTTCTTAGCAGACTCAAAAAAGTCACTTTATAACGTCTTCTTGTATGGGGGGCAATTGTTATACTATCTTCGTGAGCCCTAACATGTGTCCTTAACAGGTAAACCACATACTATACATGTGTCTCCGTTGGGCGATCCTTACGTCAAGCAAACCTTAGATGTCAGGCAACACCATGATGAACCCTCGCTAAACCATCTTCACCAGGTGCACATGGAGCCTCGAGCCTATTAGTTACCGAATTATCCTAAGATGTCATATCCTCGACCTAGAATGTTACATCACCGCCACTACAAAGAAACAAAATATGATTCTATCGTTAGCAAGCTCAAGACTCGTGAACTTCTTTGTTTTTCATATAGAAGCTTAACCATAGCACTTAAGAGATGATAGAACCCACACCGAAATACTTAGAACCATCTTTTCCACCCAACTCCAATCTCTCCTTCCAACTCTCTTCAAACTCATCAAGAATAACATCTCTTTGCCTTACCCTATGTTGAATTGCAACACCACAACCATTTATTCCTCCTTATTTATTCTACTTGCCAATAATAATAAATTTAAAATTATATAAATAGAAATAGAAAATTGTATTTTTATTTCCTTTTACCATAAAATCTTTTTCTTATTTTTTTCTCTAAATTTAAAATTATGTAATTTCAATCTGTATTGCAATTCAACGGGATAACTATTACTCTCGAAAGATAGAGACAAACTAAATACCCTTTTCTACTATTATATAGGATTAAATCATGTTTATCATTGATGAGAGCATATTATAAAATAATAAAAATTTAATATTCCTTCAAAAATATGCTTAATTAATACACGCGGCTTTCACAATCTTGACTTCGGAGTCTACTCTTTTTGGAAAAAAAAAGGTTATTAATGGAAATAATGACAGCTCTTGGGACAAGATGTTGACGATTAAATATTTTGGTCTTATAATAGTAAAAAATAAATTAATCCAATTAACTCTAAATTAATTTTATTAACGAAATTATGAACAATTTAAATCTAATAGTATTAGCAATTAATTTTTATTAAATCAATTTTAAAATTCGAATTAAGTACTCAAAGTTAACACCGTTACCTTTGGGTTAATTGCACTAGATGTCCAACATTTAATTATAATTTTTTTATTAAAAAAGTTTGAGTTAATTGCACCAAAAATCAGAGGCGAAGCCAGGGGAGCTAGCATGGGCCCCAACCCCCCCTAAAATGTAAATTTTCTCTTTTGGCTTTTAAATTTTTTTAAAAATTTTAAATTAATAAAGGTAAAATTGCACTTTGGCCACCCTTAAAATTATAAAAATTTAGTTTAATCCTTTACAAATTATAAAGATATAAACTATAAAAAATTAAAATTTTATCTGGTCCCCCTAAAAATTTGTTCTGGCTTCGCCCCTGCCAAAAATCATTAAATTCTAACTCTCGTTTTAAATTGGTCTTTAAATTATAAAATATTTTAATTACATTCTTAAACTATCAATGTTTTATTAAGAAGGTCCTTTTTGTTATTACTATTATTAATTTAACCGTTAAATGAGGCATTATGCCTTATATGACATAATTTAAAATGAAAAAAAATTAAAGAAGAATGAATATTGTAAAGATGAATATTGAAAATATCTTGATTTTGAGATTTTTGAAACTTTAATAGAAATGATCATTAATTCTCTTTTTCCTCTTTTTTCAGTTTCACTTTATTTTTAATTTTTAAATTTTAAAAGTTACGCACCAACATTTTTTTTTAATTTTCATTTTAAATTATATCAAATAAGATTTTACATGTAATTTAATTGTTAAATTAACGGTTTCAATAATATTGAAAGAACCTAATTGATATAACACTGATAGTTTAGAGATATAATTAGAATGTTTTGAAGTTTGAGATCAATTTAGAATGAGGATCATATTTTAGGGATGACTAATACAATTAACTAAAAGAATTCAAATACAAAAGCAATCGTAAAATAATTAAAAAAACAATTAAAAGATTAACTAAACTTTAGAATAAATTAACTGTTAAAAATAAGTTTCTATGTTGAAACCCAGATGATCCAAAGAAGTAACGGCGTGGCTTCACAACTAACATAACGATTCACGTGTAAAATATATTTAAACTTTATATCAATCATTAAAATTATTTAAAAAAAATTTAAATTTTAGAAATTATAGAACAATTATAGAATTATAAAAATATATTTAAACTTTATATAAATCATTATAAAATTCATAAAAGAATTTTTTTTTTTTTTTTGCAAGTCTGGAATTTCTTATTTCGATAATAAGTAAATGGGGAGCTTGAAATGTGATAGTAATTGAATTTGTGTAGACAGTTTAACGAGGAATTTGAGTGATAATAAGTTGACTGCTTGGTGGCTTGAAGTTAATAATGGGTATTAGTTTTGATTGAAAAGAGCTGGATTGAGGGAAGTCAATAATGGTGAACCAAAGCATGACGTCCAATGGTGTGTGAGGAAAAACAAAAGTAATTTTTTTTATAATTTATAATATTTTTAATAATATTTATTGTATTCCTCCGTCACCATGACATATGTCAGAAATATAAGACGTGTCAATCTCTCCTTTGACTCTACTTGAGACAATATTTTGATTAGCCACCCGTCTCGGCTAGAGGAGTGATACTGTTTCATTATCAAGGCTACCTGCCAGATAACCACTCCTAATAAGCCCTCCACTCCTTAATAATGAGATGAATATCCCTCAAGTGTAAACATATTCTTAATACAATAAAGCGTCCACTCAGGAGTAAGAATCTCGTATAAATTAAAGACATAATAAAATGGGTTCCATAGTACATGTCTTTCACGCTCTACATGATGACAATTTTTTTATAACAACTTATCGCGTCACACTAATAAATAAAAGAATCTCTCCTATAAATACTCTCTCACCGATAAAAAAGGGACCGACTTTTCAACCCTACAGTTACTCTGAGAAAATCCATTTTCTTTCTCTTGGTCAAATTGTCCTCTTGCTTCTTTCAACTCTCCACCTCTTTAAGTGAACCAGAATAACCACGTATTCCTCCTCCCTTGTACTTTGTATCAACAAGATTATATAATATTTGATAATGTTTAATAAATTTATAGTTTTCTATAGTTATATATTTATTTTTATAATTGTTTTTAATACCTTTTTAATAATTTTTATATACTCTTCTATAATTTTATAATGATCTAAACTGCTTTTTTTTTTTATGTCAGCATTTAAGGAATAGGAATTCAATGGGAAAATTAATTTCAATGGCTCAATTTATTCTTAACTTTCGGTTAAGACCCTATTTGTGTGCTATTTCTAATTAGCAACTTTTTCCGGTTAGTTTCACTAAGTTCCGATCTCATCCTTTTCTTTAAAAAAATCTTGTAAGTAATCTTATGTGATGACTTAATAGTTAAAAATGTTTATCGCCCAGATATAACTTAGATTCAAGTCACATTAATTGTATTGGATGTACGGGTTTTAACTCTTATTGTAATTTATAATTTAGTAAGAGAAAATCTTTTTGGTTCATAAAAATTAAAATGCAAACCCAAAAAATAAAAGTAATAATTAGTTCATAAAAGGAAAAAAAAAAGTTGGAAAGGAAAAAGGTGAAAAAGGCAGAGTCAGAGTCATAGTGGGAGGATTGAATTGTATCACGATTGAATCTCTAATATTATACAAACAATTAGAGGAATATACCGATTGCCATTCGGAATATGTCGACTTCTTAAGTTGCTTCCCCCTCTATTATAAATACTCTTCCATGCTCTTTCACTTGCCTCCCATCCTCTTCCTTGCCCTCTTTTTCTCACTTCTTCAAGAAACAGACGGAAAAAACACCGGTTAGTTTTACAAACTTATGATGCTTAAACCCCTCTTTTATCTCCCTCTCCATGATTCTGTATTTCTTGTTTTTAATCTTTTACCCCTATGGTTGCTCTCAGTTCTTTTTCTTTATTGGTTCATGCATGCAAATGGGATTTGCCTTTTCTTAATGAGGACAAGAAATAGCTTTTTCCTACATCTGGGTTTTCTTTTTCTTTGCATGATTCCATTTTGTTAAAAGTGATATACCCCAGTTTACTATCAGGGTCTTGATTTGATTCTATTATTCACTGTTAGCCATTTTTTTCGGAGCTTTTTCCTAATGGTTTTATGGGATTTTTGTAAATCATGCAAAAAAGACTGATATTCATCCTGGTTTTTGGTTCGTATCTAAACTTTTGGATCTGTCTGCAACACTTTATTGAAAACATAGAATCACATTATTTTAATGTTGGTTTTTTAATATAATATTTATATTCTTGGGGTTTTTCAGTTCTATAATAATACGTTTTCCATCCACCTTGGACTTTGTAAGAATCAAAGTAAAAAAAGGGTTTTTTCTTGCTTTTAGTGAGAAATCAGACTTTGAAAGAGTTAAAAAGAATGGAAATTTCCTACAACTACTTCATCCTTTCCTCACCATACATTTTTTTGTTATTCAACTATACGTATCCCCTTCATAGGAATCGTTTTAAACAGCCTGTTTAGAATAATATTCCCCGAATATTCATCATAATTATTATTCTTGCGTGTCTTTTGTTTCTTACTTTATGTAGGATTTTGTTGACTTACTTCCACATGATCTGCTTAGCATAGGGGTATGGTCTCCCTTGTATATTTAGGTGGGAGGGCTATGGGTATAACTATTGGGATGGTGATGGCCTGGTGTGAATATAACTTGTTTGGGTTTATATATAAATGAGGGTATAACTATAGGTATGGTGATGGCCTAGTGTGAATATGACTTGTTTGGTTTATATATATATATGAGGGTTAATATGGTACTTGTAATTGTAACAAATTATTGGTGTATGAATCTACCTAATGTTTGGATGTAGGATAATCAAGTTGGCTAAGGAAAGTCAGACGAGCTTTAAAAGTCTAGAGTGGAAAATGATTTTTGATTAAATATTTTATTTTATTTGGTTGTAACCTGTGCCTATATATATCTTTGCAGAGTAAGAGATAGCATAGATAAAAGAAGGTTGTGAGTGACCTAGGTAGCTATGGCGGGAGAACAATTGCAGGTGCTTAATGCTCTTGATGTAGCCAAAACACAATGGTATCATTTCACAGCTATCATCATTGCTGGGATGGGTTTCTTCACTGATGCATATGATCTCTTCTGCATATCTCTTGTCACCAAATTGCTTGGCCGCATATACTATCATGTTGATGGTGCGGAGAAGCCTGGAAGTTTGCCTCCCAATGTATCGGCTGCAGTTAATGGTGTAGCGTTCTGCGGAACACTAGCAGGCCAGCTCTTCTTTGGTTGGCTTGGTGATAAGCTAGGCCGAAAGAAGGTGTATGGTATGACTCTAATGCTCATGGTCATATGCTCTGTTGCATCAGGTCTCTCTTTTGGTCATACCCCTAAATCTGTCATGGCAACCCTTTGCTTCTTCCGGTTTTGGCTTGGTTTTGGCATTGGTGGTGACTATCCACTGTCTGCCACCATCATGTCTGAATATGCTAACAAGAAGACTCGCGGGGCTTTCATTGCGGCAGTGTTTGCAATGCAAGGTTTTGGAATTTTAGCAGGTGGTATTTTTGCAATTATATTATCCTCTTCATTCAACGCCATGTTTGAAGCTCCATCGTATGAGGTTGATGCGCTTCGCTCCACGGTTCCGCAAGCAGACTATGTTTGGCGTATTATTTTGATGGTTGGAGCACTCCCGGCTGCTCTTACCTACTATTGGAGGATGAAGATGCCTGAAACTGCTCGTTACACTGCACTTGTTGCTAAGAATGCAAAGCAGGCCGCATCTGATATGTCAAAGGTCCTACAGATGGACATTGAGGCTGAGCCACAAAAGATTGAGCAAACAAAAGAGCAGAAATCTGGATTCGGTTTGTTTACTAAGGAGTTTGCTAAACGTCATGGGCTTCACTTGCTTGGAACAACAAGCACTTGGTTCTTGCTTGACATTGCATTCTACAGCCAGAATTTGTTCCAAAAGGATATCTTTAGTGCTATTGGCTGGATTCCTTCTGCAAAGTCCATGAATGCCATTGATGAAGTTTACAGAATTGCAAGGGCACAAACACTGATTGCTCTTTGCAGCACTGTACCAGGCTACTGGTTCACAGTGGCTCTCATTGATAAGATGGGAAGATTTGCCATCCAATTAATGGGATTTTTCTTCATGACTGTGTTTATGTTTGCACTGGCTATCCCGTATGACCACTGGACCCACAAGGAAAATCGAATCGGCTTTGTTATTATGTACTCATTGACTTTCTTCTTTGCGAATTTCGGACCTAATGCCACCACATTCGTCGTACCAGCCGAGATTTTCCCAGCAAGGTTGAGGTCCACCTGCCACGGTATCTCAGCAGCCTCGGGAAAGCTTGGTGCTATTGTTGGCGCATTCGGGTTCTTATATTTAGCTCAGAACCAGGATAAAGCCAAGGCAGATGCAGGGTACCCCGCAGGCATTGGGGTGAAGAATTCACTTATTGTATTAGGTGTAGTCAATGCCTTGGGCTTCCTCTTCACTTTCTTGGTGCCAGAATCAAAAGGAAAATCTTTAGAAGAAATGTCAGGCGAGAACGAAGAAAAAGAACCACAAGGAGAGGCAGAGCCGCCATCATCTAGTGGCCGCAGGACAGCTCCAGTTGCTTAAGGCATGGACTAATGAACCAGTTCTTGAACACCGTTGTAAAGCCCTGAATATGCTGCTATATAGTCAAGTTTCAGTTCACTGTTTTTTTTTTTTTTCGACTTAAAAAGTTTTTCAGTTTCAGTACCTTAAATTTTAGAGTTATAATAGAAAAAGTCCCATGGTTTGCATTTACCAACATATTGCTTTGTGAAGAACAGCCATCAGAATTGAACCCAGAAATGTAGAGATTCTGTTAATGAGGTGAAACTAAATACGTCACAATTTGTCTGTTTATGCCATCTTTTTCAACCAATGGTTAGGTGTTCAATTATATGACAAAAGCCCTTTCAAAGCCTCGACTTACAGCCACATAAGTCGAGGTGAGCAACAACGGAAGCCATTATTTGCTTGCTCCCCTTTGACTTTGATTACTTGTTTTAGTGTGATTTCAAAGACGGTGTCAAGACTTTAAACACCGTGCTTTGATTCTTTGGTTGCATTCAATTTAGCAAGAACGTTGAGACAAGGCAACTCATTCATCTAATTAAAACACCCTAATCTCCTTCCTACAGCCAACGAAATTGACTGAAACATAGATTCAACTATCGACAATAAATTAAGAACCAGTTTAACATTATTTTAATGGAAAGCAGAAACAAAAAGATGTAACTTTTTTTTTTCGAAAGTATTATTTTGTGGAAAATAAGATTTAAATAAAGTGGTCCCATTAAATAGGAAACCCTATCCATAGAGTGCAACTTTATCTAATATTTATTTTCGTAACAGAAACCAACTCCGTTGTGAAGGGAGTGGCATTGCACCAGGAGACATGCGTGTACATGTTGATTTATTTGAAAAAGTCAGAGGACATGCCTCTTGTCCAGGGGATAATGACTTATTTGCAGAGCCCATCCTCGTTAGGCCCACAATTTTTGAAAATTATTTTTACTTTTTTTTTTAAATTTAAAATTCCAATTAAACTCTTCAATTTTTTTTTAATTTCATAAAACCTTTTAAATTTTTAATTAAACTTATCAAAAATTTTAAAACTTCTCACTAAAATTTTAAAAAAAAAATTCAAAGTTTTTAAAAATTTTAGTTACACACACAAAACTTAATGTCAATACTCGTCACTATTTATTTGACTTTTCAACTTTACAAAAAAAATTTATTTTAGCTCTTAATTTATTTTTTCGTCTATTTTAACCGTTGAACATACATTGTTTTGACAAACCACCCTAAAATGAATGAAAAAAATTAACCACGATTAACTTTATTAACGTGAAAAAAAAATATATATATTTATATATATCAATGGAATTGGACTATGTTTAGGGAGTTGTTAAACTTCATTTTTAGTTAGAATTATATATATGTTTCGATTAGGTCTTAGTTCACTTGACATTAGTATTGTTGTTAGTGTAAGAGGATGTGGGTTTGAATACGCTAAAGTGCATTATCCTCTTATATAAAGAGAGTATGAGTCATTCTTTGAAGAAATTATTTCAAAAAATTTTTAGAGATATTCTTGTTATTTATAATTTGACCCTATAAGTTTAAAAAAATTATGAAATTAGCCCACTGGTAATTTTGTGAAAAAAAAATTGATTCGAAGCGAGCTCACACTCAGCAGACGTAAGCTTGAAGATAGTAGAAAAGACTACTTAATCGAAATGTTCATCCTAGACGAACCATAAAGGTACGTTTTTGATCAAGTGTTTATTACTTTAGATAACACAACCAATTTCTTATTTTGGAGAAAAATTTTAAAACTCCAGATTTCCTTAAACTTATTTTCCGTTGTATTTTTTGAACCCAATTTTCCAACAATTCCCTATAAGTAATATCTACCATTCCTTTCTGCTAGTACCGTTAGATTGCCTCTGACCTGGCTTCAACTGACATGGCACTTAGTATATAATCATTCAACCTTCTAAAAGGCACCCTCAGTCGAGAGCTTCTTCTTGGGCTTTACTACTCTGTAACACCACAATCGTTGGGTCTCAACTACAAGATATTACATTCATTGTTGAAGCAACTACAATCAATTGCATACAATTTTCATCTTTAATCATTTAGTTACAAGTATTACAAGCTTAAAACACAATATATATATATATCAGTTCAGGTCATATATGAGCTTATGAAAACTCAATACCATCCTAGGGTCGAACTAGGACTAAACTAAAAAGTTTTCAAAGCATTTCAAGTGGATGTTGCGAATTCTAAGGCTTGGTATCACGATATTGAAAATAGTAGCCAAGTTTCTCAACCAGAGGATCAAATTGAAAAGTTTTCAAAATAAAACAATATCAACGTTGCGACGAGATGGCCTGATCTCACAACATTCAATGAGTGAGGTCGCGACATCCAAGGCAGAATACTGATCCCCTATTTTCCAATGACAAAAAGTCAACATACATAATAACCATTGGCCTCAAGGCTCCAATTAAGCTATTCCAACGTTCAAACTTACCTAAAACATAGTTACTAAAGCATCAATATCAATTCCATATATGATTATAAGTAAACTCACATATTCACAACTTATATACAAACCATTTTTGACCATTTCTAACATTGAGTAAAACATCCCAAGGAACATGTCATTGACAAAATGGAAAAGACTATACAAACTTAGGTTGAATCGATGCTATCGTCTAGATGCTAACTTCACTTTCCCGAGGCTTTGAGAATACTTGTACCAACAAAGGAAACAAACAAACCATAGCTGAGAAAATAGATACATATAACATAAGTATTAACAATATGTTTCAAGACAAATCATGCATACATGTGCTCAATATCTAATCAAATCATGTTCCAAAGTGTCAACCATTTTTCATCATCAATCTATATGTGTAAGCATACTAAGACATTATCAACCAACTTATCCAACAATGCACATAAATGACCAATTCCAACTTGTTTACCGTTTAGCAATAATTCAATATATATCAAGAATTAAACACATAATTATGTAACGTTACCACATGTTATTAACACCATATTATTCATGTTCCATGGCAATAATCTCTTTTACTTTTATTTCATACCATTCAACTCATTTATGGAGTTTTTCGACTAATTCACATTAGTCTCGACCCCCAGGGCTCATTTTCTTTTGATTTGCATTATCAACTATATGATTTCAGTATTCCACTCAAATTTAAGCATAAATTAGTCCAATAACATCAATTGTTATCACATTCATATTGTTTACCAAACTTACATTTTGCAACTCTTATTAATCTAACTCAGACTTAAACGAATACTTGGATTGTCCCACCAACACACCAAATTGGCATCGAAGTGCATCATCAAATAAACTGAAGTAGGGTAATTGGCACGTAACATGTATATTGGTGCATAAAGCACATTATTAGTGCACAAAATGCATACTGGCACACAGTGCATCCCAACACACGATGTGCATCTTGGCTCATAAGCGCATAATCCACACACAAACCAATCCTATAGCATACCAACTATATCCAACTCAGCTCGACTAGTTACTAGGGTACCAATGTTCAATTCCGTTTATAATTTAGTACATATATCATTTCTCAATAAAATCAACTATCACAGTCCAATTTATTAATATGTAAAATATATCTCATATCATTCTATACATTTTCACCCAATTTCATAGCACATATCATAATTCAAGCAATTCATGTTATTTTACATTTTATTCAATTTAGTCATCTATCTCGATAATTCACATTCAAGCTCACTCCAATAATATAATTTACCACTATATACTCACCTTGACATCCACATGTGCAGATAACATGAAAATGCAATCAATTAATACAACCTTAAGTCATAAATGTACAAACTAGTGTTTTCAATCACTCGTCGATCACTTTCGCTTTTCCTTTCCCTCTTGAAGGTTCCACTTCGACGTTAGCTACATACATTCACAAAACATATCAAATAATCAATTTTCATCCGATTCACAACCAAATATTAATTCATGCATATTTTACAAGTTATTCAATTTAGTCTCTAAAATCGGGACTAGCATAACTTTCATTCTAAAGCTTCCGATTAAAATTCAATTTCACATTTATTCATTAAAGATCTTATATTTTCTATTCCTTTTTAATTTTTATAAGTTTTTCATTTTGTTCAATTTGGTCCCTAATGTATAAAACTAATAATTAAGGTTTACAATCTAGTCCCTTTTCATAAATTGAGCTTAATTTCTATCAATTTCACACTTAAATCACTCAATTCTCAACAATGGACACTTACCAAAATTTCACCAATTGATCCAGTTGATCAAATTGATCCATGGGTTAGCTTAATCAAGTTCCATGATAAAAAAAATACATAAAAATCAAAGAAAAAAGGCTAGGGACTTACTTGAAATTAAAATTGAATGTCAACTTAGGTTTTCAAAACCTTTCTTCAAAGGTGGACAGTGAGAAAGGTTGAAGATTTCCATCTTTTTCCACTAACATTTCCTATATATATTATGATTAATTTTAATTAAGATTAATTAATTAACTTAATCATGCTTAATTAAGCTTTATTCTTTAATTAACTTAAACTAATTACAATTAACATCACATCCCACTATCATCCATTTAGAATTGGTTTATTTCCCATTTTAATCCTTTGGTTAATTGTTATCAAAGTCCCCAAGTCTTATTCTAATTAAAAATATATAACGATTAAACTTTTACAATTTAGTCTCTAGGCCTTATTAACCACATTTTTGGCTAAATTGCTTAACTAAATTTCAATTCAACAATATAATAACTCCGTAAATATCTCTATTTAATATTTATGAACTCAGTTTATGGAAAACAGAGTCCCAAAACAACATTTTTTGATACCACTAGAAATTGAGTCGTTACATACTCGATAGGCTTGGTTATCATCATGGGCCTTATTGGACTTGTTGGTTAGGATGAGCTTGTTGTTATCTCATGCTATCATTCACAACTTTTTTATTTAATATGTCATTTCTATTTCATGTCATGTTATCGTAGATTTTTGAATATCTAATTTTGTATAAATTAAAATTGTTTAAATATTTATTCTATATATAGAAAAGAAAATCTTTATACTGTTAAATGTATTATGAAATGTTTGTGTGAGACTATAAGTGGTGTTTGTGTTTGTACAAGTGTTATCTGTATTATGACATGTTTGCATGAATGAAAATTGAAAACATATTTTATAACCGATTTTTTAAATACCATTCAACAATTGGAGAAACATCAATGTTGTTTCGGTTGGATCAGATCGATTCGGAGAAGGGTTTTGAATCGATTGATCCAAAAACCAGTACAAATCAGTTAAACAGGATAAAAAACCACTTGAACTAGATTTTAAGTTTTTTAATTCTTTTATGAATTTTTAATAATGTATTTAATTGAACTGGACAAACTGATCAGATTGATCGAATTGACGAACTAAGCCTTACCGGTTTATATTGTCAAAAAAATATAGCACACAAGCATGCATAATTAGGAAATAAATGTCAAATAAATCCGAACTAAATTACCATTCCATAACAAAACATTTTCTTAATTATAAAAATATTAATATTAATATTAATTTCCTTTTATTTTTTAACAATAAATAGGGCTATTGTTGGATAAGAAGATTAACAAATTAGGGTTTAAAATTTTAGAGTTATTTGTTTTCGGGTGGAGGTGGAAAGGGATCATGCTTGTGGCTGGCACCAGTTGGTGCATAATCTGTGATTTCTATTAGCATCCTTTCTCCATTGGAATCATGTCCTGAATATTCCCCAAACATTTCCTTAGCTTCGATTGATTTTTCCACATCCTGCAAAATAGAATCATATTATTAAATTTATATATATTCAGCTAACGTAATTTAAGCGCTAATTTAGTATTTCTTCTCAAAAATATTTTTGAGCTAAAAAAGATACTTTTGAGCAAAAGTTAAAATTTTCTACTTCTACTTTTGGCCAAAATAATGCTTTTGCGACACATTTTTTTTTGTCCCCAAAAGCATTTTTAAAAAAGATCAAAAGTGTTTTTTAACCCAAAAATACTTCTAAGAAGTAATTGTAAACTAACCCTAAAAGGTAAAAAGTTATTCAAAAACATCCTCTTTCGTTTTAAGATTTGAAAGATAGAAAAATGACCTGAACAAGTAAATCTTGGACGGAAGAAGGGAATAATTCCTTATTTGAGTTGAGATTTCCTATATAAATATATACAGAACAAATTTTTTATAAATTAATTAACTAAAAAAAACCCCAAACTTAAAAATTAAGATATTACCCTTATTTGTTATGGGAACAGCAGCAGAAGAAATCATAAGGCAACATAAACCCAGAAAAAGTAGCATCAATCTAACATTAAAACCTTTGTTCTCCATGCTGATCATAAACAAAAAAATGGGAAAAGAAGAAGAAATTTGGTGATGGTGGGGTTGGTAATTACTACTTTATATAGAGTTAGATTTCACATTAGTACTAAATTAAGTCAATTATTTTTAAAATTTTAATATAATTTTAAATTAGTAAATGCTATGGTTTTTGTTGCCAGTGATGGTAAGAATATTAGAAATGGTAAGCAGTATTACAACAACTCAGAGAATCAACACCTTCCATATATTTTATTTTAAAATGAGAAATAAAATCCTACCCATTAATTCATATTTTAAAAAGATTTAAATGTGAATTATTGATATTTTTTTATAATTTCTAGAGTTTTTTATTTGAGGAAATTTTTGAAAACAATATAGATTTTGTGAATAAAAAACTTTTTTTTTCATTTATTTAATAACAAAATAAAAATGTGTTTTGAAAAAAAAAAGTGAAATCTACTAGATAAATATGTAAATTATTAAATTTATTAATCTTTTTTTTTATGTAAATTATTAGACCAATCTATGGGTCGGGTAGGGTCTTAATAAAATTCTAAGCCTAGCCTAAAAAATGGGTTTAATTTTTTGCTCAAGCTCATCTCGGGTTATAGATGTTTAAATTTGGGATTGGCTCGGCCCATATTAAAAGTTTTTATTTTATTTTTATATAATTTTTTTAAATACAATACATTAAAAACACTAAAAACATTATAATAAATATTTCTCAACAAATTGAAAATAAATTAAAAAAATCTTTATACCTAAACAACACTAAAATAGGTACAACTTAACAAGCAACTGCCTCTAAAATAATAGCAAAATTAATAATAAAGAGAGTTATACAATATCCAAACAATAACAACAAAATAGTAGCAACATAATAGTGAAATAATAGTAAAACAGTGAGAAAATAGCAAAAAAAAGTTACTTGAGGACAAAAAACTTTATTTTTTGTCCAACTCCATTCTTCGGGCTTATATTTTTACCCAAACTCTCTCTCTTTTCAAGTGGACCTTCCCGGCTCGGCCTATGGATAGGTCTACAAGTTATCAATATTTTATTTAAATATAACTTGTTATTTATCTACTAGATAAATATGTAAATTGTTAAACTTATCAATTTATTTTTAAAAAAAGAGAGAACAACAATCTCTTTTTACCACATAACTAAACCTGACTATGGGTTAGGCCAGGCCGAGTTGATGCAAAAATTTAAACTCGTTTTATAGACATGGGCCCTACTCAACTCAAAAAATCAATATAAAATTTTACCCAAACCCATCCCAAATAAAAAAAGCTAAACTCGAACTCAACTCGACCTACCCATGTCAAAAAAAAATTATATAAAAACAAATTTAAAAAACATAATACATCAAATACATTAAAAGCATTAAAATAAATATTTTTCAACAAATTGACCATAAAATAAGAGTTATATAATATTTAAACAATAATAATAAAATAGTAATAATATAACAACAAAATAACAGAAACGAAAAACATTTTAACCATATTTGGGCTAGGCTGAGCCCAAGTCAAAAAATATTATCCGAAATTTGACCCATTTAAAAAATGAACTAAACTTTTTATTTAAGTTTATTTTTTGAATTTATATTTTTGCTTAAACTGCTCAATTTTTCAAACGAATCTTCTAATATAGACAAATAACCCGACCCATAATAAGTTGCAGTGGTAAGTATAGCCTAGAGCCTCAAAACAGCGGAACCACAACAGACCATGCAATGAAAAGAGAATCGTCAATAAAAAGTCAACTTTTTTTTTTTTTTGGTTTACTTTTTATCTTCAAACCAATTTATTAGGCGAATCTCAGCCGTCCAAGAGGTCATCATCCATTCAATCTCTTGGTCTTCTAGTTGCCGCGTATCAAATTTTCTATTATGGAAAAAAGGGGTATTTCTAAAGCTAACCCCATCTAATAATCAAACTGAGTACAAATGGAGAAATTGTATTGGCTAGAAGATCTAACAACATGATGTAGACAATTCGGACCCTTTTGGAAAACGGGGTCTTTCACCTTCAAACCACGTTTGAATTTCGGAACCCGATCCGAGTCCGACAAAGCTTTCATAATCAAGATTTTGGGAGAAACCCTAGTTTTAGATTTTTAGGGTTCTAAATAATCTCAAAAGTTTTTTCGCGCTAAAATATGGATCACAATGGTAGCCGTTACGATACATTCTTCTTTTTTTCTAGGTAAATGTTTTAATTTCGATTGCTTTTCTTATTAAAGAAGAATTGAAATCTTTGTTTTCAGGTCAGAGAGGATCATCAACCCCGTCAGCTATGCTGGCTACTTTGCTTAGTAGAAGAGCTAAGCTTCAAGAAGAGCTTGGAAACATCGAGAGACAAGTAATTTCATATTCCCCCCTCCCCCCAATTTGGTTCAAATTAGATTATATTTTACATCACTGTTTCTGGTTTTGAATGTAAGTGGGAAAGCTAAATGCAGGTGTACGATATGGAGACTAGTTATTTACAGGATCCAGGTCAATGTGGCAATGTTTTGAAAGGTTTTGAGGGGTTCCTCTCTTCATCTAATAAGAACACTGCCCTGTATGGAATGCCTGCTTTAACACTTTTTCCTTTATGTGTTTCCTCTACTTATCTGCCTATCTAATGTTAAATTTTATATTATGCTTGTTTAGGATTTATTTAAAGTTCCATTCCTAGACATTGTCTGAAATTCCTTGAGATGAATTCAATTAAATGCAAATTTGTCTTAGGGATTTGTATGTTATGCGTCAGCCATTTATTGAAGTTGATTTGCAGCTCGAAGCGGTCCAGGAAGTTCCAGCCTGAAGACAGGCTATTCTCATTATCTTCGGTCGCTTCTCCAGCAGTGCGTATTCTTCTTTATTAAGTTGCTTTCCATCCTTTTCTTTTTTTCTTGTTTGCTGGCATATCTACTTCCTGTTCATGTCAATTGAAGTGAAGTACATGAGATTGATTTCTCCAACTGCTTGGACCTAACTGATACTCAGCTTCAGGATGTACATTGTTATAACCGAAGAACGGGGCTATAGGCAATGTCAAGTTGCCTTACTTTATGTAGGATTTTGCATGTCCATTATAAGCATTTATGACTTTTAATAGGATGAAAATGTTAGAATATAAACGAGATAGCATTTGCATTTTATCTATAGCATTTTCTTTGGTTGTAAAGGAGGGGGTGTTTCCTGTTTCTTTTTTATCCTCATTTCACGAGGGGCTCGTATCATCTTGCATTACTATCGCGTACTCAGGTACAGATTGAGCAACAACCATTCTAGTACCCACAAGGAGTTCATCAACTGATTGCAACTTTGTGCAAGATTCATATTGCTATTAGTGCAACAAAATTATGCATTGATGCCCATTCTACAGAAAATCCTACCAAAAGTTTCAAACTAGATCTATAACTGGCTGATTAAGGCCATATCAAGTATGCAGATCCTGCTGCAATTTCAAACATGTCAGCACTTTATTTTAAGAGTGATGGATATTAGAATTACTATGACTAACATATATATATATGTATACATGGGAATAACTCTTCATGGATACATGAAAGGCAAAATTCTCAATGAAGTAGTTTTCTTTTACTGCAGCTTATTTTCAGTAACTTCGAAGTAGCTGGAGATGTCTACAACTTATTTTCTTCAGAATTTTGTTCACTGTGAGGTTTTTCCGACTGATTTTTTGCTGCTATTGTTGTTTTTTCAGGCTGAAGAGATTGCCACTGCTAGAGATGGTGAGCCTGTAATATGCAGGTGCATCAGCACATTTCCCTTCTTGATGTTTATTGTTTGTTATTATTGTTGCTGTTGTTGTTGTTGTTGTTATATGTGTGTGTTTTAGCAGATGGGAAATTAGACTGGTCCTGTTCGGTCTAAGGATCAAGTTTACTTTGCCAATGGGCATTAAATGCATTAATTTTGTTTTTGTTCTGAATTTTATATGTCCCTGTTTTCTTTACAGAGGAAAACCGAAGAAGGGAAGAGGTAGAGAAGCAAAGAAAATGCGACACTTCAGTGAACCAGATTATGACTATGATGATGATCCTGATGTGACTTTATGAAATGAGTTGAATATAACGAAGTACTTTTTGGCCTTGCCTTAATGCTTCCAAGCTTTAATGTCCAATCTTGGATGGTTTTCGTATTACAACAACCGGTGATGGCAGATGTTATTTACATGATTTTCAAGTATGCCAGGTGAAAAAATGATTTTGGTTTTTCATGGTGCTCAAAATCGAATCAGGGGTTCATATGTCACAATGTTGAGTGATAATGTAAATGACCCTTTACGGTCTGAATCTTCTGGGCTAGTTCTGGCAACTAGTCTCATCTTGTTTTGTTCTACTCAGCATTTTAACAGATTCTAGGTTGCTTTGGATCCTTATTTTTCATATTCTAAGGGGGCCAAAACCTTAAAAACTTGAGGCTTTTGGTTGAGAATTTGGATGATTATATGCTTGGTTTGGAACACAAAAAATTGCTAAATAATCTAGAATTTTAAAGCTAAATTGGGTTTCCGTTTTGAATTGCCTGCTAATCTTGCATTTAATAGTAGCTTCTTAAATCACCAAAATCTCAAGTAGACTTGCAATTAGGGAAGTAAATGAATATATACTACTTCAATTCTGTGAAAATATTATATTGATAAGATCTCGACCATGCAACGCTCTATGAATTTAATTGATATACAAGTTCGTAATATAATTTATAAATCAATAAAAGGCAGATATCCAAGTTTGTTTAGGGACAAACATATTGAAGTAACATTCGGACGCAGACACACTACCCAAAAAGATGCATGTAAAAGCAGAGCTCTTCCATGCTGTCCATCATTTTTCAACTCAAAAAGTATCAAATATAAATAAAACTAACAATTTAATGGTTACCAACCATGGATGCTCCAAGACCTGAGCAGCAAATAAGAGCACCCCAATGGAAGAAACTGCCTCAAACAACAGCCATCTCAACATTCACCTATTTAAAGCAAAAATCAAAAGTCAAACTATCAATCAAATTGTCTCTTAATTGTCTATGATTGCAAGAAACAAATCAATGATACTTGGAAAAGGGGATCATAAAATTGTCAACTTGAACCAATCATTCCACACAATGTGAATTTTGTAAAACAGTAAACTACCTACATTAATCGAATGGCAGATGGGCCAGATATAGCAGCTACTTTCTGAGCTTGCTGGGTTTCACTCCGGTATAGCTCTTTCATTGCCTTTTTCATTTTCCGTGCTTCACTTCGTTCCTTTTTTACAGCAAGCTGAAAGCATATAATTCATCCATTCAGCAGTGAACAAATTAAACATCATTTCAAAGCAATTAAATACATTCCCAAGCAAATAGGGCTGAAAACCATTCAAACACGCATGCAAATAGATATGACACCTTCCGTTCTTTCTTTTCCTCCTTAGTCTCCTGACCATGTTGCTTTCTCTTATGCTGTTCAGGTATTATGCTACCTGCAATCTTGACTTTTTCTGCTGTAGCCTTCCTGCTATTAGGTAAAAAGTCTAGCGGGAGCTTTTCTTTTCCCCTGAGGGATATCACCTGACTTTTGGCACTCAAAGCCCCAGAAACAGTTTCAGCTAACTTCTTTTTCCTAGTTACCCCCGGAGCTTCAATTTTTCCTGGGTGGTTATCAAGGGTCGAATACGTGGAGATGATGCTCTCACAATCAAATTGTTCTGATTCATCGCTGCTTTCTTGCACAACCATCACTTTTTCATCTTCACTTTCATTTTCATAATTTTCGGCGTATTCAGCACAACGACGCATGATATCAGCAGTTAGCTCCTTGCTTTTTGGACTCTTACTACCATGCAATAAATCAGCAGGAGCTTTATATACATCATCATGCTCCAAATCATCCATATCATTTTCATTTAGAACATTTTTCAGCTTGTCTGCCAGAAACTCTTCTTCTTCAGCCATGTAACCCTCACAATCATCATCATCGTCATCGGAGCCATATTCTTTAAGTTCAAGCTGCAATAACCAGAGAATTCGATAAAATTATCATTAGTACCATGTTCTTGAAGTTCAATCAAAAGGAAGCAAGCAAAAGGTAAAATCTTCATGCAACATTCTAATTCAAGGAAATACACTAAACAAAATAGACATAACTAAAATTTCTCGAAATAAAACTCCTAAATAGAAAGGAAATCTTCAATTCCATAAGATCTAAACGCACAAATTACAATGGAATCGAGAAAACCAAAATAGACTATAAGTTACTCTAAAAAGACTCACAATGTCGAATTGCTCATCCAAAAGGCGCCGGAAGCGTGGCTTTTCTTCCCCTTGGTAATTCCTTACTTCATTTGCAATCTCTTGATTGCTGGATTTCGTATCAGCATTCTTAACACTGGCATCAATAAACTCAAAATCTTCAACAAAATTCAACTTCTTACAACTCTCATCACCCTCCCCTTCTTCACCAGTGTTTGCCCTAACAACGAAATCCTCCTCCAAATCCTCAACATCAGATCCAAAACGCGACAAATCACTATCATCAAGCAGAGCAGCCACTTCAGGATCAAACACTTTGTTCATCCTAGCATTAAGTGTATTTGAAGCAACACTGTAAATCGATTTCTCATTATAATTCCCTTTTGAATTTGATATCTGTACTCTTGAAGCATCATATGCCTGAGCATAACACACAAAAACAGCAATCAAACATAAATCAATCAGAAATTACACAAAATTATTTAAAGAACACTGGTAACTTGAACCAACCTTAACATCATGAGGAAGCTGGTCAGGCTTGAACTTAGGGTTATGATAGAAAGCAGAGCCTCCACCGGTGTTTCTAATCTCTCTCAAATGAATCAAATAATTGTAACCATCATCTGGAAACCCTAGCTCCAAAATCTCCTTCCTGACATTCTCCGGCAATGCACCCTTATCGTTCACGACCATACGAGAGGAGCTTCCCAACACTCTATCGTAATCATCACCACTGTCACCATTGTCATTGGGTGCATCGGCGAATATAGAGTCCTCGTTATCATATTGACAGTCATTATAGCAATTATTATCTTCTTCAAAGACTGTGTCGAAGGAGACAGGATTATTGTCAACTCGGACAAAGACTCGGTCGCTACCAGGTGAGTCACTGTAATTGGGATCAGAAGAATCTCGAGCAAGTAGTTGGAATGTTGCTGATTTCCTTTTATCGATGAATTTCTTTTTTCCCATTATTAGGTATTTTTCAGATACTGAAAAAATGGAACAATGAAAACAGAGATGTTATATTTATTACTGCACTATAAACCCTAATTTTTTTAGTAGATTTATCATCACAAATCAACAATCTCAAATAGGCTTGCAATTCCACTTCTGGTTCAATCAGCCATTAGGGTCAAAACATGGGCTGAACCTAAGCTGAACTACCCATCCCATGACCATAAAAAAACATTCTAATAAGTAAGCCGAACAGAGGTGAGCAATCAGTTGGTTTGGTTAAAATACTCCAAAAGCCGACTTAATAAACTTTGAAAAATTGAGAACCGAGAACCAAAACAACCTTAAACCACAATAACTAATCTGGCTTTAATCGGACATTCAGTCAGTTAACGGAATTAACCCAGAAACTGAAATTTCTATACAAGAGCTATATACTCGGAAAACAGAAAAGAAAAGTTGACAAAAATACTAATATGTTCCCATTTTCCCAAGATATTCTGGGGAAAAAAATTAGAAATCATCACTAATTTAACAAAAAAAAAAAAATAGCTATAACGCTTCACCGAATTGATGTATTGACTGGAGTTCCAAAAAAAACTATAATGCTTCACCAATAAGCTCATCCACTTTTATGCAAACATATGGTACAAAACAAGACCACTGTTTTGACGTGATTATCCTAAGCTTCGGCGCTACTACAAAAGAAAATTATTAAGTACCTGCAGTAAATCTCCCTTTTTCCCAATATATATACACCAATTGCCAATTATATATATACATATAATACAGGATTAACCCAACAGATTTCAGTAGCAAAAGAAAACTTACACTTACGGTGATAGTTGGTGTGGGTTAATTTCAGTAGCTGTCGGCTCAGCTGTGGGTGTGGCTGTGGGCGGAGGCTAAGTAGGCAAGCGAAGCTGAGACTGAGAGGAACTGTCGAATGAAAGCTATTCCTTCTTCAAAGTTTTTCTTCAGCTTAGGGTTTAACTTTTTAGTGTTTTATATATAAAAAGGTAAATTATTTTATTAGTCCCTATATGATGCACAAATTAAGGATTTAGTCCTTACTTTGTTGCTTAATGTCACAAACAATCAATCTATGTTGGTTTGAATCAACTTATTTTCTCCAAGTTCTGTATACAACCTAGCTCAATAACTAATCATGCAGGTTCAATAAGATTATTAAAGAGTAAATACTGACCACGAGTTTTGAAACTGTTCCATACCCAAGACAAAAATCGAACCATTAACATTAATTAAGTTAGGAAAAACATTTATCATCTCACTAACTCTCGTATTTACGAATTTAATTGCTAGCAGGAGGATTAATTAATTAAATTAGGGTAGTGACTAATTAATGTTAATGGATTCGGGTCGGGTAATATCATATCTTCGGGTTTGGGTTTTGAATAGTAGTAAGTCACATCCCATATTAAAGAAAAAACAAAAGGCAACTTCATCGTCGAAAGTGAAAACCGGAAAGCTCCCCCTTTTCGATTGCTCCGCTCGGACTTCCCCCGATTCTCGCGCCTTCAATATTTTATCTTCCCTTTGGCTCCAAATGAATTTGCTGGTAACGTTTCATACTTCCCATGGTTTGAATTTTCCTTTTTATTTATTTATTTTTATTTTGAAATTCAAAATGAAACAGGATAAGCTGAAGAGGCAAACAAAGAAGGAACCGGGTGAAGTTAAAGCACCCCAAGTCCAAGTTCCAGTTTACTGGCTCGAGACCTCCGATACTGTCTCTCGTCGTTATGAGTTTGAACCCGACGGCTACCTCTCTGTGAGTGTTATCTCTTTAACTTTAGCTTGACATTCAGACAATTTTACATATACTTAGTCTGCGAATTTAATCTTTCTTTTTCTTTTCTTATTTTGGCATTCTGAAGGAGTAATTGTTTTACTTGTGATTCTTTTGTTTGGGTAGTTCATGAATGTTGTTTCTTCTTCTTTTTGCTGCAGGTGAAGGTGGTTAATGATTCAAGACCAGTATACCATAGGGTGGTTGAATCTTTCCTGAATAAGTTTTTCCCCTCTGGATATCCTTATAGGTAAAATGCTTCCTTTTTACTTGTTGAATTTATGATATTGGAACCAACCTGAGAGTGCATAATTATTATTTTTTGGTGTTTGATTTGAACAGTGTGAATGAGGGTTACCTTAGATACACACAATTTCGGGCATTGCAACACATGACAAGTGCAGCATTATCGGTTTTATCAACTCAGGTCTCCTTCTCATACCTAGAAGGATTCTGCATATCCTTGTGAAAGTAGTTTATAGATGTTGCCAAAATTTTCAAACAAAAAGAAAGGGGGTGGTGGGGAGACAGGGTAAGACTTTGTATATTTGGGTGCAAAGATATTTAGTTGATTTCTTGGCATTTGACTACCAGCTTAATATATCAGGTCAGTTCCTTACATTTCTCACTCCTTTGCAGTCTCTTTTATTTGCTGCAGGCTTGCGACCTACCCTGCGCAGGCAACTGCAGTTAGCTGGGTAAGCTTTATTTTAGTTTAAGAATTCATACTGACTGTGTTCCAAATCATACTTTTTGGCTAGAGGTTTGCATTTATTTTGTTGATGAGCAGATATTGAAAGACGGAATGCAGCATATGGGAAAGCTCATATGCAGTAATTTAGGTGCAAGAATGGACTCAGAACCAAAACGTTGGAGAATTTTGGGTTTGTGTCTTAATTCAGTTTCTGCTGAATGTCAATGCTACCCATGTCATGTTGAATATTTGAATAAGCCTTTAATATTGCAGCTGATGTGCTCTATGATTTGGGTACTGGTTTGGAAGTTCTTTCACCTTTATGTCCTCACCTTTTCTTGAAGTAGCAGGGCTCGGTAATTTTGCAAAGGTGATTAATCATCGTGATTACTTTGCTTTTACTTTTAAATTTTCCTTTTACTGTTTACTCTAGGATGAGCATATTTAGCTACATGTTAAATACTACTGTACTTTGTTGAATTTTACTTCCCTATGTGAAGGGAATGGCAGTGGTTGCTGCAAGGGCAACTAGATTACCAATATATTCTTCATTTGCCAAAGAAGGGAATCTTAGTGACCTATTTGCAAAAGGAGAGGCCATATCAACACTTTTCAACGTGGTTGGGTTAGGTGTTGGGATTCAGTTGGCATCTACTATTTGCTCATCAATGCAAGGGAAGGTATTAAGATTATATTGGTGCTGATTTCAGCCATTTATTTTAGTTATGTTATTGAAGCAAGATAAGGTACTGCAACTTTTGGACTTGCATGCTAATCCTTTCTGTTTTGTGTCCTCTCGAGTCCTTTTTACTTTGCATGTGTTTGTCATTTCATGGCAATTTGGATTGCTGATAATAATAAGAAATTGCAGTTGATTGCTGGGCCTCTTCTTTCCATCATACATGTGTTTAGTGTCGTCGAAGAAATGCGAGCTGCACCAATTAATACATTGAATCCTCAGAGGACTGCCATGATTGTGGCTGATTTTCTAAAGGTTTGTTTTGTATGGTATGAACCCTGACTTTTACATGCTTGAAAAGGTTATTCATCTGTCTGATTTTCCAACTGAACTCACTCAGACTGGAAAGGTATCTAGCCCTGCTGATCTCAGATACCGGGAAGACCTCCTATTTCCTGGACGGCTAATCGAAGATGCTGGAAATGTGAAAGTAGGAAGGGCTTTGCACAAGGTTGTCAAGCCTTCAAAGCTTCAGGAATGGAAAGAAATATTCCCGGAAGAGAAATTTGTTTTGAGTCATGGAAATAAATGGACTGACATGTTGTTAGAACATAATGCTACCGCAGAAGATGCACTAAGAGGTTGGCTAGTTGCTGCGTACGCCACAAGCATGGAGAAGTCCTTCCATGAGCCAAGTGCTAGTATGTTGCAAGATGCTTACGACAAGATGAACAGCATTTTCACTCCATTCCTGAATGAGCTACAGGCTAAAGGTTGGCATACCGATCGTTTTCTTGACGGGACGGGAAGCCGTTTTGCATTTTGATATCTCTTAGTTCACACCCTATACTAAGGTAATATATATTGATTTGTTGAAACTAAACTGGAAAAAGAGATACGAGGACATCTTTTGCATTTTCAGAAAGAGGATTGCATTTGTTTTAGAGAGGTAGTGATGTGCTTGTAATTTGCATGTAGATTCTAGTGTACTTGCACTAACTTGGGTTTAAATTTTATGAAATGAAAAATACAGGGAAAAATCATCCCTGTTTGTTGTTTAATATTTTATCTGATCTAATCTCTATTGAATTTAACATCTGGGGCTAAAGCATGAAGAAAAGTTTAATTTAGTGCTAACCCTTGTTTGATCTCTAAGTACTCAAGTTTCATTACACTTGGGTAACTACAAAATGTTTTCAACTGACATATTTAAACAAATGAACTTTATATTTAAGATACGTACAGTGTATTATGTTTTATACAAGAGATATGTGGGAACAGTGGGTTTGGTTTTGTATCTATAGAAAACCTTCTTGCACTTGTTAATGTGATTGTGAATAAATATACTGATCATCCCTCCTTCATTTATATAATATGAATTCCTAACACACTGTCTCTCCCCCCCTTTCTTTTCCTTGTCTTGCAACAACACCTGGTATGACCCTTCATCCTCTGGTATGAACTCCTCTTTGTATGTTACATTCCATCCCACCACTGTTACATCCCATACTATTGTTACTCCAACCTGACCATTTCATTAAAAAAACGAAGTTACATTAACCCAAAACAGGAATTTGAATCGCGGTCGTCGATTTTGCTGCATTAGGTTTTGTATTTGTACCTCGGGGGCAGAAATTTCAATATGTGTTGATGCATGTGCTTTGAGGTTAAGCTCAAACACTTTGTGCTCCGATGAAAACTCGTTGTCGTTGATTCTTTTGAGACCTCCATATTCAACTAGAAGATTTTCTGGAGATATGAATCTTTTCGTTTCCAAAAAAAACATATATATATATATATATAAGCAAATGAGATGACAATGGAAAGTAACGTAGAACCAATAAATAGAAAAATAACATATTCTTACCTCAGAAGAGTCTCGGTAGCTTTCCCTGGTCTGGCAAAAATGATCTTGTTACACGGTTTGTGAGTTATCAACCGTGAAGAAAACGACTGGGATACATAGTACCGTAAAGGAACATTTACAATTATCTGTCATTAATTAGCAATAAACAAATATGATGAGTTCATCAAAGAATATGTATACATATTGATTTGTATGTGTCTGTTTTGATCTTACATATTGATGGATAATCCCAGGATAATGTTCTTCAAGCAACGTCCAATATTTTCGATAAACAGAACGAAGTTCCTTAGTGTGAGGTCCTTGAAAGTCCTTCCAATCTATTACCTGAATCAATGAGTCAGCTCCACCGGGTTCAAAGTTTTTCTTCAGCTTAGGGTTTAACTTTTTAGTGTTTTATATATAAAAAGGTAAATTATTTTATTAGTCCCTATATGATGCACAAATTAAGGATTTAGTCCTTACTTTGTTGCTTAATGTCACAAACAATCAATCTATGTTGGTTTGAATCAACTTATTTTCTCCAAGTTCTGTATACAACCTAGCTCAATAACTAATCATGCAGGTTCAATAAGATTATTAAAGAGTAAATACTGACCACGAGTTTTGAAACTGTTCCATACCCAAGACAAAAATCGAACCATTAACATTAATTAAGTTAGGAAAAACATTTATCATCTCACTAACTCTCGTATTTACGAATTTAATTGCTAGCAGGAGGATTAATTAATTAAATTAGGGTAGTGACTAATTAATGTTAATGGATTCGGGTCGGGTAATATCATATCTTCGGGTTTGGGTTTTGAATAGTAGTAAGTCACATCCCATATTAAAGAAAAACAAAAGGCAACTTCATCGTCGAAAGTGAAAACCGGAAAGCTCCCCCTTTTCGATTGCTCCGCTCGGACTTCCCCCGATTCTCGCGCCTTCAATATTTTATCTTCCCTTTGGCTCCAAATGAATTTGCTGGTAACGTTTCATACTTCCCATGGTTTGAATTTTCCTTTTTATTTATTTATTTTTATTTTGAAATTCAAAATGAAACAGGATAAGCTGAAGAGGCAAACAAAGAAGGAACCGGGTGAAGTTAAAGCACCCCAAGTCCAAGTTCCAGTTTACTGGCTCGAGACCTCCGATACTGTCTCTCGTCGTTATGAGTTTGAACCCGACGGCTACCTCTCTGTGAGTGTTATCTCTTTAACTTTAGCTTGACATTCAGACAATTTTACATATACTTAGTCTGCGAATTTAATCTTTCTTTTTCTTTTCTTATTTTGACATTCTGAAGGAGTAATTGTTTTACTTGTGATTCTTTTGTTTGGGTAGTTCATGAATGTTGTTTCTTCTTCTTTTTGCTGCAGGTGAAGGTGGTTAATGATTCAAGACCAGTATACCATAGGGTGGTTGAATCTTTCCTGAATAAGTTTTTCCCCTCTGGATATCCTTATAGGTAAAATGCTTCCTTTTTACTTGTTGAATTTATGATATTGGAACCAACCTGAGAGTGCATAATTATTATTTTTTGGTGTTTGATAGGGTTACCTTAGATACACACAATTTCGGGCATTGCAACACATGACAAGTGCAGCATTATCGGTTTTATCAACTCAGGTCTCCTTCTCATACCTAGAAGGATTCTGCATATCCTTGTGAAAGTAGTTTATAGATGTTGCCAAAATTTTCAAACAAAAAAGAAAGGGGGGGGGGGTGGTGGGGAGACAGGGTAAGACTTTGTATATTTGGGTGCAAAGATATTTAGTTGATTTCTTGGCATTTGACTACCAGCTTAATATATCAGGTCATTTCCTTACATTTCTCACTCCTTTGCAGTCTCTTTTATTTGCTGCAGGCTTGCGACCTACCCCTGCGCAGGCAACTGCAGTTAGCTGGGTAAGCTTTTATTTTAGTTTAAGAATTCATACTGACTGTGTTCCAAATCATACTTTTTGGCTAGAGGTTTGCATTTATTTTGTTGATGAGCAGATATTGAAAGACGGAATGCAGCATATGGGAAAGCTCATATGCAGTAATTTAGGTGCAAGAATGGACTCAGAACCAAAACGTTGGAGAATTTTGGGTTTGTGTCTTAATTCAGTTTCTGCTGAATGTCAATGCTACCCATGTCATGTTGAATATTTGAATAAGCCTTTAATATTGCAGCTGATGTGCTCTATGATTTGGGTACTGGTTTGGAAGTTCTTTCACCTTTATGTCCTCACCTTTTTCTTGAAGTAGCAGGGCTCGGTAATTTTGCAAAGGTGATTAATCATCGTGATTACTTTGCTTTTACTTTTTAAATTTTCCTTTTACTGTTTACTCTAGGATGAGCATATTTAGCTACATGTTAAATACTACTGTACTTTGTTGAATTTTACTTCCCTATGTGAAGGGAATGGCAGTGGTTGCTGCAAGGGCAACTAGATTACCAATATATTCTTCATTTGCCAAAGAAGGGAATCTTAGTGACCTATTTGCAAAAGGAGAGGCCATATCAACACTTTTCAACGTGGTTGGGTTAGGTGTTGGGATTCAGTTGGCATCTACTATTTGCTCATCAATGCAAGGGAAGGTATTAAGATTATATTGGTGCTGATTTCAGCCATTTATTTTAGTTATGTTATTGAAGCAAGATAAGGTACTGCAACTTTTGGACTTGCATGCTAATCCTTTCTGTTTTGTGTCCTCTCGAGTCCTTTTTACTTTGCATGTGTTTGTCATTTCATGGCAATTTGGATTGCTGATAATAATAAGAAATTGCAGTTGATTGCTGGGCCTCTTCTTTCCATCATACATGTGTTTAGTGTCGTCGAAGAAATGCGAGCTGCACCAATTAATACATTGAATCCTCAGAGGACTGCCATGATTGTGGCTGATTTTCTAAAGGTTTGTTTTGTATGGTATGAACCCTGACTTTTACATGCTTGAAAAGGTTATTCATCTGTCTGATTTTCCAACTGAACTCACTCAGACTGGAAAGGTATCTAGCCCTGCTGATCTCAGATACGGGAAGACCTCCTATTTCCTGGACGGCTAATCGAAGATGCTGGAAATGTGAAAGTAGGAAGGGCTTTGCACAAGGTTGTCAAGCCTTCAAAGCTTCAGGAATGGAAAGAAATATTCCCGGAAGAGAAATTTGTTTTGAGTCATGGAAATAAATGGACTGACATGTTGTTAGAACATAATGCTACCGCAGAAGATGCACTAAGAGGTTGG
Organism: Gossypium longicalyx; assembly: GCA_025698465.1. Classification (NCBI taxonomy): domain Eukaryota; kingdom Viridiplantae; phylum Streptophyta; class Magnoliopsida; order Malvales; family Malvaceae; genus Gossypium; species Gossypium longicalyx. The sequence goes on along the minus strand of CM047001.1, from coordinate 2,707,008 downwards.
CTAGTTGTTGCGCACGCCACAAGCATGGAGAAGTCCTTCCATGAGCCAAGTGCTAGTATGTTGCAAGATGCTTACGACAAGATGAACAGCATTTTCACTCCATTCCTGAATGAGCTACAGGCTAAAGGTTGGCATACCGATCGTTTTCTTGACGGGACGGGAAGCCGTTTTGCATTTTGATATCTCTTAGTTCACACCCTATACTAAGGTAATATATATTGATTTGTTGAAACTAAACTGGAAAAAGAGATACGAGGACATCTTTTGCATTTTCAGAAAGAGGATTGCATTTGTTTTAGAGAGGTAGTGATGTGCTTGTAATTTGCATGTAGATTCTAGTGTACTTGCACTAACTTGGGTTTAAATTTTATGATGAATGAAAAATACAGGGAAAAATCATCCCTGTTTGTTGTTTAATATTTTATCTGATCTAATCTCTATTGAATTTAACATCTGGGGCTAAAGCATGAAGAAAAGTTTAATTTAGTGCTAACCCTTGTTTGATCTCTAAGTACTCAAGTTTCATTACACTTGGGTAACTACAAAATGTTTTCAACTGACATATTTAAACAAATGAACTTTATATTTAAGATACGTACAGTGTATTATGTTTTATACAAGAGATATGTGGGAACAGTGGGTTTGGTTTTGTATCTATAGAAAACCTTCTTGCACTTGTTAATGTGATTGTGAATAAATATACTGATCATCCCTCCTTCATTTATATAATATGAATTCCTAACACACTGTCTCTCCCCCCCTTTCTTTTCCTTGTCTTGCAACAACACCTGGTATGACCCTTCATCCTCTGGTATGAACTCCTCTTTGTATGTTACATTCCATCCCACCACTGTTACATCCCATACTATTGTTACTCCAACCTGACCATTTCATTAAAAAAACGAAGTTACATTAACCCAAAACAGGAATTTGAATCGCGGTCGTCGATTTTGCTGCATTAGGTTTTGTATTTGTACCTCGGGGGCAGAAATTTCAATATGTGTTGATGCATGTGCTTTGAGGTTAAGCTCAAACACTTTGTGCTCCGATGAAAACTCGTTGTCGTTGATTCTTTTGAGACCTCCATATTCAACTAGAAGATTTTCTGGAGATATGAATCTTTTCGTTTCCAAAAAAAACATATATATATATATATATAAGCAAATGAGATGACAATGGAAAGTAACGTAGAACCAATAAATAGAAAAATAACATATTCTTACCTCAGAAGAGTCTCGGTAGCTTTCCCTGGTCTGGCAAAAATGATCTTGTTACACGGTTTGTGAGTTATCAACCGTGAAGAAAACGACTGGGATACATAGTACCGTAAAGGAACATTTACAATTATCTGTCATTAATTAGCAATAAACAAATATGATGAGTTCATCAAAGAATATGTATACATATTGATTTGTATGTGTCTGTTTTGATCTTACATATTGATGGATAATCCCAGGATAATGTTCTTCAAGCAACGTCCAATATTTTCGATAAACAGAACGAAGTTCCTTAGTGTGAGGTCCTTGAAAGTCCTTCCAATCTATTACCTGAATCAATGAGTCAGCTCCACCGGGTTCAAAGTTGAGTTCTTTGATGCACTTCTCCATTTGTTGAACTCTCCATCTTAAAAACTTGTCAGAATTCTCTTCTGATCTCATTTTTTTAAGATACTGCATTGGCTTGTCTTTCAAATCACCATAAACATGGTAAAAGACAGGGCGACCTTCCTTGTCTACGGTATTGAAGTAAGCCACTTTTTGGAATTCAGGACCCAAATTCTCTTCCAGGATTTCATCGGCCTTGAATTCCTTCCGCCATGCCAACGTCTTCCGAAGCTTCTCCAACGCCTCATGGACTACATAGTTTTTTGACTTCAAGAATTTCAACAACAGGGTATCGGTCCCTTCGTGGGGTTTGCTTGGCATCAAAGATACACCCCAGAGTTTGATCTCATTAAACTGTTCAATCTCCTTTGTGGTTTGGTTATGGCGGGGATGAGTGTCAGGGATCCCAAACAGATAATTCCCATGCATCGCATCTTCTACTTTGCACTTGAAGTCAATCAGAGCCCTTTTTATTAGCTTTTCATCTTCATGAACCAAAAGAGGTTCTTCATAGCTTTCTTCATGTTCTTTCTCATTGCCTTCATGAATATGAAGCTCCATGTTTTGGTCCTGAATCTTACCCCTGTTCTTCCCCATGGTTTTTGCTTGCAAGAATCACGATTGGATGAAAAGATTCAAATAAAAAAGATGATTCTGTTCAAGCTTTTAAACCCAAGACGAGCTTTTCCCTAACCAACCATCTTGTACCTGGCTACCTCAAAATTTACGTCAACAGCATCTTCAGGGGAAAAATGCATGGGCTCAGGTTTTTCAGACTGTTAATTGCCAGGTTTCATATACTTGATTATAGGTAAAACAAACAGGTTTCTTTCTTTTCTTTTTCTTTTTTTTACACAACTAGAAAGGTAATCGTTTTGTTAAAAGGGAAATGGACGTTTGCATGCAGAAATATAATGATAAAACAAGAATAAACTACAAATAAAAATGAAACAATTGTCAATAGACTATTTAATTTTCCAAATTTTACTCGTTTTATTTATCATAAAACATATTTAGTAAATCCTCGTTTATAGATTATATAAATCTGATTAAAACAATCATATTTACAAAAACCATTTAAAAATATATTAAATACTATCATCATCATTAAAAAAAACATAAAAATAGCATATCCAGAGAAATTGGGGAAAGCCCAATTTTTAGTTCGGAAACACTCAATACCCTAATAATGATTGCTAAACACCTAGACCTACCTGAAATTATTATAGATATGTCTAGTCTCTAACTTTAACTGCTCATACAGTTTTGTTCGGATACAAATAACCCCAAAGATTAACTAATTAGCATTTGGTTATGAGAATCAATCATAGTATATACAAGTATATTTTCACGATTGTAGTAAACAAAGTTAATCTACACCACAGATTATTCAACCTGTATTTTCCTTCATGACTCTCGGTATTTGGTCAAGTCAAACGTTAAAGTTCTCGAGCAGCTGTTTAAAAAAAGAAAAAAGAAAAAGGACAAGGTATTATAAATTGTTGTTTATGTTTGGTGGATTAGACCAGATTAACATGTAATTTTACTGGATTCAAGAAAAACAAGGTGTGGTGTCAACAACTTTACCTCCTCTCTGAATCCCGATAAACCCCAACCAAAGCCTCAGCCTTGTCATAAAAGCTATCTTTAAGTGATATCACTATACTTTGGAAACCGCTTCCAATTTCACTGTCCTGGCTAGTCCTTGCTCCATCACATGATTTTGAACGGATGAATCCAGCTACCTTTGCAACGTTTAGATTATCCAATGCAGCATCCACTTCATCCAATATGAAAAAGGGTGAAGGCTTGTAGCTGACCCACACATGTATAAAGAGAACCAACATTAGCTCATATACAGAATATTTTTCCAAGGAATTTAGTCCATCAGATCTTCTCATAAGATGTTAAAGGAATATCCAGGCATTCTAGTATTAGGAAAATCCATTCGTAATCCTTCCTACCATTATTAAACCCACTGCAGCACTGGCAACAGATTCAACCAACAGTTGATAAAGGAAAGAATGAATAATATAAATCTGTCAGGTGTACCTGTGGATGGAGAAGAGTAGAGCAAGTGCTGCAACTGTTTTTTCTCCACCAGATAGTTGTTCCATATCCCTGAAGCGCTTTGTTGGTGGCATAGCTGTGTATTTGATGCCGTGTAGAAAAGGATCATCCTCATTTTCTAAGTTCAAATATGCTGTCCCACCCAACGGATGTGTACCACTCTTTGTTAGCTGTTTGTAAATCCTATCGATATTACTAGAAATGTGGTTGAAAGCATCCATGAACAACTCATATCTGCATAATCATTAAGAAAATGGTCAAGCAATTAAGTTTCAAAATGTTTGGAAAAGGAACCCTTTTCCCTCGCAGATGCGTATAAATAACATTGCAGGCAAAACAGCTTTCCAAAACCATTACGAGATCCAACTGTCAGTGAGAAGCCATTGCCTCAGTTGCAATCAAGAAATCAATATAACAGTGCCATCACATACATTCTTAGACCACCTAGACATCAAGTCTCACCAGGTTTAATCATTTCAAATACCATTTATTCTTTATTTAATTTATTTCTCTATGTTACCAAGATCAGAGTTGTTGCAACACAATAATGGTACCTCTTCTGCTTAACTGAATTGTATTCATCAGCTACTTGCTTCTCCTCTTTTCTGGCTAATTCAAACTCTTCAGTTACATCTCTTTCCTTCTCTTGAAGAGTCTTATATTGGTCAAGAGCCTTCAAATTCGGAGCAGTTCTTTCAATTTCAGACACTAGAGCATCAATTTTTTGTTTGAATTCTGCCTCAAGCTTCTCCCTATCAGAAGGCCTTCGATCCTGCAGAAGAGATCGATTTAACTGACTAAAATCAAACTCCTTCCCATTTGAAGATTCAGTTTCCATTGGGTCTGCAATGAGAGGGAGCTCAATGTGCTCTAAGTCACACTTTTCAATGATTTCCCCCTTCCATTCATCCAGTTGATTAATCTGAGTCTCCTGTAAAATTAAGAATGCATTGGGCAATTTATTCAACATTTGACATATCCAAATATTAGAAAACCTGATTGTTAGGAGGAAAAGAAAATATCTTTGGACCTTAGAATTTATTTGGCGATTAAGTTTGGATATGGAGGTCGTAGCAGCAGAAGCCTGCTTCTTCCATTCCTGAATTTCCTTCTCACAGTCTTCTGACTTGGATTTCCACTCTAGCAAAACAGAAACAAAGAGACGTCAAATTATACACAATGAACCAAAGCAGAGTTGTTCTGAAGAAATTAAGGGAGACAAGCAGTATAACTGAACCAAAAGAAAGTTGCAATGAGAACTCTAATATTTTCAGAACTTCAAATGGACAAAAAACCATCAGCAACAATATACAATGTTGAATGTTACCAATTTCACTTCATAATTCTAATAAACTTAAACTATATTAGAAAACTTTTAAAAGAAACACAGTTATTGTGAATCAAGTTAGGAAGTTTTAAGAAGTCCCTTGCACCACTCTCAGTTCAATCTTAGGTCAGCTTTCATAAACTGAACTGCTGGGTAGGATAATCAATTAACGGACATCATGCATGTCAGACTACAGCCAGTACACAGCTGAAACTAAGGTTTTCTATATGTATGCAATGGCTACTGAATAACATGCCAGAGATTGAGTCACTTTAAAATATGGCACATCATGATCTACAAAAGTAAATTATTAGATCCAAATATCAAATTACTGAAACATGATTAACTATAGGGGTTTGTGACCAAAAAAATTTATTTTCATACAAGAATCATTAAAAGGATTAGTTTACTCAACAAAAAGATAGATGCACAGTGAATGAATGGATAAAACGATACCCTTCACTTCTTCCTTCCACCGATTGATATCTTCAGAAGCCTTTTCTGTTGCCAACTTGACTTCAGCCTCTTTTTTGTGAACCAGTTTTAAATCATTTTCCAAGGAACTGATAGAAGATTCCAGCTTCTTAATTCTTGAATCTACGTCTCGTTTACGCTCATACTCCAACCTGAAAGTAAGAAAGAAGGGTACATGTCAATCAGCTGTTGCACTGCCGTAGAGCAGTTTTGTGGTATGATTTTGAAATGAAAGTACTAACTAGAATAAGGTGTAATGACAAGCTACATTTGGTATATCTACAAGTTTCCGGATGAAATAATGTTATACCATAGACAATAAAAGGTTGAAACCTTGTAAAGCAGCAAAAAGGAAAATTTTCACTATTACTTTTCATTAGATTCTCATCAAAGTCTCAAAAACAGAACAAGATGCTATCATCATAATCACAGGCAAAGCAGACATCTACATAATTAAGCAGTATGCCCACCAAAACCAAATGCCATAATCCTATTTAAGGAATTGCCTAGCATCTATTAGTCACTAAATGTCACTTAGTAATTTTTTTTACATAAAGGATTCACCTTTCTTTAGGGCCACTTCTTAGCCAATTCAGCATAATCAGTATTACAGTAAAAAATTAGTTCATATCTACTCGAGGTTTAGTGTCTCTTCACTCTACAAGGCATTAAAGGAGGAGCATTTTTAGGAGATTATACATTCACAATTTATCCAAAAAGCTGATATAACAAAGTGATTTCAAACATTTGAGCACAGAAAAAAGGATTTGTATGCCAATGAAGGGATGCAACTACTACGGTACTACCCTATTCTTTTGGTAAAAAAATGTATCAAAGCTGTGTCTTCTTCCTTTCTTAACATCATTTACTATGTAAAATTAGTTCATGGAGGTCTACAGTATTACCAATTCATGCACAATGGCATAGTAGAGGATGACAACTAACTGGTGCTAACTTAAGCTGAAGTTATAAATTCATATGGAATCTGAAATTCAGTATGCTACGACTTTTTACATCAAACAGACATGAAAACCCTCCAGTGGCCATTATGTAAAGGAAAATGTAAGAAGACAACTAAAATTGAAATACCCATTTAAGAAGGCATCATAAATATTTTCACAGAGTACACTTATGGTTCATCAAGAAGGTTTCAATCAGCAAATAAACATATATTACATCAACGGAAACACTTATAATAGAGACAAATAGATGGAGAGAAGGAAAACATACTGATACTTCAACTTTGCAAGTTGATTACTCAAGCTAAGCCTCTCTTCTGCCATATTCTGGGCAGCCTTGAGCTGATTTTCTTCATACTCACGGATGTTTGCCACCCCTACAGACTGACTAAAACTTTTGAAGAGTCGATCAACAATTTCATTAATCCTCTTCTCCAACTTCATGATGTCTTTGCTCCTTTTATCACTCACATCTTTTAACTGAAAGCAATTAAACCATATAAGAGAAGCAACATAATACCAAAGTGAAAAGCACAATTGCCATCATAAATAACTTTTTGAATCTCAGGAGTTATATGTACAATACAATAGAAGCAACATAATAACAAAGAGAAAAACACAATTGCCATCATAAATCACCTTTTGAATCTCAGGAGTTATACGTCCAATCCTATCCTTAATATTCTTCTTCTCCTGCTTCAGGTTTTTAAGCTTGTCTTCTATGCTTTTCTGCAACAAAAACATTTATGTTGCATCTATCATAGAGATCAGTTGTAAATAAAGGATTAATAAACACTTGCTTATCAGCACAATCAAGAAATCATTTAAAGAATCCATTATGGTTCAGATTAAATACTGTCAGCTATCGACCAAAAACTGCATATATTACTTTCCCAAAACAAAAAATGAAAATAAATTTACCAATGAAATCAACAGAACTAACAAGCCATGATGCTCCTGATGGATCAAAAAGAATTATCTCTTATTTAAAACTATACATAGAGAAGAATGGCAACTATACAAACTTCTAATACCACCTTTATAGAAACATTTTTCCCTTTAAAGAAAGGCATTCCTTTAAAAGGCATAAGGGGAGCTGTTTATATATTAGATGGTCAAGCTACCTTCTCAATGTCAGCATATTGGATTTTCTTTTCAAGTCCACTAATTCTCCCAGATGTTTCAGACTCCTTTAGCTGCATCTCTCTAATTGATCCAAGCTCTTCCAGCTCTGATTCAAATTGTTCCTTCTTTTTTTTCAAACCTGTGAAAGAATAACAGTTAATTCTATAATGAAAAGGCTTGGACAAGTTAAGCATGAAACCAACCTTCAATTTTCTTATCATCCCATTTATTCGACCTAGCTTCCATTCCACCACTTGTACCACCAGTCATTGTGCCGGACTTTGAGAGTAGAATCCCATCAACAGTTACAACTAAAGCAAGAATACAAATTTATAGATTAATATTGAGTTCTATAGAGAGGATCAAGAACTACTAAATGAAAAAGGATATTAAAGATCCACCTTTAAACCTCTCTCCAGTCCAGCTAAGAACCTTGGCTTCTTCAAGATCATCACAAACTAAAGTATTCCCAACAGCAAAAAGAACTGCCTTCTCCAAAGCAGGGTCAAATTTACGAATGTTAAGTACACAAAATGCATAGGCATATGGCTGCTCATTTTCCTTTTCAATTTTTTCTTTCACATTCTTTATAGAGATATAGTTTTTCACTTTTACTGATATAAGACAAAATAGAACAGACTAGAGCATTATCTCATTGAGGAAGAGAAACAAATAAAGAGCAGAATCCCAGTGGCATGGAGTGTTCTGCAACCATAAAAAAAGATAAAACAATATGAAGTTGTTTGTAAATTGTAAAGCAGGATGGCATGTAGAAATATTTCTCAGATAATTACAGAAAAACTAATACAAGCTTCAGAAAGGATATTGGATCACATCAAAGATAAGCTTCGCTGTGCCACCTAAGGTGCGCAACCTTTCAATGATTGGCTTAACACGCACTGATTGAAGAGGAATGAAAGTCTGAGGAGGAAGCCTTTGCTCTTTCAAATACTGTAAAGAAAAATAAGGAAAGCTCAAACCACCACTTTGCTTAAATATAAGTGTTAACCAACTCCAATCAAATTGAACACTGAAAGGACAAACAAGAACAGACTTATACCAGAACAATAGCAAATATTCCAAAAATAACCAAACCAAAACAAAAACCTAGCAATTGCAAACATATGGTTATGACTATATCACAAACCCAACAACTTTTTCAATTTTCTCTGCTTTCTTACACTCATAGAAAACATACAAAAGGGTAAAAGTAAAGGAGCCAATTCTATAAAAGCATCAATCATCAATGCACAAAAGCAATTTCAAATTTAAATTATCCAACTTCTTTTCATTCTTGTCATTTCAACTCAAAATTGAGGTACAAGGAAGAAGTGAAAGTATACTCCATTGCATAACAAAAATATCCAACCAGTATGCATGGGCTCAAAATGATTAATAATAATGCATACTTCATTATGCCTATTGTTATGTGGAGTCATTCTCTGCAATGATGGTGCCCCTGTCAATTTTCTTATAGATGCATAAAAGGATGTTCTATTTCCAAATATGTATCATACATCTTTCATTATCAAAAGATTGCCAAAAATAAGAAGGCATCATCCCATTTTATCAACAAAAAGTACAAGAAGCCAGACAGGTGAATGACTTTCATCACATAAAAGCAATCATAGATATTATCAGTCACGCATCTTTGTACAATTCAAGAAGTGTCTAAATACTTGCATGCAAATATTTGAAGTTGTTAATAGCAAAATCTAGAAAAATGTGAAGATTACTAGAAAACACAGCAAATTAGCAGACCTTAATACATTCCTTTCCGGTATTTTCATCCTCTACGACAACAGCATCCATAAATCTGCCCATGGCAACAGTGACTGCAAGGTTGTACTTCTTCTGTGTTGGTCTACAAAGATCAGTCATGCGACCATGAACACCTTGAAACAGGCGTTTCAGGGTCTCAACAGCTTGAGACAACCTAGCATCCCTTTCATTTTCATGTCGATCAGCCTTCAGCTCACGTAACTGGTTTTCTATTTCAGCAATTTTGGACTTGAGGTTCTCATGCTTAGATCTGCATGTCAAAATTTAAAGAGGGAAGAAAAGCAGCTTAGGCACAAGACAATTCAAGATTCCAGGTGCAAAAAATAAACAAGAAAACAGGCAACAGAAAACACATAGGAATGTGACCCATGCACCAAATTAATTTATCATCAACTTCAATAACCTGGACTTCTGGTGTCTATCTTGCATTTCTCGTAGTTCCTTTTTCAATTCTGTAAGCTCGTCCTTCTGTTTAGCAGAGGTATCAAGAATCTTCTTCAGTCTAGTTCGCATTTGGTCTTCCTGTGCTTCCAACTCTTGCTCCCTATTTCTCAACTGTTGGAGATTTTCTTCCAAATTTTTTTGAGCTTCAATATCAGTATGTTGTTGCCTATCGAGAAGCTCCTTCTCATCTCTTAACTTAGCAGTTTTCATCCCAGCATCCTCCTTACTGAATGTCAAGATTCCGATATTGTGTCAGTATACAGAGACTTTTCAGGCTTTGAACAGATTCACGTCTAACTTATGAAGTTTATTTGAGAAATATATAAAATTATGCATCACCAACCATTTAATGAGGTTGAAGGAAACAAATTGCAAGGTAGAACTACAATGGCCCCTTGGAAAAGGGGTTTTAATAATTCAAACAAGTTAACCAATGACTGATTTATCCTACTTATAAGAGTTTGTAGGAAATTTGAAATCATGGAAGAAAGAAAAATAGCCAACTCCAACCTGCAGAGAACCAGTTAAATCATTACAATAACTCATAACAGAAAAATAAAGGGATGCCCTGGAAACAGAGGTAGATGGCAAATTTTCTTTAATGAAATGTGCTACGAGAAGGAAGGAAAAGAATACATTGAGGATATTCCAGCAGAAGTAGATGGAGAATGAAACCGAAACAGCCAAACATATAAAAGAACCAGAATTCAAGAACAATAGCCGATTCTAAGGTTGAATTAGAGAGAAAACAGGTATTTGATATTTCAACCACAATAAAATCCATGCAAGCAATGAAACTAGAGAACCATGTCTTCATAAAGAACCCAAAAGATCTTACATTTGGAAATACTCAGTAAGTTGACTATCAAGCAAAGGGAGTTTCCCTGTGCCATCGCGACTTTTTTCATTTAACTCTTCCAACTTTGCAGTCAGATCTTGTATGCCTTTCTGTAATTCTTTTATATCATCACCATGTTTCCTCCTTTCTTCTTTTTTTCTTTCAAGCTCCTTTCGATTACTCTTGATTTTTGAATTTATACGAGACATTTCTTCATTTAATTTCAGAAGCTCAGGTTGCTGCACTCAATGAAGAAAAAAGAAAAGAAAAAGTCCAAAACTAAGTCATATGCCTCTATTCAACTCATTAAAAGTACAGATAAATACAGAAAGATATTTAAGACTTAGAACTAGCTACACAATAAGTAATCATTATTGATATAGAAGCACAAAGATGTACAAACAATAAAAGAATTCACGTGGACCATTGGCAGTGCATGTGTATGTCACATGCATCAGAAGTTTCCATCCTAATATATCATTTCTGTTCTTATACGTGTATAACCATGCTAAATAGAGCCACAAATACAACACATTTCAGACAAGGAGCTAAGTATAAAAGACAATCAAGAATCACTTCCAGCTACAGGTTACAAAGCATGTTTCCCCTAGCATAATCAGCCAAAACAATCTAAATTATGTTTACCATAGAGACAATAGAGGGAAGCTTAATCCCACTTTGAACAACCTAATCAACACAGTCTGTCAAATTCTCTATTGAAGCTTACACCATAAATGCCAATAGTACCAATACGCATCATTGTAATAAGATGACCAAGTGCCAAGTGTTGGTCCACTGTCTTCCAACTTATGACATCTTGCCTTACAAGAGTATGGTGGCAGGCGGTGGCCTTAAATTTTTACAATAACAGCTGAGATTTTTAGCACAACCTACATAAACTGTCCACCCAAACATTGAAAAAGATAAATATGAGAGAGGATGGCCAGGGAACATGACATTTTTACCTCATGATCAGCTCATAATAAAATCATTTTCAATGTGCTCAAGCATCTGTGCAAAATAACGTGTTAACCTTAGTCTAGAAATAATCTCCTAAAACTGAGATCAAACATCGAATAGAAGTCCTACACTTTAAAAGAAGCAACCCGGTTACCACAAAATCCGCATACTAGACAATAGCCTTTTAGTACCCAAAAAGGGCTCCAGTTCAAATCCCCCATTCTCCCACTTAACCATCTAAAGAATAGTCCAAAAAGAACTTAATCAAAACTAATTGACAAACAGGCATTCCAACCTAGGCTAGAACAATAGTTCAGGTCCAACAAAACCATTCTTCACTTGCTCAAAAGAAAAAGACTTCTCGTGGACTTACACTTTTATCAACTCTAATGCTTCTCTCGGAGACCCTTTTTTCACATTGAGCAATCTCCTTTAGGTATTTAGCCTGTTCCTTCTTCTTTTTAGCTGCTTCAGCTTCAAAATGTTCTAGCTCATGCATCACATCTTCACGGTTCTTTTTCTCAGAGTCGAGTTCATCAGTAATCTTGTCAATGTCCTTCTCTATATTATGCAATTGCCACAAATAATGCTCCTTTTTCAAAGATTTCTGCATAATTTGTAGACTATCAAAAGGATATTCTAATGTCTAAAAAAGTAAAACAAGCTTATAAAAAGCAAAGATTTGAATTAAACCAGCTCATCTTGCAAGCGGAAGTGCTTTTCAGCTTCTTCCTTCTGTTCTTTCTTTTGCTTTCTCTCCATCACTATTGTCCTCTTTCTTTGATAAATAAGCGCTGATTTTTCTTCAGCCCTAGCTTTTAGCTCTTCCAACTCCTCATATTTGTTCTTTACTGATTCAGAACCCGAAATCTGCTCGAGCAGCCCTGTCAGTTCTTTGGGATTTTTTGAAGCAATGGACTCGACATCACCCTAAGAACACAATTTTTTTCACCAAATTATATCATTATGTCTTACAAAATAGCTGAACTTCACAAAAATGCTATTCGTGGGCTGAGGGGGAACAAAATTACCTGAAAAACAAGAAAATTCCGAGCCTTAACGAGAATACCAAGTGATCTTAACTTTCCATTGTACTCCTCCACGTTGACAACACTGCTGTCGATACGGTACTCGCTACCTCCAGTACTAGTGATGGAACGAGTGAAACAGAGTTCGGAGCCACCGGCAAGCTGGTAAACTAATCGCACAAATGCGCGTCGGCCACGTTGTTCCTTTTCACGGTCGTCGAAAGCATATATTAGGTCTCTGAGTTGGCCCCCACGTAGCTGACCAGTTCGGACTCCAAGAACAAAGCTGATTGCATCCATGAGATTGGACTTGCCTGCCCCATTCGGTCCAATAATGGCGGTGAAGTCGGAGAAGGGACCGATAGTTTGAAGACCCTTGTAGGACTTGAAGTTCTCAAGCTCTAGGCGAAGTATTTTTCCTGGAGAAGTCAAAGACGGCATGGTTTGGGGTTTCCTTCCTTTGAATTTGAAATGTTAGGGTTTCGGTAGTCTAGGTAGAACAATAACAACGGTAAAGGTTTTGTTTGGGATGGAGATAATGAGATGTGAATTTCCGGGAGAATTGGTGAAAATGGAACGTTTTAGGGATTTGGGTGGGAGGGAAGTGGCGGGAGTTTCAGAAATTTAGGAGATTTTAGTGAGGTATTGGAGTTTGAGATTCCATTTCCGAACTTAAGATACATAATACTCGATAAAATTGCAGGAGACGTTTGTTTTTAGTGGGCTTCTGGGATAGCCTTGCAGGCCCACTTTCAACTTCACAAAGGTTTTCTTCTTTCTATGTTATACCACTTTTAGCTTTTTATGGATAAGTCAATGTTTCGTAAACCCAACTTATGGTTGAATCGGTTAAATTATGCCTTTAATAAGTTTAACTAATTGGATTAAAAATTAAAATAAATTTGATTCAATTGATCTATACTACTTTTCAAATCAATGGATTTAAAGCTAGTCTAATCAGTCAATCCAGTTTAGTCCTATTATAGATATATATTTAATATTTTAATTATAATCTAATAAAAGAAAAGAAAATTGGTTGTTAATTAACAAACGAAATATAATTACACAACTGAGTCATCGTGATTGGACAACATAATCTTTTTCACTAATTACAATAAGCCGAACATAAAGTTACCAGCCCAAGAAGTCATGCAACTTAAATTAAACCTAGACCCTCTCCTCAGTTCTCGTTCCATATTTTCATATCAATGCTGGACTCAGTACCATCTGCTTTTGGGGAAGCACTCATCTTGGTTTCATTATGGGTGGGCATGGATGCACTGGTCTTGGTTTTGTCATGGGCCGAAAGCGCTGCTCCCACTGTACTTTCCTTATCGGTCTCCACAGAAGCAGCAGGATTAGCCACAGCTGTGTCAAATTTTGAACCAGTTTCCAGTCCCTCAAATTTGGAGATGACTTGTTGAAGCTCATCATTCAGATTCAATGCCTCAAAGAGGATACCATCGTCATCACTAGTGCTTTCTATGATCATATGAATAGCAAGCTGTGACTGCTTGCACTTCTCCAGCATGCTCTCTGTCAGCTCGTCCTGCAAGCACACAAGGACATTTTTCAGTCTTTCAGCATTGTATAAATCGAATTTTAAAAGAACATTTAGTAATTCCTACAAACTTGGTTGGAAGAACAAAAAGATTCACGATGCAGCTAACAAAAAGCATTTTGAAAAATATAATAAAAACTTAAATGCAGAAGCATTTCATTATCCTAGCATGCCTAAGAGGTCAATAGCAAGTAAAAAATATGAATTATGGAAGTTAAATCTCCAATACTTTTACAAGTTAAAATTTTGTCCTATCATCCAATGATATAGTATTGAATAACGATAGCTACACAGCAAAAATGGTTGGATATGTAGCAAGATCTACAAACTACAAACTACAAACTACATGATTACAATTAAATCATGCTTTCGTGCTAGAAGCAGAAGAATTACCTTTGCCGGTTTTGGCTCTGTTCCTGTACTCAATATGCTAGAGAGCACCTCAAGGCTGTTCCGAGTTACTTCAAAAAGTTCCTTCTTTTGCTCAACAGATAAACTCCCGTAATTATAGGCAAAATCATTACCCTGCAATCCTGTGTTATTGGCAGGATAATTTTCAGGGGGAGGCAATGGCTCTCCCATATAAGATTCCAAAGTCTGGTACAAGGGAGATGAGTTCTCATCATCATCACCAACTGGCAGTTGTGCGCTTCTTTCTTTCAAGCTCTAGTTTACGTTAAAAAGGGAGGAAAAAAGTAAGAAAAAAGCTGGAAAATTAAAGTCTTTAATGCATGATGGCTTGCATGCAATTGGAAGAACCATCCCTGGTAAGTTCGAAAGTATCCAAAAGATGACAAATTGACAATTCCTAATGTGCATGTACAAGATAATTTATGAAACATAAAATATCAACAAAAAGATAAGAAATAAAACCACATGTAGTAGGACCCTTCTTGTTAAAAGTTCTTCAAGAAACGAATATTTTTACTGTTAAAATGGATTATGAAGCATCAAAACATCATAAGAGTAATGGGAGCATAATGAAGTAAGAACATGGTCAAAAGTAAACTTAGAAGCTTATATAGTTTGACTTGAGGACAAATAGCCTGCAAATTGGCATTTCCAGCATTTTAGTTCCATCATATATTGAGCAAATGGAGTAAAACCGAGCTACACTTAGTGTAGGGAAAAAGGAAACCTCACTGTTTCTAGTACCCATTCTCCAAATCATTTTATTGTGATACCAAAGAGGCTTTAGAGGCAGGGAAAGGAGTGGAAGAACAAGAATCATGTTTATGATTAATGATGGCAAATCGGTATCATCAGCACTACTAAAAGTCTAACTGCCCAAAAACATGTCAGCCTTTCAACATCAGAGCAAAAACAGAAAAGTTGTATATCAGTGGATTGATAGATTCTATTAGTATGATGCCATAATGAAACTATAAATGCCATTATTGCCTAGTTATTCTCATCAAAATACCAGTAAAAACTATGTGGAACTAAACCAACATACAAAGAAATAACATCAACACTTGAAAGAATATGAATCAAAGCGAAAAAAGGGTTTACCATATAAGTTTGGTGAAACACAGGTAGGTATGCAAGATCATCAGACTGTCCCCAAGCACGAATCAAGTCAAAAGCCTTTTCTCTATTCTGGTGATATGTTTGCGGATTCTGGATCATCTTAACCATCTCTTCCAACACTTTCTCCGAAGCCACCTCGGAAGCTACCTTCTCGCAGTTCACGGTACAAGCTTCCAACAAATCAAGACTCAACCTTTGGCTGGCAGCATTTTTCCCGGATATCTTCTTTTTTATGGCCCTAACAATTTCGGTCCCATTGAACTCCTCACTATTGATCATAGAACATATCCTCATATTCATTCCCCAATTAGGTTCTTCTAAGGTCTCTAATGTGGCTTCATCTACAAGTTTCGATTCGGGTGTCGGCCCTTGTAGAATTTCCTTCATTTTCCCACTAACCATTCTACTCATTTGAGCTCCACCAGTTTTCAATTTCTCACCCCATTGAGCTAGTTTCATTTTATCCATACTCTCCTTGTTTTCCCTGCTGTTTAAATCAAATCCCCAATTCAAGCTATTTTCTTTTAAAAAATCTAATTTAAAAGAAATCAAATTCGTCAATATTACCCAAAATAAAACATGGCTTTGTTTACTAACAGTGAAACAACAAACACATAGTACATGGTTAAATTAAGATAATAGCATAAACAGAAAGAGAAAAAGAAGTAAAAACAATAATAATAATAATAATAATTTAACGAACCTGAAGTGAGATATGGCAGAAGAGACAACTTGGGTTTTTGGGTTAGAAGTAGAATAAATTTTCCTCTTATCAGTTCGTTGGAGAAGAAAGAGAGAGAGAGAGAGAGAGAGGTGAAAATGACAGATGGCGATGAGAGGAATGGTCCAAGCCTAAGATACACGTGGCTAATGGGCCCTATGAGACGCATCCCTCTCAAACAAGTCGTATCCGGCCCCTGTGTTAAATATTGTGAAAATGAAAATAAAAAATAAAAAGCAATTTATGATTATGTCTTTTTTACCAAATTTAATGGCTAAATTACCCATATATGCCTGTTATTTTTTTAATTGCCTTCTTTTTTAATTAGAGAAATAGATTATTTTTTAAAAGAGTGTGTAAAATCATATCCAGAAAGCATGTCTAACTGAATGCGCTTTTACTTCCTCCTTCCGCGACCTTTTTTAAAATTTTTTAAGGTTAGGGTTAAAATTTTTTGTTAGGAATTAAGGTTTAGAATTTAGGAGTGAAATTGTGAAAGTTTATAAGTAGATTTTCCACTATCTACTAACATTCATATAGTGGAAAAATAATTACTTTAAGCGCTACTTTAATTATCAATTACAATTTCTCTAATGATTGAATTTTTACCATTTTTACGATCTAGCCTTTATACCTTAATAATTCACTAATTCGATAAAGGCACATATCCAAAGTTACTTATTTCATATTAAATATTATATATGGAAAATTACGTATAATTTACATTAGAATTTAACAAAGATAAATATGAGTTGCAATAAAAATATAAACTCAAAAATTGATCTTTTTTTTTATTGATGTCATTTATACTTACATCACAAAAAGTAAATGAAAAATATATCATCAATGTCATCGGGCCAATGTGTGTCACAGAGCAATGGCTGACGATTGCGCGTAGGATTTCTACGTACAAGTGGTGGTGCTAACTCCTCATCTTCATCGTGATTATCGTTCTCATCTTATTTGTCTTCACATCGACCCTTGTACTCATCTTCATCTCCATCATTGTCTTCATCTTTATCACCACCATCGACTTTGTCTTCGTCTCCATCGCATTCCTCTATGTGGTTGTATCGATGACCCACTTCGATAAAACAACAACACGGTGGGTATTTGTGACACTATCAACAAATAATTATACGATGTCACAAAACTCGGATATGTCGTTATTGAAGTGGGCATCTATATTGACATTGATGATAGCATTGATGTCACCATCGTTATCGGTACACATGTCAGCATCTGTGTCAGCATGAGGGCGTAGAATGTTGGGGACAGATGTGCCCTAAAATAAACATTTGCAGGAGGTGTAGATGCAGGGTGTTGCGATGGTACATAGTGTGGTGCTTGTGAAAAAATACGAGGTTAATAAAATGAGCAGGAATAAGTGGAGTGAACTGATTAGGATGTGGTATAGATATTGGTGGCGCTTGTTGTGTTGGAGCTAGAGACGAACCCGTTGCGGTACCTCCTCTGAATCTACGCTGCTAGGGCAATCGTTGTAGCATATTCTGACGAAGTTGCCTACTCCTCGCCTTCACCGATAACATATATAGCTTGCCAGCGACTCTGAACCAAGACATGTACTCCAAACATGTCATCATGTTCGATAAGAAAAAAGGTTCATGAATGGGTAATAATTTCATCCCACAATCTCAAATGTTAATGTACTCATTATGGTAATCTCACTAATTTTTGTTAGTCTTCCTCCGCAAATCTAGTTTGTGTCGTGTTTTCATTTCTCGCGGTGGTGGCAAAATTTTTGTCTCCATCCAAACTGTCACATCATTTCATCCGATTTGTGCATCTCCACCATTGCGTACACTATCAATGACACCGCATACTCTGAATGGCCAAAATTTTCGATGGGACACATTCTATGATATCCGGATCAGCGCATGACATCCATTCAAACTATAGTTCACAATTGTAAATTATGTTATGTGCAGAATTTTAAATTACAAAACATTACGTAATTATTATAGGTTTGAAAAATTAGTAATTAAGCTCGGCTTTTGAGCATTGATATAACAACAATTGAGTATCTTCGAGCTACTTCGATAGTCCCACGTAACTCGGCCCATGATTTCACTTATTCAAGCGATATGTTAATTCAAACGATATGTTAAAACATATAATAAGTAAACAACATTTACTATATTAACTACATATTATTATCAAATTATTTTTATCTTATCACCAATGGGAACGTATAAGGCTCGTTTACTCTGGGACATAGAAATGATGGTTGTCACCACGCTCATGACTGTAGCAGGAGCAGACAACAACCGATTGACATCTTATATGGTTTCATCGTTCGACACAACTCTCGAAACAACGTGGCCAACACGACTGATCCCCAATTTAGTCATATGCATTCTTTATAGTCGACTAAGTGTAGTAACCACATTATGTGTACCAAATTCTGAGAATTATCGAGCACTAGAATGCCTCTAATTAACCTCAGGATGAATGCCCGAACGTATTGTTCTTTGACGACATCAGGCACGTTCAAAGGAAGTTCTTTGAAATTAGTTTTCAGCTACTTCATATCTATCTGATCACCTTGAAATTTATTTGACACCTTCCCCAAAAATGCTTTGCAAAGATCTTCTTTATCGGGAATGACTGTTAACCCCGTAACGACTGACCCATCCACCATTAAATTGAGTTATAAAGCTACATCCTCAAGTGTGATTGTACACTCATTGCATGGAAGGTGGAATGTGTGTGTCTCGGGTCTCCATATTTCCACCAACGTGCTAATAAGTGTAGGATCCAATTTGCAACCCCGGAGTATACGAGACACATGTAAGAATCCTGTGTCTTGCAGATAACTATGAATTTCGATGTCGGGGCTATTTGACAAATTATGTATGAACCCCTCCAAAATACGATCATCCGCCTATTTGTATCGACAAAATAAAATATTTTAAAATTTTAAAAAACTTTAAATTTAACTTAATTGAAAATAACGAAATTTAAAATTTCGTTTTACCAGTATCACTTGAGCGGGAAATGTGTTTGTCGTCAAAACGAACCAGAGAGCTTGTCATTCGTGAAAATTTAATCGAAATGAATATATAAAATAATTAAATAAAACTATAGTATTTTTAAACAAAGTGTATAGGAAAATTTCAAACAAAAATTGAGAAAATTGAGAGAATTGAGAGAGCTGAGAGTTGAGAGAGAATAGAGAGAGTTGAATTTGAGTAAAAAGAATGAAAAATGGACTGATATTTATAGGAAAAAAATTATTGTCGGCCCTTTTAGAATTTTTTACCGTTGTCAACGTTTAAAAACTCATTAGGAAAATGATCGTTGGAGGAAAGCGCGTCTAACTGAACACACTTTCACACACTCTCCAAATACGAACTATTTCTCTAATTTAAAAAAAAAGGCATAAAAAGACAATTAAAAAAAGACATATATTTTTAATTTAGCCAAACTTAAATTTCAAATTTTTTTCTTTTAATATAAAATGATTTGTAATGTTTTCATTTTACATTTAAGTTAAGTAGATATATTTAGATTGGCACATACTAGAATCATGTACTGGAGGGTCTTGTCTAATGCATATAGATTGGTGTGAGCAATCCGTTAAAAGAAAACAAAAATTTAACGGTAGTGACTAATTTATACAATTATCTTATTTAAAATTATTAAATTAAGAAAAAAATTAGAGTAACCAAAATAGGACAGACTCTATCTTAGAGTGAACATGGGTATAGTTTACCATTTAATTTTTATCTGCTTTCTTTATTTAACTTCTCTTATTCTCATTGTCTTTTTTCTATCTTCTCTCGCAAAGTCAACATGTAACAATTGGTGCATTATTTAAACTAAATTCAAATAGTGATATTGATTATTGAGTTGATTCCTGCGATAATCCATATTTGAATACATTTAGGGTGGGTTCAGATGGGCGGTGAGATGTGGTGCATTTAGTTTATTTTTTGTCTTATACTATAATATCCTACAATATCTAATCTTTAAGCCACCACTATTTTTACACTAACCGCAAGTAAACGCACCGCACATCCAAACTCACCCTTAAATTAAAAAGTCACGGTAAGCCATCATGTCTTTACTTGGCCATAAGATACCTTAAAGTCCCCACTGGTTTGCTAACTAATTTGCTTTTGTAAGGACATCCATTGAAAATAAGAGCTTGTTCAAAGTACTTGTAAAATATATAGAAAGCCATGGTTTTGTCATTTTTATTTCGCTAACAGTTTGAACTTTTTACCCTTTTAACTAACCTCAAATTGATGTCCACTTGCTAATCTCTCTTTCTCTAGGTTTGGTGCATGATTTAATCAATGTCATTCACATATGGTAGCAAAGGTGAAAGATGAATGTAGTTATTAGATTTGCACCTTTTAGGTTCTCTTGAACAGTAATACCATATGTAATATCTCAATATTTTGGTGTTTGAGAAAGAATAAGTATTTCATAAGTGAATTAAGTATTGGGAGAGAAAGTATGAATAAAGAAATTCGATAAGGATTAAATTGAAAATTTTTTAAAGTTAAATGACTAAAAGTGTAAATTTACCGTTTCAGGAAAAGAGGCAAAATTTAAGAAATATTTTTTTATGAATGTGATATGGGCATGTATTGACATTTCTAAATGGAAATTTGATATAGAGACTAAATTGAACAAAGTGAAAAAGTATAGGGACTAAAGTTAAAATTTTTCATTTTATGGAAAAGGGACCCAAATGAAAATTTTCCATATTTAATTGATATTTTAGAGGCATAATGATGAGATTAAAATTTCCATGCAATGAGGTGTAAATGAGAAAGAAAACTAATGATAATTAAGCATGAAATGTGATTGGTTGATAAGATAATGATGAAATTGATAGAAAAAGAAAAGTATATAATTTTTCTACACAATTGGAAGGTTGAATGAAAGTCGCTTGGGGCAGCAAAAAAAAGGGAAGAAAGGAAAGAAAGAAGGAAGAAAAAAGAAAACAGAAAGGGAAAAAGAAAATACAGAAATAAAAAGGAAAATCTCCTGTGCATTTTTCTTGAGTTTTTCCTTAAAGCCATAACTTATATGAATACGAGAGTGAAGGGAAAGCTTGGGAATGTGAAGAGAAAAGTTCATTTCAAGTGAAGAAATAGATAAGTACTTAATTGAATTTATGTTTACTTACCTTAATTTAGATGTTTGAGTATTTAAATTTAGTATGAAATAATTAAGATACTAATTTGAAAGTATATTGTGATGAATGAAATTTAAATGTTATGCGATTAAGTTAAATTATTGTAATAATTATGTTTAAATAGAGGTTAGTCATGAATGCCAAAATTTATAAGTGAGTGAGAATGAAAGTGAATATTTTTCATTGAATAAGACATACTTTAGTATTTGAATATGTATAATGAATTTAACGATGAATACGTGAATAGAAGTAAGTTGGTAATGTAAGAGAGAAAAGAAAGGACGTGTGAAATTAAAATGAAATGTTTACATATACATGCATTGAAAGGAGATTAAAAAGTTAGTATATGATTATATGTGAAGCTAAATGTCAATGAATAAATGAAACAATATATGACATGATTGTGGTTATGGTGTGATGAAAGGCCGAGGATTTGGTTGGGAATAGGGTTGATGAAACGGGGGTTACGATGGGTGAAAGGTATACTAGAGTTCTATTTATGATATGTTCATGTTTATGTTTTGCAGAACATGGTGTACAGGTTAGACACTGGAGTTTTGTTATCAAATTTTCGTTAAAGACGAGAGTTTTGTTTTGGCCTAGGACTCTGTGAGTTCCGTTATCGATATTCTCATTATGGTTATGATATGTAAAAGACATAAGTAACACGTGATACGAAAATGGAAAGCTATATGATATGGTAAGAAGTAAAGTAAGTGAAAATGTATGATTAATATGAAAGAAAAAAATAACAAATTTAGTGTAATGATATGTAAAATTGAAAAGTGAAATACATGAAATATGTAAGATACTGTTCATGATCTGTAAACGAAAAAAATGATACATGACATTAAAATGATAATATAAGAAATTATATGACCAAATAATAGAAATAATTAATGAAATCAGCTAAAATACTTTGTAAAGTTTAATAATAGGTTGCATGAAATAAGTAAGATTATGTTATTTCATAGTATAAGTAATTTATTAATTTTTTTAATTTAAATGATTTAAAATATGCTTAAATAAATAAAAATGTAAGCTACGGATTCAATTAGGTACTTACTAAGTTATTCACGTAGCTTAACGCATTTGTTTTAAACGGATAGGTAAAAGACAAAAGTAGTAAAGATTTGAAAGTTTCTACTTCAGTTGGGATCACATCATTTCTCAAGCTTCAAGTTCAAGCTCTTTCGTATATAAATTTTGGACCTTAAATTGGCATGTACTTAGGCATATCAGTAATAATGTGAATTATGTATGAAAGATAATGTTTTGTGTTATAAGTTAACTCGGTTACAATGAAACAAAAATAAGTTTAAGTGATGAATTTAGTGTTAAATGTAACATCTTATACTTGGATTTGTTATCGAATTAGGTGAGGGGTACTACACTGCATTTGGTAGGAATATTATTTTTTCACCGTGTTTTAGTATACGGGTTAGCAATTCACTAATTTCAATTAGTATATTCAGTGACCAAAATGTAACAATAACATTAGTGACTATATCGTGATTTTTTAAAACTAAGTGACCAAAACATATTTTAGAACATAGATGAGTGACAAAACCTATAATTTATCCCAAAAGAATTGAAAGGGCCTTTAGCTAAAAGACTTCGCAACAAGAATTCCAACGAAGCAGTGTAGTTAGCAACTCGGCAATGGCTTCTTTGTCGACTTGGTGTAGGTACATACGACACAAGCTCGAGTACTCCTTCTCTCTCAGCTGGAAGGTCACATCTTCATTATCTTATTCTTATCTCTTTCATTTAGTATCGTTTTTTTTTTTCATTTGCTTCTGATTTAATTTAATTTGATTTTCATTTTCATGTTTTCTTGTATATACGTGAAGAAATTTATGTTTTTGGAGCACTGGATTTTTTTTCCTTTTTTTCTATTTTGATGATATTTGGAATTTGACTTCTCTTGATGGTTGATTTATTGGCTAAAGGTGGAGATTTTTCTTTCATTCTTTTCTTTTTTTTTTTTTTTTTTTTTTTTTTGGGGGGAGGGTCGGATTTGGGTAGTTTTGTGATGTTTTGAATTTGTTCTTTTAATGAATGAGATTTTTTTTGCTTATTTGATTGTTATTGTTTAGGGTTTTTAGAATGTTTAGCTTCATCGTTGTACTGAATTTTAGTGATAATGGTTCTGATATCTGAATGTCATATTTTTTTAACCTTTTATTTTTAATGATTTTTAATGAACTCCAATGGTGGTTACATGATAAATTCTTATAATTGTTCAAAAATGCATCGAGTATAATGGTAGCTTGATCTTGATATGACTAAAAACCTGTTTCCCAGATAGAATTTTGAAATCAATGTTTGAATCTAGGTTTAGTCGTGGCAAAGTGTATGATGCATTCACTTGGATTATAGTCTTGATGCAAGTATTATTTTGAAGCCTGTTCGAGTGGTAAAGGTGGCACTCTAAGTCCACCTTTTTGGGGTTTAAAAAGGTGTTAGATCATATATTTCATGTTGTAACTAATAGTATATTTGGGAAGTGGGTGGAAAAATAAATCATGTTATGAAAGATGAGTGAGAGCAATCACTCTTGGTTCTTTCTCCGTTTGTACCATATGCAGCATTAAATTTCCATTCACTAGTGCTTATACTTTTGAGTTGAAAAAGCCGGGCAAATTTGTTGTTATTTCGTGAGTGAACTTGTGCTAGGATCAGGGCAACCGTTTATTTCTTGAACTATTGTTGGGCATCAGTTTTAAATAATAATTCCATAATTTTCGTTTAGTACTCATTATTTATCTGAGTTCTGCTTCAAGATCTAGTAGGCATGGCGTCAAAATCTTTGTTAAGGCATGTACACTTTGTAAATGATTCATTTCAACATTGGACTGGAATAGACAGGAGAAGGAATTAATTTAATTTTTGAAGGTTTATTTTTTTTCTTTGCACTTGCTTCCTATTTCAGAGATCCAATCAGGCTTAGGTGGAGGGAAATTGTAGTTCATGTTATCACCTTAATGATGAATTGCAATGAGATTTGCTGTACTACAACTTTTGCGGTCAATTGGTCACAAAAGATATATTGTTTGAAACTCTTGCCTCAGTTAACAACCATGCTTATTGCCAGGCTTCTATACCCATAGACAAATTTCAGCAAACCATTCTTCCGGCTTTAGCCTGATGCCAAAAACTGGAATGAAACATTCAAGAATAAGCTATCAACTTCAAGTTTCATTTCATCAAGACAAACTATGTATTATTATACATTTTTCTTAGCCGAATCATTTTTCATATCAATAGAAGTTCTTACTTGGAAAAGTTGGAATTTGAGAGGATTATATGAATATTTTTATATAAAAAGGTTCATCAACTTTATTTGTAAAATCTTCATGCTTAACTTATGATGCAGAGGTGCTTCTGTTGATAATTGAACTTCTTAAATCTTATTTGCTCCTGTGGTTGGTTCTGCTTTGATTTTGTTCTGCATAAATTATACTGGTTTCAGAAATGCAGAATTTCTGATAGATCTTTACTTGATATGGAACAGAGCTATAAGAGAGGTCTAATCAGTGACCGGGAATTATATGATACAGTTTGGAAAAATGTATTTCAAGGAAAATTGACTTACTTACACTGGAATAAGGGAGAGGCAATGGCCCCAACAATTGGAGAACAAGCAAGTACTCTTCTTGTTCGAAAGATTCCAATTGCTGACCCAACGTAATACATATTTTTTCCCTTAAATAGTGTTCTTGTTATTATTATCATTGAGTGAATGGCTTATCCCTTTTCAAATATGCAGCATTTTGAGAGTTGTTATTCTCGGCACAGTTCCCTAAAGATTCACTACACTTCTTACTGCACCTGAGAATTATCTTATGGTTTCATAACCCTGGTTGAGTTGGCCCATTGCAAATTGTGATGATTCCACTTCAATCATCCCAAGCATCTATGCGTGTAGATGTTTCTGACCTAACCTCTGTGAAGGGTTTTAAATTTTATTTTTATCCAGTGTTGTAAATATGCATGCACATTACTCATATGAAGGTATGCCTATATGCAAATATGTGTGATGATTACCATAGGTAAACATCACTTGGACATGGCATCTTCACTCATGAGTCACGAGTTGATGTTGTCCAAGCAGATTTTCTTAGGATAACTTTTTTTTCCCTGCCATCTCTTTGCAACATATTACCCTTTTATTTTGGGTGTGATTTCATTGTTCCCTAACTTCATGCATAACTTCTGGGCAGTCGAGTTTTTCTTGGAGATGTTATTGTCTTGAAGGACCCTGACAATTCAGAAAACTATCTGGTCAGAAGATTGGCTGCCACAGAAGGATATGAAATGGTGTCAAAGGATGAAAAAGATGAGCCATTTGTTCTTGAAAAGGACCAATGCTGGGTATTGGCTGACAACGACAAATTGAAGCCCAAGGTATAAAATATAAGTAGTACAACTAATCAAAGTTTTCATTGCTACTCATAACAATCACTCTGCATCATTAAGATCTGGGGAAACATATAACAGTTATCTTGTTCATAATCTTTATTCTAGAGGCTCTTTATCTCTTTAAAATAGTCAGCGAAGTTCTTTAATCCAATTTGTCTGAGAAATGAATACCATCGATTTAATTATTACCTGGCTTTTGTAGAACCTGGTCAGTATTCTTCATTTTCCTTTGTTTCATTTTTTCTTCTTTTGAGATGATAGGAAGCTAAGGACAGTCGGTTATTTGGTCCTGTTTCTATGACCGACATAGTTGGTCGAGTTATATATAGTCTGCGAACAGCTGTTGACCATGGTCCTGTTCTGAACAGGTACCTCCATTACTTGTAATTATTTGTCTCAAACCATTAGATTTAGCATCTGGTGAAAGTATGTTGACTGCTCAAACTTTCATGTTCCTTGAACAGTCATTACAGCATGCGGAAGGATTCTTCGCTGTTGGAAATAGAGCTGGATGTCAATGACATGATGAAAAATCACAAAGCCTAAACCGTCCACCACTTGATGCTGATTCCTTTGGTTTTATCTATAGTCTTTATTGCCCATATTCCTCCGTGGGTATCATTTTAATTCGACATGGAAATGAAAGGAGAGAAAAATAAAAAAAAGAAACGAGGGTGTTTTGGGTTCATGTGTTATTCAGGATCTGCTTTTGTCCTTTAGGAAGCACAACAATCTGGGTAATTTTCTTCATAACTTTTTCCAGCCGAAGAACTCGAAAGGCAGCCTGTCTTGAAATGAGTTTCTAGCTTGAATAACTTGGCTAAACAAGGTAAGACTATTAGGAATTAGGGCAGGGAGGCATCATTGACTTTGGTTGGTCATTGTTTTTAATCTTCCTGTTCTTCATTTGTTATGATTTGGTATTTTGCCTCTGTTAATTGCTCTAGAATTATTGTGAAAGAATGGGTCCAGCTGACAATTTATGATCTGAAAATTGGTAAATCAAAGAAATGCTTCTTGCCTTGTTTGTTGGGCACTTTAAACTCCTGGAAAAGCTGACCAAAATGTAGTCAGAAGCTTTTAATGATGTCCCGCCCCAGACAATTGTCATCTTAGTCTTAGAAGTGGACCATTCAAGTTGGTGTCCCCTTTCAATCACATGGCTTGCAATGCCCACAATTTGCTATATAGTACAACTTTACACACAAAATGTTATCTCCTATTAATATGTATTGTACTAACAAAGATCTTGCATTTGAAGTTGGCAGTATTAGAAACTCCTGCATTCGGTTCATTTCAAGCAGAACCACAAATATCCATTGAAATATGTTTTAGTAGGGATGGGTGGAGACTTGGTTGTTTCAAATGCTATTACATCTGCTTATGCCACTTGATGAGGGGATTTGGAGACTTTGTTTGATGTTGATGAAATATGGTGTAATAGCTGGCAATGGATCATCATCTCAATAGGATAAAAATGGGGGCAAGCTGTTATAATTAAGGCAGCTAAGGACACTAAAACTTGGCTTTCTTTGTGCATTATTCATATGTAACCAATAAAAACAGTCCATATGGGGGCCCAACTTTTTGTCAATTCAATTGGCTGCTACACTTTAAAAAAAATTAATCTTTTTTTAAAAAATTATATAAATAAATTGAATTAATATTTTTTTTCATTTGGATATGATATGCATATTTTATCTTTTTGGATTAAATCATTAAGTTGACCCTTTTTCTCTATTATTGGGTGAATATTTAGAATAATAATTGCAAATTTTTATTTATTTCATAAGCAGTCTTAAAATTTGATACATATTTTCTTTTTAAATATTTTATTATATTTTATAGGGCACTTGTCATCTTTTAATCCTATTTATAAAATTTAAAAACAGTATTAAATATTTTTTTCATTTGTTTATTTATTAATAAAGGGTTGGATATACCGCAAAAAAAAGATTGTTTAGAAAGACAAATTTTTAAGTAAAATATTCGTTACCAAGTAAAAAACAATATTTACCTATAAAAATCTATAAAGTTAGAAGACCAAATCAAAGGAATGTAACTTGTTTATTATTATTTAATTATAAAAATATACATTATCGTAAAATTATAGCATAATAATTTATTTGACCATCTAATTTTATATAAAAAAAATATTTTAACCTTTCATTTAATTTTCTATTTTTTAACCTTTAAACTTATATTATTTGTCAACTCATCTCGAAATAATTAAAAAGGTTAACGTCGATTAACTTTATTGACGTGACACATACATGTGAATGTTACGTCAGTAATTAATTTAATTTTTTAATTTTTAAAAATTTATTTAAAAATTTATTTAAAAAATTAAAAATCATTAAATTTATTTTAAAAATAAAAAATACTCTTTTTAACTTTAAAAAATTAATTAATTAAAATTTATATATAATATTTTTTTATCATATGGAAAAAAGTTATCCCATTAAAGTGTCAAACAAAGTTTTACCCACCACTATAAATAAATCTGGACTATTATTATTTTATTATTTTTGGGTACCTATTTTTATAAATCTTTAATAATAGTAAATGAATCTACAGAAATGCCGTCCATGGTCAACATCGATTAGTGGAGGGGAATTTCTGACAATCTAAATATGTATTTACATACATATTGTTGGTTTGAAGAAGACAAACTACACCTCTAATATATATATAATTTATCTTGTCCATTAAAAATAGCAATGGAAAATGACAGGAGATTGATATTTTCTTCCTTTTGATGGAAACTTGAAAATTGAGTTTCATCATCTACCACCCATCTGTTGCATATTTCCAATATTTTAAACACCATAATTTTCAGATTGAAAATTTTAGTGTATAAATGTGTGAATTCATTTTCCATAATTTTTTTTATGGATAGTTAATTAATTTAATTTAATTTAATTCCATATATTCATAAAACATTAATTGACTTTATAGAATAAAATTTTTAGTGGTAGGAACAACATTGGTCGATGGAGAAATTATTCATGATGGTAATTTTCTACCCTACAAGGTAATATATACAATAGCTCAATTAGATGGGCTGGGTGTTTCTATCTGGAAGAAGAGTATCTAGCAGTAAAGGAACGACGTGTAGCATTCATTTGTCAATGAGCACTTCAAAAAGGTTATGCCCAAGCTTCTGAATCTCTCCAGCAAAACCTAGATCAACCAATATAGATGTTTGCTCTATTTACCTCTTTAATGTACTATCTTCATACCCTCTCATATTATGTTGATAAGGGATCCAACGATGGAAATAATAATCACAAATTTAGAACTTACATAATTTTTTCGTCAAATGAGCCCAAACACACCTCGCTCATCCATCAGTTACATCATTTTTTTTATAGGGTATCCAGTTGCACAATTTAATTTTATTGTAGCAAAATGTAGCTCAAAACCATTATCCAACGGGTTGTGGAACTCATACACTATGTTAGTGTCATTAACATCCACGAAAGGTTTTTAAAAGAAACTTGACGCCCATAAATACTTGTAGTTAATTTAGATTTTCATAAAAACTTATTCAAATTATGTTATACATTTTTAATTTTTTTAATAAATAATTTGATTTCTATGAGTATTGTAATAATTTCAAAATAATTATTTTAATTTTAACAAAATGCGAAAAAAATGATGCTATAAAAAATTTCATAAAACTTGAAAAATCTCATTATAAACATAATATGTTTTAGCGTATTCGAATCCATATCCTCTTATATTCCTAACAATATTCTCTTATATTCCTAACAATATTCATGCTAATCAAGCTAAGATTGAATAGACTAAATGCATATTCCAACAAAAAAAAAGCCAATGCCCCTTGGCTCCATTTTATTTTTGTTTCATCTAAATCATGATTGATATTAATTAATCTTCCCCCACTCTTAATTAATTTTTTCCTCAAAACCCAACAAATCTTCCACCAAATAGGGCCCATCCTGTTTACCCTTTTGCTTTCTTTTTTCCAGTATTTTCCCTATTTGTTTTTCCAGTTTCTTTATTTTCTTGCAGCTCTCTCTCATGCAGCTTTGCTGAGGAAGGCAAATAAATGAAAAGAAAGTATATAGAAGCTGAGGTTGAAGTTATTATGTTTTGATGCTTAAAGGGTTAATATTTGTTTATTTCCATTGAAGATATTTCATTACTCAAATGTCTACCAAGATCTGTGTTTATTTCGTTTCACCTGCTTAAACCCATTTCAGGAAAGAGGTATAACATGCTTCCTCTGTATGGTTAAATATTAGTTTTTCATTTTTTTTTTAAATTTTGTAACATTTCTGCTGTTTTCGATTGTATAAACTGATGATTTTTTTTCCCTGGTCTTGGTTATATAAACTGGTATTGTTGTTTTGGAATTGGGTTTTAAGAGAAACCGGGTAATTTTCCTGCTTTTTCATGTGTATTTTCTTGGTGGACTGTGGAGAAGTATTTCAATTATAAGAAAAATAAAAGAAACCCTTTTTTTTTGTTGGTTTAGTGAATTTGCATAATACCCTTTTTCTCTGATGCTGATAGCTAAATGGCAGAAACTGGAAATTTGGATCTTATGGTAGCTATTTTAAACGTAGTTTTTGATGTTGTTGAGCTTCAAACTCTTAATAAGCTTTCTTCAGTTTCTAAATGAAGGGTGAAGAGATTTTTATCATTGAAGTTTAAGAGTTATCTTTCTCTATCTCTTTCACTATCATAAGAAACAATGGAGGTGTATATTAATTAGACTTTTCTTTTTTCTTTTTTAATCAAGCTTTTCTACAACAAATAAACTATGAAATCAATTTTATAAGATTTCAGTAGCTTTTGTTTTTGTGCTTTCCGATATCACAATTTTTATTTGTGTTTGTTTCTCATGAGATAATTAGTAAAAAGCTTCTTTCACATGCCAAGCTATTATTAATTTGTGGAGATCTTATCTTATATATATTTTTCATAGTATTATATTTTGTTGGAATAGTCTAGCCTTTCCTAAATGGGAAAAAGTCAATATGGAGAATGCCATGAATGTGTAAAAAATATATTTTCTTTAAAAAAAGTCTTCCTTTTTATTAATACTTGAAGTGTTAATGCTATGGGGATTGAACATTGAACCTTGACTATTGCAACTAAGAGTCCAACAGTCCACAAATAGATCACATTATTGTTGACCAGCCAAGAGCCTTTTTCTTACACTGAATCTTATAAAATCTGATATTTTATTTGATGTTTTTTTAATTGGGAATTTAGTCAAGTGGATTTCCTTAGATAGGGGAAAAATATCAATTTCCATGGCATAGGTGAACAAGTAATTTTCGTGAGCAGTGTATGTGTTTGTATGTGTTCCTCAGATATACATCAATCAAAGCCTTTCTCGTACTATAAAAAGATGTACAAATTAATCTTTTATCTTTTTGATTGACATCTAATGAGTGGGCTTCCTTAGATTATGGGAAAAAGTCAACACAGATAATGATGCAAGCTTAAGTTTTTTCAAAGGCACTCCTGTACTTATGAACAGATTATGCCTGAGCAGTTTTTATACTATTTTGATTTATAAGTTTTTTCTTTTTTCTTTATAAATTCTGTATGCTTCATTGATATACAGGTCAGATGGACACAACCTCCGTGAGATGTCTTATTAACAGTATTGCTCGATTTGTTCATCTTGTATCATGCCAGACAAGAAAAGTTGTTCCTATTGAAAAGGATTACCGGAATATGGTTGTTGTGTTAAAACTTCTAAAACCACTGCTTGATGATGTTGTTGATTGTGAGATACCTTCAGATGAAATTCTGTGTAAAGAGTGTGAAGAGCTAGACATGCTTGTTAATGAGGCTCGAGAATTCATGGAGAACTGGTGTCCTAAGATGAGCAAAATCCACATGGTAAGTTTAATCTTAGTCTTTACTTTCGTGAAATGGCACCTAAAAAAAAAAAGTAGTTCTGGAATCAAGGAATCATGTTTCCTTTGATTTGTCAATGTTTTTTGGTTCTATTATTTGTTTGTTATTTATTGTTCATGTATGAAAAACCAGTTTTCCTTCAATTCGGTCTGGTTTAGGTGTTGTTTTTATGCGCAGAGGAATGAAATAGTACCCACCATCAAATTTTTATTGCATGAAGCCATTGATAGGGTGGATGTCCAGCTTCTTTAACGCCAGGAAACATGAGTATTAAGGATCTAAAATTGGCCTTATGTGAGATTTGTTAAAGTTTCAGTTAATTGTAGGGTATCATAGTTCACAGAAGAAAACTTCAATGATTGATTGCAAATATAACCCAACTTGTTATAGATTGCAAGAAAATCCATTTCTCGTATATGTAACACAGTCAAAATTTAAAGGTAACAAGGATGGTACCAATTAGGTATTAAAATGTAATACTTTGTTGAAGAACACTTGAGTGATAAAGTGGCAAAGCTAATCCAGTTTACAATAGATTGCAATAAAGTATATATCTTTCCTCATGTTTATTCTGCAATCAAATGCAGCATTTAGTAAAACGAATAAGAATTGTGCCAGCTATCCTAATTGTTAAAGTTCTTTGATATACCAAGGACCTAAGATCAAATGGTGCCTTCATCACAAGGAGTGGCAATTCGGGGGTAGGAGGAAGGGAAAGGGTGGACTTCCTCTGTTGTGCCCTAGTTGCTCAAAGAAAAGAAGCTTGAATGTTGGATGTTGATATGTATTATGCATGCCTTTCCCTCTTGAATAAAAGAAATAGGATTTTCATGCTTCTACTACTATCCCGTTCAAATACTTATTTTTGTTTTGAAAACATGTACAGGTTCTCCAGAGTGAGCCTTTTCTGATAAAAATGCAAAGCTCTTCACTTCAGATATGTCACATATTATATAAATCGTTGCAGTCATCACCATCAACTTCAAGTATAACCAGTGTTCAGGTAAGAATAAATCAAGTGTGTTGCTTAAATAGTATGCTTAGAAGACAAACGTGCTACTCGTTTTCTTTTTCACAAATTTTGTTGCCCTTTTAGACATTATTAAGGCAGCTGGTGCTGAGTTGGCTTTGAGTAATGAAACTAATTGATGTTCAACTGTTTCAGCACTGTATTCGGGAAATTAAATGTCTGAACCAGGAGAGACTATCAGAAAATATAGGAGATGCTTTGAGAAGTCTAAAAGATGGCGCTATTCCTTGTACTGATCATCTGGTAAAAGTTATCAAGTCACTGAACTTGACGTCAAACCAGGAATTGTTAAAAGAAACTGTGGCAGTGGAAAAAGAGAGAATGAATGCTCAAGTTAACAACGCGAAAGGGAAATTAGATCAAATCAATCAAATTGTGGATCTCATCTCTCATATACGTGATTATATGCTTAAAATTGAGCATTTTGAACCCACAAGTGGCATTTTGATCCCTCCACATTTTGTTTGCCCCCTTTCATTGGAACTTATGATGGATCCTGTTATTGTGGCTTCTGGGCAAACTTATGACAGGGCCTCCACCCAGAAGTGGTTTGACAGTGGACTGACCATTTGCCCAAAGACCCGTCAGACACTAAAACATACAAATCTCACTCCAAATTCTACGGTGAAAGCTATGCTAGCAAATTGGTGTGACAAAAACAACTTACAACTTTCCAATCACACTGGGCATGCTAAACTTGTCTCAATCTCTTCTCCTTCAAATCATAAATCCTCCCAAGATTTAACTCATACTGATAGCTTCCGTTGCTTTGCAAACAGTAGTAGTTCCACATCGAGATCATCAATTGAGGTTGGGACTGGTTTAGAGAAGCTGAAGATTGACATCTCATCTAGATATAGCGGAGAATGCAATAGATGCCAAAGTGGGGACATTGACAAGTATGACCAATCCTCTGATCATTCATATATTCACAGCAGAACTGAATCAGCAGCAAGTGAAGTTTCCAGTATTGATTATATGCCTCCTGCTTTAAATGACTTGTCAAGAAGGTTGAAGAAACCTGAAATGAATGAGGTAGCTGAAATTTCATCCAAGGGTCTTGGCACTTTTCCTATAAGAAAAGATTCTGGATTTTCTTCACGGACATCAGGAAAGCAGTTGCAGGTCTCTGGAACCGAAGTAGAAGAGGCAGTTAACGGAAACCATGATTATAACAGAGCATACTCCATTACATTTTCTGGGTCAGGATGTGATGACTTAACCACAACTTCCCATGTGATGAAATTAGTAGACAACCTCAAAAGCCTATCAAATGAAGTCCAAACTAAAGCTGCTCTAGAATTGCGCCTTCTTGCAAAGAACAACATGGAGAATCGTACAATAATTGGTCGCTGTGGTGCTATTGCACCATTACTATCTCTACTGTACTCAGAAGTGAAGCTAACCCAGGAGCATGCTGTTACAGCCCTTTTAAATCTTTCAATCAGTGAAGATAATAAGGCTATTATTGCAAAATCAGGAGCAATAGAGCCACTGATTCATGTTTTAAAGTCTGGAAATGATGGAGCCAAAGAAAATTCCGCTGCAGCTTTGTTCAGTCTTTCTGCCTTGGAAGATTACAAGGCAAGGATTGGACGCTCTGGTGCTGTCAAAGCCTTGGTGAATCTTCTGGGCTCAGGAACATTGAGAGGGAAAAAAGATGCTGCTACTGCTTTATTTAACTTATCAATCTTCCATGAAAATAAGGCTCGTATGGTTCAAGCAGGTGCTGTAAAATACCTCGTCCAGTTAATGGACCCTGATAGTGGGATGGTTGACAAGGCAGTTGCCCTTCTCTCAAACCTGTCGACAGTTGCGGAAGGCCGTGTGGCAATTGTACGAAAAGGTGGTGTCCCATTACTAGTTGAAATTCTTGAATCAGGATCACAGAGGGGTAAGGAGAATGCTGCATCTGTATTGCTGCAACTATGCCTTAATAGTCCCAAGTTCTGTACCCTGGTTTTGCAAGAAGGGGCTGTGCCACCCCTTGTCGCATTGTCTCAGTCTGGCACGCCAAGAGCAAAAGAAAAGGTATGCAGCTTAGTTCTTTTCTCTTCTATTATGTTGATGTGGTCCTTGCGTTCTCTGCTTCTGTATCTGGGTCTTAACAAGCAAAATCGTAATCACGTTCCTTTTGTAGTCATTTGCCTGTAAAATTGAATTGTAATTGTATTCTTGACGGGTTTTACCAGTTTTCCATTTATTTATTAGAAATTAGACCTTGCATTTGTGATTCTAATTGTAACTACTTAGAAGGGTAGGAAAAATGTGTTATGTTCCCACACCTATTGTGGAAGGTAGTGACATCACATCAGAAAGGCATAAGATGTTTTTGTAAAGCTCATTAATCAATGATTGCTTATTAGTTACATGTTTGATTACTTTTTAATCTAAAGAAAAAAAAATTCTGGATGCACATGAGAAAAGACATGGTAATTTAGTTTTCCCCTGTTGCAGGCACAGCAGCTTCTCAGTCACTTCCGGAATCAGAGAGAAGGTGCCATTGGGAAGAGCAAGTAAAAGCTGACTAACTTTGTTATATTTTTCTTGTATGATTTTTTGATATCCTACTCCATGTAAGCTGTTCTATCTCAATTGGTCCTTTTGGAGCTCACTTTTCATACATTCTTTAGTCATCCAGCTATATGCATTAGAATTATGAACTCTATTTTTTTAATACCCTTTTTAAATGTGGTTAGGATATGGGGAAATAGGTTATAATCATTCCGATGAGGTGGTGGGTTGTCTATAATTTTCTGCTTAATTTACCTTAGAAAACATAACTTGCCATAGCATCGGGTGTACGTTTCCATTTAGTTTTAGTTTATGTAGTAACAGATTTGGCCTTAGATTTGTAGATATGTTGTACATATGCTATAGACTCTTGTAATCTGCTGTAGGATCTTGTTGAAAGATATTTTTGCTATTTGTTGTCAATTATTCCATTTTTGTGCCCTTGTTCTTAATCTTGTACCTTGACAGGCACTAGATTTTCAAAGTGTTTTAAGGTTAGCTGAAATAAATTTCTTTTTTATGTGTTTTCTCCCTCTTCATTTTTTAAACTTCTTCTAATGGTTTGCCGCCCTGCTATTCACTTTCTTAACTAAGGAAATCAAATTGTTGACCATAATAACCATCTTGAACCAAGATTTAATCCCATCCATTCACTTCATTTTTGAAGGAAAAGCACAAACCACATTAAGCTGGCTAGCATCTATGGCCATATCCATTAAAACCACGATTTATTTCCTCTCTTTTACATTCTCTGGGTGAATTTCTTTGCAAGCTACAACTAAAGCAAGCCAAACATGTTCAATGATCCAACAACATCCAAAACCTTCAAAGCTATCAAATCGACTAAAGGCAAATGGTAGACAAACTAAATGATACATACAAAGCTTTGCTTGTTACTGCAGCTGTGATATGATTGTACGTTAGTTTTTCCCATCATTGTCACCTGAAACTTGCAGCTTGGTCCTACTCCTACTGGTATGAGTTACTGTCTAGAAAAAAGAGAAAAGTAACCAAGGCTAGCTCTGGTTCACTCATGTAATGCATGGCATGGACCCATATTATCCTTCTTGTTACTGTTCCCTGTATTGACCTTTCAATCTTATCCCTGACGTGATCAATTCTTATTCATGAAATCTCTACTTTGATCCTACATGATCTTTCAACAGTTTTCTTTCGTGTGAAAAAGGTGAGATCCAAACCCCACATCGAGGTATGATGTAAATTCATACTTTCTGACCAAAGATTAAATGGACATCATACTTCTTGTCATTTGAGAGTGATGTTAAAAAGGGTCTTTAGATTAGTGAGGAATAGAAGATTATGTTTCATTGAATCTGTCCAAAAAATAAAGAAAGAGGGAGCATTGCCTACCTCAAGTAGTGGATACTGCTTTTTTAGTCACAATTAACCTGTGAAATCATCCAACTTCAGACCAAATTCATTTGATTGAGGTCGGCCATGGCTGTATATATCTGATTTCCAACTGGAAACATCAAGCACCACCAAACATTAAATCCTTCCAGATTTGACTAAAATGTCAACTATTGAGGAATAGCTATCATTTTCCTTCTCTTTTTGATAAGAGATCAGGAAGGGATATTTGAGGTTCAAACCCTTGGCTTGGGGTTAATCAAAACTTGAAAGCAATCCAGATGTTTTGTCACTACAATGGATATATACACACACACACACATGAAACAAAGGGATATATGGTTAAGAGCTTGGATTTCTTCATGGTCTGGTCTGAAGTAAATTATTTAACTTATCGGATTCATAAACAAGCCTAATTAGGATTTAGAAGAATTTGAGATTTTCTTTGGGATATTTGCTTAATGACAAATAATTAAAACATGAATATAACATAAATGAAATGTGTAGATATGAATATAATATTTTCTATATAAAATTATTACACAAAAACATAATGGGCATAGGTAAAAATATCATGGAAGTCTTTATAGTAGGAGTCTAATCGTATTTTGTCATCTACAAAAAAAAAAAGGTAAATTAATCCTTGTATATTAGATCAAAGAGCAAACAGATCATTTTTATTAAAAATTTCATTCGTTTGTATTATTAAAATTAGTGCGGTTGATGAAATTACAAGACAGTGACATGTGGTGTACCTTGTATACCATATATTAATGAACAGAGACCAATTTCTTAACTCTAATATACATGAATTAATTTGTCATTTTGAATAAAAAGAACAAAATATAATTTGACTCTAAGTATAAAGATTTCTATCGTACTTTCTCCAATTTTCGAATGAAA
This sequence comes from Gossypium longicalyx, assembly GCA_025698465.1. Lineage (NCBI taxonomy): Eukaryota > Viridiplantae > Streptophyta > Magnoliopsida > Malvales > Malvaceae > Gossypium > Gossypium longicalyx. Next base: position 2,669,265 of record CM047001.1, on the reverse strand, counting down.
ATACTACATGAATGGGATCTATTGGATTGAGGGTCCAAAAATGGAAGGCCAGCTTTAAGCAAAGCAAAATTTTTGTCCCTCTCTTCAATATTAGACAATAACATGCTAACACCCTCATGTACTGAATAGTACAGTCTTTTGTACCCTCTTAAAGGAAGCTTATAATTCATATCCCTTTACACTGTAGTATTAACAATTGTTTTTCTATCAAGACTTTTGAGTTAAAAAAGTCAATTAAGTGTTAGCTCGATTAACAAAAAAATTATTGTCGATGCAAGATGAAGCGAGTTCGAGTGTATTGAAGCGTATTATGCTCCTATTCATGAGTTGAGGAGAGACGTTGAGTAATTCTAAACATTATGTCAAAAAAAATAGATATAATAAAAATTTATAATAATACTATAAAAATTTAATGGTACGTGGTAGCCTCCTTTTATATATTTTTCATTTATCAAATATCTTTTAAGTGAACAAAACTACAGTAAACTAGTTGACCAGTAACATATAACTTTTATTATTTTATTAACTTTGGCATTAACTAATGACTACCTTAATTAATTAACACATAATTTCCCAATAAATTACCAAAAAAGAAGAAGAAATATATGGGTTTTGCTTTCCATATCTTACCAAATTTCAGGTAAAGATTATGAAATGTTGTTCATGCTTACGGGTAAAGATCGAATCTCTGACTTTATGATTAAGGGATGAGAGGAACAATCATTACGTCACATATTACGATAAAACCTAATGTTAATATAAAAATTATTTTGTTATAATTTTTATTTTTTTAGTATAAATTTTACTACAACATCAAATACCAATTAAAAAAAGGTTATAGCTCTATTTTAAATTTTAGAATTTTTTAATTAATTAAATAAATTTTCAATAATTATTAGGTTTATATGCATAATATGATAAATTAAGAGGCTAAAAAATCATAAGAGAAACTTTAAAAAATATAATTATAAAAATTAAAAAATAATAATAAACTTAAAAACAATGAAACTTTTATAGAAATTGTGTCCTACTTTTAGTTTAAATTATAATTTTATATTATTCTATGATGACTTTTAATTAAAAAAGTATTTATCTTTTTTGAATAATAATTAGAGTATGCCAATCTACCCCACCACATGTTTCCAAAAGCATTACATATGATTTGGATTCCACAAATCAGGAAGAATATTATTACTAATTATTTCATTTATTTAATAATATAAATACGAGTATTGGTTTAAATTATGCTCAACTTCATTTATCTCTCTCGGTTCCAATATATCACTATCCATTCTCATATATGTAACGTATATAAATTAATTAAGTTTTATTTAAGCATTATTTTTGCCGATTAAGTCTTAACTCGATTAGCATGAATATTGTTGTCAATGTAGGAGGGCGTGGGTCTTGAGCGCATTATCCTCCTATTTATGGGTTAGGGAGGGACTATAGGTAGTTCTAGACATTGTGTCAAAAAGAATCTATAATGAGTTTCAAAGAATAATTTCGTTAATTTCAAATAACGAAAAATATTTTATATAAAATCATTCAAACACTAAAAAATATCAAATTTTCCGATTTCAAAAATTATTTTAATGAAGAGAAATTCATAACTTTCCTAGTCCACCTAGTATATTATATATTGAGTAATACTATGATGAGCATTTCCCTACATTTGACATTATATGTGGTATTCAACATTGTGACGTTTGCAATGTGATGCAATAAGTTTGGGTCCATTTGCAATCACATCCAAAATCGATTCATGTACACCAGAAAATTAAACTGCCACGTGATATGTTTTATGATATTTATTTAAGTCGGTCGAATTAGGTTCGAAAATACAGAAACCAAACCCTAATCCTTAAGTTTTGCATTTAAAATATATTTGGTGGGTGGGGAATTTAACATATTTAATATTATTTAGAGACAATAATTCTTATAATTGATTTTAAATAAAATATAAATTCATAAATTAGGCTAAATTAGGCTTAAAATCTGATTTTTTTAATTAAGCTTTTAAGTCGTTTTTTTTAATTTAGGGAAATAGACCATTTTTAGAAAGAGTGTGTGAAAGCGTGCCTAGCTGAATGCGCTTTACCTTTAAATTGTAATTTTTTTTTCACTTTTTAAATATAATTAGTTTTTTTAGTTATATGGTTAAATATTAGTGGTTTTGTTCTTAAATCTTAAGTTCGATTCATCTTCCACTCACGTTAGTATTTTTTAATTTCATGTTGTTTTAAGCTTTTTTTTAATTAATATTTTTAACATATCAGCTTCCTTAGTTAAATGGATATTATTTTTGAGACCCAAGTTTAATTCCCCTTTTTTAAATATATTTGTGATTTGTAATTTTTTGCTGTTTCAAGCTTTTTAATTTTTAATTAATAAATATATTATTTTCAAAAAAATTTTATTTTAATTCATCTTTTAAAATCTTTTTAATTAATAACTCAGTTATTCATAAAGATGTTCAACCATATGAAGATGTTACAGGAGTTGTGGCAAAAGTCATGATTAACTTGAGGATCCACCCTTTCTAGAGCATGTAATGCCCCAGGTTCTTAGTATTTTGAATTGTTGAAATTGTATAAAGTAAATTGATTTGGTTTAGTGGATAGGTGTTTTGGATATGAGCTTGAGATCTTGTGTTTAATTCCTTTCCCTTGAATTTTGGTTATTTTTCTCCCTATATATGGCTAACTTATCTATAATTTTTGTTTAATTATTAATAAGAATAAGTTTGTTGGTTCAGTGGTAAGGTCTTAACTTATTTGTAGGTTCCAAGTTTGAATATTGTGTGTGCAAAGTTGAATTATTTTTGCTCTTCCCTTGTTGTTCTGTCGTTTCCCTTTTTCTATTCTATTCTATTCTTTTCGAATTTTCATCTTTACTTTCTTTCCTAACAACCTCTTTCTTTCTTTCTTTATTTTTATCTTTTGCCATTGCTATCTACTGTCTTATTACTGTTCAGACCTCTGGTTGTTGTGCCATTATTCTTCTAGATTCGTTATTGGTCGTGTGTAGTAAGGGAATTTTGGTGTCAACCGTAGTTTTTTTTATGTTGTTATTATAAGTAGTATCTGTTCATTTGTTGAGGGTGTTGTTTTCGGGTTTTATTAAAGGAGTTGTGGTTGTGGATGTTGATTGATTCTTTTGTGTGGTTCTTTTAGGTGAGGATTGTGAGGTGCACATTCCTCCAGCTATTTAAGTGCGTTGGGAATCTCCATTTCTGAGGGTAAGTACTGATCGCTCGAGTTTGGGGCCGGGTTTGTGATAATTTAAGTTGTGAAGGTTGAATGTTTTGTCGTTGGCCAAATGCTTTAGGGTGCAAGAGCCGATTTACTAAGCAACAAAAACTATACATTGGGTGCAATATATATGTTTTAATGACTTCAACATTAAGAAATGAAAACCAAAGGGGATAAAACAAATAGGATGGAGGCCACCTAACCAAGGATGGCTAAAGCTCAATACGTATAATGAAAGAGGACTTATCCCTTCAGATCATTAGTAGGAGTGTCTTACGAGACTCAAATGCTATTTGGATTATTGGATATACAAGGAACGCAATGCCCTTTTGTAACATCCCTAACCCATATCCGTCACTAGAGTAGGGTTACGAGGTATTACCGATCAATACACATCATTTAACATACATAACTCATACATTTATGCATTCGTACTTAAATACCATTTAATCACAAACACATTATCCCTTATAAGGACCTACGAGGCCTTAAACATGCTTTAGAAGTGATTCGAGAATAAACTGATAACATATGAAAATTTTGGAAACTTAGAAAAAATTTCAACCATACATGGGTCATACGCCTATGTGAACAGACTGTGTGCCTCACACGGCTCCAGACATGCCCGTGTCTTAGGCCGTGTGGAAACAAGACATACATACTGACTTGTATCACGTGGCCGAGGACACGCCCGTATGCTAGGCTGTGTGAAAACTGGAGGGTATACTGACTTGGCCACACGGCCGACCACACGCCCTTGTGTCTAGGCCGTGTAACTCACTGACTTAATTTCTAAGCATCATTAGGGGACATACGGCTGTATACCATGACCGTGTGTCGTACACGGCAAAGACATATGACCGTGTCTCTGCCCGTGTGGACAAAAATAGGCCATTTATAAGGCCAATTTGTCACCCCAACTTCAATGTACCTACACAAGGCAATGCACAATTTCCATACACAAAAGGGTAGCCAAATCAATCCCAATTCATGCACAATCCATGCTATACAAATACAATCATTTCACTTACTCAAATATATACCAAAACAACATAATCTTTAACCTTAATTCATACAATATGTATATATATACCAACTTAATATTCACAACTGAAATCCATCCTCAACTCAATCAAATCATTCAGTGTAATACATACCATTTAACTACCAATTTGACATGTAAATTCATGCCACAATAAGACCTTTCTCAAGCTTTCATCCACTATAATTCAAATAACCATTTTAACTTCCATAATGTCTTAGTTACAACTATGCCAAAACAAACCATCTCACAAGGCATTATAAACATCTTGCAAAAGTCATTAACAACCATTTCTAATAGCCAAACACATATTAATATCAACATCATTCACAAGCCAAATCTCATGGCTATAATCACAACCAAAATACCACAGCTAGCCTATACATGCCATATACCTTAATTGTATAATTCAAAAGTACCAACATAGATGTTTGATAGTGCGATGATGTTCTCGACGACTCCTAGATTCGAGCTAGCCTTGTTTCATTATAAAACATAGAAAAATAACATGAAGTAAGCTTCATAGCTTAGTAAGCTTGTATGTGAATAACTTAATTCATCGAATAAATGCAAATCAACCAATTACACATGACGAAACCATATACACATACGAACTTACCTCGTATTTGGAATTGACGGATTGAGTCGACTACTTGATAACCTTGCTTTTCCCCCGATCTAAATTCGAATTCTTTCTTTCTTGATCCATATGAATTCAAAATTAAATTATTTAATCAACCATTTGTTCAATTTAGTCCAAAACATACATTTAGGCCTATTTGCACATTAGCCCCTAAACTTTTACACTTTTAACAATTTAATCCTTATTTCACAAAACACAAAATTCACATAATTTCAATAAACCCAAGCTTGGCCGAATTATTTATAGATCCCTAGCAGCCCAAAACTTCCATTTATTTCACTTTTCAACCACTCAATTTGCACTTTTTACAATTAAATCCCTATTATGCATTTTCATCAAAAATCACTTTACAAAACATGAAAATCTATCATCAAAAATTCATATTTCATCTTCAAACACCAAACAAAAAATAGATTCAACAATGGAAATTCTCAAAATCTTTAACAATTTTGAAATCTAAGGTATGGGCTAGCTAGAATACGAAGCAACGATCTCAAAAACGTAAAAATCATTAAAAATCGAGTCAAAATCACTTACCAATTTAGACTTACAAGTGTCGAACCCTAAAACTCAATCAAATGCTTTCTTCTTCATCAACATTCGGCCAAAAGAGAGAAAGATGGACAAAAATTCATTTTGTTTTTATTTATTATATGTTAATTATGCTAATTACCAATATAACCTTAATGAAATACCATTAATATCATCCATTTAATATCCAATATTGTCCACCCACCATTTAATGGTCTAATCACCATTTAAGGCCACCATAATTAAAAGCCAAAACTATTTGACACCTTTAACTAATAGAACATGCATTTTACATTTTACGCGATTTAGTCCTTTTTACCAAATTAAGCATTCAAACAGTAAAATTTCTTTACGAAACTTTCACACATACATGCTATCATCTGTAAACACATAAAATAATATTAAAATAATTTTTTGACATCGAATTTGTGGTTCCGAAACCACTATTCTGATTTAGCCAAAACCGGGCTGTTACACCTTTAGTACAATGCAAGCTAGGCAATGGGTAATACATGATGGACTTTTGAAAACATAGGATAAATGATACCAGAAACTAAATGTGGCGAGTGACAACGCTAAAACTATTAAAATGCTTCAAAATTAAGGAGAAGATATATACCATTTTTCTCTTATTTGAACCAACAAGGAGATGTGTACATGGGAATGAGAGATATGCTTCAAATATATATAGAGAATAAAATAATGTGGTCGGCACTAAGATAGCTTAGGATGCTAATCTTTTAGCAACCACTTGAAGAAATAAAGGCAACAGATTTCAATGACGCTGTTGGAGTTACTTATGATCAATTTTGTTTTTAGGGTTGTTTTTTTAAAAAAAAAAAACCTTTAGAGTCATGCCCTTTTTGTAACGCCCTTTACTCGATCTGATAACAAATCCAGATAAAGAATATTACATTAAAAAGTTTCAAAACTTTTTATAATGCCCATATAGTTAATATATTATTTTGGACTCGATGTCAACCTTTGAAAATTCATTTTTGTGTTTGATATCAAAATTTATACATATATCCACCACCTGAGCTTATTTCATAGTCTTAAGATTTAGTTTTAATTACTCTCACTAATTCTTCATAAATTTATATACACAACTTAAACAAATATTCTAAATCACATACAAATCATAACCAATCTAACTTACTAATTTCAAATTTCTATCATTTGATTCCATGAAATATTTGATACTTAAATGTATCAAAATTTACTAAAAAGCCCCTATACCTTAGATTTTACAATTTTTACAAAATAATCCCTAAAATTCAAATTTTACAATTTTACAATTTAGTCTCTAAAATCCCAAATTTACACACTTTTACAATTCAGTTCCTATTTTAAAGTTCAGTCCTAAATCCTAGTTTGCACAGTTTTTGCAAAATAATCCATTTTCTAAAATTTCCAAATTTTACAATTTAGTCCCTACAACTAAAATTGTCAAAATTTCCACAAATTACTCCTTGATTTTGAACCATTAAGCTTGTAATTATGTTTTAATAATTTTAAATTATCAAATCATATGAATCAGTCCTAAAAAATCATGTTTTGAAATCTTTACATTTCAGTCCTTTTAATTTAAAACATGCTAATTTAAGTACATTTTCCCCCAATACTTTAGATATAATATCCCTATAGTTTTATCATAAAAATCCAAACTTTAATTTCTCTATTTAATTCCTTGATTTTGGAATTTTACATAATTTTTAATATAGTCCTTATTTAAGTTTTTATCAAATTAATCACTTAAAATCATCCACCAAATTATTCATAAAATCATTAACCATTCACATCATACATGAATATAATACTTTCATTACTTAGAACATAGAAAATACTTATACACACTCAATTCTTACAATTTCACATCAAATTATACATTCAAATAAAAATAACATAATAATTGGGACAACTTACCCATTCTTTCTCCCACTTCCATCTTCAAGCCTCCATGGTTGGTTTCATATGAAAGGGCACTCTTGAATTAGAATTCGATGTGATATCTCACTTTAATTTCAAAGAATTTTAGGTTAGAAATATTCTTGAATAAGAAATGGACCAAATTGAAATAAATTGAAAATTTTTTCTTCTCTCTCCTCCCTCCATGCACACTACGTTGGGGTTTTTATAGAACAAAATACTTTCTCTTCATATCTCTAAACTTTTCTTTATTTAATAATTAATTAATTAAATGGTTCACATTTAATAACATGATTTTAATCTAATGGTTATAATTTCTCCCATCAAAATATCTCTTTTTATAATTTAAAATTCAAAAATGATATTTAATGACAAAATGACCAAATTTTCCTTTAAGATATCTTTTTTCATATTTAAGACATAAGGGTAAAATGGTTATTTTACCCGTTTCCATAACTCATTTGTTTGACACATGGCATACTTATATGTACTAAGTAATTATTACTTATTTAGAAACTATTTATTCATGGTATAATTACAATTAAGCCCTTCTCATACAAAAGGTAAAATTACACTTTAGTCCTTATAGTTTTCACCACTTTTCAATCTAGTCCATATCTCAACTTTCTGACTCCACCTATCAATTCATATTCATGTCACATTCAAAAAACTATTTCTTAAAATATTGCCTTTTTAAAAAAAGAAGAAGTAAATTTGCACTTCTAATCTATCTTTCACAAATTTTCAATTTAATCTTTACTAAAATTTCACGATTCATTCTTTCTTTTCCAATGTAAATTTTTTTACTTTACTATTAATATTCAATTGAAGAAATTTTACTTTTGGGAAGATTTACTATTTATCTTCCGAATACTATTATTAGTGCCATTAAAATTTTTAAGGTCTTACACCTTAGTTACCCCCAAAATACCCCAAAATATGTTAACTAATCAATGAAATTGGATTCAAATAAAAAAAAATACATATAAATAAAATGGATTCAAATATTTTAGTTTGTTCTGACCAAATTGGTGTGTGTTTAGACATCAAATATTCAATATTTTTTATTTAAATTTACTTCAAATCTATTACGAACAAAAACCTAATATTCAAAAAAAAAATTGTTATACCAACATCTCGCCAATCTTGCACCATATTTTACATTCTTTGAATTTAGGAGTTCACCAATGTAAAGGCTCATCCATCTAGAGAATCACCTATATTTTACCTAAATATTTGTCAGATGCCTCCCCCTTCATGTCCACAACATTCCAAGCATCATGGCCTATTGCCACCAATCACTTACCATGTGACCTTTTCTTAAGCAGTCACATCACTCATAACTCTACTTATTAGTTTATAAAGTAAGACTATTATTTGCTAAAGTCGATGTTAAGGTAGTTTATGAACAGTTTCAAAGAGTCGCGCCTATTGGTGTCTGGCACTGCTCAACTCATAAACTTATCATATTTAATGTTGGCAAATGTTGGTAACAAAACCCTTGGGATTTGATCTTTACTTATTTTTTAGATGTGTGCAAGCCCATCTATGATATCTAAACTATTTATAGCAACATATCTCGAAGATTGGTTTGGATCGGATCAAGGAAATTGACTTCCCTAGTTTGAGCAGATTGGTTCAGGTTGGGTTAACAAGGAAGCATATCGTAAACATTCAAGACTTATCTTGTACTCATTGAAGATGTTCTCATGTTGATTATCTTGTTGTTCTATTGTGGAGATTGATGTAATTGATCTAGTATGTTAGCAACTTTTGATTCTTTATAAATTGAGGAAACTTGTATATGTGAGGTATTGATTTGAGAGCACTTATTCTTATTCATTGAGGAACATCTTTTTTTAGTGCATTAACGTGCAAAATGAAGTGTGTTACTTGGTTTTTATCCTAAGTTTTTAGGGGGGAAAACTTAGAGGAGAGTGATCTAGCTCTTAGATGTAAAAGTGATGAGTCTAATTTGGTGAGTGTTAAAGGTCGTAATTACTTGTTGTACAAGATAGTGGATTGTCTCCCTGATAAGGCCTCACAAATGTAAGAAAACCAAATTATGTAAACATCTTGTGAGTTCATTTTTTTTTCTGCTTTGTTTGTCATTAGTGCCTGAAGCTGTTGGTATTGCTTCTATCACTGCTTGTTTTTGCTTGCAAGTATCATTTCAGAACTTACAACCCAATTACGTTATCTCTAGGCTTTCACTTATAAAAGGACCACTCCTCCCACGAAAAGACTAGATCACTCATTCTCTCCAAAATCCCTGCTCAATGACTCTCGACACCTTAACCATAGTATAAACCATATTACCCTAAATTTTGTATCAATAGCTCTTAAAGCAAGTAATAATTGCATATTTGATAGTTTTTTTTGTTATTTTTTTTTGAATGAATGTCTACAATTGCAACTTAAAATATAAAATAGACATAATTACTATGTAACAGCCCATTTTTCAGTGGTATCGAAAACAATGGTTTCGGGGCCACCAAATCTAACGAGTAAGTTCGTAAATATTATTATTTAATATTTACAAGACAAGTGTGATTTTTAAAAAGGTTTTTGATTTGATAATTTATGTTATATAAGTGATTTATTAAGTTTAATAGATTTTGGAAAATAAGGTATTGGGACCTTATTTTTATACCTGAGCCATAAATATTTTTATAAATATTTAAGGAGTGTCATTAAGGTGGTATTAAAGTTTCGTTAAGAAATTTTAACGTTTCGATGGTTAATTAATTAAAAAGGACAAAAAAATGCATTTCCAGGACTCTGTTCCTGTAAATCGGGCTCATAAATATTTATAAATATTTACGAAGTTAGTTGTGTAGTTAATTAGGTTTCGATTAAGTGAATTTGCTTGAATTAAAAGTAATTAGGTATAAGGACTAAATTGCATATACGGTGAAAGTTGAATTATAGATTAAAGAAAAATAAAAAAGGGGCTAAATAAGCAATTATGCCATTGCCCATAAATGAGGCTGAATAAGGAAGATTTTTGTGAATTTAATATAATATATACTTAACATATAAGTATATATATTATATAATAAAACAAACAAAATAAATAAATAAAGAAAAAGGATAGAAAGAAACAAACAGAGAAAGCAAAACAAAACAAAAAAGGAAAGAAAAAAAAAAGGAGAAAGAAGGAGACGAAGGCCTTAGGGGTTTCAAGAGTTCCAAGCTTAATTGGTTAGTCAATTTAGTTCATTTTCTTATAATTTTTATATTTTTGGAATCCAGTGTTAAATACTACTCGACCCATGTCAAAATTTTAGAAACTATTGAGTTTTTAAGTGATGTCTTTGTTGAATAATTTTAGTATTAGGGATTAAATTGATAGATTTTTAAGTTAGAAATGAAAAAGAATTGAATTGTAGAATAAATTGTAAATTTTGAGTATTATGGACTAAATTGTGAAAATTCAAAATGTAGGGATTTAAGTGAAGTTATGGAGTTAAATCTCGTCTAAAGTGAAATTTGTATGAAAATATAGGATTGATTGTGAAGAAATAAAATTAGTCTCGGTTTAGGGACTAAATTGAAATTTAGACAAATGTTGATTAAAAAGTTGAAATATTCAATATTCAATATGAAATTGTATTGTATTGATAAATTTTAATTGTTTTAATTCTTAGCTAACATCGTATTAGAATCCTCGACTAAAAAAAGAAAAGATAAAGTCGATGAGGAATAGCTCGAAATTTCTGATTTGTATTTCTTTAATCTGAAGCTAGTTATTAATTGTTGAAATTTTTATTTAATGTATATGGTAAGTGTTGAGGTGAGTAATTGATATTTTGATAAATTGATTGAATGAATTGAATTGGAAGATAAATATATATTTTGAATGGATTGCTTTTTTGAATTGAAATAATTATATGTGTAATTAAGTGATTATATAAAAAAAATTGATATTGGATATTGATAGTTGTTGAAAAGTGAAATTAAACCCTATTAGTTGTATCGAGCTGAGTCGGATATAGATGGTTTGCCATAGGATTGCAAGAGTTCAGGGATTTTTTCTACTTCGAGTCAATGAGACACTGGGTGTGAATTTACTACTTCGGATTAATTCGATGAGGCACTGGATGTTAATTTACTTCGGTTTAGCCGATGAGACACTGGATGTCAAATTGTTACTTCGAATAATCTGATGAGGCATTAGGTGCCAAACTAGTGTGTTTTGGTTGGATCCGTGTATCCGTCCGAGCCCGAGTCGTGTTAATAGGGGTAAATGAATAATAAAATTTTATAATTGATATTGAAATGGTATGGTATGACAAATGAAAGTGAAATAGTGAATTGAAAATAGAAAATGAAATATGTTTCAAATATATGGAATATATGAGTTATATACTCATGAAATGACTATGGAATGGATATTGCAATTGTATAATGAAATGTAAAATAAATTGTGAAATGCTATTTATATAGCAAGTATGAGAATTGAGATATTTGTGAAACAATTAAAATATGATATGGTTGTTGTAATAATTAAACATTAATATGTGTTTATATTTCAATTGTATATTTGTAATTTCTTATCTTTAAATATTCAGATTATAGAAATACCACTGAATTTATACTCAGCGTACGATTTTGTTTTCTATGCGCAGGTTAGGTGCTTAACTTTTGATCGCCGATTCAGCATCCAACAACGATCCCTAACTCAAATGTGGTGATGTTTATCCTTTGTGTCGGCATGTACTTAGGGTGTCTAAATAATAGTTATTTTGTGGTTTGATTGTAAATGAGGTTATAAGTTTAATTTTGGTTGGTTTTATACGTATAAATATGTGTTTGTTTTTGAAGTTATATTATGGCATGGTAAATTGAACTAAATCTAGATAGGTGTATGTGAATTTAATTCTATGTTTAAGTACTCATGAACTAGGCAAAATTGATTTGGATTTGATATGTTTATAATTTGGATTAAAATGATGCTTTGATGACTTGTTTTGATGATATGAAATGTTTGAAATTTCTGTCTGTTTGATCTGTAAACTCCGGTAATACTTCGAAACCCAGTTCCGGTGAGGGATACGGGTTGAGGGTGTTACATACTATGTACACCATCAAATTAAAACATAATTAGTAATTAAATAATATATTTTAATTACCAATAAAACTTTTATTTAATAATAAAATAAAAATCAAATTCAAGTCTGAATAAATTATACTTGTAACCTCTTTAAGAAAATAATATACTTTTAATTAATAATCTCAAAACTATTTAATAATTAGTTATAGTTTAGACAATAGATTTCTACCAAGTATAAAGGATTAGGCTTTTTCACTTTTCCCTGATAATAATTATTACTAGTAATAAGTTTTTAGGCTAAAGTTGATTACCTACTTTCATTCACTTTTTATGTTAAGCCTTAACTTCACTTAGGAAGAGATTTTATAGAGATTTATTTGGATTGGATCGAAGCAATCATTATCCGTTAACTTATGGGTTAGATTGAATCAAGTCATAGAAAGAACGATATCTAGTTGATTCAAGTCTTATCTTATGTTGTTTAGAAGATATTATTTGTACATTTTATCTTGCTTAAGGGATAATTAGTTGTAACAGATTTAGCATGTTATCAAGTCTCATTCACTTATATATGGTGGGGACTGTATAGGTTTTGTACTGAGGGAGAGCACTTTTAATTTGTTCAGTAAAGGACATTTTTTGGAGTGGAGTTAGAGCTTGAAAACACTTGTTGTACAAGGTGCTAAGATAGTGAATATTTTCTTTGGACAAGGCCCCGTAGATATATGGAAATCGAACTAAGTAAACATTTTTAGTGTTCTTTATTTTTCTACACTTTTTATTACTAGTGGCTGAAGCAATTGAGACTACTCTTAATATTGCTTCTAGCACTGTTTGTATCAACCTTCAAATATCAATTTGGACCCAACACTTTTATTTCAAGAAATTTAATTCTATTTTCGGATTTATTAACCGTGCTTACATTCTTATATTAAATTAAAGTTCATTACAATGTTATTTTTTTATTACATGATTACTGAATATTTTTTTATTTAAAAAAATCATACTAACGAATTTAACAAAAGAACTTTAGTGAAATTAACAATTGACCTGTATTTTGGAATTTAAAAAATAATAAAATATAAATATAAACAATAAATTATAATTGTATGAAGAGCAAAAACACATTTTAATCCGATAATATTTCTCTCTTATTTTGATTTGATTTGTACATTCCTAATTTTTTTTCCCTTCAAAGAAGTGGGGTTTTGATGGTTGATATGCAATTAATTGAGGAATTCAAGTATATATGTAACCAGGGGCGAAGTTAGAACAAATTTTTAGGGGGCCAAATAAAAATTTAATTTTTTATAGTCTATATCTTTATAAATTTTAAAGGATTAAATCGAATTTTTATAATTTTAAGGGAACCAAAGTATAATTTTATCTTTTTTAATTTAAAATTTTTAAAAAATATCAAGGACCTAAATAAAAAATTTTTGCCAGCCCCCCACTTGTATCAGCCTGTGTATATAAGTCTAGGGGCAAAACTAAATTGCTAGAGGCTGGGGTCATCTAATTTAGGTGTTTTAAAATTTATAAAATTTTAAATTAAAATAAAAAATAAAATTACATTTTATCCGCTTAAAATATAAAAAAATTAATTTAATTTTTTAAATATTATAAAAATATAATATATTAAAATTATAAAATTATATTTTTTCTATCATTAAAATTATAATTTAATTTCGACCGTGGCTTACTACAGGTTGTCTAAGAGACATACTAAATTTTGCTTTACAGTTGAGGTTATGTTGGTGGATTTTATGTCAATTTGCTTTTGGACCAATTTACTCCTAAGGCCCAACCAATTCTCTGATAATACTCGTAAATTGATATTCAAGCATTTTATTTTTCTTTTTATTGCCTAAAATAATAAAAATAAATTTTGAATATATTCTTATATTCTTATTATTGAATTTACTAAAATAATAAAAATAAAATTTGAATATATTCTTATATTTTTATTATAGAATTTATTCTTAATTTGTAAAAATAATTCTCTAATATTAATATTTGTTACTTTGTAAAAAGAAAATTTATAGGTATAAAAAGCCTTTAAGAAATAAAAAATTAATTAAGTTCTTCGATTTAATTTCCATCCAATTTTGTTGTTGTCTTTTATTTAAAAAATTAATTAAGTCCCGCCGTTAAAAATTTTCGTTTTAATCATGTTGACCATTAAAATCAACCAGTAAACCAATCAAATGGTAACATGTGACATCATACCAATTATTGGATAATGAGAATAGTCGTTAGAATATTTCATGCTGACATATGTTAATATTTGCAACAATTAAATAATGAAAATTTGGTTTTACAGTATTTAGTCATACTAAAAATACTTTATAACATGAAAATACTTAGAATACAATTTTAAACTTTTCAAGGTCTAAACTACTGTACTACACTTAAAAAATTGGAAATAAAAAATAAAAAAATTATCAATAATAAAGAGCGGGTCTTACAATTGTCATTTTATTCGTGGAAGGTTGACAACATTAATTTATTTCATCATGAAAATGACCCCCGACGATCTGGTGAGTATTCCTATTATCTAATACTTGATCTGATGTCACGTGTTTTTTTAAAGATTTTAAAAATAAAAAAATATTTTTCAAAAATTAAAATAAAATTATTTTCAGAGGCTTATTTTTTTAATTGGAAAAGGGAAAACCAACCAAGTAATTAAGAAAAAAAAAAGTGTATCTAGAAGAAGTATATAAACGTGCAAGATATATAAAATAAATAAAATTAAAATAAATGCTCATTGAAAACAGCAAACATGATCTAAAATAAAATTATATATCTTCATCCGGCCTAACATTTTTATTATTAAAACCCAAAATGTAAAAACTCACACATCTCTCTCGAGATTATTTTAGTTGTTTCGAATTCCGCTTTGATCAATATTATATAAAGTATATCTAAAAAGAGTAATTTAGTCACAAATTGTTTAATTAAGATAATATCGAATAGGAAGGTAATTATGCGGGTGTTTACTGAAACTCCTCGGAATAAAAAAAAATCAGCATCTCTAATATTTTATTTTTCCAAAATTAATTAATAAAAAATTGAGAAAGGAACAAAAAAAGGTTCTTAGTCATTTCAAAAATAAATTGTGGGAAATTTTCTGAGCGTAGAATAAAAAAAAAAATATTTTTTTAAATTAAAAAAATAAAGGGTATTATGGTGAATAAAAAAGGAATTGTCATTTCGAAACAACAGTTTTCTTGAAACAAAATCATGTAATTGCCTTAAAATTTACCCTCCTTTCAATACATTTATTTTATTTATTTTAAATATGAAAAAAATATTTAATTTATTATTTATAAATAAGATCAGGAATTGACAATGGTCGTATTGTAACTAATAATAAAAATTTTAAACTACATAAATAAAATCAAAATAATAATATAATAAAAAGATAAATCGATAAAAAGAATTAATCATTGTTATCGGAAAAAAATAAATAATGAAGATGTGAAATGAAAAAGGAAATAAAAAACCCTGAAAGCTTTATATTGCTCCAAAGTGTGAAAGTTTGTGTGGAGTGGTGAGAACTTCCCATCAATCTCATCAGGTCATCCACTTGTCTTATTTTCCACCAATACCAAATCATAAGAAAATTACCATTTCAACTTAAAAGTTACAACTTTTTGCTCCTCAAAAATGGAAGTTGGGTCAAATATAAAGAAATAATTAGCACAAGCAGAGTCTTTCCTTCATCATTAAGCCCTTAAACTCTAGTGTTTGTTTTTCCCCTTTCCTCTTGACTGTGTTGCTTTCATATAGACAGTGAAATCTGCCAAAAAAGAAATGGACTTATCTGGTAGCTAGCTGAAAGAATGATAAACAAAACAAAGTTTTCAGTTCCTTCACTTGCCTTCCAACAGTCTCGACTTTGATTTGCTGTCTTTTTTTTTTTTTTTTTAAGGTCTATATTAGGCTGTCTTATGGTCACTGAAAAAAGTGTTGTTATCATCAAAACCCTAGTTAAGATCCAAACATATCTTCTTTGTTGTAGCTAGCTATAAATTAAAAACTGTGAACTTTCCATGGATTCGATTGGAGAAATGGATATCTCTTCCAACTCCCAAAACGGGGGCACCCTTATGAACGTTAGCCATAACAGTGGCACTTCGTCTTCTTCAACCTCAAGCCGCTACGAGAACCAAAAGCGCCGTGACTGGAATACCTTTGGGCAGTACCTGAAGAATCATAGACCTCCACTTGCCTTGTCTAGGTGCAGTGGAGCTCATGTCCTGGAATTCCTTCGTTACCTTGACCAATTCGGCAAAACCAAAGTCCACACCCCAATCTGCCCTTTCTATGGCCACCCAAACCCACCTGCACCTTGCCCATGCCCACTCCGTCAAGCCTGGGGTAGCCTCGACGCTCTCATCGGTCGCCTCCGAGCCGCTTTTGAAGAAAATGGAGGAAAGCCTGAAGCAAACCCTTTCGGTGCACGAGCTGTGAGGCTTTATCTTCGTGAGGTTCGTGATTTGCAGTCGAAAGCAAGAGGGATTAGCTACGAGAAGAAGAAGCGTAAGAGACCACCACCTCAACAAATCCCATCTCTGCAACTGCAAGTGCCACCACCACCACCAGGTGCTAGTTAAAAACAATCAATATGCATCAGCAAAAAAACCCCATATGCTTCTCATCCTTGATTGATCTATGTGGGGTACTACTTATCTTTAATTTTGCCATATCAGTATATGTTTAGGGTAGTTGTTTTTTTTTTCCTATGCTTTCAGTAATGCTTTTACAGATTTTTGGGGGGATTCCTTTGAATCTACTTTTGATGCAAACAGTGTTAGTATTCCTCAGTAATGACTACTAGTAGTACTGCAAAAAAAAAAAAGTCATTCTAGGAAGTGATTGTACTAGCAGTTTGTTGCCTAAGTTGAACCTTATGAGAGCAGCTAATATGCTCGATCATGGCTTTTCATGTACTTTGCAGCCAAACCATGTCTATTTGCACTTCGTTTCTCTATATTGGCTATGGCAAATGGCCATTGCCGTTCAGATTTGTGCCACCACTATAGTTGTTTAGTGTCTTTGTTGCAGATGGTAGTCAGTGTTTTCACCCCTCTCCCTCTGACTTCCCTTCTGTTTTCTCTCTTTTATTATTGTCTTGTCACTTTAATTTTACTGCTTTTACTGTCTGGAATTAGTTAATAATATTAAAGACCAAAAACTAAAAAAAAAAACATCAAAACAATCTAAACATTGGTTTCATCCCTATTTTGTTCAGTGATTAACAAGTTGAAAGTTCGTTAGTGGCCAGGAAATGGTCGATTAGATGTGCTGATTCGCCAAGGCGCTAGTCACTGGTGCTGTCATTTCAGTGCAGCAAAATATGGCAGACAATGTTTCATGATTTATATACATATATTTAGAGATTATTAACATATAATCTCATTTATAAATGAACTGATACTTTTTCTCATAATATAAATACATGAAACCTTAATAGTTAACTATTCTAGTTGTGGAGTTTTCCATCTTCCACTTTCCTTATTTGTCAGGTCAGAGTGTGAAAGGAGGTCCAAAAGTATTCAGACAGTTTAAATTTAGTAACACTCACATGAGCCTTTCACCATTGAAATGTCATTTTTTATACCATGAGGTGAATAGTTAGCCTTCTGTAATTCTTCTAAAGCATAGGAATTTACCCTCAATGTATTCAAACACAACTCCTTTTTACAACGACAGCATTATCAACTGAGTAACTCAGTTCACCAAACATTGAAATCTTTGATTGCAATTTTTTTTTAAAAATCTCATGGCCTCATACTTACAAGTCGTATCAATGGTGAATAATCTAAACTCCTATTGGAGGAAAACAGAAATATAGCATTAGGCAATCTCTATCTTTATACTTGTCAAAAAGAAAAAAGACACATTTATCGTTATGCCTTTGAATTCTCATTTCATATAGCATCTACTCTTGAAACCTATATATGATAGTTTGAAGAACTCATTTTTTTTTTTTGGATATATTTACATCTCTACAGTCCTTTTTTTTTTTTTTTGCCTTTTTAAGGCTTACTTTACCCCTTAACCATCCTTTTTAGGTTGAATTTGCATTTTAGCTCAAACCCATGTCCTAATGTTTATACCAACTGAGTTATGACTCCCTCTCTCTCTCACACACACACATATGCTAAATGCTCAAATTAGGACCTAACCTTTTAGAGGCTGCTTATACATGAGTCAAATTTTTCAAAATAATCAAATGAAGGTCAAATCTGTACGAAAGTGCTAAACTAAGAGTTTTTCATGCACTAAACTCTAGTTTATAGTAAAAATATAGGTGAAAATTAATGTATTTAGAATAGAAAACATAACAACTAAGTCAGATATTACTTAATAAGAAATGGAGAAATTAAAAACATAATTTGAAAATCTGTTATATGGATTTGAAAAATCTTTATTTGAGCATTTTAAAAGAAAAAGCAAAAGAAGAAGAGTACATTTGAGAAGGTTTAACCGTTCTTTGATCATTTTAAAAGGTTTACCTCTTACGTGAGCAAGCTATAAAAAAGTTGAGTCTTAATTTGAGCATTTAACATTAAATCAATCAGATTAGTAAAATGTAAATCAAATTTCAGCACCATGGCTAATTGATTACCACAATACGATATAGCATTTTCATACCTATCTACCCAAGAACCATTATGCGAGGGAATTTTTCTTGATTAATGTGGCCGACAGCACATATATGATTGTCAAAGGGTCGGGTCATCCCTTTTGGATTTTATGATTAGCATTTGGCTTTAAAGAATAATTGAGACATTCCCTCTTAAGTCTTGGGGCATCTAGGAGTATTTTAGCCAATAAATGTATTAAACTAATACTACTATGATGAATGCTTGAGAACCTTCTTTTCCCTTTAAGGGAGAGCCGAGGTGATCTATATATGGATGTTACTAATTGTGGTTGCAATTAGTCCTCATATGTTTTAAATATACAAATAGGGACCCCTTTGTGAGAAAAAGGTTATACAAAATATTATCTTTTAGATGTCATCATATATGCTTGTCTAAGATTGTGTTGGAAAGATTACTTATTTTTATAGTTGATCATTCAAATCTTTAAAGCCCAATTAGTGGGTCACCATTAACTTTTTTTTTCTTTTCTTTTGACATTAGCTCATAATAAGCAACCAAGAACACTTTCTTTCATTTTGTTCCTCTATTCGAAATTGATTCAACTAGATTTAGAGACCCCATTTCTCTATTATCAACAAATAATACGTATTGTCTTTTCTCCTACAAGAGGTCTGATCTTCAAATGTAGGATGCATGCATGTGTATTTATCTATGCATATATGCACGTATGTATGTATGCATGTTCTATGCTATCTAATATGGTTTTCTAGTTCCCATTCTCATAAGATGCTTTCTAGCTCTACCTTGAATGCCACCTTGATTGGTTTTGCGTCTTCAATTTATCAATATAAATATTTGAAATAAAAATAAAATAACAATATTTTGTCATGCACGTAATTAAAGTGTATAGGCAATTGGGCATATATATGTATATATCCATGTATGTTGGCAAGAGTTGTTCATGAATGGAAGTGATATACGGTTAGTTGATTAAATATAAACCCTAATTATAATTATATAGGATATGGATATATAACCTTTCTGCTTTCATATATAAATATTCATGATGAATACATTTTGGGAAAAGTCAACTATTGCAAGCAAGATGAAGGCCTATCTAGCTCCAAGTGCATGCAGTATGGTGAATAATTGAAGATATATATGGTATTATAACTTCAAGAATCTTTTTTTTCAAGTTGAAAGACTGGAATTTGATTAATGGTCATAATTATATATATATAAACCCTAATACATCTGTCACTTGGTTCATATTTGAAATCATAGTATACATAACATATATATATATATTAATGTTTGGAATTGGCTAACAAGTTGAAGATAATGGAATTTGAAACACCAGTTTATCATATTGTTCTAAAACAAAAGGGACAGAGAATAGTTTTATTGCCTAATCAAAGTCAAAATTCAGCTGCGAACAGTGCAATCGACCAAAAGGGTTTTTCCATCAAAAATTAAAAAAAAAAAAAAGAAAAAAGAAAAGACATTCAATTTACGCATGGTTTCCTTGATCAAAATCAGGAGACTTTTTTTTTTTTTTTCATATAAATGGCTGCCTACATATAAAATATATATAACTCCTCGATTCTGCAAAAGTTGGATGCGATTTTGTGTATATTTTATGACTATTTGTATGTTACCATTAATTAGTGGACTTTGGACTTTGGGGGATTAGTATCCTGACTTGTTTCAAGTAGACAAAAAAACAAAGGGAGGCATGAGAAATATATTGTATAGTAAAAACAGTACAAAAATGGAGGCACTAGAAGCCAAAGGTTGAAGACAGTAAGCCCCAAAATTTACCTTCCCCATAAGCCTAGCTATATGTGATATATATACTTACGCAGACTATTGCTAGCTATTTGTCTGAACCCCACCCCCTGCAAAAGCAAAGGTCGACCCCCGGCCCCCTCCTTTGCCATTTCTCTGATCCCTATCGTTTACACTCATGTTCGCAATACATAGAAAAAAGTATAATTCTCCAAAAGAATCTCGGTGTTTGGTCTATTGCTCGTTTTCATCCCAAACAATCGCAGAAGTTGTCTACTTGTAATGTACTAAAGGTATGTTGAGTTGTAAAAATTAATTTGCCTAATTTTTAAAAAAAATGTTTTCAATGTTAAAATTCAGCTGGTCAAGTAAGGAAAATTAAAAAAAAATTAAATTTCGAGTTAATTGAATTGAGTTATTCGATTTTTTTTAAAGTCAACTCGAATAAGTGATTTGAGTTTTGAGCTCAAGTCGAGTTGATTTTTATAATTCGAATAACAAATTAGTGTAAACACCTCTTTGGTCCTTGTCAATTTTGAAAATTAGGAAATTGATCTCTCTCAACAAAAATTACAAAAAAAAAATCAAAATATTTATAAAAATTCTAAAATTTATATTTATTAAAAAAATTAATTTTAAAAAAAATATATAAAGAATGTTAAAATTTTAAAAATTTTCTACCATAATAATTTTAGGTCCTAAATAAGTTAATTAATGATTCAAGTTTATCATACTAAAGTATTTTTTTTTCTTATTTTGCTTTGAATATTTTTTTAAAATATATATAGTTTCAAATTTGAAAAACTTTTTCATATTAAAGAATGTTCAAAATCTTGTTACAATATAACTAATTCCATAATTTCCATTGTCCTTGAAGGTAAACCTTGAAAGATTCCTACAATCAAATAAAAATACAAGTGAAAATCACAAAATCAATGATGAGAACAAGTATTAACAATGTCTATAAACTAACAACAAAAGACAATCAAAGTTTGCAATTAATATGTAAACAACAAGGCGATCGGTATCACCCCATAGAAGAAACAAAGTTTAGTCCTCGAGACTTTAATTTTGTGTTTGTTGCACAAGCAACCAACTCGAACTCTCAATTGGAATTTAAAAGGATTCCACACACAACAGTTCGACTTCTTCTAGTTAAGAATATTGAGTGATATTTCATTGATGCCTAGTCACTTCCCCGGCCCTTAGCTATGGGCCCATTGCTAGTTGCTCCATGTATGGAGGCTTGCGCATTACTCTCAACCTCATCAAAACCGGCTCGTTTGGATGACATCTTTAATCTATACGAAAACATAGTTCAATTTGACTCAAGAAATATCACACTATCACATGTTATATAATGACATGTATTTCTAGACTCCATACATACTACGTTCAGTCCGAGAATCGACTAAATCATAGCTCTGATACCACTAAATGTAACACCTCTAACCCATCTCTGTCGCTGGATTAGGGTTACGAAGCATTACAATACAACCAGAAAACATTTAACCTTAATACATCTCAATACAATAATTAAACATTACTTAAGTAAATCACATTAAATACAATCAAACATATGCATTTGGTCCCTAAATCGAGCCTTCGAGGCCCAAAAATAACTTAGAAGCAGTTCAAGACTAATTTGAAACAAAAGAAAAAAATTGGGAAAAAGTTGGAAAACATGGGTCATACGGTCGTGTGGCTAGGCCGTGTAGCAATCGAACAAAGGACACACGACCGTGTCCCAGCCCGTGTCCTCACCCGTGTAACTCACTGAGTAGGGTCACACGGTCGTGTCGCATGCCGTGTAACTTTCTGAGTTGCCATACACGGTTGTGTGCTAAGCCGTGTAACTTACTGGCTTAGAACACTAAAAAATTTCAAATGACACATGGTTGTGTCGTCAAGCCGTGTGTGTCACACGGCCATGTGACGGCCCATGTCCCAGGCCGTGTGATAAAAAAATTAACCAAAAATTCATGTCATTTCAAGGCCAAATCATACCTAGCCATCCATATAATTTAGGCATACATTCAAGGGATTCAAAACATCATTTACACACACCTAACATACCATTTCAAACATCCTAATTCATCTAGCCAATATGTCATTCAAAGGCACCACAATTATACCAAAACAAGTCAATATTGTCATATTCTAAGCATACAAACCTAGTTCATTTAACCACTACACGATACCACAAATGATCATTTCCAAACCATCACATACATACCAAAAGAGCCTTATAAACAAGTACTTAAAAATGGCCAAAATGAGGCCAAAATGATCTAACTTAAACAAGCATTAAAAGTTCATCAAATTCAAACGTCAACTTCACAAGCATGAACATATCAAATCACCATTAACACATTCATAAACTACCATTACAAAAGATCCTATACATGCAATTATTAACCTTGGCAAAAATACTCAAAAACTACTGAATGGTTACTAGATAGTGTCATAAGTCTCCGACGAGCTTCCAACCAGTCGAGCTTCCGAATATTTATAAAACAAAAAAAAGTAACAACGTAAGCAACGAGTGCTTAGTAAGCTTTTATAAACTTAAACATAACTTACCATTTCATTAACACAATTTATAAATTTAGCATAAAATCACTACCAATGCCATAAGCTTAGTATAAGCCTATACAACATCATCAAACTCACTAGTTAATAAGCTCATCCATGATCTATATGAACTTAACCATATAATATAAGTAGATTTCCATATGCACATCATTTATTACATTTTCCTTTTCATAGATTATGAACCATTTCATTTACTTACTTACCATGCCATTCATTTTCTCACTCGTTGAACCCTCTAGAATTGCATCGGATACTCAGAATACTCATACACATAGTGTGCATTTCCATATAACTGTAATATTTCCTTTTCAATAATGCTCACACAAGCTGTGAAGTGGGCCTGCTCACACGAGCTGTGGGTCGAAATGTAAGCTACACGATACTGCTCACACGAGTTGTTGAGAATCCACAACAAATGCAAGACCTCAGCCATCGATAGGACATTCAAGACTAGCACTCAAAATATGAAATCCCTAATGACATGTCATTTGTATCCTAAGAATTCTTAAAGTTCAAACGGGACTCGTTATCCTTTAATTATTCATACGTCGATACATTTACAATTTCATGTCGACTTATATTAACATAACATAGCAAATAATCAATTTAACTAACATTAATATGATCATAGTTCATACAAACTTACCTCAATAACTAAGGTCGTAAAAGTAGAGTCAAACACTAATTCGAAGCTTTATCCTTTCCTCGATATAAGTCCGATTGTGGTTTATTTTGATCTCAATAAATAATTTCATTCAATAAAGTACATCTAGTATTCAATTTAATCTATGATTCATATTTATATAAAATTATCAAATTACCCCTGATGCTTTAACTTTTCACAATATAATCCTTAAACTCATAACTTGAATATTTACTCATTTTAACCTAAATCCATGTTAACCAATGTTACAAGAGACCTTGAAACAACCCATTATTACCAACAATTCACAACTAAACCCATGGATTTTCACTTTTAACAATTTAATCCTTATTTCAAAATTAATCAAAAATCACTTAATAAAACATGTTTATTTAACAACCAAGATTAATAAGCTATCAAATAAATTCAAAAAACATTAAAAACATCTATGGTAAGTCCCTCAAACTTTAATATTTTCTCAAATTAACCCCCGGGCTAACTAGATTAAACTAAAATGAACTCAAAAACATAAAAATCATTAAAAACGGGACACAAAATCATACCATGAAAGGTAGAAGAAGAAACCAAATGACCCCCTTCAAAAATGTTGATTTTGGCCAAACCAAAGAGAAATGGGGAAGATGATAGCATTTTTCATAGTTTATTTTAGCTTTATTTACCAATTCACCCTTAATAATAATAAAAAATTTAATAAAACCTTGTCCATGCACATCCACTAACTCTTTAAATGGTATAATTACTATCTTGGTCCATTATTTTTCCTTTCCATAGTCATTTAGCCCTTTTAACTAATAGAATTCAACTTTTACACCTTTTATGATTTAGTTCTTTTTACCTAATTAACCATTTAAACGTCAAAATTTCTTAATAAAACTTTAATACGACCTTAATAAAATCCTATAAACTTTAGATGAATATTAAAATAATAACTCACTTGACAACATTGACCACCAAAATGGCCTAGTTAAAATTTTGTATTTCAAACATACTTTTAAACTATTTGCTTATCCGTTCAAAACTAGTGAAATTGAATGTTTCTCTCAATTCTGTAAAAAAAATGTTAATTTCGAAAATTGATTGATTTTAGTAATTCCATTTGTAAAGATTAATTATTTTGAAAACTAAGTTGAATTTTATTAATAACTAGTTTTCAGTATTGTAGTAGAAAAGAGTGATATTGACAATTTTTTTATTTATTAAAAATGAAGTTTTATGCATAATCATTTCAAATACCAATTTAAGCAGTTTTAAAAGTTCTAATGTCTTGTAATTAAAATAATTGCAAATTAAAAACCCATTCTACAATCAAAATAAAATTTATATCAGTCCCAAAACAAATATTAAAATTAAGTTTAAAATACTTAAATATAAAAACATTTGAGTTGCCCCTTCAAAAGCTGTGTCTAAGTCCTAAACTCGAGGATTATCTGAAAAATAAATCAGTAGATTAAAGATTGAGCTAATAAGCTTAGTGTCAGTCATAACTCAAGTAATCAATATAAGATAGTAAACGTAGCATTCAAGCCAATAATTAAACAAAAAATTAAAATAGTACAGATTAACAGTTTCAATATGCATAAGCATGTCGATGTGATATTTTCAGATAAGTTTCTACCTAACTCTGTTACACACCACAGTAAGAGTTTCTCAGAACTCATCCATCCAAAAACACGCCATATTGTGGACAAGCCACCAGTAATTGCATTCAAGCTACTAGAAATGTATATGGACAAGCCTTCAGATATGCAAATATATTGTCAGCAATATGTGGACAAGCCATTAGTAATTGCAGTCAAGCTACAAGATATATATGGTTAAACCACTAGAATTGCAATTAAATTGTCAGACCTTTTTCTTTTCACAAACGCCTCAACCCTAATACAATGCAGTATGGCATACAATGACAGTAACAGAATCAGTACAGTAGGTATGATTTTAACATGTGATCAGATTTATCAAAAACAATGGTCATTTTTCAACATGCATTCAAATTTATCAGACACAACGAAAATGATTTAACATGCTATTAGTAACTCCGTAAATGTTTAATAAAAATATTTATAGGTTCGGTTTATAAAAATGAGGTTTTGATACCTCATTTTCCAAAACCACTTCTACTTAACTAATTATCCAATTAAATGAAATTATTAAATCAAAATTCTCTATATTATAATATTTGACTAATAAGTATTAAATAATAATATTTATAGACTCACTTGTCAGAATTGTGGTCTCGAAACTACTGTTTCCGATACTATTGAAAAAGGGGTTGTTACATTAAAAGCCCGGGAAATACTTGTAATTGGACTCGATATGGAAGAAGCCCAAAAGTCCCTTATGTAAAAGGGTAGGACAACAAACCCTAGTATTATTAACTAGAATTGTTGCCTCTTATACTCCTAGTTAGATTAGGAGTTTATTTTTTAGTTGAAATAAATTTCTACAATTCAACAAAGGGTCTATCTTCTCTCCTTATAAATAGATGGCACTGGTAGGACTATTTACACAACTTTCAAATATTGTTATTCTGTGTGAA
Source organism: Gossypium longicalyx (assembly GCA_025698465.1). NCBI lineage: Eukaryota > Viridiplantae > Streptophyta > Magnoliopsida > Malvales > Malvaceae > Gossypium > Gossypium longicalyx. Next base: position 2,642,607 of record CM047001.1, on the reverse strand, counting down.
AATAAAGACTTTTATTCTTTAAGAATTAAATATATTTTCCGGAATAACGATTTTGTTGGTTTCTTGAGAAGAGAATTTTCATTTCCACATCAAAGAAAAAAAACTATTTCTAGTTCTGTGTTTTATTCGAATTGTTCGAGCCCACACTTGAAGCAATTTGTGGTATGAGAATAGCGGAGAAGATCGTTTGGTTGAAAGTTGGGAACGACAAGGATCTGTCTATCCGAAAACACATGTGCGAATTTGGTTTAGGGTTTATTGCTATAAATATCACAAACTGAGTCGGTTTGCAAGTTTTTATTTTTCGCTGTGCAAGAAACTTATTTTCGAATCGAATTTTTTCAACACATGGGATGGCACACCTTAATTAATTTAACTAGGGTTGCTAACTCCTAATCCTAATTATACTAGGAGTTCATTTTTCTATTGAAATAAACTTCTACAATTCAACAATGGTTTCACCTCTTCTTTTTATAAATAGATGGCACTAGTAGGGTTAAATATACAACTTTGATGTATTGTTATTCTACCCGAAAATAGTGAAAATTTATTTTCTAAATATAAATTCTATTTTTTGAAATAACAATTTTATCAGTTTCTATTGAAGAGAAATTTGCTTTCCCTCTGAAAGTAAAGGATATAATTTTTGGTTCGAGCCAACACTCGAAGCAATTTATGGTACGAGAATAGCGAACAAGGTTGTTCGGTTGAAATTCGGGAACAACAAGGATCCTTCTAGCCGAAAATACATGTGTGATTTCGGTAAAAGGTTTTATTGCTATAAATATCACAAATCGGCTCGATTTTCAAAGTTTAAATTTTTCGTTGTGCAAGAAAATCGTTTTTGAACCAAATTTTTTTCAATAGTTCATTGGTTCGTGATTAGAGCCCATACTCTAAGCAAGTCGAAGTTCAAGAATAGCAGAGAAGATCATATTGGTCAAAATTCGAGAATATACTTTATCACATATAAATATTACAATTGCTCAAGTGTAGAAAATAATTTTTCCTTGTGTAGCAAAATTGTTTTCTAAACCAAAATTTTCCAATAGTTGGTAACTAGGTCATTGTTCTAACAAAAAATTGGGTGATTTTTCCAACCAGAGTATAATTTGGGCATAGGGATTGCCTGACCTATTAGTCACGTAATTCCACTCATAACTTAGGTCTTGTTCATGACTCAGATATGGTTATTAGGTAGTGACAAGTTCTTCTTAGGGTTCCTATCAAAGCTAGTGTCTATCTTAGTTCAAGGCTTTTAGTTAGTCTACTATTCCTTGAACATATCCTATTGTATGACATTCACCACTTAGGTCTTGTTCATGACTCAGATACGCTCTTATGCCTTATATAATGTCCCTCCCTCATATTACTAGAAGTTTGTGATATCCATCCCAAGTTTTATCATATTGTTTAAGGGAAAGTACTTAGTCAAAAATTGGTCAGCCAATTTATCCTAAGAGATTAGGACCTTGAAGGTTGGGCATTGAGCCACAAGAAAGTCCTATCACTAAGAGAAAATGAAAACAACCTAAGCTTATTTGCTTCTTTGGAGGCCTTATTAACCTTGAAGGTATCATAAAAAGCAAGAAACTTCTTCAAGTGTTAGTTCAGGTCCTCCCCAAGCAAACCTCTAAATTGGTCAATAGTTTGTAACATTTGTAGTATGGCCTACTTTATATCAAACTTATAGGTTGCAATAGTTGGACACCTAATACTTCCCTGAACGACATCGAGATTAGACATTGTGTAATTGTTCAAACTTTAACGCTCTTGGTTGGGTTTAATGGAAATTTTCATTTGGTTTTGACCTTCTATTTCTATAAAATTCAATTGGCAATAGCCTTTGTCCCTATTGGTTTTCTTAATAACTCTTTAAGTTTTGTTCAATCTCCTAATAAATAGGTATTAAAACCCTATCTTTTCATGCATACAACGACAAACCCCTTCAAGAGAATTCACAATCCACAACCAATATCCCAAACTCACAATACAATTTCCAATATCTTAATGATCCAATAAGACAATTACATGTATCGAGTTTAGTGTATTTTTATTTCAACAACCTTAATCAGAGTTGTCAAGCCATCAGGAATCTCTTACAATACCAAGTAGTTCGACACATGTGTGTTGAGTTCAATAACCTTTTTAGAAATTCCAGAGATTTAAAAAACTCCAATCCTACTTTATGATGCAAAACTTGACAACAATCGGTGTCGAGTTTAATAATTCCCTCTAGTTAAAAGTGCTAGAGATTCTTGAGTCCTAACCCGACTCTAATTTAAATACAAATAAACTTGACAGATGTCAAGTGTAGGAATCTTTTCATTTTCCAAGCCTTTGCAGATATTCTTGATGCCTGCTCATTTTTATGGAGCTTGACACTAATAGATGTTAAGTTCTTTTATTTTATTTGACCAACTTGCATTTCATGGTTATTGACTTTACTAGGTGTTTTACCTATAAATATGGGTGAAATGTTCATCCTATTACTAGCTCTAAACTTTAAACCCATTACGTCACTAAACACTAATGCATTTTCTTATACACCTAACCATAAATTATAGAATTTGATTTACTCTCGACATAATTGTATTTCCTCCATTTTTACTGTCCAATGTTTAACAAATGTTGTTGTTTACAATAAGGTGTTCAGGAAAATAGGTTAGAGGTTATTGGGAAAGATTTAAGGTTTAAGCTATAAGGATTAGACACATGAATTATGGAGTTATGGTTTTTTAGTGCCTGAGTTTAGCACCACAACTCACATTTATAGATTTCTAAAACCACAACTATGGATCTCACAACTTTACTTGTTCATCATCTAAACTCAAAGTTGGAGGGTGGCGAGTTTAGTGTAATACATGTTAGCTGCCATGAAACTTTAAATGAGAATCTTAGACCTTAAATTGTTGTATTAAACTCATAAACTATTGGTGTCACATTCAATGAAGCTATACACCAAATGTTTATTTTAGAGAAATTCTTAACGTGAATGACAATTTGAAAAGACAATTAATTACAGAGACCTCGACACATATAAGTGTTAAGTTTATGTATTATAGATTGCAACTCGTGGTTGGCAAGTTTACTCTCTGTTTTTACCTATAAATAACCCACCCAGATGCATTCTCATTCACTAGTTAGTGTTTATGGTTTACGAAAATGGGTTAAAAGGTTGTAAGTAGTTTTTTAGGGAGCATCCAAGTGAAAAAAAGTTACTATGTACAATTTATCAATGTTTAACGTCATCATCTCTCTCTTTTCATGGTTTAGGGAAATGGACTAATATTTTCCACCGAGCATTAAATTTAGATAAAAGTTAAAAATAAAATACGAGAATGATTAAATATTATTAATTGAATTAATTTATTGTTCACTTAAATACTAAAACATAAACAAATAAGATTAAGGTTGAAAAGTACACTTGAAAACCTAGACGCAATGAAGAAAGGCCTAAATCTCATACAAATTTTTCTTCAATCGAAGTACAAAATGTTAAACCATTTGTCTGATAAATATATATTATTGAGAGGGATGAGAATGAATGAATGAATGCATTGCATGGGGGCCTCCCTTAAGAGTAAAGCAATGATACGTAGTACGTCGTCTGCAAATTGATATAGATAGGGGACTGCCATTTCTGTTTTTTACCACGTGTGGGTAATCGCTTTTCCCTGTACTATACACGGTGGTTGTCTCCTGGCCCTGCTCTGCTGGTTCCTCATTTATATATACCTTTGTTTATATCGCCTGCAGCTGTCCACACCTCTCTCTCTATCTCTTATGTGTCCACGTCTGGTTTGTTTCTTTTCGGTTTTGGAGCTTTAAGCTTTTCATTCCTAGCTTATAGAGGCATGGATATGAGGTAAAAAAAAAAAAAAACTAAACTAAACTCTTCGGTGCTTACAGCTAAATTAAGGGCTTTCTCTTTCTTTTCATGGTACGGTTCCCTTTTGAACTAAGAATTGTTCTTTTTATTGGTTCAAACACACCACAACAGTCAACAACAACAAAAGCATCGTTTTACTTTGTACTTTCTAAGCTATTGTCCACATATTTAGAGCCAAGTAACTCACAAATATTGTTTATATTATAAAAGGCCTTGAGGAGTACTATTAAGTAACGTTAATCTTCAATTTACTTTATAACTTTGCACTGTCAATGCCAATACATAGAGTCATAGAAGTGCATGAAAGTGCAATACTGCAGCAGCGTGAGAATCAATGCTCCCAATAAGCAATTGCAGACAGTTAAAGAATCTAGCTATATACACAGTTACAACAGTCTCCATTGACAGAGATACCTTGAACGGCAACAGCAGGAGTAAACAGGGAACGAAGAGAGTTGTCAAGTAGCTGAAGTATCTGCCTGTAGGGGTCCATTATTAATCCACCTTTCACTTGCATGTATTTGCAGGTCATTTTCATTCTTTTTTTGTAATTAATTTCAATGCATAATCTTTTTTTGAACCATCTTTTCTCTGATCTGACCCCCACTCACACACAAAGATAACGGTAGCAGACAAATTTAACTGTTTCTGCTACCTCTCCACCACTCTCTCAATCAGCTGCTAGTGCCCCTATTTATGATCCTACTTAACTATGAACCCTCACCTGCCTCATGTTCTTGAGATTTGAGAAAAGCTCAAGAAATAAAAAATGGGGTTTGATTGTCGGCCTGAAATCTGGATGTTGGGGATGTGACCCACCACCAACTCCCATTCAAACAACACAACCCTGACTTAAAAATTCCAACCCTAGTCAAAAAAATTTCGAGGGTTTTCAGCAGTAGCATATATAGAGAATTACGAAGGTATTGGTGCATGGCAGATGGGATGTAGTAGGTAAGAGAGGAAGAATGGTGTCTGTGTGGTAATTATGGTTTTTGGAAGGATTTGGGTGAAATTGGTAAACAAACAGTGAGCTAGGTAAGGGGAGGGTGAGGACCACCGGGGCTAGCTAGCTAGCTAGCTAGCTAGCTAGCTAATTATGCTGAATACCAACCTCTTCCCTCGGCTTTATACAATGTGAGTGAGGGTACGTGGTTCCCAACATGACATATACGTGAAGCTCGGCTGATTTTGCAACTTCATACTTTGTGGTCATCGCTTATCTGCGGTGCTGGCCGGCGGGCAGCCTTGCTCCTTACTGTTACTGTACTAGTATTATGTAATCAAGTATATATAAATGGTTGTAGTTTTTCATGCCTCAAATCATACAATATACTATCCTTTCCTTTCCTTTTATTCACTTGAATGATGCTATCGCAAATCTAGAGTCAAATCACATCACAAGAAAATTTGACTTTCCATTCAATTTCCCCCACCCATAACATCACCTTATATTTCAATCTATATAATGAATCATTTTATTTATAGTTAAGGTTTCTATTTGTATGAATCCGGTATATATTTTTGAGTGATTAAGATATAATTATTCAGGGCCTCGGTCTCTATTAAAATAGAAAATATTCATTTAAGTTTTTTAGAAATTTTAAAATTTTAAATTAGTAAAAGTAAAATTATACTCCACTCTCCTAAAAATGATAAAAATTTAATTTAATCCTTTAAAAATTATAAAGATATAAACTATTAAAAAATAAAATTTAATTTCGACCCCTAAAATAATTTTCTGGCTTCGTCCCCGATTTCATTATATATATTTTTTAATTTTTGGGTTTAAGGGCACAATTTTACTATATATTAAATTATAATTTCATCATTTATTTTAATATATCAAAATTTATTTCGATTTGATTTAAATATATTAGTTATAATCGTAATTGTGGTTGAAGAAAATATAATTCCACCTCAACCTTTTTGGAAACAAGCATTATGAGTTCGGTTTTTAATTTGGTCTTGCAAGCCCAACCCATAATAAAGAACCATTGAAGCAGTTTTCTTGTGATCTTAAAGAGCCCAATTGATTTCGCCAGAACAAAAATGAAAGCTCAAATTCTGCTATTAGACCCCGTGCTTTATGTAATTTGTGGATTTAGTACCTCTATAACTTGACCAATTTTGGTTCCTGTATTTTTCGACTTTTAAAATTTTAGTCCTAACCCAATGATAACAGCTAAATCTGTTTGGTTAAATTATGTTATTAGTATTGTATTGTGCGTAAAGTTATAAATTTAGTTTATGCTCACCAATTGGATCAGTCTTAGCAGTTATATTTTTTGGATTCTAAAATTTTAATCTTAATGCAAACGATAGTCATTAAGTCTATTAACTGATTTTTTGTGAGTAATATGTGAAAATAACAAACAGACGTAGCATTACACGTGTGATAATATGTTTGACACATCAAACTTAAAAAACAACCGAACTTAACTTAATGAGTTTAACAGTTATCATCTGGTTAGGACTAAAATTTAAAAATGACCAAATTAAAGTAAATATACTAAGTCCACCACTTACATAAAGTACATGGTTTAATAACAGGATTAATTAATTTAATAAACGAGACTCAAAACAATATTATATTAATTTTAAAACCCTAAATTAAACAACTCAGGAGCATAATGATTAGAAAGAGGGATACAAGTTCCAAAAATAATTGAATTATTCAAAAGAAAAAGAAGAGTAATACAATTGCATTATTATCATGATTGATAACACAAAGTGAGCCTTGTATTTACTCAAAATGATTGTACTTTGTAAAGTGGGGTTGGGTGCTTTTTGGCTTTCTTTCTCCTTCACCACACTATCACATGTGGAAATATAACAAGTTAGGATTAATGAAGCTGTGGAATATATATGTATATCCACCAAATAATTGACATAATAATGTCTTATTATATACATGTGAAGTTCACGTGAGGATGTATAAATAATTTTAGCTTAAATAATTGGATAATCATGAAAAGATGGATGGATTAGTATTTTAAATTTTCTGCAACAGGAGAATAATAAAATCCAAATTCAGATAATACATATTTGCTTTTCAATCTGTATTCGACCAATAAAATCTGAATATACAAAAAAAAAAATGAATCTAGTACTGGAGAACATCTTAAGAGTAAAAATGACCTGAGAATTCTGTCATATTTCTAGTTTAGTGAAGCAATACTAGGTGCAATATATTCTACGAAAAACTCCTTGGAAGTGACACTTTCGATGATAATCTTATTCTATGAGTCGTTGTTCTAGAAATGCATTGTTCTATGATGGTGTCGTTATTGACAAAAATCGTTTCAAATGAGAGTTGTTCTCAATAGTAATTATTCTTAATAAGAGATATTCTAACCAACAATCATTTTAACTACAATTATTCTAAAAAGGTGTATTTAATATAGTTATTCTCGAACAACTTTTTAAAATTATTCTAAACAAAAATTATTTTTATAGTCGAAATTTATTACTTATAGTACACAAGTTGATCTAAAAAATGTATATACTTCAGTATATTAGTTTATAATACAATAGAACGATTCATAGTGATATATATTGTATTATTTTTAAATAGTGATATGGGCTTTTGGGTAAATTGGGCCAGACTCCACTTAGGCTCGAGCTTTTTTTTTTTAATTAAATCTCAACCTGTCTAACCCATGAACACCTCTATAATATATAGAGAAATTTTTTTGTAAACCATCATAAATTTATTTGGAAAGTAATACATACGATCTACTCATACATTACACGAATAAGAAACTAGTGTATATATATGTATTATATATTATAAGTTCTTTAGAAATAATGGTAAGTAGCATATGTAAAACGATGACAAATGAGCAATGTTTCTGCTTGACACACAAACAAATTATTTAAATTATTAACCAGTATTAAAATTATATAAAATCTTTATCAAAGCCCTGGATAATTTTATTATATTATAAAAAATATTAGGTGAGATTAAATATTGAATAAATTTAAATTTAAATTTAAATATTTAAATTTGGTATATTCTACTTTATTGTATTTTTTATTTATAGTTAATGTTTAATTTTTTTTATGTTTAAATTAATATTAAAGGTAAAAATTTAATTAAAAAATATTTTGATGAATAAAGTTAATATATATATTCAAAAATTTATGCATTCTTAACTTATATAATTATTATTTATTATTTTAATTTTTCAATAAATTTAAATTTTGTATTAAAATTTTAGTAAATAAATATAGTTAAACTAGATTAATACGCACAATCAACTCATGCATTACATGAGAAAGAAAACTAATATATTATATAATAAAAGGTACACGCATTTTAAGTAACAATCCGATGAGTCATCATAATATTGTGACAAGTGGCACTTTAACTTAGTGTCATGTTTTTAAACAACAATGGATAATATGACATTAATTACAATTTAAAATATTCTAAAATTTTGAGATAAAATTAATTGTTTAAACTATACAATTTAAAAAATTAAAAAAAAATTGAGACAAGTTTACTATCCTAACTTTAATGATTTAAAATTTATGTTATCTCATTTGGTTATGTCTATTTAGATTAATTGCTTGGCGTATCTGGAAAAATAGGAATTTATTCATCTTTCAGCATATTTCCTGAACAGCAACTGAAGTGGTGAAAGTCTCTAGTTGTTGGGCTCATCAATACGAATCACATCGTGGTGGTCACAAGAATAGTCTCAAAGTTCAAATCTCACGAATAATTTAAATGACACCTGAGTGTACTTATCCACTGATGGGGCAGTGAGCAGAGATTCTGGGTATGCTGCAACAGGAGGTGTGGCTCGAGACCATGACGAAAATTGGATAGTGGGATTCACTCGATTCTTAGGTATATGTTCTCTGTTTGAGGTTGAAGTTTGGGGTATCTTAGATAGAATCCTTATTCTGCTAAATAGAGGTTATAGACGGATCATCATCATGACTGATAAACTTAAAGTCGCTCAGAATTTGACTGATTTAGATTTGGAAGACTCAGGGATTACTGTGCTTTGAAGAACTCAGCACATCATACAATCGGAAGGGGAGTGGAAGATCAAACACATTCCAAGAAATCTAAATTTGGCAGCAGATCGTCTTGCTAAAATTAGTTTGAGCTGGAAATCCAACTTACAAGTCATTGATGAGGCTCTTAAGGAAATTTTAAATTTACTTCAAGAAGATAAAGCTAATGGTTATTTTATGTAGTTGATGTAATTCGTCTTTTCTTTTCACCAAAATTTTTTTTTATGTTATCTCAATATCTTTATAATTTTACTAATTAAGAAGTGTTACATGTAATGATAAAGTATATGGAACTCATAAGGAGAGAACACGAGTTCGAAATATAAAGGATAAAAAAGTTTTTTTATTTTTATTTTTGAGGATCAATGTAACACCCCTAACCCGTATTCGTCGTCGAAATAGGGTTTCGGAGCATTACTAGAATTTACGAATCACCTAAAAAAAATTTTCAATTAAATACTTACCGATTCAATGCATCATATAAATAAATAAATATATTACCATTCAATCAACAGCTTGTCACTTGTATAAGCATCAAACAGCAACATTGTTAATATACTAGTACATATTTCATATAAATTCAACATTGATATACTTATTTTCTCGACATGTCACACTTGAGTTTAATAATTGTCTTTACTTATATAATTTCCTTATATCAACATATCAAAGATAGTCATATATATACATGTCACGAGACATATTATTCTCTTACTGTTTCTTCATAAGCATATATCATTCATTTCGTTATATCAATATTTCATGCACCATAATTTCTATATATCTTATGTATATTTATTTCGGTAATAGTTCATATTAAAATTAACATAAATTAAATTCCATGTACCTATACTTATTTCATTTATCTATCTTTTTAATTATTTTATTCAACTATTTTGTACATATATTTCCATATGACCAATTCTTGTAAACATTTCACAGAACCATTTCATATAACCATTCTTCATCTGATACATATTACCTGAATATCAATTGTTCAACTAATGTCATAGCATCTCCCATTCACGATCTTATTTATCTTCGACATGATGCCATAGTGTCTTTCAACTATGGTCTTACTCATTTTCTGTTAGGTTGCCATGGTATCTTTCAACCATGGTCTTATTCATTTCATGTTATATTGCCATGGTATCTTTCAACCATGGTCTTATTCATTCCCGTCATGTTGCCATGGTATCTTTCAACCATGGTCTTATTCTTTTCATGTCACGTTGCCATGGTGTCTTTCAACCATGGTCTTACACATTTCATATCATGTTGCCATGGTGTCTTTCAACCATGGTCTTACACATTTCATTTCAGAAAGCACACTCCCGCGAACCTCATCCTTACAGCGGGATTACCAGTCCATGCTAAATCCCATGTAATATAAACTCATAGGGTATTGTCGGGATTACCAGTCCAGGTTAACTCCCCTCCAACGACAATTATTCTAATGAGCTTGGATCTGAATTACGACCGAGGCTAAATTGGACCTAATTCGGATTACCCGTCCGGGCTAAATCCATTTTCCACATATTCTTCGGTAGGGCTATATCAAGATAGGATCACCCGTCTGGGCTAGATCCTTTTTAGCGTCAATTCCTTTTCAGAGATCCATCGAATTTTCCTTTCATTTAACCGGGATTTTTTTCCATTTTTTATCAAATATGTCAGTGTTTCATAAATTTTCATATAATGAACATTCAAATCATATTCATATAAAAAACATACATTTCAAGCATTTAAGAATATAATTCAAGTTACACAAACTTACCTCATTGCTTGTTTGTGTTTATAATTTCATTAATCCGATATCTTTTCTTTTCCATGATCAAGTCTCTTATTTGAGTCGTCTGGATCCTTATAAATAAATTTGATTATCATTTTCATTCATTTAATATTCTAATGTATTTAATTAAAGCTCTAGGCAAAATTACCATTTTGCCCCTAAACTTTTATTTAATGACGATTTCATCCTTAGGGTCAGGAAAATAAAATTCTTGCAATTTTAATCCTTATTTCCAGCTATTATTCTCATACATATTGATAACAGCCCATGAATTCTATAAAATATCAAAATTTTCCATAATTTCAACACTTTTCAATTTAATCCCTAAAAACATGTTTTTTCCCCGATCTTGAACTAAATTCATAATTTCATTCAATTTTGTAATTTAAATAATAAAATAATCCATTTCATTCAATTTGGTCATTTTTTATATTTTTATAAAATTACCCATAAAGTTTTACTTTTATTCAATTTAGTCCCTGAGCTTAAAACATGCAAATTAACCATGCTAGATGAATATTCATACATATTTTTCCTTCTTATCCTCTCCATTCCACTTCCTTAATGTATATAATACACTTGTAAGTAACATTATCTATAATTTTTTATTATTTACTTTTAAAAATATTCAAGCTGTTCATCTATGTCATAGTCACTAAATTGTTTATATCTGGAGCTATATAACTCCAAATTAAGATCTAATAATTTTACCTAAAACTAGACTCATATATCTTCTTATCATAAAATTTTCATAATTTTTGGTTAAGTCAATAAGTACATTTTATTCTTTAAAGTTACCCATGTTCTGCTGTCTGACAGTCCTGACCCTTCTTCACTAAAAATTAATTATCTTCTCGTAAAAAATTTAAATAATGTTCTCGTTTATTTATATTGAAAATAGACTCATTTAGGATTCTAAAAATATAAATTTAAGCCCATAATTATTTTTCTCCAATTTTTTAATTATTTTCCAAAGTCAGAACAGGGGAACCCGAAATTATTCTGACATTATCTCACAAAATTTAATATATCTCATGATTTACAATTTCATTACTTACATAATTTATTCTATAAGAAACTAGACTCAATAATATTTAATTTCATATTTTATTCATCCTATAATTAGATTTCTACAATTTTTGGTGATTTTTCAAAGTTAGACTACTGCTGCTGTCCAAAACTGTTTTAGTGCAAGATATTATTTACCATGTTTATAACACCCTTATTTTCTTTCTCTATACTATTTCTCATCACTTTCTCTTGTTTTCTCTTCACTAACATGTCAAGAATATAGGACCATATGTAAGGAAACTCTACATTAACATTAATCCCATGCTTTTTCAATAATATTAAACTTAAAAATATATTAAAATCATGATGTTCTTACCTTATTCTATTGATTTCAATCTTCATCTTGATTTTCTCTCTCCTTCAGCTTCCATTTCTTGAATCCAACTTGATATTCTAACTTCCCATAGTCTCCTTAACATTTTTCTCTCTTGGTAGCTATGAAAATTCTTTTGATTTTTGGGTGAAAATGGTGAATTTTTGGTAGAAGGACCAAATTGTAAAGAAATGAAAACTTTTTTCTTCTTCTTCTTCTCACGTTGGTATTGCATGGGAAATATGGATGAGAATTTCTCATCTTTCTTTCTTTATATACTAATAAAATAATAATAAAATAATAATAAAATATCTTATTAAAATATTAATAGAATAATATTTATCTAATTAAATAATTATAAAATATCAAAATATCTCTAGCATCATTATTACTTTCTAGATTTATCTCTCTTTCAATTGACCATTTTTCCATTTATTATCTTTTAAAATTCCATCCTTAAGTCATCATTTAATTTGATAAAATTGCAATTTAGTCCCTCATAGTTCTTCATCTATTCAATTTGGTCCTAATTATCCACTTTCCTTAGTTTCTAGATCATTCCACCCTTAAAATATTTATACTATTGGTCCTTCAAATTTTTCATATTTACACTTTAACCCCTCAAATTTTGAGTATTTACTCTTGTGCAACAAAACTTTTCTCACTTTTACAATTTAGTCCTTTCTTGAATTAATATATCATAATATACTTTCCAATATTGACATAACTCAAAATTTCCCTTTTTGTCACTCTATTTTCTTATTTTACTATATCACGGATAATATTTTACTGTAAAAATTTTCGGGGTATTATAATCAAAGTACAATTTTACCATATATAAACTTATAATTTCATCATTTATAAGGGACTAAATCACGATTTTTATTTTTAGGGGCAAGTACTTTACCCTTTGATCCGTTTATGTGGCTTAATATTTTTGTGTTAGTAGAATTATATCTAAATTGATTTTTAATATATTATTTTAATTAATATATAATTATTTTAGCAAATATATATAATTTCCACAACTAACTTTATGTTACAAAATTTATTAATGATAAGAAAATGCTTTTTTATTTTTATATTAAAATTTTTAGAATTATAATAATATTATATGCTAAATATTTTCACATTATAATTAATTTAAAATTTGAATTATATGCACTCAACTTGTGCATTGCACGAGAATACAAACTAATATGTATATACCATATTGGGCTCAGACTTGAGCTTTGAATAATGGAACTTAAGCTTAATCTACATTTTAAATAAACCTATTTCACCCCTTTTTAATTTATAAGAAAATAATGCGCTTCAATGCACTCGAATCTAAATATTCCTATATTAGTAATAATGTCCATTCCAATCAAATTAAAACTTAATCTGCTATTATACATAAATATTTGAATTCCAAGAACATAAAATATCTACTAGGAAACAACAATGAAGAATTAATAAATGCCTTATTTATAAAAATGATATAAAATTTCTACAATGCCCAATGTTGTATGAAAAAAAAATATATAAACCCTATACTAAGAAAGACACACAATCTTCTAAACATCCATTGAATCGTCAAAGACAAACACCACACCAACATCGCAAATCAACAAATTAATGGTAATTTTCCCTCTCTTTCTTTGTCCCTCTGATCTTTCATAAGTTATTCAATACATATTTCATAAGAAAATCATACTATTATCAATCTCAAATCTCATGTCGTCCGAGTTGGAAGCCACCCCATGAATAAGATGACGATGATGATCATCATCATCTCCCAAGCTGTTTTCTTCCATGTTCATGTCCCACAAGAACTCGTAGTCATCATCGACTTTGGAGCTAACTTCATTATTGCTGCAGTGAAGATTGTTGTTGTTTTTGTTGTCGTCGTCATTTTCCTGATGGGAATTATATTGAAGCAGATTTAGCAAGCTTTGGCCATGGCTTTGATGGGCAGGTTTGGTGGCTAAAGAGTTGATTTGATGATGATACCCACAAGCCATAGTGGTTTGGTCGGCAAAAGAAGGGGCATGAATTGAGGGTTCCAACATCATTGGGGAGCTCAGCCTGGTGCTGTTCTCTCCTCCTTTGCTTTTGTGGAACACTCTACATAAAACCCAATCCTCCTGTCACATGAAAAAAAAAAAGAATATAAATGAATAAAGTATATGCATATGAATATACACACTACATAATCCAAAAAAGAAACTTCTTTATTTGATTTATATTTAATGCATCATCATATAATTCATTAATCCTACATATATGTAAATATGTGTGTGTACACACACTCTTCAAATTTGCATATAAAGAATATTCCACACCACTATGAGAAAACAAGCATTTTTCACACGAATAATTAAGGTAAAAATGTATGATCATATCATAGAATATGAAAAATAGAGAAATGGACATGCTGACATATGCATATAAATAGGTCCATCCAATTTGGCTTGATGATAAGCCTCAAATATCTCTCTCTTTTATCATAATCATATCATCATAATAATAATGTAGCATGGTATGATGTAGCAAGACTTTATCTTGCAATGAAGTAATTAATATTCAAAATAATAATAATAGTGTAGCATGATTAAGTACTTGATTATGAGAACACATGAAAATGGAACTAATGGTAAGTGGACAGCTTGCATACTATTCCCTCTACTTCTCCCTTAAGTTTCCTTAGAGAAACCACCATTTATTTATTTCTCAAATTCACACACATATATACTTATGGCTGCAATATGTCACCTCTCCTCCCTAAATTTCAATCTCTCACTTTCGATGTCATTTTCAAACAACATACATGACCAGACATATGTATATGAGTATATAGTTGAAAAAGAAAAAAGAGGGGGGGGGGGGAATGTGACCTTAGGGGGCATATGTGGGGTTTCAAGCCGGAATTCATGCATGATCCAACCCGTTTTGATTCCATTAGGAGCTCGGTTCCTATAAAACACCAAAGTCTTTCTCATCCCTACCACTTGTTGAGTTCTCGGGTCGACCACCGTCCGATCTTTCCCCGTTGCTTTCCAATAGCCAGCCGTGGTTGCGCGGTTGGTTCTAAACCCCGTGGCATACTTCCGGTCACGAAAGCTGAAGAAGTACCACTCGTTTGCATTCAACTTTGCCACCTCTTTGCATACACAAAATAGATGGTCGTTTAAAAAGAGAAATAATTACTGTTCATAAACAGTACATAATTAAATCTGCTTTTGGTATCCAACATATTCACTACCTTAGTGTTGGTAAGTCTTTGTCACCGTAATGAGTTATGTCTAAGAAAGGTAAGGATCTGTTTTTGGAATTACATGCTGAGGGTAAATTAAAAAAGAGTGGGCCTTTTTCTTCTTCTTCTTTTTTTTTTTTTTCTAGGTCACACGTTATTACAAGACCACACTCAACATTTTAGCCACTATTATATGATGAACATGAATGAGACTGTATAAATAGGAAAGTACAGACGAGCTAGCAACGTGAAAAAAAGGAAAGAAATATACGGGCAAAGGTAAGATGTATTGCGTATGAATACAGTATGTATGGACAGTTTCTACTTTAAAAAGTAAATAAAAATACTACACGGTTCCTTGAAGAAAAACAAAGGAACAAATGCATTGAGGGGAAAGCAACCCCTTTTTATTTACTTGTGATGATTAAATTCCACGTAAACATGCAATTCCTAAGCTGTTTTTTGGGAGAGGCTAACATTTGGACTATATAGAAGATATATAGGTGTCGTCTGCCTATATCATTTCCTAGGGAGAATTTTTCGGTTTACGTGTAAGTTGCGAATTTATTTCTAATATCTTCAAAGCAAACGTATTATTATATATGTAATGATATATTAATTTATTAAAATACTCGCAAAAAAATTTTTATTGTTCTAACTAATGGATTTAACCGTTGTCATTTGAGTTAGGACTAGAATTTGATTAATTTACTAATCCATAACTTAGATATAGTATAGGCTAGTAGCAAAATCTGACCTAACGGATTTATCTACTACTATTTAAATTAGGATTGAAGTTTCAAAAATTTAAAAATATAGAGTACAAGGACTAAATCTCTAACCTACGATAAAACTAGGACTAATAATAAAATTTAACCTTTAATTTTACTTTTAAAAAAACTAATTCAACTCCATCCCTTGAATAAACCAAACAAAAATTCTAAGAGTTACATTCTGATTGGAAATTTTAATTAATAATTTTTTTGAGGGGAAAATTATCTTAATATTGTAATACATTATTTTATTAAAAGTAATGTACTAATGGGAAAAAAACACTTTAAAATGATTATATGTAATCATGATTTGATATCTATTAACACGGTTAGCCCGGACCCAATTATGAAAAGTTGGAATCTCTCACTTTTTGATTATGAGAGGAAGATACCCATGATTTTAGGCTATTGTAGTGCAAATGTATATATATATAAATTAACTATCAAAATTCTTTTTTTTTCTTTTATAAATTATATGTTAAATTCAAACAATTAATACGATTAGTATGATTCAAACTCAGATTACAGCTAGAATGATGAATACTACTAACCATCAGACCATCACATAAGACAGAATCCTTTTTACTTTTAATTTTTTTTATAATGTGGCACAAAACAAATGAGAGAAAAAAACAAATCAACCTTCCTTACATGACTTAAGAACATAATCTGAAAAAGAAGACAAGTTTTTTTTTAAAAAAAGGCAGTACTAATTTGGGAGTACTTATCACTAAAAAAGTTGGGTTAGTGGAATTTTTGGATTGGGTTGAAAAAAAATTGAATAAACCCTTTTTCTAGAGGTTGAGAATGAGTGTGATTATGTAAAAGACAAACCCTTTTTTCTATTTATATTAAAGGTTAATTAAGATGATTAAACTTGCATATATAATATTTGATCACTTGCATATAAACTATACATATATGCTTACATGCATGTGTATGGTTTTTTCTATATATCCGTGTGTGAATATAGATATTCATGCGGTTGCTTTCCCATCTTTCTCTCTCTTAGAGGAGAAAAACGTGTTGAGTCAATGTCTTAAACAGCTAACATGGCTGATGGCACCGCATGTTTGCCTCCCAGCGCCACCGTGTACGGTGTACCGGAAAACAACTCAATTGTTTCCCCACCTTCACAGTCCCATACACAGTGATCAAAAGAGAAGACCTTGAAGGGAAATTTTGTATAATTTGATATATATATATATAAAAAGAAAAAATTAACATGATAGTATGAGAGACCTACCAGGAAGCTGCCATGGTTCACATATATGCAAATCAATTTCCACCAAAGTACCCTTCAAGACTTCCTCATTGGCTATCTTTTTGTAAAGATAATGGCAAACCAATTCCTCATCACTTGGATAAAACCTAAACCCAGGAGGCAGTGTAGCTCCAATGTCCCTTAGCCCCATATTTATGTTGCTAAGAACCCAAAAGAATCAAAAAGAAAGGTGGTGGGTGTGGGGAAAAAAAAGTAGAAAAGAAAAATAAGAGACTTTTTTATTTCTTATTTCCTTGAGATCTTTGCTATGAAAGAGAGAATTAATTTAAGGTAAGAGATGGAATGGAAATGAACTAAAAGAAGGAGGGCATAGTATGGGTTCAATTAGGACTTGAGAAGAAAAAAAAAAAAAAAGTGGGAAGGTTTTATTTGTATAGCTAGTTTAAGGTGGCAATTAAGTGCCTTTGCCATTTAGAATTTCTTGCAATATTCTTTGTATATATAGGGGCAAGCCATGCTTGTATAACTAGTTAGTTATACTTGGGAAGATTCAAGAAAAACCAAATTTACAAGAAATCTAATTTATTGAGGGTGTTTTTTTTTTGGAGGGTAGAGCAGTATTTGATCAATGCCAATATTAATCATAATTATATATGGACAAGATCCAAAAAAATTAAAATTTTTAGAGAAACATTCCAAAACACCCCTTTTTATCTTTGGTTTTTAAATGGATTAATATTTTGTAAAATAATTAATACCCAAGATAAAAATAAAAAAAAATACTATTTGAGGATTATATAAAACAATATATAATTTATGTATAGGGTAAACTATAAAAATAGTCATTTTTGTTTGCTTTAGATTACATTTCAATCACTTATATTTGAAACGTTACGTTTTAGTCACTTACGTTATTGTTTTGTTACGAAATGGTCACTCTACCGTTAAACTTCGTTATCTCCCTAGGTAACAAAACTTAACTACAAACGATAACGTAAATAACTAAAATGTAATCTGAAGTAAATAAAAGTTACTATTTTTATAGTTTACCATGATGTATAATACAATAATTTCTATATTGGTATCCATTTCTTTTGAAAAACTATAACAACAAGTATACCCATGACAAAGTATTGTTCATGGTCATTATCATTTACTTTTGTTTTCTTAACAATTCTACTTTATGTAGATTACAAGTTTCATTTACCTTTTTTGCATTTTTGTCTCCCATTATTTTGTTTGACTATAACTCTTTATAATTTCACTTTTTGGATTACATGAGAGTGAATCTTTTTAACTCTATTTTAATAATTTTTTTTATTTTTAAATATTTTTATTAAATGTGTTCTTGTATGTTTAGTGATGGGTAACTTAAATATTCTCAAATTCTTGTAAGATAAAAGTAAATTAGAAGGTGTAAAAGATATTTAGAGCGTGTTCGATAAACGGAAAATTTAAGTGTTGAATTTTTTTAATAAATTTATATTAGAATTTTTATAAGTGTTGGATGTAATTATGTTGATTTTTATTTTTAATTTTATTAATATATTATTTTATATTGTTTTAGATAGTTTTGGATGAAAGATAAATATGGTAATTTGAATATCTCATTTTTTAAAAAAAAAAAGATAATTTATTTCAATTTTTTAATAAAATAAAATGACTTAATGTTTTCTACATAAAGTGATAAGTAGCTATCCGCCTACTTATCTTATTCGATATTTTTTTGCTGAAAATTTCATATTACGTAAAATACTAAAATGATTATCAAATACATTTAAAATATTAAATGTTAAAATTTTACATTTTCAATGAAATGAAAATTTTCAATGATTTATCACGCGCCCTTACTTCGTAAACTATCAAGAATTCCCACTTACTCTAACTTTGTTGACATAAATTTACTAAAAAGAATTTCAAATAAAAAGAAATTATACTTTTGTTCTTATTTATTTTTATATAATTTTTATATTTATTCGTTTATTTATTTTTAATTACAAAATAATGAAAATTTAATTACATATTAAATATATTTGACATTTTACATAGAAAAATTATATTTAACTTCAAGTAAAATTAAATATTTTCAATTTATATTTAATTTAATATATATTAATGATTAAATTATTTTAAGTAAAATTAATTAGATTATATTAATTGAAAAAGCTTACATATATTAATTGAAAATACATTACGTATAACATATGATTATATTAGAATATAGTGTGATTTATAAATTAATTTAGTAATAATTAAATTACTTTTAACAACTAATTATTTTTTATAGAAAATTATTGAATATAAAGATGGAATATAATAAAAATAAATAAAATAATAATTAGTTATTATTTGATCCAGTTTTACTGGAGATTTTTTAATTCCACAAATAGAATTAGATGAGTGAAATGTACCATTTTCGATCATTAAAATCTTACAGCTAAAATAAAAAAAAATGAAAAACTCCACTGAAAATGTATAAAATAATAATCTTAACCAAAAAAATTATATCAGTTTATCAAATATATTTAAATTATTTATTATATTTAGTACTTAATTAATATTAAAATTATTTATTTAATATTTAAAATTTTTTAACTAATTCAATTAATAAAAAACTTTATTAAATTACAGACTGAATTTTAATTCGATTGATATTATTATTGTCGTAACGGCATTTAAATATCGAGGGAAGTTATAAATAATTTAAAATTTGTATAAAAAAATCTCGAAAGTTGATTTTTTTTTTTTTAGTTTCATTATTATGATACATTCATAAATACAATAGAAATATAGATATATGTCTAACTAATACCAGATTAGTACAAAATATAAACGAACCAAAAATAAAACTAAACCGAAAAGAATTAAACAAAATCCAAACATAACATACATACGTCATCATTATATATAATAAAACTCGAAATTAAACATTAACTTTTACTTTAACCAATATTCGAAAGTCGCGGAAATCGGAGCTTTTAACATTGATGAAATAAGGTGCAGAGAATATTTTTCGAAAAGGAAAAGACATGAAACTGGAAGTAGAATTCTTGTACCGAATTGGTTACAAGGAGACAAAAATACTTGGTTTCATTCGCTATAATAATGGATAAAAAAAAAAATTTGGTCGAATTTTTAAACCCTTTTCACCGACAAATTATTTTATAAACCTTTCTCACCATATTATTTATAGTCTCTTCAGGAGCGAAGCTAGAAAATTTTTTTAGGGGGGGCCGGCTGAAATTTTAATTTTTTATAGTTTATATCTTTATAATTTGTAAAAGATTAAATTAAATTTTTATAATTTTAGGGGGGTGAAAGTACAATTTTACCTTTACTAATTTAAAATTTTTAAAAAATTAAAAGGCCAAAAATATAATTTTACATTTTAGGGGGGCTGGGGCCCATGCCAGCCCCCCTAGCTACGCCCCTGGGTCTCTTTCTAATTATTTAATGATATTTTAGTAATTTTTTTCATGTCATTAATATATAATCTTGGTGAATTTTTTTATTAAGAACCCAGAATTATGTACGAATGACATGGAAGAAAATTGTTGAAATATCATTAAATAATTAGAAAGAGACAATGGATGATGTGGTAGGAAGGGTTCATAAAATAATTTCTTGTATGAATGACACCGAAAAAATTATTAAAATATTATTAAATAATTAGAAAGGGATCATGATGATGTGGTGGGATCCATAAAATAATATCTCACATGAATGACATGGAAAAAAATTGTTGATATGTCATTAAATCATTGGAAAGAGACCATAGATGATGTGATGGGAAAGATTCAAAAAATAATTTTTTTAATAAATTGCGAGTATACCAAATATTAATCGATATCATTAAAATATATTTAAAAAAACAGTAAATATTGAAATGTTTCACTCATATGGGTATTAAATAATTAAAAGAAAATGTAAAATTAGAACAATAATGAAATGGTCGGACAGGAGCATGGGGCCATATTGATATTATCATGGACATCTATAGAAAGGGTTCAAAAGACCTTATGTCCCCGACCACGTGAACCATCTGATTGCTCTTAACAATAACAAAGACAACTCAAGCAAAATAAAATAAAATAAATCATTAAAAATTAATAGCTGGAATAATAAGACTATTATTATTGGTAGCTAATAATCGTCCACTTCCGATCCCATGATCTGTTCAAATTTAGGTCACATAAAGGAAAAATAAAAATCAGTGGGCCTGATTGATCTGGGGTCCACTAATGACGAACGACATCAGACCCATCATTTATAACTGAATATACACCCAAATTATTTAATTATATATTCATACATTAATTACTTGGGTTGGTAAACAAATCATTAAGCCTCACCATATTAATATCATATACTTTTAAAAATGTAATTTTGCATGTGGGAAAATGTTGTTGTCATCAATTTCGAGTAATGTGTTGAGTTAATTTGTGACATTAATTTATATGAACGAAATTAGAAAAATTTTTATTTTAGGAGGGGACGAGACTCTGGCATGCTAGCTCTCTAATTTTGCCTCTGAACACTAACTCAATTAAATACATTAATATATATATATCTATAATTAATGGAAGCAATAAAATCTGCATAATAAAAATATTAAAATAAATTATCTTCGAATAATATAACTACTTTAAATCCCATTACGTGTAAATCGTATCCAAACCCATTTAATTCAACCACAAGGAGCATTTCATGGTACATTTCTACAATTGACCTAAACCAAAAGCATCCAAGAAATTAACTTAAACAAAACGTAAAGATAGTTATAAGTTTATAAATGAAGATTAGAGTGAGGAATGTTAGAGAAGACATAATAATTAAAGAAAGTGAAGACAAAGGGATGTTTGTCATAACATGTGGGATTCTGATGATAATAATGAAGGGGGGGGGATAGTGTATATATAGTATATGGGGAGTGGATTGGGTTCACCAACACTTCTGTTCCATGCATTTTCTTTTAATAATGGTAGTATATGTGTTCGGTATTTTCATGAGTAGGATAAGACAATATATATATTTGACACTTCATCATAAAAAGTGGACATTTCACCGCAAAAATGGATACATTCCTCGTGATTTTGGCAATCCCCATGGACATGAAATCAAATTAAAAAAAAGTTTGGTCCACATTTTCTCTTTTCATCCATATATTTTCACTCCCTTTCACATTACTCCTTTCATTTTATATTTCGAATTACTCAAATAACATTTGATTGGGTGTATTTAAATAGGAATATTATGACAACAAAACTTTTTGTTTTTCTAAAATGAGTTGTATCATGTTGATGTCTTCATGTGATCCCCGGGGGGGGGGGGGATTGTGCTACTTCCTATGATGAGGGATTACATGGTATTGGTAGTAATCACTTTCTGATGCTTAAGTTAATAATTTGACGGTGAAAATATAATGGAAGATGGTCACATACCAGATCAATAAAGGGAGTAGTCTTTGGATCAAGATATATGAACAAGTAGTTAAAAATACTATGGAGATTTTGTCTTGGGTAGATTTGATTATAGGTTGGGCCATTTGTCCAAGTTTGAAGATTCGTTTGAAAAGTGAGAGGGTTTGAGTAAAAATATAGGCTCGAAAAATGAGTTCAGATAAAAGATTTTTTGGCTTGGGCCTGACCTAAATCACATGCCTATTCTTTTTTTCTTTTTGTATAAAAATAATAATCTAAAACATATATTACTATCTGGCTGAGTCGGATTTAGCATTTTTAACATGGGATAGGTTTGGGCAAAATTTTAAGCCCATTTTTTGAGTCGGGCCTAAAAAGCGGGCTTAAAATTATGCATCAGCCTGACCCAAGATTAGATTTGATTAGGAGTCAGATTGCATTTTGCATCATTTACCTGAAATTTAAGTAAATTAGTCCATATATGTTAGATTAAAGAGTAAATTGGTCATTTCTATTAAAAATTTCATCCATTTATACTGTTAAATATTGACACGTGTAACTTTATGTTTATTCAGTCAACCACGCCAGTTTTTAACAATATAAGTGGATAGAATTTTTTTAATAGAAAAGACTAATTTACTCTTTAATTTAAATCTGACTTCTAATATAAGAATCTTCGTAATACTTTTATCAAACAAGCATTATCCCTTCACGAGAGCTTATTTCCTTTATTTTATTCATTTTAATACTTGATTGAAATATCAAAAAGTGTTTCGGAATGAAAACTCACATTTATTTATCTTTTCGAAATATAAAAACATCCAAAAACCCTATTGAGATTACGAAATATATTAAAGCAATTAAAAAAATCTAAAAAAAAATAATTAAATTAAACATAGAATCTCCACTAGATATCCAGTGGTAGAAAGTGTAAGGTTTGAAAGTCAAAAGTAGGTCACTTGGTTTTCTCATTTATGAGATTTGAACGTACAGTCATTATATTATACATAATTTTGGAAGTAGCCTAAATTCACGGAGACATGGTAACGCTGGCATACGACATGTGGTCCACATATTAAGGTACACGTCATTAGGGGAGAATGACGTGTAGATTATTCTAAAGGGAAATCATGGCGAAGAAAGAACCCTAGCGATGGGATAATAATTGGAAAGGCTTCTAAAAGAAGAAGATAATAATTGAAAAGGGGTGTGGAATTTTAGGGTTAGGGTTTTAATTTTTGCCAAACAAGGGAAGTAAGTGTTAGGTGTTGGTGTTTTTTGACGTTGGAGGATGAGTGACGGCTTCTTGTTCCTCTTTCCAACCAATAATTTCCGTTCCCCCTTTCCCCTCTTTTGCCTTTCCTTCCTTTTTAACATCAAATTGGTAAATTTTGGATACATCATTTTCTTATTATTCCTTCCATTTTATAAACCCTTTTTTTTAATATCTTTATACCACATCAATTTTTTTTAATTTTTTTAAGGTTAAAAATTATGGGTTTTTTTTATTTAAAAAACTTTTAAGAAATCATTTTATTCAATTACGAGTTCATAACCCCTTGTCTTCTGGTTTTTACCTACAGTTACTCTATGGGTTGAGTGACTCGACTTGGTTAATGACAGTGTATTTTTCATAAGAAACTAGTTAACCCCTGACTCTATTTGTGAAGTTTAAAAATTTTATATATCAAACATTTTTCCTTTTAAATATAGTTAACTTAAAAAATTACCATGTATCTATTTTTTTGAAATATTTAGTTTTGTTAAAAATATTTTTACTGTAACTCTATAAGACACTTATTAACCCCTGATCTAGCTTGTAGAATTCAAAAACTCTACTGATAGTGCAACAAATAATTTTTCTTAATATAAATAGGGTGAGTATTTGGTATACTAACAGTATATTTTTTTTTATTTCACAAGTAACTTTAAAAAATTGTAGAGTCTAAAAATTTCACAAATAATAATATAGACTTTGTAATGAATAGTCGAATCAAGCTCAGGCTCAAATTTAAATAATTTTAAAATCATACCTTAACCCGATCCAACCCGACTCTATTTTTACCATGTATTCAGAAATTCATAATTTTATACTCTGTTAAAAGATGGGGGCATTCTTCAAAAATAAAAAATAAAAAACAGGGGACATTCATTCATTGATAAAACAGCAATCTCTTTCACCTCATCCCCAAAATTTAGTTTTCCTTCAATACATCTTCCAAAAATTCAATCTCTCATAATTGGTAATATATAATTATGTAAAGTGGAGGTCAACCGAGTCATCCATACAACTCAGCCAATCAGATTGCACAACTCAGCTAGCGGGCTCCCTCCGGGACTAAGCATGTGCCGGAACCCCCACGTGCCCTTCTCTGCTCATCATTCGCCACTTGTTCTTTCGAACCTACGATTTGGCGTCATTGTAATCATTTCATCATCCATCAATGAAACCCTGTAATAATTACGCTATAAATACTTATACTTTTCTTAATTTCAAAATTTAATCCCTATATTTTTATTTTTAAAAATTTAAGTCTTTTATTTCTTCAAATTTTGAAATTCAAGTTCAGTTGGTAATATTGTTGAAATTATTTTGTTAAATTCAAGTTTATTAAAACATCAATTTTTTAGTTACATAGCTAATACCTGAGTATTTTTTTAATTTCAAAAGGTCAAATCAACAAATTTAACAAAAGGGTTTCAACAGTGTTAACAATTAGACTTCAATTTTAAAATCTGAAAAGTAGATGAACAAAATCTCAAAAACTAAAAAGTATAGGGACTAAATTTTAAATTTATTTAATTTCTTATTATGTCTATACATTTATGTAATAATTTCAATGATTATTTATGTTGACAAAAGAGGGATAAGAGTTTAGGAGAAGTATCGATTTCAGAATGAAAAGAGTATTTATATATATATATATATATAATTATTTGCATTTAATATATAATGAAAAGAATATTTTTTATAATGTTAACACTTAGAGATGCTCATACGGTTAACCGAATAATACTGGTATTAATTGAATTAACCGAAATTTTTATTTATTTAACTGTTAACCTAAGCGAAATATTTTGAATAATTCGATTAGTTAACCGAATTAACTAAAATTTATATTTTTTTTTGTTAAAATAAGTATAAAATATATAAAAATAAATAAATTGATAATATTTATTTGACAGAATTAATTGAATTAATCGAATTAAAACTACATATAATTTGTATTATTAATTATTAAGTTTGGTTAATTACCCGATTTTAAACCGAATTAACCGATAATCGAACTTCCAAAAAATCATTAATTAACCTCCGACCGAATTAGATCGATTCGATCGATTAAGTCAATTTTAACTGAAATTTGAACACCCCTTAAATATAAATATAAATATTTTATTGTTAATTAGAATTTTCATTTCACCTAATTTGAAAATACTTACAATACTAAAAGGAATAATTTTTTTTTTTACGTTTCTTTGGTTTACCTATCTAAATTCTAATATATTCAAATAAAATCTACATAGTTTTTTTTAATAATTTTATTATAAGTTTTGATCATATCTGTTTTCTAACACAATGTCTAGAATTACTCATAGCTCATTTTTAAACCATAAATAGGAAGAAAATGCGCTTCAGTGCACTCAAACCCACATCTTCCTACATCAGTAACAATACCCATGTCATTCGAACTAAAACTCAAATTTAGGGGTGAACAAAACTCGATTCGATTCAAAAAAAATAAAATAAAAATTTGAATTTTGAGTTATTCGAATTATTCGAGTCAACTAGATAAGTAATTCAAGTTTCGAGTTCGAATTGAATTGAATTTTACAATTTGAATATCTCAAATAATTCGAATAACAGATTGATATAAATATCCTTTTGGTCCTTATCAAGTTTAAAAATGAGAAAATAGGTCTATCTCAACAAAAATTACAAAATAATTTAAAATATTTTTCAAAAATTCAAAAATTTATATTTTTAAAAAAATTATAACAAATTCTAAAAAATATATAAAGAAGTAAAAAAATTAGAATAATAATTTTGGGATATAAAAAAGTTAATTAATGATTAAGTTTATCATAATAAAGTATTTTTTATTATTAATTTGTTTTGAAAAAGTTTTCAAATATATATTGTTTCAAATTTACGTGCTCTAACGTAGAATTAGTTATATTATAATAAGATTTTAATTTAATATGTTTAATTTTTTAATTTAACTCGAACAATTTCACTTGATTCGATTCGAAAAAATTTCAAATCGAATTAGGACAATAAGATAAGACTCGTCAACTTAATTAACTTAAAATTTTTTCACTCAATTCAATCAAATATTTAGCCCTAAACTCAATCAAAAAATCAATGAGAGCGTTGCTATGCTGTTTTGATTGTTATGCCATTCATAGTATACACAAGATATATATTCCTTCCATATCTATACTGTATCTTTTTTATTCTTTTCATATTTTCTTTCTGACGACTGCATGATTTTGTGTAAAATTATATTCCTAGAAAACTTAACTTTTTTCTATATAAATTATTATCTAAAAAGGATGTTTGAGACACAAACCCAGGCAGCTGGGGGGACTCACTTCTAAACATTATCTTTTTTAAAAAAAATAAAGTAATTATAAACAGATAAAGTTGGCCATGTCATGATGAAATGGCAGAAACATTTTTATATCCACTTTACCCTATTCATCTAGAAACGTAATAACTTTTGGAAATATCTTTCTTATTAATTTCTCCAGTCCTCTAATCCAAAATATTTGTCAAAATCCACCCCTACTTTTGAATAACTTTTTCATAGAAAAATCTTTACTTTAAAATATAATATGGGTCCTTGTAATTTTTATAAATTTAGAATTAATCCATGTATAACTTCTCGTCCGCATAAAGTTGGAATCACTAGTAATTGTTAGTCAGCCATATGACGGTGAATTTATTCCTAGGCCTTGTACATACTGCCCGTTACACTATGGTAGTTGGTCATGCTCGAAATCGTTACCTTAACAGCAAGAAGGGAGATGTCAAAAGCAGGGCTAGCGACTGGAGTGAATTACCTCCTTTTTAGGGAGAGCTAATGCTTGTTGGATATTTTGGTTTTACACTACTTCACACCAAAAAAGAAGCGAGCTATGTCTAAATTAAATTTGGAGGTGGAAGCCTTCTTTAGTTTCTCAACGGTGAAGTAAGACCAAGCGCGTGAGCTTTTGTTAAATTTATTGTTGTGACATTTTTAAATAAAATGATACTCAATTGATAGAAATGTAATTAAAAAAACTAACATTGTAATGAACCTAAATTTTAATAATGTTAACAATTAAATCTAAATTTTAAAATTTTAAAATATAAAAAGAAAAATTTACAACAAATTTTAACTTTTTATCTTTACATTTAACATTAATTTATGGTACGTAGATGAGATGTTTGGTGAATGGTGTGACTAAAATAATACTATTATCATTCGACTTTATCAAGAAACAAAAATTTTCTTTTTTTTTTTCAACCAATAATCGTATATATTTATGGTTAGCCTTTTGGGAATCCATACGTGTATTAGATTTGGTATGTTGATTAGATTTTACTCCATTGATATTGTTGTTATTGTTTGGCTGAAGCGCGTTTTATGTTTCTGTTTAAGAGTTGAGAAGAAATTATAAATAATTTTAAATTTTGTATAAAAAATATATAATTATATATATTAAATTATGATAATAACAAATGAGGTTTTATTGTAAGGTAAAGATAATTATATTATTATTCAATTAAATTGATATTTACTTTAGACTTAATTTGAAGGCTCACTCGAAAAGTGGAAGGGTTTGAGCAAAAATATAGGTTCAAAAAATGAGACCTGTCGAGTAAGCTTTTTTGGCCCGGACCTGGCTAGGCCCGACCCGAATTTGAAAAAAAAAAGCTGCTGCTTTTTGTTACTATTTTCACTGTTTTTGCTACGGTTTTAGTGTCATTTCGCTATTATATTTTTTTAATTTATTTTCAATTTGTTGAGAAATATTTATTTTAATGTTTTTATTGTATTTGATATATTATATTTTTTAGAATTTATTTTTATATAAAAAATAATAATAAATTTAATACGAACTGAACTCAAGTTTTAATATTTTTATTAAAACTGAAACCGAACCTAAAATATCTATTGAAACCTGTTCCGACTCATGATCACATCTACGCATGATGTGAATTCAAGCAAATACTATAAATAAAAATGTTTCCCATCCTTTAAACTCAAAAATATTATTAGATTTGTTGTTTCCAAGTGTAGAAATTATACAATGCATATTTCAATCATAAATGAATCATTAATGAATATAGGAACAAAGTAGACTACTCCTCTCTCTTCTTTTTGTCAACAAAGCTATGGTAGAATCGAATTAAAATTTGTTGAACTGTTGCATCATAAGGAATTTGAGAATGAAATTTTTTTTTTTAATAAAATTTTATGTCTTTTCAAACGTATAAATAAATAATTTATTTATTTTTATAAAAATATGTGGAACAATATCAAAAGATTCGGTTGATAGCTTGAAAACGCAGGAAATTGATATCTACAAGTATAAGCATCGTTGATTACGCAGCCATGGATGTGATTGGCAGTCGTAAAACCAAATTCCGACAATTGTATTTAATAAGCTTTCATTTATTATTATTTTTCACTTTTTTTTTAATTAACACAAAACTAAAACTACGTTATCTCTGGGGTTTTTTTTATTATTATATATTTTTTAAAATTATTTCATTATATATATAACAAGCAGAGCATATGTGTGTTTTTTTTTCTAGCAAGATATGTTATAAATAGAGACAAAATGAGTTGATGTATTGGTACAGGATTTAACGCGTATACGACCAACGGTGACGTTGCATGCTTCATTGGCAGACAGCTAGGGAAATTATATGTAATAATAATTAATATAGAAAAATGAAGAAGCTAGGTTTTTTTTTTTTTTTTTTTTTGGTTTTTTTTATTACAGAGATAGCGTGTAAGGGGAAGTGTTTTTAGGGTTTTTTCTGTTCTTTTTTAACTCAGTGAAGACGCCATCGAAATCTTTCTTTCTTGTTCTTGTTCTTCTTAAATTTTTATTTTTTTTTTTGCTTTAAATTGTTGAGCGCCGCAAATGTTGTTTTAATAAATTAGCAAAGCCCCCACAAATTGAGAGAGACACCCATTTTTGTAATAATAATTTTTTTTTTGGCAAATAACAGAATCTCATGCATAATCATCACATGAAGGATTCTTTTTTTCTTACTTCCCAATCTCAAAAGACCCACATATCCAGATTGGGTTTTCTTTTTTCTTCCTAATGGATTAAATTGCTGCCCCCACTCTTCATTATTCTGAAAATTGCAAAAAAATAAAAATAAAAAAAAAAGAAAGAAAGAAAGAAAGAAAGAAAGAAAGCCTTGATTTGATAAAGTTCACTTGGTATGGAGTGGAACGTGACAGCTATTGTTCACCTAAATTTATTTGTAAAAAATCACTGAATCATACTGTTGTTTTCAACCCCTCTCTAGCCCCCCTCCTCCCCCCCCCATGCCCTATTTTCAGGTTAAAGTTAAACTAAAAGCACTTAAAAACTGTTGAAAACTCAACCCTTTTTTTTATTGAAGTTAGACACTGTTTTTTATCCCTAATAATTAAGCTGGAGATTTTCCCTCTTGAGATATCTACCTGTATGCTTTCATTCCATGTTCAATAATGGAGAAAGAGAAAGTTTAAATCATGTAGGAGAAGGGGAAAGCTATCAGATTCAACACTAGCAGCTGCCAAAGTTGCTGTCACCGTATTCATAATAATCCCAATGAACCAAATGATAATACTTAGTTTTAAATTTTTAAAAATAAATCCATTTAGATGTGTTGAGGGATTGGTTGAGCAATCAATTGAATTTTTTAACAGAGGTATTAATTTCAGGATTTTTTATACTCAGATTTTATTTTTAAATTTTTATCTTTCCTTTTAAATCTCGCCAAGATCAGATGCTAAACATTTCCTTAATAGATAAATTTCAACAATCCAATTGAACTCTAAAAAAATATTTCCGTTGGAGGATCTAATAGATTGCTCAACAGACTATATTTCAAATAGATGAAAAAATAGATAGTATAATTATATATGTCCGTGAAGTTTAAGCTAAGAAAGATCATTAGTCTACACTGATCTTCTTCTGTCAGCTTTCTTTTCATTTTCTGAGAAAATGAACTCTCCGTATCAGGGAAAAAAACATTACACGACCCCTAAAAAAGATGACATGTTAGATGGTTTTAAGTTTACTTGTTGTTCAAAGACAGGAGACGCGTGTCCTTGTAATGCTTGGTTGTCTATCAACATTGACAAATAATAAAAATGTTTTTATTATTTTTTTCTTTTTATCACAAGCAAAATATATCAATCAATGTGAGATTCTATGTAAGAATGGCCTATCAAAAAAGGGTAAAGAAGCATCTGCAATGAAGGTGGGGGCGGGGACATAATAGATCATGCTCTTAGCTTAATAACATCTGCAGCTCCTTGATTGCACTTTGGATTGAACTCTGGGATCCATACCCTAATCTAAAACCAAAACTAATGGCCGAAAATTACCCCCCATTTTTTTTTCCTACACCACATTAGTGTTTTGTCTTTGGTAGATAGCTCATCATCTAAACTAACCTACTTCAATCAAACCCAACTTCTTGTCATTGCAATTTATTTTCTTCTACTCAAGTAATTAATCTCAGTGTTAGATTCATCAAACACCTTGAGTGTTTAATCACATTGTTAGACCATGAGCATTGAACCCAAGTTTTAATCAAGTCAGTTCATACAAGTCGGATCTAACAGGTTTAAAACTATGTGTCATGATATATCTATAACAGTTTCTCCTATTTTTAGATTGAAAGGTCTGATTATATACGAGTGTCATTAGATAGCTATTGGAAGTGTTGTACCATTGGATATAACACTTTTGACTATTTAAAACAGTGGAGAGTAAACATGATATTACATCAGCGGAGCCACTCAAATAAACAAAACAATTGCCAATTACAACTCAGTCAATCTAGGATCTCCTATGATTACTACAGGTTTGATGTTGTACACCTTTTTGTACAAGCTTGTAAGCTCGCCTAACACTTTAAAACCTTTCTCTCGAAATTTGTATAAACTCCTCTCTCGAATAGTCAATTATGCTCCAAATGCATCAATTGGAAACTCGTTTTTTTTTTATACAAATAAGATTAAACAGCGATTAACTAGCCCTTCTATCTATCGAGAATCTTTCAAAATGCGTATACCAAGTCTTCTATCACAAACCATCTTAGCTAAGTAATTTGCGATCTTGTTCTAAAATGTGTCATTATATTGATAAAATTTTAATTTAAAAAAAAATATTATTATAGAGAGATAAAACTAAAATTTTAAAAATCGATTCAATTTGTGATATTTATAACAGTAGTTTTTTTTTCTTGAAAAGTACTTTTGCTTTGTGTGAGATGAATCCTAGACGTTCCTGGCTCTCAACCGACGACCTTCTCCGCTATTCTTATACCACGAATCACTTCGAGTGTAGGCTCGAATAATCACGAATCAAACACAAAATTAGAAACAATTTCTTACTTTCAGTAAGAAAGTAACTCTCTCTCAATAAAAGACAGTAGAATTGTTATTCCCATAAAATAGAATTTATACCTAGAAAATAAATTTCTAATTAATTTCGGGCAAAATAATAATATCTCAAAATTGTGTGTTTGTTTTTAGCCCTACCAATGCAATCTATTTATAGGGAGAAATAGGAGAATCTTATCTGAATTATTAGAATACAAATAAAACTTATCTAATAGAAAAACCAATCCCCTAATTCAACCAGGAGAGAGGGGTTTGGGGCCTCTCCTGTATTGGGTACAATTATATGTGCTTCATGAACTTTTAATCCAACTAGTACATGTTTTTCTATTTCTCAAAATAAATATTATTTATTAAATTATTTTAAATTAATTAAATTTTCATCTAAATAAATTTTCACAACCCAATTCTAATTCTGTTAAAATCATGACAATTTTACCGTAAAAGAATCTATAAGAAAATATATTTAATTTCTAAATTCAACGAATTCTTAATGACCGATTAATTTAATTCTACTTTTGAACTTAAATTAATTAATTAATTAATAATTTTAAAAAGTTAAATTAATTCTCAAATCATTTCCATAATTAGTGAGAAACCACATTCATTTCCGAATGTATCTCATTTCTCTAATATTATCATTTCCATCCATTTTTGTTCATTTGATTCTACATGGAATTTATTTCTAGTTTCAACAAGCTAGTGGAGGGATCGATTGAATATATGTAATTAAGGTTCAAGTAATTTCTAATTAAGTTTCAATTTTTTGCCTATTAATTATAAACTCATTTATGCGTTGCAAAACTAACTAAAAATTTGACTAAGGCAAATGCACTTATCAATTAATAGTATAACTATTGTGAGCAAAGATATCGTTCCCTCGAAGACTAAAAGTACTAGTAATTACTATTATTTAATCGAATAAATTGAGTGATTGATTAAAAACTAAAATTAAATAAATTAGTTAACTAATGAACACGACAAAGAACAAATCAAGAAAATAATCGAGTAATAATCAAGAAGCGAAACAATACACAGGAAAGAATTCACCTAAAATTCATTTGTCACTATCAATCTAAATTATGCAATTTCTTTACTTAGTATCTTTATACGTAGAAATCCCTAAATTACACTAATATCTCTTTTGAGAATAAGAGCAACTGACTCTAGGTTGATTAATTGAAATTTTTTTCTAATTAAAACTCTTATTATCGCATTAACTCGTAATATGGATTTCCCTATTAGATTTGACTCTAATTAGGTAGATTTATGTCGTCCTATTTCTAGAATTGTATGCAACTCCACTAAATTACACAATATCTACTCTTAAACAGGATCTATTCCTCCAATTTAAACACATCAAACATGGATCAATAATCTAGTATTATCAAATTAAGAATTAAGCACACATAATTGAGAACAAGATCTAAGTATTTATTGCGTAAAATAAAAATCAAAAGACATAATTCATCATAGGGTTCATCTCCCATAGGTATTTAGAAAATTAGTTCATGCTTGAAAATAAAATAAAAATCCAAAACACAATATAACCAAAAGAAACAAAGAAACTCATGATAATCTCCTAAGAAATCAAATGGGAATCTTCAATCTCAACAGAAATCTGCTTCAGAATCGACTTTAATTGTGTTTTTCGAGTTGTTTTCTTTAATATTCTATGACAACTTGCTTCTATCTTCTTATTTTTATAATATATACGTCTTATAATGCCCGAAAAACCTAAAAATCGTGATTTTCCTCAGTTTAAAGTGCAAATTGACGAAATCGACATAGCCTACCACATGGCCGTGTGGTAGCCTGTATGGGTCACATGACCGTATAGCCAAGCCGTATGGAATGGGCCAACCCTTGTGGCTCATGTAGTTTGTTTTGATTTTTTTTAATTTTCGTTCCTATTGATCCCAAGTGCTTTATAAAGAATAAAAACATTAATTTAAAGTATTAGGAGCATAAAATTCACAATTAACATCGAATTATCAACTAAAAACGCATTAAGAATAAGGTTAAAATATATTACTTTTAACATTTGTCAAATATTCTCACACTTTAGTGTTTGCTTGTCCTCAAGCAAAATCCTCAACCCACATTCAAGTTAACTTTCCTCAATTTATTATTTTCACCGATAATATCCTAAGATAATCCACAAATTATCATGCATTGAAAATTCAAACTAAAATGACACTAAAGAATAAAAGCAATATAAGCAAAAAAAATTAAAGCACAAAAAAAAATAGGCGTCTCCGCTATCTTAATGATTACCTGAAATCCAAACTCAACAAGAATTAACACTCTCACTAAGATTCACTCAAAGCACTTAAAGTGTTTAACGTTCAAGTAATTTGCACTCAATAGTCAAACAAGAAATATTATTACCATAAGCTTACTTGAAAATCAAATCTCCACCACTAAAGAAATGAGATGACACACCAATCAAGAGATCTTTACAAGGTTGTACTGGAACTTAGGTTAAGGGTATGAAAATGTCATAAAAGTTGGTTACAATCGAGAGTTGAGTTGATAAGTTAGCAAACTAGAAATAAATTAGTTGTTGAATTAAAAGAATTTATACCAACAAGAAATAAAGAATGAAAACTAGGTTTTCAAGAGAATATGAAACTAACGATTCAAGCTCAATCAATTTTTTTTTCTTTTTATATATATTTTTTTTCTTTTTCTTTGAGAGTAAAGCAAAATTCAGCAATGCAAATAATAAACATATTCAGGCAACTAACCAAATCAAATATCGATAAAAAAGGAGCCAATAGGAAAAAAAATAATTTACAACATTGATATGGGTTATGGGTTTACATTAACGGGTTAAAAAAATGTGTTAGGATCAACGAGGTTTACTAAGGAATAATACAACAGGTAAGATGTTTAAATTTTAGGTGAGCTAAATCCTAAGTGTCTTTATTATCTCAGTATATCAAATCAATAATGTGGTCTCAACATGTGTAACCGAAACAATTTCTAGAATAACAAATCAAGTTGACATACTCACAACTAAAAATAAAATAAGCACGAAAACAATATATGCTCTATAGGCTCAAAAGCTCACAAAAAAATTATGGTTTTAATATCAAACTTGTAAATTTAAATTTTCAAAATAATTCTTCAGTTCATGGAGATAACCTAACACAATAATTTTTGAAAAATGGCTTATCATGTTTGACTCTCTCTGTTGTAAAGTATAAATAAAAAAATGCATAAAAAATCCACAAATTAATCCCAAAACAAAATCACTAAAAACACCAAATTAAAAAAAAATAACTTTAATGATAGGTTTAAGAAAATTACTTAAACACAAACAACAATTCAAAGACTTTATCGGATAAACATATAACATCCTCCCTACACTTAAGATGTACATTACCCTCAATGTACAAACAAATATAATCCGATAAGAAAAATATCATAAAGGGGGAATGGAACTAAAACTGCCTTGAAATTGGATGATTTCACCAAAATAGTGAAATCTAAAATCGTAGGAGATTCTAAATGAAGTACATGTTTCCAAACACACTAAGAAGTAGATAGAAAAAAATAAATAAGATAAAGAGATACAAAATATTAAAAAAAAAACAACCAACAAAATAATAAAAATAAAGTGCATAATAAAAAAAAACAAAATATATAAGTCTAAAAAAATAAAATAAAAGTACAAATAGAAAAATAAATAAAACATAAAACTAAATAAAATCTAAATACTTCAAAATGCAATAACAAAAAATCTATTACTATTTTAATAACCATATCAGCAGAATAAAAATAAAAAATAAAAATACTAATAATGATAATAAAACTAATATAATAATAAATAAAATAAACTAAAATTTTGACTAAAGCAAGTGCACCTATCAATTAATAGTATAGCTATGGTGAGTAAAGATATCATTCCCACGAAGACTGAAAGAACTAGTAATTACCGTCTTTCTATTATTTAACTAAATAAATCGAATAATTGATTAAAAACTAAAATTGACTAAATTAATTAACTAACAAACACAACAAAAAACAAATCAAGAAAACAATCGAGTAATAATTACCAAGAAGCGAAACAATACCCAAGAAAGAATTCACCTAGATTTCATCTGTCACAATCAATATAAATTACGCAATTTCTTTACTTAGTATCTTCATCCGTAGAAATCCCTAAATTATGATAATATCTCTTTCGAGAATAAGCGCAACTGACTCTAGGTTGATTAATTGAAATTTCTTTCTAATTAAAACTCCTATTATCGCATTAACTCGTACTATAGTTTTCCTTATTAGATTTGACTCTAATCCGGTAGATTTATGTCATCCCATTTCTAGGATTGTATGCAACTCCACTCAATTACACAAGATGTACTCTTAAACAACGTCTATTCCTCCTCTGATTTAAGCACATTGAACATGGATTAATAATTTAGAATTATCAAACCAAGAATTAAATACACATAATTGATAACAAGATCTAAGTATTTATTGCGTAAAATAAAAATTATAAGATCTGAATTCATCATAGGGTTCATCTCCCGTAGGTATTTAGAAAATTAGTTCATGCTTGAAAATAAAAACATCCAAAACACAGTATAATCGAAAGAAACA
The DNA here is from genome assembly GCA_025698465.1 of Gossypium longicalyx. Taxonomy (NCBI): domain Eukaryota; kingdom Viridiplantae; phylum Streptophyta; class Magnoliopsida; order Malvales; family Malvaceae; genus Gossypium; species Gossypium longicalyx. The sequence continues at coordinate 2,605,618 of CM047001.1, read as the reverse complement.
AAGAAACTCATGATAATCTCCTAAGAAATCAAATGGGAATCTTTAATACTGATGGAAATCTGCTTCAAAATCGACTTCAGTTGTGTTTTTCGAGTTGTTTTCTTGATTATTCTATGATGACTCACTTCTATCTTCTTATTTTTGTCATATATATGTCTTAGAATGTCTGAAAAATCTAAAAATTATGATTTTCCACAATTCAGAGTGCAAATTTGCGAAATCAACTCGGCCTACCACATGGCCGTGTGGTAGCCCATGTGCGTCACACGACCATATGGCTAGGCCGTGTGGAATGGTCAGCCCGTGTGGCTCTGTAGATTGTTTTGATTTTTTTTTCGCTCATTTTGATCCCAAGGGAACTATAAAGCATAAAAGCATGATCTTAAAGGATTAGAAGCATAAAATTTACAATTAATACCAAATAATCATCCAAAAATGTATTAAGAATGAGGTTAATATGCTACTTTTAGCGCTTATCACTTATTTAGTCACGAAGTCATTCACTATAATATCGTAACTGAGCTTTCCCTAATTACATACCATTACGAAAGTTACTCGATCAGTGCTCATCAATGACTCTGTCATAAATGTGTTACTCCTATAAGATGTCATTAATCTCTTTGGGATAAATATGTTCTCCCAATATTATCATACTTTATCTCATGGTAATCATTGCATCTTCCTTCATGAAAAGTCAATTGCTATCAAATAATAATTAAGTCATTTATCACAAAGACAAATGATCCTTGGCCACTTTTACTTTTAATCTATCATGTAATTCTAATGAGATGATATCATTTATCCATTTCTTAGGTTATGAATTCTACTATTGTGAATTATGCTACATACTGTAGAAGTCGTATACTCAACGTGCCTGTAATATCCTGATTTTGGGCCTAGTCGGAATAGTGGTTTTGTGACCAAAAAATCCGAGATAGAAATAATTATTTTATAATTATTTTGATGTTTATGATATGATTGCATGATTGTGTGAAAATTTCGTGATGAAATCCTATGCCTAAAGTGCTTAAATTGAAATTAGGGACTAAATCGAATAATTTGCAAAACTTGCATTCTAGAAGTTTCTAGAATGAAATTGTTTTGAAATATTAATTAGGAGGTCTTAAATAGAAATTTTACCAATTTCTAAGTTTATGGACAAAAATTGGACATGGATGGAATTTTTGGAAAGTTTAGTAGTAAGGGCATTTTGGTCATTTAGGGGTAAAATGAATTAAAATACAAAATTAAAAGCCAATTTTGCTCAACTTCTTCACCATGGCCGAATATAGCAAGGAGAAACCATGGCTAGGGTTTTTCAAGCTTCCAAGCTCGATTGTAAGTCCATTCTAGCCCCGTTTTTCAAGTTCTTTACGTTTTTGAAGTCCCGGTAGCTCGATTTAGCTTATGCTAGCAATAATTTAACCTAGGGTTTATATTTGGAAAAATACCCATAGGTGAAATTTGTGTATTTTGGTGTTTTATGATAGAATATGAGGTTTTAAATTATGTTAGACAACTTGTGCTACTCGGTTTTAAGTGAAAACGAGCAAAAGGGCTTAATCGGTAAAAATACCTAATAGTCATAAGTACATGTTAGAGTGAGAATTTGATGTTTTCATAGAAGGGAAAAATGATCAGCATGTCATAAAACATAAGAAAATAGGCTGAAGTTTAATTTACGAGCTTTGGGGCAAAAGAGTAAATATGCAAAAGTTTAGGGGCAAAATTGTAATTTTTCCAAAATATGATTTTGGGTCAATTTGAATAATGTGAGTCCTAATTAGACTATATTTTAAATGATAGAGCAAGGAAAACTGAAATTCGGGCTAAAATGGGGAAAATACCAAGTTGTGGACGAAATGGTAAAAGTGGCCATTTTCGCATACTAGGTAAGTTCATATGTAAATGTTGGTAACATAGTTATTATTTTAAATGTTTTTATGTTATTTAAATGATATGATAATTATTATGAAATATTATACTCGTGATAATTGTTTGATAATATGTCAAATTATGTGATATACTTGGAAAATGTGAAATACTACCGAGTATCGGTATCGGTATTCCGTAGAAGATGGTTGAGACACATGATTGGGAAAAAGGTCCCGTTGAACCTTAGGAATGGATTAGGATACAAGTGACATGTCACTGGGATATTTGGGCATCCGAACTCGTTGAGTTGAGTCCGAGTTCACTTATGGATGCGAATGTCCGAACTCGTTGAGTTGGGTCTGAGTTCGTGAAATGTAACTAGGCATCCGAGCTTGTTGAGTTGAGTCCGAGTTCACTTATGGATGCGAATGTCCGAACTCGTTGAGTTGAGTCCGAGTTCGTGAAATGTAACTAGGCATCTGAGCTCGTTGAGTTGAGTCCGAGTTCACTTATGGATGCGAACGCCCGAGCTCGTTGAGTTGAGTCCGAGTTCGCTTATGGGCGGGTTACATGGTAGCTTGGCTACATATGTGGCACTTATGTGCAAACTTTCCATGTATCCGAATTATATTCCGATGTGTTCAACGGGTAAAGTTCTACTCAAATGGAGGAATACTCAAGATGAAAGGGACGTATTGGTAAGTGTTGTGAAATGGATACTTTGAACAGGTATGTACTTAACCCTCGGGTTGAAAAATCGATATAACAATAATATGGTAAGATGATAAATGAAAATATGATATGAATGTCTTGGTGATGATTATGCAAATGATGTTTTATGTTTGCTTATATGGTTATGTTACTTGCTATTTGCATGTGAACTTACTTATATGCTTACTCCCTCCTTTTCATTCCTTGTAGTGTTGACAAGCCAGCTCGGAAATCAAGAACGGTCGGAGGCACGCTCCCACTATCCGTATGCCATCTTGGCATAATGGCTTGTATATTTTGAGTATGGCATGTATAGCATTATAATCATTTTGTATATATGGTCATATGATATGGTTATTGAGTAGTATAAAAATGCTTGGTAAGGATTAGCCATTGGAATGACTAATTATGATCATATTTGGTGTTATGTATGTCAAATTGTTAGTTAATCCATGGAAACCATGAAATAGGTAAAATTTACCATAAAATAGATTCAGACAGCAGTAGTGACGTGAATTTGAAAAATCATTAAAAATAGTAGAGATATAATTAGATGATGAATAAAATATTTAATTGAAGAATTATGAGTATATTTTCATATGGAAGAAACGAAACAGGTATATGAGTTATATTTTATGAGATGTTTAAATTTTTGTGAAACAGGGCCAGAGCAATTTCTGGATCCCCTGTTCTGACTTTGGAAATTCACCATAAATTGTATAAATATAATTAGAAGTCGTAATTTATATGTACAGATTTCTTATTGAGTCTAGTTTTAAGAGAAATAAACTTCATAGTCATTGAAATTCTGTACAGAGAGATATCTGATTCGTAATACACAGAGGTCAGAGCAGTCGAACCCTGAAATAGGGGAGACTTTAACTAATAAACTGTACTAATTGGCATAGCCAAAAATTCTAGAAAAAAATTAGTAAATATATATATGAGTCTAGTTTCATGGAAAATTTACGGAATTGGATTTTGAGTTTCAAAACTCAAGATATGAATTTTTAAACGACTATGATGCAGTTAGCCAGCTTGTCTGGAATTTCTAAAATTAAATTGTTTGAGCTGTTTAAGCAATGAATTAAGTCTGTTAACACCTCGTATTCGACTCCAGCGACGGTCTCGGGTACGGGGCGTTACAGTGCCAGCTTTCAGTTACTTACTTATTTGAACTTAGGCTTTTACTTACATCAAAGTATACAAATCACACATACATAGTTCATTATCCACTCAGGATTAAGGTACTATTAAGGTCACAAGTGAATAAATTTATAAACGAATTTAGAATCTATTCTAATTAGGTCTTGTTCAATGTACTATCAATCCAGTCAGTCACATCTATGCCTCTATCTTCTAGAAGTGATCCATTCTAATGCTTAAGACAAAGCATTTCCCCAATTGGGCTTAATAGATGACATATTAGTCTTTCAATCGGTTTGCTCATTTTTTTATTAAACTAAATGCATGTTTAGGTTCATCTACCAATACAAGTTATTTTTTTGTATTACGATCCGATCACGTAATATCGTTCAGTGTTAATTAAACATTAGATAACCAATAAGCCAATATTTTCTTCCATTTTTATTTGCATGCAAAAACCGTTGAGGACAATATATAAAGAGTATTAATGTAATTTATGGATAATTTTATTAAGCCAATCTATCGAAAAAATACAAGTATACAAACAAATATTGTGCACTTAGGGCACCAGATCCAAAGTCTCCCACTTGCCCTAACGAAGTAAATGAGTCATATTTCGCATTCTCATTCTCTCCACATGTTTTTCAAAACTCCTAGGTCGTAAAGTCTTGGTAGACAGGTTCGCAAGGTTGTCCTCTAATATGACTTTGACTACATCCACGATTCCTTCTACTATTGCCTCTCTTATGATGTGACATTTTTTATCAATGTGTTTTGTCCTCTTATGGTTTCTAGTTTCCTTGGTGTTAGCTATTGTTGCCCTATTATTACAACACAGTGTGGTAGCTTTTTCCATACTAGGAATAACTTCAAGATCGATAAATAACTTTTTAAGCAATCTTTCTTCTTTTGTAGCCTTAAAAGCAGCCACATATTTGGCCTTCACAGTAAAGTCAACGGTGCAACTTTACTTTTCTCTACACTATGGGCCCACCGCCTAGGATAAAGACACAACCCAATATTGATTTCCTCAAATCCCAACACATTTGGAAGCCTGAATCAATATAGTCAATGGGAGTAAGATCTCATTCGAAATACACAAGTATATAATCCCTCATTTTTCGTAAATACTTGAGTATATACTTCACTACTTGTTAGTGTCTTGGATCGGAATTCACTTGATATTGACTCACCAACCCTTCTGTGAAACAGATATCTAAATGTGTCTATAACATTACATATATGAGACTTCCTACTATATAAGCATAAGGAACATTTCTCATGTTTTCTTTTTCTTTTGCTGTCATAGGACAATTCTCCAAATAAAAATGAAATCCTGATACTGAAGGTTGAGTTCCCTTTTTTGAATCAGTCATTCTTTACGTTCCAATGTATTGTTTATGTATGTAACTTATGATAATGCTATCACTTTATTCTTTCGATCCCTTAGGATTCAAATACTTAGAACAAAGTTAACTTTTCCCAAGTCTTTCATGTTAAATTGTTGCATTAACTACAATACAATTTAACCGATGACAATGTCCCTACATCATTTTCAATAAGTAGAATGTCATTGACATATAAAATGAGAAAGACCACCTTTCATCCCCCAAACGTTTATAAACACATGGTTCATCTATATTTTACTCAAATTCAAAAGTTTTGATCGATTGACCAAATCTTTAATTCTATTAGCGGGATGCTTGTTTAAGTTCATATATAGATCTAAGCAGTTTAAAAACTTTATATTCACTTCTTTTAGCTATATATTTGGTGGGTTGCATCATATAGATGCTTTCTTCAATATAGTTATTCAAAAACGCTGTGTTGACATCTTTTTCCTAGATCTCATAATCGAGTGTCGCTGCAATGGATAACAATATACGAATTAACTTGAGCATGACAAGCGAAAAGAAGGTTTCATCGTAATCAATACCTTCTTTCTGAGTATTGCCTTTTGCTACAAGTATGGTCTTGTAAGCTTCCATTTTTCCATTCGCGTTTCTTCTCTTCTTGTAGATCGACTTACACCCTATGAGTTTTATCCCTTCTAATAAGTCTACAAGTTCCCACACTAAATTGGATTGCATATAATTAATCTCAACTTTCATAGCTATTTCCTAAAGCTTAGAATTAACACTCTATATCGCATTGTCAAATGTGAGTGGGCCATCATCTTCTTATTTGGTAGACTTAGTATTTAAAACACTTCCACTAGATTGGAAGAATTCAGGTCTACAAAAGACTCTCTCTTTTTGGTTATGAAACAAACCACCATTTATTCCTTTAGAATATCTCACAAACCTGCACAACTCTGTCCATGAATCCAACTTCCTTGCATCTTTATCCAATACGCGGGTTGGGCATCCACAAATCCTCAAATGATTTAAACTTGACTTCTTACCATGTCATAATTTATATGAAGCTTTAGATAGAGCCCTAGACGGTACATCATTCACAATATAACAAGTCATTTGTAATGCGTATCCCCAAAAGCAAATTAGTAGCTTCAAATAACTTATCGATCAAACTATATCTAGCAAAGTTTGATTCTTTCTCTCTCCTACACCATTCTATTGTGGAGTTCCTAACATGGTTAATTAGGATAATATCTCATTCTCTATGAATTACCTTAAGAACTCATCCCATAAATATCCCCTACATCGATAAGACCAAAGTGTCTATATAGGTAAACCTAGTTGTTTCTCCACTTCCACACGAATCTCTTTGAATTTAGTAAAGATTTCACTCTTGCGGTGCATTAGGTACACATACTCAAATTTTTAATAACCATCTATGAAGGTTACATAAAAATCATAACCACATTTTACACTGACATTCATGGGGCCACATACATCAGTGTACACAAGTTCTAAAGGTTTCATGGCTTTCGTTCTTTTTGCATCAAAAGATCATTTAGTCATCTTACCTTCCAAGTAAGATTCACATTAAGGTCTTTAACCAAACTTAAGGTGTCATCTTTCACAAGTGACCACGCCCCAACGTGTGTGCACCAGGGCTATGAATCAACACAATTATAATTAAATATATAGTGATATGCTACAAGTGTGATAGGTCAGTTGTAGTATTTATAACTGTTACAATAGAACACTTTGAGTATTTCAAGGATCGAACCCAAGGGATCGCCAAATTGGTAAATGACTTTATAAATTTAATTACAAGTTAATCTAATCAAGTCAAAAATTATTAGTGCAAATTAAAATATAAGTTGTAACGACCCGAAAGTTAGTGGCAGTGGAAAATTCAATTTTGAGACCCTGTTTCAGTAAACTAAACCCGTAAATATACTTATTAAATATTTACAGAATTATATGAGAAGTGAATTAAATTTTGGATAGATAATTTTTTTCGAATTATTGATTAATTAATGTACAAGGACTAAAGTGTAAAAGTTTAATTGCTATAGAATTTTTTTAATTAGAATATGAACTAAGGACTAAAGTGGTAATTATACCACTTGGGAAACATAATAGTGGCTGGTTGGTAAGCATATGTATAAAATATGTTATAAATTTTGATTAAAATCATAAAATAAATAATAAAATACAAAATTAATAAAACTTGAAGTGGGGAGAAAGATAAAACATTTATCTTTTCTTCTTCAACAATCAAAATTTCCATGGTTTAGGAGAAAGAAGCTTCGGCCATAAGGGTTTCAACAATTCAAGCTTAATTCGTTAGTGCAATTTAGTCATTTTCCTGTAATTTTTATGTTTTTAAGACCTTAGGAGTTTAATCTAACTAGACCATGTGTCAATTTGTAAAACGAATAAAGTTTTAAAAAGTTATCAGTTTTGTTTTCTTGAATTTTTAGGTATTAAATTGATAAATTTTAAGCTTAGAGGTGAAAATAGACTGAATTGTGAAGTTAATTGATAGTTTTGCACATTAGGGACTAGAATGCAAAAATTGTAAATTGGTTGTAGAATTAGGAAATATGAAGTCCCTAATGGACTAGGGTGAAATCAAAATTCAAATTTGAGTTTTAATTTGAAATTTATGTTAGTCCCGATTTTAGGGACTAAATTGAATAAAATGCAAACTTTGTATAAAATGTCATTTTATGAAATCATATGTTTATGTTAATCTGTAGCAAACGTCAACCCAAAATCTATGAAAGGGAAAGGAAAAGCTAAAGTCATCGACAAATAGCTCGGAGTTTTTAGTAAGTATTTCTATAGTCTAATTCTTATTTAAATCTCGTATCTTTTTGTTACTTTACACTGTAAATTGTCCTATTAAATAATTGAGGATGAATTGAATTATATTTAGGTACATTGAGGTTAAATTTTAAAATAAAGACTAAAGTAAATAAAGTAGAAATTATGAATATATAAATAAAGTAGAAATTATGAATATAACTTGTTATCAACAACCTCTATGAGAAATTAGTTAAAGCTTATTGAAGTGTTTGTTAATTGTTGATTTTTTTGTGAATTACAATCTGGTTCGTATGAAATGAAGGAAATGACGAATGATAGACTTGAATTGATAAGTCATCATTGCCGGGCAATCCGGGGTGGTAGGTCATCATTGTCGGGAAATTTGGGATAACATTACTATATTCATAAACCATCAAATCCATGTGTGACAATTTTAGAGGTTTTGATGTACTTATGTCTTGTAACACCTTATGTGACACTCGATGTTGCTCTCTAATTTGATAATCATCATACGGACTTGTTACAGTTTCTCCAAGCTTGGGTAAGTGTCAAATAGCTCCATACATAACCATTCTTTATAAGTTGCGATCATTGATATGCGCCAATCATTGGTGCCAAATCTTAATATCAACATTGGTGGATTTTTTACATTTCACTATATCAACTATCCTATAGAAGTTATTGAATGTTCTTGCACCCTCCATGACCTATTCACAATTGTGATCCAACACATTACATGCGTCTTTAGTGAACTTGATATGAAGTTTCTAGTTACAGAGCTAACTTATGTTGGAAAAATTCAGTTAAGAAAACTATTTACAATTATAACGGAAGTTTAAAAATTTTTAAAACTGAAACAATTTGTGATATTTATAACAATAAACTTTTACTGAAAACTACCTATACTTTGTGTGAGACAAATTCAAGTCAATTCTAGCTTTCAACCAAACTGCCTTTCCCACTATTCTCGTACCATGAATTGTGTTGAGTGTGGGCTCGAGCAACACGAATGAAACATAGAACAAAAAATGATATTTTCTACTTTCAGTAGAAAAGTAATTCTCTCAATAAAAATTGGTAAAGATCATAATTCCCCCCCAAAATAGGATCTATTCTAAGTAAATAAATTACCGCTATTTTCTAGCAGAATAACAATAACTCAAAAATCTAGAAGTGTGTTTCTTTTAAGTCAACCGGTGTCATCTATTTTTAAGGAGAGATATGAAACTCTTGGATGAATAAAGCTTAAATAAATAATATTATTTAAATAGAAATCACATCCCTATCTAAGTAAAGTAGGGGTGAGGGGCACACTCTAGATAATAATACTAAAGTTGTTACCCCTCTCATGAAATATGAGGGATTTTAAGTCTCTCATCAAAAAATATTATTTAACAAATTATTAAATTAACTAAATTAATTTTTCAATTAAATAAATTTCTCAATTCAATTCCAATTTTGTTAAAGCAATGACAATTTTACTGTAAAAGAATCTATTAGAAAATATATTTAATTCCTTTATTCAACGGATTCATAATGACCAATTAATTTAATTTAAATTTTGAACTTCAATTATTTAATTATAATTAATTAAATAATAATTTGAAAACCTTAAATTAATTCGCAAATCATTTCTATACTTATAAAGTACATTTATTTGTGAATACAACTCATTTCTAACTTCGCCATTTCCATTCATTTGCTTCTACATGCAATTTATTTATGGTTTCAATGAGCTAGCGAATGGGCCAACTGGAAATATATAATTAGAGCTCAAATAATTTATACTTATGTTCTAGGTTTTCTCCTATTAATTATTAACTTATTTAGTCACGAAGTCATTCCATTATAGTATCGTGACTGAGCTCTCCCTAATTATATATCTCTATAAAAGCTACATAATAAGTGTTTGTCCAATGACAAGATCAATGTGCTACCCTTATAAGATATCTTTAATCTCTTTGCGATAAATCCATTCTCCTAATGTGATACTATTTTATCTCATAGTAATTATTACATCTTCCTTCATGGAAAGTCAATTACTATCAAATAATAATCAAGTCATTTATCACAAAGACAAATGACTCGTGGTCACGTTTATTTTTCATCTATCACGTAATGCCAATGAGAGGATATCATTTACCCATTTCTTGGGCTATGAATTTCACTATTCTAAATGATGCTACATATTGCAAAAGTCGTATACCCAATGCACCAACTTTCGATTCCTTGTCTATTTGAACTCAGGTTTTTACTTATCTTAAAACATACAAGTCACACATACATAGCCCATCATCCACTCAAGGTTAAGGTATGCCTTATTGTAAACATCACAAGTGAATAAATTCATAAATGAATCTAGGCTTTATTCTACTTGGGTCTTGTCCGATGTACTGTCAGTTCATTCAGTCGCATCTATGTTTCTATCTTCTAGGAGTCATCTGCTTCGATGTTTAAGACCAAACATCTCCCCAATTAGACTTGATAGACAACATATTAATCCTTCAATCAATTTGCTTATTTCCAATTAGACTTATCTTTCTGTATTACAATCATGTTAGAGTATGCCCAAAGACCAATCATGAGATGATTGTAATCACATACTCGTTTTACCTTGTTTGTTAATATAAGGCGTTGCCATGGTTATTTCATTTTTTTGTATAAAAAATTGGTTAATAATAAAGTCCTGAGAATAATATGATTATTCTCAAAAGGCCCTTAGTCAAGTATAATTGTGGGTTTGGACAATGATAATGCATTGAGACTAATGTGTAGTTGTTTGATGACAAAGTATTACCATTGACATAAAGATGTCAAAATCGATACATAAGTATTTGTTAGAGAATAACATATTGGACTGACTCGCTATGAGTATGTTTCTTAGATTATTATGTAATAGTCACAATATTACTCATATTGATAACTATGTATATGATCCTCAGACTTGAGATTATCATGGTCCCAACATCGTGAGTTGTATATTTTGACACAGTCAAACGTCCATCATAACATATTATATTATAAAAACTGATGTTGGGTATGCCACAATCTATGAAGGAGATGATTAATCAAGATAGGATTTGTCCCTCCTACATAATAAGAGCAATATCTTAGGCCTCTTGATGAAATGAAACTAGAAATGCATGGTCATGCTCGAATAAGTTGATATGAGATATTACACTTATTTGTTATACTCAGAATATTAAGGAATATGATATTGAACTATGCAAGTGTGACTATTCTATGACTCATGTCCAATCTAGATATTAAGGATAAAAGGATATAATACATGAAAAATTGTCACAAAAAGCATATGTCTATTCACGACTTCTTGTAACTTGGGTAACAATGATACATTGCTAGATGTTACTCATTGCTTGTAATATTAAAAATGTTCTAGTATTACTACTAATGTTATAAGAGCCTACAAGGTCACACCCTATAGTTGAAGTAAAAAGAACCCCAATACATTTGGTATTGTATTTAGTTGTCACATGAATTAAATTAATTATTGAATTAATATAATTTGATGGTTAAATATTGAACACATTATGCGTACAAACTTGTTGTACACAAATAGAGAACATAGTTAAAATTAATATATAAATTTGATCATATAAAATATTAATTGTATATAGCTTACCGAAATTATTAATATAAACAGTTATAATGATAATTTCGGTCAAAATATAAAAGGACATGGAAAGTGATATTATTTTGGAAAGAATATATATATTTTACTTTCTATTTTTTTCTCTAATAATAAGGGAATAATCTCATTTTTTTTTATAAATGATATCAAAGAGAATAAAAAAAAATAGAATCCCTTAATGTGTTAGGGTTACTAAGTGAAAAAATAAAACAAAAGGTTTAGCAACCGTTTTTAAAATACTCTCTGAAAAAGTTCAAGAGTTTGTTGTTGTTCATTCTTTGATTGGGTAGATTACATAGAAGTCGAGACGTTATTGTTGCGGCTTGGAATCGACATCAGCAAAAAGGATCCTATCAACAACTTTATTTGTCGCTTTTTAGTTTCAAAAGGTATATTTTGCATCCCTTGTTTCAACACCGATTCGTTACTCGTACATGGATCTATGGCTGAAGATCGCCGGAATATTTTTTCCGCTGCACCACGGGGCATACTGGCGATCTAACAAATCCAACCACATAATATTGCTTGGTATTGGTTAAATGTTTGATAACCAATGAGCCAATATTTGCTTCCATTTTGCTTTGTGAGTAAAAACATTGAGGACAATATACAATGGGTATTAATGCAATTAATGAATATTTTATTAAACTAATTTGTTCAAAAAATACAAGTATGCAAAATGAATATACCACAGTTAGGGCACTAAATCCCACAACTTACACTAATGAGATTCGTTTTTAAGTCTTTCTACCAATAAGACATTTTGCAATTTTGTAAACCTTCAATGTTGAGAGTATTTTTTCCAAGGATCATGTCCAAATGTAACTTTTATCTTTACCAAAATCGTAAATATCCTTTAGTAATCCACTTTCTCCAATCATATGCCTCAAGCAGCCACTATCCTAATACCACACATTGTCCGTACTAACATTCAAAGAGGAGTGAGCCACAACCAAACATATTTACTCTTTTGACACTTATTATTTTTTGATCGTGAGGTCTTCTTGTATTTCTCCTTATTGAAACTCTTCTAGAAACATTATTTGCTTGTTCCCCATCTTAGATCATTGCAAAGCTTATAACATCAAGGCTTGTTATGGCTTTCAATTCCAAAACAATGGTAGATTGTCCTTTCATTCCTCTTCTTGTAAGTTTTAGGGGGCACCACAATTTGTTTTACTTTGTAAAAAAAATGTAGTTCAATAGGATGCTTCTGTAATGTAACCTAGTTAATAATGATCTCTACTAGATTTTCCTATGACAGGGATTTCAACTGATACTTCATCCATTGAGCCAACTTCTTCAACATATTCCTCGCAATATTCAACTTTGTTTTAGTTGCTTTCAATTTGGTTTCATGATTAACAAACAAGGTATTTTTCTATTTGATGGCTTCTACAAGTTTCAAAATAGCCTTTTAATATCTTTATTTTGAACCTTTAAGTACTTGTTCACATTGGACATTACACCTAGTTTTCCCAACATGATTTTGTAAGCTTCCTACAATGCCTTTAGTGGATCTCCATCTTCTAATTTTGTATCAGAAGGTGTTACAACACCAGGATTGACTTCGTCTAACTTAGTTATAAAAGCAACATAGATGGTTATATGTTCCTCATATTCAAGCTCTCCACTTTCTGAACCCTTATCACTATAGGTGACATTAAAATATTTTTTTACGTCTTTTTTAAAGTGTCAGTACATTATGCTTGGGTGTTTCTATAGCCTTTTTAGTCATGGCATTGGATCCCCTTCTTCTATAATAGTTGTTTTGCCTTTATTCTTATATGTTGATCGACTTGCATCATTGTTCATGATTTTCTTTGAATACATCCAAAAGGATTTGTTGGAACTTTTAGTGAGGAGAGTAAGTTTTTCCACATGATCTTCTAGAGTGAGGAAGAATTACCAGTGTCTTTCATAATATCAATTAGCTTGCGTACATCACCCTTTTCTTGTTTATCTTTCTGTCAATTCACCTCTAGGTATATTTCAAAAGTTCTTAGACATGTCATTAGTTCAATAAGTTTTATCGGATCAACAACTTAGGCCTCTTCAATTATTGTCACCTTTATTGCAAACCTTTCATTAGCTCATTAAGATTAATTGCGTCAACAATTAGGCCTCTTGAATTGTTGTCACCTTGATTGCAAACCTTTCAAGTAGGAACATTTTCTTCATAAGTTTAGCCTTGAATAATTTTTCATCAAGTGCAAAGTCTTCTTTAGTAATATCACATAATTTAGCATTAAATTTAGAAATTATTTCATCTTGTAGCATATGAAGAGAATTTCAAAATGTTCATAAGCATTTGAAGTATCGACAATCTTACGATCAAAGTTCCTTCATAAGTTGTTTGTAAGGTAAGTCATACATCTCAAGCAAATATGTATGTGAAAATTAGTTTCAATTGGTTAACATCAACACCATCGAAGATTGCATTTAATGTCTAGCGTTAAAGCTAACTAACCTATCCTCTTCATACATCTCTTCCTTCAACACCTTTTCCAAAAGGAGGAGTGTGGCTAGTTATGACAACCTATCATATTTTCTCATCAATGGCCTTAATGAATGTCTTATGCAAGCTTTCTAATGTGTAATTAGATCCATCAAGCAGTGGTGTTCAAAATACATATCCTTCCTCCTTCAAAGAGTTCATGATGAATAACCAGACAATGAGAACCTCACCAAAAATTAATTGATGACATGCTTTGATACCAGTTAAAAGATCTGGTTATATTCGAGTGTCGTCTAGAGCGTTTTTCAGAGTGTTATATTGTTGGATACAATGCCTCTAATTAATGTATGAAACAATTAAGAGAATGGACACTAGCTAATTATTTATATTATTTGGAGATCGCACTTACATTTACAGGTTACACCTAGAAAAATAAGTCCACTACTCAAATCAATAGTACAACTACCAATTACAACTCAATCAGTGTATGACCTTTTACAATTACCACAACCTTGATGTTGTACACCATCGTGGGGATGATTGCAAGTTCCCCTTGCACTTTCGAACCTTTATCCCAAAGGCTTTATGAACTCTTTTTCCAAAGAGTCAAAAAACTCAACATCATCAATGGAAATGCTCATTTCTGAATATGTTTGATGCTCTCAAGTGTATTATTTCCTTAAAAGGATGTCTTACTAAAATTTGTCCTCTCCTTCTACGAAAAATTACCCCTTGAATCACGATAAGTTGACCACAATACAACTCAATCTTTATCTCCAAGATAACTTTCCAAATTTTGACAACTAAAGTCCTAATTGATATATTATAAATAAAAAACTATTAATTTAATCATTACAAATATTAGCCGAAGTGTGTGGTATCACTTAATGTGTCACATTGTTATGTCAGATGTGTACCAATAAAAATGAAACCATAGAGAGTAGTACCTATACTTTTTTTCTTATGAATTATAATGATTCATATAATAAAGAAATCCTATATTTTGAGATTTGGGGATTCAAAAGGGACCCTATGTTCTCAAATCCCACTTCATGATTGATTTATTTTGGGGGTTGTCCAGGTCAGATTAAGAAGAACAGTCGTCACAAAAAGTTACATGGGAAGCAATCCAACTGTGATTTATTAATCAATTGATTAATGATTTATTATCACCAAAAAAAAAAAGTGTTTATTACACCAACACAAAGAAACAACATAGAATCTTAAAGCAAACACTTTAAACAATCTTTAAGAAAACTCATCTGCCTAACTGGACTCACAAGATATATGAGACAATAGCCAGTATTTTTTAGTCTGCTTATTTTCATTTAAATTGTAATATAAAAATAATCAACATCACAATGAATTATAATCAAACAAGAAACGAAAATGTCACTAACACCTAAGTTGATCCTAAGATATTAAAAGAAACAGCAACAAATTGCATTTTAAATAAGAGATTTTACAGATTACATGGATTTTTTGCATACATACACACACAACTCACAGGTGGACTTGGGGAAGCTTTCAAAACTGCCCTTGCAAATGTGATTTTATCCCACATTCTTGTTGATGGTGATGCCTTTCAAAGTCTTTATTTATCATAAATTTGGGTTTTTTTTTTGTTTTGTTTAATTATCAATTTCAACTCTTTTATGTGTTTTAACTTGTCAGAATTTGAGTATAAAACTCAAACGGCTAATTTGTTTAATAGAAATTACTGGATTGTTGATTTTTACTAATTCTTTACATATAAATTGTTAAACTGATAATTTTTTAATTAACAATTTAATGGTAAAGTTTAACGGTGTTACTCAATTGGATTATTTTTTTTTTTAAAAAAAAATAATAATTAAGATGAGTCAATTTGTATAAAACATTAGGGCTGTAGATTTAAGTCATCAAAATGGATATAATTTTTTAAGAAACAACTAAAAAACATAATTGGACATAATTACCAAATTGATGATTAATTTATATATAAAGGTAGAATTTAAGATAATTAGGTGGTTAAGGTTGATGGAAGAGTCATGTACATATTTGGCTAAGTTGATAGCTGTTAATAAATCCAAAAAGGGTGTTGAAATTTTTGAAAACTTTACATCAACATGATTAATTTATATCATATCAAATTTATTGATTTAATTAATATGAAATAAATCTCTACAACATCAATTACCCCCATCTCGTTCCTAGAAGAAGAAGAAAAAAAACCCTAATTTTAAATTGCTGTAACTATTATATTCATTAATTTAAATTTTATTATTTATATGATAAACATATTATTATATTTCTAATCACGTGTCAGTTTACTATTTCAGCATAATATTAGTAGAAAAGCTTAGTTATTTTAGTTAATGAATTTGATGGTTAATGGTTAAGTCAATACCCAATTTTCGAGATTCAAAAAATATAGGGACTAAATGATCAAATTAGATAACAAAGATTACATCAATAACTTAAAACCGATAGCAAGATTTTACCTAACGAATTTAATGTTACCATTTAAGTTATGACTAAAATTCCAAAATTCGAAAAGTAAAAAATTCAAAATTAAATGATACAGAAGTACATAAACTAAAATTTACCAAAAAAAAATAAATGAAATAATAATAAAATTTGACCTAATTCTAAAGATCTAGGAAACACTATCATACCCAAAGGACGAAGCCTAGACTGTCAATTAGAAATGACAGTGAGATCTTAGTTGCATAGACCAGACAAAGATATCATAGATCAAACCTATAGCTTGGTTGTCTGAGTTTAAAGAAAAAAAAGAAGAGAAAACCGAATTCTTCAACAAGCTCGACCTATTGAACCAACCATGTTCAAGTATCCTAATACTAATTTGGAAATATCTTAAAACCAAGTTTTTTAACTAATACTGTAAAATCTCAATTTAAACTCGAGCTCGAAACTAAATAATCAAGTTTGAAATCGAGCATGAAAACCAAGCTTACTTTCACTTTCTACAAAGTAAATGAGCCTAGTCTAGCAAGCTCAAGCAATTCAATTTTTAATAAAGCTTGAAGTTTAAAAACAAAAAATTGTCCAAGCTTGAGCCGAACTTTGAGTCTCGAGGTTCAAGTCAAGCTTGAGTTTCTTATGAGTTCGGTTCAGCTCCATTACAGACCTAGTTGGGGTTTGTGATCAGCATCCAATGACTAATAAGCTTCAGTAGGATATGAAAACCACCAAAAACATTATTGTTTCTTCCATAGTATTGAGTGCTAATTTAGTCACATATTATTCCAGCATTCATGTCCAAACAAAACTATATAATTATTACATTTATAGCACATCACATAGTACATTTTACAAAATAAAAATAATAATCTTAAAGAAAGGAGAATCCCTTGCAATCATGTCATAAATCCAATGATGCTTTTGGATTTAATCCATTCCCTAGAAAGACTTAGGGCATCCCAAAACACTGTATCTTACCTTTTCTTCAAAATCAACAGAGCATGATCTTTAAAATATGAAACTGGTTTCCAAACTAGAAGAAATCATCAAACTAATAATACACTTTTCAAGAGACATGCATGCATATCAATGCTTTCACCACCACTAAATGCATAAATCCACATTCAATTTTCACATCCAATATTTCTATAAACAACCAATTGTAAGATAATTTAGCTAAGATGATAAAATAAATATATTCAACAGGATCAAATGGATTATGCTGAGGAACATAACGAAATAATAGAACCGATACAGGCCAATGGGGAGCAATAGGGACTGTAATTGAAGCAAATTACCAAAACATACAGCTGATGGAAGCTTTTCCACCTAATAGGACTAATTGTTCTTGACAAACCTTATCACAATTATAAGAAATCTAAAGCCCATTTGCGAAACTCGTACTGGCTATTAGTGATCATTCAAGTCCACAACAGTGGACCCCAAAAAGTAATCATTCAGCAATGAATTTGTCCTAAGTATGAGGAACGGGTAACAAGAATCCAGTTCGCCATACAAGCCTACGATAAGACATATCTGCATGGAGATCACAAAACTAAAATCATACTGGTCCTACATTTTTTCTCTCTCTCTCCAGTTAGTATGATAATACAATTGATGTTACAATATCGGATACGCAAAATTTAGAAGATGTAACATCAGATCATGGATGGTTATACTTGCAAAGTCGATCAATGAGAAGAATTCACAGTAGAGACTGCAGGGTAAGTAAAGAAGGATTAGAAGCATAAGTTCTCTAACATTAACTTATATATCATCTTCAATTAAATCAAAAGTCGGATGACTCTGCCTTGTCACCCCAAATAACAGTTACCAGTCTAAGCATGTAAGCATCCCGATTCTTTGAATGAAATTCGTCCCTAGCAGCAGAGATTGCTTTCTGAGGAATACATTTATTTCAGATAGAAGGTTGATATCCTTACTTTTGACCAAATGGTCATGTCACCCAATTCAACTGATTTTATTTTCCTTGTGCTAAATTTCATCGAATGACCAAAATTCTAAGCCATAAGGCATAAAAGCCAAGTTAGTATGACGCGATATCAAGGACTTTCTCCCTTAACATAGGTCTGCAAGCATAGCAAAATATTTTCCAAGAGATTCTAGCTACACCAAGATCAAAGATAACATAAAACTAATAATTGCTGCTGCAGCATCTATATAATCATTCTAATCTTTTATGACTAACAGCTACACAATTGTTTATGAACTAAAAAGTCACATTTTCATTTTCCAAAAGAAACCCATCAATAAAATGATCATCCCAAGGGTGTTTATCTCTCTGTAATAAAAATTAACAAATAAGCTATCTTCCCTTTTAAATTTGATTTATACAGTTTTAACAGTTTTCATTCTAAAGAAATTCTAACGAGAAAAGTCTTACAAACTCTATACTTGTTTAACATAATTTATAAAGCAATTAAGAGTATTTAATCATATATATTAGGATCTCTTCAATGTTCAATACTTTAAAGGAAAGGGCTTTTTCTTTCATTGATGCACACAAATACAACAATATATGTAAGTGAATGCTTATAAATGTAGTCAAGATCTTCACTAAAAGTTTCGCACTTTCAAAAATGCATTTTGCTTTTTAATATGTATTATGATGTTTACGGTGGAGTTTCAGGTTTATTATCAATTCAAATGATTAAGATTTCTGCAGCACTAGCCTGCCAGTGTTCAAAGTTCTTTGGCAATATATATTCAAATTCTCTCAGCTCAGGTCTGTGTCAGTATAATTGAAAAAGGATCATTTACAGTAATTCACTTTAGCTTTAACATAGAGAGATCAAAAGGAAACTACTTACACATTATTTGATAGAAGCAAAACAACTTCATGAATTTGCAACTGATCATGGTAACATGCAATCAACTGAAGTATTATTAGTGTTGAGTCTTACAGCAATTAATCAGTCAACGTTGGCAAATAAATGAATAATACAAAACTTAGAAGAGAAGACGCTCACTTCATCCAGCATTCAATGCCAATGTGCCTGATTGCATGACAGTGTATTAAGCAACCTGATTAAAAGCTTTCATCATGATATAAAGCATAAAAAGCTAATGACTCCAGTGTAATAGTAACTACACCTCATATTCAAGACTGAACCAGAAGAGAAGCAATATAGTCCAACTGTCATTGCTAGTAATGTCTTCTTGGAAGCTAATCTTTTGAGACGCAAACACCTATGGCAGTTGGTGTATGAGCAGTTTTGAGAGACCAGATCCAATCAAGCAAAGAAAGTGAAACCTTACATCAAAGGAAACAATTAAAGGCACTTCCTCTCCAAATGGACCAACATCATCCCTTTACCTCTCCTACGATTTAAAAGAGAGAGGACTTCTTTCCTTCCCTGCATACTGAGCTAATAAGAACACTGCAAGTACAAAGCTGATAGAATATTGGACTTAAAATTCAGATATTATAAATTCTAAAGAGCGCTCTATCTTTGCTATACCGAAACAGCATCATAACTATTCAAAGTAGTTAATGAAGTGCAGAGGGAGGACAAGTATCTATGTCATTCATACTCATTTAAAGTACACAGGTTATAATATTACATCTACTTCCAAAGTTCACGCTCCTTCTGATCTTTTAATTTGATGGAAACCAAATAAGTGAAGTGAAAAGTTGGCTATTGGGAACCCAAAATAGCAATAAAGGATTCAATGGGATTCTGTTGCAGGCCCGAGTCTGGGATCAAGTCACCAAACGAGTAGCACAAGAATCAGATTCAAATGAAGGGTCTTTGCCCTTATTTCGATTCCTATTTTTGCCTGTGGTTATTGAACTCTTAAGGGAGTTGCCTACCTTGAAACTCTAAGCGAGTTGCCTACCTTAAACTTACTGAAACTTTCAACTTTCAACTTGTATTATTCATGAATTATTTTCCTATTTAAACAGAGTTTAAAAATTAGGTAATAGATGCCAAGCCCAAATCTGATAGCATACTAGGAAAGTCTTATTTAAACTAATAAGGAAATTCTTAAAAAAAAATCAGAATTAAATCCCAAAAAACTAGAATCACATCACAATGAAATCAAAATCAGATCCCTTCTCCTACTGCTGGTTTCTTGCGTCTGGCATAGTTCTTGGCCACAAAGGCTTCGGTAACAGATTCTATATCACATTTCTGTTCAACTCCTTTTGTAACCAGCAAAATCTAACATTCCATATAGTTCCAATGATAAATTGGTAGTATATTTATATTTCTGACTTCTGAGCACCTAATTTACATAATGATTAGAACTTCAGATGCAAAACTAATCAACACATCAAGGATGGACATTTTCTCCTTTGCAAAAATAAAACATGCGATATTGCCTCACACCCACACACACACACACACACAGAGAGGGAAGGAATAAAAGCTGAATATGCAAACTAAAAACCGAACTGACATGTAATGGCTGGGATCTGTGACACTTGCAAATACAGACCAATAAATATGGTTGAAACAATGACTCAAAATGGCACTTTTAGAATAAATTTGCTGACCGAGAGCTCTAATAAACACAAAATCATATCTATCTCAAGCAACATAAAACGTAAACGAACAACTAAGTCCATTGATGTTTGGATCACTCACAAGTTCTAGATGTTCAATCCTAGTTTCTAGCTTGGATGCAATAAAATGCACTTGAAGCCACTCAAAAACTTCAAGTTCACCTTGTTTCCTTTCCTAAATCATTTTACATGTTCTATCTGTACATATTATAGACTGAGAAATCTGTCAAAAGATAGCCTACATAGTTAGCCTTGCAACAAAACAAGCATCCTTCACCTAGAATACCGAGCACCATGAAGATTAATACCTCAATCGAGGCCAGCCTAGATGATATGTAACAGGTCCCAGTTTGAACCGTCCTTAATCAACGAAATTTAAAAACATCTATCAACCAACCTGTTTTAGGTAATCATCTAAAAGCACTATAACATGATCATCCTGCCCAGTATCGAGAATGAAAATATGCACTGCTTTATGCTTCCTCCCTCCTTAGAGACCGCAAAAAAAGAGAACATATTACAAAAATCACATGGGACTAAGTAAAAAGTTATCCTACATAAATGCAGGGGAAACCACATGCGACTGAGCAAAGTCATTGAATATGTAAATGCAGGCGAAAAAGTAGCAAGAAATTTTCCAATCAAATAAACCCCTAACAAGCAATAACATTTACATGCTCACTTCAAAAGAACTAGACACTTACCATCCAGATAGTTAGGATCTTGATTATTATGTTCAGCAAAACATTACCCAGATATGTACCGACATTTGAAACAAGAATACTCAACTAGCTATAGTATTCGAGGTTTCAGCATAAAATACACAAGCATAACATGCAAAGAAACTCAACAACAACATTTAATTCAAAAAGGTTGAGGAACCAAACCTGGAGCTATTCAATTGAGACTACGAAGAAAGGTTGAATTGCGACCTTGAAACAGAACCAAATCAAATGAAAGGGTTTTAGTTTTATAGCTTTAAACAAAGTTTATATAAAAAGCATTTAAACAACAAAAGAGGCTTGTTATTTAACTCAAATTTAAGAAGCAGAGAGGTAACCATATCAGCAAATTTTGTAGTAATTGTTTGAATCGTCAGGGCTTTTTCTTTTATTGCACCGAGAGAAAATGAACGATCAGCGTCGCCATCCTTGGCCTCGAACTTTTCTTCTGCTGGTTCCCTAATGCTTTCTGTTTTTAAGTTTCACCCGTACACGTGTAAAGGAGGTAACTTCATACAACAAAATTACAACAGGATGAACGGGCGATGGGTTTACTTACGGTTAAAATTCACTGAATATTGTAGAGTGAAATAAAAAAGTAATCTAAATACACCGCTTTACTCATCTAAGTCCACTTTAAATTTCAACTTTTAGACTTAATTTAACATTATTTCACAAAATTATTTTTGAGTTAAAATGTATTTTAAGCTATAAACAGATCATTTTTAGAGTTATAAGTGCTTTTAGAAAATGTTTTTAAATTTAAAAGTAAAAGTATTTTTTCTAACTTTTACTTTTGGTAAAAGTACTTTTAGGAACAAAGAAAAATTTTAACTATTATAAAATATTTTATATAATATTTATATTAGGAATTAATTATTTTTCTATTGAAATTTATTTTAAATATATAATATTGTGTATTTAAATTTAAATTTTTTATATTTTAATATTTAAAATATAGTTTATATATTTGAATTAAATTTTATAAATAATTAATATTAATGGATTAAAAATATTTAAAAATTATATTTTATATATTAAAATATTAATAACAAATTATAATAATTTGTTTTTTTATATTCTTACTAAGATATAATAATATTAACTAATTTGAATATTATTTAAATGTATATTTATTATTTTATAACACTATGTATAATATGGATATTTTATTTCGCTAAAGTATTTTTTGCCAACAATACTAAATACTTAAATCTTAAACTAAAATTTTTAAAAATATTTCTTAAAATTATTTTTCCGCATTACTTTTAAAAACACTTCTAAAAAATAATGTTAAACTAAATCTTAAAGTCTAGGATCTTTACCAGTAGTGCCAATGCCTTCTTGACTCCTTATGGTACTTACTTATATAAGTAAAATATTTATGATTAAATTTCACTTTTAACTATTAAATATTGGAGTCGCAATTGATGTCATTGAAATTAAAATGACGTGGGTTTCGGTTAGATTTGAAGGTCAAGTTAAGCTAAAGCAAAATTTCAAACACGTTTTTTAGACTTCAAGTTCAGCCCAACTTAAAATATAGACTTAAAATTTTACTTAAGCTCGACCTAGATAAAAAATATTAAACTCGAGTCTAGTTCGGTCTTCCTATATTAATTTTTTTATATTTTTATTTGAAAATAAATTTAGAAAATATGATTCATCAAATACATTAAAAATGTTAAAGTAAATGTTTCACAAAAAATTGAAAATACATTAAAAAAATATTTATACTTAAATAACATTAAGATAGTTGCAACTTAGCAAGCAAATGTCTCTAAAATAGTAGCAAAATTAACAATAAAATAAGAATTATACAATATCCAAACAATAATAATAAACTAGTAGCAATATAATAGCAAAATAATAGCAGAAAAAAACTTTTAGGCAAATTCAAGCTAAGCTCAAGCCAAAAAAATCTTTCTCGAGGGCTAGCCCATTTAAAAAATAAGCCTTATTTTTTGTCTAATCTCATTTTCTGGGCCTATATTTTTTCCCAAACCTTCTCACTTTTCAGATAGTCCTTCGAACCTGGACGGGTGACTCAACTCATGATCAGGTCTAGTTCCGACATGTTTAAACACATATTTCCTTCTAACTTAAAATTTTGAGAAATATGAGTAAAAGTAACCATCGTATAGAAGAAAAAAAAGTTAAAATGTTATAGGTAAAAGCGAGAAAAAAAGTTGAGAAGATTATGGGTAAAAATAAACAATATATCAAATATATATATTGAATATTAGTAAAAGTACAGTTCTTGTTTTATACCTGAATAATAGGTGATGTCATTTTTATATATTTTTTGTATAAATCATATGAAAATGACTAATGATTAAGATAAAAGATTTTATTTTATATTTTTTGATCCCTTTTACCATTTTTTAACTTAAATATCATATTTTTGTATTATTTATTATAATATTTTTTTAAAACTTATTTCTTAAAATATGTTTTTTAGGGAGAATATTTTTGTTAAATCAACACAAAGTCAATGCTCTAAATATCATGAGTTAGTATTGCAAAGTATAATCAACAATTCCTTAATACTTATGAGTATCGACAGTTTAGAGATTTGAACTATGCTTAGAAAATTTATTTACCAATTCTCCCAATCAACCTATTTAACAAGTGGAAGTCAACAGAGTCAACTTCCATGCTATAAATACCCTCACTCATTTTGTTTTTCTCATTATCCACAATTTTCTTGAACTCTTAGAATGTAAAAGAACTTTTTTTTTTTTTTTGAATAATATGACTGGGCTCATAATAAAATAATAAAACAACACCCAAATAAACATTTGGGCTCAAGTTCGTCTGCCTACAAAAGCAAAACAAAACAAAGAAAAGAAAATACCTATTACCTAACCCATAACTAAAAGCAAAGAATGACAGACATTAAAGAAATAAAATAAATAGATGGAAAACAAAATGAAATCAAAGAAAATCACCCAATCACATCAGCCTGGCCATTTATTATTTTGTTCTTCTTTTTTTTAGAGAAAAATGGTCACATCAAGATTTCAAGGAAAACACATTGCAGACTACATCATCGATACAATAAGATTTTCAACTCAATTGTTTTTAATTTTGTATTTTTTTTCAAATATGTTTTTAAGATTTTGCATTTGATCATTTTTTTTTGTGATTTTACGAAAAACAAGAAGATTAAATTGTTCGTGATCGACATAATTTAAATTTCTTAAAGATTGACGAACATATTGTATAGCTCTTGAAGAGTGTTGGTTCATATATAACATCTACTATTACAAAGTTCATTATATTATTAGAGTTGCTTGTCGCCTTATTGGATAGATGGAGACAAAAACATATACATTTCATTTTTCATAAAAGGAAAACAAGTATAATGCTAAAAGATATCGCTTTAATAATTGGCATTTCAATCGATAGGGAGGCAATAATCATATCTAGTAATGTCAACTCAATATACGAGTGTCATCGATTGTTAGATGTCATCATATCTAAGGATAATATGGAGAAAAAATTAGATAGGAATTTGGTGAAGATTAACATGCCATCCACATACAGACTTATGATGACATAATCAGAACCATCTTAAAATGTACATATGCTTTTACACAATTAGCAATAAAACTAAAACTAAGAATAGTCTTACGAAATTTCTCATACCATTGTTTTGGAACTTGTTTGAGGCCATACAATGATTTTTGAGTAAGCGAACTTTGTCTTCCATACTAGGTGTCACAAAACCTGAAGGTTGCTCGGTGACACCTTATATCCAACCCAGTTAGAGGATCCGAATATAAAATGTCACATTGAAATGTCGAAACAAACTAAATTACTATTTCAATTTATTGAAATAGTAGTGAAATGGTAAATTTGTTTTTAAAAAATTCGGCAACATTTCTGCTTATTTTACATAAAACCCCTGCAAAAATTTAGATTTCACAATATATTCATATTCAAATCATCTCCCAAATCAATTCTCAACACTTCCATATTCCGAAACATACTGCAACCTAAGTATATCACATTAAAACAAGTTAATTAACTAATAATATTATTATTATAACAACCAAAAGTTCATTTTTTTTTGTCACAAAAATATATCTATAGCCAGATGACTTTACTAAAAACCAAGTACAATGCCAACTTGAAACAAAACAAAATATACAAACTTGGTTGAGTTCAGGATTTGTCGGTTGGATGCTGACAACTCTGAGTACAAAATCTCAAAATATACCTAGCCTGCATATGAAAACAAGACCATTCGGTGAGTATTAATTTCAAATGGTATTACTATAACTTACTCAATATAGCATGAAATTTAAATAATTGGACTTAGTTGATTTATTTCTTCCTTAGATCAATTCAAGTATGTTTCATATCAAAGTGTATCCAAAACATTAATATACATATGTATCCCAAACAACCAAAAGTAATATTATAACTAACCAATCTATTTTAACGAACTTATTAACATTTTTTTTTTGCTAACGGCGTGCGCAACCTTATTCGATTTTGTCTCAATTTGTCATATTGCATTACATTACCAATTTGATTCTAATCATTCTTCTTGTTCAATATTGATATTCGCTAATACATAACTCGGATCCGAACTAATTTACGAATCCTATTAATACTATAATTTAACACCTAGTGCATCATCGATACGTCCCAAACTAAACAGATTGTGCACAGCACTTATTGGTTAATCCAAAGCAATAATCGTGCCCAGCACATAGTCGGAGTAATTTTATATCGGTACATCTAACATAAACAATTCGCGCCTTGCGCTCATCGACTCAGCCTAAGTAGTAATTGTGAAAGCCACAGTTGGGACGTTTGAACAAAAATGCACCTAGCGCTCATCGACTTATAGTCTAAGCAATTATTATTACTATTATTTTACTTGATTCTTTAACTCGTTAATTATTCTCAACTTTTCCCAACAATTAATACAACAACTCATAGTCTAATTTCATTCTCAGTTCAATTTCCATTATATTGATCTCAGCAACAACTCTTCCATTAAATGTCATTTCATATTAAACATGACATGATTTGTCTCATGTTCAAGCCAAATGCATAACTTTAATAAATTATATTGTTTCAAATTATTTTGTTTTATGATTTAACTCTCTATAACAATAATCAATCTCAATATTATATATCTAGTCAGCTACTCATGTGTAACTTCCTTCATTTTGTCAACTTACCTAACAATGAAATTAAAAGGAAAAATAAATAATAAGTTGAGTTATGATGGCACTTACAGGGAATTTCAAACTACTCATCGGTGATTTTAGCTTTTTTCTTCGCTTTTGAAGAAACCGGATTGTCAATAGCTACGAATTAACATAAACAAATAACACCATCAATAATTCACCCAATTCACAGTCAATTATTATCTTAAACAAATTTAACATTTCATTCAATTTAAATTCTTAAAATCGAAACAAGCATAACTCTCCATTTTAAGCGTCAATTTATAATCTGACTTCAGTTCCTTCTATTATAGACTCTCTATTATCGATTTCTAACAAAATCTCATAACTACTTTACTTGATATCCACTTTATTTTTTCAAGTGAAAAATCTAACATCTAACTTCAAAAATCCAGTCATTTTTCATGAATAGACTAAAAATTAACATAAAAAAAATAGAAAAATTATTAATGGTAACTTTCTAAAACTTTAACGATTTTATAATTGATACACAAATTAGTTAAATTATGATTCTCCAATCTCAAAAACATAAAATTTATAAGAAAAGTAATAAATTACACTTACTAATTTGTGGATTAAAGTCTAAAACCCTAACCAAATCTATTTTGTTTCTTTTGTCCTTTTTATTTTCTTCTTGCGTACAAGGATGGAGAACACTTCTCTCTCCTTCCACTTAAACTAATTTAACTTTATTTTAGTTTTTCAATTTTTTTATAATAAATAATAACATATAACATCAACGGTTTTTTTTAGTCACAAATTTGGCATTTTTATTGCCATTCAAAATTTTTGAGCTATTAGCAATTTTAGTCTCTTTAACTATTTTCAAATTAAAATTTATAACAATCTAAATTTACAATTTAATCTTTGGACTAGATTAAATACTCAAATCAACTACATTACTTATCCTCGATTCAATTCATTTATAACATAACTCCGTAAATATTTTTATTAATTATCTACAGACTCGGTTTATTAAAATGAAACCTAAAATCGTACTTTTCGACACCACTATATCGAGTTGTTATAATTCTCCCCCTTTTAAGAAATTTCGTCATCAAAATTTACCTAGAAAAAGATAGGGGTATTGGGATTTCATTATTTCCTCTAGTTCCCAGGTCGCTTTTTCTACATTATGATTATGCCATAGAACTTTCTCCAGTGGTATACGCTTATTTTTTAGCTCTTTCATTTCTCAAGATAAGATTTTTACTGGTTCTTCCTTGTAAGTCAAATCATGTTTAACTTCAATTTCTTCTACCAGAATCACATGAGATGGGTCAGAACGGTCTCTTCTGAGCATGGACACACATCAAATATGTCATGAATCTTTTGCAATTCCGAAGGTAGAGCTAGACGATAAGCAACTGGTCCCACTCTCTCAATAATTTCATACAGTCTTATAAATCTAGGACTCATTTTCCCTAACAACCAAATCCTAGTACTTTCTTCCACGGGGAAACATTCAAAAATACTCTATCTGCCATCGAATACTCAATATACCTTCGTTTCAAGTCCGCATATAACTTTTGTCTATCGGATGTTGCTTTTAATTTATCTTGTATAAGTTTAACTACATTTTTTGTTTCTTGAATCAACTCTGGCCCGATCACCCTTCTCTCACTCAACTCAACCCAACAGACTGGCATTTTACTTCTCCGACCATACAATGCTTCATACAGAGCCATCTGAATACTTGATTGAAAATTGTTATTATACACAAATTCAGCTAACGATAAATAATTTTTCCAACCTGATTCAAAATTTATAATACAAGCACGTAACATATCTTGCAAATTTTGGATGACTCGTTCTGATTGGCCATCGGATTGAGAATGAAATGTTGTGCTAAAATTTAGCCTTGTACCTATGATTCATGCAACTGCTTTCAAAATCTAGATGTAAAACGAGGATCTAGATTGGAAATAATAGACACAGGTACACTGTGCAGTCTAACTATTTTGCGAATGTAAATTTCTGCTAACTGCGAAAGTGACCAATCTGTCCTTACTGCTAAGAAATGTGCTAACTTTGTAAGTTAATCAACTATCACACAAATAGCATTTCTTTTATCCGGTGAGGTTGGTAATCCAATGACAAAATCCATCATAACTCGCTTCCATTACCACTCAGGAATCGAGATAGGCTGAAGTAATCTAGTGGGAACCTGATATTCGGCTTTTACCCGTTGACAAGTCAAACACTTGGCAACATGTTCGACAATCTCCCTTTTCATTCCTAGCCACCAGTATAATTATCGTAGATCACGATACATTTTCGCACCACTAAAATGCATAGAAAAGACCATCGTGAGCTTCACGTAGAATTAACTCCTTCAACTCTACATTATCAAGAACGCAAAGGCGATTACGAAACTGAAGACAATCATTAGTATCAATGCTAAAATTTTCCTTATCACTCTGACAAACAAGCTTTCATTTCTCGGACAATTTCGTATCGATCAACTGTGCCTCCTTAATTTGATCGAGCAACACAGGTTTAACTTGTAATTCAGCTATTAGACTACTATCATCACCAATTCTGAGCTGAGCAAACATTGCTCGCAATTCAATCGTTGTCTTTCTACTTAGAGCATCAGCTACAACATTTGCTTTCTCAGGATGATAATTAATTACAAAATCATAATCCTTTAACAACTCAATCCAACGACGTTGTCTTAAGTTCAATTCCCTTTGAGATAGAAGATATTTAAGGCTTTTATGGTCGGTGTAGGATACGACATTTCTCACCATAGAGATATCTTCATATCTTTACAGCAAAAACCACTACAGCAAATTCTAAATCATGCGTCGGGGCAATTGCGTTCATGCAGTTTCAGTTGTCAAGATGCATATGCAATCACCTTACCATCCTGCATTAATACACAACCTAACTCATTCAACGAGGCGTCACTATAAACCATAAATTCTTTCTCAGGTTCAGGTAGGGCTAAAATTGAAGCTTCAGTTAACATCACTTTCAATTTTGCAAAACTTTTTTGACATTGTTCTGTCCAAACAAATGGCATATTATTCTGTAACAATTTTGTCATCGGTATCAATATATTGGAAAATTCGTTTACAAATCTACTATAATAGCCGGCTAGATCAAGAAAACTCCTGATATCTGACACATTCTTTAGTGCCTTCCACTGAAGAATAGCTTCAATCTTTTTCGAGTCAACCCGAATTCCTTCAGCTGAAATCACATGCCCTAGAAAAACCACTTCAGACAACCAGAATTCACATTTACTGAGCTTCCCATACAGTTGTTTCTCTCGCAATACTTGCAATACAATTCTAAGATGCTCATCATGTTTGATCTCTGATTTTGAATATACCAGAATATCATTAATAAATACCACCACAAATTGATTTAGATAAGGTTAAAATATACGATTCATGAGATCCATGAATGCCGTAGGAGCGTTCGTCAGTCTGAATGGCATTACCAGAAACTCATAGCGACCGTACCGCGTATGAAACGTTATTTTTGATACATCACTATCCTTCACCTTCAATTGGTAGTACTCCGACCTCAAGTCAATTTTAGAAAAGACTGAGGATTCCTTCAGCTGATCAAACAAATCATCGATGCGTGGTAAAGGGTATCGATTTTTAATCGTCAACTTATTTAGTTGACGATAATCAATACAAAGTCGCATAGATCCATCTTGCTTTTTAACAAACAAAACTAGAACTCCCCAATGCAAGATACAATGTCATATAAATCCACAATCCAATAAATCTTGCAATTGAATTTTCAACTCCTTTAATTTTGTCGGTGTCATTCGATATGGAGCTATTGATACAATGGTTGTATCAGGAAAAACTTCATCGCAAACTCAACTTCTCGATCAGGTGGTAATCCCGGTAATTCCTCCAGAAACACATTAGAAAACTCGCATACCGTTCGAATTTTGCTTATCTGTCCCTCCTCCAAATTTGAATTAATGACATAGGCTAGGAAAGCTTCACAACCTTAATTCATGAGCTTATTAGCTTAAATTAATGAAAGGACGCGAGTCGAACCGTTCGATCTAATACCATTTACTTCCATTATCTCTCCATTTGTACCTTGGATTAAAAATTTCTTCCTACGACAATCTAGAATTACACCATATTCTATCAACCAGTCCATATATAGAATTATATCGAAATCACCGAATGGCATGATTAATAAATCAACAGGGAAGAATATGTTTTGGATTTCCAATGGACATCGCTTACAAACTTAATCAACTAATACGGTTTGTCCTAAAGGACTCGTTACCACCATTGCTATACTTGACATTTCCGACTTTAAATTGTTCCTTTTAACAAAACTAGCATTTATAAAGGAGTGAGATGAACCAAAATCAATCAAGGTATATACAGGTACTGAACATAAAAGAAATATACCTGCTATGACATCTGTAGCATCACCCTCTTCACAGGTCCGCACAACATAGGCCCGTGCTGGAGCTCTGACCTCTAATTGCTGAGTAGCAGAGCCCGTATCTTTCCTCTGAATCCCTCGTGAAACAGAACCACTACGAGGATTTCCTCGGCCCCTAGCAGAAGGAGTGGACCTCTGAACTATCATTGGAAAAGTATCTTCATTTTTCGAACAATCCCGAGCAAAATGTTCCAAAGATCCACATCGAAGACAAGCTTTTTTCAACTTCCAGCATTCACTTCGGTGCTTTTTCCCACAATGAACACATGCTGGAATATCAGAATCTCTTGCAGGACCTCTCACGCTACCCATTGATACCGACGGTTGACGATCTCGAGCTCTGTCAAGTTTAGAAATTTTGAGGTCGTTCTAGACTCACGAGTTTCTTTAGCTCTCTTAAATGTCTGATACGAACTAGAAGTCCCCGCTCGTTTCCCAATAGCTCGAGAGAATTCAGATTTCTTATCAAGACCCAAGACTTGTTCTACCATTTTAGCTCGTTCAGTCAAGTCAACAAACTCCTTAATTCTATGAGAAACCAATTGAACTTTGAGTTCATCTAGCAATCCTTGAAGGAACTGTTTACAACTCTCTTCTTCTGTTGGCACAAGCTCCGAAGCATATTTACTAAGTCGAAGAAACTCACGCTCATAATCCATCACAGACATCTCACCCTGCTTCAATGTTAAGAACTCATGTTTTCGGTCTTCCAAATATAATTCGCCAACATATTTCTTTTGAAATTCAGACTGAAAAAATTCCCAATCAATCTGATCCGTTGATACATGACGGGTAACTGTCTGCCACCATAGATACGCCTCTTCTTTCAAAAGAGAGACAGCGAATGTGACACATTCTCGTGGAGTACACTCGAGCTGTTGCAATACTCGATTTGTTGATTCCAACCAAGCTTCAGCTGATGATGGATCGATCCCTTTTAAACCCATAAATTCTGTGGCACCATATTTTCGCAATTCTTTTATCAGTGCTCGTCGAATTACTGACACTAGAAAAGCTGTAGGAGTAGCTCCAGCTACTTGTTGAAGAGCTTCTGCTACAACACGGAGCAAGTTTTCATCACTATGACTCTCGGGTCTAGGTTTAGCATCTCTAAGCTGTTGAGCACCAGCTGAGTCCATAACAGGTGTTTCTGACCCAATTCTACTTTCATTCTCAGCGAAAGAACCACCGTTATTTACATCATGTTCAGCTTCATTTCTGACTTCTACAAACATCCTTAGCTATAAAACAGGAAAAAAAATTTAAAAGTTATAATCAACATCCAAATCCTGACTCCAACTTGACTTAACTTTGGCATGTACTTTTAGACTCAATTCTTAACTCGATCTAATCCGAGAATTGACTAAACCTATAGCTCTAATACCACTAAATGTGACAACTTATATCCAACCCAGTTAGAAGATCCGAATATTAAATGCCACATTGAAATGCCGAAACAACCTAAATTACTATTTCACTTTATTGAAATGGTAGTGTAGTGGTAAATTTGTTTTTAAAAAATTCGAAAGCATTTTTACTTATTTTACATTAATCCCCCTGCAAAAATTTAGATTTCACAATATATTCATATTCAATTCATCTCCCAAATCAATTCCCAACACTTCCATATTTCAAAACATATTGCAACTAAGTATATCACATTAAAACAATTTAATTAACTAATAATATTATTATAGCAACCAAAAGTTAATATTTTTTTTTTGTCACAAAAATATATCTATAGCCAAATGACTTTATTAAAAACCAAGTACATGCAACTTGAAACAAAACAAAATATACGAACTTGGTTAATTTTAATTTTAAGATATGAGTCCTTATATTTTAATTTTAAGATATGAGTTACCAAACGAGCAGCAGAAGAATCAGATTCGAATGAAGGGTCTTTGCCCTTATTTCGATTCCTATTTTTGCCTGTGGTTATTGAACTCTTAGGAGTTGCCTACCTTGAAACTCTAAGCGAGTTGCCTACCTTAGACTTACTGAAACTTTCAACTTTCAACTTGTATTATTCATGAGTTATTTTCCTATTTAAACAGAGTTTAAAAATTAGGTAATAGATGCCAAGCCCAAATCTGATAGCATACTAGGAAAGTCTTATTTAAACTAATAAGGAAATTCTTAAAAATAGAATCAGAATTAAATCCCACAAAAATAGAATCACATCACAATGAAATCAAAATCAGATCCCTTCTCCTACTGCTAGTTTCTTGCGTCTGGCATAGTTCTTGGCCACAAAGGCATCGATAACAGATTATATATTACATTTCTGTTCAACTCCTTTTGTAACCAACAAAATCTAACATTCCATATAGTTCCAATGATAAATTGGTAGTATATTTATATTTCTCACTTCTGAGCACCTAATTTACAAAATGATTAGAACTTCAGATGCAAAACTAATCAACATATTAAGGATGGACATTTTCTCCTTTGCAAAAATAAAACATGCGATATTGCCTCACACCCACACACCAACACACAGAGAGGGAAGGAATAAAAGCTGAATATGCAAACTAAAAACCAAACTGACATGTAATGGCTGGGATCTGTCACACTTGCAACACAGACCAATAAATATGGTTGAAACAATGACTCAAAATGGCACTTTTAGAATAAATTTGCTGACTGAGAGCTCTAATAAACACAAAATCATATCTATCTCAAGCAACATAAAACGTAAACGAACAACTAAGTCCATTGATGTTTGGATCACTCACAAGTTCTAGATGTTCAATCCTAGTTTCTAGCTTGGATGCAATAACATGCACTTGAAGCCACTCAAAAACTTCAAGTTCACCTTGTTTCCTTTCCTAAATCATTTTACATGTTCTATCTGTACATATTATAGACTGAGAAATCTGTCAAAAGATAGCCTACATAGTTAGCCTTGCAACAAAACAAGCATCCTTCACCTAGAATACCGAGCACCATGAAGATTAATACCACAATCGAGGCCAGCCTAGATGATATGTAACAGGTCCCAGTTTGAACCGTCCTTAATCAACGAAATTTAAAAACATCTATCAACCAACCTGTTTTAGGTAATCATCTAAAAGCACTATAACATGATCATCCTGCCCAGTATCGAGAATGAAAATATGCACTGCTTTATGCTTCCTCCCTCCTTAGAGACCGCAAAAAAAGAGAACATATTACAAAAATCACATGGGACTAAGTAAAAAGTTATCCTACATAAATGCAGGGGAAACCACATGCGACTGAGCAAAGTCATTGAATATGTAAATGCAGGCGAAAAAGTAGCAAGAAATTTTCCAATCAAATAAACCCCTAACAAGCAATAACATTTACATGCTCACTTCAAAAGAACTAGACACTTACCATCCAGATAGTTAGGATCTTGATTATTATGTTCAGCGAAACATTACCCAGCTATGTACCGACATTTGAAACAAGAATACTCAACTAGCTATAGTATTCGAGGTTTCAGCATAAAATACACAAGCATAACATGCAAAGAAACTCAACAACATTTAATTCAAAAAGGTTGAGGAACCAAACCTGGAGCTATGCAATTGAGACTACAAAGAAAGGTTGAATTGCGACCTTGAAACAGAACCAAATCAAATGAAAGGATTTTAGTTTTATAGCTTTAAACAAAGTTTATATAAAAAGCATTTAAACAACAAAAGAGGCTTGTTATCTAACTCAAATTTAAGAAGCAGAGAGGTAACCATATCAGCAAATTTTGTAGTAATTGTTTGAATCGTCAGGGTTTTTTCTTTTATTGCACCGAGAGAAAATGAACGATCAGCGTCGCCATTCTTGGCCTCGAACTGTTCTTCTGCTGGTTCCTTAATGCTTTCTGTTTTTAAGTTTCACCCGTACACGTGTAAAGGAGGTAACTCCATACATCAAAATTACAATTAGTATAAATGGGGATGCGTTTATTTGATGTAAAAATAAGGATGATAGTGAAATTAAATGTTGTAGTAAAAGGTAAAAAGTAATTTAAATATACCGTTTTACCCATTCAAATCCAAATTAAATCTCAACTTTTAGACTTAATTTACCAATACTTTTCAAAATTATTTTTAAGTTAAAATTATAAAGTATTTAATATAATATTTATATTAGGTATTAATTACTTTTCTATTAAAATTTATTTTAAATATATAATATTATGTATTTAAATTTAATTTTTTTATATTTTAATATTTAAAATATAATTTATATATTCGAATTAAATTTTATAAATAATTAATATTAATCACTTAAAAAATATTTAAAAAATACATTTCATATATTAAAATATTAACAATAAATTATAATAAATTATTTTTTATATTCTTACTAATATATAAAAATATTAACTAATTCGAATATTATTTAAATATATATTTGTTACTTTATAACACTTGTCTAAAATGGACATTTTATTTCGTTAAAGCACTTTTTACCAACAATATTAAACACTTAAATATTAAATCAAAATTTTAAAAAATCCTTCCCAAAATTATTTTTCGTAGTACTTTTAAAAGCACTTCTAAAAAATAATGTTAAACTAAATCTTAAAATCTAGGATCTTTACCAATTGTGTCAATGCCTTCTTGACTCTTATGGTACTTAATTATATATGTAAAAAAATTATGATTAAATTTCACTTTTAACTATTAAATATTGGAGTCGCAATTGATGTCATTGAAATTAAAATGACGTGGGTTTATGTTAGATTTGAAGGTCAAGTCGAGCCAATGCAAAATTTCAAACACGTTTTTTAGACTTCAAGTTCGGCCCAACTTGAAAAATAGATTTAAAATTTTACTTAAGCTCAACTCAGATAAAAAATGTTAAAATTGAATCTAGTTTGGTCCTCCTATATTAATTTTTTATATTTTTATTTGAAAATAAATTAAAAATATAATACATCAAAAACACTAAAAATATTAAAATAAATGTTTCACAAAAAATTGAAAATACATTAAAAAAAAGTTTTTATATTTAAATAACATTAAGATAGTTGCAACTTTGCAAGCAAATATCTCTAAAATAGTAGCAAAATTAACAATAAAATAAAAATTATACAATATTCAAATAATAATAACAAACTAGTACCAATATAATAGCAAAATAATAGCAGGAAAAAACTTTTAGGCAAATTCAGGTTGGGCTCAAACCAAAAAAATCTTACTCGAGGCCCAGCCCATTTAGAAAACGAGCCTTATTTTTTATCCAATCTCATTTTTTGGGCCTATATTTTTTTCCCAAATCTTCCTACTTTTTAGATAGGCCTTCGAACCTGGATGGGTGACTCGACCCATGATCAGGCCTAGTTCCGACATGTTTAAACACATATTTCCTTCTAATTTAAGAATTTGAGAAATGTGAGTAAAAGTAACCACTGTATAGAAAAAAAAAGTTAAAATGTTATAAGTATAAGCAAGAAAAAAAATTGAGAGAATTATGGGTAAAAGTAAACAATATATGAAAAATATATATTGAATATTAGTAAAAATATCGTATCAGTTCTTGTATTATAATGTCATTTTTATATATTTTTTGTATAAATCATATGAAAATGTGATAAAAGATTTTATTTTATATTTTTTAATCACATTTACCATTTTTTAACTTAAATATCATATTTTTGTATTTTTTATTATAATATTTTTCCAAAACTTATTTCTTAAAGTAAGTTTTTTTAGGAAGAATATTTTTGTCAAATCAACACAAAGTCAATGCTCTAAATATCATGAGTTAGTATTGCAAAGTATAATCAATAGTACCTTATCACTTATGGGTGTCGAGAGTTTAGAGGTTTGAACTATGCATAAAAATTTTATTTACCCATTCTCCTAACCAACCTATTTAACAAGTGGAAGTCAACAACCATAACAACATGTTTGGTTCAATGTAAAGGCATAGCCATTACAACCCTATTCCATGTGCCCACCCTAAACACATGTTTGGTTGAATGGAATGCCCTATTACGCGCTTATTCCATTACGGGCATATGCAATGAAATATCTGTTTTTTATTCTGTTTCTTCACCACCGATTAGTCATTCGATGTTTAAGGAGAACTTCACGCTCCCCACTTTGTCCTCTCCCATTTTCTCACCTGAAAAAAGCGGACGGACAATCCTTCATCGCAGCGTCAGGTAAAACATTTTCTTCTTCCTCCGTTCCTTCTATATTCCTCTCTTTCAATTTTTCTGCCTTCTTTTTTCTGCTTTCTTTTTCTTTCTCTCAATAGTATTTAAGGAGACCCAAAGATTTCCCCTTCACCCCCTCAACATTTCACTTCAAAATCATCCATTTGCTTCTTCAATATTTACAAGGCAATTCATCCATCTCCTCCTTTTTTAACTCTAAAATATTTGATTTTTTAAGTTATAGTTCTTTTTAACTTTTTGTCTTGCGTGTGCAGCTTGCAAGCAAGGAAAAAATAGAGAAATAACTAGCAAGACTGTAAGTTTAAGCTTTGCTTGTTTATTAAAATTTTGTTACGTGTTATTTTTCCATGAAATTTAATATGAATAATTGTTTTAATTTGATTTAGGGTAGTGTTGATGAATTGAATAGAGGATATTTTGATGATATGTCTGAGCTAAAACAATACGGTGGTAAGGTATTAACTGATTTGTTCTTTTTATATACATATAGCCTATATCATTTACAAATCTGTTCAAATTAGTTGAATTGCAATTGATTTTTAAGTAAAATTAATGTTACTTTTTGTAAACATTTTAATTGTTAGTTTTTTTCTGGAAGATGCGCTGGCAAATAAGATTCTAATTCCCAGAATTGCAGCAAGGAAGTTTCCTGCCGTGGATGTTATATGTTCTCATGGTAGAAAATCAAAGCTGCCGATTGTTTTTGATGCAAGTGGCATTGATGCTAGCAAGTTGGTTGTCCCTGAAGCATCTTTAGTCTGTCTATCATTTAGAGCAAACTCTCAGGTATGGTTTCTTTTTTTTGTGTTTGTTTTGGATTAAATTTATGTATTTCTTAGTGATGTTATAAATCTTCCATTTTTATCATGATAAGAGAATGTTGAATAGATAGTGCATTGCTTTAAAGTTGTGATAAAAGGCATATCAGCGACTCCATGGCAATGGAGGGGTTAGCACTAAATTGCAATCATGAAAACAACAAAAACATGAGAAACAAAATATGTTGTTGATTGCTAACTTTTGTTTTCTCTTGTTTCTGGTTATTATTGTTGATGATGCATTTTAACTCCTTTTCCTTGTCAGGCTATGGTCAATTCTTGGAGCAAGCCTTTTTATGACGCCTTTAGTGAGTCCAAGAGCATATAGCTATATGAGGTTCTATATTCTTGCTATTTAACTTTTCATTCCTTTTTGGCATGTGTGGTGAATCAACTATTCTCAGTTTTCTGTTGCTAGAAAGAACTTATAGTTACATGCATCTGTAGTCAATGATAATAACAAACAAATAAAACAACAAACAATAATAGAAGATAACCATGTTGGTATGACTTATGAGTTATGACCGTCCTAGTTGAGTTTATAGCTCATCAGATCAGCCTATAATTAATAATGCAGTTGTCCTTTTATTTATTGTATTTGAATGGAAATTCTTGGCAGCTGATTTTATGTTTTATATAAGTTATTTGTTAAAATACTCGTGTTTGGAAATTATTATATGTTGCTAAATGATAATATATTTGTTGTTATCATGTATCTTTTGTAGACTCTTGGCTCTTATGCTTGACTCTTGGCTAAGTAAGAAGAGTTGTCATCGCTTTTTTATTGCACAAAAGTTATTCTGGAGCAAAAATAGGTAGCCTGGCATGTTTTAGGTACCGTATTATCTTAATGGGTTAATCTCTATTTTTGCATTCAAGGGATACTAGTGTCAAATGAAAATAATGATGTGCTTTGTTGGAAACATGGTATCGTTTGCTGTTTTCTTTTAGATTTCTGCAACCAAGCAAAGCCATAGGTTTTCCATTTTGGGAGAGCGAGTGAAAAGCAAAGAAGTATCTTTATGCTAGTGTCAGTTTTATTTCAACTTCACTTTCTTATATTCTAGTTTTGTGTCAAACTTAAGTTATATGCCTATCAATATCCCATTGATTTTACTTGCAGATACTTTTGGCTTGCCTGGATTAGCTTAGTTCTTACACTAAAAGCCTGTTGGCTCAACAGGATAAACAAGTTCACAGTTTTGAGAGACCTCAATTTTGTTGCAAAAAGCCTTGGTGTTGAGTTTTTCAAAGGTACTGTTATGGTATAATAATCTTCCCATTACTGATGATGTGTAGTGTTGAATGAATTTTATTTTATTTTCTTCAACAATTAGAGTAAATTGTATTTATCTCTTCGATATTGAGCCAGATGGCAAAGCTGTTGAGGGAATATTGTTATGGAGCATGGGGATTTAGTGTACAAAGTAACTAAGCAGATAAATAGGCAATTCCAGGGAAACTTAAATTGGAAGCAAAGCTTTTTTATTTTAAGTACATTGATGAATCAATTTTTAATCAAATAAATCAAGCTTCATCCGAAAGAGAAGTATTTAACTTGTAACACCAAAAAAAAAAGGGTGAGAGATGATGCACCTGCAACAAGAGAAAAGCCCCAACAATTAAAAAATGTAGGAAAAAGAAAAGCCCCAACAAACATTTTTTGTTTCTTTTAGTTGAAAAAAGAAAAATAAAAAGGTGCTTTTTCTTTTGGATGCTTTGTGACTTTTTTTTAAATAAAAATTGTGTTTAATACAATTAATTAGTTTTAGATTATAACACATGTAAAAATTCTTATATAAAAGTTATGTAAATAATAAATGAAACTTTAGTTGAACTCATAAAATTGAGATAACTTGAGAAGCAATGTATTCAAATAATAGTGTACTATTTTAAAATATAGTAAATAAAAATTATTTAAATTATTTAAATATAATTAAATATAAAAATAAAAACATTTTAATATAATTTAATATAAAAATAATTATATTAAGAATATTATTAAATTATATTTAATAATAATTATATTAAAATATGGTTAAATTATTTATTTTTATTTTTATTAAATAATATTTAATAATAATCTTATTAAAATTTAATACACATATCTAAAAAAAATTCTACTAAGCGTATTATGGTCATTTTAGCTTTTTTCTTTATGCTATTACATATCTATTCTATTCAACTAAACACAATAATACTATTACAATTCTATTCGATTACATTCAAACAAACAATTGAATTACTGATTACAGCTCTATTCCATTACAGCTTTATTCCATTACAACTCTATTTCATTACAACCATATTCCATTCTAGTGAACCAAACGTGCCCTAAGAGTCAACTTCCATGCTATTAATACCCCCACTCATTTTGTTTTTCTCCTTATCCAAAATTTTCTTAAACTCTTAGACCGTAAAAGAACTTTTATTTTGTTCTTTTCTTAGAGAAAAATGGTCACATCAAGATTTCAAGGAGAACACATTACAGACTACGTCATCGATACAGTAGGATTTCCAACTCAATTATTTTTAATTTTGTAATTTTTTTCAAATATGTTTTTAAGATTTTGCATTTGGTCATTTTTTTGTGATTTTTCAAAAAACGAGAAATCAAATTGTTCGTGGTCGACATAATTTAAAATTCCTGAAGATTGATGGACATATTGTATAGCTCTTGAAGAGTGTTGGTTCATATATAACATCTACTGTTACAAAGTTCATTATATTATTGGAGTTGCTTGTCGCCTTGTTGGATAGGTGGAGACAAAAACATATACATTTCATTTTTCATAAAGGAAAACAAGTATAATGCTAGAAGATATCGCTTTAATAATTGGCCTTTCAATCCACAGGGAGGCAATAATCATATCTAGTAACGTCAACTCAATGTACGAGTATCATCGATTGTTGGATGTCATCCTATCTAAGGATAAGATGGAGAAAGAATTAGATAGGAATTTGGTGAAGATTAACATGCCATCCACATACAGACTTATGATGTCATAATCAGAACCAAACATCTTAAAATATACATATGCTTCTGCAGAATTAATAATAAAACCAAAACTAAGAATAGTCTTATGAAATTTCTCATACCATTGTTTTGGAGCTTGTTTGAGGCCATACAAAGATTTTTGAGTCTGCAAACTTTATATTCCATACCAGTTGTCACAAAACCTAAAGGTTGTTCTATGTAAATCTCCTCGTCCAAATCACCATTCAATAAAGTTGTCTTCACATCCATCTGATGTACCAGCAAATTGTGAGTGGAAGATAAAGTAAACAAAATATGAATGGTTGAGATCTTAGTCATAAGAAAGTATGTATCAAAATAATATACTCCAAATTTCTAAATGAACCATTTTACAAATTGTCTTACCTTATACCTCTGTATTGATCCATCTGGTCTAAGTTTCTTTCTAAAGACTTATTTTTTTCTAATAGGTCTAAAACCTCTAGGCAAGTCTACTAGTTCCCAAATGTGATTAGACATGATAGACAACAGTTCATTATTAATGACATCTCTAAAAAAACTAGCATATATTGATTTTATGGCTTCATCATAGGTTTTTAAATCTTCATCTATTACAATTACATGATCTATAGAATCACTTATCAAGTCTAAATCATTAATCTCAGTTACAAAGGAAGTAAGAAAATCATGTCCGAAACTAGTGAAAGTCCTTTGTTTTTTACTCCTCCTAGATTCAACATCATTATTATGAACGCCTCTATTATGTGTACTAGAGGAAGAAATATGCTCATCTAACTGTATATTAGTACTTATACTAGATTTATTTAAAGGGAACACATTCTCAAAGAAAACAGGATCTCTATACTCACGTATGGAATGATCATGCAACGATATGAATCTGTATGCAACACTATTTAGAGCAAACATTAATAGTTTTAGTTCCGATAGTGCTCTTTTTAAAAGCAAGCAAGCCCACTTTTGCTAAGCACCCCCCATATTTTCAAGTATTGCAGATTAAGGGTATAACCTTTCCACAATTTATATGGGGTACAGTCTAATTTTTTATGAGGCGCTCTATTAAGAATATGGTTTGCAGAAAGTACGATCTCCCTGCCCCCACTGTCAGGTAAATCAAAACTTAATAGTAAAGTATTCATCTTTTTTTTTAAAGCTTTGTTTTTCTTTCAGCTATGTCATTCTGCTGTGGGAAATAATGAGTAGAAAACTCATGTATAATGTCACCTTTCTCATAGACCTCTTTTAAGGAAATTAGTGTCATATTCATCACCTCTATTGAATCTAAGACGTTATTCTTCTATCAAACTGGTTTTCTACTTCTACTTTATAAAAAAGTGTTAAATATGACTCCTATTTTCAGTCAAATTTTAGAAATAATATTTCATTTAAACTCTGTTTACTTGTTTCAATCAAACACTGATTAGTTTAGATTATTTTATTATTATTTGACCTATGAATTTAGCCTATAAATAGGCTCTTTTACAACCTTAGAAAAAATACCCATTAGAGATTAGAACTCATAACACATTTAGAGAATTTTGTGTTACGTTCTGTAGGTTCTTTATTTTTCGGGTTTTTGGGGTTTAGTTTTTATCTCCATCTTTTGTACTCTTTGTTCTTTTGCCATTATAATAAAATTATCTTTACCTGTGGTTTTTTATCCTCTTTGGAGGGGTTTTTCCACGTTAAATTTGTGTGTTCAGTTTCTCAATTTATTTCGCTATTTTTTCTTGTTCGTTGCTTAATCGGGTCGATCCTAACAAGTGGTATCAAAGCTAGTTCAATTTTCATAAATCAGATCATTCAGATATGGCAACAACAAGGTTTGAAATTGAGAAGTTCGATGGTGAGACAAATTTCAATTTGTGGCAAGTTCGAATGATGGCAATTCTAGTTCAATCCGGTTTGAAAAAGGTTGTTATCGGGAAAAAGCCTGAGAATCTAAATAAAACAGAATGGGAAGAGCTTGATGAAAAGGCTTTGTCTGCAATCCAGCTGTGCCTCGCGAATACGGTATTGTAGGAGGTATTGATGGAGAAGACTTCATCCGCCTTATGGAAAATGTTAGAAACTCTTTATGCGACTAAGTCTCTGGCTAACCGTTTAGTGTTGAAACAACGTCTATTTACGTTTCGCATGAACGAATGTGAGGTTCTTAGAGATCACATCAGTCAATTTATTACTCTTTTAAATGATTTAAAGAATGTTGAGGTTCATATTGACGATGAAGATCAGGCTATGCTATTATTGTGCTCTTTACGCCCTTTATACAAGTCTTTCAGGGAGACCTTGATTTATGGCAGAGAGAAACTCTCATTCGAAGATGTGAAGGGTCATTTGTTGAGTAGAGATAAACTTGACAATGAGTTTCATTTGGATAGCAAGGTAGATAGGCAACCTTCCGTTTTGGTTACATCAAAGAAACGAGACAAAATGTGTCGCTATTATAAAAAGTTAGGTCACGTCAAAGCAGATTGTTATAAACTGCGAAATAAAAAAACTGTTGAGAGTAACAAGGAAGGTGTAGCTGGTGCTAATTTGGCTGATGAAAACAGTGATAATTTCTTGTTAGTGGCAACGTGCGATAACTCCAAGCTCAAGTCCGAGTGGATCCTAGATTCGGGATGTTCTTTCCACATGTGTCCCAATAGAGAATGGTTCTCT
Source organism: Gossypium longicalyx (assembly GCA_025698465.1). Lineage (NCBI taxonomy): Eukaryota > Viridiplantae > Streptophyta > Magnoliopsida > Malvales > Malvaceae > Gossypium > Gossypium longicalyx. The sequence continues at coordinate 2,561,595 of CM047001.1, read as the reverse complement.
ACATACAGTTCGGTTGAAAGTGGAGTTGTGCGCATGGGAAATGATTCATCTGGTAAGGTAATTGGTATTGGTACTGTTAAAATTATGATACATGATGGGACGATTATGACACTCTCAGATGTCAGGCATGTACCTGATTTACGAAAGAATCTCATCTCATTGAGTATTTTAGACTTGAAAGGATGCAAAATCAACATCAAGTCGAACGGCATTAAAGTATCTCGTGGAGCTCTCGTTTTGTTAAAAGGTAAGAGAACCGGCAGTTTTTATATTCTGGAGGTTCTACAGTGATCGGTGAAATCGAACGTCCCTTGTCCGTTACGGAGTCGAAGTCAACTCATTTGGAGCGGAGGCAACTTGGTCATAGGAGGGAAAAATGTATGACCGTTTCGTTGAAGAGAGGTTCGCTTTTGGATATAGGTTTTAAAAAGTTAGTGCATTGTGTTCGTGAAAATTAAACCCGGGTTAGTTCTGATTTGGCAGTGTACAAGTCGAAGGCTAGAAGTCTTCCAATTTTTAAGCACAAATTTGACTCAGTTAATTCCCTACATAGTTCAAGATAGGCTCGTGGCGGGCTTTGTCAAAGATGGGATTGTGGAAATATGAGTCAAGGTGGAGATTTGTTAAATGTGACTCCTATTTTCAGTCAAATTTGAAAAATAATATTTCAGTTAAACTCCGTTTACTTGTTTCAATCAAACACTGATTAGTTTAGATTATTTTATATTATTTGACCTATGAATTTAGCCTATAAATAGGCTCTTTTACAACCTTAGAAAAAATACCCATTAGAGATTAGAACTCATAACACATTTAGAGAATTTTGTGTTTACGTTTTGTGGGTTCTTTGTTTTTTGGGTTTTCGGGGTTTAGTTTTTATCTCCATTTTTTGTACTATTTATTCTTTTGCCATTATAGTAAAATTATCTTTGCTCGTGGTTTTTTATCCTCTTTGGAGGGATTTTTCCACATTATATTTGTGTGTTCAATTTCTCAATTTATTCTGCTATTTTTTTTCGTTGCTTAATCGGGTCGATCCTAACAAAAAGAAAAGTTTTATCAGCTTTATCTTTTGATCTTAGAAGATAAACTTTTGTATATCTAGAGTAGTCATCTACAAATGTGATATAATAGTGTTTTTCACTCTTACTTTTTGTGTTTTTAAAGTATGCTAGATCAGTATGAACTAACTCTAGAAGTTCAGTCTTCCAATCAGTAACAGTTTTTAAGGAAGGTCTAGCATGCTTTGCTTGAACGCAAATTTTGCATTTATTAGAGAGTAGATTCATTTTTATGAGCTCTTTTAGAGAATGAATATTCACATGATCTAATCTAGCACGTCTCATATCAAAGGATTCAACAATATAAGCAGAAGTTGTGACTTTATTATTATCATTAAATATAATCTTAATCACAAATAAACCTCCACTCAGATAATCTTTCCCAACATAATATTCATTACAGGAACGTACAAGTTTATCGGAATCAAAGACTAATTCAATGCTTGCCTTATTCAGTTGGAATAAACACAAATGATATTGTTCTTCTCGAAGCAGAAATTTAGCCAAAAAAACTACTAAAAGAAACAGACGAGAGAAAAAAAATAACCGTTGTTTGCTTGTGTTGTGTAAAATGAGAAGAATGACCAACTATTTATATTGTTTTCCGAAAGAGAAAAATGGTAAAATAATAGCCTCAATTTTCAAAAATAGTAAAAAATTTTCCTCAACTAAAAATATTATCTGCATTAAGTGAAAATATTTTTTGCATTGCCAACACTATATAGTTAAATTATGTGATAAGATGAAATTAATGAGTGTGTCTTGGAATAAAATGATTAAAAGATTAAATGGTTGTTTAGATGCGAGTGGAATGAGTGATTGATTATAAGTTTAACTATAAATGATTGAATACTTTAATATCAAGACAGCACTAAACTATAATGTCTTTAGTGAGAAAATAGAATTAGGATAATGATTTTCTTTTGGTTTAAATATGTCATAGGTTTTTTATTCTCTTTTAAAAATTTTAATTTATTTTTTATATTTTAATTTTAAGATATGAGTCCCTATAATTTTTTTATTTAAAATTTTGTCTCTCCATCAATTTTGTCATTAGAGTTATGTGGTTGTTATAAAAATAAAATAACTTTTTTAACTTTTAATATTTATAGTTTTTTTGTCAACTTCATCTGTACTCTTTAAAATTATATAAATATTTTTTCGTATGTTTAATAAAAATATAAAAATTATGAAAAAGTAAAAGTCTTTAAAATATAAAAACAAAAATATTTTTAAAATGCATTTTAAATAATTTCAAAAATAGGAAACATAATAAAATCTCTTCAGATTTTAAATTATTCATTTGGTTCATATTAAATTAAATTTCTAACACTTTTCTTATTTTAAATAAAATTAATTATATATAAAAAATATTTGGGTAAACTTTAAAAATAGTCACTTTTGTTTCTCTGAGATTACATTTTAGTCACTTATATTTAAAATGTTACGTTTTAGTTACTTAGATTATCTTTTTGGTACGAAGTGGTCACTCTACTATTAAGCTTCGTTACCTCCCTAACGGTAACCCTACGTGACAGTCCAGTCCAAATTGGTTTTAACTGCAACTTCAATATTCAGTTGTTGGGATGAAAATAGTTTTTAATTAAATAAATTTAATTTAGATTGCCATGTAGGACATCCAAGTTGGCATTTAAAATTCATTTAGATTGTCACGTAAGATCGCTGTTAGGGAGGTAACGGAGTTTAATGGTAGAGTGATCACTTCGTAACAAAACGATAACGTAAGTGACTAAAATGCAACATTGCAAACATAAATAACTAAAATGTAAACCGAGGTAAATACTAAATTTAATTATAAAAAATATATAAAATACCAAGATATAGTAATTTGTAAAAGTAAAAAATACTTAATGATAAAAAATCTAAGACTGCATCACTATTGTAAGTACCAAAAGAATCGCATTTTAGGAATCCATAAATATAATGGGAAACGAGATTACAGTAGATAAATGACGCAAAATGTAAATTCAAATCCATTAGATTAGATACACCGAAATAAAAAATAATAATAAAAGAATTAAATAATTATTGGGTTTGAAATTTTTTTTAAAAGTTAGTAATTAAATTTAAGAATTGTTTTTATATTGCGGTCTGAATTTAGTAAATCGTAAGATTTTTAAGAAAATATTAGTAGATTTATTCATATATTAGGCTACCCGCTCAAGTTCGAAGGCCGGTTCGAAATTTGATAGGATTTGGATAAAAATATAAGATTTAAAAAATGAGCTTGAGCAAAAAAAAAAAATTAGATCTGTTTAAAATATGGGTTAGGCTCGAGCTTAAACATTCAAGGCTCGAACCCGACACGACCCGTTTTAAGTTTATAATACTTGATATTATGTTATTTTTATATGTTATGTAATTTAGAATAGATTAAAAAAATAAACCTATACTAAATATATAATATTACTCTAATGTAACTATTAAAATAATGTTAAAATGACTATAAAAAATTTTAATAAAGAAAAACGTATAAAATTATTAAATATTAGAATAATATAATATAAATAAATTTTAAAAAATAATATGGCCAGTCAAGATGTATTTGAGTTAGTTTTTTTATAAATTTAGATGGATTTGGATAAAATTTTATGTCTAGATTTCGAGTTCCTAAATAAATATAAAATATATTAATATTATACTTAAACTCAATCCAAACCTAATCTGACCCGACTTATGAATACCTCTAAATATTAAAAAAAAAAGTAAATATCAAAAAAAAATTGTTAAGTTAAAAGTCTAATTTCATATCTCAAATAGGGATTTAAAATAAAATAAAAATTCCATTAGATACACAGAACCAATTCGATATTTTGGATAACAAAAAGGGTAAAACAGTAAATGAGTTGGGCACCTCTCCCCACCCCAGGAGGCAGTTGACATTTCAAGCACTCTCTTTGAATCCAAGTCTCTCTGCCACCATCTCACCATCCGATTACTCCCTCCCACCTCTGTTCTCTCTTTCTTCCCATATTTCTCCTCTCCAAATTTCTCGTCTCTTTTTTGTCTCAAAGACAAACCCACATTCCCCACGAAATGTCGTTCGATGAAGAAGACTCTATTGAACACACCCTCCTCGTAGTTCGCGAAGTCTCCGTCTTCAAAATCCCGCCCCGCTCCACCTCCGGCGGTTACAAATGCGGGGAGTGGCTCCAATCTGACAAGATCTGGTCTGGTCGACTCCGAGTTGTCTCCTGCAAGGACCGTTGTGAGATCCGGTTAGAGGATCCCAACTCGGGTGAGCTTTTTGCCGCTTGTTTCATCCACCCGGGACAGCGCGAGAGTTCCGTCGAGCCGGCTCTCGATTCATCTCGATACTTCGTGCTCAAGATCGAGGATGGCAATGGAAAACACGCGTTTATTGGGCTCGGTTTTAATGAACGGAACGAGGCGTTTGATTTCAACGTGGCGTTGTCAGATCACGAGAAGCATGTTAGAAGAGAGAACGAGAAAGAGACTGGCGAGACGAGTGACAGTGATTCTCATATTGATATTCATCCCGCTGTTAATCATAGATTGAAGGTAGAAACTTTCTAGTCTTTTACTTTTTTACTAGTTTTAAACTTCAATTTGTGACTGATTTTAGAATGTGGGTTGATTTTCATATTTTTGAGCTAAAATTGTTAGATTAAAATTTGGTTGATTTCAGAATTTGGGGTTTTGGGTAAGTGAACAAAGGAAGAAATTTAGTTGATCCGTTGGTTCTATTCATAAGTTGAATCTAAATATTATGGAGAAATTGTGCAACATCTTTTCGGTCAATGTGCCTTCTTAAATGACTTATTTGTAATCTTTTCTTTTTTGCAGGTTCTGTTGTTCTTATAACTCTTGATTTACTGATAAAGAAATTAAGGGGTTAAATTAGATTCATCAGTCATCATTTGCACTTGGCTGTCTTTGGTTTTCTGCTCTAAAGTGTACAATGTAGTCTTAATTATTATTGTTGTCATTATTAACTGGTTTTCAATACAGTGTTCGTTTTTTACTTAGATGGATTTTGATCTTATGGTGTTTTGGGTTGTAGGAAGGTGAGACTATCCGGATTAATGTGAAGCACAAGCCATCTAGTGGAACCGGTATGCTTTCAGCTGCGGGATTGTCTGGTAGTGCAAAGCTTAAGACCTTGAGCCTTGCTCCACCACCCAGTGGTGCTGGAAAAATAAGGTCTCCTCTCCCACCCCCTCCCAATGACCCTGTTGCTGCTCGGCTTGCCTCTACTAGTCAAGGTGTTGGTCAAAGAGCACCTAAAGAAAACATGAAACAAACCAACCCATCAACATATTTTTCTCAACTAGAGGTATGCCTTTAGTATGTATGATCCTTAAACCAAATATAGATTTCGTGTGCTCTACATGCCCAAAAGATCTGCAAATTTTGATTTTTGTTTTTCTCTTGAATGTAGCATTGTTAGGGAATTGGGTATCATATTATGTTTACCACATCCACATTCATTATTTTTCGTAGCTTTTGTCAAGCAAAGTTGTGCCAACATCTATATGATTCTGTGTGTTACATAGCTTTCGCTTTTGGGTGGAAAAGCACTTTAACTCCAAAAGTCAGGTGTTCTTCATTGCTTCTACGGTAGAAAAGCACTTTTGAAACCCCAAATGCAATGAAGAACGGGGCCCTAATTGTTTCTTTGACATTGTATACATATAGCCACATTGACTTCCTTTACCTCTTACTGGCGATTGTGTTGAGCTAAATCAAATGCTTATTGTTTACAAGCGGTGGTGTAGGTGTAGATTTGGAATGGAAGCTCTGATATAAGAAAATGGAATTAACTTTAGGCTTTTAAAATATTTTCATGCTTGATCTATGGATGTTTTCTTCGGAGGCTTCTGATTTTCCGAGTAACAGAAACTCGTGTTTGGTTCCACAATTAACTCCCTTGATGACATTTACAGAGGAATCACCTTCCAGCAACCGGATCAGGATCTACGAAGACCACTGCATCAGGATGGGCAGCTTTCTAAATTTGCATTATCATTTATTCTCAAGTATGTAAGCTCTTGTGTTTGATGCTTTTGATATTTGAAAAGAAAAAGGAAATGAAGAAAGGAAAAAGGAAAGGAAAAAAGGGACAGGGTGCCTTATACTTTCATGCTTGGAAAATAATATCATATATATATGCCTCTTTCGTCTGACGTGAACCATTTATGTTTTCTTATACAATTTCAATATAATAGAGAAAATCAATAAATTTTCTGTTAAACATTGTGTGAATTGATACGTGACATGCCAAAAGTACTCAAAACTCTGCTCCCTTTTGGAATTTGCTCATTGTTCTTCCTCATCCCTCGCATCTTCTGCACAAATTTATTTATAGCCAGAAAAAGAATAGAAAACAAAACGAAACAGTGTTAGCACCCAAATATTTGTGAATAATGATTAGGAATGGCAATAAGTCAGATATTTGTATATTTTGAATTATTCGTTTATTAATGGTAAATTATTCTAAATACTATTATTTGTTGGATAACTGAATCCGTAAAAACCCAATTTTAAAAATTCTAACATTTTTTGAATATCCAAATTTGCAAAAAAATGTTAAAATTCTTTATATATATATATATATGAAAATAAAAATTATAAACATTTTGTAACAAGTGGATTTTAATATTCATATTTGCATATTTCAATTTATCTATTCACATTTATTCGGGGTCTACGATGAATGGTAATTTTAAAATTTGAATTCATAATATCCATATTCATGAAAAACATATTGAATATCCGCAACTTGAATTGCTATCCTATTCAAGGCAAACATTTAAGTTAATATATATATTTAAGAGACACGAAGGTTTCTAATAAAATTAAGAAATTTGAAAATTGATTAAGTAAATTTTTATTAATTTAGGTTAGTTTAATTTTTATTTCGCAAGTTAAAAAATTATTATTATTCAAACAGAAATGAATTTTTATTTAATTTTTTATTTTTATATAATAACATTAAGTACTTAATATTCAAATTAGTGAAGATATCTTAAAAATATTATTCGGTCCTGCTTTCTCCGCAAGGCAAGCAATCAAAGTAAAAACGCTGTCGTTTTAGCTTTTACACTTCCTTTCAAAACGCAGCCGCACATCCCCGTCTCTTTACCCCTTATAAAATTGAAACAAATAACGTGTCCCAACACATATCTTCCACGTGTAAAATTCTGTGCAAGGAGATCCAGTTCCACCAACCGTTTACGTGGCTAAATCCCAGCAATAACAATTGGAAGACATGAATATTAAAACGGCCGCAAAAACAGAAGATGTAAAGAACCGGGGGATTCACACGAAAAATGGCGGAACAAGCTTGTCGCCGATCAGGAGATGGAAAGGAAAATGGAGGAGACTCGCAAGGCATCACCGTATGCGGCATGCAATTCGCCTACGAATTACAGCATCCGCTTTTCTTCGATTTCAATCTCGACATCGCTCGTGGATCTCGTTGCCTTCTCGTCGGCGCCAACGGATCTGGTAATTTCAATTTGCTTTCGAAAAACTACGATTTTGTAAAGGAATTTTGATTCTAAATTTTTAACTGTGAGCAGGGAAGACGACATTGTTGAAAATTTTAGCAGGAAAACATATGGTGGGTGGAAGAGATGTCGTGAGAGTACTAAACCGTTCGGCTTTTCACGATACTCAACTTGTTTGTGGTGGTGATTTAGCTTATTTGGGAGGATCTTGGAGTAAAACTATTGGCTCTGCTGTTAGTAAATTGTCCTATTTCTTTTTTTAAGATTAATATCCACCATTTTCGTTTAAAACTACAAATTTACTGTGCCAAACATATGCAGGGAGAGGTTCCATTGCAGGGAGACTTCTCAGCGGAACACATGATATTTGGAGGTGAGTGCTAATTAGTCTCTTGTCGTTTGTTGCTTTCTTTACTTGCTCCTTTGTTCTCCTTTGAAATTAAACATTCTTTTTGGGTCTAAAATTATTGTTGGCAGTTGAAGGGATTGATCCTGTAAGGAGAGATAAATTGATTGAGTTGCTTGATATTGATTTGCAATGGAGAATGCATAAGGTATCTGATGGACAACGACGTCGAGTCCAAATTTGCATGGGTCTTCTTCATCCTTTTCAGGTATTTTGAAGTTATTAATATGTCATATTTGTGTGACTGATATCTTCACTTGAAGCTTTACGATTCTGCTATTGCTATAATCTACAACTGATGAAATGTAATGTACCTTAATTACCTAGTGACAAGCAAACATTCAACTGCTACCTTCCACTTCAAGCTCACATATGTTTTTGGATAATTTTGTGACTTCTAATCTGCATGATTACTAGTTTTCCTGATTTGTTTGTAACTTAAATGTTTTCTTTTACTTGATTGCAGGTTCTTTTGCTAGATGAGGTCACCGTGGACCTTGATGTTGTTGCGAGGATGGATTTACTTGATTTCTTTAAGGAAGAATGTGAGCAGGTACTGACTTCTGTTCTCTGCCCTTGCAATCACATGCTAAAGTACTGACTGGTTGTTGAATACGAATAAGGTGCTGGAACATTACTATGTTGAATATTTCTTACGAAAAGTATATAACTGATATAGCTCTTCATTATTTGGCACTTTCTTTCTGCAACAATTAGTAAAATTGATGGTTTCATTTTGATTATGGGCTTTGACTCTTAATTTTTACATAGGGCCACTTATTCGATCACCATCCACATTTAGGGCATAGATGTTTTTGTACCATTCGAGTTCTCTCATTGATGATTTCATGTTCATTCTCTAACTGATATTTACTATTGTATTAGAGAGGAGCCACAGTCGTATACGCTACCCATATTTTTGATGGTTTGGAGACATGGGCAACACATTTGGCTTACATCCAAGATGGTCAATTGAAGAGATCTGAGAAGTTAACAGAAATTAATGAGTTGAAAAGCTCAGAAAATTTGCTCTCTGTTGTTGAAGCCTGGCTTCGCTCTGAAACCAAGTGTGAGAAAAAGAAATCGTCCAATTCCCCTGCCCAAGTCCAGAAGTCTTCGCCTTTTGGTACTTCGCCTTTCATGTCGTCAAGGCACATGGCATACTACCGTTGATCTTTCTGAATCCAGCTGTTTTTCAATAATTTTTGAAGGCCAAAACCAGATGCACGAGCGGAAAACTTTCTTTCTAGTCATCTTCTATTAACGTAGAGTTCGCCATTATGGATTTATATACTTGTTAGCTTGCGGTTGCCTGATGGATGGCTTCGTATATTCTTTTGGCAGCTTTGTTTAAAAATGAAAATTGTGAAACTGATGGTCTGTCTTTAGCAAATAGTTTTGTAATTTATGATCCACCTTGGTAGTGAAATACATACGATATTTGTTGAATGAAGTCGATGCTGAATAGCTGCTTGTGGATCTTGTTGTCTACACAACGAAGCCCTGATCCAACGATCTGCCTTTGGCAAATAATGTAATCTCATTTCAATAATGGAAAAGCTTCGAGTACAAGGTACATGTATCTTTTGAGATTTGTTAGTTATCTGGAGAACTAGTTGAAACAGCTTTAGCCAATTTCAGATTGCTGATCTGCTATCGGACAAGGAAGGTTCTGTTGAAATTAAACTTGTTTGTATTACATAGCTATCAAAACAATAAAAATGCTATACAGCTTCTACGTTCTGTCTATAAATGAAGGCCTTGGTGGTTATTTTTCTAGTGCATAGTGGGTTGCACAAGGGATCCTATCTCCCCTTACCTGTTTGTTGTAGCCCATGGAACACTCTGTTTTCCTCCCATTCAAGGTAATTCTTTTGTCTTCCAAGCGCAGGCAGAAGCTAATATTAGCAGGACATCAGATAAGCTCATTCCTAGATCCAGCTCGCCCTACATGGAAGTCGGAACTTGTCAAATGTCAGGTTGGGGATGTCTGGTAACAGGAGCTGAGCACTAGAGGATTTTCGCTGTTGAATGGTAAGGACAAATATGCATGGAAGGGGACAATTTTCGGATAAATCAGCATATGAATTTCTCTGGAAACAGGTTGCTGAATATTTGAATTCCCCTGATATAGCCTAGTTATGGAAGCTTAAACTGTCACTCAATTTGATTCGAAAAATTCAATAAAAAATTTAAATTTTGAATTAAATAATTCAAGTTATTTGAGTTAATCAATTTGAATAAAAAATTAAATTTTTTTATTTAACTTGAATATGAATTATACAATTCGAGTTGTTCGAAAATCCAAATAAGAAAAAGTAAAATTACGTCGTTTTGATAAATGTTTACCTTTCTAAAGTTAAAAGTCAAAACTATTAAGTTAAAAGGTAAAATTACGTTATTTTGATAAATGTTTATTCATTAAGTTAAAAGGCAAAACCATTATATTGTTTATGTAGTTCAATAATCTTGTACTTCGTCTACAGTTAAACAATCAGTCTATGTAAACATAACATTGAGTATAAATGATAAGATTCGTTAGCTCGACTTGACTTAAAATTTTTTTACTTGATTCGATTCGAAAAAAAAATCAAATTGAGTTCGGTTGTTAAAATAAAATTCGTCAACTCGACTAACTCGAAATTTTTTTACTTAATTCGACTTAACTCAATCAAATACTCACCCCTACTCAAGGGTTTTGGTTTTCCTTTGGAAGGTTTGTAATAATTTGCTCCCTATTCGAGTTGAACTACGGCGGAGAAACATTGTTGTAAATGGAGAATGCCCCTTTTGTTCCTCAGAGGAGGAAACACTGAATCATTTATTTCGCATTTGCTTCCAAGCTAGAGCAGTCTGATTCGGAGCTGATGTGGGCATTAAAATTGATCAAGTTCAAGTGACAGACTTCAGACAATGGATCCAACAGTAATGGATATACAAAAATAATGTCGGTTTTAATGTTGGAAGTCCCTAAGCCATGCGGAGTAGTCGAGCAAGTCAAGAAAATATCTCAGAAACTTCAATGGTATCCCAAAGTAAAGTCCTTAACACAAAGACAATACAGGAGAGTAATGCAGGTGAAAACTCTAGTGATGAAAACAATAACCAAATTGGGGGGGGGGGGGGGACTGTTATTTGTCAGAAACAATGATTGCTTAAAAGTAACATTGGCTTATGATAGGGTCCCAAGGAAATATGGTGGTGCAGCAGTCTCATTGGACGATTCACATCGAGAATAAATTAATAATAAGCAAAACTCTCGAAGGAGACTCGAGATTATATTGTAAATTGTTGTTGGTCCGATTACTTCTACCAAAGATGACAGCATCAAAGGGAAGCTGATGATCCATTGAAAGATTGCAGTCCTTTGTTGTCGGACATTCGCTACATAAGCCGCCAAATCAATTTCGATCACGAACATGGATCACACCTTATGTTCACATAGGCTGTTCAACACTACTCACTCGCTTAAGAAGTCGGCCAACGAAAGACACTTGTCCACCACGTGTGCCTTCACGAGATCATGGCAAGATCCACTCATGAATTACTTCTATAGCATCTAATAAAATTGCCATCATTTACCAATTAACTCTATTACGGTATTACAGGCGGCGGATCAAAATTTATGACCATTACATATAAAATGTTCTATAAAAGTTAACTGAAACTCATTTGATTCACTTAAACACTCCAATAAAATTAGATAGGAATTTTAAATGAACTTTAAAGATGTATAAGGTTTAAATTTCTTAAAATTTTTTATCTTGTAGATAGGAACTAATTTTAGTCATTAGTGTAATTTGATCTATACTGTAAGATCTGGATGAGCTCAACTATAAAAAGATGACTTTCCCTTATTTGTAATCACAACATTTACTCAAACACTTGGTATGCGTTATTCTTCTTGTGATTTTTCTGTTCATCCTTGATTTTTTTTTCTTTCGAGTTTATTTACTCTTTTCACAATTTTTTAAAAGTAAAGCTAACTTAAATGGATTTAAACTCAAAAAATCACTTAAAACCACACGATTTATCAGACTAAAATTCTAGACAGTAACACTAACCAAATCATACTCAATCGCATCCAAATAAATCACTCACTAACTCCTTCGTCTTTATAAAGCTACTCTTTTTTACCAAAGAAACCAACAACTTCACCAAAACTCTGCCCAAATATCACTAGATTCTCTCATCCTCTAAAACCTTCATGTACCCAAATCCTATACAAACATAACCTATTGATGTTATGTCAAAGGCAATGTGGTTTCAATTGGAGCAATTACTAATATCTTGATAGTATTCTGTGGCCTGAAATTTGATGAGTTGCAAACTCTACCAAAAAAAAAAGAGGGGAACCAAAAAAAAAATGCTAATCATTACCTCATCATGTGAATGGGGGTGGTTTAGCCTTTAGCACTTGTTTGGGTGTGGCATGGCTAAAAAAAATGAAGCAGGCGAGGTTGTTAATTTGAAGGGATTTGGCGCTTTGTTGTTGATGGAAAGGGGTTGTAATATCATTTGACCCCTTCCTATCAAAGACAGCTTCCTTCCATCTTTCATTTTATTTCTTTTACTCATTCTTGTATTCTTAGTGTGGGTTTGGATGCAAAGTATTGGGCGGGATGATGTGTTTATTTTACTTTTTATTTCACGCTATAGTATTTAATTTTATCATCACTGTTATTTTTACATTAACCATAACTAAACGTATCACACATCCAATCTCACCCTTAATTATGAAAAATCGCTTATATTTGTCAATTAACTTATTTATACTGATAAAAAATTTTGTATTATTCAAAACATTAGTTATTATCTAATCTTAAATTCAAACTTTACACCTTCGTACCTCCAACCATTTTAAAGAAGATAAAATAAAGCCCAATCTCCATTAATTAAATTTAGAGTTATAGTAATGTCAAAAGTAATATAATATATATAGACATAATAACTTATTTGGCCTCCAATTTTATAAAAAAAAAAAATCCTCCGTCTAATTTTCCACCTCTTTTAATTCTTAAATATGTATTGTTTATCAAATCACCCTAAATAAATAAAAAAATTAACGTCTTTTAAATTTGCTAATGTGGCATTCGACGTTAGTAATCAATTAATTTTTTAAATATAAAAAAGTTAAAAAATAAAATTATTAAAAAGTATTAAAAAATATTTTTTTATTTTAAAAAAATAAATCAACTTATTTGATATTATAATATTATTTAATTTATTAATAATATATAGAAATATAAACCTAATTAATTTGTGGAGCTCTAAATTAGATATTGTATTAACTTTTGAGTCTTGATGTGTCATTATTGATGTGGCTTTCACCCCGTCGGCCCCAACATGTGTCATTATCATTAACCAAACCATGAATCATTATTACTTTTTAAGTTATTTAAACCCTAAATGAATTTTACCCTTTTAAACCCTCATGAACTAAGATTTTCATTATATTTTATGTCTTAATATTGTATACGTTATGAAGTTAGTAGTTAATAAATTTAATTAAAGCTGATTGAGTGTTAACTTGATTGGAACTGTATTGTTGGCAATATAGGAAGATGTGGGTTTAAGTGATTGAAGCGCATTATCCTCCTATATCTGAATTGGGGTGAGATTTTGGGTAGTTTTAAACATTGTGTCAAAAGAACTAATTAAAATTATTTTTATTTTATTTTATTTTGATATCTAAATTTTTTTACACAATTTGGTACCTGAACTTGGCATCTTTTTCCCCCTAATTTGGTACCTAAGCTTTTTTTAGGTTCAATTTGGTACTTAAGTTTATTAAATTTTATACAAATTACGTAAAAACTCTAATAGTGTTAAAAAAATTTGTTAAGTTACGAAAATATTATCAGTGTTAGAGGAAATTCATATTAAAAAAAATGTATTGAGTTACGCTTAATGAATTAATGTTAAATAAGAAAAAAAAGTTTTAAAAATTTGAATTAAAAGAAATTCATTGTTTTTAATTAATAACATAATTAAATAAATAAAACTAAAAGTAATTGGACATATAAAATACAAAAAAAATTATCATTTCATCTGTTATACGTCGGTCATTCATTGATTATTTTTGCTACCTCATAAAAAAATAACATTGTTAGTATATCGGAGTAATTTGTAAGACGTTTAACAAATTAAAGAACCAAATCGAATAAAAAAAATATTAGGTACCAAATTAGGAAAAAGAGTCAAGTTCAAGTACCAAAATGGGCCCCCAAAAAATTAAGTACCAACATAAGAAAAAATGTCAAATTTAGATACCAAATTAAGAAAAAGTGTCAAGTTCAGGTACCAAATATTATATTAAGCCATAAAATTTTTTTTATTACAATTTATGGAAATTAATTCTTCCAAGATTCATGATTAAACAACATGGTTTTCAAAGATAAAACCTGCATTATTCCTTAAAGAATACAACATATCATACCATTATACCCAACACTTAATAAATGATTATTCTTATAAATAAACATTAATTCATTTTAAAAAGTATTTTTAATGTTAGCTTCTAAATTTAGTTATTTCTAGATAGTTAGTAATTATTTTTTGTAAATTTAATTGGTACGTAAATTTAGAAACCTTAATCAAGTTGGTATATTTTATTGATATCTAATTAATTTCGTGATTTGACATTGACAACCAATAACATAATGTCATGTGGCAGGTTGGCAGCTTCAAATTAGGATATTATTTGAAAATAAAAATATATTTAAGAGTGTAAAAAACCCTCAAATTTTTTTTAAAAAAAGTCCCTACTCTTTTTTTGTACTCATTTGAGTATTTAAATTTTCAAAATGCATAAAAAATTCCCTTAAACCTTTTTCAAAAAAGCAATTAAGCCCCTATTTTTTTTTTTGCACTTAATTGGGTACTTAAACTTTTAAAATGCATTAAAAAGACCCTCAAACTTTTTCAAAAAAGCAATTAAGCTCCTGTTTTTATTAAAAAAAAAGAAAAAATTATAAAAAATTAAAATAAATAAAAGCTATAAATATTATTAAATTTTAATAAAAATCAAAATATTAAAAATTAGAAAAAAATATATAAAAATCATAAAAAAATAAAAATTGTAAAATTTTATAAAAATCGTAAAAAATTATAAAATATGTAGAAATATAAAATAATTTTAAAATTTTATAAAGTTGTAAGAAAATTATACAAAATGTAAAGAAATATAAATTTCGTAAAATATTTTTTATAAAAATTATCGTACCAAAAGAAGCATTTTATAATTTTTCTATAACTTTTATTGACTTTTTTTTATCATTTTACACCACATTTCATACTGTGTTGCGACACATGATGACTTTAATTGAAAAAAAACTAGGGGTTGTTATTTTTTTATGATTTTTATAAAATTTTATTTTTTTACCATGTTTATAAAAAATTTCTAATTTTTAATAAATTCTAAATTTTTTTATATTTTTATTAAAATTTATTAATTTTTCTAAAATTTATTATTTACTTTTTTTCTAATTTTTAATAAGAGCAGGGGTTTAATTGCTTTTTTGAAAAATTTTAAGGGTCTTTTTTATACATTTTGAAAGTTCAAATACCCAATTGAGTGAAAAAATTTAGGGGCTTACACCCTTAAACCTAAAAAAAATAATATCTTCAAATCTTCAAATATATAAATTATTAAAATAATTATATAAAAATTATAAAATAATAAAAATTCAAGAAAATATTCTAAAAATAGAAAGAAAAAAAATCTAAAATACCAATCAAGTACTTAACAAATCTCAAATTAGGCTATAGGTGGAGTGTTGAAGAATCATTATGGTAAGTGAATTCTTGGATTTAATAGAAGGTTGGGGCGGTGTTTTGTATTTAATGTTGAATTATGGAGTATTCTAGATGGATTGATTATTCTTCGAAACAGGAAATAGGACAAAGTGTTAAGTCGAACATATAACACGGAGGTTATATAGTCCATTAAAGAAACGTTTACAAGGCCTTCTTATTCAACACTTATCAGGCGAATTCAGCAGATAGTTCAATGGGAATTTGTTCATATCCTTAAAGAAGAAAACATGAAAGCTGATCGCATTGTAAAATTAACTTTGATCAGAAGTAAATGTTTGTAGCTATTTGCAGAGAATCAGTCGAATATTAGTTTAGCGTGATATTTTTTATTGATATCTTGTACAAAAAAAAATACCAAAATAATTAACGGTTTTCAAATTAATTCTTAATAAATTACTTATTAGATGATTACCTCGCTCTTTCCAACTAAAATGATTGCTTAAATGTTCAGACAAATTTTTTTTTTGAATACTATAAATAAATATTAATAAATTTATTTATATATAAATAAATAATAATTAATAATAAATAAGTGCTAAAATCCTAAAAACTTATAAATCTAATATTTCAAACCTTAAATCTTTAAATTCAATATCTAAATCCGAGAGTTATTGATATTTATTTAGTTAATATTAATTATGTTTAAATAAATTTATTTAAAAATTCTTCCTATCTTTTGTTTAATTTAATTAAGAGACTATGCATCAAATATTATTCTTTAATTTTTTTATCAATAAATACGAATTAATATAGTAATTTAATATATAACATATGAGCCATGATTTTCTTTTTTATTGATAGTTTTAAAATGGTTAGTTCTTCCTTCTACATCTATGCAAATATTCCACCTTCCTCTAGTTAGCAATTCCATTGTGATATATATTCATATGTATACCATTTTTAACTTAAATTATGCTTTCATAGCTTGAATATATATTTTATATATGATATATATATATATATACTCTGTTGAAAATTTAAAGAAAGTTAATAATGGTGAAAATCACTACCAAAATGACGTCTGCTTTGGCACTTAGCTTGTTGTCTTCATTTACGTGTCCTGGCTATGCCGGCCGCGCTGTAGCATTAAACAATGTCCCAAAATGCTCTAGTCTTCGCTCATTTCTTTGATCATCCTTCCCCTTTAAAAATGGCATCCACCTTTCCTTAACACCCTCCCACACCCCCTCTTCTAATTTCTCTCTCTTTTTGGTCCCCCTTTTTGCTTCATCTTTCAATGATGAAAGGAGGATTCGAAGTGGTTCATGCGACTCTAGATATGATCCAGCCTCATCGTGAACCTATATGGGATTTCGCCTCTGTTGGGTTCCCAACTACTAGTGTTGCTTCTGCTGCTGTCAGCTCCATCCCCAGGCAAAGTCTTGAAAATCGTTGCATAAACTTGGAGAGAAATGAGCTTTCCGATTGGGTCGAACAAGTTACCAAGAAGCTCATTGATGACTTGCCAGCTCAAAATACAGACACTGATGATCACCATAGCAGTACCTTGCAGGCACCTGCTGATATACCAATGGTATGCGAGGATAGCTTCCCTCCATCGCTTCTGGGTGATTTCAGGCCTAGGAAAACTGTAACGAGTAGTGATTTGGACGAGCTTCAATGGAGCAACGTTAATGAAGGGAATGATAGAGGGTTAAGTAGGTTAGACGAGCAAGGTTTAAGCTTGATAACGCTGCTTTTAGAGTGTGCTGTAGCTATCTCCATTGACAACCTTGGAGAAGCTCATCGAATGTTGCTTGAACTAACCCAAATGGCTTCTCCTTATGCTCTTTCTTGTGCTGAAAGGGTCGTTGCTTATTTCGCCAAGGCCATGTCTAGTAGGGTTATTAATTCATGGTTAGGGATATGTTCTCCTTTGATTAACTACAAAACCGTTCATTGTGCTTTTCAAGCATTCAACAATGTCTCTCCCTTTATCAAATTCGCTCATTTCACCTCTAACCAAGCCATCCTCGAAGCATTTCATCGACGTGATAGGGTTCATATCATAGACCTTGATATCATGCAAGGCTTGCAATGGCCGGCTTTGTTCCATATCTTAGCCACGCGTATGGAAGGACCTCCGCATGTCACGATGACTGGCATGGGCAGTTCGATGGAGCTTCTGACGGAGACAGGTAAGCAACTCTCGAATTTCGCTAAAAGACTCGGAATGTCGTTCGAATTCCACCCGATCGCGAAGAAATTCGGGGAAATCGACATCACGATGGTTCGACTCCGAAGAGGGGAGACATTAGCTATTCACTGGCTACAACATTCACTATACGACGCTACGGGACCCGATTGGAAGACAATGAGACTGATGGAGCAATTAGGTCCAAGGATAATCACATTGGTGGAACAAGACTTGTCCCATGGTGGATCGTTCTTGGACCGTTTTGTGGGGTCTCTGCATTATTATTCCACCATATTTGATTCACTAGGAGCATACCTAGCAGCTGATGACCCCAACAGGCATCGCATCGAGCATTGCCTATTGTATAGGGAAATAAACAATATATTGGCAATAGGAGGGCCAGCGAGAAGTGGGGAAGATAAGATGAAGCAATGGAGGAGTGAGCTAGCAGCAAGAAATAGCTTCGTGCAGGTGCCGATGAGCAGCAACTCGATGGCACAAGCACAGCTGATATTGAACATGTTCCCACCGTCTCATGGGTATCGGCTTGTACAAGGAGATGGAACACTTAGGCTTGGATGGAAAGATACTAGCTTGTTTACAGCTTCGGCTTGGACATCCCATATCTCTCGATAGCTACCTGGCTACTTTCTGTTGTAATTTTCAATTCCTTTGTATTCCATTTTCATATATATTCAATCTTAATTTGCAATGCAGACCCTTCATCTTAACTTAATTTCAATTAGGAATCACTAAAAGTAAATATAAAACCAAGAAAAGGATGGGGGTTTAAGGATGAATATTTTTCATCTGCTCGTTGCCTGCAATTAGGCCGGCAGGATTCTGGTAATTAAAACTATTTCTTACTGAAAGACCAGCTTGTTGGGACTCTTTGGGTGGTTTTCTTGTCTCTAGATATGCAGTTATTCTATTATTAAATAGATTAATTTGATTCATTTAACAATTTAAAGGTAAAATTGAATTAAAGGGTAAAATTGAAATAGAATTAATATTTATTGTTAATATTTTAAAGTTTTTATGCATCGATAAATGAAATTTTTTGTTGGGAATCGAATTACAATATAAAAAATTAATTTTAAAATATTTTTTATATAATAAATGTTAATTTTGACAGAATTTAATATAAAATTAAATTCATCTATTTATTATTAAATGGATTAATTTAATCCGGCTCGCATAACATAGATATCTCATATACTTTAATATATATATGAAAACAATTGATGAATGCACCAATCACACCAGCTCGTGATTGAATTCTAGACATCTTATATGCTCAAATCCATGAATTTTTTTTTAACTATAGGTTCATCCATTTTTACGGTTTGAACATAGTCCTATTCAGATCAAAAGTGGTATGGGTAAAGCCCTCCCAATAATAACGACTCTAGAATTCGAACTTGATCAAAATGCCTAGTAAAAAAAAATCTACTTCCACTTTTAACATATACTCGTACATATGATAAAATATGTATATGTTAGCTGTGAAGATATATTTAAATTGGTTAAATTATGTTGGTAGTCCTTGTACTTTGACAGAATTTGAGAGTTATTTTTTGTACTTTAAAAGTTAAAAATTTAATCCTCTTATTTTTTTTTAATTTAAAAATCTTAGTCCAACTATTATCGTCGTTTGTAGTTTTGTCAAAATTTGTGAACAAGTTTATTTTCTATCAATTATATGCCACGTCATATGAGGACACCCTAATCAAAATTTTGATAGAAAATATTTACTATTTTAATAATTGGACTGAGATTTTCAAATAATAAATATGGATATTGAAATTTTAACTTTTAAAATATATGGATTAAATCTCAAATTTTATCAAAGTATAAAGACTAACAACATATTTTAACCATTTAAATTATAAATTATATATAAAATAAATAAATAATATATATTAAGTGAGATAAGTTAATTAGTCCAATTATAAATTTTAATAACTAACAATCAACCGAATTAAGTAAGACCACAACCGAATAAACGAATAAAAATGGTTTATGCCAAATGATCATTTTTATCTCTCTTGTGAGTGTAAGGTTGATGGTTGCTGGAATCAGACCAAACAGGTCGATTAGATCGAAGATCGGACAACACATCAGTCTAGACAAAGGGTTGAACTAGCTTTTGAGCTAACTACAACCATTCGGAATATGTTGAATTGGGTTAAAAAATTGGTTGAATCTATTTTTTTAATATTTTTAATATTTAATTTTTTTTTACAAATTTTATTATAATTTATCAATGTTCTTAGAATCAGACCGGTTCAACTTGTTCGATTAAAAAATTATTAAAAATTTTAAAAAAAATATATATTAAAAAAGTCAATTTAATTGTAGGTTTAATAAGTTTTTAACCGATTCAACTGGTTCAAAGTCATTCTCTAAATTGATATCTTGATCGATTCTTGATCTAACTGATTAAACTAATCCAACTTAAACATATTGTAATTTATTTAACTAAAACAAAAACCATCTGTTGAAGCAACCAAACTGAAATCAATGAATATCTTATTCCTTCAATCACTTATTTAATTTTAAAAACCTTAGTCGGTGTGACCAAGCACATAAAGCAAAGGTGGATCAATGCAGCAGTGTGGGCTTTTTCACCACACTAGTGGTTGAAGCCCATATATATATATAGAGAGAGAGAGAGGGTTGAATCCTCCATTGTTGTCCTTTCATGCTGTCTTTCTAATCCTGTGTTCATGTTTCGGCTTTGTGGTTAACAGTGAGCCGCGTTCCTTGGTGGATTAATTTTATTGCATTTTGAGCAATAATAAAATTTTAGGTCTTTTTAAATACACGATACGATATGTTTATTTATAATTAGTATTAAAAATAATAATAATAAAATTAAATATTATAATAATATTATAATATAAGATAAAAAAAATTAAACATATCGTGTTAAAAAAAAACATCAATCCAAAGAAACCCTTGGTATTGTTTCTGTTGTTTCCCTCTACCTTAATTCAGCTTAGGATTCTATCAAAATGGGGGTCCAGTGGGTGCAGTAAATTATATGGATGTGACAGTGACGTGTGAGTGATTGAAAGTCTCTACACCATCATCCATAATACATATATATTAGCTGAAGATGATGTTCACAACAACATTCATAACATCTATTTCCTTCACATTTATGAAAGTTGTTATTTTGGATTGCTTAATTAGTGATTAAAAATAAGAGAAATGTATGGTGTTGAAAATAAGTGAAAAAAAAAATAATTAAAATATATTTTTTATATTTATTTTTTAAAATTTTCCTTTTACAATTTAATCAATTGAGCACCTCCAAACAGACATTGGAGAATCTAATAATCTGCTCACATGGAGATGTTTCTATTTTTGGGGCAAGATTAGAATTAAAAAGAAAATTAAAGAAAAAACAATAAATCTATCAACCTTTTTTCTACATTCATGGCATTCATTGAGAGAGATACAGGGACTTACAAGGGAAAATCTCCAACAAACACAAAAGTGGAGGGTCCAAACACAGAAACTATACCATAAAGCAAATGAAGAAAATGCCTTTAAAAAAAAATTAAAGAAAGAGACACCATATTTTAATAAGAAAAATTTACATGAATCGATAGTTTGAATGTTTTGATAACTAGTTGAGTTTTGAAAATTTTAGAAGAATCGAACATTAAGAGACTCAACAATTCAAAAGAAACAAGCTCCAAATCTAAATGTGTTTGGAAATATCAGAGTTTTCGACGATGGACTATCATTATAAATTCTGATCATATCTGGTTCTTTTTTAGCATAATTTCTAGAATTATTTATAGTCTCTCTCCAACCCATAAATTGGAGAATAATGCATTTCAGTACACTTGAACTCACGACCTCCTATACTGACAACAATATCCATGCCAATCAAATTAAAACTCAATCGACAAGTTAATTGTATATATTTAATCACTTTAATTTATGATTAAATATTAAATCGAAGCAAATTAATCCAACGTTATTCTATAGTTTTTTTTTCCCTCTATTTTATGTTTTTACATTTTTTTAATCACAAGTCTTACATCTCTAATCAATCATATATTAATAAATATGCATAAAGAAAATAGGATAATGTTGGGAATCAAACCCAAATTCATATTTTATTTTACAGTTTCAAACTTCCAACTTACACTAAAAAAATAGGCCAAAATCTCCAAAGGCCAAAGTTTATAATAAAATATTATTTATTGTATAATATAAATTAAAAAAAAATCAGCATATATTTTTCAATTATTATCAATAAATTATAGCACCGTACCATGATGATCCCATGTGGACTCAGTCAAATTTCAGGACCCTCCCACTAATTTCATTATATATATATATATATATATTTTTTTTTTTTAATTTTTAAAATGGGAAAACCCAAGATTGAAATTATTCATTATTATTAGAAAAATCTTAAATAAAAATTGAAAAAAGAAATTGAGACAAAAGATAGGATGCACGAAGCATCCTATAACTACATCACTGCAGTCTCTAGCAGCCCATGCATATCAATGTATATAGCGGTCCAAGCCTCTGGTGTTGGCATTTTAAACACCTGCAGCAACGCCAACATTGAGCCACCCTTCACTGATTTCACAACAATGTCAGCCATCATATCCTGTTCCCGCTTGATATGAGCTTCCTGAACCTCCCGTGGACGATGCAGCAAAGCTCGAATATTCCGCACTAGAGAAATAACATTGCTTCCGTGCTCAGCCGCATTAATCAACTGAACTGCTTCAAGACTATCCGATTCAAGCAAGACACGCCTATAGCCCTTGCGTCAAGTTAATTGCAGCCCATACAAAATTGCTTGCAATTCTACCTTCAAGACCGAGGCTTGGCCAATGTATCGGCCATATCCTACCAGCCAAGTGCCTTGACTGTCCCTTATCACCCCTCCCGCAGCAGCATGGGGCAATAACGTATCCACCGATCCTTCAAAGTTCACCTTCACCCATCCAGCCGAGGGCACGCTCCAACCGAGGCCACTTTGCTGTTCACCAGGCTTTATTTTCATCATCTTCGAATAACTAAAGCTTTTCACCCAGCTGTTATAGATTTTATATAAAATAAAAAAACAAAATATTCTCAAAATAATATTTATTACTTTTGGATCGGACACATCATATACATATCTAATATAGATAAAATGTGATTGATTAAGATAATAAATATAAAGAGAAGAAAGCAATTGAAGCAACTTACACCCAATTGTCCGAATAGAAAGGTAAGCTCAAGAACTGTGCGAACAAATCCTTCAAAAGAAGCTTTCATAGAGACCCTTTGGGTCAATAGTTGAGCAAGCTCCACTTATTAACCGCCATCATAGACTTTTATCATCATGTCTTATCTGAAGTGACATAGGGTACATCATAGTGCCATCCAGTCTAGACTTATACTATTAGATCACTTGATTTTGACCTATCAATAATAACTTGAAAGCGACACTTCAAGATAAGGGACTAAAGGTATGCAAGGCCTAGAGCAAGTAGACAGAAGAGACGGATCCATCATCATTCCTATTATCTGACATGAACTCTCTCTCTCATCTACTCCTTCTCCCTCCATCTTTGGCCACCATATCCAATGACTCTACGCCCTGTACTAAACAGGATGAGTCATACATCTTCACTACCTTTTTTGCTTTGTCCAAATCTACCATCAATAATCGATATGATAAGGATAGATTCATTCTTAATGTGATATTTCTCTAATGACAAACTTGAAAACTACAATTACCGCCAATCAAATTAACTAATCCCAAACCCAAAATATCCATGAAACCCAACCAACCTAGAACTTTGCAACCTACTATTACAACCCTTGTAATCAATACGCTCCACCATACTTATACCAGCAGAGATGCTACGAAACTTAATTATCTTAGCCACCAATATCGGAATCAAACCTACATGACTCCAAACCAAAATGCTAGCTCCCAACAATTCTTAGAGTTACAAGAAAACAAAGGCAAAATGAATGGATGTCTTCTTCAATAGTAGAGGTGCCCCAACAGTCAAAAGAAGGAAGCTAGGTCGAGGCAAGCAATATCATTAAGGTAATCAAACTCAAAAATAGTAATGGACCATCTTCAATTTTTAGCCTTCAAGCATGCCGCTTGGATGGCAAGAGCTTTAGTAGCTTGGACAAACGTCGAGACAACGAAATCAGTCAAACCATCCACGGAGCCACCATTATGATCTTGAATAACTGCACTAATACCAAATCAAAAGAGGCATCACAATTACACTTAACAGATACAACTAGTGTCACTTACTAGATGGACACGTGGTCCATGAATCAAGGGGTTTTTTTTTAGTGACAAGCTCTTGTTAGAATTAAGTGACCCAAATTCTTATTTAAATAAAATACGATGGAAAATAAAATAAAAGTAAAATCCATATAGAACTAGACTTCTTTTATTTTATTTTAGAATAAGGTTTTTTAAACCTTATTAAACTTCATCTATTTTATATTGATTAGGATAGGGTGTTTCAATCCTACTAGAATATGGCTTTACAAGCCTATAAATAGACATAGTCTATTCCTCTTGAATTGATTCAAATTTTTCGACATAGTGAATTTTTCTTCTCCTCTCGCCTGCGTGGTTTTTTTCCAGAAAAGGGTTTCACGTAAAATTTGTGTGTTCTTTATTTTATTTATTTTATTCTATTTTATTTTTTCACGAATTGGTATCCAGAGCTTAGGGTTATTCATCTCGATCACGGTAATGGCGTCTTTGAAGTATGAAATTCATTTGTTGGATCGTAACACCGATTTGAGTTGTGGCAAATTAAGATGCAAGCAGTTCTTGCACAGATGGATCTGGAGGATGCCCTGCTAGGGATAGATAAGATGCCTTCGACATTAACAGATGAAGAGAAGAAGCGTAAGGATCAAAAGGCATTAACACAATTACATCTGCATTTGTCCAACGAAATTTTGCAGGATGTGATGAAAGAGAAATCTGCCGCTGCATTATGGAAGAGGCTAGAACAAATATGTATGTCGAAAACTTTAACAAGCAAGTTGCATATGAAGCAGCGTCTTTATGCTCATCGTTTGGAGGAAGGTGCGTCTGTACACGAACACTTAACAGTGTTTAAAGAAATTCTCTCAAACTTGGAGGCCATGGAGGTTCAGTATGATAAGGAAGATCTAGGGTTGATTCTACTTTGTTCGTTGCCTCCGTCTTATTCAACCTTTAGAGACACGATTTTATATAGCCGCGAGTCTCTCACAGTTGATGAGGTTTATGATTCTTTAACCTCGTATGATAAGATGAAGTATCTTGTGGTTAAACCCGACTCTCAAGGAGAGGGTCTCATTGTTCGTGGGAGACAAGATCGGAATGTCGATGATGATCGTGGTAGGATACAGAAGCGGAATCCTCGTGGTAAATCTAAGGGTAGATCAAGTCTTCAAACAGAGGTAAAACTTGTAACTTCGCAAGAAGAAAGGGCACATTAAATCTGAACGAGTGCTATAAGCTACAAAATAAGATTAAAAGGAGGTGCGAATCAAAGGAAAACAACCGAGAAAATTCCGGTGAAGGCGATGTTGTAGAAGACTACGGCGATGGTGAACTTCTAGTCGCCTCATCAATGATTCTAAAGTAAGCGAGGAGTGAATACTTGATTCAGGCTGCACCTTCCATATGAGTCCCAATCGGGATTGGTTTACAACTTACGAAACAATTGTTTGAAGGTGTTGTTTTGATGGGAAATAATGCTTCGTGTAAAATCGCGGTGTTGGAACAATTAAAGTTAAGATGTTTGATGGAGTTGTCGTCGAACACTTAGTGGCGTCACGGCATGTTCCAGAATTGAAAAGAAATTTAATTTCGTTGAGTACTCTTGATTCAAAAGGGTACAAATACACAGCTGAAAGTAGGGTTTTAAAGATTTCCAAAGGGTCCCTTGTTGTGATGAAAGGACAGAGAAAGATTGCCAAGTTATATGTTTTGCAGGGTTCTATTGTTATGGTGATGCAAATTTGTCGCTTTCTCTTCCTTGTCAGATGATGATATTACTAAACTTTGGCATATGCGCCTAGGGCATATGAGTGAGAATGGCATGGCGAATTGAGCAAAAGAGGACTTCTTAATGGGCAAGGAATTTGCAAACCTGAATTCTGTGAGAGACCGTGTTTTTGGGAAACAAAAGAGAGTTCGATTCACTAGAGGAATCCATAACATGAAGGGAACATTGGAGTATATTCATTCGACTGTAGGGCCATCTAGAGTGCCTTCCAGAGGTGGAGCTAATTATATGCTAACCTTTATTGATGATTTTTCCGAGAAAAGTTTGGGCGTTCTTTCGAAGCGAGAAAAGTGATGCTTTTTCGCATTTAAGTCTTGGAAAATTATGATTGAAAAACAGACGGGAAAACAGGTAAAATACCTCCGCACAGACAATGGCTTAGAGTTCTATTCTGATGAGTTTAATAGATTGTGCAAGTCAGAAGGAATCATGAGACACTTGACAGTTCGTCATACTCCACAACAAAGCGGCGTTGCAGAGCGAATGAAACGAGCGATCATGGAGAAGGTTCGATGTATGTTGTCAAATGCCAACTTACCGAAGTCATTTTGGGCGAGCAGCGCTTTATCGCATGTTTTTTGATCAACCGATCTCCATCCGTTGCCATTGAGAAAAAGACTCCACAAGAGGTATGGTCTGGTAATCCTGCTAATTATTCTGATTTAATGATCTTTGGGTGTCCTACATATGCTCATGTTGATAATGAAAAATTGGAACCGAGATCCATTAAATGTGTTTTTCTTGGTTATAAAGTGGTGTAAAAGGGTATAAGTTATGGTGTCTGAAAATAGAAAAGTTGTGATTAGTAGAGATGTTGTTTTTGATGAAAGCTGCTATGCTACCTAACTTATCTCTTAAAGACTCTTCCAATAAAGAAAATCAAAAGCAGTAGAGAGCATCAGTTAATACAGAGTCAACTCCTCAAGCCAAGTACAAAAATTGAGAATAGAGTTGCTTCTTCACCACAATACTCTATCGCCAAAAGCAGAACTAGAAGAGAAATTAAACCTCCAAAGAAGTATGCCGAGAAATTTGATCTAGTTGCTTATGCTTTAAATGTGGTGAAGGTATAGATGCGAATCAAGAGCCATCTAATTATTCTGAGGCGGTTAGCTGTGAAGGCTTAGAAAAGTGGATGTTTGCTATGCAAGAAGAGATGGAATCACTCCACAAAAATAAAACATGGGACCTTGTGAAACTTCCTAAAGGTAAAAAGGCATTCGTTGTAAATGGGTGTTTAAAAAGAAAGAAGGGACTCTAGGAGTTGAAGAACCCGGATATAAAGCAAGGCTTGTTGCAAAGGGTTCTGATCAAATTCCAGGAGTGGACTTCATGAGATGTGTTCTCCCGGTTGTTAAGCATAGTTCGATTCGAGCTTTACTTGGTATTGTGGCCATGCATGATTTGGAGCT
Organism: Gossypium longicalyx; assembly: GCA_025698465.1. NCBI lineage: Eukaryota > Viridiplantae > Streptophyta > Magnoliopsida > Malvales > Malvaceae > Gossypium > Gossypium longicalyx. Next base: position 2,534,198 of record CM047001.1, on the reverse strand, counting down.
TGAGCGATTAGATGTAAAAGCGCATTTTTGCATGGAGAACTTGATGAGGATATTTACATGCAACAACGAGAAGGTTTCTGATTTGAGAAAAAGAGAACTATGTTTGCTTGCTTTGAAAAAGTCCCTTTACTGGTTTGAAACGATCACCAAGACAAGTGGTACAAGAGGTTTGATTCCTTTATGACTTCTCATGATTTCAAAAGAAGTAGTTTTGTGTTGTGTTTACTTTAAGAAAAACAGTGATGGTTCTTTTGTGTATCTACTTCTTTATGTTGATGACATGTTGATATAGCAAAGAAAAGATAAAGAAGAGATAAGAAAGGTCAAAGCCCAACTAAGTAAAGAATTTGAGATGAAAGATTTAGGACCAAAGCAAAGAAGATACTTGGTATGGAGATTCTCGGAGATAGAAAATCAAATAAATTGTACCTAAGTCGGAAGGGTACATTGAGAAAGTTCTTTGCGAGTTCAATATGCAGAGTGCTAAGCTGTTAGTACTCCTTTAGCAAACCCATTTCAAACTTTCATCGGTTTTGTCTCCACAATCGGATGATGAGATTGAGTACATGTCACATGTTCCATACTCTAGTGCGATGGGATCTCTCATGTATGCTATGGTTTGTTCACGTCAGATTTATCATATGCGATCGGTGCGATTAGCGAGATACATGGCAAATCCGGTAAAGAATATTGGAAAGCGATTCGGTGGATTTTAAGATACTTACGAGGCACTCACCGATGTTTGCTTACAATTTGGAAGAACTAAAGATGGAGTCATAGGGTATGTTGATCTTGATTTTTCTTGGAGACCTTGATAGAAGAAGATCTCTCTCACGAGTTACGTCTTTACAATCGGAGGTTGTGCAATTAGTTGGAAAGCCACTTTGCAAACTACTGATCGCTTTGTCTACCATCGAGTGAGTACATGGCGATTCATCGAGGCTTGTAAAGAAGCTATTTGGTTGAAGGGACTATTTAGTGAACTCAATGAAGACCTTCAAATCAGCAAGATGATATTTTGTGATGATGAGTGCTATATTTCTTACAAAAGATCAAATGTTTCATGAGAGAACAAAACACATTGATGTTCGGTATCATTTTGTTCGTGATATTATTGCTCGTGGTGATATTGTTGTGAGCAAAATTAGTACTCATGAAAATCCTGCAGATATGATGACTAAGTCACTTCCTATAACCAAGTTTGAGCATTGCTTAGACTTGGTTGTTGTTCATTGTTGAAGTTAAACCCTTAAGGGGTTTTATGGAAGAGGTGGAGAACTTGTTTATTGAAAGTTCGCGATGAAGAACTTATTCATTGAGAATTTGTATCAAGGTGGAGATTGTTAGAATTAAGTGACCCAAATTCTTATTTAAATAAAATACGATGGAAAATAAAATAAAAGTAAAATCCATATAGAACTAGACTTCTTTTATTTTATTTTAGAATAAGGTTTTTTAAACCTTATTAAACTTCATCTATTTTATATTGATTAGGATAGGGTGTTTCAATCCTACTAGAATATGGCTTTACAAGCCTATAAATAGACATAGTCTATTCCTCTTGAATTGATTCAAATTTTTCGACATAGTGAATTTTCTTCTCCTCTGCTCGTGGTTTTTTTCCCGAAAGGGTTTCCACGTAAAATTTGTGTGTTCTTTATTTTATTTATTTTATTCTATTTTATTTTTTTTTTCACAGCTCTCCTCCAAATAAGGTTTTTCATCTTAGAACCACCTTAAGTTGTCCACAAGTACTTCCAACCCTTTTGATCCTGGTCATTACCTATAGGAGATGCTGAGCCACGATTACCCTGAGCAAGCATTGTAAGATCCATCTTTCAAGAAGTGTCACACAAGATTATCTTGTGTTCCACGCAGCTAAAGAATGTGTGGAGAACATCACTCTTTGAAACACTTCGAATTGATAAGATCATTGACCATCTCAAGAAGGGGGAGGAGAAGACATTGGGAAGAATGAAAACTCAGGGACCTATTAATCCTACCAAATCAAAACATCTCGATCACACCCAACGTTCCAATGAAGTTCTTCCTTGAATAGATCGACACCCTTCTTAGTACTCCTCTAGCCCAAGATAGGGAGCTTAACATCGTTGGCTATAGACATAAGACACAACGCATAAAATTGATTTTTATTTGAAGAAATAAAACTGAGAAGAAAGGGTCAGACTGAGACAAAAACGCAAAATTCATGCTTTAATTTCAATATTATAAAAACAACTATTAAAAAAGTCTCCTCTTACTTTGTGTTTTTTCTTTTCCTTTTCATTTCATATTCTCTCTCTCTTTCTCTCTCATTTTTTTTCCATTTTCATCGTTAAACACCTGAAAATCATTTCTTTACTGTTTTCTGGTTTTTATTTTATCTGATTTATTATTTCCAGCCATTTCTGATTTTTCAACCGTTATTTTATATAATTTGATTACAGTTGGACGTTTGGATTTGCCAGTTGAATCATCGGCTTCCTCTCAAGTCAATGTAGCTGCGTTTTTCTCCTTAATTATGTTTTCCGTTTCAAAATTTTGGGGATTTTGTTATCAATTTCAAACTGTGTTGTTGATGAAGTTGGATATGAATCTCTAATTTTCCCTTTGATTTTTTTAGCTTTTTTCTTCAAAATATTTCATTTTGAAGACTTCTTTTGGTCAAAATCTCAGCCCCCCCCCCCCCGCCCTCCTTTTTTTTTGTTGATCTGTTGGAGGCTTGGAGTTGTCAATTTAGTAAATCCCTTGAACTTTGAAGATAGTTTTTTGTTTTTGTTTGGCTTGAGAATGGATAATGTGATTGGTGGTAAGTTCAAGCTTGGAAGAAAGATTGGCAGTGGCTCTTTTGGAGAGCTTTATTTAGGTATGGTATCCCCAAAGCGCTGTGATGGCTTTCTTCCCTTTTCTTATGAATGGAAAATATGTATTGTTTCTTTAATTCTTCGTCAGTTTTGTGGTTTCTTTTTTTTTTTTTTTCTAATTTTTTGGGGGTTTCTGTTGAAGGGGTAAATGTGCAAACTAAAGAGGAAGTTGCTGTCAAACTGGTATGCTGATCTTTTCTTGAGATAGTGCTTTTGTTAGTCTGCTTCTAGCTTTGGTATTTATAACGATGATTTTGGATCCTTGAATACCTATAAATAAAGCAAGCTTTATTATTATTTTTTGGCTTATCCTTGCTTTGGACTTTAAATGCATTAAATTTTGGACACTGACAAAAAAAAAAAAGATTAGAAATATGATCTTTAGTTTAGTGATTGCCTTTTTTTCTTAAAATGGAAAAGCGGTTTTTACTAATCAACAAGTTATTAATTTAATTTGTAAACCATCAGGTGTGATTCTTAACCATGTGGTCGGGGATTTGATCCCGTTTATAGGAAAGGAGCACATTTCATGTCTAGCCATTTACCTTTTCTGAGAGTACTCACAGTGAGGGGAAATCAAAAAAGAAAAAAGTTATAAATTTGTGTAAAGAAAGTTTATTGTTTCAAGAGAATGTTTTCATATTTCCACCCTTGTTTTAGCTTTATATGGTTCTTCATTTAAGCATATAAAGGGGAAGACAATTTGTTATTGGTGATTTCCATTCTAAGAAGGGGAAAAAAGTGTTTTCTAATTCTACACAAATTTATACTAATTGCCAAGTGTTCCCAATCTGCAGTTTATGTTTTTGGCCTCTTTGAAATGAAGTGTTATGGTGATCTTTACATGTTAGAATGTGTCATTTTAGGTGTGATTGTGAAGAGAATGAAAATTTCCTATTTATAACAGTGATGGGCACAAAACATTAATTTTATTTTCTACTTTGACCCTTTGTTTCTCTCTTCCTTTTTTGCAGGAATCTGCAAAAACCAAGCATCCACAGCTTCATTACGAGTCAAAATTGTATATGCTTCTTCAAGGAGGAAGTAAGTCTATGTTTGTGCTTCACTTTCCTAACTTGACTATGGTCTTGTCTGGTAGCCTTGTCCACTGCACTTCCATTAATGCCATTATGTGAAAGGGAAAAAAGAGAGAAAAACATGCAAGCTCTGTGGAAGCCATAATTTCTTTGATTTATATCTTTGTAAACCAGTCTTCATTCAATTTACGATTGCTCTTGGTAGTGGTTGGTTTAGAAAGTGAATAGCTGGCCTTCTTTCCTTCACATGATTATCGCACTACCAACTTAGTCTTTAAACAATTGTTGAACAAATTACTAACTTTTTTTTCCTGGTCAAGCTAGCAGGTTGATGTCTTATCTTGAAATAATGTTGCTAGTTTTTTTGGATAAATTTTTAGAAAGCAATTATTTTTATCCTTAAATAACTTGTTGAGGGTTCTCCTTGATACAGCTGGTATTCCGCACCTCAAGTGGTTCGGAATTGAGGCAGATTACAATGTCATGGTAATTGACCTTCTTGGACCTAGTTTGGAAGATTTGTTCAACTACTGCAACCGGAAACTTTCATTAAAGACGGTGTTGATGCTTGCTGATCAGTTAGTAAGTATAACATTCTTTTCCTGAAGAATCAGTTCAGTTTTTTCATAATATTCTTCCTTTTCAACTTTTCTTTCTTTTCTTTTTTTTTCAGATTAATAGAGTAGAATATATGCATTCAAGAGGTTTTCTTCACCGTGACATAAAGCCTGACAACTTCTTGATGGGCCTAGGACGCAAGGCAAATCAGGTATTTAAAGTTATCTTGTATTATATTTTTTTGGCAAACATAACATGCACATACAGTACTCATTACACTGCTTGCACAGCCACTTTCAAATTTGAATTGCTGGTCACAATAAAAATATTATTTCATTTCTACGTATAGGACTTTGTTACACTTGAAGAGTATGAAATATTCTGATATCGGTTTTTCATTATTGTTACTACAGGTATATATCATTGACTATGGTCTTGCAAAGAAGTATAGGGATCTTCAAACTCATAAGCACATCCCGTACAGGTGATTATCTTTTTGTTGACTTGTTAATACAGAAACTTGAAGATCTCAAGATTGTATAGTTCTCATCATAATGCATGACTATCAAGTCAAGATACTAGATAAGAAAGTTACTTCATGGTCTAGCTACGTTTTTCAGCTCAGTTTTTGCTTTACTTATGGATGCAACTTATTATGCCTTAGTATTTTGTACAATTCGAGGAATATCATATTGCCTACTTTCTTTGTATCAAGTTCCTACTTGGTAAAGATATACCGAATATTTGGTGCAACCAAATACATTTGTTTGCGAAACGACTGATCGGATTCTTTTGCTGCAGAGAAAACAAAAACCTCACAGGCACTGCTCGTTATGCAAGTGTTAACACTCACCTTGGAATTGGTAAGTTGTGTTTTTTTGCGACTCAACTAGTAGCAGTAAATCATATATCATAGATGAAAGTTTCCTTGTTACTTTGTTTTAATACATTCTTCTATTTTATCGGCAGAGCAAAGCCGCAGAGATGATTTGGAATCCCTTGGTTATGTGCTTATGTATTTCCTGAGAGGAAGGTTGTGTATATGATCACCCCATGCTCATGTCATTCATGGTTTTATATTGTTTCTTGTTGCTGAATCTTAGTTCTTAGTTTTCCTTTGCATTGATTTTGAATTTGATTTAGTTTGCACCATTTCTTTGCTTCAGCCTTCCCTGGCAGGGGCTAAAAGCTGGCACGAAAAAGCAAAAATATGATAAGATTAGCGAAAAAAAAGTGTCGACTTCAATAGAGGTATGTTTACTTGCCCCATCCTTCGACAGATTGATTCCCCTTGAGAAATTTAATCTTTATGATATCATTCTTGCTTTGTTGTTCATTAGTACTGGTTTATATGTGTTTAATAGGTGCTCTGTAAGTCATATCCATCTGAGTTTGTCTCGTATTTTCACTACTGTCGTTCTTTGCGGTTTGAAGATAAACCCGATTATTCCTATTTGAAGAGGCTTTTCCGAGACTTGTTTATAAGAGAAGGTTAGTTATCCTCATTGTGGTTATGTATTCTGTTGCTCTTTTGCACACATACACACATACTCAAACCAGAGGATGTTGTTGAACTTATTTCTCCATAGAATGTCAAGTTCTTTGTTTTCTGTTCATTCAGTTAAGAAAATCGTATTGCTGCAGGTTATCAGTTTGACTACATCTTTGATTGGACCGTATTAAAGTACCCACAGCTCGGTGGCAGCTCCCGAGTGCGGGTAAGTACTTATAAACTTCTAGCATTCAGTTGCAGTCATCTCAGGAGCATTGCTTAGTTTTTGCATCTGTTTTTCAGCATTCCAGTGGAAGAGCAGGTTTAGCTGCAGAAGCAGCCATTGAAAATCCCGAAAGAATCTCAGGTCTGCTTTGTTTCAAAAGAACTAGATTTCTCGTTAAGTCGTATGATCATACTTTTTTACCGTGGAACTTCGACATTTGTTGCTCAACTATTTGGTTTAGAAGATGGCCATTCTTTAACTATCATGATTTATACTAACCTCTATGCATTCTTGATGAAATCATTCAGTGGGAAGAGAGATTCGGGATAGATTCTCCGGTGCGGTTGAAACATTTTCTAAGAAAAATGTTTCAAGTCCTAGTCCTCGCCGTGATCATTCTAGACACAAGACTGCTGAGGGTGTAACCTTGTCAAAGCATACGGTGAGCTTTAACTTCCAGTCAAAGAAACTATCTTACGATTTTCCTTGACTGCAGTTTCCGACATTCTAATCTCCAGTCTGGTATTTTCAGCACCCAGATTCAGATAAAAGATGCAGTTCTTCTCGATATGGTAGCACTTCAAGGAAAGCTGTAGTAACAAGCAGGCCTGGTTCATCCATTGAACCCAATGACATTCCGCAAAACCGACAGGTTTCAAGTAGCAGTCGCATGTCTACCACACAAAGACTCCTTGCCTTCGAGTCGAAAACATCCAACCGTTCGGCCACTGTTAAAGGTAGCCGTGACAATCACCCTCTTCGAAGTTTTGAGCTCCTCTCATTAAGGAAATGATGGAGAAGATTATCAGTTGCAAGCTGATGTTTTTAATAACTTACAATCTCAATTGTAGACGTTTTATTCTCACCAACATCTTTCAAAAAATTTATTTGTGAAATTTTTTGAATTGAATTATTAGATTAATTCTCTTTTTTGGTTTATTTTGGTGTTCCTTCTAATTTGTTTAAAATCGAAATCAACTTTTGTAATTGATGGTTAAATTTTACTAACAAGTAACGTTTGAGGTTTATGCATTCTGTATTTCTCAAAGGTTTGTATCATGATAGTCATAGTCAGTACCATATCAGTAGAAGAAAATTCGGTATCGACATGTATACCATACACAATTATATCAAAATTCTCTTTTTTGGTTTTATTTTGGTGTTCCTTCTAATTTGTTAACTTGTGGAAACACGAATCATCACTGTCATATCCACAAAACAAAATTACCAACTTGCAGATATGATAATTCTAGGGAATAACTTCAATGATTTAATGAAGTAAAACCTGCAGTTTAACTTTTATATTTTGGTTCATGGATTTCTAAGGGCTGCCAACCGCTTCTCGAGCTCATCAACACCCGAGCTGCATTACGGAATAAAAAATTATCAAACAAAAGATATAACGCATTCTCTTTCAGGAAACAAATTCAAACAGTGGTTTATGAGACCCAACTTTTAGAATATTTGGGTGATCTCCTATACACACACATTGCACAATGACGTGTAAGCTTATTATTGCAAGTAAGGTGGAAATCGTGGGGCATGAAATTCAAATCTAAGGTGGGGATCTTCATCGAACACATGGGTCTCTGACAACTGCAAAAAACATTCCAATGGAGAAGGACAAGGGAGAAGACAGAAAAATACCTGCTGACGGCTTCAGTGTTCTTTCCTGCAATCCTACCTCTTGGAGTCGATGACAACTGCAGAAACTTATACACATCAGACTGTTGCACAAAATATGATAATTGGTTCACAATAAATCCCAAAATAAAGACAGGGGAAAAGTGTGAAATACCAACCTGTAAGGCAACATCAACACCAATTTCATCTAGAACCTGAATAGAAGAAAATTAACAAAGGTCAGTAACAGTTCTTTGCTTTGGGAGCTACAACAGTCAAACAATGGACTTAAAACTATTGTGCTGCCCTAGAAAGCTTGTCTAAGCTCATAGCAGCACCCAAAATCTATCACTTCGCCAGTTTTTTAATCTATCCCATCAGCTCCAAACCTAAATTTTATGATATAACCCTCCATCCCCCAAATCCCCTTTTTCTTTTCCCAGAAAAAATGGAAGGGAAAAAATCACACCTGATTGGTAAGGTCCTCAGTCTCATCTTCTGCCTCATCATCGTCAAGAGCATCATCTATGGTATCTGACATCATTTCAGTCTGCAAGCATGGATGCTAGACTGTTGAATTCCATGAATATGAACTAAAAACACAAGCATGAACTCAACTCCACATTTCTAATATTCTAAAAATCAAGCATCATCTTACAGTCATATCCATCTGTGAAGACTGCCTCTGAAATTCCCGAATAATCTTAGCTTGTTTTTCAGGGGCCATTTGCTGCAATGAAGTCTCAGTCATCAGTTGTTTAAGAATCAAGAACTATTTTGAACGGGGAGAATGATTGTAAGAACTGAAGTCCATGATAACATAAATGTATATAGTGATGTATGGATGGAAGTTTACATGTGAGACAGATATCCGCCAACAGTTAAGAGGAACATTTTGGTAAACTGGTTATTAAAGGCAAAGATGAATATGATCCATAAAATCGAATGTGTCAAAAGAAAATTAACATATATATATATATATATTATAAACTGACCTTATTCATAGCTGACATTGCCTTGGTGGCACCTTTCATGCCAATGGCAACTGAAGATTGAGCATGCATTGCCTATTAAAAAGACAAGCATTACTAGAGGTACTATGCAACAAACTGACCATAACACCATGCAATAGCGGAGGAACGAGGAGGGAGGGATATACACCTGTGTATGAGTTGAAATGCCTCTCATTTGAGCTCGACTTCTTTGTAAATTAGCTATCTGCTGCCTAAGCCTGACCAGCTGTCGGGCTAAAGTTTTGGTCGCAGCCTGCACAATGCATATGCGGAGAAAGGGGGCAATTTAAACAGCTTTAAGCATTCAAATGAACTTGACACTCAACTCTCTAGGAGAGACATAAATGCAATCGAAGTACAAAGCTAAAAATACCTCATTCCCGGTTTTAGCGGTTCTTTTAATTTCAGCAACAAGTTTCTTTTCCTGAAATTAAGATAAATCAGGTCAGAATCAGCTTGAAAAACCCTCACAAGGTCATCATGAGTTGGCAACAGGATGTACCTCTAATTGCAAGGTTCCTATTTCCTTCTCTATACCTGAGTCAAGACCACAAAGTATATCGAATTTCAGACCAAAGCAATGATCCAACTCCAAAGTATAAGCAAAACTGATGCAACGATCCATTCCAAAATATATATACAGAATCATTGTCATCAAATTTATAACTTCGTAAATTTAATAAATACATAAATAAATTTAATTGATTTTATCATAAAAAGGTAGAAGGCCAAGTTCGGAGAAAATGATCAAACGTCACCTCTAGTAGCACGCGTCATTTCTCTCTTACTCTCACGAAGAGCCTCTGCAAATCCAAAAAAATAAAAATAAAGTGTATATATATAATAACAAAATAAGAAGACATGATCGTTAAGCTTTAAGAAGTCATTGCGAACCGTAACCAAAGATTAAAAAAAATGGCTAGAATCATGTAAATTGTAAAATTTTATTGTTCCAAGATATGAACATTGAATTGAAGATAATTTAAAAAAGATTCCAGAAGAAGAAAAACAAGTGAAGTTTGATCGAAATTCAAGAGATTAATATGGTTAAGGTGCGAAAAGTAAACTGAATTAAGTTACCTTTGGGATTAGGTTTTTTGCTGAAGATGTTCATTTTGCTTTTCTGTGTTTCGTGATTCAAATGGCCTTATCGGAAGGAGGTTTTGGATATATATACTAACGGCAATGGGTTTCAAAGTTTGGAACTAACACCAATTGTTGGAGAAGTCGCCCGGAAATTTGCGGGATTTTTCCTGTTTCTTTGTTTATTTAAATTCTTTATTATTATTATTATTATTATTATTATTATTATTATTATTATTATTATTATTATTATTATTATTATAAGTTTAATTAATTGACCTTTTATAAACTAGGGCTTAATTCCTGGTAAATAACTGAAATGTCGCTCATGGATTTCGAGTTTTCAAATGAGGTCTCTTTTATGTTTCGATTTCACCCACTAACAAAATAAAGTGATTAATAATAATCAAGCACGTACCAATATGAAAACAATTTTAATTGAGGCACCTATACTAATATTGTTGCTATACCATTTCGGCAAATGGCTCCATATGTCACCTCTTAAATACCATGCAACTGAGCAATGGACTACTTCCGTTAAAAGCACCTAAGGTCCCACCCCACACCCATTAATTGCTAAGTCATTTTATAATGTCACATCGCTGATCTATTGGGTCACGTCGCTATGTCTATAAAGAAACAAGATGTAACCTTACTGTCGTGAAATGTTAACAGGTGGTGTCCCTTCTATCCCATGTATATAAGCCCTCTCATTCGAATAGTAGAGATCTCTTCCAATCTCACTATTAAAAACATAAATTAATTCCCTCAAACTTTCCTTTCTCCTTTCCAACATTTACAACTTCCTTAACCGTCGTAGAACAACGACTCTCCATCCTTCAAGAGTGAAATGCTCTTCACCTCCGTCGAATCTCCTCCTTATTGATAAGCCATGTCAACAATTGTTTACCTCATTTTGATGTGGATTAGACAAACTACACTTTGAGAACAAAGATTTCTAGCATGATAAATATAAGTAAGGAGATATCAAAGTTTTAGCTTCCAAGTATTTTCTGATAATTTAGTAAAAAAGTAGTGTGATAATAAAGAAAACCAAGGATTTAAACAAACAAAAGAGGAGTGTATAAGAGTTGAGCGAGAGAAAAGGAAACGATACCTATATAGTTAGCTTGTTTATTAAGGGGGTGACTCGTAGCAAAGTTAATGATCACTCATTTTAGGCTAATTTACTTTTTTCTTTAATAGTTAATTTGTTGGCCTTATAACCTAGGTTACTTTAGGATCCTTCTTAGTTAATCTGATTTTTGAAAGTTACATGGCTTGCATCTCAATTGCCACCAAGTGATGCAAGAAATTTTGGACTTGTAGGCCTTATGCTTTCCTTGAGCTATGATTTTGTTGTGTGCTTTGGCTTTCTCTGTTTGTTGGTATAACAATTATAAAATGGATGTTTCTGTTTTTGTTTTTAAAAAAAAATTTCATTCTAAAAAGAACAAACAAACATACAAAGTTTAAAAAACATCAAACAAATAACCCAGATAAAGTAACATGAGAAAACCACGGTATCCTCTAAGCTTATCCTGGATCTTTGCATCAGAAAGATGGAGGTGCTGGTTAACCATCCTTATCAAGAATAAAGACCATGGAAGACGGTAGTTGATTCAAACAACCAAAAATATGCATTTCCCTACATCTCTATTTAGCAAACCAGTTTGCTTCCCTATTGGCTTTTCATTTAATAACATTGACTTTCACATAAGAAAGTTGGATGACTAGCTTATCAAAATCCTGAAGGATTGGCCTTAATATTCATCTTCAATCTTGACTCTTCTTCTTAATATTTGAAGCAATAGTTTGCGAATTAGTATTTATTGTCACCTAGCAATTAATCATTCGAATAATTCTCTCCAAATAAAGTTTCTCACCTCTAATTGTAGCCTCACACCTAGCTTTCTAGATGTCACACAATAATCCTAGCTTTAACATCCTCTCTCATACAAGGCATTTGCAACAACTCTAAGAAGTATTTGTCAAATGATTGAATTCGATCCCTTAGCACTTGAAGGCCAAATCAAGCTTCATACTATATTCACCTAACCAATTACAACTAAGAATAATATGTTCATCAATCTTATCTTCGATACCATATAAACAACAAATTAGGTTCAAAACACACTTTTTTTATCTATTGTAATTTGATATGTCAAATTAGACTTTCCATTACAGTAGATATGCTTATTCTCAAGCAATTTAGGTGTCTTTTTTTTTTCTTTTGTCTATTTTTAGCTTTTGTTATTGAAAAATGGTTTTTATTAGATTTATGCCATTTTGACCCAAATTAGCCAAATGGCACCATAAAGGACCTAACAATGTGATTGAGTTAGTGTAGGAAGTCGATAATGGATCAAGCTTGAGGAAATCATCATTCAGAGTGGGTATCACAACACTGAGGTCATGGAATTCGTGATACCCCTGAAGGTGTCGAAGTAAATAAAATTGAGGCCAACTCTAATGATATAGCGTATAACGACCTAATTTCCAATGCTGTTGGAAAAAGCGGTTTCAAAATCCTGTTTTTGTAAATTGAGTACGTAAATATTTAATAGATATATTTATGGGGTTATCATATTTAATTGAAAATTTGTTAAGCCATTTAGCCAAAATTGTAAGTAATTAGGGTTTAGGGACTAAATTGTAAAGTCCAATTGCAGTAGATTTTTAATTAGTAAATGGATTGGGAAATTAAATTGCAATTAACCCAAGGTTCAAACAACAATTATACCATGTTAAAATTCATATAATTGGACCATATGATTATATGATTAATAATTAATTAAATTAAAGTTTATTGAATTAAAGCAAGGCTAATTATGCAAATTAACCCTTTAATCTTAATATATATATATATATATATATATGAATGTTTGGTGGGAAGTGAGAGAACTGCATCTTCTCCACATAAATCTAAAGAAATAAGAAGAGGAAAAATGTCATATCTAGGGTTTTAAATCTTTTTGGCTTTAATGCAAGTAAGTCCATAGCCATTTTTCTTTGATTTTTATGGAAATTGAATCAAGGGAGCTTGATCTAGCTAACCCATGTGCTAATTTGCAAAACTGTTAAAGTTTTAGAAAGTTTCCACAATAGAGAATTGAATGATTTTGGTGTTAATTTGTTAGAAATTAAGCTTAGTATATAAAAAAGACTAAATTCTAAAGCTTAATTATTAGTTTCATACATTAGGAACCTAATTGAATAAAATGAAAACTATCATAAATTATTGGTAGGAATATAAAATATAAGATCCCTAATGATTTTTGGTGAAATCGAATTTTAATCTGAGGCTTTATATTGAAAGTTACGATTATCCCAATTTTAGGGACTAAATTGAATAATTTGTAAAATTTTAAAAAAAATTGATATTTGATTTTGTTTTGATTGAAATCTGATAATGGGATGTGTTTTATAATTATTTGTAGTTAACGACAACACTGAATCGTCGAGAAGGAAAGGAAAAATGAAAGTGATCGATGAGCAACTGGAAATTTTGGTTTGTACATTTATAATTTAAAGTCATATAAATTGCTTGTATTTTCATGTTACTTGCATACAAGAGTAACAAGGTAAGTATACAATAATGATATGAGTTGTTGGATTGAGCTTAAATATGAGTTCTCAAAGTAGAGGACTAGATTGAATAAAATAGAAAATAGCATGAATTGTTTGGAATATGATATATGTTATGGAATTGAGTGAGAATATGTATTGAATGATATGAAACATACACATTATGTTATAGAATTGAAATGTAATAGTGTGTATGATTGAAAAATGGTGTGTACTAAATTGTAATGGAATTGGATAATTGATACCCTATTAACTAGTCGAGCTGAGTCGGTTATAGTTGGCATGCCATAGGATTGTAATGAGTACGAGATTATGCGTCAAAATACACTTTTTGTGTCATATATGTGTTTTTGTGCTCCAGGATGCACTTCAGTGCCAATTTGGTGTGTTGGTTGGATGATCTGAGTACTCGTTTGAATCCAAGTCTGAGTCTGAGTCAGGTTAATAAGGTTTATAAATGATAAGTATGATTACAATATTGAAAATGGAATTGGTAATGTTATAAAGTTAATGGTATAATCAATATGGTTTGCATTTTGAAAAACTTCGTTATCCAATTTGTAAATTCGCTGAAACGAGGCCTGGGGACCGGAACTGATATAGATGAGTCGGTAGACTCCAGAATTGAATTGAATGACATTGTTATATAAATGTTTGTGTTTAATACTTAATTGTATTGTATGATTGATGAGTAGTAATCAAGTTAGAATTAAGCATGTAAGAATATTATTGAATAGGTTGGTTAATGACATGTTGATATGCATATGTATATATGGATAGATGATGAATTATAATTCACCATTTTATATATGTTTTGATTGAATTTTGAGTACAAAAATGCTTGAACGTGCTAAATCCCATTGTTAATGTTAGATTATATGTTTATACTTGAATTATAAATGTACCACTAAGCCAATTGCTCAGTGTACAATTTGTTTTCTTTGTGCGCAGGTTCAGGTGTTTCTCAAAGTCCCAAGACTTGAAGCTAACATCCAGACTGTAACAACCCAATTTTTAGTAGTGCCAAAAACGGTGGTTTCGAAACCCCGTTCTCTGATGATTGAGTCTATAAATCACTACATACCCATTCCATTGCTAAAATTGAACAGGGAATCCCATCACCGACCATAGAGTGTCCATCACAACTTAGTTCATCCTTTTTTCTGTAGCAAAAGAAACAACAAATAAGTTGATACCAACCTCCCTGGCACACAACATCTTATCACCTTGCCAGATCCCTCGAAGAATAGTCAAAACCCCTTTGCGATTGAGCACCCTATTAGACTTTATCTTTCTCACCACCATGAATCTTGTCAAAGCAAAACTCTAATCGTCTCCTTCCCCTAAGCAAATCTCCAAATCATCCATACTAGAATAGCCCAACCAAGCAAACTAAAATTTGCCTTAACAGTAATTGAATGTTAATGGTGAATAAGGGATTTCTTACCTTTTGCAAATAAAGGGAAATCAATCAATAAAATATAGATCAAAACCTAGGTAATAAAAGAAGACTCAAAAAATTCAAAACTCGATAGATAAAAGACTCAAAGGAAAACAAAATACCCAAATCAAGAATATTTAAAGATGCGAAATGAAGACTCAAAACAATAAAAACCTATATAATATTAGACTTAGTCAACTCACTCAGTAAGAAAAGAACAACCCTCATTTTAAGAGAAAAATGTCATTTCTGGAAAAGCTAAATGATTGTTTATGTTTAATATGTGTAAAAGAAATGTATATCTAAATTAGAATTTTAATTTTGATGGATTCAAAGTGATCATGGGTTAGATCTATTTATGATATCAATACCATACACAAAATTTCAAGTTCAATCTAACTCAAAATAAGAGTATTAAATTTTGATTAAATCCATCATCTTTATAAATGGCTAACTCAAACAGTTTTTGGATTACTATTTGATATACTAACAGTGTACCTTTTTTTTATTCTACAAGTAGCTTTAAAAAATTACACATGTTTATTTTTAAAAAAATATTTATTTTTTTAATATTTTACTATACTCCTATAAACACTTGTGAATCTCCTAACCTCACACCGTTTGAAGGGATATATTTTAGAGAAATCATCTCATACACCAATATGGAGTTTTCTAGAGTCCACAAGTAAGTTGAGGGTGTGAAAAGTGTCGCATTTATAAATAATAATAATAATATAACACTTGTTACACTCTAAACCTGCTTATGAAATCTAAAAAGCTCCTCTAAGTGGTGCATTTTCAGAAAAATATTTGATACACTATCAATGAAATTTAAAAATTTGACAAGCAAGGTTGTCAAAGGTTAATGGCAAGTGCATATAAGGTATAGTAATATATATATTCGAAGGGTGAGTATTTGGTATATTAGTTATGTACTTTTTTTATTCCACAAGCAACATTAAAAATTTGACATGTGTCTTTTTCTAAAAACATTACTATATCCCTGTAGGACACTTGCCGTCTTCCTTACTCTGTTTGTATAGTCTAAAAACTCCACTGTTAATATATCAAATAATTTTCTATAAAAAATGAGAGACGTGACAAATTTATAACTCTGCTTAAAATGTTACAAAAAAATACACTATCAATATACTAAACACATACACTATCAATATACTAAACACTCACTATTTTTTTAACCCTCATTTTTTTTAAATATATATTCTTCTTCTTATTTAATATTTAGTAAATATATAAAGGTTTCTTTTACTAATATTTTATATTTTTATTAAATATAAACAACTTAATAGTTTTTAAGATTTATATTATAACATACTATATTTATTTTTCATATAATATAAATTATAAAATATACATAAGAAAATAAGAAAAACATACTAAAGCCTTAAAAATAAGTTCAACATGATTTGTTTGAATATTGAAGTTTGAGTTTAATCGATATTTTAAGTTAACTTTATTTTTTTAGTCAAATTCATATTCTTAGGATAATATTTTTTTTCCAAAATTTTCCTAAATATCAAGTGATCTTTCAATTTAAATGAGTAACTTAACCTTTAAATATATCAAACTTTTTATTGTTAAAATATCGAGTTTCATTTTTAAAAATAAATTTTGATTTAAATTAAAAATCAAATTTAATAGATTAAGTTGATCCATATAGAAGAAAGAACCACTAAATTTCATTCTCAACCAATATGGCAGAGAAAGAAACCCTTCAAACTAAATCATTTTATATTTAAATTCTCGTTAGTTTAAAATAAAAAATTCTATTAATTTCATTTATCTAAATAAGCTTAAATTTCATTCTCTATGTCCATGGCTCGGATTCCGTCTGAGTCCAACTAAAATCTTAAGCCTGTTTATTAGACTCGGGCTCGGTCCGACTCAAAAAATGGGTCTTGGATTTTACCCAAGCTCACCCCTGATAAAAATGTTAAAACCTAAATTTGACCGGTCCATATATATTTTTATATAATTTTTTTAAAAATATAATACATCAAAAATACTAGAAACATTAAAAAATGTTTCTCAATAATTTGAAAATAAATTAAAAAATATATGTATACTTTAATAACACTAAAATAAGTGCAACTTAACAAGTAAATGTCTCTAAAATTGTAACAAAATTAATAATAAAATAAGAATTATACAATATCCAAACAATAACAACAAAATAGTAACAACATAATAGTGAAATGATTGTAAAATAGTGAAAAAAATACAAGAAAATAGCAGTAAAACAGTAATAAAAAAAACAACAATTTTTTATTTTTTTTTATTTTTACAAATTCAAGTTGGGCTGAGCTTGGGCCAAAAAAGCCTTACCCGAGGCTCGATCCATTTTCTAAATGGGCCTTAGTCTTTTGCCCAAACTTATTTTTCATACCTATATTTTTACTCAAACTCTTTCACTTTTCGAGTGAACCTTCGAAACTATTAATTTTTAAATTCTTATTAATTTTAAAAATATTAAATTAAATGTTAAAATTCCAAACTATTAAATAAAATATTTTTCTTTTTTCAAAATTAAATCAAATATTAACATTCATGCTCAAATTTAGTTCGTGTTATAATTAGGGGTGAACAAAATCTAATTTAATTCAAAAAATTTGACAAAAAATTCAAATTTTATATTAAATAGTTCTAGTTATTCGAATCAACTCGAATAAAAAATTAAAATTTTCAGTTTAACTCGAATATGAATTATACAATTCTAGTTATCCGAAAATCTGAAAAGAAAAGGCAAAACTATATCATTTTGATAAATATTTATCTTTTCTAAAATTAAAAGTTAAAACTATTAAGTTAAAAGGCAAAATTACATTGTTTTGATAAATATTTATTCATTAAGTTAAAAAGTAAAACAATTATATTATCTATGTAGTTAAATAATCTTATATTTTGTCTACTAATTAAATAATCGATTAATATAAATATAAAATTAAATATAAATAATAAGATTCATTAACTCAATTAATTCGAAATCAATAAGATTCGACTCCATCCCTACTTATAACTAAACATTTCAAACTTCACAAACAAAAAATAAAATAAAATTCTATTTACAGCCACGCGTGTATTCTACATCACCCTAATCCAAAACAAACAATAGAGAGCCTAAGACACGAACGCCGTTGATACACAATGAAAAGGAAATCCAACGGCTAAGAGTAATTTGGAAACTAATAAATAATTTGGATAGCCAAACAAAAAAGGGATAAGGATTACAGTTGAAATGACCTTTGGTCAAACCAAGTAGACCGTATAAATATACGTATTTTCATTGTTTCACCTACAAAAACAACACTGAAACGCTCCACGCGCTTCGCTGCTTTCTTTCTACCTTTCCTCCTCCTCCGCCGCACACAGCGGTTTCTTCTTTCTTTTTTTTTTTTCCACCATCGCCACTCTCTGTAGGAAAATTCCGATAATAATAATAATATTCTTTTGTTTCTTCTTCATCAATATCATTTTTTAAAATAATTCCCGCCAAAACTCATTTCCCCCTTTAGCGTTATACATATATATTAGTAGTGTGTTTCTTTATCGAACAGTAAGTGTTGGGAGGAAAGTGATTTCTAAGTTTTGTTACTAGGGAAAACCGGGTTAAAATTTTCTTTCCAGAAGTTTCGAAGAATTTGGTGTTTCGGTTTATTCATAACTTGACGACAGTTAGGGTTTCGGTGAACGGAATGATTTAAGCGGTGGCTTTCTGCTTCCGGTTTGAGGGATAAAAAAAAAAAAAGAGATTGTAAAGTCTTTTTTCCGTAACAATTGGAGTGAAGTGTTGTAATTATTTTGGGAACGAATTTTTTCTTAAGTTTAAAGTTGGAAAATTCTTGAAAGCGAAGTGGCGTTGGTTTTCTGTTGACTTTTGTATTTGAAGAACTGAAAAAGTTAGGGGGTTTGGAGTGGTGGAATTGTTTAGCGTGGTTGATAAGGTAGGCGAGATGTCGTTGTCTTTAAAAATGGAAATCGATACAGTGGAAGACGTTACTTGTTTGAACCCTGAGCTTTTGCAGCTTCCTGAAGTGTCCCCATTTGCACTAAAAACCACTCCTCTACTTGTCGATGACTTGTTCTCTCAATGGCTTTCACTTCCGGAGACTGGCAATCTGGTACTTCTTTTTTTTAGTTAAACTAATGTTACTATTTCTTTCTAATTTCTTTTAATAATTTGTATTTAGATTAGTTGGCTGCCTATTGTTGAAAATACTGTCTAATATTGTTGACTATTGTAATCTGAAAGTTATTTTGTTTTAATTGGAGTTCTCACGAATTAGTAATATGAATTATGGTGTCGTCTTTGAAGCTGACTGGTGATATAAACCTTATGTGTTATGACCAGTGTAGGTTTCCATGAATGGATGGTCATGAACACCGGTTCCAGATAATACCCATATGAAAAAAAGAATTTAAGTTATGAGGAGTAGAGTACAATAACTGGTTATTTCAAGGGTAGTAAGTGGGTACAAACTTAGTTGCAACCTAGAACAAGTACCTCTGGCATTTTGACTTGTAGTCATAGAGTAATTTAGTTGGTAGTTTTATAGTAAATGGAAATACTTGATTTGGATCATGTTAATGTCGTCAGTTCTCAGTAAAGGTTATGAAATTCAGGCCTATTGACATGGTATTCTATATACACAAGTATGTCCGCATTATTTGCATAAGTTGAATACGTTTTGTGGTTGTAATCTATATATTCAGTGCTAATTATGTTTAGAGTTTGATGCGTTAATTTAACTTGTACTTCAGTTCTTCTCTCCCTTCATTTTGGAGAAAAGGGGGGAGAGGGGGTTGGTAATACTGCATTTATTACCTATAAATTTATGATAGAAATTTGTAAGATTTTGTTATTTCCATTATTCATTTATTTTTTATCAAATGCCTATGATAGGATTAATTTTTACTTTCCTTGATGACTGAATCTGATTGAATAGGGACCAAGACAAGTTCTAGGCCATTTTCCTGTTTGCAATATTCTGTTGCTAACAATTTGTATCTATCAATATTTGGATATTTTTTTCATGCAATGAGCTTTCATTTCTTGAGCACAGGTGAAATCTTTGATCAATGATGCAAAGGCAGGGACTGCAATCAATGCCTGTGCAAACTTTTCTAATGTAAATGCTGTTGGGAGCAACTCATTGCCTTCCATGTTTTCCAGTGTCAATGCACCTCCACTTTCTCCAAGAAGCTCATTGGGTTCTCCTCGCTCATCAAAGCAGAAATCCAGCCCTTCAGCTCTTGGCTCTCCATTGAAATTATTTAGTGATCCAATGCAAGAAGTCATTCCACAGGTTTGTTTGCTCTTGGAAGTTCTCTTTGGGATATTTTATATTTGAAGCTATTTTAGATTTGTGTTTTTGGGTTTTGCTATCTAAATTTGCTAAAAATTAATTATAAAGTTTGTTCTGATAATTGCTTGCAGTTTTATTTCCAAAATGGTCGTCCTCCTACAAAGGAATTGAAAGAACAATCTCTTTCTAAAATTAATCACCTTTTCAATAATCCTCTAAATGGATTGCTAATAGATGGTGAGATATATTTTTGACGTTTGTGTGTTCATTTTATAATTGAAGTTGTTTTGTCCCCTTTGCATATTATCTTCAGTTATTAAGGTTTAAAAAAGTCCCTTCAAAATTGAATGAAGTTAATGTTTTTTCCCTTGCCATGCAGAGTTTAAAACAGTGACAAAGGAAGTCTGCAAGCTACCATCTTTTCTATCTTCTGCGCTTTTTAGAAAGATAGATGTAGACTGCGTGGGAATAGTGACCAGGTATGCACTCTATGCATATTAATAGATGAATAGATGCTTTATGTGAAGAATAACTCTGACTGCATAAACAATGTCTTGTGAAAAGTACTGGGTAGATGGCATTGACTGCCTTTTCATCCCATAAGTGCTTCTATCATACATTATTAAGTATAACATTTCACTTCAGAGATGCTTTCATTACGTATTGGGTGGATGGCAACATGCTGACAATGGATGTAGCCACTCAAATATTTGAAATTCTTAAGCGGCCAGGCAACAGGCACCTCACTCAGGTTTGTTTTGCACTAACCTCTATTAGGTTTTCCATTTTTGTTTGCTTTGAAAAAATTGTCTTGACTAATTTCTTCTGTTAAGTAATTTCAAAAGCCTAAACTTTCATGTATTTTATACTTATACTATCATTTGGGATTTGGGATGCAGGTTGACTTCAGACCCATTCTTCGAGAGCTTTTGGCAACCCATCCAGGATTGAAATTCTTGCAAAACACACCTGAATTTCAAGATAGATACGGTATGCATTTCATTAGTTGTGAGTTATTTTAATAATGCCTATTAAGTTGTGTATGTATATCCTTTTCCCATCTCTTTTCTTTTTTGAAATTATTTGTGCAAAGCTACTTTTGAACATGCAATCTATACTAGCTAGTTTGAATGCAGTTTATCCCATTGATTGATTCGACCTCCAGGATGGTGATGTTGACTGGAGAGCATCATAGGCTCTTAATTTATCAAAAATTGTAGGCATAATACACAACAACACAACTAATGTTCTTATAGGCTCCTTGAACCATCTTACTCTAGTGTCCCCCCCCCCCTCCTTCTTTGCTTTAGAAGAAAATACAATTAAAATTTGGAAGGTTTCTGAATGCGTCAGACTGAAATTGCTAATATAGTTGAAATCTAATCCTAGGCGTTGCCCTTGTGGGGTTGACATGCCCTCTCTCAGAAGCAAATAAATACAGAGGCAGATCGTAGAGGGGTGAAGGCCCCCCCGAAAACTCTGGGAAATTTCATTTCTCCCTTGGAAGTTTTTAGAAAATTTTAATTAAGCCCCCAAAATTTCTTGAGAACTCGTTTTACTTTTTATTTTTTTGAAGATTTTAATGAAGCTCTCGTAAAATTTTTGAAAATTCTGACTAATCTCACAAAAAAATTAATTTGACCCCCAATTTTTTATAAAAAAAATTCATTAAACTCCTAAAATTTTTGAAAATTTTACTAGGCCCCTTCAAAACTTAGTCCCAAGATCCGCTACTGAATAAATACATCCTGAATTTTGGCTGGCAGACTGAATTCGTTCAATTCTATAATTTCCTGTGGAAATTTCAGCAAAAATTAAGTCTTGAACTTCATGATAAAAGTAAAGAACCATAATCCAGGGATTCTATGCGTTTTTTGTACAATAATTGTGTAATTAAGGGCTAAATAAAAAAAGATTTTAAAGATGGGCATTGTTCTGCTTGATTCTTAAGACAACATATCTGCTTCAGGAATTGTTACGAACTAATTTAAAATTAAGGGAGAAAAAGAGGTTGGCAAGGGGATCATTCTCTTTGCATCATCAAGCTGAAAAATGCTTCAGGAAGAGTTGATACCAAGGATCATTTCATTCATTTATGTATATTTTTGTTTCCCCAATAACTGGACATTTAATTCTGTTCAACTGATACCGGACTATAAATTTCTATGTTAATGTTTCAGCTGAAACTGTCATATACAGAATCTTTTATCACATGAATAGATCGGGAAATGGCCGTCTTACCCGCAGGGAGCTCAAACGTGGAGAACTGATTTCTGCCATGCAACAAGCAGACGAGGAAGATGACATTAATAAAGTCCTTAGGTTAGAATCTGGGTGAACTTTATATTATTGAAAGCAGCAACATACAAATCCTTACACACCAAACAGTAATTATGTAAACTGAGACTACAATATCTCTCTCTACTTTAGTTGGTTGGTAAAAGCATGGGAATTCTTGCCCTTTTCTCTCCTGAATGGTCAATAAACAATTGAACATTGTGGATAGCTTGGGTTTATTAAATTGTTGTGTCATGCGAATTACTGATGCTGTAAATTATACAACTTCCTTTTTTCTTCGTCTTTTAGGTACTTCTCCTATGAGCACTTCTATGTTATATACTGTAAGTTCTGGGAGTTGGACACAGACCATGATTTCTTCATCGACAGAGAAAACCTCATCAGATATGGCAATCATGCCCTTACCTACAGAATCGTTGATAGAATTTTTTCACAGGTTGGTTTGCCCTGGTCCTTGGTTCTCTAAACTTCTGAATCAATTAAATTCTATTTTCAAGTACAATAAACTATTTACCATATATGTTGTGCTCTGGCTATAAATGCATCAATTCCACCTCAGGCTCCTCGGAAGTTTGCTGGTGATGTAGAAGGGAAGATGGGTTATGAAGACTTTGTTTACTTCATGCTCTCAGAGGAGGACAAATCATCTGAACCTAGTCTTGAATATTGGTATATTTTTTTTTTGTTTTTACCTTTCATTTTCCAAAATAAATTACACCACAGGGTCTTGCTTATTTGAAGTGAGTTGGATTCTTGCCGTCCATACATTTGCTAGTCAAGGGACTCCTTGTTAATCCCTTCCCCTAGTCTTAGGTCGACACTAGGAGGTTTTAAGTTATTTTTCCAGTTCTCTTGCAAATTGTCCTTTTCTTCATCATATCAAATTACCTTATTCTTTTGAAAATGCATGTGAAGCTGGAAAACTTTTGAACTTTGATTTAAGATAACAATGTGCATAGTGTAACTGAATATTCTTTCGGTGCTTTAAGATATCTTAAGCATGGTGGTGTATGGAAAGAATGGCATATAATACACAATATGTCGTGCTATATTTAAAAGAATAGTAGCATTATTGTCATGCAGTTTGTCTGGCATAAATGGTGCAATACTTCGTATGATACAATCCTTTCTTTTCTGCCTTATATCATTGATTGCTTTTTCTCTGAGTCACTATCCTAGCTTTCCACATCTAATTAGTTATCTTTATAGGTTCAAGTGCATAGATTTGGATGGAAACGGTGTGCTCACTCCAAATGAAATGCAATTTTTCTATGAGGAGCAGCTGCACCGAATGGAATGCTTGGCCCTAGAACCTGTGCTCTTTGAGGACATATTGTGTCAAATAATTGACATGATTGCACCCGAGGTTGACACTACTTCCTTTCTAATAACTATAATTTCGTTTTACTTTTTGTTGAATGATTTAACTTGCTGATATTTTGCAGAGAGAAGACTGTATCACATTACAGGACTTGAAACGGAGCAAACTTTCAGGAAATGTTTTTAACATCCTTTTTAATCTTAATAAGTTTATGGCATTCGAAACCCGTGATCCATTTCTCATTCGGCAGGTTAGTCATTGCACAATTTAGATTTTGGGTGCTGAATCAGTGCTAGTTCAGTTCTCCGGGATGACAATGGCCCTTTTTGTGTGTGTGAGCAGGAACGAGAGGATCCAACTTTGACAGAGTGGGATCGCTTTGCACATAGGGAGTATATCAGGCTTTCAATGGAAGAAGATGTTGAAGATGCCTCAAATGGAAGTGCTGATGTATGGGATGAGTCCCTTGAAGCTCCATTCTAAAATCCTCGAAGCAAGTTTCGTAGGACCCTTTGTCAAACATATTTGAGATGAATGAAGAGTGGCTACATGGAGATACAGCTGATCAGATTATCAGCCAAATAGCATTTTACATGTATATGTCTACCAGCATGCTATATGCTCGCCCTTTTGCAAATTTATGCTGCGCTGCACTGAGGACTGAATTTTGACGCAATGAAAATTGTGCTGCTAGGGAAAGCCAATTGCTTCATTCAAAAAGGGAGGATAATCGATGATCCCTTCCCTGCCCTGCCCTTAACTAAACCATCAGCCACCCGGGAATCAACTACATTGCTAGTATGGGTCCCCCCGATGGGCTCTTTCCTTTCCTTCCACTGCTGTTTTTTCTTTAACATGCTCTTCTGGGATTCCACTGGAGTCTCAGCATAATGTAAAAGATTATTTGGGAGGAAGAATGTCGAAGACCTATGTTCTTTTTATTATTATTATTTCTATCCTGGTAATGGTGAAATGTCTTAATTTGGTACTAGATTAAGGCCTGGTTCTTCACACTTTGTGTGTTTTTGTTAATTTAAGTGTTTGATATTGCTGTAAGAAATTGTTGTTGGAAGTTAAATGTTTTTCTCAGACATGATCATGGAAAATAAAATAAATTAGTTAATTTATATGATATTTAAATAATTTAATATAAAGATACATAAAATATAACTTATATATTTCAAGTAATTAATATAAATTATTTATAAAATTAACAATATATAAAATATTTTTAAATTTTTAACATAATAATAAGTGATATCTAAATAATTTAATATAGCTATTTATAAAATATGATTTAATTTAATTTTTTATATACTTTTTAAATAGTTAATATAAAATACAATAGTCAAAAGCACTTAAATTCTAAATTTTGTGTTAGGGTGGATAATTAATTTTTAGTATGATATTAACATACTTTATGTTTGTTCAAGGCTCACCCGATCCGAAATATGAGTCTAAAATTGTTTAAACCTGTTTATATATACAAAAGATTAATCCAAGCTCATTTAGGATCACCTATATTATTTTTTAATTTTTAAAAAAAATTATATTGTATTATTTTAATATTTAATAAAATCTATTATTCATTTATTGAAAGTTTTTATACAGTATCTTAATATTATTTTAATATTTATATTAGAGTAATATTATATATTTAGTATAAAATTATTTTTTAATATATTTTAAATTATATAATATATAAAAATAATATATATAAACTTAAAAACGGACCGGGTCAAGTTAAACTTAAATCTTAAATTTTCAAGTATGATCCTAATCTATATTTTAAATGAACTTATTTCTTTTACCAGACACATTTTTTAAACTTAATATTTTATTAAAACTCTCTCAAATTTTAAGTGAATCTTCCTACCAAGACAGGTAAGCCTACTTATGAACAGTTACCCAAAAACAGAAGTAAACATTTTCATGTGATTTTATTGGATTTTTTTAAAAAATTTTGCTTTGTGAGAAAAAAAAAGAAAAAGAAAAGAAAACGCTATGAAACCTGTCCATTCTCTAAATAGGCCGCTGTCAAAGAAAATGAGAAATTTCCCGCTTTGTCGGATTTAGGACATTGGGAAAAGGAATTCGCAAATCTGTCCATTGACAACTATAATTTACAGCTTAAAAAAAGAACCTTTGATTTTCTTATCTTATTGCCACTAATTTATCTTCCAAATTCTTCGTTATCTTGTTCCATTATCTGTCTTGTCTCCTATGAGGGGAAAAAGAAAGCAGTTTCGATGAAGGAAATTTCGTAGCATTTTCAACCCTTTGCCACTTGCTTGCAATTAAGTTGGCCTTTTTCTATTTGATTTCTCCACTCTGCAATGTAAGCTTTATAAACTAACAATGATAACGTGTAAAGATTCAATCTTCAGGATTCTCATTAATTCAGAAATTTTATTCTATTTTGTGTTTTTTTTATTTTCCTTTATTTTGGGGTTTGGGTCTTTCATGATATTGGGGGTTAGAGAAAGTAAGAATATGGTCCAAAATGGGTGATGGGTTGTTTTGAAATTGAGCAATATTTGAAGGTCTAAATTATGAATTCCCCCCTCCACTGGGTTTAGGGAATGAATCAATGAAACTGATATGACATTTGCATTATATTCACAGCGGCAGTAAATGATTAGAGCGACTTGTTTAGATGGTTGGATTGGCGGCAATAGCAGAGTTATTTGGTGGAAATGCCGGAACAGAGGAATTGGAGGCCTTTTATCCCATAAGACCCGATTGCTTAGCTGATATTCCAAAGACCCGTTTTAGGCCTAGGGTTACCATCTTTTACTCTTCACTTTCCTTAATTTTCATTCCTGTTTATGTTTTGTATGCCTTGCTTTTTAACTACACCTTTATTCTCAGGTTGGGAAAACTCTTAGTGCAAGAAGATGGCATGCTGCATTCTCTGAAGATGGTCATCTTGATATAGAAAAAGTTCTTAGACGGATTCAACGAGGAGTATGCCTTCTTTCGAGTTCTATTTATAGTTATGTTGCTTCGAACACACATGTATTTGTATGTGCAATTTGAACAACAAGAACTGATACAAACTGTTGGACATTGAATAAGGAGTATGTTGTAGTATTTAAGATTTTGGATGGTATGATCATTTGATTAGGTGAGATTTCTAAGAATCATAATTCATAACATTAAAGTTTTTAATGAAATTTGTTCAGTGCAAGATTGCCTTCGGTATTATATTTCTTTTAGTTGGAAAACCTCAGTTGGTTATGGAGAAGGAACTAAATTACTCTTACTGTCATATATTATGCCATATGTCTCAACCAAATTTAGTTGTGTCCGACGATAAAAGAATGTAATAATGTTAAAGATCGTGATTTCTAAACTCATAGTCAGCTCAAACTGCTAACTATAAAGGAACAGAAGTGCAATCTTTATTTATCTCCCCTCTCTTTCCTAATCCTATGACTTACATATTTCCACATGAATGCATATTCAAGCGTTTATGGAAACGCATTTTTTGTCTCATTTGTTGATTGTTATTCAACTTGGTGTCTGCTCTTTGTCATTTTGGAATGGTTAACCATATTTAACAACCATGTAATAGCCGAACTATTTGTGTTTTTTTATACTGGTGTAGTTTGCATATAATTGTTTAACGTTTATCTATTTTATATATGTTGAAAGTTAAACAACTCGTATCAGATATTGGGAGTTTATTTTTATTAGCTTTACTTGATTTGTTATGGTAGGGTATTCACCCTTCGATCAAAGGGTTTGTCTGGGAGTTCCTTTTAGGTTGCTTTGATCCTAACAGTACCTTTGATGATCGGAATCAGCTCAGAGAGCAAAGGAGGTAACAACTTAACAGTACCTTTGATGATTGGAAATCGATTTTAGCATCTCATCAAGTATAAAGTATATTCATTTCATGTGTCCTTTCCTTTTTTCACATCTAGTTTTATTGCTCTGGAACTTTTGTGAACCATTCAGTTTTCTTCATTCACAATGCTTAGCTTCTTTTTTTCCTCCTCTTATTATCAATGATATACTTTTCCTAAGTTTGGTTGATCATTGTGACTAAACTTTTCGAGCTAAGCATCCCAGGGAAAGGTATGCCATGTGGAAGACTGAATGCCAGAATATGGTGCCGGTCATTGGTAGCGGAAAGTACATTACTAGACCAATTATTACTGACGATGGCCAACCAATAGAAGGTGAAGATTGTCATGTGACAAGTGCTGTTTCAGACAAGAAAGTGGCGCACTGGATGCTTTTCCTGCATCAAATTGGTATGTACGGTGTATGATTTCATGCTCAACAGATTGGATATTCCATATACTTTTTGTTGATTCTCGAGGAAGTGCTCAACATTTTTAGTCCTTTTCTGAGATCAATAAGTTCAGTAGCTGTCCTTTAAGGCTTTAACTACACATGTTTCTTACTTGGTTGTAAGTTCTCTTCGGAATACCATCTTCAAGCATTGTAGCATAAATTTCTACCATAAAACCTTATGGATATCCTATGTTGTAAGCTGGTTTAATAGCAAGAAAAACCCAAGATTCCTTTGTAGCTTTAGATCGTCCATGCATCTATCTGAAATTATGATTGTGGCTATGTTTAAATTTCAATGGTCCTTTATGTACTTGACGTATTTGGTCTGTAGGTTTGGATGTTTTTCGAACCGATCGAGCACTTGTGTTCTACGAGGATGAAGCTAATCAAGCAAAACTTTGGGATATTCTTGCTATATATTCATGGGTAGATGATGATATTGGTTATGTTCAAGGTGAGTTGTAGCTGTTAAATTGCATTATTTATTACCAAGCCAGAGTTCTCTCGTTTCCAACATCTTTAGCTTTATTCTTTCACGAGCAGGAATGAATGACATTTGCTCTCCAATGGTAATTCTTCTTGAAAATGAAGCCGATGCATTTTGGTGTTTTGAGCATGCAATGCGCAGACTGGTAAAATGTTTATTTCTTGCAGCATCGTTGATAGAATAATTGGTTCGATGATACACCATCTCTTAGTATTTCATATCCTTGGAATTAGTTCGTAACATTCCCTAATCATTAATCTCTTTTGCATATAAGCTCATCATTCGATGCTTGTTTTCCATATAATGTTTTATGGTTTTATAGTCGGACCTCTGATTTTTCCCTTTTCGACAGAGGGAAAACTTTAGGTGCAGTACGAGTTCAATAGGAGTGCAATCCCAACTTGGTATACTTTCACAAGTAATTAAAACTGTTGACCCTAAGCTTCATCAACACCTTGGTATGCCTTCCTTTGCCCCCATTTTTTTTCTAAATTAGTTCTATTTATTGTTGTACTTAACATCAACTAAAATCTCAAGATTTTTCATGTGACAGAGGATCTAGATGGTGGGGAGTATTTGTTTGCATTTCGCATGCTGATGGTACTTTTCCGAAGAGAATTCTCCTTCGTCGATGCTCTGTATCTTTGGGAGGTGAGTGCAAATGAACTCAAATACTTCTAGTTTATAGTCGAAATGTGGTCTATTTTAACATCTAGAAAAGAAAAGCTGTTGTTATATACTAAGACAAAGACCGGTTCCAGGTTATGTGGGCAATGGAATACAACCCTAATATCTTCTCATTGTACGAGCAACCCGATGCAGCTCTAGATAGCAACAGTACACAAACATTACATGCAAAGGAGCTAAAGCGGTATGGTAAATTTCAAAGAAAAAATCTGCAGAATGGACACACAGATAAAAACTGTGCGCTCTCGGTTTTCCTTGTTGCAAGCGTCCTCGAGACCAAGAATAGGCAGATTCTAAAGGACGCTAAGGGTCTCGATGATGTTGTGACGGTACGCTCTCTTCCCATCGTACCTATGCACGTAAATCTCGGGGAGTTTGCATAATTTTTCTGACTATAAGAAGTCTTGTTTTTGGTAGATACTGGGTGAGATTACTGGAAATTTGGATGCTAAGAAAGCATGTCAAAACGCACTGAAGATTCAGGACAAGTACCTGAAAAAGGTAAGGCTTTATTTCTATCAAAAGAACAGTTAGTTTGATGGATACACTGAATATTTATTTATTCGTTTTTTTTTTGTTTTTGCGTGTAGGCCAAGAAATCATAGGTGGAATGTCATCAAACATCAACTTGTGTACTTCAAACATTTTTGTGTCCATTTTTTTCTTCCAACATTTTTGAACTTTTACCTTTTATATATATATATAATTTAAAAAATAAATGGAATATTTTTTTTCTTATAATGCTTAATTTAGAGTTCTTTGTATTAATCAATTGATTTTGTGTTTTACATCTTCCCCTGTTGTGCTTGTGTATTCACTAACAAATTTTGCATATTTTTTAATACATTTTTATAAATTTTAATTTACGAGTATATGTACTATATTTAAGTTTCTCATTAAGTACGTGTCATGAATCAATTGAATATTAAATCAATTAAAAATTAACTAAAAAAATTCTATTTAAAAAATAATAAATATTATTACGAGCGTATTTATCTTTTTTTATATAAAATTTATAAACTCAACATAAATCAACAAATGGTGAAATTTAAATTTACATATATTAAGTAAAACTAATGTTAAAACAAGTTCAATAGAGACTAGTGCAGCCGCGTAGACAGGGGAGAAAAGTAAAATTATCCTGTAATTTTTTTAAATTTTTAAAACTTTTAACTCTCCAAAAATGTGTAATTCATCTTTGGTTCCTTAAAGCAATTTTTTGGTTTCACCCTGAACTAGTATGTGGTCCATTGCATATATAGGATAAGATTAAATACTCATCGTATACTAAAATGTCGGAGACATTAAATGAACTCTACCTATATAACTATAAGAAGTGATTTTACTTCAACAAGAAGAGTTAAGGTTTCTCTTGTAAATGTTTGTTATGAACAAAATAAATACATAGCCATAATAGTGCTCAAAGTGAACAAACTCGAACAAAAATATAAATGAGTATTATGTGTGATATATTTCCACTTCTAATTGGATGCAATTTTTGTGACGGGCTTAATTGATTTTTTAGAAAATTTTAGGAGCTTCTTAAACTCTTAAAACCTATAAGTTGCAATATTTTATTATCTTAAAAAGTCTAACAAATTATAATTATTGATGAATAGTTGTGTTGTAATAACGTAATTTTTATACTTAAAGTTGTATGTAAAAATATTACTTTATATAAAATTCTATTGTAAAACAACACAATTTTTTAGAAAGATGTCACGTAAAAGGATAAATCTCAATAAAAAGATATCTCATGAAATTATACATTCATATAATATGTATATATACATGTATATAAAGGACTTCTGTGTTAATTGTTTGACTATTCTCAGTGAATTGTCAAGAGTTCTTTTATTATCTTGTACACATTAAAGCTTTAAAGTATTTAACACATCTCAAATTCATTATATTGTATTAACATTATTTTTACCTTTCCTTTTTTTTTTAATTTTCTTATTTATTTTTCTAATTCCAAATTCCGATAACTTCGATTTTAT
Organism: Gossypium longicalyx; assembly: GCA_025698465.1. NCBI lineage: Eukaryota > Viridiplantae > Streptophyta > Magnoliopsida > Malvales > Malvaceae > Gossypium > Gossypium longicalyx. Next base: position 2,502,851 of record CM047001.1, on the reverse strand, counting down.
GATTTAAACTAAAATCCATTTAATTTATACATAAACTAACACTAAAAAAACTAACAGCCACATTTAAGAGTCCAATCCGACTCAGCTCCAAATTTAATCATTTAACAAAAAAAAAAAGTTAGAATTAATTTTTTTTTCAGCAAGATTTTCATCCATTACTTACTTTTATATATAGAAATGCATGCAAATTTTTTTTTATTATATAAATAAAAAAATGGAAAGAAAAAAAAACCCAAAAATCAACATGTTACTAAATAAGACAATTTGTTAAAAACCCTCGTAAATATCTCTCTTTCTCATTCTCAACCCTAAATTTTGGACAAGTTTTTGTTATTTTAGATTCCACTTCCATTGAACAAACGCAAGTTTTGCTTAAAACAAAACTTTTCCTTCCTAATAAAACACAATTATCAGAAAACAGTCCAACTTTTTTATGCAATATTTTTAGTAGTAGTATTGATTTCCCTCTATTTAAGGTTCGAGAAACAAAATTACTGTTTTTTTCCCTTTTGGTTTTAAATTTCTTTGTTGTTTCTTAAGAAACATTTTTCATATGCTTTTGCATGCTTCAAACTCATGCATGCATGCTTGTATACATCACACAAAGTTTTGTTCTTTCTATCAAGGTGAGATGTTTTAACACAAGAAATGTTTCAATACTAAGAGAAATTTTATATTGTATATCATATTCGGTCACACTCATTTCTTTCTCGTATATTTGAAGGATCATATCGATGTTAATATCCAAACATATGATGGATACGATTATTTAAAAAAAAAGATAAAAGAGTTCTCGATGGCATACATTATTATATCTTTGATGCTAAAAAGTTTTTTTTTTTTTTTTTTGTCAGATTCAGATTTGAAGCTTGACTTCAACTCCATATGCTGATTTAGTTTAGATGTCATTAAATCAATAAGATGAAAGGATTGCTAAAAGGTTTTAGATACATTACTCAATTATTTGGTATGTAATTCCATCTTCCTCCTTTTATGACATTATAAGACATATATGTATGCATGCATGCAAAAGCAGCCATTGGGTTTGTTTGGTTTTAGAGAATGTTGGCTAATAATGGCAGGAAAATGGGGTAAACTTTAATTTTGCAGAAAGTGACAAAGAGCCAGAAATGCAGATTGGTATGCCAACAGACGTAAAGCATGTGGCTCATATAGGATGGGATGGTCCATCAGCTGTAAATTCTACACCCAGCTGGGTAAATGACTAAATTTAACCACCAACTATACTATTACCATGATTAAACCATGCAAACAAGACTAATATTGGGTTGCATATCTAACGTTTTGTTTTATTTTATATATATATACAAACATATATATATATATATATATATATGCAGATGAATGAGTTCAAAACACCAGCAGAAGGGCTTCAATCAACACCTTTAGCTCAAGCAGGACAAGGTATGGGGGAAGATCCTGTCAAATGACTCTCTCAAGGTAATTTTTTTATGGCAAAACTAAGGATTGAATCATTTTTTATATTCCAGAGAGGTTGAGCCGAAAAGGTTCGAGGGCTCAAAGTTCTTCAACAAGAGACATGCCCGACCTGCCTAAATCATCAAAGCGCACTTCATCCACTAAAGAAAATGCTTCTTCAACAAAGCAATCGAAGAAGCCTTCCAAGTCGACTAGAAAACCCAAGGATGCAAACCAAACAACCGAGACAACCACAAAAGACCCAAAGAAAAGTAGGCGAAAGAAGGTGAAAGACATGGGTGGTGAAGGAAGCTCCAGGCGGTCCAGAACCACCCAGGAGTCAGATACTCTGTCCGAGGCAGGGTCCCTAATCAGTTGTGATTCAGAGTTTGTAGAAGGGGAGGGTAATTGAAATGGAGAAATTCCTGATTTTCTTTTTCTCTGTATGTAAACATATTGGTTGCTAGACCATCTTTTTGCTTTAGTGGAAATCAAGAAGAGTGTCATGAAACTAGTAGGCAAGAAGGAAACAACAAAGCAAGATGGTATAAGGAAGCAGTTGAAGGTAAAAGCTATTATAATTGAGAGAAGAGCTAAAACATGCACTGTTTATATATGAACCAAGTGTATTCACATCTTCTCATGAAAGAAAAAATACCAAATATTCTTCTTTTTCTCTCCATTTTCTCTTCTTATCTGGTCTCTCTAAAATTGGAATCAAAGCTATAACGATTCCACTCAAAAAAGGGCAAACACTAGAAACACAAAATCCAAATCCAAATAACATAAACTATCACAAAAGAATTTATTGGTATTTCGTTTGTGCCTTTTTCATGCATTTTTAAATGAACCCAAAGCATCCCTTCAGAAAAAAGATTCACTCTCCCAAGGCAGTGGATCAAAAACTTAGAAATCAAGGAAGAAACAAAAGAAGCCTGTTGCAGAAATACCGATACCATTGTAATTCAGCAAAAATGAGCAAGATTTATAATCTATGGACTTTATTTACAAATTTACTCATCTAAAAGTTGATGGGACTAAAATGCTAAACAAAAATACTTATATTTGGTCTCAGGATAGATAATATAGTACTTGTTCATTTTTCCCCAAGTCAACTTCTGATTTTAGCATTGGTGCCCATTGTGTTCATTTTTCCCCAAGTCAACTTCTGATTTTAGCATTGGTGCCCATTGTGTTCAGAAAGGACAATGATTGGGGAAAATCCCTGATCAGAAGGGTTACAAATATCATTATCCCTAAGGAAAAACAGAAGCAAAATAATCAAGAACAAGTCTGAGGAATAAACATGTTCTTAAATGTAGATTTGGAGCGTTTAACACATACAAACCTAATAAGGTCGACATATGGATGCCTCATCAATCCATGAAGGCTTCTTTGCGTTGTAATAGAAATAAGCAATCATTTGGACCAATTCATCAGCCTTGCGAAACTCTACCAAGACCCTCATTAAATTGTAGCATCAGATATAGGAGTTCAGAGCAATTTGATAGACAAATATTTTGTATAATACTCTTGAAAGAAAAACTGTACAACCAACCTTTCTCTCTGTACATGATCCTGTTTCCGCGTAAAAATAAAAGCTGTGGGCATTCCCTGACTTTAAGAGCATATGCCAAATCTCTCTCGATATTGATATCCAGTTTGACTGCCTGTTTCCAGGAATACTCCAAGGCATCATCATTGGCAGATAAATAATGCAAAACAGCTAAACAAATATTTTGAACTTTCTCTAACAAAGTAGAAATGAAATATGCTTTCTCAAGTGGCCTAATGGAGTACATGAACTGAACCTTATGTGCAACCAAATGCAGAGTTAATTAAGTTTGTGTAGACTAGTTTATATTTTATCGATACAGTATTTTCAGATTAAAGACAAAGCAAAGATTTTTACCCGAGGAGGTAACCGGTCCTTGGAGTTCCAATATAACTGGATTGCCTTCTCTAGCTCTTTCAAAGTCTTCCAATTGTGAGTTGCCCTGTAGACAATATCAAATGGATGTTTTTTCCTCATTAACTGGTAGAAATAAAAAAATAAAAACTGTCTATGAAAGAGATACTTGGAAGGCATTCGCCTTTATAATAGGCACAATCATACCAAAACATAACATTATTAACCATTAAATATTAAACATCATGAATCACAAGGAAGTACAAAAATGCATCTTGAGCACTTAATCGCCTGCACAAGCTTGTTAACCACAGGCAAAAAATGCATATATTAACGGTAATTAAATCTTTGATATGCTGTGTCATCTGCCACAAAATTTCCAAAAATTGGAGCAGGAATCATTTGAAAGAGAAACATGGTAACGCAATACAGTTGAGAGGAAAAGAGTTACCTTTTGTATCTCTCAAATACAAGAACAATTAGCGGACTGGGATGGAAAGCAAAACTCTCCCACTCCAGACAGTTAATCTCCTTTACCCAGCTATCATCAATCTCTCCTTCCCAGTCAATCTCAAAACCATCTTCACCCACCACATTCTTAATAGCATGCTGCTCAAAGTACTCCGATGCCCTAATTCCCCACCCAATATCTGCGTCCAATGGCCAATCTGGATCATCCTCTTCCACCACCATCTTCTTTCCTCTTTTACCGGCTTCATTATCCTTCTCGTCCTTGTCCTCATCCTCATCTTCATCACTGCTACTGTCACAATCAAACTGATTTTCAAGTCTATCCTTCATCACACTTTCCTTATTTTCAAAAACTTCTGGATTCTGCTGCCGGATTGATTCAAAAGTTCGTTCAAGTGAGTCGCGTATAAAATCTTCAACAGCTACAGCTTCACTCCTACGACCCCGTCTTGGCTTCTTAGGAATGGTTGTTGGGAAGCTTTTATCTGGATTTTCATCTTTGTTATGGGAAAATACAGACTTTTGGTCCTGGTTTCCTGTTTCAGCTTTAGATTTAGGGTTCGAGTCAGGATCAGGATCAGGGTTGGAATCAGATTTTCTTGAAGTAGCAAAGCAAGGGGAAGTTTTTAAAAAACGGCTATGGTGTACAAAGGAGGGCCAGACGTTGCACCAATGACTTAGAGTACTACGAGTAACATCAGAAACAGGCAGCATGTTGCAGGAATTATGATTGTTTTTCACTACACAAAGAGGCGAAAAGGATTTGGGAAAGATACCGATGTGAAAGGATAACATTTTCTCAACAAGTACAAATTCCCTAGCAGATAGGACAGCTCATTTAGCGAAGGACCAGTTTCCCAAAAACTGCTTCTATTTCATGATTCTGTTGACTCTTTTCTAATAATCATAATCAATCATGGAATTCCAAAATGCCCAAAAATCCAGCTGAGGTACTATTCTCTTTTGAATAGAAGCCTGTAACTATAAGTAAACGAAATAAGTAATCAGCAGTGGGAAGTTCATCATGTAAATTAATTGCTTAACTTTATTAACCACAGAAATCATCCAGCATGCTTATAAGAAAATCATTTGCTTTCCCATTTCCAGATACAGTAATTCTCTTTTTTTTTTTTTTTAATGAACGCATCTAAAGCAAATTCAACTTTCCAACGTACCAAAAATAAAAGTGTGAAACTTGAAAGAGTTAGTAGTAATATATAGTTTTTCTTTTCTTTTTTTTCTACTTCGAAAGTTCAGAAATTTTTGGCATGCAAAAATTAAGACTTACCCAGATTTTCTGAAGAGGATTTGTGCTGAGATTTTGATGGATTTGAAGAATTTGAAACGCTCCACAATTCTTCAAACTGAAAAATGGAGAAGAAAGGATGAGCAAAGCAGACCTCACCAGTTAGCTAAGTGCAAAACCCAAAACCTCGCGCCCCTCTTCTTATCCATGTTCAACGGTGCCGTTTTACTTTGCTGAATGGACGCGACTGCTTTTCTATTAGGGTTAATTTTACTAAAGTCCTTAAATAATGATCGAGATTCTAAATTGGTCCTAAGCTTCAACCTATCATCAGCTTCCACATTAAATGTAGTATATTAAAAAAAGATTAATCAAATTTTAAAATATGTTAAAAAATAAAGACATTAATAACAATTTAAGAGGATTCATGATTTTTAAAAACTTAATTGGAAATGTTTTAAAAAAATAGGGCTAATTTAGAATCTAGACCATACATTGAGGCGTCTGATTTAATTAACTCTTTCTATGATTTATTTAAGTTTTAATCCTAAATTTCATCCCTATATTTTACGAAAATTAAGAAGTTAGTCCATCTACTTTGACTTGTTAAAATTTGATCATCGAATTTTATGAAAATTGAGAAATTAGTTTAGTTCATGGTAAAATAAGCGAACTTGTACAGTTGGTTTTTGCTAATTTGTTCCGCATAAATTGTTGAGCTAATGATTTTTGCTATTTTACCAACTTCTCAATTTTTATAAAGTACGAATAAAGGGACTAACTTCTCATTTTCTGTAGAGAGATGAAATTCATAAATAGACCTTTATTTTATTTTTCTATTATTGGATTAATTGCAAGTTTAATAAATCATGTTTGCTTAAAATTCTATTTAGCTCATCAAAGTTTTAAAAATTACTATATGGTCATTATCGTTTTTGGCTTGTTATGTTATGGTTACTAAGCCATTAAGGGTCAGTTTAGCATTACTTCTCAAAAGTACTTTTGAGACTTGAGATAAAAGCATTGTTAAACTTTGAGCTTTTCAAAAGTGTTTTTTAGGACAAAAACAACTCTGCAAAAGCACTCTTTTTGCCAATTTACTTAAAAGTATTTTTGAGCAACAATGCTAAATTGGTCTTAAGTATCGTTTCCGGTGTCACAACAAACTAATGTGGCGGTGGCATGTTAATATCATCATTCCATGTGAATTTTTAAGTCAAATTGTGTGGCTAGTCCCTGCAAATTTATTATTTCTCACACTATTTGTAAAATGCAATAGTTGAAATGATATGAACACACTATTTTCAATGGTATAGTTAAACTAAACAAAGAACTCTCCAATGTCAAATTTTAAAGATATGGTGGAGCCTAACAAAATTTTTTTAAAAAAAGTGGAGGATCTAATGAGAATGTTTAAAAAATTTTGGTAAGTCTAATTAAAATTTCTACAAATTTTAAAAGGTTTAACGAGAAATTTTTTTTTTTAGAGAACTAACTTTTTTTAAAAAAATTTAAAGATCTATAAAGAATTGTTTAAATTTCGGTCAATACCTATTGTATTAATACCAATAGTGATAAAAAAAAAAAAAGAAAAATTCACCGAAATAATATTGACTACCTTTTATCTAAAGAGCTATTACATATATTTGGAATTATAGAGTAAAAATTTAAAGATTATAATATACTTTAAATACTTGTACTTTACATATATTTAGAATTTAGTATCCTTATTTTTATTTTTGAGGATTTAATCCTTTTTATTTTTTAATTTAAAAATTCAGGTCTAATTACTACATTGTTAAAATTCTTCCATTCAATTATCTGGTGTGATGTTTTGAAATTAAAAAAAAAATACTCATTCAGTATACATGTAACAAGAAAATGACATTTTAATGTACGTAAATTTAACAATGAATTTTAGCGGTGTTAATAATTCTTAAAAATTCACATTAACATTTTAACCAGAACAAAATATTTAGATTAACCAGTGACATTATAAAAGTTGAGGTATTAAATTGTGTCAAAGTTAAAATATAAAGATTAAATTCAGAATTGAGCAGAGTATAGGATCAAAAGTGAAATTTAATCATTCTTAAATAATCTCAAAAAGAAAGAAGTAGAAGGACTAAAACTAAAATTTAACCATTATAATTATCATTTAAAAAAATAATAAAGCAATAAACAGCTTTCACGTAAGGAAAGCCTTAGGACTTTCTTTTTATATACAGTAGTATAGATTTCGTTTTCTTTAAAAAATGAAATTCTCGTTTAATTTGTTGGTTTAAATATGTCAAAGGTCCTGTATTCTTTTAAAATTTAAAATTTAGTCCTTATACTTTAATTTTGAAACATTGAGTCCTTGTATTTTTTTTATTTAAAAATTTTGATCCTTCCTTTTAATTATGTCAGTTAAAGTTAACGATGACGAAAGTAAAATAATTATTTTAGCCCTCAATATTTATAATTATTTTTACCAATTTGGTCATTACCATTTAAAAGAACATAAAAATTTTAAATTTAAAAAAAAAATTCATATGTTAAATAAAACATAAAAACTTAAAAAATATTATAATTATTTTAAAATAAACTCTTTAAAATTCAAAGAATAAAAAATAAAAATTATTTTTAAAATAAAAAATTTCAAAATTCAATGTTATCTAATCTGGATAGGAACCTATTGAGGTAACAGTCCAATGAAAGGTGAAAAATCAGTTGACTTGCAGATCGGTACAAACTAGTTAAACTGAGCTAAAAATCAGTTTAACATGTAGTTAAATTGATTTCGAACTAATCTGACCAATTGGTTCCTAGAACAATCAATCTTATTTATTCAAAGCAAATAAACTATTAAAAATAAAAATATTTTAAATAAATATAAAAATTGGTTTAACTGGTTTTTTAACCCGGTTCAACCAATCAGTATCAATTCATAGGCCAACTAATTTTTTACCTCTCACTAGATCGATACCCCAACTGGTTCTTGATCTAACCAGTTTGGTCTGGTTAAGTTAACATTGAATTTTTAAAATATCTTTTTATTTGTTTTTTTTTATTTTAAGGAGTTTGTTTTTCATATGTTTTATTTTTTTTAAAAAATATAATTTTTAAATTTTATGTTTTTTAATAAGAAAAAAATATAACTTTTAATTTTTTTAAAAATTATTTACTTTTAAAAGGTATAGACCAATTTGACAAAAAATTGTAAATGTCGAGGATTAAAAATTTAAAAATTTTAAAAATCAATTGACCCATGAACTAGTATGGACTGGTTGAACTAGTCTAAAAATCAGTTAAACTAACAGTAGTTTTTATTTATTTATAACTTTTTAATATTTTTTTGCTTTGAATCGATCGAACAAGTTATTTAGGGAACCAATTGGTCAGACCAGTTTGAAATCGGTTCAACCAATCCGTATCAGTTCGCTTGTCAACCAATTTTTTTATCTCTAACCAGATTAATACTACAATTGATTTCGGTCCAATTATTGGGTCTTGTCTAATTTAGATAACATTGGTTTTTAAATTTTTTGTTTATGTTTTTAAAATCATTTTATTATTTTTATTTTTTAAATTTTAAAAAATATAAATTTTATTTCATAAAAATAAATTTTTAAAAATTTATAATGATTAAATTGACAAAAAAATATAAATGTTGAAGATTAAATGTTAATTTTAAAGGCAAAATTTAAGGGAAAAGTTAAGATTTTTATGAAAGTACTTTGTCTTAAAATTAAAATACAGGGTGACATTGAAACCTAAATTTCTTGTGAACAATAAATACTGTCTTGAATGTCGACTTATATCTTTCCCACAAAAAAACCAAAATCAGTTAAACATGAATAACCTTATTACGTCCTTCAAAATTTCTCAGGCCAGCTGTTATTTGGCATCTACAATAACGCAAATCTCAGTAAGCTAAATGAACTTTTCAGATCTGATACTGAATCTTAGCTATATTGTATCAATAAAGTTGAACTGTTCAGGTCGACGATGGTACAGCCACCGTTGAAACCACCGGAGAAGGATATGAAAGCGAAAGAGAAAGGGGGGGGGGGATGGCGTTAAAAGGAAATTACGAATGAAAGTGAGGGAAAAGGACTATTTTATTTTTTTATTGTTATTGGATTAGGGTTAGGGTTAGGTAAGACGTATAAAGAAAAGAGGGATTTTTCATTTTTTAGATAAATTAATTAATGAGTAATTAATACTTTCTATATTTAAAAGTATGATTAAACTTGTTTGTAGTACAATGGAACAAATAATATTACCAGTAGATGTAAATTAAAATGGTAAATTTTTAATTAAATTTTTTTGTAATTTATAAAATTTTAAATTGATAACAATATTATTATATTTTGACTTTAAAAAATGATAAAATTTTGATTTAATTTTTTAAAATTTATAAAGATATAAGTTATTAAAATGATGAAATTGTATTTTTATTATCGTAAAAATATATAATTTATAATTTATAAAATTTTAAATTAGTAATGATAAAATTACATTTTAGCCCCCAAAATAATAAAAATTTGATTTAATCCTTTAAAAATTATAAAAATATATACTATTAAAATGATAAAATTATATTTTTACTATCGTAAAAATCTATAATTTAATTTCACCCCAAAAGAAATTTCAGGTTTCGCCACTTAATGTTTCGCCACTTAAACTCAATATAATCTAATTGGTTAAATTATGTTATAAGTCTTTGTACTTTTTAAAAATTAGGGATTTAATCCCTATATTTATATTTCATGGAGTTTAGGCATTCTACTTTTTAGATTTCAAAATTCAGATCCAAATGTTAACATTGTTAATATTTTTTTTGTTAAATTCGTTATTATGATATTTTTCAAATAAAAAATAACTCACTTAGTAGTTATGTAATTAAAAAAATAACTTTGAAATTAACTTAAATTTAACAAAAAAGAAATTAACAATGTTGACAATTGGACCTGAATTTTAAAATCTAAAAAGTAAATAGGCTAAATTCCATGAAATAAAAGTACAGGGACTTGTGGCACATTTTAACCAATCTATCATATTCGGGTCAGAGAATGGGTCCCACAGACATATGAGTGCCAAGCCGAGGAAGCCGGTCCATTTGCCATTTTCGCTAAAGCCGCTGCATCTGCCTTGAAACTTCAGCGAAAATATATATTCAGTCTTTTATTTGCACCGCATCCACTTTTTTATTTTAGTTTTTATTCGATTTAATAATGTTGATTAAAATAAAAAAATAATAATTTAATTAAATTTTAATATTTTAGTAATTGATTTCTAAAACATGATTGATAATCCACAATAAAAACTATTAGATAGAATCTCATGTAATGATCTGATAGTTAAAAGTGTTTACTGTCTTAAATATAACCTAAGTTCGAGTCGCGTTAGTCAAGTTGATTGTTCGGGCTTTGCCCTATTATATTAATAATGATAAATTGATAAGGATTAACTGATCACTTAATAGAGAATATAAGTTCAATTATCATTTATTTTATTCTACATTTTTAAATTATATTATTATTTATCAAACAATCTAATTATATTTAGTATTTAAGTTTAAATAATATATCGAACAAATTTTACACCAAATATTTTAGTACTTATTAAGGTCCTAGTTGATTGCTCAAATGACAAAACTTTGAAGACAAGACTTTTCTTAGATGACCCATAGCTCCAGTGGTACTATATTTATAAACAAGTTACTTATAATATCAAGATTAGTGGTTCAAGCTACGAAGCACCCAAGAACCTCCATTATTATTCACATACTCAATGTTAACACTTATATTAAGTTTTTTATGTATCTATCTCCCCTAATTGAGGCACCCTACCCCTAAACAGTGAACCATACACGGTTCTCTACAAAGATTGGGGACAAAATCTTGACACAGGGACAATACATTCGATTGTTGAGGTCCGAATCGATTGCCCAAAAGACGACACTTATAAGACTTCTTCCAGAGGAGTTAATTCCCTCTCAATAATGCTTATACATTGATAGTAAGTTAAATTATAAAACTCCAATATACCGTTAATTAAATATACTAATTAAAACAGGATGAAGAAATTGTCATATATTTTTATTTATTTAGTATTTTAGTTTTTTAGATACTAATTAAATATATATGGCGATTTTCTTAACCCGATTTGTAGAGTTAAAACGAATGTAAATACATAATTATGCATAAATAAAAGATAATTATTTAGAATCCATCACATATCTTTAATTGATATTTTAAAAATAAAAATTAAATAATAAATATAGAATGTATTTTGGAATTCATCAATTCAAAATGTTAAGATTTGTAAATGCTTTATTTGGATAAAAAATCGTTTTAGAAAAAAATTGAATTTTGTATTTGACAAATTATAAAATAATTATAAAATAAGAATAATTTTTTCAAAAAAAATAATATAAAATTATTCAATATATATAATTATATTTGAAAAAATATAATTTATATATACTAGAATTAAATAAAAATTATTTTTGAAGTTTAAATTTTTTTATGGATCATCTATTTAGATGGAATTTGGAAAAGGAAATTGACTTATTAAAATCTCCTCTTGAAATTACTCACGAATTTTGAATTTTTTTTATATATTTACTCGAACAAATAAATTAATTTTTAAAATTTTGAAAGCTTTGATACAAATGAAATATTTTCTACAAATTCCTAACTCAAATACATTTAAAGTTAAATATCTCCGCAATAAACTCATATTTATTTTTAAAATACATTTATACTTTAAATTTTAAAAAATATATATTATAAAAAAATTAATTTTTAAAATAATTTTTATAAAAATTAATTAATCAAAATGTTTTTTTTAAATATATTAATTGAGACAGAAAAAGTAGATAATGATTCTACTGTTTTTACTTAATTGTTCTCTGGTTGATTGATTCATAAAGAGGAGAAAAAGAAAGATTTAAATTCAAATTCAAATTCAATCTTTAGAGGTTTCATCATGAAATCATAGCTGGTGTATGCAGGCCATATGTGCCCAAGGTACACAGATTCAGTCAGGATAAAACAACCTTAATAATGACAAATAAATCATAAAAAAAAATTATAAAACCGATATTTAATCGATTTATATAGAATGGTGGTTAAAATTTTTCAAATCCAGCTTAATATAAATTCAAATTATTATTATTATTATTATTATTATTATTATTATTATAAATAGATTATTCGAGTAATTATAAAGTAGAATCAAATTATTACAATATAAACGGACTAAAAACTATTCCGATTAAAGTTTAGCTTAAAAATACTTTTCATGAAAAGAAGTTGAAAAAAATATTTTTGAGTCAATTTTTGAGAGGAACTTTTTTTTTTTTTATAAAAAAATTTGTTTAAGAATATTTTTATCCCAAAATATAAAATTAATATTCAAACTTATTTACTTCTTCTATATTTATATTTATGGTTTTTTTTTTTTTTTTTAATCTCATATTGATACCTTAACTTTTCCGATAGCACTTCGTCATGTAACATCCTCTTATACTTTTTTTTCTTTTTATGTATTTTTTATTTTCCCTTTTCTTTCTTTTCTTTTTTTTTTTGTAAAAATAAGTTTATTTAAGAATATTTTTGTGGAAAAGTATTTTTGAAAAGCCTCAAACTAATAAATTAGGACTAACTGATTAAAAATTTACTTATAAAATCGAATTAAAACTCGGTAAATTTAAAGACATTCTATTTTTGCAAATTGGGGTGTTTTTGAATAACTATTTAATTTGGATTGAAAAGCTAATATTAGAAATAAACAAATAATATACCATATAAATCAATAATTCAGATTCAAATATTTCAAAAATAATAATGCTATGATCCCTAATGCTTACCCCTTCACACTCTCCTTCATCAAAGTATCAAGGACTGAGATTGATCTGCTCTTTCATTTGCATTATTGATTCAGAATATAAAGGAACATCAAATGTACATGCATACATTCAACAGAAAAAATCAAAATGAAAAAAAAATCTATAGAGCTATGCTTATGGCTATGTATTCCACAGACAACTTCTCCAGTATGAACAATGACGGAGAAGAAAATAAAACTGCTCCAAAATTTTTTTTTTTAAATCTCGTTTTTGAAAACGATGTCCAATGAGGGGAAAAAACACAGCCTTACATCTCTAAGAAACGAGAGAGCTGGGTCGGGTTGACGATGCCCGGCAAGTGGGCCCCATCGGTCTTCAGCAAACTTGCCACTTCTACGTACCTTTGATGCTTCTTCAGCTTCGGCTCGGCGTCGCCTGGTGCGGATCTGTCGTTCGGCTCGGCTTTTTCTCTGGTTCCCTTCCTGGATTCAGCGGGCGATTGTTGAGGGCGGGTCGGGTCCCACGGCTGGCCGAAGAGCGTCCCGTTAGTGAGGAACTCGTGGGCCAGGTATCCAGCTAGGAGGTGGTTGGAGAGAAGCGGGGGAGTAGCGGCCGGCATGGGTGGTTTCGAGGACGGAGGAAGAGAGGTTAGGGGTTTGAGGTCAAAACCGTCTCTCTCTTTTCGTTTGTTGTTGGGCATGGAATCGGGCACCCGACGGGGAGGGAGACGCATCGTTTTGGTGTTCATTGTTGCGCCTTATTTGGAGCATGCCACGTCACCACCAAATAATCTACTACAAACATATAAATAAATACATAAAACAGGGGCCCCGTAATTTCCACAAGTCTTTTTTTAAAGAAAACGGGGTTATACTTGTTTGGGTAAAATAAAAAGCGGGAAAATTGGTAAAGGGTAAAAAGGTAAAACAATAAATAAAAATAAAAATTGAAGGATCAGATTCCGGTGGACCAGTGGCCGGAATCTGGGTTTGTAAAATTAAGATTGTTGGAATTTACGGGTTCGAAATGAAAAAAGAATAGAAGGGAGAATGAGGTGAGGAAAATAAAGTGGAGTAAGGAGAACGAATGGATGGCGGGTTTGTATGTATTTATAGAGAAAGAGATTAACCATTAGCCTTAGAGATTAAGGGAAATTACTAAGATTGCCACGGAGATATTGAATGACTAAACAACAACGCTCATTTAATCCTTTTTTTTTTTTTGGTAACTCATGTAATCTTTTTAACACCTTAACTTTCAGAAAGTATTCAAATTCTTGGAAAAACAAATAAGTGTGCAACAATGATTATTTTTGTTAATTTTTTTAATTATTATTGTTAGAGTTTGTGTGATTCGAATCTCGTCACTTATTGAAGAAATAAATACAGAGGCAAAATAAGATCTCCATTAAGCATAATTGCCTCTGTGATACGAACCATACCACACAAGCTAAGTTCATATAGATCTATACTTCTACTATTTGACTTTGATTAGAACGAGGTTTTTCAATCTTTAAATAGATGTAGTTGAAACTCCTCTTATATCGTTCATTGTTCAACATTAGTGAATTTTTTCTCCTCTACCTGTGATTTTACGTGAAAAGATTTTTCTCTAAAAGAGTTTTCACGTCAAATCTGTGCGTTCTTATTTTTCTTTTATTATTGCTTTACGATTGTTATACCGTCATTATTGATGTTTATTATAATAATTATTCAATTGGATTGGGTTTTGATTATTTTTTAATTATAAAATAATTAATTCATTAAATTATTTCATGTAAAATCAATTACCATTATTTAGAATGTTCTAATAGCAAATAAATTGATTAAAACTCGAATTGAAATTGATAAAAAGGAAAAATCATTTCAAAGTTAATGTATACAATTATATTAAGGGTAAACAATTAAATAGTCACTTTTGTTTATCTTGGGTAACATTTTAGTCACTTATGTTATCGTATTGTAATATTTTAGTCAACGAGCGTTAATTGTCGTTAACAGTGTAATGGTAAGCTAATGTGGCACATTAAATCATCATTCCAAATGAAAATTTTAGGTTAAATTATACAATTGACCCCTATATGTTTTTCATTTTGAGCAATTTAATTTTTTTCTTTTACGTTAAAAGAGATGGAGAAATGAGGAAAATAAATGGAGAAGCAAAAGATAATGGAAAATAAAGAAGAAAAAAAGAAAAGTTAAAAGAACATAAAAGAAAAAAATTGCTCAAAACGAAAAACATATGGGGACCAATTGTATAATTTAACCTAAAATTTTTATTTGAAATGATGATTTAACGTGCAACTTCAACTTACATTTACACCGTTAACCATAATTAATAGCTCAGTGATTAAAATGTTACAACATGTTAACGTAAGTGACTAAAATATTACCTGAGAAAAACAAAAATAATTATTTTAATAATTTACCCTGAAATTAAAATTTAAATAGTTAACATGTTTTTGCATAAAAAATAATTAAAAAAAAAGTTAAAGTGAAGACAAACATAATAGATAATTATACATAATTATCATTAATAATATTTTTAAAAATTGAATCAATATAACATTGTACTCTATTTTTTTTAAGGATAATTACTTGATACACTTGTAGAAAGTTTTTATTCTACAAGCGAGGTTGAGATTTTGTCACATGCCCTTAATGAATAAATAAGACACGTAGTAAAATCTCAACTCTGATAGGGGAATAAAAACTTCTCACCGCTGATATACTAAATTAAATTAAATTAAATATAAAAAAATATGTATGTATTTTTAGTGATAGCTTTTTAAGAGAAACTTAGTTAAAATAACTAAATTATTATTTGTTTTTAAAAAAGGGATATTTTTTTTAACGTAAAAAACACCCTTATTTTAATAAACATGATAATTAAAATATTAAAAGACATAATTATCTCTTTTCATTTTATAATTTTGTTTCTTTGTTTTCTATTATTGTCTTATCCAAGTATCCAAGTCAAACACCCCTATCATCATAAATACAATTTTAAAATATTTTAAATATTGTATTTCAGCTAAGAAATGCAAAACACGTTGGTAGCGTGATTTCATGTGGAATATTACTAAGCAATAACCCTGTAAGATAATTATTGGATCGATTTTGAATTTTTTATTTAATTTCGGGTGTAACATTTTAAAATTAGTGACGAAATTATATAAGAAATGAGCAACAATTCAATGGTTAAATTTTAGTCTCTCCTCATTGCTTACACAAGTTCGAGTCCCTTCATTCTCTTTTAATTTTGAAATTTCAGCAAACATTAAATGTATATTGTTGAGAATAAAAATTAGAGAAGAAATGGGCAATAGCCCAATAGTTAAGAGATAGTTTTTCTCCCTTGTGACACCCTAAAACATAAGTTCGGTTAAGCGATGAAACTAAATAAGAAATCGGCAACAACCCGATGATTAAGCACTAGTCTCTCCCTCTTGCTTTCCAAGATTGAGCCCTTTCATTTCCATTCTAATTTTGAGATTTCGATAAACACAAAATGTATATTGTTGGGAATAAAAATTAGAGAAAAAATGGGCAATAGCCTAATGGTTAAGAGATAGCCTTCCTCCTACCTTCCGCACAGCTTGCCACACGATCATATCTTCTTATAGGTTAATTTTTACAAATGTCACATAGCCATTAGGGGCGAAGCTAGAAAATTTTTTTAGGAGAAACCGGATAAAATTTTAATTTTTTATAGATTATATCTTTATAATCTGTAAAAAGATTAAATCAAATTTTTATAATTTTAAGGGGGTTAAAGTAAAATTTTATCTTTACTAATTTAAAATTTTTTAAAAATTTTAAGAATTAAAATATAATTTTACATTTTAAGGAGGTCGGGGTGGATACCAACCCCTAGCTACGCCCTGACAGCCATAGTCTGATACACGATGGTATAATCCTTCCACAGGATGTGTCACCCCTAATTTACAGTTTTTCCCATAATTTTAGCAAAAATCCTTTTATATGATAACTTATCCCTCACACAAGAATCAATGTAGTCAATAACTGTAAAAATCCAGCACTAAAATAATGAAAAAACATCACACGTGGCGTAAAATTGGCTACGCCAGACCAACGTCGTTAAGGTGGACTGCCAGAATCCCCATTTCCGACAATGCTAAGCTACGTTATACATTTTTATTTTGATTAATCGATATTTTCTCTTTAAATTTTTTGTAATTTTAATCCAAATCTTCTCCCTCATTTAGTACAAAATGTAGGCCAAAAGAGTTAAAAGGAAATTTCCTGATAATAGAAAAAAAAAAAAAAAAAAAAACAGGTTGTTCAAGGAATTGGCATTGGATGCTTATTTGATTGATTAATTTTTAGTTTTCAAAGTGACTATTTTTTTTTAATAGCTTGGGTTCGAAGGGGCAATCTTCAATAAAACTGATGGGTGGTGTTGGTATTGATGATTTATTGGCGGGTTTTTTGTGTTGATTAATAATCTTTTAATTTTGAATTCTGGGTGTTGGGTTTTAAGCTGAATTTATAGTACAAAGGAAAGAAAAAAGGTTCTTGTTCATTTTTACATATATCAAAATTTGATTCTTGTATTCTGTTTTATGTGCCAAAAGCTTGAACTTTTACTGTTTATGAAATGTGGATTAGTATGATTGCATTGATGATCATATTGTATGTATACTTTGTGTTAGTTATTTACCCTTTGGAACTATACTGTTCATGTTCTGATAATGTTATCATTCTTGTTCATTTTTTCTTGTAGGTTTTGGAGAAGTGAAACAATATGAAGAATAAAATAAGGATTGAAAAGCCTAGAAGAGGTGGATTTAGGAGGGGTTTTGGGACAGATAATCAAGTGTTTATGCACCAGAAATCAATTAAGAAAATAAGACAAAATGATATCAGAATCCCTTGTTGCCGAAAACAGTGAGAAAAAGCCAGATATTAGGAATATAGAAGAAGCTGAATTGTCTCTGCGTGAAAGCAGTTCACTGAATTAGGAGGTTTGTTTCTTCTTTGAGATTTCAAGTTGGTTTCTGGAGTAGTTTTGTTCGCCATTGATGGCTTTTTAAGTCTTAGGGGATTATACTTTGTCGCGAAAATTGGTGTTGGCATATTGATTTATGTATGTTTATTTTAAAATTAACCTCATGATGCTTCTCAAATCTGGTTTTAGGTGTGTTTGATGTCTATTAAAGCCATTGTTTAGGAGTTTTGCAGGTCTTTTCTTTCATTTCTAAGATTTTTTGCACTGTAATAGTAAGTTTTTTGCCATATTATCTGCTTATTCTGCTTTGCTCAAAGATATGACAATACAATTATACCTCTTGTCTTCATTGATATGATTTTTAGGCTTGAAGTTATTAGTTTAACTTTGAATGCCATATAGTTTTCTCTTTTACAATATAAACTCAAAAAATTATGCAAATTCTACTACCTAATCACATTGTTCTAACAAAAGCCAGAAGTTGTCCATTTTTATAAAGCTTTTAAATGAGTAACTGGTAACACTTAAAATTGCTTCTTTTAGCTCATAAATTACGGTTTCCATGCCATAATATTGCTTTAAGCATTCTTAGGCCATTTGTTACTTTTCATGGTACATTCCACCTGTGGTTAGTCACATATCCTTACCCTTGTTAACACAGTGTTTGAGAAACTGATCATAGTATATTCATTTGAAGCTCGCAGTTATTCATATTGTCTATTATTTCCAATTAGTGCCCTCATTTATGCCTATTCCAATTTTTATTTTTTTTTGCCAATTTAGTGTTGGAAATTAGTTGAGGTGATTTTATAAGTGCTTTTATTTGTGTACTTTTCAGCTGCGGTGTCTTCAATTTGCAGGAAGCAATAGCATTGCTGGGAAGAATTGAATATCAGAAAGGAAATATAGAAGGTGCACTGCATGTGTTTGGTGGAATAGATATCGCAACAATAGAGTAGAACAGAGTAAGAGACGATCACATGATGATGCTCCTCCACAAATGTCTATCCATACTGTTAGTCTGCTGCTAGAAGCAATATTTCTGAAAGCAAAATCATTGCAGCATCTGCAAAGGTTTAGAGGTGATCTTTTATGTACTAGTACATAAATCTCACATCAACTTTGTATTTGTATGGATGGAGTTATAATTAAGTGCTGCATTGTTATAACATCTAGCTTCTATGCTTCTTTTTTTTCCTTTTGTTTTCCCGTACAAACTTCTTTGTTGCTTGGAATGTGGTTTGTCAAGTATGTCATCATTGAGCATGGTTTTATCAGATCCCTTCATTCTTTCTCACTTATATCATTGAGCACAATTCATTCAACATTGCATAGCTAATGTACATTTCCAATCATTCTTGCAGAAGCTGCTCAAACCTGCAAAGTTATTCTGGACATGGTTGAATCTTCAATACCACAAGGCTTGCCTGAAAACTTTAGTGCTGACTGTAAACTGCAGGAGACTCTAAACGAGGCAGTCAAGATGCTTCCAGAATTATGGAAATGTAGTGATTCTCCACATGAAGCAATCTTGTCCTACCGGCAGGCTCTTCTCCATCAGTGGAATCTTGATGCTGAAACTATTGCAAGGATTCAAAACCAGTTTGCCATATTTCTTTTGTATTATGGAGGTGAAGCACTGCCTCCAAATCCCTGCTCGCAAATGGACGGTTCCTTCATCCCTAGAAATAACATAGAGGAAGCTATACTTTTGTTAATGATACTATTAACAAGAGTTTCTTTGAAAAGAATTGAATGGGATCCATCAATATTGGATCATCTGTCATTTGCTCTCTCCTTGTCTGGGGATTTGAGGGCTTTGGCTAACCAAATAGAAGAACTACTTCCAGGGTTTATTTGTCGCAAAGAAAGATACCATAGCTTTATGTTATTATGGAGCAGGCGAAGATTTGGTTGCTTTGAATCTATTGCGAAAATTGTTGCATAGTATAGAGGATCCACACTGTGTTCCAGCATTGTTAATGGCATCAAGAATTTGCGGGGAACAACCTAATCTTGTGGAAGAAGGAATTAATTTTGCTCATAGATGCCTTGAAAGCCTGGACAATGAATGCAGTGAGTTGGAAGGTATTGCTAACCTTTTATTAGGTGTGGCTCATTCGACACATTTGCTAACCTTTTATTAGGTGTGGCTCATTCGACACATTCAAAGTCAGCAGTATCCAATTTTGAGACGGTTGCCAGATGGTCTAAGGCACTTCAGACCTTGGAAAAGGCCGGGAATATTACAAGCATGAAAGACCCTAATATTCTTTATCATCTGAGCCTGGAAAATGTTAAGCAGAGAAAATTGGAAGGTGCACTTTATTATGCAAAGTCATTGCTAAAACTAGAAGGCGGTTTTAACATTAAGGGGTGGTTGTTATTGGCCCGCGTATTGTCAGCTTAAAAACGTTTTGTGGATAGTGAAACCATTCTCAATGCCTCCTTGGATCAAACCGGAAAATGGGACCAAAGAGAATTGTTGCACACGAAAGCTAAGATTCAACTTGCACAGGGACAGCTCAAAAACGCTTTTGACACGTATACTCAACTTCTTGGCATTCTTCACGTACAGAATAAAAGCTTTGGTTCCAGGAAGAAACTTCATAAGGTCTGTTTATTGTTTAACATTCCCATGCATTGCTTATAATTTTTGTTGACTTATGTTCTTGGAAGAATCTTAAAACGGTTTTTCTACCAAGTTGAATTCAGGAGATGAATCGGTTTTTGTAATTAGATTGGTAAATCTTCAGAAATGATTGTTAGAATAATCATCTTTGTCTCGCCTGTATGACTTTGCCATCACTCGGATACCTTCGAGTGATACAAATTTGAGGCTTTTTTATTGTCTGAATGGGTAGGTTGTAAATGGCAGAGCGAAATCATTGTTGCCGGATTTGACGGTCAATACAACCACTTAAAACTTAACAAAAGCTTGTTGTGTCATTAGAACATGAAATCATTTATAATCTATTTCTTCTTTCATTTTCTGAGAGAAAATACTTTCCTGGAAACAACGTCAAAAAACAACTTATCTTTTCGAATAATTGTTAACAGGATTGCGGATGCTATTCTAGAAGTTTTGAACAGGAAATATGGCATGATCTAGCTTATCTCTACATAAGCTTGTCAAGATGGCAAGATGCTGAGATTTGTCTTTCAAAATCGAATGCCATTAGTTCTTTCTCTGCTGTTAGAAATCATGCCACTGGTAAGGTTTTTCGTTCCTTGATTTATGTTATCATCGTTGTATGGGCCGAGTCGCACTTCTATACACTAAAATACGACAAGTGATAACTCTAGATTTTATTTTGAAGGTGTAGTTTATGAAAGAAAAGGACTGCTGAAAGAAGCTCTCAAGGCTTTTCAGAGCGCTTTGGATATCGATCTCGATCATGCCCCAAGCTTGATATCAGCAGCTGGTGTGCTCAGACAACTCAAATGTCAACCCGATGCAGTTGTAAAAAGCTTGTTGATGAATACTCTCCGAGTTGATAGAATGAATCCATCAGCATGGTATAATCTCGGTCTGCTTCTCAAAGCTGAAGGCACCCCATTGTCGCTAGAAGAAGCTGCCGAATGTTTTCAGGCTGCTGCCATTCTTGGGGAACTCGGCACCTGCCTGTTGATCCATTCAGATTAATTTTCGGCAATTTAAACAAAATTTAATATTAATTTTTTGAAACATTTATATTGTAAATATATTTATATCATAAGAAACAATAGACAATGAAAATGTAATTGAAATTAAATATAAAGTGTAATTTAATATTTATTATATTTCAACTCATTTAAATTTAAATTTAAATTTTATTATTTTAATATGATAATAAAATATTAATATATTAAATGCATCCTACTTCAACACTTTAAGTTTGAATAAATATAATTTATATTTTAAAAATTAAAAAAAATAATTTGGACATTGATAACAAATTTAATTTGTAATTGTAGATCAATAATATATAAAATTAATTATGATTTTAATATATTAAAATTAATAAATTTAATATTAATGTTTAAAATTATATAGAAACTTCATTAAATAAAATTTAAAAATTCAAGATCTTTGTATTATGCAAATCAAAATCTATAGAGAATTATTTAATATTGAGTTGAAGTCATCCATCGAATTTGATGAAGTAGAACATTACGATAATTAATTTCTCTTGACCTTTTTCCTTTTGTTACACAAATTTTAAGCAATGGAAACTATAATTTTCCATTAATATTGTATGTAATCCTAAACGAACCCCAAGTGGTGGAGGCTATAATTTTTCATTAGTTTTGTGTGTAACCCTAAACAGTTATAAAATCATAATAGATAACAAGAAATTATCATTATAAATTACAACTTTTTATAAAATTATAATTACAATATTAATTAAAAAATAACATAAAATAAAATTGTAAAACTTATAACAACATACCATTGTAAACAGGGGTGAGATGAGTTCAAAACGAATCGAGGTATTCGTTTTTTCGTTTCTTGAACCGAAATCGAATCAATGGACACAAGAAATTAGTTATTATTGAACCGTATTAAATCAGTTTGGGTTTCAGGTTTCCATATTATTTTTGAGCTTTTAGCTTTTGGACTTTATTTAGACAAAATTGTTTTTGGATTTGGACTTTTCAACTTTAATTAAATAAAATTATTTTTGTTTTATGTTTCTTAGACACTATTTAACAAATTCAATTTTTTCAATTATACATAAAATCTCAATTAATATATTTATCTAAAAATTAATTTGTAAAATATATAATTATAAATGTTTATTAAAAATCTAATTAGACGATAATTTAATCACTCTCAACCTTCACCGGATATAGTCAAATGTTAAATTACTTGTATTTTATAACTCTTAATGTGTAGTGATAGAAAAAAAAGCACCCAAGTTCGAAATGTTAATAATGGTAACCAAAATTTAAAAGTTCTAACAACAACAATAATAATAGAAAAAGGAACACAGTATAGAATAAGCATGGTGAAGCCAGAAATTTTTTTAGTAAATTATAATTTTTACGATAATAAAAATATAATTTCACTATTTTAATAGCCTATACCTTCATAATTTTTAAAGAATTAAATCAAAATTTTATTATTTTTAAGGGGGTAAAGTACAATTTTATATTTACTAATATAAAATTTTAAAAATTTTAAAGGGTTAGTAGCCTCCCTATCTATGCTCATGATAATAAGTCAAAAAAGAGATGAACACTTAAATTCTTGAAGTTTTAACAATAATAAATAAATAATGAATTCGTGAAAGACTAACATTGAAATTAGATTTAGGGTTTATTTTTTATTTAATTATAAAATATGTAAAAGCATAATAAAAGCTATATTAAAATTTAGAATTTAGAAGTAATGAGTTTTGTTTTGGGTGTTAAATGGGTTTATATGTTGAAAAAATATTGGCCTTAGTTTTTGAAAATTTTGAATATTTTTTTCTTTTAGTGTCTAATGTAATAAATTGAAACTAAACCGAACTAATATGATTCAATGTCATCATCCAACCGGAACCGAACAAAATTGAATTGTCAATTCAACTTGATTTCTCGACTTGATATCTTTTACATTTGACGATGTAATGATATAGTTTTCGTGGATATCATATTAAAAAAAGTAACTTTCATTTCCAGTAAGATGACTTCAAGCAATCCTAACTTATTAATTTTAACAATTTCTATTTTTTTTCATTATCGATAAATATTAATTTTAATTGGTGTATAATTATAATATTAATTAAGTGAAAATTAATCTAAACTAATATTTTTATATTTATCAAATTAATCGAATAAATTTATATATTACTAAAAAAATATTTTTTGAATATTTTAATAATTATTTGATTTTTGATTTTTTTAAGAGTAAAATACACCGACAGTCACTCAACTTTGATTAAAATAATAAAACAGACACTAAACTTTAAAAAGTTACAACTTAGTCACTAAACTTTAGAAAAATAACAAACCAGTCACCAATAACCATTTTTTATTACGTCTGTAATGAAAAGTTGACCTGTCATACCACGGTGTAAACGACCCCAATTTAGGAACCCTAGCTGGGCTGGGCAATAAAAGAAGAAGAAGAAGAAATGGAGATGTCAATCGTGATTTTGTCACTATAGCTTCAGTCGTCCATTGCAGCAACCATCGTTCACGGCTATCAGTAAGCCTAGAAACTTCCCAAATTTGACAACAACATTCCTTTTGAAATTATATACCCTAAAGTGAACTTAGATCTTTCAAAATCAACACTGAAAACTCTAAATCTAAGCCACATTCTTCGATTTCAAATTTCAAGTTCCCTTTTCAATTATTGTTTTGGGGTGATTTTAGTGGTTGTTGACTTGTGAGGCATTTCCCCTCTTTTTCTTGTTCCCTCTTTAGTTTCAAATCTTAATAGCTAAATGGAATCTGCTTCAGTTTGGGGTATGGCATTGCTCACTTTTTCATTTGTTTTTCTCTATTGTTTTCTTATTCTTTTTTGTTCATTTTAATGGGGGGTTTTGGTTTTGACCAACCAAGATAGAAGCCTCTTTCTTGATCATGTGGTTTGCTTAAAGAATTCCTTTTTTAGATTATCTTATTATCTCTTTTGATCTACTTTTTTAATTAAGGTATTGCTGCTATGATATATGCTATTGACTTTATCATGAGTTATTTTGGGGCTTTCCATGTAAGTATGGGAAGGGAAAAAGGGTTTTATTTGAGATTTGTTGTTTAATAATAGGTTTGTCCATATTCACTTTTTCTCGTATGTATAATTGTATTACCAATGACAATTGGCTCGTTGGATTTCAGATTGAAAATTCCCCGCTAAATAAAATCCCAATTTCAACTATAATCTCAAATCTCAGATTTTAAGTTTCCAACTTTATTTTTTTTTTAAATCTCTCTCAATTTTTTTTATTCTCCCCCTCGCCCCCAAAATTGAGACCCTTCAACTCCTCATGTCTAATATGACAAGTTAACTGATTGTGTCAACTAGTTAATTGGTCACGCCACCTATTCATTTAGGCCTATAATATAAAATATTAGTAGGTGACTGATTTGTCACTTTTCAATAACTTTAGTGATTAGTTTGTTTTTTTCTTAAAGTTGAGTGATTACCGATGTATGTATAGGATATAAGTAGATAAAAGTATCATGGAAGTGTTTGTATTAGGAGTTAGATTAATTACATTTTGCCCATTCTACTAAAAAATTGACAAATTAATTTATGTACGTAAGTTCAAAAAGCATAAGGTATGGCTAGCATGCCATGTGTAGTACTATAGGTATTTGGTTATTTCATCAACCCGTCAGTTTTTAACTATAGAAATGAATAAAATTTTTAGCAAAAATAATCAGTTTGCTCTTTGATCTAACGTATAAGAATTAATTTGCCCATTTTTAAGTAAAGAAACAAAATAACTTTTAAGATGAAAAAATATTTTTAAATGGAAATAATTAAAAAAAAAACCCAAAGTAGAATAACTTGTAAAAGAACAAGGAGAGAAAACTGAGCTGTATTCATTTATCTTATTGCATGGAGTTGAAGCATTAGTTGAGTAAATTAAAGAACAAAAATTTGTACGTAACTATTGTTGTAGAAGTTGTCTGAGGATGTCTGCATTGATGCTACCATTGTTGTCTAAAGAAGCCATTAACTCTGATATTCGAATACTCAAATCATCGACCTCTCCATTAAGCCTCTGAATATGACTGCAAATCTCATCCAAAAGCTGCAACAAGGATAACCATAGACACAAGGTTTATATATGCTATTTAAGATTAGTGTTGTGCTAAACTTTAAAATTTTTCGGTTAAAATATGTCACAAATCTTTATACTCTTTGTAAATTAGGAATTTAGTTTTTTTATTGTTTATATTTTAAAATTTAGTTTCAATTGTTAAAATATTTTAAATTATTTTGTTAAATTATGATTTAGTATAACGTCATTTTTTAGTTCCATGGCTACCGAGTGATTTTATTTTTATATCACCAACAAATTTAACAGAAAAAAAGTTAACAATGTTAACAATTGAATCTGAATTTTGAAATTTGAAAAGTAAAAAGACTAAATTTCTAAAAATAAAAATACAAATGCTAAAATCTAAATTTGTGAGAAGTACAAACATTTGAAACCAAAACCAAAACTTAATTCTATAAACTAGCATATTGATTCAAATCAATTTTCAATTTTCTTAAAATTTTCTCAGAGGCTAGTGGAAATCTAGGGAGGCCCAAAATGGTAAAATTTTAATTTAAGCTTTTTAAAATTGATAAAATTTTAAATTAGTAATGGTAAAATTACACTTTAATCTCTCAAAATGATAAAATTTTGATTTAACCATTTAAAAATCATAAATGTAACTATTAAAATAATGAAATTATATTTTTACTATAGTAAAAATATATAATTTAATTTTGACCCCCTAAAAAATATTCTGGCTAGTTGGAAAAGTGGCATGGAATTAAACCAAGTGCATGAGGTTTTGAAGCTTACCTTAGTCTTCTTCTTCATGTTAGTTGATAATAGCTCTTGAAGTTTAAGGCTAAAATCTTCATTGTCATGGCTTCTACCACTTGATCTATTGCTAGACATTGTTGTAAGAGGAAGGGAATGAATGTTGATGACAATTGAAATAGCAAATATAGTGTTGTTTTTATAGATGCTATACGGGGCTATTATTTGGTGCTAAGCATCTCAACCAAGATATCTTTGGAGATGGATTAGGGCCCCATTTGTCCAAAATTTGCTGGACCAGTTTGTTCCCATGAATTATTTTAGGTAAAAATGTTTCTCCAATCCCTCTCAATTTCAATATTGATCAAATTGATCCCTCTTAAAAAAATCAGAACAGTTTAATCCCTATCAATTTCAGAAGTGAGCAATTAAGGAAGATTAATCATAGCAATTAATGTTTTTCGTCAATTTTAATATTTACATATTCTGTCAATTTGATCCTGATCTGAAAAAGTTGTCTTAAAAATGTATATATATATATATATATTTTTTAGAAAATCTAAAGGATTCCAAACAATATATAAAAAATATTTAGAAGGATTAATTTATTAGACTCTTTTTGGAAGGATGAATTTATTCAATATCAAATTTTAGAAGGATTAATTTATTCAATATCAAATTTGAGAGGGAGAAGAGACATCTTTTCACCATTATTTTATCAGACTCTTTTTGGAGGCTGTTTGTCTTTGACTCAAGAACATTATTACATGCGTATGCAATTGACCAAATTATGAAACTTGATCAAGTATTTAGCAATAATACACTACTATCCAACTTGGTGTTTATTTCAATTAATTTATGCCTTCATTATTAAGAAATATATATATATATATAATATCTTTAATGAAATAATAATATTTAAGTTACAAAAATTATTACGTAACAATAAGATTGTAAATTTAAATTTACATCCTTTTTTTTGACACAATATTTATAATTATTTATAGCTCTCCAACTCATAAATAAGAGGATAGTGCGTTTCAGTGTACTCGAACCCACGTTCTTTTACATTAATATATTTAGATTTTAATAATGTTTTTGTATCTATTTATGGCACATAAATGCATTGTCTTATTTTGTTTATTGATTAAAAGTTTATGGCAAACAGTAGAATGCTAGATATCACCAACAAACAAGCCTTAAATAGATTAGAAAATCTCCTTCCTAACCCCATGCTTTATGTTGCCCCATTTTGGAACAAATGTTAGACATGAACAGATTTTCAAACAATATGCTTCCTTTTTATTAGATGATATTTGTAAATCTACTTTCCTATTTTAATTAGAATTTTCTATAGGACGGGTTATTTAATTCGACTTGAAAGTCTGTATAAAACGTGAAAGAGTTTAGATAAAAGCATAGACTCGTTTAAAAAATGGGTCAAGTCTCAGGTAAGACTTTTGACTCGGCTTGGCCCAAATTTGCAAAAAGAAAAAACTGTTTTTCTTTTTGTTGTTTTCTCACTATTTTGTTGTCATTTCATTATTATGTTGCTACTATTTTGTTGTTATTGTTTAGATATTGTATAACTCTTGTTTTATTATTAATTTTATCACTATTTTAGAGGCATTTACTTATTAAGTTATATCTATTTTAGTGTTATTTACAATCTCTTAAATATTTAAAAGGGATGAAAAGAGACTGAAAATCTCAAGTACTCTAGCCCTTTTCATCCCACCAACACGAATAATTAAAATATTCATATTGAATGATATAATAAACTATTTAAAATTATAATTTTATTGATAATTTTAAATTTTAAATAATATTGAAAGAATATGAGAAATTTTTCTAAAGAAATGATGAAAAGGATTAAATCCCACTAAACCATTTTCAATAAGTAAAATTATTGAATTCCTTTGGATATTTTTTGAACTTGCACAGTACAATATAAAAAGAAACATAAATGCTATCATGTGATTGATGCAAAAATAAAATAAAATTAAAACCTATAAAATTTGCGTACTTTATGTACTTAATTGAAAAGAAATGCATATCAAAGTCGGGGTAAGCGTTGAATTAAATCAAGTCGAATCGAGTGAAAAAGTTTTAAGTTCATCGAATTCACGAGTCTTATTTTATCATTCTAACTTAATTTAAATTTTTTTTAATCGAGTCAAGTTAAATTAAAAAATTAAATATATCAAATAAAAATATTGTTACAATATAATTAATTCCATATTAAAAAGCACATAAATTTGAAACGACATATATTTGAAAAAAATTCAAAGTAAAATAATAAAAAATAAGACAATTGAGTATAATAATTTTAAATTATTAATTAGGTCCTAAATTTATTATTTTAGAATATTTTTAAAATTTTAACTTTTTTATATTTTTAAGAATTTTTTAAAATATCTTTTAAAATTTTTATAAATATTTTGATTTTTTTTGTATTTTTTGTGGATAGAAAAATCAATTTGTCTATTTTTAAAGTTAACACAAACCAAAAAGATATTTACAACAATTTATTATTCGAATTATGAAATTTTAACACCACTTGTACTCGAAACTTGAATCAAATTATTTGAGCAAACTCTAAATAATTCAAATAATTCAATTCAATTAATAAAAAATTTAATTTATTTTTATTTTTTTAATGAAATCGAATCGAAATATTAATTCGAGAATAAAGGCTTGAACTGCGAGACTGAGACTTGCCATCAACTTTGATTAACCTCTGATGCATATTGATATTACCATTCAATGAGTGCAAGCAATTAAGTCTAAAAGATTTGGATAAAATAAAACTGATAATCCGTCATACCCTGTGCTGGTAGCAGTGACTTCTTGATGAGTAAAACCCGCAAACAACCAGTCATTTTCCCTCTTAGCATTTTCCTCCTCAGTCAAAGAGAGTTTCTTGGAAATTTCTTTCGACTCGGCATCCATGGAAAATCAAGACAAAAATATCAATAATAAACTCCTAAAATAGAGAAAAAAATCCAAAAAAAATGAGTATCCATCAAAACAGATACAGATGCTGAAACTACAGCCACGGGAATTTTTTCAATTTTAAGCACACTTTCAATTAGTCTAGTTTCTTATTGCTACGGGTAAAGATCAAACTTCCAATCTTATTTCCATAAGCAATCACCCCACCACACATACTTTCCTGATTTCAAGCACACATTGAAGCATATGAAATTACTGCAAGTTAGAGCAATATCAGTAATGAATTAAAAAAAAAAACAATTAAGCAAAGATCCATTAAAACATGTTTTGAAGTTTGATACTACAATAGAGAAGACAAACAAAAGAACCCATTTTTATTAGCTGACCAATAAGTCCATTGGCAGATTTTACTCTATATTCTAGCCTAGTACTCATCCCCTTCATCTTCATCTCCTTCACCAGATTCCAAGCCTACTTCTTCATAATCTTTCTCAAGAGCAGCCAAGTCTTCTCTAGCTTCAGAAAACTCACCTTCCTCCATACCCTCACCAACATACCAATGCACAAATGCACGCTTTGCATACATCAGATCAAACTTATGATCAATCCTTGAGAACACTTCAGCAACACTTGTAGAATTTGAAATCATGCAAACTGCCCTTTGAACCTTAGCCAAATCCCCACCAGGTACCACAGTTGGAGGCTGGTAGTTGATGCCACACTTGAACCCTGTGGGACACCAATCAACAAACTGGATGGTCCTTTTGGTCTTGATTGTTGCCACTGCAGCATTCACATCTTTAGGCACCACATCTCCTCTGTACATCAAGCAACAAGCCATGTATTTCCCATGGCGTGGATCACATTTGGCCATCATTGAAGCTGGTTCAAATGCACTGCTTGTGATTTCTGCTACTGATAGTTGCTCATGGTAAGCCTTCTCCGCTGAAATCACTGGTGCATATGAAGACAACATGAAATGGATTCTAGGGTATGGGACTAAATTGGTCTGAAACTCATTCACATCCACATTCAAAGCACCATCAAATCTCAAAGATGCAGTCAAGGAAGAAATAACCTGTAAGCGATCCAAAACATCATAAATACACATACAAAGCAAACAATCAAATTAAAGCTATGATTTATTGTACCTGAGAGACCAGCCTGTTGAGATTAGTGTAAGCAGGCCTCTCAATATCAAGAGATCTTCGGCAAATATCGTAGATAGCTTCATTGTCTAGGAGAACTGCGACATCAGTGTGCTCTAACAGAGAATGAGTTGACAAAACACTATTGTAAGGCTCTACAACAGATGTGGAAACCTGTGGGGAAGGGTAAACAGTGAAACCCAGTTTTGATTTCTTTCCATAATCCACTGAAAGCCTTTCAAGAAGCAGTGATCCAAGACCAGATCCAGTTCCACCACCAACAGCATGAAACACCAAAAACCCTTGAAGTCCAGTACAGTTATCTGCTAGCTTCCTGATCCTATCAAGGCAAAGATCCACTATTTCCTTCCCAACTGCAACAAAAAAAACAGGGTTAGTTTATAGATCTGATAGTAGGAGAAAGAAAACCCAACTTTTCCAACACTTATTGCTTACTTGTGTAATGGCCTCTGGCGAAGTTATTTGCAGCATCTTCTTTGCCACTAATAAGCTGTTCAGGGTGGAATAACTGACGATAAGCCCCGGTTCTAACTTCATCAATTACGGTCGGTTCAAGATCCAAAAATACAGCACGAGGGACATGTTTTCCAGCGCCGGTTTCACTGAAAAAGGTGTTGAAAGCATCATCCCCACCTCCGACTGTTTTGTCACCCGGCATTTGTCCATCAGGCTACACCGAAAAACAAGAAAGAAGATTACATACCCAGCGAAGAAAAAGAAGAAAATATTGAGTTCATATGGTAAAAAGAACACAAAAAAGACCTGAATGCCATGTTCAAGACAGTAGAGCTCCCAACAGGCGTTACCAACTTGGATACCAGCTTGACCAATGTGAACTGAAATGCACTCTCTCATTTTGGTTAACAAAGGGAAATTGCTGAAGAGTTTTAGGGGATAAAGACGAAACTGAGAGAGATTTTTGAAAAGAATATTATAGAATAAAAGGGGGGGGTTTTGAAACTGCTATAAATAAAGAACAAAAAAAATAAGGGGGAGTTTTTCGAGGAAAGTGGGCGGAAAACGGCTATAAATTTTGAATAAAAAGGAGATAAGAGTAACGTTAGGCGGGATTGAAAATTTGAAATTTTGAGTAGGGATGGTATGATGGGCCTATTGGACTAAGTTTTGAACAAAGGTAATATCTTATATAAGGATATTTTTAAAATATATATTTTTCTATTAATAAAATAATATTACATCATTAGTTTTTAAATATATATATATAAATATTATTTTATATTTAATCACATAAGATGTTATCTTTAATTTAAAGAGTAAATTATATTTTAGTCACTTAAGTTATTGTTTTGTTACGAAGTGGTCACTCTATCGTTAATTTTTGTTACTTCCCTAACGACAATCCTATATGGCAATCCAAATGGACTTTAAATGTCGACTTGGATATCTAACTAGGATATTAAAAGTTTTTTCAGTTAAAATGAAAAAGAAAACTAAAAGAAAAAGGAGACGAACAATTTTTCTTTTCCAGTTTAAGTGTAATTAATTTAAAATTTTCAATTAATTAAATTTATTTAATTAAAAATCTATTCTCATCCCAATTAAACATCCAAATTGACATTTAAAACTCATTTGGACTGCTACATAGGATTGTTATTAGGGAGGTAATGGAATTTAACGGCAGAGTGACCACTTCGTAACAAAACGATAACATAAATGACTACAATGTAACATTTTAAACATAAATGACTAAAATATAATCTGAAACAAATAAAAATAACTATTTTGATAATTTACTCTAATTTAACTTTAAATAATTTAAAAAAAAAAAGTGATGGGTCCAACATTTTCTTTCATCATCTCAGAAGCAATTCAATTGAATATAAAAATTTAATACTCCCCATTTGAAATGGAGATTTAGTGTCTGTCACATTCAAAAAAGATTATTTTGGTTAATAAAAAATTAGTGTATTATTTTAATAAATAATTATATTTTTTATTATTTTGATTAAAAGGTAAAAAAACAAAAATAATACCCAAAATATAAATTCAAGATTATTTACTAAATGGGTAAACTATACAGATGCTCACTAAATTTTTAAAAATTTTAGTTTTAGACACTCGAAAAAAATTTTATAATTTAAGCACTCACATTACATAATTCAATCATTTTTCCTTAAAATTGTTAACAAAAATATGGTGCAGAATTATTTTTAAAATTTTGATCCCACGTAGTTTTTTTTTATTTTAATCCTCAATATTTTAATATAAATAAGGCTTAACCCTTTCCTTCAACCCTAAAACTCAGTTCACTCTTGTTCATTCAACTCATCGCTTCAACTCGAACTCAACTCAGATTGTACTCAATGGCCCTGTTATTGAGTCAAGGATATACTTCTGCTCGTAAAATTATATTAAAAGATTTATGTAATTAGACACAAGTAAAATTATAATACAGAAAATTCAATCTTTACCATATACATATAAAGACATTAATAATTAAAAAATCATATAATATATATACGAATTTAATAAATATTGAAGACAAGGACTAATTTAAGAAAAGATTAAACTACAAATTAAAGATGGAACCAAAACAAATTCTAAAACTAAGGGACATAAATGGAAAATATCCAAATCACGATGACCTTCCCTCTCCTCGTGAATGATAGAATTTAGAAGTGAAAGTCACCCGAGATTGTAGGATATCGGTTTGGCTCGATTCAGTTATTAGTTTTTTATATTAATTTATTTTAATTTTTTAAATTTATTTTGATAAAATAAATTTTGGTTTGTAGCTTTTTACTATTATTTGATAAAATTGTAAAAAAATTTTATAAATATTTCTAAAAAATAATAATTTCTTAAAAACTTATACATTATTTTTACAATTTTAAAATATAATATATTTATTTTTATATCATAAAAAAATAAAATTAATTATATATTAAATAAAAAATAAAATTCAGTTTAATTGTGGAAACCTACCTTTTTTTTCAACTTACATTCTAAAAACCGTCCAAATACCTTCGAGTCGATTTTTGGTTTCATCGATTTTTTTACTCAACCCTATGTGGTTGTGCAACTTCTATTTTTTTTTCTTTTTCTTTATATTATTTTTAATGATAATTTTTAGCATTTTGGGTAAAGTTGCTCGTGCCAGGTGCAACACCAAAAAACATTGTAGAATTTGCAGCATTTTGGTAAATAATCTTTTGAAGCTGTACTATTTTGATACATTTTTTTTTATTTTTATATTATTTAAAGAAGGGTAAATTACAAGTCACTAAGTTAATGGTAAATTTTTATTTTGATCACTTAATTAAAAAATTTACAATTTAGTCACTAAATCATTCAAAAGTTTTCATTGGATTGTTAAGTTATTTAAAAAAAAAATTCGTCAACGAGCTCCAAGCGACAATTTGACGATCTGAGGTCAGTGTCAGAGGTCAGAAAAAAAGTTGTTTGAGTTTTGCTTCTCAAATCTGTGATGTCCAAAGTTATTTCATAAAAAAAATTGTAATGTAGAAGAAAAGAGAAAAGAAAGCTTTCGATTAATGCTATCAGTGTGAACAAAGAAAAAAGCCATACAGCATTCATTTTAAGTTTTTAATAACCCAATGACTTAAATGAACGATTTTAAATAATTCAATGACCAAATTACAATATTTTTGCTAGTTATGTGGCCAAAATAAAAACTTATCTATGTTTTAGTGACTGATTGTGTAGTTTACCCTTAAAAAAATTTAAATAAAACCTCAAATTCAAACACAAAACTCAACTACGAGATAAAGTCTATTCACTTTACAAAGCTCCATTCTTGACCTGAAGACAAAAAAATATTACCAAAAAGAGAAGGGCGAGTAGAGGCCTCCACTAGAGACAAATCTATAGGGTGGGGATAGGCAAGGGCTTTGCCTCGCCTTCCCACCTCCCCCAATTCAACAGGGGTGAGCAAAATTCGATCCAATTTGAAAAAATTGAATCTTGAGTTAATAGAATTAAGTTATTTAAAATTTTCGAGTCAACTCAAATAAATAATTTGAGTTTCGGGTTCTAGCCAAGTTGAATTTTACAACTCGAATAACTCAAATAATTTGAATAATAAATTGATGCAAATATCCCTTTGGTCCCTGTCAATTTTGAAAATGAGTAAATTGGTCTCTCTCGACAAAAAATACCAAAATAATTCAAAATAATTTTTAAAATTTTCAAAATTTATATTATTAAAAAAATTATAAATAAATATAAAAAACCAATGAATATATAAAGAAAGTTAAAATTTTTAAAATTTTCTAAAACAATAATTTTGGGATCTAAATAAGTTAATTAATAATTTAAGTTTACCATACTAAAATATCATTTTTTTTTCTTATTTTGCTTTGAAATTTTTTTAAATATATGGTTTCAAATTTAGTGCTCTAATGTGGAGTTAGTTATACTCTAACAATATTTTTATCTGACATTTTTAATTTTTTAATTTTTAATTTAATTCGAACAATTTTAGTCTATCTAATTCGACTTATCTTGAATTTCATTCACACAACTCGATTCGAAAAAATTCAAATCAAGTTAGGATGATAAACTCATCAAATCGATTAACTCGAATTTTTTTCACTCGATACGATCGAACGCTCACTCCTAAATTCAATCCCTTATTAAATGATAAAATTTTACTTTGACCCCCAAATAAAAAAAATTTGTTTGATCAATTAAAAAATGATGATATCATAAATTAATATATGATAAAATTATATTTTGATCTTTCAAAAATTTATAATTCAATTCTGCTTCTCCTAGGAAATATCTTTTGGATTCACCTCTAACCTTGGCCTATTTCTTTTCAGATTACTATCAAATTTTTTTACTTACAATTTTTAGTATTTTTATTCACAAAAATTTTTTCCTTAAAGATTGCCGAAGGACGCTTAGGTGAAGTAAGGGTAACAAGTTGATCTATTTCATTTGCATATGTGTTATTTCATTTGCATATTAACATGCTTTATTTTACATTATTGACTTGTATATTTTGTCTTATAGTTTTAAAATGTCAAATATTACAAAACTCGAATTTGTGGCTCTGGACATCACTGGAAATAACTATTTATCATGGGTAGTAGATGCTGAAATTCACTTAGATGCAAAGGGTCTTGGTGAGACTATTAAGGAGGGAAATGAAGAAAGTACACAAGATAAGGCCAAGGCCATGATTTTCCTTCGCCATCACCTCCATGAAGGTCTAAAGACCAAATATTTGACTGTTAAGGACCCTCAAATTCTTTGGGCCAATCTAAAGGAAAGATATGACCACCAGAAAACTGTGATTTTGCCTAAAGCTCATTATGAGTGGTTGAATTTAAGATTGCAAGACTTTAAGTCTGTTAGTGATTATAACTCGGCCATGTTCAGAATCACTTCACAATTGATTTATGTGGAGAGAAGATTACTGATGCAGAAATGTTAGAAAAAACATACTCAACTTTCCATGCAAATAATGTTGTCCTGCAGACACAATATCGTGAAAAAGGCTTCCAGAAATATTCGAATTAATTTCTTGTCTCCTAGTGGCGAGCAAAACAACGAATCGCTAATGAAAAACCATGAATTACGCCCAACTGGCTCTGCTCCATTCCCTGAAGCGAATGTGAGTTTACACAATGGGCAAGAATTAAAAGAAACACACCATGCAAATAGTAGTGTGCGTGGCCGTGGTCGTGGCCGAGGGCGTGGCCGCAGACATAGATATGGATATGGTCGAGGTGGTCGTTTTAAAAATTCACATTCCTATCAGAAGTGGGATCAAAAAAATGGTAACAGGGAAGAGAAAGAAAAAAGGTGAAAATGTGACTAATGTATGCTATCATTGTAGAGGAAAAGGACATTGGTCTCGTGTGTGTCGCACACAAAAGCATCTAGTTGATCTTTATCAACAGTCCATAAAATAGAAGGGAAAGAAAGTAGAAACCAATCTTGTGTATAAAGATGGCGAAGGTGATTTTGATGATGGCAATGCAACCCACTTAGAAGTGGCTGATTTTCTTTCTACCCCTGAAGGAAATTATTAAGGCCACAAATTTTGATAAATAATAAAATAAACCTCTACTACTCTATATTTCATTTAGCAATTTTAATAATGATGTTATGACCTTTACTAGTGCTATGTTTTATGTGATAATTTTGTTTTATAGACATTTTAGTAATTTGAACTTTGAATACCTGTTTTCACCATTATATGTGACATTTTGTGGTTATTTTGTTTCTTTGAAGAACATTATCTCGCAAAGGCAATCAGCTATGAATGGTGAAAATATATGTCTAGTAGACAGTGCAACTACTCACACCATATTGAAAGACAAGAGATATTTTTCTCATTTAATAATGAAAGAAGGAAGTGTGAGCACTGTATCTGGTAGTACAACTATTATAGAAGGCTCCGGAAGAGCAATTATGTTATTACCAAGGGGAACAAAAATTGAAATTATTAATGCATTATACTCCCCTAAGTTTCAAAGAAATTTATTGAGTTTTAAAGATATTCGCCAAAATGGATATCATATTGAGACTTTAAACGAAGGAAATTGTGAATTCCTTCAAATTACGAGTATTGCTCAAGGCATTAAACAAATTGTTGAGAAATTGCCTGCATTCTTTACTGGTTTGTACTACACAAAGATCAGTTCTATAGAAACACATGCTATAGTAAACCAGAAGTTTCTAATGACTTTGTTCTTTGGCATGACCAGTTAGGCCATCCCGGTTCAATAATGATGCGAAAAATAATTGAAAATTCATGTGGACATTCATTGAAGAGCTAGCAGATTCTTCAAAACATTACACGTGCTGCATGTTCACTGGGGAAATTAATAATCCAACCATCACCAGCTAAGATAAATAACGAACCACTTACTTTTCTTGAGCGAATTCAAGGGGATATATGTGGCCCTATACATCCCCCATGTGGACCATTTAGGTACTTTATGGTTTTAATCGATGCATCGAGTAGATGGTCTCATGTATCTTTGTTATCAACTCGCAACCTGGCGTTTGCGAGATTGATTGCTCAATTGATTCGATTACGAGCCCATTTCCCAAATTTTCCTATTAATACCATCCGTCTTGATAATGCTGGTGAATTTACTTCTCAGTCTTTTAATAACTATTACATGTCCATTGGAATAAGTGTTGAACATCCTGTAGCTCATGTTCACACACAAAATGGTCTAGCAGAATCTTTAATAAAACGACTTCAATTGATAGCAAGGCCATTACTTATGAAGTCAAAACTCCCAATCACTGCTTGGGGGCATACAATTTTACATGCAGCTGCATTAATTCGCATCAGGCCAACAAGTTATCATAAAGTCTCCCCCTTACAAATAGTTCATGGCCAGGAACCAAATATTTCCCATCTAAGAACATTTGGATATGCCGTATATATTCTAATTGCTCCACCACATAAAACTAAGATGGGACCTCAAAGAAGGTTGGGTATATATGTTGGATTTGAATCCCTATCCATAATTAAATATCTAGAACCATCTACAGGAAATCTATTTACAGCTCGTTTTGTAGATTGTCATTTTGACGAGTCAATTTTTCCAACATTAGGGGGAGAAATCAAACAGTTGGATGAGAAAATTAGTTAGAAAGAGTTGTCATTAGCTCATCTTGATCCTCGAACTAAGCAATGTGATTTAGAAGTTCAAAATATTATTCATTTACAAAGTTTAGCTAATGAATTGCCAGACGCATTTTCTGACCCAAAGAAAGTGACTAAGTCACATATACCAGCTGTGAATGCTCCAATAAAACTTGATGTCCCAGAAGGACAAAATCTAGTTGCTACTGAGTCTAATACACGGCTGAAGTGTGGTAGACCAATTGGTTCCAAAGATAAGAATCCTAGTAAAAAGAAATGAGCAAAGATTAATGATGGTAAAATCAAAGAAAAAATGATTATACCGGGATCTCCTGAAGAGACTATAGACATGACTGGAAGAATAGTTTCAGAAAAAAATCAGGTACCTGACAATGAAGAGATCTCTATTGATTATGTCATGTCCGGTATAAAATGGAACCGAAATCAAATCGACATCGATGATATTTTTGCATGCAATGTAGCACTAGATGTTATAAATAATAAAGAGGATTATGAACCAAAATCGATTGAGGAATGTAAACAAAGAGATGATTGGCCAAAATGGAAAGAAGCAATTGAAAATGAATTGAAATCGCTAGCGAAAAGAAAAGTATTTGGACCTGTAGTCCATATACCTACAGGTGTGAAACCAGTGGGATACAAATGGGTTTTTGTGCGTAAGAGAAATGAAAAGAGTGAAATTGTAAGGTATAAAGCACGTTTAGTTGCACAAGGATTCTCACAAAGACCTGGAATTAATTATGAGGAGACATATTCTCCTGTGGTGGATGCAACTACATTTAGATTTTTGATAAGTTTGGCTATAAGAGAAGGGCTTAATTTACGCCTAATGGATGTAGTAACAGCTTATTTGTATGGCCCACTGGATACTAACATTTATATGAAACTGCCTGAAGGATTTAAACTGCCTGAAGCAGTGAGTTCAGGTTCTAGAGAACATTATTCGATCAAATTGCACAAATCCCTTTATGGATTGAAACAATCCGGACGCATATGGTATAATCGCCTAAGCGAGTATTTGTTGAAAGAAGGATATAAGAATGATCCAATTTGCCCATGCATTTTCATTAAGAAGTTTGGATCTGGATATGTAATTATTGCAGTATATGTTGATGATTTGAATATCATTGGAACTCCTGAAGAGACCCAAAAGACTGTTGAGTGCTTGAAAAAAGAATTTGAAATGAAAGACCTTGGAAGAACGAAATTTTGTTTGGGGTTACAAATTGAGCACCTAAAAGAAGGAATCCTTGGGCATCAATCAACGTATATTGAAAAGGTGCTAAAGAGATTTTATATGGATAAGGCACATCCAATAACTACCCCGATGGTTGTAAGATCACTTGATCCAAGTAAAGACCATTTCCGTCCTTGGGAAGATAGTGAAGATTTTCTTGGTCCTGAAGTGTCATACCTCAGTGCAATTGGGGCATTAATGTATCTTGCTAGCCATACCCAACCTGATATATCTTTTTCTGTAAATTTGCTAGCAAGATTTAGCTCATGCCCAACTCAGAGACATTAGACTGGAGTAAAACAGATATTTCGTTATCTTCAAGGCACAAAGAATATGGGTCTATTTTTCCCTAATAAATTCAAGACAGAGTTGATTGGTTTTGCAGATGCAGGATTTATGTCAGATCCTCATAATGAAAAATCAAAAACTGGATATGTTTTTACATATGGAGGTACTACAATCTCTTGGCGCTCAATGAAGCAAACAATTACAGCAACCTCGACTAATCATGCAGAAATCTTAGCAATCCATGAAGCAAGTCGTGAATGTGTATGGCTAAGATCTATGATCCAGCATATAGGGAATAATTGTGGTTTATCATCTGAAAAGGAAGCTACAATTGTCTTGTTTGAAGACAACACAGTATGCATTGATCAGCTCAATAGTGGATACATAAAAGGTGACAGAACAAAACACATTGCACCAAAATTCTTCTTCACTCATGACCTCCTGAAGATTAAGAAGATAAAAGTTAAGCAGATCAGTTCAAGTAAGAATTTAGCAGATTTATTCACTAAGGCACTTCCTACATCAGTGTTTCAGAAGCTTGTTTACTACATTGGAATGCGTCATCTTCGAGATCTCAAGTGATGTAGCCATTGGGGAGTTAATACGCTGTTGTACTCTTTTTCCTTAACCTTGGTTTTATCCCACCGGGTTTTTCTGTAAGGTTTTTAATGAGGCGACATATCAAGCGTATAATTATGTACTCTTTTTCATTCACTAAGTTTTTGTCCTACTGGGTTTTT
The DNA here is from genome assembly GCA_025698465.1 of Gossypium longicalyx. NCBI lineage: Eukaryota > Viridiplantae > Streptophyta > Magnoliopsida > Malvales > Malvaceae > Gossypium > Gossypium longicalyx. Next base: position 2,462,505 of record CM047001.1, on the reverse strand, counting down.
CTTAGTAAGGTTTTAACGAGGCATAATTAGATAATGAACATCCAATGAGGAGTGTTATGAAATATTTATGTGGATGTCATTATCAACCTCATAAGTTATAAAACTCTTCCTATACCCCATAAGTTATGAGACTTTTCCTATACCCCATTAATATGGGAGATAAAAGGTCATGACCCTTTACATGCCCTATAATAATTAGAGAGTTACTTTTAACCCCTATATATATGGGGCTCATGTACTCATGAAAGATAATATATAAAAAAAGAAGATACACTCTCTCTTCTACATTCTCTCTTCACTCTTTCTTCTATCACATTTTAGTTTATTCTTTATTATTTCACAATATTTTTAATCCTCAAAAGTTTTAAATTTGGCATTTTTCATCTTACTCTCTTAAGTTTAAATATGCCAAAAGTCTTTGTACTATTTAAAATTTAAAATTTTGGCTCTTATACTTTAATTTTAACACATTGAGTCCCTGTGCTTTTTTTATTTAAAAATTTTGGTCTCTCCATTTAATTTTGCCGTTAAAGTTAACAATGTCAAAGTAAAATAACTTTTTTAGCCCTCAATGTTTATAGTATTTTGTCAATTTAGCCCTTACCCTTTAAAGTACATAAAAATGTAATTTCATTTTAAATGGTAAGGACCACATTGGCAAAAATGTAAATGTAGAGGGTTAAAAAAGTTATTTTACCTTTGACACTGTTAACTTAAACTAAAAATTAGACGTAGGGACTAAGATTTCAAATAAAAAAAAACAATTTAATGTCTCAAAAGTAAAGTATAGGTTAATAACTTGACCGCCCGCCATCGACATGTATGCACCAGGGCTAAGAATTAATACCAAACAATAAATATGTGTGGTGAACTTTAAGTGTGACAGGTTAGTTTTAATATTTGTAGTGTTACAATGGAACACTTGAGTATTCCAATGATCAAACTTAAGAGAGTTTCGGGATGTAATTTCTATCCTATAGCATGGAATTGAGGAGACTAGCTAACTACTTACTAGGTATTATATTACGACAAGTCATTATCAAAAAAGAATTAAGCTAATTAATTACCTAAAGACTAAAAAAGACCAAATTGTAAAACATGCAAAACTATGAAATTAACAAATTTAATAAAAGGCATTGGTTGATTGATTTCCACGTTGTTCATTAACCTTCTAATTAGGGATCTAAATCGCTAATATTCCTTAATTAGCTTAATTTTACCTCTCAATTTCAATTTTACCAAATTAAACAAGTTAATCTAGTTTACCTCTTAACCTCACCAAACTAACTCGAGATGATCGAATTGGTTCCTTGTAAGATCTCCTCTCAGTATCACTTATCTAGGTTTTCCCTTAAGGGTGTTAATACTAAATTTTGAATTCTATTCGATTTAGTCCAAATTTTACGATTTAGTCTATAAACCCAAAATTCAACCAACCAACATTTCCATCAACCAACCACTCTAGATTTAGCTACTCATGATCATTTCTAACTGTACAAACATCATATATTCAAGTGGAAAATGGATTAACTTAAACTCAAAGAATACAACAACGACATCATGATAGATAAATAAAAACACCAAAGATTAGATTTTTAATGGGTAAAATAAAACAAAGCTGAATGAGATTAAGTTGAAGGATTAAAGTGCAAATACAAGGAAAGTTAAGGTATTAAAAAGCAATTAGTGCCAAACTACAATATACTTACTAACTACTTAAACAAAATCAAAAAAGAAAAAGCTTAAACCCTAAAAAGAAGAAAATGACTAAACCCTAAGCTAAAAAGATGATAAAAGTAGAAAATGTGAAAAGTGGTATGTTTTTCTTAGCCAAAAAGTGGCTTTTAAACTGATTACAATCCAAATTTTGTGCCTAAAATGCCTCTCAACGTCTATTTTTGTTGTGTTGAAATTAGACAAAGACTATCCCTGCAATCATTTTTTTGATCGCAATACCTCATTCTAAGTTGGACAAACACACTAAATCACTTATTAAAGCAAAAGGCTAATGCTAAATAAAAACATAAAAAAAACTTCAACTTGCTTGAGAATAAGCTCATCAAATGTAATGGAGGGCCTAATTTTATGTATCAAATTACGAAATATCAATAAGGACTACATTTTAAATTTTAAAAGAGTATAGGAACCTTGTACATATTTAAACCTAAGGAACCTTGTACATATTTAAACCTACTTTCTTACCCTGTATTTGTATTGAAATTATTAAAAGAAAGGAAAAGAAAAAAAAAACAATAGAATGGAAGGTTAAACAAAAGAAGGGATATATTTACATTCTGTTTGGTAAGTTAAAATTGATGAAAGAAATAAAAGTAAATTTAATATTTCTTATATGAGTAAACTATACAAAGAATTAGAAATGATTTATTTGGGGTAAGCAGAGAGTTAACAATCTCAAAAGAATTTGATAAAAGTATAAAATTAACAAAAAAAAAATTAAAATAGATTTTAGTACATTAATCTATGGATAAAGATAAGATTGTTATTTTTTAATACTATTTAAAAAATAGTTAATAATCCAACAATATATACCAAATAAATTTGAAAAATTAAAGATTGTTAATAATTTTAAAAAATAGATAATACAAATAAAGTTGTTATAAATTAGAAAAAAAAAGGCTAATAATCTAAAAATACGTAAAACATTAGCTATCATAATTATATATGTTGATTATTTTGAGAGGGGAAACAATTGTATGAAACTATGATTCTACGTCATCCCTATCTCTTTCCAATAGGAGGATGATAAATCAAAATTTTCTTCCTGATTTTTAACATTTTTAATTAGATTTGAATTTTTTTCAGGACAAAAAAGTTGAAAATTATGAGGAAAAATCTTATTTGTCATTCTCCTATTGAAAAGAGATAAGGATGACATAAAATCACAGTTTCATATAATCCATTCTCTTTTGAGAAAGTAAGAAAATTTGAGAAAATTTAAAAAAATGGATTAAAAATTAAATTTAAATAATTTAAAATTTTAAAAGCTTCATTTCCTTCTAATTTATCCCAAATGTTAACCATAGTAACATGTTGAGTAATATTTTTCTCGTATCATATTAAGGGAAACGCAGGGGGTATTTATACATTTTCCTACTATTACTGTTATAGCTCATAATAGGGCCTACTATTTTGTCTCGGTCTTGGGACCAATGGCACTGACATTTCCTATCTTAAGTGCTGACATTCTCTGGGCATCCCCTAGCTTATTGGACATGTGTTTGCGGAGCACGTGATCCTTTCTGATCCTTGGACTAACACCTCCAGAGAGCCCCGTACCCGTTGGTCACGAGCGGGGGTCCCTTGTAGGGCTTGCAATCCCTTTTGCGGACATATCTGATGACCCCATTTCTGCGAGGCTTAGGTGAGCTTTCCTTGCGAGCTATATTTACGAGCACCCCGCACTCTAGCGGGGTTCCTCGTGAGCTTTTCCTAGTGAGCTTGTTGGGTACATCGCTAGCGATGGTGCATAACAACTGCCTTGCCACGTGTGAACTCAAGGATTAGGTACACACATCTGACCGTTGAGAGATGAATCGTTTCTTCTTACTTGCATCTGGGTCGTTGGTTTATTTTTTGCCATCCGAATGGTTTAAGGAACTTCTCTTTAAAAGGGGTCTTCAAGGGTTTAGGTTTCTTTATTGTTTGGTACTTTCTACAAGTTGGAATCGAAGTAATTCTCATGGATCATTTCTATTTAGTTTCTATTTTTATTTTATTTTTTACTCAAATCATGGTGAGGATGAGAAGAGCCCAAAACCATATCGTCTCGGTCCGTCCAGTTCTAGTCATTGTAACTGAAAAGCCCTATGTTTGCATCACTACACCTGAGGAAATAGAATGGGATCTGGCTGTGCGGGGAATAAAACTTCCCCACTTTGCTTATGAATTTTCCATCCCTTTTGGATCGCATCGGGCCTACAAGGCAATGAGGGATAGCTTCATTCTCTCGTTGCATGTCATGGAGGTAGGGTTCCACCTTCCATTGCATCTTTTTCTTCTGTAACCTCCTCAATGACTACCACTTCACTGCTGGCTATCTCTCTGGTTTTTCCTTGTGTCTAGCCATGGCATATTTTCTTGATAGCTGCCAGCGTGGTGAAATGTTGATACTCTCTAATAAGCTATAAAAGTAACATATTTTAATTTCATTCTTAATGTGTTTTGGATGATTAATTATGAGAATTAGTGAATTTGATGCTTATAATCCTTTAAATTCATGTTTTTATACTTAGGAGAGTGTTTTAGAGCGAAAGGAGAAAAAAATGAGCCAAAATCGAACAAATAGAGCTATTTTCAAGAGCCATACGGGCTGGACACACGCCCATGTGTCAGCCTATTTTGATTTCGCACCTTGCTTCCCAAATACACTGAAAAACATAATTTTAAGCTTTCTAAACATTCTAAAGTCTATAAATACCAATTGGAAGAAGAGAGAAGGGAGAGAAGATCGAAGAAAACACTCGAAGAACACCATTGGAATCAACTCGAAAGGATCTCCATCAAGATCGAAGATCTCCTTTTAATTTTTTTCAAAGTTTTTATAAGTTTCTTTGTTTCTTGCAGTTTTTCTAACTTTGAGATGTTTCTATTCAAGATTATGAACTAATTCTCTAGATACCTAGGTAGGATGAAACCTATAATGATTCATTTTATTTAATTTCTATTTTATGTAGTAAATAATTTATTCTTGTTCTTAATTATGTATGTTTATTTCTTATTTTAATATTTTCAGGATATTAATTCATATTTAATGTGTTTAATTTAGTAGAGAAAAAGTCCATGTTTAAGAGTAGATCTAGTATAATTGAGTGGAGTTGTATGCAATCCTAGAAATAGGACGACATAAATCTATCGGATTAGAGTAAAATATAATAAGGGAATCCATAGATCGAGTTAATGCAACGATAGGGGTCTTAATTAGAAAGAGATTTCAATTAATTAACCTAGAGTCAGTTTTTCTTACTCTCGAAAGAGATAATATAATTTAGGGTATTGTCTCTCTCATTGGTTAATATTCAATTATTTCCTTAATTCATTCTCTGTTGCATTCTTAGTTAAATCATTTTAGCAATTTTAGCTTTAAAACCAATCAGTCCAATTTACTGGCTAAATAATAAGAAAATGATAATTACTAATACTTTTAGTCCTCGTGGATATGATATCTTTACTCAACGTAGCTATACTATTGTTCGATAGGTGTGCTTGCCTTTGTTGTATTTATAGTTAGTTTTGTGATCATTAAGTTTTTAGCGCCGTTACCGGGGACTAAAATATTAGGAACACTTTATTTTTATTAATTTAGCAATTTTTTATTTTATTTTATTTTTGTTTTTAGTTTAAATTTTACATTCTTATTTTCTTTTTATTTGCTTCTGGCAGGTTCCTTTAGTTTATGACTAAAAGGAACTCGTCGGGATCATTGATTTACGATAGTAAGATTGAAAGAACAACTCGCAGAAATCATATAGAAGCAATGCATATTCAACAAAATATAGTAGACAAACAAGAGGAAATCATTATTACTGAGGAGATTGATGATAATCAGAATAATTAGCTACCTCTTGCAGTTGCTGCAACTCCTATTCCTCGTATTATGTACGATTATGCCAAGCTCACTCTGACTGGGGCTAAATTGAGTATTGTGAGACCCACCATTGCTGCAAATAATCTTGAACTGAAGCTGAACACTATTCAGATGGTACAATAATTTTTTCAATTTGATGGTTTGCAAGACGAAGATTCAAATACTTATGTGGCTAATTTTCTGGAAATCTACGGCACTTTCAAAATTAATGGCGCCACTGACGATGCCATTCGCCTACGATTATTCCCTTTCTCATTGAAGAACAAAGTTAAACAATGGTTGAATTTTTTACCATGAGGTTCTATCACCACATGGGCTCAAATAACCGGGAAATTCCTTCTAAAGTACTTCCCACTGGCTAAAATAGCCAAGTTGAGGAATGACATTTCTTCCTTTGTTCAGATCGATTTAGAGACTCTATATGATGTATAGGAGAGGTATAAGGACTTATTGAGAATGTGCCCTCACCATGGGTTACCTTTATGGCTACAAGTTCAAACCTTCTACAGTAGCTTGAATCCTTCAACTAAGCAATTAATCGACGCAGCAGTCGGTGGTACTCTAAATAATAAAACACCTGAAGCAGCTTATGAATTTATTGAGAAGATGACATTGGATAATTATCAGTGACAAGTCATGATGATAAAGCCAATGAAAATAGTCGATGCCTTTTATTTAAATGCAATCACCATGTTATCAAACCAGGTAGATTTGCTTAATAAGAAAATTGATGGTTTATATCTTTCTACGCAGGTATATCCGGTGATGCAATGCGATACAAATAGAGGTGGAATGAACAATTCAGACTGCTTACCCTTTTGGTCCTAGCATAGAGAATGAGCAAGTCAATTATATGGATAATAATTCTAGGCCTTAAAATAACCTTTATAGTAACAATTATAATGCAAGTTGGAGGAACCATCCCAATTTCTCTTGGGGTGGTCATGGAAATCAGAAAGCACAACCCCTTCCGGTATTCCAACAACCATCTTATCAGCAAGAGAAGAAGCCGAACCTTGAGGAGATGTTGACAAAGTTTATCTCAGTGTCAGAAACGTGTTTTCATGAGACAACATTAAAAAATCAACAAGCATCAATTTAAGGGCTCGAGAACCAAATAGGTCAGCTTGTTAAGTTTCCTATACGAAGTACTAATTCACCCAGACTGTGTGGCTCCTTAAAACAGCTCTATTTGTCCTATTTTGGCTCTTTTTTCGCTTCTTTCAATCTCAAACGCTCTCCTAAGTATAGAAATATGAATTTAAAGGATTAGAAGTATCAAATTCACTAGTTTTCGTAATTAATCATCCAAAAATGTATTAAGAATGTGATTAAAATATGTTACTTTTATAGCTTATTAAATATCCCCACACTTAAGCGTTTGCTTGCCCTCAACCAAAATCCTAAACTCACATTTAAGTTAATATTTCTCAACTTGTAATTTCCGTCAATAATGTCTCAAAATGATTTACAAATAATCATGCATTGGCAGTTTAACTAAAATGACACTAAAGTCTCAAACAATCCAAGCTAGCATTTTTAAGCACGAAAACATAGGTGTCTCCCTTTATCTAAGCAGTTCCCTTCAATTCAAAAACAACAAGAATTGACATCCTCACTAAAGATTCACTCAAGCATTAAAAGTGTTTAAGATTCAATAAAATGCACTCAATAGTCGAAAAAGAAATGTCATTACCGTAGGCTTGCATGAAAATCAAATCTCCATAACTATGAAATGAAATGATACACTAATCAAAAGGTCTTTAAGAGGTTGTAATGGAGTTTAGGTTAAGGTTATGGAGAAATGCCAGAAAAGTTGGTTATAATCGAGATCGAATTGATAAATTACCAAACTGAAAAAATAAACAAATGCTGAATTAAAAACAATTGTATAAATCAATAACTATTCAATAACAAAAACAAGCTTCTTCTCAAAATATGAATTTAATTGTTCAAGCTCAATCAACAAATAAAACTAATTAATAATCAATATTTTTTTTCTTTTCGATCTTTTTTTCTTTTTCTTTTACAAGAATAATAAGAAATAATTCAGCAAATCAACAAGAAGAGTATAGCTAGGCAACTAACCAAATTAAATCTCGACAAAAAATGGAGTAAAGAAAATGAGAAAAAAGTCACAACAAACAAAAAATGAGTTATGTGTTAATATTAATGGGTTAATCAAGAAACGGTGTGTTAAGATCAACGAGGTTCACTAAGGGTTAATGTAACAGCTCATTTTCAGTGAAATTAGAACAGTGGTTTCAGTACCACAAATTCAAGTTCGTAAGAAAAATTATTTTAAAATTACTTTATGGTCTACCGTATGATAGGAATATCATATAAAAATTTTACCGATTACAAGTTTAATTGATAAAAGGACAAAATTGCATTAAATGAAAAAGTTGAGTTCTAGTAGCTATAAGTATCAAATAGCGAATTCAAAATTTGAGGTCCTTATATGACAAATAGACCATTAAGAAGAATTAATAGATAATTGTGATTAGTCATCAATTAATTAGAAAAAAAAAGGATTAAATTGGAAAGTATAAATAATAAAAGATGATAAATAATTAAATAACAAAATATCATCTTTTTCATCATCTTTCCCAAATTATTTTACATGGAAACCCTAGCTAAGAGAAAAGAATTCAAGCAAACTTGCTTAGCTTAATTGGGTAAATAATCTTATCTCGTTTTTAGTAATTTTTATATTTTCGAGATCGTAATAGCTTAATTTTTATATTTTTATATTCCCAATATTTGGCCCTCTCGAGCTTCCCGTTATGTAGTTCTTGCGAGCTTTCCGTTAATAGCTTTTTGGAGCATCCTGATTGGTAGTGATTCTACATGTGTTGTAGACACATTATAGCTCTTATGAGCATCCCGATAAATGGCTCTTTGTGAGCTTCTTGTTAATGGCTCTCCTGAGTTTGTTGATATGGCTCGCTTGAACTTCTTGATTAATGAATCTTCGGAGCTACCCGTTATTGGCTCGTATGAGCTTCTCGATTATGACCCTTATGAGCTTTCAGTCATACAGCCCGGATAAACTTCTCGTTACATAGCTCACATGAGCTTCCTATTATATGGCCCGAGAGAGGGCTTCTCGATTATGTGCTCTAAGGAGCAATCTCGAATATGAATTGACGGATTACAGTTTGTACACTTCAAGTGTTCTACCTGTGTATCCATCGATATTTCTAATAAATTCAACGGGCAAAGTTCCGACGTGGGATAATCTAAAGTTGAGATGAATTATTATGGAAATTTACATATTATATGGATATATGATGTGGAAAGTATATGTATATGAAATTTTTACATGATGAGCTCATCCTTGTTTCTTGATATTTACATGAAGTACATGACTAACATGTTTCTTGAGATTATATGTGTTTAGGCAAATTGCCAAATTTCTTTGGATGAATTTTGCATGCTTACTTTAAATGTAAATGAAGGGTAAGTTAATTTCCCGTTATACGAACTTACTAAGCATAATGTGCTTACCCTGTATTATTTTTCTTGTTTTATAGTAGTTCAGAAGCTCGAAGTGGTTGGAAGCTGGTCGGAGCATTATCACACTATCCTTCAGCTCATTTCGGTATATGTAATGAACTAAATTTTGGTATAATGACATGTATAGGTGTAATTGTGTCATTGATGGCAAATATGTGTTTTGGTTATAAATAGCCATTGGAATGGCTTGAGTTGGACACACTTTTATTATGTATATATATGTGGCTTCTTCATGTTTGTTGTGTTTGATGTGGTTGACTGATGGACAAGTTAAAGGCATATTGATTTATGAGATGAGATAGTATAGTTGGTATAAGTAAGCAGATAGATGTTTTGATTAATATGGTAAATTTGAATGTTGAGAAATGAGGTATATGACATGTTTATAACTTGGTTTTGATTTAGTTTAAATGTCTTAGATTGGTTATTGAATATGTTAAAATGTTAATGTAGGCAGAAGACCAAATGGGTGAGAAATATGTCTTAGAAATGACCTTATTTTGTCCACACGGGCAGAGACACAGGTATGTGTCTCAGTCGTATGTGACACATGGCCTAGCACATGGGCGTGTGTTTTGGCCGTGTGTCCCCTACATCTTAAAAATTTTAAAACAGAATAATTTGGACCTTTCACGAAATTTTAGTATAATTTTTAAAACAGAATAATTATACACATGGCCTAGCATAAGGGCGTGTGTTTCGTCGTTGAATAATTTTTGACATGATTGTTAAATAATCTAAAATATCTGTATTTGATTTGTATATTTTGGTAATGCTCTATAATCCTATTTTAGTATGGATACGGGTTAGGGGTGTTACATTTATTGATATTAGAGCCATGGTTTAGTCGTTTCTCAGACTAACATAGCAATTACGAGTCTAGCTATACATGCCATTATATAACCTATGATAGTGTGATATCTCCTGACCATTTTAAACATATTTTTCATATAGTAATGTTGTCCAACCGAGCTGAATTTGAAGAAGCTAAGAGTAATGCTCAAGCTTCAGTTCAAAGAGCAACATCTAGTAGTAAAAGACCCATACCTGAGGGCCGAGAAGAGGCTAAAGAAGTCTTATTCCAAATGATAAACGAATGGTTTACAGAGTTTGTAAGAACAAACTCGGTTGTACAACCTCCACCCCCTCCTGTTTCTCAACCAATTCCCGATATGCCACAAGGTACAAAACTTGTTAGAACTGGTAAGCCTCCTGTAGATAAAATCTGTAAATATGGGGTAGAAGAATTCAGAGCTACTGCAGAAGATGATCCTAAAGGGGCTGAATTTTGGTTAGAAAATACTATCAGGGTTTTTGATGAATTATCTTGTACACCGGCTGAATGTTTGAAATGTGTTATATCTCTATTAAAATATTTGGCTTACCAATGATGGAATATACTGATTTCTATTGTACCGAAAGAGAGGGTCACGTGGGAATTTTTCCAAACTGAATTAAAAAAGAAGTGTATTAGTCAGAGATTGCTGGAACAGAAATAGAAGGAATTTTTAGAGCTTAAGCAGGGGAATATGACAATATCTGAATATGAATGAGAATTTGTCAGGCTGAGTAAATATGCTAGGGAGTGTATCCCGACTGAAATCGCCATGTGTAAACGGTTTGAAGAGAGTTTAATTGAAGATATCAAGTTGTTGGTTGGGATTCTAGAATTAAAAGAATTTGTGGTACTGGTAGACCGAGTTCATAAAACTGAAAAATTGAGTAAAGAAAAGAGACAGGCTGAGATAGAAGCCAGAACTTCAAGTAAAAGATTTATGGAAAAGTCATATCAGTCGGTCTTAAAAAAATTAATGAAAAATTTTAATCGTTCTACTACTTCTACAGGGTATTCTGTGAGAGACAGAATTATTCAACGCTTTAATCAGATATCTAAGGCTACATCTGTAGCGAGTGTAGGCAGTGCTAGAAACACCAAACCCAGGTGCAAACACTCTAATAAATTCTATTTTGGTGAGTGCCGCATGAGAAGCAGAGCATGTTTTAGATGTGGTTCATTTGATCACTATCTCAGAGACTATCCGAAAAAGCCTGAGAAAGATATTGTATAGACTTCAAAGCCAAGCAACTTCCCTATAAGAGGTAGACTACCTCATAATCCCGGTAATTTTAGTGGTAGTCGAGGTACGATAAAAGATTCAACTGTCAAATATGAAGCACAAGCACCGGCAATGACATATGCTATTCATGCACGTGAGGATGCCTCTGCACCCGATGTTATTATTGGTACTTTTTCTCTTCTTGATACTAATATAATTGCATTTGCATGAATTTAGCTAATAATTAAAATTTACATGTTAAGTCTACTGCATTCGTGGTTAAAGTATCAAACCTCTTAGGTCAGTATGTGATGGTGGATAAAATTTGTAAGAATTGCCCATTAATGATATTGGGTTTCTATTTTTTGGCTGATTTGATGTTATTACCGTTTGATGAGTTTGATATAATTCTAGGTATGAACTGGTTAACTCAGCATGATGCCGTAGTAAATTGCAAACAAAAGTATATTATGTTGAAATGCCAGAATGGTGAAATGATTTGTAATGAATCTGATAAATTGAATGGGTTGTCTAATGTGATATCAGCCATGTCAGCATAGAAATATGTCAGAAAGAGTTATGATGATTATCTTGCCTATGTATTGGACACTAGAGTGTTTAAATCCAAGATTAAATTAGTGCTAGTGGTATGTGAATATCCTGATGTGTTTTTAGAGGACTTACCCAAATTACCGCCGGTTAGAGAAATCAAATTTTCTATAGACCTTGTACTGGGAATAACACCAATATCTATAGCACCCTACAGAATGACTCCTATTGAATTAAAAGAATTGAAAGCACAGTTGCATAAACTAACTGATAGAGGTTTTGTTCGACCTAGTTTCTCACCTTAGGGTGCACCAATTTTGTTTGTCAAGAAAAAAATATAGATCTTTGAGATTATGTATTGATTACAAATAGCTCAACAAAGTCGCTATTAAGAATAAGTATCCACTACCTCATATTGACGACTTGTTTAACCAGTTAAAAGTTGCTACAGTATTTTCAAAAATTGATATTCATTCTGGCTATTATCAGTTACGGGTGAAAGACTCGGATGTATAAAAAACAACCTTCAAAACCAAGTACGGGCATTATGAATTCCTTGTGATGCCGTTTGGCTTGACTAATGCACCTGCAGTATTTATGGATTTAATGAATAGAATTTTCAGATCGTATCTGGATAGGTTTGTGGTAGTATTCATTAATGATATCTTGGTATATTCTTGAGATGAAAAGGAACATGCTGATCATTTGAGAATGGTTATGCAAACTCTGTATGAAAAATAACTGTATGCTAAATTTAGCAAATGTAAATTTTGGCTTCGAGAAGTTGGTTTTCTTGGTCGTCGCGGTCCAGTAGGATTCAGTTGTAGCCTGAAAAGACATCCATGAAACTCATAAATTTGTGCCCCGTAAAGACGTCAACCAGGCGATTTATTGATAGTAGGGGGAAGTTATTATTGGGGCATGCCTTGTTCAGGTTGGTGAAGTCGATGTACATCATCTACCTGTTCCTCGCCTTTTTTACCATTACCACATTCAGGATCCAGTCCGGGTACTCCACTTCCCTGATAAATATTCTGGCCAACAATTTGGAGACCTCCTACCTCATTGCCTCTATTACTTGCAATGTAGATTTTTTCTTTTTCTGCTTTACAGGCTTCACCTTCATGAGCACATTCAACCTATGTACAATTACCCGCGGATCTACGCTTGGCATATCCATCGCGAACCATGTAAAGACATCCGAATTCCCCTTTAGACATTTGACTAATATCATTTTTTTCTTCCATGTTTAATGTTGACGAGATCTTAATAATTTTTTCTTTATTATCACAAAATAGTTATAGGGTCTCAATGTGCTCCGCTGCTTCGGGTTTCTTATCTTGATGCGCTTCTCTTACATCAAGATCATCTAAGTTGATGGCTTGGCTCGTTAATTTTTTCCTCTTGTTAACTTTGCCTCTCAGTCAAAAGCTCTCTTGCTAGCCTGACAGACAGCATGTGACATTACCTCGCTGACGCCAATACTTATAAAGATGGTGTTGTATGCAATTAGTGGCCGACCATAGAATTGGACACTCTGTGGTCATATGCTTGCCATCCCCGAAGGTGATCAAAAGCGTGATCGCGCCTTTTACCTCGTTGTCACTCTCGAACACCATTTTATTTTTCCTAGTGTTGCGAACTCTTTGGAACACGAGTGACATCACACCTCTCGTGTGCTCGTCATTTTATACTTAACTGCATCCAGCCGTCATTAGTGCCTACGATTACATGTGTAATGGCACAAAGTTTTATGTTATCAGAAAAAGTAAATTTTTGGGTCTTTGATTCTGAAAATTAGAAATATTTATTAGAAATATTTACGAAGCTAAGTGAGAGATTAATTAGATTTTAGTTAAGTAAATCTAGTTTAATTAAGGTTAATTTAGTGTAAAGACTAAATTGAATAAAGTGTGAAAGTTTAATTAGAAATTATAGAAAGGTCAAGGGACTAAATTAGAAATTATACCATAAGGTGACAAGTGTGTGGTAAGTATAAATACATATGTAATATTTTAATTGGTACAAATGTATGTATAAATATGTATTTGCTTATTATTTAAGAAATAATAATTATAAGAATTTAATAATATAATAATATATGTTATAATAATAAAAGAAATAAAACGTAAAGAATAAATAAATAAAATAAAAGAGAACAAAAGACACGAAATAGCATGGAAAGAAAAGGAAAAAAAAAGAAAAGGAAAATTTAGGGTTTTGGAGTTTCAAGCTTGATTGGTAAGACAATTTGATCCCTTTTCTTGTAATTTTGGTGTCTATGGAATCCTAGGAAGAAATATTACTTGAGTTATGTTGAAATTTAAAAAGTTAATGAATTTTTAGATGTTGATTAAGTTGTATGAATTGATGAATTATTGGTTTAATTGATAGAAATTCAAGTTAAAAGTGGGAAAATGATTGATTTGTAAAGATAGATATAAGTTTGTTATAGTAGGGATTAAGTTGTTTAAATTGTAGAATTGATGCTTTATATTGAATATTAAGAGTTGAAACTTGTTTAAAGTAGATATAAAATGAAAATATAGGGTTTATTTAAAGAGAAAGAATGGTTATGGTGGAAGGACCTAATTGAAAATATAGTAAAAGTTATATGAAAATAAAAGAATGTGTTCTTAAATAACTTGCATTGATAATTTTAAATGTTAAACTTTATGTAGCCAACGTAACACCGGAAACGTCATCGAAAAAGGGAAAGGAGAAAGTGAACGAGGATATCGAGTAAACTCGAAAATTTCGGTTTGTATTTCTATAAACTATGCTTAAAAATTTAGTACAATGTAATTGTTATTTTTAATTATAGAATGTATAATGAATGGTATAATGGAATTGTTACTGTTTCTGTATTATAATGATATGATTTGAATACCCTATTAACAGTGTCGGACTAGATGGAGATAGTTGGCATGCCATAGGATTGGAAGTGTTCAGGGATATTCCGACTGTGTGTCGATGAGAAACTATATGTGTCGACTACTGTGACTATTCCGGATTCATTCCAAAGAGGTACTCTGTACCTAACTGTGACTGTTACTGTTACCCTTACGGTGTATTCCGGCTTTGGCCGAAGAAACACTGTACATTATCCCCAGAGTGTGGTTTGGATCAATGTGTCCGTTCAGGTCCTAGTCATGTTAATAGGGGTAAATAAAAGTACTGAAGACTGACTGTTATCATTTATGTGACTGAGACTAATATATGATATTGAAAGACATTGAATGATATGTAAAAGATATAAATTGAATGTAAGAGACGAAACTATTAAGATTATGAAAGTAAAAAGTTTAAGTTACAATGTATATACGTAGCTTATTATTTGTTTAAGTATTAGTTTATAGAAATACCACTGAGTGAACACTCAGCGTATGGTATGTTTCCGTGCACAGGACTAGGTGCGAAAGGAAGCTAAAGACTCAACATTCAAGTCAATCCCGAACTCAAAGTGGTGAAGTACCTTTCTTTTGGTAAAATGGCATGTACATAGGCTGATAAGATTTTATTTTGTAAATGATAGGAATGAGCATGAAATATGTTGAAACATTTAGTGTGAAATATGCATATTTTGGAAGTTAAACTTACATGAATTTAACTAGTATGATAATGTAGTATAATTTCGATATGAATTGTGGTACATAATCTTTAAGAGGTATTGAAGTGAATGAATGAATATTGGCTAAGTTTGAATGGCATAACGAATGATATTTGATTTAAGAACTATTAGTGAATGTTTGTGTATGAATTAGATGTGTTTAGCATGTGAAAATAGCTTAAAAATGGTCAAAAATCATGTTTTCACACGGCCAAGTCACATGGGCGTGTGCCCAGGCCGTGTGGCAAAGTCAGAATTGCCCACAGGTTAGTCCCACAGCCACGTGTGCAAGTCAGATCTGCCCACGGCCTAGCCCCACGGGCAAGCCACACGGGCATGTCCCAGGCCACACGGGAGTGTGCCCCTATTTTTAAGGAAAAGTTTCCAAAGTTCCCGGTTTAGTCCCAAATCATTTCCTAAGCATATTTTGGGCCTCGTAGGTCCATTTTAGGGACTTTATGATGAAATTTGATAAGAATTGATCTAGAATGTGTTTTGTATAAATGTTAGTGTATAAGTCCGGTAATGCCTCGTAACACTATTCTGGTGACGACTTGGGGTTAGAGAGTGTTACAACATGAATGGTGCCTCACACCTTTTGCTTACCCATTGAATCCGGCCCTCACGAGCTTTGGCCTTGCTGTGGATCTCCCTGATTTACAAACTCAACAAGTTTGCCATTATGGACCGCTTTTTCTATTGCGTCCTTTAATGTGAAATAGTCTTTCATCTTATGCACCATATTATTGTGTAAGAGTGTTCCTAGAGTTCGTCCTTCTACTGATACCCCGCATCAGAGGTAGTTTAGGAAGGATGCCCAGGGTCTGTACTTGGTTAAGGATGTTGGCTCGCATGACATTCAGTGGGGTGTAAGCCTCAAACCTGCCCTGGAGAGGATTACGCCTCGCGTGTTCCTACTGGGCCTCTGCGGGTTTCTAAGTGTGTCATATTGGGCTAAGGTCTTGTGCAGTCTGTCGATCCTGACTCATAGGGATTGGTTGATGGGATATTACCTACTGTGCTATCCCTCTCTACTCTTAGGTTGTCGGTTATCCCTTTGAAAATTGACCCGCAACGTTCTTTTAGCGTTGTAGAGAAGACCTTTCATTTGACTGCGTCTGACGCTCCCAACACATTTATATAATCATTATACTACATCAGGTGGGTTCGTAGGTCCCTTCTTTCAAACATATCTTTAGGTACCTTGAAAAGGAAAAATCTCGTTTGGGTGAATCTTTTGGTTTAGCAAGGTTGAAGATAACTAAATCAAACTAAAAAAAAATTGCTAATCGAAAGTGGTCCACGCTTATTGCAACAATTGAGTAATATTTTTCTCGTATCGTTTTAAGGGAAACGCAAGGGGTATTTATACATGTTCCTACTGCTACTGTTACATCTTGCTTTTACGATACTGCTCTTGCTTCGTTGTTTAATAGGTGTTCTGTAAGTCATATCCATCCGAGTTCGTCCCGTATTTTAACTACTGTCGATCTTTGCGTTTTGAAGAGGCTTTTTCGAGACTTGTTTGTAAGAGAAAATAAGAGATTTCATTTTTCTACTTCTTTTGGTAATTGATCACCATAAACCCTAATCATGTGTTCCCAGTCCGCAGTTTATGTTTTTTGGCCTTTTTGAAATGAAGTGATTGTGAAGAAAATGAAAATTTCCTATTCCTAATCATTATAAAATTTCCTATTCCTAATCATTATAATAGTAATTAATTTTATTTTCTAATTTGACACTTTGCTTCTCCCCTCCTTTTGCACGAATCTGCAAAGACCAGTCACCCACATCTTCATTACGAGTCAGAATTCTATCTACTTCTTCAAGAAGGAAGAAAGTCTGTTTATGCTTCACTCTCCTAACTTTTTTTTTCCTGGTCAAGCTAACATGCTGATGTCTTATCTTGAAACCCTAAACCCTAAACTTTAAACCCTAAAACCTTAAACCATAAACCCAAAAACTTCAATCATAAAATCTAACTAAATCTTAAACCTTAAATAATAAACCCCAAAAGCTAACCACTAAACACAAAAACCTTAAACCCTAAATACAAATCTTAAACCACAAACATTAATCTCTAAACCTTAACATAAACCTTAAACCCTAAACCTTAAATCATAAAATCTTAAACACTAAACACTAAACCCTAAAATCGTAAACACTAACAAAAACCTAAACATAAAAAACCTACAACAACAACAACAAATTTTAAACTTTAAACCCTAAATACAAATATTAAACCAGAAACATTAATCTTTAAACCCTAACAAAAACTTAACAAAACCCTAACACAACCATAAAACCATAAACCCTAAATCCTAACACTCTAACAAAATCCTAAAAATCTAACAAAACCCTAAACTTTAAAACCATAAAACCAAAAACCCTAAACCTTAAACAAAACCACAAACCATAAAACTTTTAACCCTAAATTATAAACCCTAAACACATAAACCTTAAAACCATAAACAAAACCCAAAACCCACAAAACTATAAAAATTAAACTATAAACCCTAAAACCCTAAAACCCTAAACCCTAAACCATACAACCCTACAACCATAAACACTAAACCCTAAACCATAAACAATAAACCCTAAACCCTAAACCAAAACCAAAAACTCTTGAAACCCTAAATAATACATTACAAAATCATAAACCCTAAACTTTAAACCTTAATCCTTAAACCATAAACCCTAGACCATAAACCATAAACCCTAGACCATATGTAATATCCCGAATTAGGGCCTAATCGGAATAGTGGTTTTGTGACCACAAATTCGAGATAGAAATAATTATTTTATAATTATTTTGAGGTTTATGATATGATTGCATGATTGTGTGAAAATTTTGTGAAGAAATTCTATGCATAAAATGCTTAATTTGAAGTTAGGGACTAAATCGAATAAGTTGCAAAACTTGCATTCTAGAAGTTTTTAGTATGAAATTGCTTTGAAATATTAATTAAGAGGTCTTAAATAGAAATTTTACCAATTTTAAGTTAATGGGCAAAATTAGGACATGGAAGGAATTTTTGAAAGTTTAGTAAGGAGGGGCATTTTGGTCATTTGGGTATTAAATGAAATTAAAAGGGAAAAATAACACAAAATTAGTTATCATCTTCATAGTTGCTGCCGAATGCTCCATCTCTCCATAGCTAGGGTTTCTTCAACTTTCAAGCTTCATAGTAAGTGATTCTACGCCCCGTTTTTAATGATTTTTACGTTTTTGAGATCCCGGTAACTCGGTAAAGCTTATGCTAGCAATAATTTAACCTAGAGTTTATATTTGGAAAAATACCCATAGGTGAAATTTGTGTATTTTGATGTTTTATGATAGAATATGAGGTTTTAAATTATGTTAGACAACTTGTACTACTCGATTTTAAGCAAAAACGAGTAAAATGGCTTAATCGGTAAAAATACCTAATAGTCACAAGTACATGTTAGAGTGAGAATTTGATGTTGCCATAGAAGAGAAAAGTGATCAGCATGTTATAAAACATAATAATAAGGAATAAAGTTTAATCCCGAGCCTAGGGGCAAAAGTGTAAATATGCAAAAGTTTAGGGGTAAAATTATAATTTTGCCAAAATTTGAATTAAGGATTAATTTGATAATGTGAATATTAAATAAGCTAAATGTGTTATTTTAGATCAAGAAAGACGTGGAATCGACCTCAATCGAGGAAAAGAAAAGATTGTGGACTAAATTGCAAAACCTTTGTATTTTGGTACCAAGGTAAGTTCATGTGTAAATAATGTAGCATAATTGTTATTTTTAAGTTATTGATGTCAATTATATGATATGCTGATTTTTATTATGAAATATATGCTTTGTGGTTATTTTCGAATAAAATGTAAACTATGTAAGCTACTTGTTAAATATAAATTGTTACCGAGCATTGGTTTCGGTATTCTGCGGAAGACGGCAAGGATATGTGTTCGAGGAAAATCCCGTTTGAACCTTAGGAATAGATTAGGATACAAGTGACATGTCACTAGGATGGTTGAGCATCCGAACTCGTTGAGTTGAGTCCGAGTTCACTTATGGATGCGAATGTCCGAACTCGTTGAGTTGAGTCTGAGTTCGTGAGATGTAACTAGGCATCCGAGCTCGTTGAGTTGAGTCTGAGTTCACTTATGGATGCGAACGCCCGAGCTCGTTGAGTTGAGTCCGAGTTCACTTAGGGGCGGGTTACATGATTGCTTGATTGTATATGTGGCACTTATGTGCAAATTATCCATGTATCCAAATTATATTCCGATGTGTTCAACGGGTAAAGTTCTACTCAAATGGAGGAATACTCGAGATGAAAAGGGACGTATTGGTAAATGTTGTGAAACGGATACTTTGGACAAGTATGTACTTAACCCTCGGGTTGAGTATTGATACAACAACGATAAGGTAGTAAGATGATGAATGATGATTGGAAATGTGATTTATGTTTTGGTGATACCATACTAATGTTGTTTGGTATAATTGCTTTGTTATGTTACTTGTTATTTGCATATGAACTTACTAAGCATTTATGCTTACTCCCTCCTTCTTACTCATTGTAGATTTGGACAAGCCAGCTCAGGAGTCAGGATAGGTCGAAGGCTCGGTCACACTATCTGGAGGACTTTTTGGTAAATGGCTTGTAAAATTTAAGTATGGCATGTATAGCAATATACCTATTTTGTGTAAATGATCTTATGATATGGTGATGGAATGGTTGAGAAAATACTTGATAATGATAAGTTATGGAAATGGTTAGTTTAGATTATGTTTGATGTCATGGAAGGTTAATAGAATACCTAGTTCATGAAAACTCATAAAAGGGATGAAATTTGCCATAAACAGAATATTGCATCAACACTAATATGAGTTTGAAAATTTACTAAAAATCATAGAAATTGAATTAGGTGATGGATTAAATGTTAAATTGAAGCTTATTATGTCTAGTTTCACATAAAACAAACTAAACAGGTAAAGGAATTATATGTTAGAAGATATTTGAACTTTAGTGAAACAGGGCCAGAGTGATTTTTGGATCTCCTGTTCCAAATTTAAAAATTCACCATAAATTGTACAGATATAATTAGGTGTTTTATTTTATATTCTCAAAATCCTTATTGAGTCTAGTTTCAGGATAAAGAAACCTCATAGTCATATGAATTTTGTACAAAGAGAAATGTGGTTCGTAGTAAACAGAGGTCAGTCCAGTCAAGTCTTGAAATAGGGGTAACTTTAACTAATAAACTGTACTAATTGGCCGAACCAAAAACTTTGGAAAAAAATTAGTAAATAGGTATATGAGTCTAGATTCAGGAAAAACTTACGGATCTTGATTTTGAGTTTTGTAACTCGAGATATGATTTTTCTTGTAACTGTGACGAAAGTATTAGAAAGCTGTGAATGTAGAAATATATAATCCAAAGTTCTTAAAATGTAAAATTAAGTTTAGTAACACCTCATACTCGACTCTGGCGACGATCTCGGGCGTGGGGGCATTACACCATAAACCATAAACCCTTAAACCTTAAACCTTAAACCCATAAACCATAAAACCCTAACAAAAACATAAAGCTTAAACCCGAACAAAAACCTAAACCAAAACCGTAAAACCTTTAAACCATAACAAAAACCCTAAACTATAATAAAAATATTAAAACTCTAAAATATCATTCCTAAACCTTAACAAACCTTAAACCCTAAATAATAAACCCTAACTTACCATAAAACATAAAAACTAACCACTAAACCCATAAACCCCAAACCTTAAATCTTAACCCTAAAACTTTAAACCTTAAATTTAAATCTTAAACCCCAAACATTAATCTTTAAACCCTAACACAATCTTAACAAAATCTTAAACCCTAAACCATAAAATCCTAAACACTAAACACTAAACACTAAAACCATAAACACTAACAAAAACATAAACATAAAAAACCTACAATACCAACAAAATATAAACTTTAAACCCTAAATACAAATCTTAAACCCTAAACATTAATCTTTAAACCCTAACACAAACCCTAACACAAACCTAACAAAATCATAAAGCTTAAAAATTTAAAACCTTAAATAAATCTTAAAAATCTAACAAAACCCTAAATTTTAAAATAATAAAATCAAAACCCCTTAAACCATAAAACCTTATACATTAAATTATAAACCCTAAACACATAAACCATAAAACCATAAAAACAAAACCCAAACAAAACTATAAAAATTAAACTATAAACTCTAAACCCTAAACTCATAAACCATAAACCACAAACCCTAAAACCCTAAAACTATAAACCTTAAACCTTAAAACCATAAATCAAAAACATAAAGCTTAAACCCGAAGAAAAACCTAAACTTAAACGCTAAAACCACAAACCCAAATAAAAACCTAAACCTTTAAACCATAACAAAAACCCTAAACCTTGACAAAAAATTTAAAACCCTAAAATATAAATCTTAAAATAAACAATAAAACTTTAAACCCTAAACCTTAAACACTTAACTCTAAACCCTAAACCCTAAAAATTATAAAACCTTAAAAATCATAAAACCCTAAAATATAAATTTTAAACCATGACAAACCCTTACCACTTAACCCTAAACACTTAACCTTTAACCCTAAACCCTAAACTCAAAAACCATAAAACCCTAAAAACCCTAAAATCATAAAACCATAAACCCTAAACACTAAACACTTAACCATAACAAACCATAAACCTTAAACCCTAAATCCTTAACCTTAAACCCTAAATCTTTAACCATAAACCCTAAAACCATAAAACCTTAAATCCTTAACCCTAAATCCTAAAAACCCTAAAAACCCTAAAAACCCTAAAATCATAAAACCATAAAACTCTAAAACCATAAAACCCTAAACCCTAAACCTTAAACCCTTAACTCCTTAACCCTTAACCATAACAAACCATAAACTCTAAAACCTAAAACCTTAAAACCTAAAACCCTAAACTCTAAACCATAAAACTCTTAACTCCTTAACCCTTAACCCTTAACCATAACAAACCATAAACCCTAAACCCTTAACCTAAACCATAACAAACCCTTAACCTTTAACCATAAACTTTAAACCATAAATCTTTTAACTTTAAACCCTAAACCCTAAATCCTTAACCTTAAAAACCCTAAAACCCTAAAACCTTAAAAACCTTAAAATCATAAAACCATAAAACTCTAAAACTATAAAACCCTAAACCCTAAACCTTAAAACCCTTAACTCCTTAACCCTTAACCATAACAAACCCTAAACCGTAAACCCTTAACCTAAACCATAACAAACCTTAAACCCTAAACCCTTAACTTAAACCATAACAAACCCTTAACCTTTAACCATAAACCATAAACCCTAAATCCTTTAACCCTAAACCCTAAAACCATAAAACCCTAAAAACCTTAAAATCATAAAACTATAAAACTCTAAAACCTTAAACCTTAAACCCTAAACCTAAAACCATAAAACCCTAAACCATAAACCATAAAACCCTTAACTCCTTAACCCTTAACCATAACAAACCATAAACCCTAAACCCTTAACCTAAACCATAACAAACCCTTAACCTTTAAACATAAACCCTAAATCCTAAATCATTTAACCATAAACCTTAAACTCTAAACCCTAAATACTAAACCTTTAACCATAAACCCTAAACCCTAAACCTTAAACCATTAACCCTAAACCCTAAACCCTTAACCCTTAACCCTAACAAACCCTAACAAACCCTAAATACTAACAAACCCTAAACCCTAACAAACCTTAAACCTTAAAACCCTAGAACCTTAAAACCCTAAAACTATAAAACCCTAAAACATAAACCCTAAAACCCTAAAACCCTAGACCATAGCAAACACTAAACCCCTAAACCCTAACCCCTAACCCCTAACCCCTAAACCCCAAACCCAAACCCTAAACACTAGACCCTAGACCCTAGACCCTAGACCACAAACCATAGACCCTAGACCCTAACAAACATTAAACCCATAAACCCTAACCCCTAACCCCTAACATTAAATCCCAAACCCCAAACCCTAGACCCTAGACCCTAGACCCTAACAAACACTAAACCCATAAACCCATAAACCATAAACCCTAACCCCTAACACATAACCCCTAACCCCTAACCTCTAACCCTAAACACTAAACCTAAACCTAAACCATAAAACCATAAACCCCAAACCCTAAACCATAAACCCTAAAACCCTAAACCTTAAACCCTAACAAACCTTAACAAACCCTAAACACTAAATCTTAAACCCTAAACCCTAAACCATAAACCCTAAAATAGAAAACCATAAAACCTTAAACCTTAAAAAAACCTTAAACCCTAAAATATAAATTTTAAACCCTAACAAACCATAACCCTAAAACCCTAACCCTAACCCTAAACACTAAACACTAAACCCTAAACCATAAACCCTAAACCCTAAACACTAAACCATAAACCCTAAAACATAAAACCATAAAACCCTAAACCTTAAAAAACCTTAAACCCTAAAATATAAATTTTAAACCCTAACAAACCATAACCCTAAAACCCTAAAAACCTTAAACCCTAATAAACCATAATAAAACCCTAGACCCTAGACCCTAAACCATGACAACCCTAGACCTTAAACCCTAACTAAACCCTGAATTATAAATCCTAAGCCCTAAAACCTTAAAACCATAACAATGGATTGAAACAAACTACTTAATCAAATAGAATTCAAGCCACAGAAACAACATTATAAGGAATGAGGGAGAGTAATAAAATAAGCATACTAGGAAAAATAATCAACCACCACAAAGATAGATATTTTCCGTAAGAGATTTGGACAGCCTGATTTGGTTATTCTAGAAATTGCAGCAAGCCTGCGAGACTCAAGTATTTCTCCTTGTTTTGCTAACAAACTTTACAAGTCTAATAGAAGTCAACAGATTAGATACAAAGTCTTTCGTATGAGGCTATCCTAAAGAACCCAATTCACATCCAACTTTCCCACTTCAATTATTAGTTATATATCAAATTAAATTAAAAATATTCATATCACATGCATTGCATAGGTTACAAACTAATTATCATATAATTGAAACATAAATAATAAACCTAAAATTATAAATAACTTTTTTTATCATAAACTAAGAAAAAGGTTAACCAAATTTCGTGGAAAACATAGTCACTACAAATATAAGCTCATATAATTAAGATAATTAATTAACAGAGTTACCGAACATTATAAGTCAACACATACAATGCAAACAATCAAATTAAAGAAAAAAAAACTATCATTTATCGTACCTGATAGACCAGCCTGTTGAGATTAGTGTAAGCAGGCCTCTCAATATCGAGAGACCTTCAGCAAATAGCTTCATTATCAAGGAGAACCGCATCATCAGTGTGCTCCAACAGAGAATGGGTTGACAAAACACTATCGTAAGGCTCTACAACAGATGTGGAAACTCTGGGGAAGCGAAAACAGTGAGACCCAATTTTGATTTCTTAACATAATCCACTGAAAGCGTTTCAAGAAGCAGTGATCCAAGCACGAAACACCAAAAACCCTTGAAGTTCAGTACAGTTATCTGCTAGCTTCCTGATCCTATCAAGGCAAAGATCCACTGTTTCCTTCCCAACTGCAAAAAAAAAAAAAAAAAAAAAAAGAGTTAATTTAGAGATCTGACGGTAGGAGAAAAAAACCCAACTTTTCCAACACTTATTGCTTACTTGTGTAGTGGCCTCTGGCAAAGTTGATTGCAGCATCTTCTTTGCCCCTAATAAGTTGTTCAGGGTGGAATAATGGGTTCTAACTTCATCAATTATGGTCGGTTCAAGATCCAGAAAAAACAGAACGAAAGAAGATTAAATAACCAACGAAGAAAAAGGAGAAAATATTGAGTTTGTATTGGAAAAAGAACACAAGAAAGACCTGAATGCCATGTTGAAGACAGTAGAGTTCCCAACAGGTGTTACCAGCTTGACGAATGTGAACTCTCTCTAACAAAGGGACGATTGCTGAAGAGGTTCAGAGGGTAAAAAGAAACAGAGTGAGATTTTTGAAAAGGTATTATTGATGAGGTTCAGAGGTTCAGAAGGTATTATAAGTTTTGAATAAAAAAGTAACGGCTATAAATTTTGAATAAAAAAATAACGACTATAAATTTTGAATTAGAAATTTGAATTAGAAGATATTGGCTATATCAACATAATTTCTTAAAGTTATTTTTAAAATTTTAATCCAGGAATATAGTATATTAACGTATTTTTAAAACACATAAATTTTAGGTATTAATAAAATAATATAAAATAATAATAAATAAAATTTGCAAATGCTTAAATTAATAATTAATAATTAAAAAAATGATAAAATGACTCGTGTTACTTTAAGTTTTATATTTTTTTATTTATTTTTCAATTGTTTAATAAGTTTTCAATTCTAAAAGTTTTTGTTAACTTTTATAGCACGTTTTTTGAAAAGGCATTATAGATGGGGGTGGAAAACGGTTATAAATTTTGAATAAGAAAGTAACGGTTATAAATTTTGAATAAGAAAGTAACGGTTATATTAACATAATTTCTTAAAGTTACTTTTCAAAATTTTAATACTAGAATATTTCTAAAATATATAATTTTTAGGTATTCATAAAATAATATAAAATAATAATAATAAATAAAATTTGCAAATGCTTAAATTAATAATTAATAATTAAAAAATAATAAAATGACTCGTGTTATCTTAAGTTTTATATATATTTTTTTATTTTTTTCTATTATTTAATAAATTTTCAATTCTAGAAGTTTTTGTCAGCTCTTATAGCACGTTTTTTGAAAATGTATTATAGATGGGAGGTGGAAAATGGTTATAAATTTTAAATAAGAAGGTAACGGTTATATTAACGTAATTTCTTAAAACTACTTTTCAAAATTTTAATACAGGAATATTTCTAAAATATATAATTTTTAGGTATTCATAAAATAATATGAAATAATAATAAATAAAATTTGCAAATGCTTAATTTAATAATTAATAATTAAAAAATGATAAAATGACCCGTGTTTCTTAAGTTTTATATATTTTTTTATTTGTTTTTTCATTGTTTAATAAGTTTTCAATTCTAAAAATTTTTGTCAACTCTTATAGCACGGTTTTTTAGTATTGGTTATGCATGTAATATTAGTTTTATAAGTGATTTTAGGTAATTATTAGATTACCTATTAATAAAAAAATAGTGAGGATTGAAATCAAATATTTAAAAATTATCTGATTTTTTTATTTGGTAAATAAAAATTTAATAAAATATTAATGATACTATTAATAAAAATTTTGGTGAATATTAATGTGTGTAAAATATGTTTTACCTTGTTTTAAAAATTTTAATTTACCAAAATTTAAAGAAAAATGTGATAATCTTTATGTATTTGATTTTGATATTGACTTTTTTTTGACATAATGGTTTATTTGTCTTTCTAATTTTATAAAAAAAATCATTTTAAACCTTAATTTAATTTTTCACCTTTTTTTAGTATTTTATCTTGTATTATTTGTAAAATTATTCAAAAAATAGATGGAAAAATTATTATCTTTGAACTTTGTTGAAGTGGAAAACGCGTGGATATCATGTCAACAATTAATTAAAATTTTAAAATAAAAAAATTAAAATTATAAAAATATTTTTTAAATAAATTAATTGCTGACATGGTATATATGTGGATGCCATCTCAGCAAAATTAACAAACATTAACTTTTCATTTATTTTAGAGTAATTTGACAGATAACAGATTTAAAGTGCTTAAATTATATAATATAAAATATTATAAACTTAAAAATGGGCCAGCTTGAGTTTGAGCTTTGAATATTCAAGCTCAAGCTTAACTTATATTTTAAACGGACTTAATTTTTTAACCAAGCCCATATTTTGGACCAAATATTTTTACCTAAATTCTTCCAAATTTCAAGCAAACCTTCGTACCTGGACGAATAGCTCGACCCATGAAGTTAAGCTAATATTAACTTTAAAAATGTAAAACATTTATTATAATCCCATATTTAATATCTTAATCCACCAGGCCATCATACCATCCCTATTCAAAATTGTAAACTTTCAAATTTTAAAACCCGCATTTCCCACCCAATTTCTTCGAAAAAGAACTCCCCCTTGTTCTTTTCTTCTTGATTTATAGCAGTTTCTTGGCCCCACCCAGTTTCTTCTTTACCCCCTAAACCTCTTCAGCAATTTCCCTTTGTTAACCAAAATGAGAGTGCATTTCAGTTCACATTGGTCAAGCTGGTAACGCCTGTTAGGAGATCTACTGTCTTGAACATGACATTCAGGTCTTTTTGTGTTCTTTTTACCATATAAACTCAATATTTTCTTCTTTTTCTTCGCTGGGTATGTAATCTTCTTTCTTTATTTTTGGGTGACAGAACAGTCGGATTCAACACCATTTTCGGTGAAACCGGTGCCGGGAAACATGCCCTTCGTTCTACTTTTTTGGATCTTGAACCGACCGTAGTTGATGAAGAAGATGCTGAACGCCTTATTAGTGCCAAAGAAGATGCTGCAAATAACTATGCCAGAGGCCACTTCACAAGTAAGCAATAAGTGTTCGAAAAGTTGGGTTTTTTTCTTCTAAATTAACCTTTTTGGTGTTTCGTGCTTGGATTATTGCTTCTTGAAAGGCTTTCAGTGGAACACTCACCTTGGAATTGGTAAGTAGTGTTATTTTGCGACTCAACTAGTAGCAGTAAATCATATATGATAGATGAAAGCTTACTTGTTACTTTTTTTAATACACTTCAGAGATGATTTGGAATCCCTTGGTTATGTGATTTTGTATTTCCTTAGAGGAAGGTTGTGTATATGATCACCCTCATTTGATTCATGGTTCTATATCGTTTCTTGTTATTGAATCTTTGTTCATAGTTTTCCTTTGCATTGATTTTGAATTTGATTCAGTTTGCACCATTTCTTTGCTTCAGCCTTCCCTGGCAGGACCTCAAAGCTGGCATGAAAAAGCAAAAATATGATAAGATTAACGAAATGAAAGTGTCAACTTTTATAGAGGTATGTTTACTTGCCCCATCCTTCGACAGATTGGTTCCCTTTGAGAATTTTAATTTTTATGATATTACTCTTGCTTCGTTGTTCATTAGTACTGGTTAATGCGTGTTTAATAGGTGCTTTGTAAGTTATATCCATCTGAGTTTGTCTCGTATTTTCACTACTGTCGTTCTTTTCGGTTTGAAGATAAACCCGATTATTCCTATTCGAAGAGGTTTTTCCGAGACTTGTTTATAAGAAAAGGTTAGTTATCATCATTGTGGTTTTGTATTCTGTTACTCTTTTGCACACATACGCACATACTCTAACCAGAGGATGTTATTGAACTTATTTCTCCATGGAATGTCAAGTTCTTTGTTTTCTGTCCATTTGGTTAAGAAAATAGTATTGCTGCAGGTTATCAGTTTGGCTACGTCTTTGATTGGACCGTATTTCTCTGTGGTGGTTGATCAATTTTCCTAGTATGCGCATTTTATTTGCCTACCCCCATCCTTGTCATGTTATTTTTGTGCTCAAATTTTCTTTGATTAAGTGGTTTGTTTGAATGGGTTTCTTGAATCCATTGTTTGTGACTAGGAAGTTATTTTTGGAAGAAACTTTTTTGTATTTGTGTATCAAAGTTAGCTTTTTCCTTTGCCTACTATCCGAGTTTGATGGTTAAATAAATATAGTCAATCACATAATTGTGAAGTATGTACATTGCTTTGCCGGGGTAACTTAAGTAGTGGGTTGACTAGGTTCTTGGGGTAGAGTTTTGCTAAAACTTGATGAGCCTTGTACACATTGCTATCGCAAGTATTTTATGATCGTAAGATTTCTTTTGTGTGATTCTGGGTCCTCTAAATTTGATATTGTGGACCAATCCCTTGATAACTATTGATGAGGTTTTACAACTCATCCATGCCAAGCTTCAACAAGCTTAGCAACACACGAAAACAATTTATGACAGAGCACAATGATGTTGAATTTGATCTTGGCACTTATGTTTAGTTATGCTTGTCTTATAGGTTGTGAATTAAAGCTTGTGATGAATGAACACAAAATTTCTCATGAAGTTCAACTAGTTAAATGGACTTGTTTAACTCACTTTAATTGTCTTGAGATAGGTTGTAGCTATAGTTAGAACTGAACCTGGCTAATTTCGTAATGTTGACCCCTTTCTATTAGATTCTAATCCTGAGTAAGCGGTATCGAATGAAACAGCAAATGGATGGAAATTCTCCACTTTATGGCTGCCGCCGCTTCTATCTCCGGCGCTCTGAATATCGGGTATGATTGTGACTTTCTTTGCCTGCCTCACTCCCACCCATTATGGAGCATATTTGTAAATTTATCTATTTGAAGCTTTGATGGCTTAGTGGAATACTCCAATAAGATTAATGTTACTACAATTAATATGTTTTAAAACTTTAATATAAATCGTTGTTGTAATTTATATTTTATCATTGGATTTTTTGGAAGTTCAACTATAATTAGAGACCTCATTTATTGGTGATCATCTCATTTAGAGCTATAAAATATTTCGAGAGCTGTTTTTTAATCTATTGTTGCTTATGTCTTTTTTGATTTGCTTTCGCTCTATTTTGGTGTACTGAAGAACTTTTGTGAATTTTCACTTTTGAAAGTAAGGATTGCTTAGGCGCATTTGAAACTACTAAAATCGTCTAAGGTCATATAGTTTGTAAGACTAATGTTTTAGCTGCATATAATTTAGTATTTGAGCAAAGGTTTAAATATATTGATTTAAACATATTGAGCAAAGGAGCAGATGAGTAGATTTAGCATAAAGAGATTTGTGGGTGGGGTAGAAATATCAAATAAAGTGAAATGTTGTAAACTTTCAAAGGTTGAGTTGCCAATCTCGTGGTATCTATGGTTGAAGTGAATAAAAAAGTTAAGGTCATATTGAAGAGCATTTCAAGTTGGAAGAGTAGCTCAAAGAATATGTGGTAGAGGCCTTTTAATTCCAATATGGACTTGTTGCATGCGCTCTTTAATATTGTTGTGGGTAGGTTGACAAAAAAGGATGATGCTCTTTAGAGAATTTAGTGTTTGAGTTTGTTTTTGTTTTGTTTTAGTGCATTAGAGAATTTTTGTGAGAATTTTTAAAATTTGAGAGTAGGCTAACTAAAGTGCATTTGAACCTAAGAAATTGTATAAGGCAGTGCGGTTTGGCATGCTAAAGTTTTAGCCTTGTGACCGTTGGTATTAGATTTAGTGTTAGAAGGCATTGGTTGAGATGTGGAAATGAGTAGATGAGCAAGTTGAGCTAATAAAGACTTGTGAGACGGTCAAGAAAACTAGCAACTCGAGGGATATGCTATTAGCTTTAAAAGGTAGGGTTGCTAAAATTGAGTAATTAATTGAACTTAATAAATAATATTATATATTATATGTATTAGGTTATTACTAATTCGATCAATTTGGCCAAATGAACATTACGAATTTATTTATTTATTATATGTTTTAATATTTAAATTATTAAAAAGTTAGATTAATTCAGTTAATATTATTTTAGTTCAGTTAATCAATTAGTTAATCGTTTGAACACATTTAGATGTGAGGGACTTTTGACTGATTATTCAATGTTTACTTTAATCTTAGATGAGCAATCTTTAACCATGTAACCTTTGGATGGACCCATATTCACTTTTCATGATTCTTACCACAATATTAACACTTAATTTTCATCACTTTAGAATGACTTGAACTTGCCATAGTATTAACTAGTTTAGGGTTTAAGGTTTACTGAATCTTTCACTTTTGAAACTTGTGAATTGTGAATTTTTTCTAGAAGTTGAAAAAGTTTTATCTTTAGCTTTCTTAAAATTTGTTGGTGGTGGAGGACTTTGACTTACCTCTTTTCATAATTTCTCTTTCAAAATTTTTGCTTCTATCAACTTATGAATTTTAAGGGCTTTTGTTTTTGTTGTAAGAGTTTTACATCAGTTTATTAATTTCATCCTTTAGTCCCCTTTCAAATTTATCATATATTTCTTTTTTCAGTTTGAAACATGTTCTTTGCATAGCGATGAAGTTTGAGAAATTGTTTTTTATGAAATTGTTTTTTATACTCTATAATAGTCATTCTCACTTGCTTTAGATACAAGAAATCTTTTTTTTGTTTCAACATACAACTAATTAACATATCTTTCTCTAAACTTTTTAATAAGAAGTTTCAGCCAATCATTTGTTCAAGCATTACACTATCTTTAGAAGTACGTTTTAGTTTTTTTATTACACAGACGAGATAACCACTGTTTAGCCATAATGGGCTTATTACCTTTATGACCAAAAAACTCCTTGGCATTTTTTTTTGGATTCCTCTTACAAGGTCAACCTTAGGTGGAGCCACAATAGTTACTGAGGAGTAGGCTATGCTAGACGAACGTCCTCAAGTTATGGTTGCCGTGACTGTTGTGATTGAGGCTCTTGATTGTTTTCCATAAATTGATTGAATAGTTATGTCAGCATAGTGAAAAACACATTCCTTAAAGCATTCTTTGCATTTTTCATAATATTAGCAATAGTAGCTTGTTCTTGTGTAGGCAAATGACTTTTCATTTCCTCACTCGTGGCTTTTCTAGAATCGTCAAGCATTTTCTTATCTCATTATAAATAGAAAACTTAATTTATTTAAAAACATTAAAGACTAAGGTAGAGGCATATTATCCATGATATGGTGTGACACAATTATCAGTTTTCGAGAATCAGTTAAAGTTTGGCCTTGATACTGTCACAACTGGAATTCATGGCCAAAAGTTTTTGGACTTTTGACCATGCAGAGTAAGAGTTGTCCCTATTCTAGTGAACAAAGAATGCTAAAATGGAGAAAACTATGTATTCGCCAAGGAAGTTTCAACAAGGGGATTAGTTAGCAAAAATGTACGCCAAATGAAGTAAAAGGTTTGCTAGTTTTATTGCGAGGTGTGATGGCTAATATGTAAGGTGAGCTGGGGTTCTTCAGTCTGTGTAACGAATTGTGTTTGCTGGTTAAAGATAAATTAGATAAAGTGATTTAGTTTATCTAAGAATACTTTACGTGCATGTAACGTTTTTCCTAAATTAGATAAAGTATCCAAATATATCTAGGACTCTTAGGTTTATATATAAGACCCTTGATTTGGTGAAAATCTTCACAGAATATACTGTTGTTAAGTCTTTGTTTTGAACATCCTATTTGTAGCAATTGGGTAAGTCCATGTCTTGTTAGGGTTGATTGTCCTTAGAGCTAGATTCATATGCATATGTGAATTCTAAATGTTCTGTTAGTAATATGTTTGTTCGTTGTGAACTAGCTAGACCATCTTTTATCAAGGATAAAAGCAAAACTAAAATCATTTAAGTTACTTTGTTTTTCGGTGAGTGATTGGTAACTGTTAGTTTATGGGTTTTCAAAGGTATTCTGATTATGATCTCTAATGGCTATAGTTTTCTAAAGAAAACCTTGTTTTCAAAACCCAAAAGTAAGATTTATGAAAAGATTTATTTTAAGCTATGAACTCTAATTTCAAAATTACGAATTTTGAAAAGATAACTTTAAAGCACAATTTTATGTAAGCATTAACGTGTGAGCTTTTTATAAGTAAATGTTTAAACCCTGTTTTGTGTGAGCTCTCTGTTTAGCTTTGCTTTAGTGTAAGCTTTTTGTTCTGTGTGCTCTTTAGTAAGCCTTCTTATTGGTATACTAATAGTGTGAGTATTCACCCATGTTAAGTTCCATTTTGCGTGTTTCTTTAAAAACATGAGCTTTTGTGAGCCTCACTGTACGTGCTCCTTTGAAAGCATGAGCTTTTGTGAGCCTTATTCTGCACGCTCTTTAAAAGTATGGGTTTTTGTGAGATTTGTGATATGTTTCATTCTGTGTGCTTCTTGCGAACTAGGTTGGATATAACTTTTTCAAAGAGACATGTCTTCTGTTTAATGATCTAGTTGTGTAACCTAAGGTCAACTTTGTTCGTAATTTCTGATATGTGAGTTGGTTTTGCGGCTATTTTATAAACTCAAAATTGTTTTATAACCTTAGATGTGAACATCTTTAGCAATTTCACACAAAAAAAAAAGCTTTATTTATAACAAAAAAAATTACAAAAAATCAAGTAGCAGACCACTCATCTCTATATGTTCAATTACATGGGCTCTCACTTAACAAAACCATTTGCTTTCCCCTTCGTTTCCACTTTTCCCAATTTGTTCATCTACTACCATAGCAATGGTAGATGCCATTGTAGTCATTGCCTCATTCACCAAAATCATACTTTCCTTTAAGATATCCATTCTCGTGTCAACTACGTTCGGTGGTATTGAGGTTGAATACCAGTTTGGCATTATATGTTTTCCCATTAAGCCTTTTAAC
This sequence comes from Gossypium longicalyx, assembly GCA_025698465.1. Taxonomy (NCBI): domain Eukaryota; kingdom Viridiplantae; phylum Streptophyta; class Magnoliopsida; order Malvales; family Malvaceae; genus Gossypium; species Gossypium longicalyx. The sequence goes on along the minus strand of CM047001.1, from coordinate 2,428,761 downwards.
CCTGATGATCCTATTTTTACATGTATCAACCCAGGCTCTTCCAAAATCATTGTCGATTGTATAATTCTCGTGCACTTATCACACCTCTTATTGCCATCACCATACTATTTTTGCTAACTGGGTCACTTTTCTTATTGGGCTTAGGGCCACTCACCAAGTCACTTTTATGGTTGTTTATTCCATCCACCTTACTATTCTCACTTTGCCTCTTCATAATTTCTGTCATTAACAGTTTCGGTGATTCTTTTTTATAAATAGAATTAGCAATCACAATAAACCTTAACCCTATGATTATCGATGTAAGCTCTTTATCCTTTGCTAATTTCCTCATTGATTGTTGCCTATAATTTTTAGATACTGCTATCCACGTCCTTAGAGGCATTTTTCAAATTTTCTGTCAAGTTTCACGGTCGATAGTGGCTTCACTGTTGGTGGTTTCATCTGTCCCTCTTTAACTCTTCCATCGGAGTCCGATCCTCTCTTTGTTATAATTTTCGGGCATCCCTCTTTAACATGATGTTATGCGCCTTGGCATAAGATCTAGTTACATGTCTAGACGAGTGAGAATTTTTGCTTAGACTTATGGTTACTTAAGAGGAAGTGTCCTAATTGACATAAAATAGATTTCTTAACCTATAATTTATAAAAGAAATAAAAACCTAATATAATAGAGAAAATAAGTAAAACTAAAAATTTTAATAAAACTTGATATAATAAACTTAAATTCTTATTGCAATAAAAGCGTCCATATCATTACTCCCCATTTCGGAGTTGAGCTTGTCGTGAAGCTGAAATTCATAATAAGCTTCAGAAATTATCCAAAATCATCTACCTCATCTTCATTTTGCTTGCCTTTAACATTTGGTATTTCTATCCAAAATAACTTTTTACATTTGTGTTTTATTGAATAGGACATGTCACAATTATAACATAGCCCCTTAGCCTTTTTTTGGCCATTTTATCCCCTGTTAATCTCTTAATAAATGGTATAAAAGAACCTATTTTATTGTTATTCCCTGTTGGTTTTGTTGTTTGCCCTTTCCCTTTGGAAGATTGAATTATTGCCAGCGTTTTGGGAATTTGGCCAGTCCAAGATGGCTCAAGACGATATTTTGGAAGAGACATTTTTTTTACATTCCAATGTTTAAGCCATATTCATTGCAACTCTAAGGTTTTTCAGTTGTTGCATCTCAATATCAAGTTTAAGTTCTTCTACTACTCTGGTAGTTTAGATGTTTACTTGTTGTTGAGGTTTAAGATCAGTAGTCCTAGCCAATAGTGATTGAAATTGGTGTTGATATTCCTCCACAATCCTAGTTTGTCTTAGATTAGCAAGTTCCCCTAAGTGGTTATTACTCGTAGGTGCCTTAAATATTACATGACAATACTCTTTGAAATGCCCCTAATCAAGTTTTGCATCTTCTTCTTCCATTTGATCAAACCACAATTGTGCTTCTCCTAAGAGATGGAATGAAGCTAAGCCTATTTTGTTAGTTCGTTGATTGCAAAAAAAAAATTCATATCTTTTTAACCACCCTAAAGGATTTACAACACCATCATAAGTGGAAAATTACATCTTAAAGTATCGTAGCACCATGAATCCATTTTGTTGTGTGTCTGAATTTCTTTTTCTACCTTCGTTGTTGCCCTATTCCTCACTATTTTTCTCTGAATACCCTTTTGCTATCTTTTGGACTGAAAGAGCACTGTCATATGCTTTTCTAATGCTTGTTGCCTTGTAGTTATTTGTGCAATGCAAGCATCTAGTTTGGCTGCCAAAGTCTCTTTGTCGCCCATGACAGAAGGCTCCGCTATCAAGTCGTTATGCATTTTGGCGAAAGATTTAGTGACAAGTCTAAACGAGTGAGAATTCTTGCTTTGACTTATGTTTACTCAAAAAGGCAAATTTGTCATTGACTAGACCCCTTCCAAAATAACCTTTTTTTAATAGAGTAATTATTTACCTCTTTATTTTATATTAATAGCTTTTTATAAATTATAAATAACAAAGGAAAGAATCTTAAATGACATAAAATAGAAATCCTAATTTAGAGTTTACAAAAAGGAAATAAAAACCTAATTTAATAGAGAAAATAAGTAAAACTAAAACTTTTAATAAAACTTGATATATAATAAACTAAAATTCTTATTGCAATAAAAGTGTCCATATCACATGACCAAATCAACCATATTCAATACAAACATTAAGTAAGCTTTCATACTCAACCCTTTGTACTTTACCCCTTATTCTCAGTTTCGATATCAACAGCTGGTGAAGATTGACACTAACCACTTGTCATGTAAACCTTTTTCGATAACCATTTTTAGTGTTATCATCCACTCTCACTACCTGTCCAATTGAGTTTCCTACTACCTCCAATAAATATCTCTTATACCATGCACTAGGGAAACATGGTAGTCGTATCCGTACAACCACCTGTATAGGATATTCATCCTGCGTGCTAAATAGTAGGGACTTAGTCTACACCATCAAGTATTGACTGTAGATCACCCACGACCCTTCTGCTAAAGTTTTCTCATAGTCTCTCTTGGCTTGAAACTTCATTATATAGTAGTCATTAAACTTGCTTTTTCTACCTAACATTTTAATTACCACAATTTTTTATCATACTTCTCTAGACCAAAGTATGCACTCTCTCAGAAAAACGAATGTCTAGTATTCCATCAACAATGGATGTAATAACATCACCTTTGTTTAGATCGAACTCATTACTCTTATAATCCTTTTTATTCTTTGCAACCGACATTCCATTTGTAAGCATTAACTTAAATGACGGTAGACCACCACCTTCTATCAATCAATGGCCCTTCACATCTCGTGGATCATTCTATCGACGACACATCTTTTTCAGTGCTCGCTTACCGCTTGACTCCTCTGTGTTGAAGATTGGTTAGCATGTAGCACCAAGAGTAGCCAAGAAGCAGGTTATGCAGCTCGAGGTAAGCAGAGGTTGCTGTACTAAGTGCTACTGATGGAATTTAGTTTATTTTGTTCTTGTTTAGTTTATGACATGTAATCTAGTTACTTTTGAACTTAATAGGTGAAGTATATGATGTAATTAGGTGATGTTGAGCTGATAAATCAGCTTTACTAAGTGTACAATCTAGTTTAACAAGTTTCAATGTGCTTTAGTAGAGTTAGGTAGATGTTTAGGTGAATTTAACTTGTAATGACCAGCTAATGTCTAGTATATGTAATAGCATTATGCCAACGTTCTTTTTTGAATGAAATCATTAGATTTTCCTTCCATATTCTCTATTGTTCTTTGTTTTTTTTTAAATTCTGTTCTTGAATTCTGCTTGTTTGTTTAGCAAGCATCGAGCATTGTGGCTCAAGTTTAAGTTCAAAAATTATTTACTCTTTGCTTCTAACACCGACGATTGGTATCTAGAGCCATAATCTCAGTGGATTTGTAGTAATCTAACTTCAAATTGATGGCTTCATTAGGCTTCTCACCAGCAGCACCACCAGTCTTTAATGGAGAGGGCTATCACATTTGGGTAGTCAAAATTAGGACTTACCTGCAGGCATTCGACTTATGGGAGGTGATCAACTTAGATGCTAAACTAGCACAATTGAGAGCTAATCCAATAGTGGCTCAGATAAGGCAACATGTTGATAAAATGACTAAGAGGCATAAAGCCATGTTCTGTATTCAGAACTGTGTGTCAGATGTGATTTTCACAAGGATCATGGCCTGTAATACACAAAAATAGGCCTAGGATAGACTGAAGGAGAAGTTTCAAGAGACTGAGAACAAGGCAGCAACAATTATTGAATTGAGAAAAGATTTAAAGAATTTGAAAATAAAAGAGGAAGAAACTGTGAAGCAGTATTTAGACAGAATTATAGCTGTGGTTAACAGCATAAGGCTCATTGGAGAGTAGTTCAATGAAGCAAGAATAGTGAAGCAAAAATATCATCCCTGGAAGATTCAAGAGACTTGACCAGTATCTCTTTGACAGAGCTGATCAATGCTCTTTATGCACAAGAGCAAAGTAGAGCTAGCAGACTAGAGGAGTATCAAGAATGTGCCTTCCAAGCTAAAATCAAGCCTGCCTCGAGCACTACTGCCTTCAAAGGCAAGAAGACTTAGAGAAACAAGTCTAAGTCAAATGCTCTAAGAAGATGGGATAAACCTTGTAGACATTATAAAAGGCCTGGTCATTCAGAGGCCAATTGTTGGTTTAGACCAGATGCTCAATGCCAACATTGTAAGAAGATAGAGCATTTTGAAAGAGTTTGCAAAAGCAGACCAAGACAGAACCAACCACAGCAGCAAAAGGCTGAGGCTCGAGTAGCTGAAAAAGGTAGTGACCATGAGGAGTAGGTCTTTGTAGTCTCCTGCTTAACTACTCAAAGAAAGTGTTAAATGGGTGGCTCCTAGACAGTGGCTGCACTAATCACATGTCACCAGATGTTGCCATTTTCAAGTCCTTAGACAAAAGCTGCAAGACTAAAGTAAATGTTGGCAATAGACTCTTTATCAAAGCAGAGGGCAAAGGGGATGTGTTGATATGCAATCCCACAAGTAACAAACTCATTTCAAATATGTTGTTTGTACCTGAGATTGACAGAAACTTGTTCAGCATAACTCAGTTGCTTGAAAAGGGCTATACTGTTGTGTTTAAAAGTAATAAGTGTCAAATCAGTGATTGAAGAGGATCCAAACTTATGACAGTAGCAATGATAGACAAGCGTTTTGTTGTGGATTGGAACAAAGGCCTAGATAGTGCCTATGTTATTTCTTTAGATAAATTCAAGCTTTTGCATCAAAGACTTGGTTATGCAAACTTCATATCAATGGCTCAGATGGTCAAGGAAGAATTAGTTGAAAGTTTAATTGATTTAGTTGAAAATGAAAATATTTGTGAGGTGTGTCAGCTAAGAAAGCGGGCAAGGTTGCCATTCTCTTCAAACAAAGCCTGGAGAGCCTTAGAAAAGCTGCAGCTTGTGTACACTGATGTGTTTGGCCCTATGAAGATTGAATCACTGAATGGAAGTAGATATTTTGTCTTGTTTATTGATGATCATTTGATATTTTGTTGGATTTTCTTCTTGAAGCACAAATCAGAGGTGCCCTTAATGTTTTGGAAGTTCAAGGTTGCTGCTGAGATTGAGACAGGCTGCAAGCTTAAGACCATAAGGTCTAATAATGGAATTGAGTACACCTCAGCTTAGTTTTAAGCATTCTGTGATGAAGCAGGTATAAAACATCAGCTCACTAATGCTTATACTTCTCAACAAAATGGAATAAGTGAAAGAAAAAATAAAAGCTTAATGGACATGACCAGATGTTTCATGTTTGAGAAGAATTTGCCCAAAACCTTGTGGGCTGAGGCAGTCAACACTACTGTGTACATTCAGAACAAGCTTCCAATAAAAGCTTTGGCTAAAAAAAACCATTTGAGGCTTGGTTTGGGTTTAAGCCATCATTGGCTCACCTAAAAGTCTTTGGTTTCATCTGTTATACACATATTCCAGCAATAAAGAGGGACAAACTGGCTAAGAAAGCACAACCTGCCATTCTAGTGGGATATAACTCAGTAAAAAAGGGCCATAGGATCTTGAATCCTTCAAAAAATAAAGTGTTAGTCAGCAGAGATATGGTGTTTGATAATCATCAAAGATGTGGTGTTTGATGAAAGATCATGCTAGAATTGGGAGAAAAATGAGCCAAAGGCTATTTTTGAAGAACTTTTGGCTGATCAGACTGAGGCTGATCAAAATGGTCCTGAAATGAACATTGATGATGAACCAGTTAGGGGTGCAAGGACTTTGGCTGAGATTTATGAGAGGGCTCAAGATGCTCAAAAAGAACCAAGTTGCTTTGAAAATGCAGAAGCTCATGAAGAGTGGAAATAGGCAATGGTTGATGAGATTGCCATGATTGAGAAGAACCAGACATGGGAATTAGTTGCAAAATAAACCAACAAGAAGGTCATTGGGGTGAAATGGGTCTATCGAGCTAAGCATAATGCTGATGGGAGCTTCAACAAACTCAAAGCAAGGTTAGTTGTGAAGAGGTTTAGCTAGAAGTATGGTTTAGACTACTTGGAGACATTTGCACCAGTGACCAGACTAGACACTATCAAGCTGTTAGGTTTAGTTGCACAAATGTAATGGAAGATCCAATAGCTCAATGTGAAGTCAGATTTTTTGAATGGATTCCCTGAAGAAGAGATATACATTGACCAACCTCAAGGCTTTGAAGTAGCTGATAAAGAACACATGGTGTATAAGTTGAAAAAAGTCTTATATGGCTTAAAATAAACACTTCGAGCTTGGTACAGCAGATTTGATAGCTACCTGGTTAGCTTGGGATTCGAGAGAAGCATCAGTGAGCCAACACTATATGTCAAGAAGGAACAAGCTGAAACACAGCTCATTGTGTCTCTCTATGTAGATAATCTCTTAGTGACAGGAGAAAACCAAGCAATGCTGGCTGATTTCAAAGCCAAAATGAAAGACATGAGAGACGTCTGATTTGGGCCAAATGACATACTTTCTAGGAATGGGGGTGTTCCAAACTAAAAATAGAATCTTCTTGAGTCAGAAGACATTTACTATGAAGATCCTGAACAAGTTCTCAATGGAGAATTGCAAGCCAACAAGTACATCTGTGGTTGTTGGAACAAAGTTGTCGAGCCAAGGTATTTCTGAACAAGTTAGTGAATCTGTTTATAGGAGCCTAGTTGGTTGTTTGTTATATCTAACTGCCACTAAACCAGATATCATGTTTGTTGTGAGTCTGCTCTTAAGATTTATGTATTGTTGCAATGAAGAGCATTTTTGAGTAGCAAAAAGAGTGCTCAGGTACATCAAAGGTACCCTAAGTTATGGAATGATGTATAACAAGACTGAAAGGTTAAGACTGGTTGGCTATACTGATAGTGACTGGGCTGGTTTAAGGGATGACATGAAGAGCACTTCAGGCTATGCCTTCACCCTTGGTTAATTATCTTCAGCTGGAGTTCGAAGAAGCAAAATGTAGTCACTCAGTCGACTGCTGAAGCTAAATATGTAGCAGTTTTGGGGATGTAAACCAAGCCATTTGGCTGAGAAAGATCTTAGCTGACTTGAATCTACACTAAGAGGGAGCAACAGAGATCTATTGTGACAACCTATCTGCTGTTGCAATTGCAAAGAATCTAGTTTTTCATGGTAGGACAAAGCATTTTAGTATTAAGCTTCATGTTGTAAGAGAAATGGAGCAAGCACATAAGGTAAAACTGACTCATTGCAGTTCAGAGGAGCAACTTGCTGACATTTTCACGAAAGCCCTTAGTGTAACACGATTCCTTCAGTTGAGAGCTAAAATGGGAGTTTGCAACATGCTAACCAATGAGAAGTGTTGAAGATTGGTCAGCATGTAGCACCAGGAGCAGCAAAGAAGCAGGCCTTGCAGCTCGAGGCAAGCAGAGGTTGCTGTACCAAGTGCTGCTGATGGAATTTAGTTCATTTTGTTCTTGTTTAGTTTATGACATGTAATCTAGTTACTTTTGAACTTAGTATGTGAAGTATATGATGTAATTAGGTGATGTTGAGCTGATAAATCAGCTTTACTAAGTGTAAAAGTTAGTTTAACAAGTTTCAATGTGCTTTAGTGGAGTTAGGTAGATGTTTAGGTGAATTTGACTTGTAATGACCAGCTAATGTCTAGTATATATAATGGCATTATGCCAACGTTCTTTTTTGAATGAAATCATTAGATTTTCCTTCCATATTCTCTATTGTTCTTTGTTTCTTTAAATTTTGTTCTTGAATTCTGCTTGTTTGTTCAGCAAGCATCGAGCCTTGTGGCTCAAGTTTAAGTTCAAAAATTGTTTGCTCTTTGCTTCCAACACCAACACTCTGCTTTTTGCTCCATTTCAAATTTTCAGCCAATCCAAGACTTTCAATCAAAAAATTTTGTAAGACCTAACTCTCATCTATCCAAATAACAAAACAAAGTCAAAAGAATAGATTTTAATCTTTTCCTAGTATTTAAATGATATGTCAATTCATTTGTTTTATTTATTTATTATAAGTTATTAAATATGTTTAAAAGTTAAATAACCAAAAATATTAATTTGTAGTTGAATTAAATTTTGAATTATCAAAGAAGGCCTAAGTTTTTATTTAAAAAAAAATTAAATACTGAAACTCACATCACATAAGAAACTAGTTAAAAAGTAAAAAAAGCAAGTAGCTGGAACCAAACTGTTATAGGGGTCAAAAACCCCTCCACTGGAGGTTGATTCTACCAACAAGAGCTTAATGCTCCGATGAAAAAAAAGGTGGTGCAGTGAGGTGAAGCAATCTTACCATTGTTATCCAAAGGCATTTATTTTATGTCAATGAAAAAGGAACAAAGGAGAACATACTCTTTGAAAGTTGTGAACTGAACCTCCTTTTGCATCTAAAGGAAGCCTTTAGATAACCATGGCGCAAATGAAACGTATTATGTTAGAAGAAAAAAGTTGGACTCGAATTTAGAGATATTGAAGTTTTCAATACGACACTCTTATGCAAAGCGAGGGTGGCGTTTACTTTACAACAAGAGCTCGTTGTTTTTAAAGTCCTGAAAGCAAAATATTTTGCTAACAAAAAGTTTCCTTGGGTGGAATGCATCTTATGTTTGGCGTAGCGTGAGCGCTAAAGAGGTACTCAAACAAAAGTGTAAGTGGAGAGTGTCACAAAGATATTTGGCTACGGTTGCTGGTTCTTTTAAGGTGAACACAATGCCTAGGTCTTTTACCACATGAGGATGCAAATGTGGACAGCCTTTATGTTCTTGTAAATGAGCATAGGTGGAATGAAAGGATGATAAAAGGAAGAATTTGTTGTTAAAGACAATATGCAATATTCCTGTGGCAACAATAACACTCTAAAATGAGTTCAAATGTTGACATACATGTATTTTACAAATGAGATCAAGTTGCCTTTAAGGTCCAGAAAAAACAATCCCTTGTCTGCTTATGAATACGTTCAGAAACAAGCAGCAACAATACAAGCTAAGCAGCAGTAAAAGTAAGTTGCCTTTAAGGTCCAAAAACCAATGCCTACCTATGTATGCTTTCAAAAGCAAGCAGGAGCAACAATTGTAACTAATACAAACTAAGCAGCAGTTAAAGCAAGTTGCCTTTAAAGTTCAAAAAACAATGCCTGCCGATTTATGCTTTTAGAAGCAAGCAGTAGCGGAAAGAACAATCTATCAAAATCAATTGATCTTAAAATCCAATAGATATCAAAATGTTGCCTACATGAAACCATGGTCAACTAGACATTTTGGTTAATAAGTAACACACATTGATAAACCACATTAAAAATAACCTGACTCAGGATTCAATCCGAAATCCGACCAGAAAGACTCATGGTATAAGTAATCCCAGACACTCCATTTGAGGAGGGAGAGACACGTAAAAGGGTCCATGACTTATTTTCATTTTCTCCGGAAGATTTTGGTCTCTTTACTCAAAAACCTTCAAGATCACCTTGTCTTCCCTTTTTTTTCAAGATCACCTTGTCTTCCCTTTTTTTTACTCCTGTTGATATTGTGTATCAACAAGCAGCTAACCTAAAAACACATTAACCATGTGAAGGGTTTTGAGAAAATAACATCATTGAATAACACAGATACTGAATTGAAGGGTTTAGAGATACACAACTAAGGAAACTGAATTCCATTTTCCGTCGATCTAGTCTTGGTGTAGCCCTCAGAGTGTTTAAATTGCATTTCCTCTTTGGTAGCCTTGAAATAGATATGATACTTAGAATCAGAAAGGACTTTGACAATCACACCCCGCCAGCCATCTTCGTACAAAGCATCCATTAAAAGAAAACATTAAGGACATTTGTTTATGTTAGTGAAAAAGAATAAAGGAGATATATACTCCTTGAAAGTTGTAAATTGAACCTTCTTATGCATCATGTAAACGAGCTTGAGATTACCATGGAAGAAAGAATTTGGAGTCGAACTTAGAGACATTAAAGCTTTCAATATGACACTCCTATGCAAAGGAAGGATGGCGTTTACTTCACAACAAGAACTCGCTGTTTTTTCAAGTCTGAAAAACAATATACTTTGCTAACAAGAAGTTTCCTTGGATGGAATGCATCTTATGTTTGGCGTAGCATAGAGAAATACTCAAACAAGGGTGCAAGTGGAGAGTGTCGCAAAGATAGTTGTTTTTTTTAGGTGCACTCAATGCGTAGGTCTTTTACCACATGAAGCAAATTACATAGACTTTTCATTCGGTCAGGTGTCTGCAGAAGCTGTCTTATTTTATCTGTTTTGTAGTAAAGGGTTATTTGGTTTCGGGTTGCATTAGTTTCGAGTTGAGTTTGCTCTATGTTTTCAATTTTTGTTAGGTGTTGTGAAATACTTTGCTGCATGGATCTGATTTATGTTGCTGATGAGGTTGTATAAATTTCTCCACTTTCTGCTGTGATCCCCTATTAAATAAGTTGTGGTTTGAGGTTATGGTTTGTGGTTGGCCATTCTCAGTTTTTGTGCTCATCGCTTGACTTGGATTGATTGCTCTTTCATGTTATACTGTATTTTATATTAGCATGTTTATAAATTGATTAATCAAACATTCAATAATTATGAAAATAAAGTATAAAAAGATATAATGAGATATGCGGTTTGAGAATATTCCATCAAAAATAAAATTTATTATCAACTAACAGATATTACATCATAAAATAAAACATCTCACCTCCAATGAGCAACATTTTTTTCAATCCCAAAATGTAAAAAACAATACTGCATTAATATCCTAGTATCCTATCAATCATCAATGGAGACCAAATGAAAAGTTTAAGCTTCTTGTTCGTTAATCTCTGTTGGTTAGTTATGTTATCCTTTAATTTATCTTGTAACACATCAATTTTAATATTTAGAGTTTCAATTTCATCGTGCAAATCTTCATTATATGATGCATTTACTCTTAATTTGTTTAACCCTTTATTATCAATTCTTAACCCTACATTCTCCTTCGGAATTTTTTTGTGACCATCTTTTAGAGTAATCATCACTTCTCCTGCTCGTAGATTTTCAATAGAAAGACCACACCAAAGAAAAAAAAGTCACGTTCGCCAACTTAATATTTACAAAAAGTAAATATCTAATCAACTACAAAATCTTGATGCACTATAGCAAACATTGTAATTTTTACGTTTATACGTAGCGGTCTTTCCATTAAGTTTGTCTAGGAGCTTTACTCCCATAATAGCAAATAACATTTGACTCTCCATAATTATACGGATCCTCAAAACTTGGAAGATTGTTCTTATTTTCACCTTCAAAAAGCTTAAATTTCAACTATAATCAAACAAATTAACATTAATAAATAAAAAAAAGCCCCCACAATTCCATACTACATTATTTCTTCGAAAAAAAACCAAATGTCTAGACCATTACTGAATCCTCATGCATGTTTCTTTTTCCTATGCTGCAACATCGTGATGAAGAAAGGTAATTCCCTTGTTTCTTCGAAGAAAACCTTTTATAAACTAGCCAAGTTTTTTTTTTTTTCTAACAAAACCAATTAATTTTTTGAACAACTTAACAAATTTGGTGTTTTTTAAACACCATTGTTTGCTCACACTTCATTCAATAAATTTTAACACCATTACTAACCCAAAATCTTGAGATTCATTGAGTAAATCATTATTGACTAACCCCTAAATCCCAAAACCATGAGCTAACTGAAATGTCAAAGAAAACCCCTTCTTTTGGTACATAAAAAAATCATCAGCTAACTAAAATACTTAGACCATGAACTGACATGCCAAAGAAGGTAAAAGTTTCTTTGGAAGAATTGTGTCTTCTTACCTTATTGATGAACACAACAAATTTTGGGTGTTCTTCTAATTTCCCTGTTGCAATGAGGATGATTTTTGGAATGAAAATGTTTTATTCTTTTACATTTGGGAACATGGCTGTAGATTATAAAGGGATACAAATGAGTTTGGGATTTTATTTTTATGTTTTAATTGAGAATTTCAAATAATTAGTTAACAACAAATATCGATATTTTTTAAGAGAAATTTTAATTTATTTTACATTTTAATAAACGAGTCAAAATACAATCCTCCTATACTTGTACCTTTTTAAGTCTCATAACCAAACAAACTTTTTATTTGAAAAGCAAAGTCTAATACTAGGAGATTTGTGAATTAGACTTTCTCTAACTCTTTTAATGTCATTTAACTCAATTCCCCCATTCCTATTATACACACTTTTATCCCATCTTTTCCTAGTATTTAAATGATATGACACTTCATTTGTTTTTTTTAATTATTATTATTATAAATTATCAAATGTATTTAAAAATTATATCTTTAAAAATATTAATTTTCAATTAATTTAAATTTTTTAATGAGTTATAAATATATATATATATATTTGTAAATTCACGTGTAACACATGACGTAAGAAACAAGTATAAGTAAATATATTTGTAATTTACTTTTAATGTGTACACAAACCCACATAATGTTATAGTATTTTTAGAACATCTAAAAAAGAACATATTATGATTTGTTATAATTAATCATTTTTTTTAAAGAAAATACTTAGAGATAGCCTTATTATTTTGTGAAGATGAAAATAAATACTTTTGAATCTTATTTGTAAGTTTAACCCAAAATTAGAATCAGGATATTATTATGAATATAATTTATCAAGTTACTATCATAAGATAAGAGGTTTCTTAAGCATACAAATAAAATATTATTATTTTTTATTAAAATAATAATTATTGTTAAGGTTAGTATTTAATACACTAACGATGTATTTTTTCTATTCCATAAATAATTTTAAAAAATAATCATGTATCTCTTTTTTTAATATTTTCTTATACCTCTATAAAATACTTGTCAACTTCTAAACTCTATTTATGAAGTTTAAAAACTCTACTGAATATATCAAATATTTCCCATTAGTATTATTATACAACACAACATACTAACAAAAAAGTAGTAAATCATGATCGTACAAAAAATAAAACTTGAAGCTATTTTTAATGAAAAATAAATAAAATTTAAAATAATCTCATTATAAGTTCTGATCATAACTGTTTTGTTTAGAACTACTTATAGCCCCACTCTAACTCATAAGTAGGAGGATAATACATTTCAATGCACTCAAACTCATACCTACATGCATTAGTAATAATATTCACGCCAATTGAACTAACACTCAATAAAAAAAAAAAAGGTTATAAATGAAAGAAATAGATATGAAAGATGATTTTTGGCTTCCTCACTTATCTTCTTTGATGTATTGTTTTTAATAAATTGAAATTTTGTGAGTATCATTATAATACTTAGAAGTAACTAATATTTCGATTTTATTGTTAAAATAATAATACTTACTTAATTTCCTAAATTTCATGACTATTGATATTTAATTGAAAAGGCTATTATGATTAATATTAACAACAAAATATAAAAATAGATTTAATAATGATTTTAAAAATATTATTATATAAGGACTCCATAGATTTAGGGTAAGTGACCCATTAGTCACTAAATTATGCGTACATTTTTATTTTAGCTACTTAATTAAAAAAATTACAATTGGTTACTAATGTTTTTAAAATTGTATTTTTTTTGGCGTCTCAACTATAAAGTGATACTTTTTTAGTTGATATAATAACAATTTTAGTTCTTAATTTTTATACTTTCTATCAATTTGACCATGAATATATAAAATAATAAAAAAATATTTTTTAAAAATTTAGAAACTTATAAAAATGAAAAATTATATAAAAGTTAGATAATTTTTTCAAAAATAAAAATTGAGAAAATTAGGAAATTTTGTTTTTTAAACCCTCCAAGTTTTTGTTGTTTATCTTTACCGAAATATACAATACAAATTCCTTAAAATAACATAGAAAAAAATTAAAAAAAAAAGGATAAACTATTTTTCACCTCTTTTATTTCTTGACATAGTTTTTTTTGTTATAAGAAACGAAAATAAATAGAATATAATTTTTTTTTTTTTACAATTTGAGTTTTGAAAATAATTTAAATGAATTGAAATTTTGAATTGAGTTTGAAAAACAAAATTTTGTAGTAATTTTGTAATTTCTTTTTATAAGAAAGGGAATCAGAATCGATTTCAGCCTCTATAATATAATTTCTAGATATTTTTGAAGGGCATGAAACTCAACTTGAAGATAGTACTAATTTGATCTTGAGAAACACTAAGAAACAGGGGCAAAGCCAGAAAAATTTATTAGGGGGCGGATGAAATTTTAATTTTCTATAGTTTATATCTTTATAATTTGTAAATGATTAAATCAAATTTTTATAATTTTAGGGGGGCCAAAGTGTAATTTTACCTTTATTAATTTAAAATTTAAAAAAAAAAATTTAAGGGCCAAAAATATAATTTTACATTTTAGGGGGCTGGGGCCCATGCCAGCCCCCCCTAGCTACGCCCTTGCTAAGAAAGCATACAATGATTTAACTTTTTTTTTTTTGTTTTAATTTGTTATTGGATTATATTGAATGATAACTATTTCATGTACATATTAGTTCTTCAACAACATATTCAAGTTTTTTTTCTAGAACTATTATATATAAATTTTTAGTTTTTAAAATAAATTTTATTTTATTTTTATAATTTTTATATAGAATTAGGGCCAAATTAACAAAAAAATATAAAAAGTTGAAGGTTAAAATTATTATTATACAAACTAAAAAAAGTGTCATTTAAAGTTGGGTCATAAAAAAATTAATTAAGAAAACATTAGCGACAAAATTACACATTTTTTAGTTAAGTGACTAAAACAAAAACTTACTCATACTTTAATGACTAATGGTGTAGTTTACCCTAAAATCTAATAAAAGAAAATATAATGGAAAAAGTAAAAATACTAAATTAAAAATAATATGATTGGACCTAAAACAGGTTTGTGTTAGCCATTTTCAAATACAGGTGAGCTTGGACAAAATTTGGGACTCATATTTTAGGTCAGGCTAGACTTGGATAAGTATAAAGTGTGCTAACATCATGTATAGAAGTAGCCCAAACTTGATTTACCCGATCATAAATAACTCTAGATGTAACATAATTTAGTTATGATAAACCTTCTCTATAACAGCTCCGTTTGTTTGTCTAGATTTTGCTTGTTAAAGAGAGGTGGTTGTTATACACTTATAAGAACATGTTGTTATAGAGAGATAATTGCTGTAAAGTTACCATAGAATTTATATCATAAATTTTCATCAAATAAAGAAAGTGAGAATTATGTTCAAAAAATAAAAGAAAAGTGGGAATCAAATCAACAAAATTAAAAGACATGTACAATAGGTGTATGTATTATTGCTTTTATACATACTTTATTTTATATTTTTTCACATGATTAATTATAAAATTCATAAATCTAACAAGTTCAATTAATCAATGAGTTACCAAAATTAATTAATTATGAGTTATTAAATTCAAGTAATCAATTTATTAATTTATGTTGTTCCAAATTCTTAGCAGAATATTTAATTAAGAAACTTAATAGTTTAATGAATTGATATCTTTAATTCTGCTCATTGAAAATTATTTTCATTTAATAAAATATGATTAATTACGTGAAATTTAATCATTTTATTGAAATAATATTTTAATTAAGATCATTTTTATTTAATAAATGATAATTAATTGACTTATATGAAAAAGCTATAATTTTACTTAAAAATTTAGACCATGTGTTGCTATAGATAACTAATTTAATAAAGAAAAGAATTTTATAACTATAAATATTGTTGTTATAAGTGAAAAATTATTATAAAATATTAAAATAAAATATAAAAAAACGATTCTTCTAAAAACTTGACTGTTATATTGAAATACTATTATAACATGTAGTTGTTATAGAAATGACTGACTATATTTTAAAAATATTTTTTTTAGTAATAATTATTTTTAAGATGTAATATTTAGTAAATAACTATAATTTTTTTCTTCAAGCTTTTCACATCTAAAGGTAATCGTCTAATTATTTATTTATTTATTTATTTATTTATCCCCTAAATTTCGATGAATCCCAAAAAAAAAAACGTTTTACTCTGTTTTTTTTATAAAAAAATTAATAGAACTAATTTTAGATTAATATTATACAAATTTATGATTAAAATTTTAAATGATTTCTTTATCATTAAATAAGAATTTAAGTGAAAGGAAAGCAAATTAAATTCATAAAATTGTTATCCAAAAATGGACTCGTACGACCTGGGCTGACCACTTGCACAGCCTACGACAGTTCTATAACCAACGTGATGGTTTATTTTTACTTTATGTTAATTTAATATTGTTTAAAAATTTATAAAAATATTAAAAAATTCATAAAATGTATTGTTATGTTTAAAATTTTAATTTTTTTAAAAGTTGATCAAATTTGACTCTCTAACATTATATATATTGAATAATTAAAATTTTTATGACAGCTTGAGGACCCCTTCGAAAAATTGCCAGTAGGTATAGGGGATTTATTTTCTCTAATGAAGAAAGGGGACCCTAAGAAGGTCTTTCCTTATGCAAAATTTTCTTCTCATGGCTACCATAATTCACCACATCATTTCAGTATATAATCTGTTGTTTAGTTGGAGAGTTGTCATCCTACTGATTTCATGAGGATTTGCAATTATTATCAACTTTTTATGCAAACAGATATGTACATACCCATTTTTAAAAAAAATGTTACATAAATTAATTGAATTAAACCCATATATATATATATATGTGTGTACTTTTGGTAAGGTGTCCACTTGGTCCGATGTGTAGGCCAGTTTTAGCTTATAGGGTTTTCTCCATGTATATCAAATCGTATAAACAATCATGCAAATGATGATGGATTAGTTAGGATTGCTTGGCAAACCAGTTATTTATGCAAATATTATTCATACAAAATTAGTACAGCTAAACAGATACAACCGATATAAGCTAGACCCTCCCAAAATGTGGTCCATAAGTTTAGACTCCTACAATATTGTGGTCCATTCTTTCATTCTGCTGCATTTTCAAACGCCATTCCTTGCTTCATGCTTTGGTTCTAATGTTTCTTCTATTTTATTATGCATCCTTTTCATTTTGTATTGAAACCTATTTGTAACTATCAATAGCTCCAACTTCTACTTAGGTTTCCATGTTGTCAATGTGTAGAATGTTGGACTAGTAAGAGGAGGTCAAACTCTCTTTAGAGAAGTTTTCGAAAGTGTCGTTTAATGGGAGTTAACGAGTCCCTCAACAATTGATGGAGATAATGTGTTCGAAGTATTTATGCTCAACTTTATTCTCGAGTTCATAGAATTTAGGAAGCACCTCGCCCACCAAAGAAATGTCGAACATTTGGCCTAGGTGGAATTCGAATCGAATTTGTCAAACTTACAAGTAAATAGTTTAGAGCCCTTGAACAAGAATACAATTAGGGATATAAATGTGATATTCAACTAACTCTACTGAGCAAATTTAATTCATCTTAAATTGAATTTCGAGCTGAGCTCGATACATTAACTGAACTACGCTCAATTTCATCAACCGAAACCCTATCATTACATAGATAGGGATTGGTTTGATATTGTTGATAGAAAAGAATGAAGGTTTGTTAAATGTATACTTATTATGGGAAGAAAAAACCTTAACCCATAATTATTTGAAGAAAGCATATCACATGCCTATATAGTACAAATTGTTACTAAAACATAAACAAGCACCAATTTTTTCTCACCAAAAATGGATCTAATGTTCCCAAAAGACCCTACAACTCAACCAAAGCCCACTCCTTCATTTCATTTATAATAATCCTTTGGCTCTCAAACAACTTGGCTTTGTTTTTATTATATCACTAATCATATAACTCTAGGTTTAACCCAATTTGGAGCCATTAGAGTCATTAGGGTCGGACATATAGACTAAATCTATTCGAAGTTGAATGATTAAATTTAATCTCGAATCTTAGATAAAATCGTTTTTCCAATTTAAACTTAAATTTTTATCCAATTAATTAACATAGCATCAACCTCTTAGGACTTAAACTAAAACTTATTAGTTGAAATTGACTAATATATAAATCAATTGCATGACAATTTGAATTTTATAATTAAATTATATTAATATTAATTAAAATATTTTACCCAACCAATGACATTTAATAAGAGAATAGAAATCATTAGGCCGACCATTTTCCAAGTCTTAGGTCTCTTTTTGACCTTTGATCTGACCTTTTTTATCATCAAAGCATGCATCTTCAATGAGTTCCTAAGTATTCAACTTTTTAGATTTCTAGCTCTAGGAAGTAGTGAGGTTTCTTTTTCAAAGTCATGTATACTATCCTTAAACCTTCATTAACCACATTAATTGGATAAGAAATTTAAGTAATTGAATTAAAAACAGAATCAAACTAATTGGTTAATAAATCATATTTTATAAATAATGGATAGGATTTCTTTTTTAAAACATATTTTATAGTTAATGGATGCCAATTTTTTAGTTTTACAATTTGACAAATTATATTTATAATCATTTAAGTTTTTTTTTGGCTACTAAATAATTTAGATTTTAACCGACTTAACACAAAAATTGGTACCTATCATTTTTCCCATCTTGGTGTCTAGATTTTTTTTAATCACAAGTGGTATCTAAACTATTTTTTTTCTCAAGTTAATACCTATGTTAGTCAACACATTAAGTCTATTTTAAAAGAGGCTTTATCCAAGAATTGGTACATAAACTATGTATTTTTCTCATTTTAGTATCTAAACATTTTTTTTGGGTCACAAGTGGTACCTAAACTATTTTTTTCCTAAGTTGGTACCGATATGAGTTCAACCCTTAGTTAAACGATTAAGTCCATTTAAAAAAATTATAGTGAATTATGATAATATTATTAAGTACTGAAATATGCTACATGTATTATTCAAAGTGGAAAACTTTGTTACATGGATTGTGGTTATAAAACCTAAATTGAAATAAATGTAAAGTATATAAGTTCTGTTCTGAATTGATAAAATGCAATTGATACTGATGAGAATGCCTAAGTAGGCGAGATAAGAACAAGTGGGATATAGATGACATGCTATTAAGGAATATTTGGCACGCTTACCATATTTTATGCACTTCGGTGCTTACCGCTACGTGATTGCACTATGTGCTTACCGTTATGTTATTTCACTTTGTTCTTACTATTACGTGAAATGCATGTTAATGCATGTTAATGCATTATTGTATCAATTCCGTATATCCTATGTGTTCTGTTTAGTCTATTGGGCCTCTGTCGAAAAGTAAAAAGTTCTTTTATTAAATGTTAAAATATTGCATCTGTTAAATAAAGAAACGGGAAAATAAAGTTTATTAAAGAGGGACTAAAATGCAATAGGATAAATGATAGCAATGAATGAAAATATGCGATAATTAAATGATAGGCTTAAAGATGATTACGAGTACAAGATCTGAATACTATTACATAATTTATTTCTAGTTGTACTTACTAAGCTTGCAAAGGCTTAATGCGTGTTTTATACGCATAGGTAGAGTAAATAAGAGAAGAGGATTCCGAGGATCAGTAGCATCTCATCTCATCACATCAGCAAGCCCGAGAAAAGAGTAAAGCATTTTCTCTGTTCTATTTGGTAAATGGCATGTACCTAGGTACATTTTAAGGTTGAAGTGTTTAAGGGACTAAATTGTAAAAAATGATACTTGGCAAAAATTATATGAAATACATTACATGTTTATACATTAAGTGTAAGATAATAAGGAATGGGTTTTGAAAATACATAAATTGAAGGTGAGTTTGACTGATTTAAAATGTAAATTGAACAGAGGCTAAAACAGGTAAAATAATAAGGGTCATTTAGGTAAATTAACCCTGGTTTAAAATAATAAAAAAAACAAAATTACATTTTGGTATCGATACCAAGGGTAAAATATTGATATTTTGAAGAAAGTATATGTACTTTGAGCAAAGTATTGATACTTTGAGTAAAGTATCGATAGTTATGGCTATCAAATTACAACTTCCATCCTCAGATCCTTGGGACTATCTGGTATCAGAGTCAAGAAGGAGCAGGTATTTCTAAGTTTTGAAAGCATTCAATTTGTTTTCAATATTTCTGAGTTCTAGTTTAACTGTCTCTATTAATGTATTATTATTTTTGCTGAGTATTGATACACAGTCCAGTTAGCCATGGGTTAGACGTGTCAAGGACAAAGCATCTCTGTAGGCAATTATAGTAATCTATAAATCTTGATAGTAGAACACCCTTGTAGGAAATAAGAAAACAAAGAATGTTTCCCTTCCTTAGAAGAACCAATTCTTCTACAAGCTTTCCTTCTAATCAATCCTAAGAGTCTGACCAAACCTCAAATAACACTATTAATGAACAAGAAGAACGTTATGAAAATATTCCCTAAAGATTTGATAATTGGACTCTCCCAAGAGTTCCAACAAACCAAGTTTACAAGAAAACAACTTTTGAAAATTTAAATGCTTTTTGTAGTTATGTTATGAAAACAAAAGAAAGGAGTTTACCTATCCAAAAAGAATATGAAATGATCAAATTATTAGATATTAATAAACTCAAAGAACAAAAATATACATATGTTCATTTTGGATTAGTCCAAATTGGTGTCAAACCTCTTTAATGTTGAAGCCACTAAAAATACCTCAATTTTAATTGTCTTAAGATACCAAATACATATTATGTTTAATGACTCATTATTAGGCAATTTTTGACCAAAACATCTTAGATGATTTTTAGCAACACATTGTTGAAGACTAAACAAGGAGAATCAAGTCAAGCAAGGACTTTGTCATGAGATAGAAATCTACATAGATTGTAATTAAATAGACCAATTTATAATTATTTAAGTAAAGGCTTGTTTTAGTTTATGGAGAGAGAGAGAGATAGAGAGAGAGAACTTATCTTATTCATTGAGAGACTTTTTTTTTTTAATGTAGATTTGTAAGAAATTATTCTAGTTGATCAGTTTACAATTAAACTTTCAGGGAGAAAGTCTTAGTGGGGAGAATGATCTAAATATAGGAGTGAGGTTGCAATTTGGTGAGCGAGTTAAACTTAAATAATGTCTTGTACAAGTTGATTTATAATGGACTACTCTTTGAGAAAGGTCTTGTAGATGTAGTAAGTTTCCAAACTGTGTAACCAAACTTTAGTGTCAATCTTTATTTTATAAATGTTAGTAAGTTTGTTTAGCTACTGTGAAATGAAAATATAAAATATAAATTCACTAAATTTACAAAGTTGATGATGCCACTAGCTCAGTGGGGAAAAAATGTATGGGTTTCAAGTTGATTGACACGACGTCTAGGGTTTTTATCCTTATGTTTGTAAACCATTTCTCCTCCCACATTGTAATATAATTGCTTGCTTGCAAAGGGAGGGAGGGGGAGAGAGAGAGTAAAGCAACTTCCACGAGATTTTATCTACAAGTTAAACAATGTTAACCCTGACTTAAACTGGTTTTGTTGTTCTTGTACATTATTTCTATTAAATTTGTCAATTGATAAGTTTTTATATCATCAATTATATGTAATGAGTCCTGCTAAAATAATAATACCTTATATCAATTAAATCTTCAATTGATTATGATTTTGCAACTTCAATAAGAATTTGTCAATGTTTGCTTATACAAGCTAGGCCACGGTAACCCTTAGACCCATCCAAGGAGTTAGGCTTGATAGGTTTGACCCTCCTAAGTTGTTCATGGCTCAACCAGATTTAAGCTTAGGCAAAAATTTAAAAAAGAATTTGAATCGAGACTTGACCGATGTACAAATTTAATGTCCCTGATTCAAGCAGGCTTTATGAGGACCTGATACGAGTCATTAGAACACAATGCGCTGAAGCGACCAAGCAGAAGCTGCAGGCAAAACCAGGTTGAGTTCCTGGTCTAGCCCAACAAATAGACAAGGCAAGTGATATGCATTAGAGTTTAGAGATAGCTTTTAGGGACGGTTTTCAAAGCTTCTAGGGACAATTTTGTCGTCCCAAAATATGATTTAAATTTTGATCCAAAAAAGAAAGTATATGATTTTATCCCCTGAGATGTGACTTAAAGCACCATTCGTGAGAATATTTTTGGAGGGTTTCACTTTTGGACAACAAGATGGTGATTTAGATTTTAGCATTTTCAATTGTGACCTGTTATATGAAAAGGTTGCAAATTGAGATGATATGAGAAGAAAAAAAAAAAAAGGAACCTATTTGATTTAGCCACCTTACCTACTTTTTTCTATTACATGCCCCATTTTCCATTCCTATAATTTCGATTTGATTGTCATTTGTGAAAGGGTTCATCTCCCCTATCCTTTAACACTGCTCCAAAATCATCCATAGCCATGTTGATGTAAAAATAAAATATGAATTTGTTGGTACCTTTCATCCTAGATGTAAAGAGTTTCGAGTTATATAATCGAAATTTAGTAAATTTGATATTTGGGTCTTTCAATTATTAGTGTGTACATGAATTCATAATTGATATTTAGATCTTTCAACTATTTTGTACTGTGAGTCAGATTATATTTTATCTGAAAAAAATATATTTCAACTCTTAATATAAAAATGTTGATAGTACTTTTTCTTATATTATTTGAAAATTTGAAATTGAGTATAGGATAATAAATATATTTGATAAAAATAATAAAATTATAATTTTATTCTCCCAAAATATTGGTAAGGCAGGCTATGTGAAAAGTAAAATTTTAAAATAAAACGGACGTTTAGGTCACATGAAAAGCATTATTTAGAGCTTTTATCCTACATTTTCAAATTTAATTTGGGCATTTGGCTAAAGGTAGGCTGTGATTTTGTTTCCACATTATTTGCACACAAGATGACTAATTTCAAGATTTCATCTTAATTTTTTTTCCGACATTCAATTATTACCAAGAAGTTTCTTGAAACCAAGCTTTTTAGTTTAATTTGGATCTGGTCGACCAACTTTGCGAGTTTGATTCATAATGTTAAAAAAATAATAAAAATATTATAATTCTTATTATTAAATAATAATTTAAGTCATCGATTAAGTCTTAGTTCAATTGGTATAGACATATCAACAATTTAGGAGGGACTAATTTTAAGCATTGTGTAAAAAAAAAAAATAGATATGATAAGAAGTTATAATAAGATTACTAAAAAAATTTCGAGTTAAAAATCTATATGAATACAATAAAAATATATTCCAAGTATATTATTTTAATAGTGTTTTATTGCAATTTTGTATATATTCAGGTAGGGGTGAGTGTTCGATTGAATCAAGTTGAATCGAGTGAAAAATTTTGAGTTAATCGAGTTCATGAGTTCTACTTTATCATCTTAACTCAATTTGAATTTTCTTTTTAATTGAGTCGAGTGAAATGAAATTCAAATCGAATCGAATCAAGTGAAATTGTTTGAGTTAAATAAAAAAATTTAAACATATTAAATAAAAATATTGCTATAGTATAACTAATTTATGTTAGAGCATATAAATTGAAATCATATACATTTGAAATTTTTTCAAAGTAAAAAAAAAAAAAAAAAAAGAGAGTATGATAAATTTGAATAATTAATTAGATCTCAAAATTATTATTTTAGAGAAAATTTTAAATTTTAAATTTTATAATTTTTTAAAATATAAAATTTGAAAATTTTTATAAATATTTTTAATTTTTAAAAATTATTTTGAATTACTTTATAATTTTTGTTAAGAGAGAGAAATCAATTTACTTATTTTCAAAGTTGACAAGAACCAAAAGAGTATTTACATTAATCTATTATTCAAATTATTCGAATTATTCGAATTGTGAAATTCATCTTGACTCTAACTCAAAACTTGAATCAAGTTATTCAAATAATTCGAAATTTAATTTTTTTTAATTTTTTAAATAAAATCAAATTTTAAGAATGATGTTGGACATCATTTTAACTTATAGGGATTTTAAAGAGCTGATGACTTGGGGTCTATTTTGGTGTGTTGCAGCCTCACAAAATATTCACTAAGGTAGCGTTTGAGAATTAAGCTTGTATTTGAATTTAGATTTTAAATGTGTAAGTTGAGTAATGAATTAATTTAAAAGGTAACACTCACCATAATTAAGTTTTTAAATTTATACCCATCTAGTAATGAATTTGAAATTTCTAAAATATTCTTACATTTAATAAATCCATGTTTTTATCCTTTTTATAATATATAATATATTAAATCTCAACTAATTTACTCATAAAAAATTGCATCTCATTCTTATTAATTACGTATTGAGGTGTGTTTCAAAAGCTACCTTATAATTGAATTTAGGTGTAATTGTTTATACTTACACAAAAGTGACATGTTTGGGTGGATCCCATCGAATTGACTGTAATTGGAGCACCTCAAGTACATTTTTAATTCTTAAGAGGAAGGTTAGAACCAAAGAAATTACGTAGATAATTACACCCAAATCCATTTTTTTAAAAATTTTTTTATACAAGTTATAACAATTATATTATAAGCATGAACACGCATAAGTATTTGTGATGGTTATGATAAAAAAAATTATTTTATAAATACTAAAAAAATATATTATAAAAATAATTTGTGTATTTTATAAAGTTATAACAAAAAATTATATTATTTAAATCCTAAAAAAATTATAAAGTTGTGGCCAAAAAGTTTATTATAAAAAATAATCTACATATTATAAATGTGTTAAAATGTATTTATTTATAAAAAGTTATGACCAAGAAGTATGGACATAATTTATTTATGTGTTCATGCTATATATTATAAAAATAATATAGTTATTCATAAAAAATATTATAATATTTTTATCATAATTTATTTATAAAAAATAACTTTCTAGAGTTATGACAAAAAAATATTATTTGTAAGCATGTTATGAAAATTTTGGACAATTTATAAAACAATTTTTTTTTTATAAATGTTATCTATTATAAATTTTATTTTATTTTTTTTACTTAATTTACATATTATAAAAATGATATAACTTAACATATATTTTTAAATTAAGTTTATATAAAATTTGATAATTAAAGTTACAGATCATTTGAACCGTGAATCCAAATATTATATGATCGATGATAATTATGTGAATACAAAATGTTTTATTGCATCATATCGTGAGGTATGATACCATTTGAGAGAACGATGCCAGACACAAGCACTATAGACAGCTTTTGAACTTTTAAATTTGAGATATTCAAGGCTTTGAAATATGGTTGAGAAGACATTTTTCGTTCTAAAAAAACATCTCTCATATTAATAACATTACTTTAGTATAACATAATAAAATAAGGTTGGATCGTACTAGTATGTTGCATATTTCATAACTTCAATTATAGATGAAATTTAAATTATCTATATTACAAAGAGTACATGGAAGAAGGAGATATTGATGATCTTAATTATGCAAATTCAAATTCAAATTATGATTAATTCGGTCAAGGACCGACATATGATGATAATAAGCATATATTAAATATTAAAGAGAGAATAACCAAACAAATATGCACTAGAATAATTGTATAAAATGACAAATGATGTTTATTTTCCTTGTTAGTTTTATTAGTAATAATCCTATTATCAACTACATTTTCAGACTAACACAATACATTTGATGATTTGATTTTAATTTTTGTTACTTGTTTAGAAATTATTTTTATTACCCTAATAAATTTTTATAGTATTGATATTTTTAAAAAAATATAAATTATGAAATTATGTAATTACACTTTGTAAGTCGAACACATTTAGGAAATTATATTTCTTTGTAATTACAAGAGAATGTAATTACTACCATAGCAATTACATTTTCATTCAATTACACAGATAATTTTGTTTTGTCTTCATTTGAGTTCCCTTGATCATTTTTATACTCTCTAATTGATTTGCAGACATTTGAAACTATATTAGGGACTTTCTAATTGTTGTAGACATTATTTTCACGTATTTATTGTAATATACAAGGTCATATACCAATACCAAAAAAGGTAGTATCAATAAATACAAAAGAAAATAACCGTTACAAATTCATAGATATAGGAATCAAAGAGGATGTTTCGATACCTCATAAGCAAGTATCAATACCTCTTGAGAGGTTCTGATACCTTGTTCCCCTACTCACCAAGTTTAGCTATTGATTTAGAATGTTCCTATCCATCTAGGGCATGTATCTATACGATGCTCCCCTATTTTGTAATCTTGACTACTGACTTGCCATGTACTGATTAAAGAATTTAGAAATTTGTTTTTGAGTTCTATACCACTTGAAACTAATTTGAGTATTGTCAAATTAATTTGCAATTTTCATTAAGGAAAATTTGAATTTATTTTATTAAATCAAAATATTTGAAAATTAAAGCTAAGAAAATTTTATTCAGTAATTATAAAGTTTAAATTCTGCTGTTAGATCTTGTACTTTGTGTAAGTTATTAATTTAGTATTTGTACTTTAATTTGATTAAATTTAGTCCATATACTTTTTCGAATTTTGAAACTTTAGTCCTTACTAAACGATAGCAGTTAAATCTATTTGGTTAAATTATGCTATTAGTCTTGTATTGTATATAAAGTTATAGATTTAGTCTATGATCTCCAATTGGATCATTCTTAGTCGCTATATTTTTTGAAATTTGAAATTTTAGTTTTAATGCAAATGACAGTCATTAAATTTGTTAACTGATTTTCTTATGAGTAAAATGTGAAAATAACAAGTTGACATAGCATTTTACATACGATAATATGTTTGACGCATTAGATTTTAAAAATAACAAAATTTAACTTAATGAATTTAATAGTTACCATTTGATCAAGACTAAAATTTTCAAATTTTAAAAAATATAGAAATTAAAAAACACCAAATTAAAATATATTAAGAGAATTTCACCAAACTTTCAATCTTTACAGTGTTAAAAAAACCAAAGGTTTTGTTAACTTTTAATTTTATTAATTAGTGTTTTTTAATATATAATTTAAGTTAAAACATTATTAAAGAGAATTAATATAACATATCACACTATTGGCGAAACTTTTCGTAATTTAAACTTTGGGTAAATTACAAAAATATCACTAAACTTTGGTTTTTTTTTTTTGTCTTTTAACTATGAAAAATTACATTTTAGTCATTAAAATTATCAATGAATAACATTTTGGTCATTAGTCTGATAATGGCCATTACAACCTTATTTGAAAAGTGAGGTCGTACATTAATTCAAGAGTTAATATTCAATATGATCCCTAAATTATAGTTAAAATATTTAATTTGATATTTTTATAATTCTGAAAAAATTATTAAAAAATCTAAAAAAAGTCTGAAACTAGCTCGTGTTCCATTGCAGCAGCTAGAGCCTATATGCTGATTCCATATTGGCTGGCTTTTCACTAAACGAAAGCTACAGGTTTTCAACAATATTAGAATTTGTAAATATTTTTATAATTTCAAAGAATAAATATTGAGTGTTCAGAATTTTTTTTTTTTTTTTTTATATTTTTAGATTTTTTAATAATTTTTTCAGAATTATTGTTAAAAATATTATAAAAATACCAAATTAAATATTTTAACTATAATTCAGGGACCAAATTAGATATTAACCAAACATTTTAACCACTTAACTCTTTGAAATTGACCATTTAATTTATCCTTCTTTTTAATCATCTAATAATGAAAAATTATAAAATAATTATTAACATTATTGATTTATAATAATTTGGTCACTTGTTTATTAACTTAGTAATAAACTAATGATATGACACATTAACCCATAGGCTTAATAGCTAATTTGCTCCCTAAATTATAACTAAAAATCAATTTCATACTTTTAATTTAGTTTTATCAATAAATCCAAAGCAAATCCAACAAAATTCTAAAAATATAAGAAAAATTCTTTATCAATTTGGAAAATTCATAATTTATTTTCTATAATTATAAAAAATTATAATTGTACCAAAATTCTTGAAATTTTAAAATGTTCACAAAATTCTAATAAAAAAATAAAAATTACCTACAATTCCAAAAAATCTAAAAAATTTGATATTTATTTCTATTAACTACTATAGTTTACTCTATAAATTATTTCTGTTTGAAAATTGTTTGCAAATATCAATTCACATTCTAAACTATTGACATAATTATTTTTGTTCTTTTATGTGTTTTGTATTATTAAGTTATGTATTTACATTTTTTTTGTGTTTTGCATAATTAATTTTAATTTATGCTCTTATGTAAATGTATAAATAGAACTTTTTATAATTAATTAAGTTACTTATTGATTGTTGAGTTGTTATATCTCTCCGTCACTTGGACATATGCATATAGCATAGACAATGTTGATCTCCTTATTGATTTCACTTAGAAAAACTTCTTGTTGATCCATTCATTATGATCAAATGAGTATTAACCTCATACGATAATCTGATAGTTAAGAGTGTTCATTATTTCAAATATAATCTGAATTTAAATTACATTAATTATATTTATTACTCGAATCTTACCTTGTTATTATAATTCATAAAAAAAAAAAATCAACTCATCCCTCGTACTTTATATCAATACTGAGTAATTTATCCTGTTTTTATTGAATAAAAATCAGTGTGAAATTTTTGATTTTTTTTTTCCATTTGGTTTGACCAATGGTCTAACGCATCTTTTTCTTACAATTTCTCTCTCTATATATACACTCACTCAAACACTCAAAATGTGCTGGCTGCTTTGCCCTTTACTTTTTCCCTTCTCTTCAGCTGAGTTCTCGAACTTG